>OZ005615.1:23432000-24832500 GCA_963930655.1 Myrica gale
CTCTAGTATCGCTTACAGAAGAAAGGAGAACAGGTTTGGATCTACTTGATGGCTTTAGCTTGGTTTTGTGGAGGAAGTCCCTCTGCGGTGATAGTGAGGAGGCATAGTAAGCACAATGGCAGGCCATGGAAGATGCATAACACAGGTTAAAGGTTTCCTCCTCATCTTTCACACCCCTCCATTGTCTGCTCTCAGACTTGACTTAGAGAGAGAGAGAGATAGGACCTTATCATGTGGAGAATTGTAGTTCATACTTTTCGTCGTGTGGATAGTGATTCTCCTGCCCCCAGTCTTAAGGTTATTTTTGTTTAAATTTCAAACGTTTTCAAAAAAAATTTAACTCATACTTTCATTCCTTCCGTACATTTTCACCGATTTCAATAATTTTTTACCAATTTTAATATTTTTTATAAATTTCAACAACTTTAAACACACTTTTCATTAATCTTAAAAAAATCTACAATACGTAAAAAGAAACACAAACATTAAAACGTGCTTTGAGATCTAAAACAAACGTAACCTAAGAATCTCTGTCAAAATGTTCCATCCACACATTTGTTTTTTAGCTTTTCAAAATTGGAACAAGTCTGGAGAGCTTAGAAAAGAGGAAAGAAGTCCGGGGAAATATGATGGGTGGATGGAGCTAAAGGTTGACGTACACGTCATGACCAGTGATTCAGATTCTGATAAGTTGTGGATAATGCGACTATATGTGGCTGTTGTTGGGTCTACAGGCCTTGCCTGGATTCTACTTCTTTCCATCTTTTCATTCTTCCGGCTCCAACGAACATTAAAAAGTAGAAAATAGACCAGGCCGGAATGAAAAGCTCTTTCTACCAAAAAGACTGCAAAATTAGGCCTCCCCTCCCCTCTACGTTCCCATCTGCACCATCCCTGTTCGTTCTAGATTCAGGAGTAGTAATTATCCTGTAATATCAAACCAAAAAAAAAAAAAACAATGCCCGGGCACGAAAACATTAAAGAAAAAGAAAAGAGAACTAATATCAGTGAAACGATGTTCTTTTGTCTAAACAAATTAAAAGAAAGAAAAAATCATGTGGTTGTCGTACAAATTCTGAAAATATTTTTTTGTTGTTTTGGGGACGATTGAGCCCCAATTATTTGAGTTTAATAATAAAAAATTCATCACATAATTTTTTATTATTATAATATTTATTAAAAATCTTCTTTCTCTTCACTTTTTACCAACTCTCTTAAAAATATTTTAATTTATAATATTTTACAAATCACAATATCCAAAATTTTCATCTTCAAACGTACCCTTTCATTAAAGATAAAGGAAGAGGGAAACCATTATGCAGTCCTCTGTTGGGCTTTGTTTCCAGTGAGCTAAAAATTAGTGTTATGGTCAGTGCCAAGATGCATGGGTCCTTGGGCTTCGGACCTTGACAACTCATGTTTTCAACAGTAAGTTGACCCTTTCTTTATGGGCCTTAAGGGCGGGGCACTCACGTTTGTCCATTCAGATATCATTAATACAATGTAAGCGGTTTAGAAAAAAAATAGGGGAGATCACCGGTTCTGGCGGTGCGCCAGTTTACCGGAACTGTCATTGCTAACTAGTCCCGACTCACTGGCGGGTCCGATACCAATGGCCCATTTCACCTTTTAGCGGTGAAATAACAGCTCTAGTGCTCTACTAATAGGCACGACGTCAATCCCCCCTCCCCCACACACAGTAGAGTTTTTTCTTTTTCCCCCTGATTTCTCACAGCCTCCCTCACTCGCAGCTCTCTGCCTCTCTCACTCTCAGCTCTCCTCTCACTCTCTCTCTCTCTCAGCTCTCCCGTGACTCTCCCTCCTTGCAAGACTGGCGAGTGGAAGGCTCCAGCAACACTCTCTCTCGGTTCTCTCCTTCTCTTCAACTTCGTTTTATTTGCTATTTGGTTGAATTTTGTTGCAAATTGGTTGAGTTTTTTGTTGCAATTTGATGATTTTGGTTGATTTTTTGTTGAGTTTGTTGCGATTTGAGGAGTTTTACTGTGATTGGGTTTTTTGGTTGATTTTTTTGTTGCGATTGGATTGTTTGCGGTTTTTGCGTTAGCTCTCTTCTTTATTGCTATTTGTGATTTGCCGGTATAGGTGGAGGTATCGCCACCTTTAGGTGCCGGTTTTCTCTCTAAAAGAAAAGGTCGGTTGCAAGTGTCTATTTTTGAACAACTGCTCATAGCGGTGGCTACGCTGGTGGAGAGCATAACTGTCACTACTACAGCTTGTACACAACCCTAAATAATAGACCTCCATATTTCGAAGATTTGTAAGATGGATAACCTGCACATATTAGTAATTGAGGAAAGTTGGGGAACATGAATATCAAGGACCTCTTTTAAGATCTGAGTATACCATTAAACGGCTTCTGTTATGAGAATTGAGAAAAATTAGTAATAGATAACATATATTACGAGAATAGAGAAAAAATAATCCCCTGAAAAAATAACTTACCCTTACGTAGTAGTAGGTATGTTATTTTTCGCCTAATACACTTTATTTTCCTCATTTTTTGGCTACTTTTTTTTTTCTTTTGACTCTTGTTTTCCGTCTTTACCAAACACATTTTTTGATATGTTTATCTTGCATAAAAAACTACATAAAATTAATAACCCCGTTCAATGGAAGCTTTGACTTCTCAAACTCTCAAGTGTGTATATTCCACCTACAATCATTGTAGGATCCATTATTAGAGAAGTAAGACGGTGGGTTGGGATCTATGTGACCCCATTCATTGCCCAATTTTCGCCCAAAAGCAATGCGGCAGAAGAAGTGAAAGAGAACAAAAAAGATAGGCGTGGGAGGCAGCGTTGGTGCATGAGTACACTTGCATGGAGACATCCCCTTCTCATTGGTGTGAGCACCGGAGCATTTAAATTCCCTCCGCTTGGCAGGGAGATCACCACTCTGCCATGGGAGCTTATACTTATTATACCTAACTTCTGCGTTCACGTACGTTTCGACTAATTTCAAGATATGTGTAATTTTTTCATCTCATACAAATTGGACAATTACCAACTAGAAGTTTTAAGAATAACTTTAAAAGATTGGTAACATCTATGAAATTTCGAACTTGAAACCTAGAAGGAAACATACAGTTAAGATTCAAGCCTTAACTACATCTAACTCTTTTGGTCACTCTCCACAATCAATTGCTATAATATAACATCACCCATATCTGTCGTCCACTATATCAATACCAAGGTGGCCTTTGTTTCCGAATAATTGGGCATCCAACATTTCGGGCATCATTAAAAAATTAACATCAAACAATTCTTTATCATTATAATATTCATTTAAATATTCTCTCTATTCACTTTTTCATCAACTCCTATAAAATATCTTTACTTTGTCACCAAACTCAATACCCCAAAATTTTCATCACCCCAAAATTTTCACAAACAAACACTACAAAAGCTTCCAATTATCTCTTTCTTTTTGTTACTATAAATAATGGCGTTGCATAACGGGAAACTCATTAGTGTTGCGTAGAGCCAGTAATCTTGTTAAGCCTAGAAATAAAATAATAATAAGAGAATTTGACATTTTGGTCATTAGATTTATACCTCTTTGGCAAATAGGTCATTCACTTTCAAATTTCAAAATTTTAGTTCTTGAGTTTTCTTTATTTGACGAAATTGTCCTTTTGTTAGTCTGTCGTCCATATACTTAACGAATTTAAAGCGGTCGACCGGATATATGTGTAAAAAGTGAACGGTCGACCGCTTCATGTAGCGGTTAACCGGTACAAATTTGTTGACGTGTCAGAGAGCTCTGTTAAGTATATGGACGACAGACTGACGGAATGACCATTTCGTCAAACATAGAAAACCCAAGGACTAAAAATTTGAAATTTGAAAGTGAATGACCCATTTGTTAAAGGGGTATAAACCCAAGGACCAAATTGTCAAATTCCCTAATAATAATAATAACAACGTTTAACACTCTCAAACTGTTGTCCTTTTGCTTAGGAAAAAAATTATTGTCCCTTTTATTGTAAATTATTAAAATAAATTACACACTAAATTATTAGTATGTTTTAATATGCAAAGTCTGTTTAGATATGATCTAGAAACAATTATCCACTTGATCATTTGATGCATGTTAATATCTTAGATATAATGTGTCACATTTGATAAACTAAAGCATATTATAAAAAATAGTATGTTAGAAGTACAATGTAATGTCTCTATAATAGATTGAAAAAAAATAAAAGTCTCAAAATTTATCAGATTTTTAAATTACTGATTTTAACAATTACTGTTTTGAATTTTTGCTCACAAAAAAGGCTTAAATACACTTTTGCCTATTAATTATTAGAGTTCTAAACTTTAGCCCCCAAATTATGCATTTCACTATACTTCTCGGATCAATTACTAATCATTAACACTTTACACTTTAGGTGTTAATTTTGAGAGAAAGATATTTGATGAAATTACTTCCATAATTTTTTTTGTAGAGCTAAAATTATTATTTTATTTAACCAAAATATTAATTTCGAAGTGCAATGTTAATAAGTGGGAGAAAAAAAGTTTTTATTTCAAAAAAAATTATTTTGAATTTCTATCTTTAAAAAAAGTTTATAAAGCTAGCATTAAAATAATGTGAGGGGATATATTTGTTACCTAGTTTAAAGTTCGAAATCTTAATCAAGATTACGAATAATAACTAGTGCTAATTACTAAAAATAGCGATTTAGACCGATGTCGTTCGGGAATGAGATCCAAATCTAATCTGAGAGGGTTAGATATACTTTGTCAGCGCTACAAACAATTGGTTAGTTGCGGCGCTGTTCAAGATCCACATCAGTTCGTTTAATTCCGTCTGTCAAAGTTATCCGTCCTGCTCTAGAAAAGATTAACCCCTCCCATCCTTTTTGACTTCCCATGATCCCAATCTAGAATCAAAAGAATTAAAATACTAATATCATAAACCCCGTTTGCAAAATCATCGCAGTAGATCTTCTCGAATATTTTCAAAAACGCTTCTCTTTCCTTTTGACACAGTGCGATTTCCTAAAAGGAAGAAAAAGAAAAATGGATGAAGATCCGAAATAAACGGAAGCTGGCCTGGCTCCCAGTAAATGACTCCAAGCTCTGAACTTGCGAGTCTCCTTCCTCAGTTCATTCCTTCTGCCTGTAGTCTCTACATGAAGCGAGCAAAAACAATGATCTAAGACTCATCACTTTTTTTCACTCAGATCACCCTCAGGAGAAGAAGGTATACTTCAAATCCTACTACTCCCTATCTCTTCCCCTTGTTATATTACCAAATTATTCTCTACACACCAAAAAAGTTTGGGTCGGTTGTAGTTTGGGTCGTTCATTTGTTTACTTTGCTTCGAATCAGAAATGTTTCGAATGTAGTACAGCGCTTCAGATCGCTTTTCTGCGCACCCAGTTCTTATTACGTTTTGTGCTGAACCGGGATGGTGCGAGTTTGGTCTTTCCTATACTGAAATACTGGTGCTTAAGTTGATGGGTGTTGCTCTCTTTATTGAACTTATGGGCTTTTTGAGGGCACCAATACTGCCCCATAATTGTTTGGTGTGAGATATAGTGCTTGAGATCGGTTATCTGAGTTCAACTCTTCTCGTACATTTTTGTGCTTCAGAAGTTCCCGTTGCTCTGTAGTATTATTTTGGAGATACTACATCGAGTTTGGAGGGTGAACTTTGGTCTTTTCTATACCGAAAAATTGGTTCTCACATTAATGGGTATTGCTGTCTTTTGTCTAAGATATAAACTCTTTGATTTGAAGCATTATGTTTTTTATTGCTCTTCCTCTCCCTCTTACTGTTTCAGTTATGTTTTAATCCACCTCCTTCGTCTATCCATCACCGTATCAACGTCTTTTGAAACCAATATATGAATTTTCTTTTCCCCCCTGAGATTTCAGCATTTTAGTTTTCAAAAAAGTACTCACACACCTGACTCACATTTGAGTGGGTTCTTTGAATTTTCTGCTGAAAAGATTGTGGTCGCAGTTGCTATTCTGGTTGTTTTAGGTCCATGAATTTAGTTGGAATAGAACCACGAGAACTATGTCAAGCTTCCATTTTTGGAAAAATGAACTTCGCCAAAAGAAAGAAGAGGAAAAATAAGGGAAGAATTAGAGATCTCACAATAATAGAAGAGTTTAGTTGAGATTGAATTCATGAGGTCACTTTTGTGGGTTGGCTGACTTTTTGTTATTGCCCTCCCAGGGGTATATTACAGGATAGCTGCACCTAGAAAACATGGCTCAGGGCAAGTACTCTCGAGTTGATGGGAGGAAATATTCAAGTTACTGTTCGACCATATCCATACTGGTGCTTGTTGCATTTTGTTTACTTGCAATTTGGACTTCAATGTCATCCACTGTCCGGGTTCAAAATTCAAACTTGATTTCTGAGGAGCCTGTAAAACATAGGATAACTGAAAATGGTTCTGAGCAATTTGAGGACAGTTCAGGTGCTTTGCCTAAGGATTCAACAAATGGAGATGGCTATGCCACAAACGACCAAAACATAGCCCACACAGGGTCTGGGAATATAGCTGAAGAAAATCAGGAGGAAGTGGTTACAAAGGAGAGCTCTGACAGTGAGCTTACAGTATCAGATGTGGCACAGGTTAAGAAGAAATCCAACGCAGTTGAGGGTCATAAACCATTGAATACAGGTGAGAGTCAAGATGGAATGAAGCAGGAAGAAGAAGCACTCAGTGAAACTGTGGAGGAGGCAATTGAGAACAATCAGGATAAGCATTTGGAAAAGAATGCTGCTGATAATGAAAAGGAAAACCTGGAACGTGATCGTGGTCCACATGAGGTTTTTCCTGCTGGTGCGCAGTCAGAACTTTTGAATGAAACTACCACTGAAAATGGGGCTTGGTCAACCCAAGCACTGGAGTCACAGAATGAGAAAGAATCACAAAAACTTTCAAGAACTAAGGACCACAGTGGCTACAGTTGGAAAATCTGTAAGACAACTGCTGGGCCAGACTACATCCCTTGCCTTGACAATTTGCAAGCTATTAGAAAGCTTCCAAGTATGAGCCACTATCAACATCGAGAAAGGCATTGTCCTGATGAAGCTCCAACATGTCTTGTCCCTCTACCGAAAGGATACAGACAGACAATTCAGTGGCCTAAAAGCAGGGAAAAGGTATTATCATGAAGCTGGTGCGCTGATGGATAAGTTCTTATGTAGTTTACTTGATCTTGAAAATTGTTATTCTGTTGCCTGGTGCAGATATGGTATTATAATGTTCCCCACACCAAGCTTGCACAGGTTAAGGGGCACCAAAATTGGGTTAAAGTCACTGGTGAATACCTCACTTTTCCTGGTGGTGGAACTCAGTTTATAAATGGTGCTCTTCATTACATCGATTTCATCCAAAAGGTGCGCCCTTGTAAAGTTGATTTATGCTCTAGCTGCATCCAGTGGGTAACAAGATATTTTTGAAGTCTAAATATCACCATAGTTTGTATATATTAGTGCATTAAAGATATTAAGGAGGTAGAAATCATTGTGATATGTCGTGAATAAAGTACTTTGTATCTCATGTCAACTAATACTAATTGCTTCTGTCTTGGTCTATGTATGCGTCAATACAATAAAACCGTTTTGCTTAAACGTGCTCAGGAGCTCCCTTGTGTTCTTTTCTGCTGATTGCAAACTAGGACAGTTCATAGTTCTTCAAGTTCAGTATTTGGTGCTTAACACGAGGAGGCTGTAAACATGTCCTGGAGCTATACATGTCTACTGTTGTATACTAACGTTAGTGTTCACTGGTGCAGTTCTTATTTCTATGCATACATGGGTTTTCTATGGGAACTATTACTAAGGCAGCAAAATAATGAAGAAAAAAAAAGCTTCCAAAGAAGGAACCCTCCTATATTTACACTCTTTTCTCTCTTTTTCTGCCTGGTGAAAGCCCTCTGAGATGTACTTGATTATTTGTAGCTAGCATATTGAAGATCCTTGTGTAGCCTTTTTGGACTTGCGGGGACTCCTAATGTTGAAAATAAGATCCTTCTGTATAAATTTTTCGTGTTTTCTAACTGGATGAGACCTCCCATGGTTCTTTTAAACGCACTGATCTGTGCTCTAATTTTTTTTATTCCTGTGAGTTGTCATTAGCTTCTTTTCCTATGCATGTGACATTGTGTTATTTGCTCTTCTGACACTAGTTTTATATACATCTTAACATATCTTATCTTTAGTCTTGAATATTTCTCAAGCACAATGTACTTATCGTATATTTTCCAAATTTTTCAAAGTTTCTTCTACTTTCGAAGTTCAGCTAGGGTGCCTTCTGGTTGGTGTTTCAGTTTATAGTGCATGTTCTGTACATGAGATTCAATTCCAGACTAGTTTTATGGATAAAATGAATATTTGTATGGGGAATGCAGTCTCTTCCTGATATTTCATGGGGGAAAAGAAGCCGTGTGATATTGGATGTGGGGTGTGGAGTTGCTAGTTTTGGAGGTCATCTTTTTGAAAGAGATGTTCTCGCGATGTCATTTGCTCCCAAAGATGAGCATGAAGCTCAAGTACAATTTGCTCTGGAACGAGGAATCCCTGCCATATTGTCTGTTATGGGCACCAAAAGACTTTCCTTCCCCAGTGCTGTATTCGATCTTATCCACTGTGCACGCTGTAGGGTTCCTTGGCACATTGAAGGTGATGTTTGCTTCCTCTTGTATTTTTTTGGTTTCCCTTACTCTTTTTCTCGTTCCCAGTAAGGATACTTTTCTTGGCTAGAGATAGATTTTGAGGTACATTTGCAGGTGGTAAACTTCTCTTGGAGCTAAATCGTGTCCTGCGACCTGGTGGTTATTTTGTCTGGTCTGCTACTCCTGTTTATCGGAAGAATCCTGAAGATTCCGGCATTTGGAAAGGTAGAAGAACTTGTAGGTTCCTCTCAAGAAAAATGGGCTTTGGGATTCACTCTATTTTTTTTTTTGGTAATCACTGGCAGCAATGTCTAAGCTAACAAAGTCGATGTGTTGGGATCTGGTGGTGATTGGAAAGGACAAATTGGATGGAGTGAGTGCAGCAATATACAGAAAACCAACTTCCAATGAGTGCTATGACAAAAGACCACAAAATGAGCCTCCCCTTTGCAAAGAATCTGATGATCCCAATGCAGCCTGGTGATTCCTCTTTTTGCCATGGTTTATTAACACAGTGGTCTTAGCCTGTTATTGTGGGCGCTATTTAAGTGAATAAGAAGGGGCTTATCTCATAATTGATCAATGTGATGTGTGACTTACTGCAAGTTAGAATAGGGAAGTCAAATAGATGGATAGCTTTATGAATCTGTCGCTTTTAAGTGGGATATAACACATTTGTTATCATCCCAGATGTTGAAATTTTAATCTTCTCTCTGAATTTGTTCTTTTCACATAAAAAAAAGATCACGCTGCATTTAGATAACATAAAGTAACATACAGTTTCCTAGAAAATGAATATTTCCTCTTCAATTTATATGGGAACAGTATATTTTCCATGATTTTTTTTTGAGAATGAGGACAGTACCTCTGAATTTTATTAAAAACCCCTTTCTTATAGTGGAGGAATACCGTGATTACATCCAAAACAAGCCAAGACTCTCAAACACAAAATAAGGGACCAAAAGAAACAAAAAATGACATTGCGGCACGACACTCAAAAACAAAATAAATTTAGACTGATGTAAATCTGTAGCCTTTACATATCAGATTCATTTCCACTTGGTAGTAGGAGTATAAGGCTGTCTTTTCTGCAACCCGCATCTGGTGAACGAAAGGAAGCTTTATAATTGGTGTGTATTTACATCTCCTGTGTATTGATCGAGTAAGATTCTAAATGAAAAGCAAAAAGAAAAATAAAACAGAAAGTCAAAATGCCCCATAAACATTGCATTCAACAATATAGGGCATTTATCTTTTACTTTGCTTGGGTTATCACATTTTACTTTGCTTGGGAAGCATTTAAGGGTATCTCTGCTTTCCGTCATTCACTGTCTTCATTGTAAGAAGATTACTTCGTTAGCTTTCTCAGTCTGCAGCGCTAGAAGTTCTAGTTTTACACTCTAGAAATCTATTACATTCTGCAGTAAAGATGCATTTCTTCTGTATTGGTTATTGGAAAAATTAAATGATTCTCAAATACATCTAGTATTGTATGTGTGCCATTAAGTGTTTTGTAAATGTATTTGTTCAGGAATATACCTATGCAAGCCTGCATGCACAGATTGCCAGTCAAAGCATCAGAGAGGGGGTCTCGTTGGCCTGAACAATGGCCGCTAAGGTTGAAGAAACCGCCTTACTGGTTTAATTCTCAGGCCGGAGTCTATGGAAAAGGTGCTCCAGAGGATTTCAGTTCTGACTATGAACACTGGAAAAATGTTGTCTCTCATTCTTATTTGAATGGGATGGGAATCACGTGGTCTTTCGTGAGAAATATTATGGACATGAGAGCTGTATATGGAGGGTAAGCATCCTACTTTGTTTTAGAATGCTCTGTTTCCATGATAGTCAGTACCCATGACCAGGTAATTTTAAGAGAGAGAATGTCATTCTGGCGTCGAGTACGTGATAATTTCCCATCAATTTGAGTAGAATGCTGTCTTTTATCGGTTAAACAATGAGAATACTCTTTCAACGTCAGATAATCATTTCTATGGCTATGGTTATGACATTTCCTTCTTGTGTAGCTGAAAGCGTAAAGGCTCCTCATTTTCACTTCTGTTTCCTGTATCTTGATGCACTTTCCATTGTGGAGAATTTTTCAGGTTTGCTGCTGCCCTAAAAGACATGAAAGTGTGGGTTATGAATGTAGTCCCGATTGACTCTCCGGACACTCTTCCAATAATATTTGAGCGTGGTTTATTTGGAATATATCATGACTGGTGCGAATCGTTTAACACCTACCCCAGGTCTTATGATCTTCTCCATGCGGACCATCTCTTCAGCAGTCTCAAAAAGAGGTTCATTATCTTTCATAATTTAGTTCTTGAATTTTTATTGCGCAAAACAGTACTCAAACCATATGTTTGATATAATGTTATAATAACTTTCTCGTTACAGGTGCAACTTGGTGGCAGTGGTTGCAGAAGTTGATCGGATCCTTAGGCCAAAAGGAAAGCTGATCGTACGGGACAATGTTGAAACCATTGGCGAACTCGAGAGCATTGCTAAATCTTTAAGGTGGGAGATCCGATTAATTTATTCAAAAAACAATGAGGGATTGCTCTGCGTTGAGAAGACATTGTGGCGTCCCACAGAGGTGGAAACAATTATGTCAGCTATTGCTTAAACATGATGCGTCAATTACTGTAATGCTGTCTGCCTCTGTTATTGTTAGTCCATTAGTTGTTAGTCCATTAGTTGTTTTTTACGTCATCATTTTTAAATTCATGGAGATAATACCTACATTTCACTATAGACGTGTAAATTATATACTGTTGGTTATATTCTCTGTTCCAATTATCTTTACCATATTAAAATATTTTTCCGCTTGAATTATAGGCCCTGAGATTAGTAAGTTTGTTGTATCCTCCTATTATCTTCAATATGAACGAAATGTTTAATACAATGCTGAAGGCTGTTAAGCTCTTTATTTCTGGAATTTTCTAGATTGTTACAAATACAGAGTTTGTACGGGCTTACAGGTTAAAATGGTCGTGGCATGCCGTTCCCTGGGATTTATCTCCCCCAGCCCAGGACCTTCGTATCTCCATTGACATGTCTACATTGTCCTAAAAATTGAGCATCTGAAATCAGCCCTTTCTCTGTCCTTTTTGGTTTGGCAATCCAGATAGGCCAGCCGACTGATGGTTCCATGTGTTGAGGCGAATATTTGGTAGGCGAAGCCAAAGCAAGAAGAAAAGAGGTTGCAACTCTTTGTGATGAAACCCCCCAAAGGTTCTCTTTATTCCAACCAATTTATCGAACTCATTGCCCAAAAAGAACTCCTTTTCTGATGAGAACCAAATGTAGGAGTTCTTTGAACTTGGAGCTGTAATTCTTGTCGGAAGTGTTCTAAACTCACGAGTTTTTTTTTTTTAATTGGGATGCTGTGTAATATTTAATTGAAATTAAGATAAAATTTGGAGTCAAGTCTCGAAATTTAGGACTTTAATTTTGATATCGTATAAATTTATCACTTATACTAAAAGCGTAAGAAATAGTAAGAGCAAAATTTTATTAAATCGTATTTGTTGTTAGAACTTTAGGTTGTGGTTTGTGTTGTAAAATTTTAATGTTGTTAAAATTTTAGGTATTGGGTTTAGTGAAAAAGTGAAGAGAGATGTAATTTTTTATATTTTTTTGTAGTAAATTGTAATGATTTGATAGGGAAAGAGAGATTATATTGTAATATTTAATTGTGTTAAAATTTTAAAGGGGGTAAAATTTTGATACGCACCCAGTTCTAACAGCAGAAGCTCTCGTACGCATCTTCTGCAGCCGGATCGAAGTTCTGTAATATAATAATAGGCCAAACGTGGTCCCTGTCAACTTCTCAGCAGAACCACCTCCAACTTTAATGATGCAGCAGTGCACAAAATCATGGTGTAGGAAGATGTGTCCATTTTTCGACAGCAAGGCTTCCAAGGAAGATGTGTCCATACTCTTTTTATCTTTTGGATAACGGAGCAAATTCAATGTACCATCCGATATTACCTCATTTCACTACTTCGCCATCATCATCATCGTCCCTGACCTGTCTTTGATGCTGTGAATATTTGGAATCGTTGTACTTCTTGGTGTTGTGGGGGAAGAACTCGAGGAGTTTTTTATATTTTAAACATACTCTTATAAAACCTTAGCACTTAAGAAGCATGTCCGAAGCCTTTGATTTGTAACTTCAGCTGAAGAAAATTTGAAAAAGTGATGTCTCAGTAAAAGTTTTTTTTTTTGTGGTTGATGTCTCAGTAAAAGTCGTTCGTGGGAAGAGTTCGGATAGGTTGGGTGCGCGGCCTATGCGTGCCGCTGTTTTGCCCCCTTGGCCAGTCTGGTAGGCTATTATGCCGCCCCTGCTGACTCCCCTTGTTTCGTGGACAGTTCAGTTTTTGTGCCACCTTTAGCTTTTTTATTATATTCTCTCTTATGCACTCAATCATTGCATTGCATGAAGATTGTTCCGAAGGAGTCGGATCATCGTTCGTACTTCTTTATATGGAAGCCGCCATTAATGTCTTGAGTTGTGGTTGTATTGTGTCTCAATTTTTATGGCCAGTTTGTGCGTCCCGACCCTTACAGTCGGATTGTATTATGTCCCAACTTTCGTGATTGATTTATGGTCCTAATGGTTGTATTACAATCCCTCGTGAGATCTAACATATTGTAAGGCCTCGAGTCCCTTTAGATTTTTTTTATTGGCTTTCTAGCCTTTTTTTCCTGTTATGACATTAATATAATAGTTCCATTTGTTATTTATTCTCTCTCTCTCTGAGCAAACACGGGAAAGGAAAGGACCAGTAGAAGGAAAATCGAAAAATAATAACACAAAAACATGACATTAGGAGAAATACGAAGGAACAACAGAGGAAGTTGCTGATTTTGGAAGTTTCTGTGCTACTGTATTAGCATAGGTAGAAAAATTGCGATCTACGTGTGTGTTTGTGTCATGCGAAGCATAATTATATGTTCGTTTAGACTTGAAAAAGTTATTTATTAGACTATTTTTCTTGTATGATGGTCGGTTTAAGCTCCTGGGGCTATCCACTCAACTACAATACGTGCGAGAGCTTTCTCATGGATCCACTTGAAAAGTCAAAAGACTTAGGCTGGGTGTGTGGATCGACTGCTAGAAAAGAAATTCACACCTTATGACCCAAATATAGGTCAACTGGCAAATGCACATGAAGCATTTTGACAGCCGAACTAAGAAACAAACGAGAGGTGCAGCTTGAGCAAGAACGGACCCTACCACTTTTGCGAATGGAGTGCCCTCTCCACTGTCCTGTCTGCACAATTCCTTTCGTCCCAGATCAGCTTGCCAAATCTTAACTCTATTATTTGATCCGACATGCTTTTCCACTTAATGGACCCATGTTTTGGCAAGCTCGCAAGTAATAACAAAATTCAATACTGCTGGTGCTTTCTTTTAGCAAACTGGTAACACCCAACTGGCCCTTGTTTACTGCGAGGCAGAAAAATACAATCTTGGGAAGGAAGATAGTGGTTTGCTCTGCTTCCGGGATGAAAGAAATATTTGAAGGTAAAAATTTTGGATTACAAGATTGTAATAGCTTGTTACCAGATGCTTAGACAATAAATGGCTTTTATTAATTTAATAAAAATCATTTTATATTTTGCCTGAAAGAATGGTAAAGGATCAAACTCGTGTGTTGCTTCAGTGAAAATTGCATTCCTTCATAGGCTCTCTTTAGCAACTGAGGTGCCCCGTTATCTCAGGAAAGGTGGTGCCCCAATCTCTGCTTATGCACAAATTTATATTGATTTTCTCTGTGAGAAGGCTGATAACCATTATCTTCTCAAGGTAAAAGCATTCCTCTGTTGGCAAAACAGCATACAAAAAGTGTCAAGATGCTTCTTTGGACTCCTTAAATTCTTTCTACTACTTTTTCCAACTTAGATCTGTTTGTCTTTTGAACTATCTAAAAGCAATGAGAGAGGGCACTCTCCTTGTGCTTGCATGATTGAATGATAATAATAATCCTAACACAGTTAGTGGGGTTTCTAGACCATAGGCTTAGAGCCTATAGGTGGAATAAGTTTTATTAGTGGCGCATGGTTTATCTGTTTTAGTTTAAAAGTACACTTTTACTCAGGCATGATAGAATGCAGCCAAGAGAGACCAAAAAGGACGCAGTTGCTATGTATATGAATGATCAGGGTGTTAAAATTTCATCAAATTTCACTCAACTGATGTGCCTTTGGAATAGCCTGTAGGGGTTGGCCCCTAAAACATTTACCACAGCGATTTTTAGAAACTTCAGCCTGTTTTATTGTTCTCTTTGTCTGATACTTTTTATCGATTTACCTCTTTATTTTATACAAAGGATTCTGTGGGTTTAACCGATTGGTAAAATAAACTCTGATGCTTAAGAGAAGCATGCATGCTTTCAGGACGTTATGCGAGGCCTGAAATCTCATGGCATGCATGATATGCACGGAATATGGATCTCAACAGAAAAAAAGTGCAGACCAAGTAGGTAAAAATGCTCTTTATAAATGTCACCTATTCCCTAAGAGAACTACTGTTTTATCGCTTCCATAAGGCTGACAGTAAGATTTGTTATCAGACAGGAAATTAAACAATTAGGATTTTGAATATAAAAACCCCTCGAATTCTTCCATCTCACACTCTCAAATTCTATATTTCTATGTTAAACAATGAGAGCAACAACATGAGCTGCTTAAAAGATTAGAATTATCAAATACCCCTTTGTCTGCCACTAAGTCATCTTTCCTCAAACAACCAAGTTGGCAGTCTCCAGACATTACTGAACATGTCTGCTGCAACAGTCTCTCTAAAGCTGCAGGCTTCGAAAGTTAAAGGAGCGCTCTTGCCAATTTCGTAGTGTTCAACATGTTAGGCTCTTGGAGGCACAAGTGTTTTCTCTTGACGCTTCTTGCTTTCCTTGTTCTTTCAGAAGCATCAAGATTTCCTGAGAAATATTGGGAACAGATGCTGCCCAAGAAGCTTCCCTCTCCTTCCTCGTCTCCTTCCAAAGGCACCAATTCTCTAACTTCGTCATCTTCCACAGCCAGGAGAGCCGACAAAAACCTGCCTACATCAGATGGGAAGGTCTAGTTTCGATTCAAACAACTCTGACTATCTTTTTAACAACAAGAAATGCAGATTTAGAAGGGCGCTTATGAGAAGGGAGCATGGAGAGTTTTGCAAACAAGTCTCCGCAGTGAGTATATAGCAATTTCATGGGCTTCAGAGCAGACTCACACCTTTGTAGATTTGTTTCACTTGGTCAGCGGATATAGTCTTTTGTAAAGACAGCTGAGTTTTACAAATGAACAGAAATGTATAGAGGATAATGACAGCATGGGGAGAATTAAGCAGCGAGATGTTAACTGGTTACTCTTTTATAATCCTTGAGAGGCATTGCTTGGGTGATGCCAATAAACCACTTGCCTTTGTGATAATCATTTTGACTAATCAATGTAGTGCTTCCTATAATCTGTATTTTGGTTGGAGAATAATGGAATTTCCTCTTACTGTTATATATGTAGTTTCTTGGTGTTCTTGATTAAGTTGGTCTGTATGAATTGACATGGATGTTGCATTTCCCTAAAGCAATGACTTCACATAGAGGACGACAATATTCACCATCCTAATTACATGTTTCCTACTTCAAAGTGATTTCTTGCTTTTAATAGGTATAAGCTATTATTTCTGAAAATCTATTACGTGTCTATCTAATGCCAGTTAATTATTGCATACTTATTATCAAGTATTACGTTCATAATTAGGTGAACTGGTTGTGATGAATTTAGGGATCCAAAGATGATCAAGAAATTTTGGTAAGGCGTAATGGTGTTTTAGCTTTGTGAGGAACATTGTGATGGCTTAACGATTGATGTGAAGAAGATGGTAGAGAGATGGATATATACTAGTGGTGGTGATTGCTACCATTGAAAGTTCTGTAGTGAAAGGTTTCTGATGTTTTAAGATTGGGTGATTGAATCACTCCTTGGCCTAATATCTCTTCTCTACTTTTGAGGAGGAAAAAAAAAATACGACAAGCAACGACAAAGATTAATTTGTCGTTTTTTTTTTTGAATACATTTTAGTTTTAATTTTTTTTAGGAATTTGAGTGAATTTTCCTGGAACCAATTCCAGCAAACGCAAGGTGGGACTGGGCTGCTTTTATATTTTTTCCCCAATCGGTGGTACGCAAGCCACGAAGCGCTTAGTACTTTAGAGTGCATGCCGGCCTGCTTAAGCTTGGAGCCGGCCCAATCCAGTCTAGAAACCTCTCATTTGGTACCCATTTCCTATAATCTGCAATTTTTCCTGGATGTAATGGGATCACCTTTCCTATTTTATGTTGTTACAACGCCATCTGGATCCGATTCCGATCTAATTTCGACTCAGATGTAACTTAAGCATGAAAACCCTAACTGGTGAGTTGCCATAGCTGGCTTGTTATCAGTTTAGTATTTCTAAAACTCTTCCCGGCTCTGGTAACGCGCGCTCTTCTTAGATGGTGGCAGCTGCAGGTTGCTGGCTGGTTTCAGACAGGCTGAGAGTGAGAATACTTCTTGGATGAAACCTGTTAAGCTGCTTATTGTGTGCAAAAGCAGATTGTATCTCGATCGATCGTCTATTCGTCTGCTTTGGGCATGTAAAAGTTTGTGTAACAAGGGCTTCCACCGTAAACATTCTTACCTTGAAAAGGTAACATTAATAGGGAGAGAAAAGAAGGGAAACGGTCACTGAGAGGTACATATAGTAGGTTGGTCTACAAGTTCAAAAATAACTTAGATACCTATGTTTGGCTAATTCTCAAAAATAATTCAAAAAATTTTCACACTTTTTTTTTTATCAATTTCAATATTTTTTTACAAGCTGCAACAACTTTTAACAAACTTTTCATCAATCCCAAGAGAATCTACACTACCTTCAATAAAAACAAACACAAAAAATATTTTTCAAAACCAAACAAAACATAGCCAAAAGCTCAATTGAATGTTCGGTTCCATCACCTAAACGATTTAAGCAATTTACATGGACACAAATATATATATTGTTAGCTAGGTAGTCATCTGCCATCAGCATGTGAGTTCAACAATTGGTTCCTCATGCTTTCATACCCGGCAGTTGTACTTGTAGAAGAACCAGTACCATTTCCAATATCAATGTTGAAAGACTGTGCAGGTTTATTGAGCAAGTAGTCAGTCTCTTCTGCAGAGATATCAACCTTTCCCCACGGATGCTTTTCCATACTTTTCAATCCTTCTAGTTCCATGGCCACTTCCTTCATAGTAGGCCTATCCTCCCCTCTTACTGTTAAGCACCTTTTTGCAAGATTGGCAACATCCTTTAGTTCCTCAATATTATCCTCCTTGACAATTTGATCATCAAGAATTTGGAGTAAGCAGTCCTCTTTTATTGCAGAAAGAAGGCAATTTGCTAAATTTCTATCATTTTCCGGCCTCTCCATTGAAAGTGCCTTCTTACCTGTCAGTAGCTCTGCCATCACAACACCGAAGCTGTAGACATCACTTTTTTCAGTTAATTGACTAGTTTGGAAGTACTCTGGGTCCAAGTACCCTAATGTTCCTTGTACCAAAGTAGTTAGTTGTGTTTGATCAAGAGGAACCAATCTTGAGGCCCCAAAGTCTGCTACTTTAGCATTTTGATGATCATCTAGAAGTATATTTGTACTCTTCACATCTCTATGTATAATCGGTATAGATGTTTCAGAATGCAAATATGCAAGGGCTCCTGCAGTTTCCGCAGCTATCTTCAGACGAGCTTTCCACAACAATGAGGATGATAGAGTTCTATCATGAATATGGTTAGAAAGAGTTCCATTTGTGATGAACTCATAAACTAGTAATGGTACTTCTGTTTCTAGGCAGCAACCTAATAGTTTAACCACATTCCTATGGTTAATTTGGGCAAGCACAATCACCTCATTTATGAATTGTTCAATCTGACTCCGATCACAAATTTTGGACTTCTTAATGGCAACCACTTTGTTGTCTGATAGCACTCCTTTGTAAACAGTTCCATAGCCTCCTTCACCAAGTATTCTTCTCTCGTCATAGTTATTCGTGGCCTTTTCAAGCTCTCCAGTGCTAAAGATTTTGACGCTCTCCACAGATCCTCTATGATTAGAACGTTGCTGCTGTAAAATAAAACCGCCATTTTGTATGAAGAATTTCTCTTTGAGCTTGATGAGCTTTCTTCTTTTCAGTCCCCAATATATCCAGGAACCTCCCACCAGCAGGACTAAGAGGCTTATGCTGACACCTGCACATGTTCAAGCATTCGTTATAAAGTTCTATCCGAGTAGATCGTATTTCTAATTAATTTTTATAATTTGTAATGACCACGTTGATTGGAATGGTCAAGTGTACTCGTTCATTTTAAAGTTAGAAGCACAATTCACGTAGAATAGATCGAAATGGTGAAGCAGGTGAGTCGACTTTCTTTCTTACAACCTAATTAACATTCCCTTGTTACTCAAGATCAAGGAGCAACTACTTAAGCTTCGTATAAGGGCAAAAGAACATGTTATAACTTTTGGAAATCAACTTTTTGTTGTCTACTATAGTTGAATTATATAAACGATGAAGCAAGCACTGCCAATTCTTTAGCTTCTGTTACAAACAGGTCGGGTAGACCGAATCGGGATTTCTCACTACAAAAAAAAGGTCTGTAGCGGCGGTCGCTAAAAACGCCGCTAAAAGGTACTTTCGCGGCGTTTTAAAAAAACCGCGGCGAAAATAGGGTCTATAGCAGCGGTCGGTGAGCAATGACGTGTCAAATTAATGTCAGATATGAAATTCACAATATTTTTATAATGTTCTTTTTATTTAGGTGAAGTAAAATTGTAAAGCTACATGAGCATTGACGTGTCAAATTAATGTCAGATATGAAATTAATTAAATAATAACTATGACCAAATATTAAGTTAAAATTAAACCACAAGCCGGGCTAAAATAGCTAAAATCTCATCCCTAATAGGATTTTAGCAAAATTAAATAGACTGCCAAAATATGACCCAAATCAGTTTCAAAAATAATTCCTAAACGGTAAAGGAAAGAAAATCATAACTAAAAATAGGTTTTTGAGAGTGAAAACAGTGGATTTAGGGCTCGAAACGAGGCGCACCGAAGCGTATCTTGGTGATTACAACGTGCGCGCCGAAAAGAGCTTTCCGAACTGGGGTCATGGGCGCGAATCGGATACTCGTAGTCAAAGTTATGACCAAAAAACCGACACGTGCGCGAAAAGTACCTCAATTCTATATAACAATTTCAATATTCATAACACTCTCTCTAATTTCATATTTTATTAAGTAGGTCTTTTAAATTTTTTTTAAAACATGTTACAAAATAAAAGTATGTATAAAAAGGAATAAATAGTCAATAAAATAATTATTAACCTTAAATAACACGTAAAATTTTATTTTTTATTTTTTATTTTTTTACAATTATACCTATAGTGGCGGTCACTACAAAGACCGCCGCTACAGGTACGAGATTCAGCGGCGGTCACAGTGACCGCCGCTGTAGACCCGGTCTGACCGCCGCTAAAGACACCGAAGATTTTCCCTCTAGCGGCGGTCAATAGCGACCGCCGCTACAGGTATCTCTTTAGTTGCGTTTTTTAAAAAATCGTGGCCAAAAGAGGGTCTACAGCGGCGGTCACTACAAAGACCGCCGCTGAATCTCGTACCTGTAGCGGCGGTCTTTGTAGTGACCGCCGCTATAGGTAAATTGTAAAAAAATGAAAAAAATAGAAAAATAAAATTTTATGTGTTATTTAAGGTTTCCGATCGCTGCTATAGGTCCTTTTTTTATAGTGTCTTTCTTTCTTTTTTGTTGCATGAGAAGACAATGTTGTTAGTTTTAGATATGTGCAATCATCACTATCTGCTTTTGAATATTAATCACTATCAGCTTTTGTTTAGCCAACAATTTAGGGTCTCAACAATTCGGGCAAACCAAAAAAACTATAAAATTATTAACTTTTACACCTCAATAAAGTAAAGATTCTTAAAATTTTGAGAATATTCCCCAAAATTATTAACTTTTACACTTCAATAAATTAAAGATTCTTAAAATTTCGAGAATATTCTCCAAAATTTTAGCAAACAAACAACACCTGAATATCATCGCAGTAGCTAGAATATTGACGTATATACTATACTTATAACTCTAAAACAAATAGATAAATCAATCATTAATTAAAAATTATATATTTTTTTCAATTGTTAATTTATTCAATAATCAAACGGTCACAATCAATATAGAAACAAATACCATTTCGTGTTGTTTATTTATTCACGTTTCTAACATTAATCTAGTCCTATTATGCAGCAGACAACATTGACCAAGGCCATGACCAATTGCGTGCCAAAACCATGAAGATGGTTTTGATATTTCTCTAACGTCTTTATCCATATATCAAAGGCCAAGGCATGCCTATGATACAGTGTACCTCCATCAACACACACACACACACACATATATATATATATATATATATATATCCATCAAACTCAATTATCTATATATATACAATTTCAAAGTCAATGTATCTCTACAAACAAAACGATACCTCTTCCCCATCTCCAATTAGAGGCTGCAGGTATTTGGATGTATATAGATTCCGCCTTGTGATTGATATATAAATCACCAGGCAAAAAAAAAAAAGGAAAAAAAAGGAGAATTAAATATCACTTTTAATCCCTAAATTACATCAAAATATTAAAAAGAGACTTAAATGATCAAAATCGTCACATTTAGCCCCAAAACGCATCAATATTCGCCCTATCATAATATTTGACGGAATATGCAAAAATAGGCAACATAGCATAATATTGATAGTTTGATCTTATAACATAGCAACGTTGATGAATTTTGATATGTTTGGTGCTAAATATTAGGATTTTGATAGTTCGGACCTCTTTTTGATATTTTGATGTAAGTTTAGGTGCTAAAATTTAATGATGATCTCTAAAAAAACTTTTCAAAAATTACTATACACAATCTTTTAAAATGAAGTATTGCAATTCTTATAGCATAATATTTCGAGTCCCTAGATTGGTCGAAGAATATACTCTAGCTAGGAGGAGTGCAGTTCATTAACAATAGCAAATTTTCCAAAAGCAATAGCAAATGAGATGCCTGTCGTTTTTACTAAAGTTTACTTACCACTGAGGATCCCACTAATTAGCGAGAGACTCGAAGAACAACCTTTTCCATCTTTTCTGCCATCTCCATGGTGCCACTTGGGGCAAGAACATGTATAATTCCCTTCTGTGTTCACACATCTCGTTTGATATGTGCAATTATTGAGCTTTGGAGCTAAACACTCGTTAATATCTGCATATCATGAGTTTAAGATTGTATATATGATCAAGCCCAGAGTTTAAGATGGAAAAATAATTGAATATTGTTTTTTGTTTTTACATGATCAAAGGATCAAAATTTTGATCCCATCCCGTAGATGTTAATTTATCAAGTCTATGAAAGTACTAAACTTGCAAAAAGAAAGAACTTATTAATTCTCTTATTCTTAATAAAATTGGTGCCTAAAATTTTCTTGAGAAGCTTGTTCGAGGTGTGTTATACATACCTTGGCAATCATCATGGATGTATGGGTTTCCATCGTAACCGGGTTTGCACTGGCAGCGATATCCATATCCGTTATCCGGATCATAACAAGTGCTGTTTCCTCCACATAGGATGGTCTGAGAAGATTCACAACTTTCCGTACCTATCGTCCAATCGAGAACCATGGGAAACGTTTTATTGTCCTGAAGGCTTTCGAGATAAACGGAGGAGAAAGTAAACAGGTCTTGTTTCACAACAAACGCATAGCTGCATGGATTGAAGCTCCAGACTGTGTTGTGATTTTGATAGCTTTTTGCTTCCACAGTAAAATTGTTCAATCGTTTTGGAATCTCTACCTGGCAACATCCAATCCCAGCGCAAGATCCATCGAGCACATTGATTGTATTTTGACATATAGACATGCAGCCCATGCGGAAGGATGTACCGTTCTGGTAACCATTAAGGAATCCCTGGGTGTCACAGCCTACGGCCACGAACATGTTTTGGGTGTTAGAAATTGTGAAAGTTGGGGAATTTCCTTGAAAGTAGGGATCGTTGTTGTGCAGAAGAACGCCCGACTCTGAATAACAGTCGAAGGCTGTGAACATCAAGATGTCCAGGTGGCCTTGGATTGAAATGTTCGTAATGTTGAGGTTCCCGATCCTTAGTTGATCTTTGCCGGACGAGTTGTCGCAAGTAAGGGAAAAAGGTCCGGGAGTTAGGTAACAACCTTCCCCTATGCCAAAGGGATATGGAACGGCCTCTATATCCCCGCACCTGTCCGGACACTTAGGCAGCGCTACCTTAGCTTCTACTGATGCCGCTGCTATTCCTGACAGTAGCAGTACACCAACCCATATGAACTGCATAAGCGTCCTATAGAGACCCATAGCCCCCTCTGTTTCCTGTAAGAGGATTTAAGTTTACCTTGTCTTTCTACGTTGTGGAGCTGGACAACTTATAGAAGCAGAAGGAAGACCCGTTCGTGGAGTACTACTGGATCCAATTCCATATGATAACGGGGGCGTTGTCGTGATTGACTACGAAGATGGTGTCTTGTCTAGAAGCGCGTTCTTTGTGATGGCTGTGGATTAGTTTTCCCCTCTTTCGCGTTTGTTTTCTTTTGTTGGTCTAAATGTCTATCAAGGAATTAGGTACAAATTTTTTAGCCCTGAGCCCTCTTGCATGCCGCGGGCTGTATGAGTATCCTGTATTTTTCTTCTTTTCTTCCACGTTACTTCCTTATAACTTTCAGTCTTTCACATGGACGAATTGACTTGGATGTAATAATTCAACAAAACGACCATAAGGAGCCTATAATTCTCGCTAGATCTGAGTTAGCGAGGAAAACTACGATGCTTAATTTGTTACGTACTAATCATAAGCGTCATAATATTTAAGATGCTTAATAATTTGTTAGTCCAAAAACAAATAAAGAAAAATGCTAGTGATACCTGCCTCCAATATTCTTAATTATTTATCTATCATGCGTGATTATATATATATATATATATATGAATTTCTTTGTATATCTTTTAGTTGTCTGATTAATTTTACCCGTTCTTCAAAATCTGAAGTACAGATTGGCAGCGGGAACCAGCGGTGTATATTCCACGTTACTTCACTTTCAGGACATGGAAGTAAGAAAAGAAGAAGAAGAAGAATTCAACAAAACGACTATAATTAATGAGCTTATAATACCGTTCTCGCTAGATCTGAGTTAGCGATGAAAACTAATTATTGCCACAAATGATTTATATAATCAGAGGCTAGCTTATCAACTTTATATAATTCACGACCACAAAATTGGAATACTCTTTAGAAAGCTATAGGTAATTGGTGACTGCAACCTTCTTGGACTACGTCAAAGTCACATGGGATCGATGGTGGTTGAGCAGCAACTTTCGCATCTAGATCGGAGTATATATATATATATATATTTAGGCAATTAGCGAAGTGAAAACCACAGAGCAAGAGGGTACGAAAGTGACTGGCCACTAGAGCAGCTTGGTACTCTGGGACATCAAATTTTCTTGAAGCTATTGATCAGACCCAGTTGATTATTTTGAGAAATCTGCGATCTCTTAATGAGTACAAAAAGTTTTGGAGCAGCACAAAATTAAGGAGCAAATATGAATCTACCCTATTAAAGAGGACCAATAAAGGGGTTCCCATATGTACTTAGGTCGCTCGTGATGACTAAGGTGGCCGGTGTTTGTGTGTCAAAATTGTTGAGTTGTTAAAATTTTGGAGTATGAGAATTGGTAAAAAAGTGAAGACAGATGATTTGAATGAATTTTTTATATTATTATAATAGAAAGTGATGATTTGATATATAGCGTAATGTTATTTTAGCTTTGTGAGAAACATTGTGATGGCTTACAGATTGATGCGAAGAAGATGGTAGAGAGATGTATACTAGCTAGTTGTAGTGATTGCTACCATTGAAAGTTTTGGAGTAGAATGACGTTTTTTATGTTTTAAGATTGGGTGATTGAAAATATTACAATTCCCTCTATATATCCATATAAGGACCAAAATTTGGAATTGAATAAGATGTAAAAGTCGAAAATTGAAAACGACCAACGTCTCTGATAGGTAGTAATTAACGAGTAAGATTTATGAACTAATGACTATATAATTGATATAGGTTATGTGATGGTGTAATAAATATTCTGTCAATTACGTACACATAATTTTTTTTTTAAAGAAATTAGAAGCCACATATTTCTTTTATTAGAAAATTACTATGTTTTAAGAGGAAGAGTGAAATTGAATCACTCCAATTGGACTAATATTTCTTTTGTTCTTTTGCGGTGAAAAAAATTCATGACAAGCAACGACAAAGATAAATTTATCGTTTACTTTTTTGAATAAATTTTATTTTTAATTTTTTAGGAAAGATTTTGGTTGAATTTTCTTAAGCCCATTCCAGCAAACGCAAGCGCTTTTTTCTTTTTTCCCAATAGGTGGTATCTATGCAAGCCACGAAGCGCTCAGTACTTTAAAGGGCATTCCCTACTTTAAACGCAACAATCTTATTATACTTTTGGTGTTTGGGTGATTGAAAAGATCTTGGACTTCTTGATGGCAACAATCTTATTATACGATAAAAATCCTTTGTAAACAACACCAAAACCTCCTCATACTTTTTCATGAAATACTTTTTGGTAGCCTTCTCCAGCTATTCTGCAGTAAAGATCTTGACTGTTTCATGGGATCCTCTGTTGAGTTAAACTGATCGAATAAGCTTTGAAGAAAATCTTTTTATAAAAGTGAAACAACACTTTACAAGTTAGATGAAATAGGAAGGTTGGTTTCGTTTTGTACTCGATCCGCTTGGTCCTAATTTCCTCATTATATTTCTTTTGTTCTGTTGCTGGCTATCTCGTGTGTGGTCATTATGGATCCTAAAAGCCTGGAGGTGGATGATCTATTGTCTAAATAAAAAAATCTGGGGTGGGAGGAGTTTCATACTCTCATTGGCCCTACTAGCTAGAGTGGAAGACGCACTTGATTCTCCTGCTGTTGTGGGGAAGATATTATCCAACAGAGTTTTTTCATCGAGCGTGGTTATCTGGACTTTAAAGGCTGCATGGAGTTTTCTTCGTGAGTTTGTGGCTGAGGAGTTGAAGCCCAATACCTTTCTCTTTCGGTTCTCTACGCAAAAAGACCAGGAGCAAGTCCTTGCCTCTACCCCTGGAACATCCGAGGTAATATCATGGTTCTTAAACCGTGGATTTCTGAACTCACTATCCCCGAAGCGGACTTTAATTCAGAAGCGTTTTGGATCCAAGTTCACGGGTTTCCCTGGAATCGACTTAACGAGAAAGCTGTCCAGTTCATTGGGCTTAAGCTGGTCATGTTGTTGGAGATTGATAAATGGGAGTACCGTGACCGAGATAGGAGACCTTTCTTTCGCATACGTGTGGACCTTGATCTTAAAAAACATCTGGTGGGAGGATTTCCAATTCCTAGTAAGCATTTTCAGCCGATTTCCGTGCAATTCCGGTACGCAAAACTCGCCGATTTTTGTTATGCATGTGGGATGATAAGCCATATTCCGAAACTTTGTCACCGTGCCTCTGGTCGTTCGGCCACTTCGGCGGTGGGTCATTTTATGCTCGCTGACCCTGCATTATTGGGCCAGGCTTCTGTTTAACGCCTCAGGCCCAAACATCAAACGGAAAGATTTTCATATAAAATAAAGTTTTTTTCACCATGGTTACTTATTTATCTAAGCCACAATATTTCAAAACTAATTTGTACAACCTCAGCAAAATATTCATATACCATAAAAGCCCACAAATTTCAATCTGAGTCCCAAAATTTACATTAGCATATCCGATATTTCCAATATCGATGAAAATCTCCCAAAAGAATTCTCTAATATTAATCTCTAAAAGTACTATTGCAAAATACGACTTCAAAACACAAATATATCTAAAGCTTCTCGAATTTTACTAATTCTGTCAACTATAAAAAATTTGACAATAAGGGGTCAGCTACGACTAGCTCAATAAGTAGTTAGTCAACGGTGGTTAAAAAAAGACAATTTTATCACAATAGTCGCAAAAATAAAACACCGTGAACCATACCGAATCTAAAATACAAGTTTGTAACAAAAATTATCAAATGTCGTGCAATATAGGGAAATTACCAATGATCACACAGACCTAGAGGCCACAAAGACCTCCAAATACCACGAGTGGTATGAAATTGGCCACACGGACCACAAAGATATATCATCAGCACAAGGACAATTTTCACAGTATGCTCACCAAAACAAGATATAAACATTTAAATTGTGTTTCACAAAATCTCGACAATCTCATTTTACACAAAATTTGTTTAATTTGCCAAAGAATACATCAAAACCATATAAAAGAGATACACGTTTAAAAATCTCATTGAAGAACCACTTACTTCGAACGCTTAACCAAACCTTAAAGTGTCTCCAATAATTGTCGAACAATCTCTCGGAACCTAATAGCACCACCTCAATCCAATTTTGGTCTCAAATAAATATTCTATGCGACCATTTATTAACCTCAATCTCTCTAACTTTTAAAATTCAATCATACCTCCATCCATCACTTTTAAATTCAAAAATAAGATGATTATCCATATCTTTCAAATTCAAATATAAGAATAATCTCTCTCCATATCTTAACCTTTAAATTCAAATATAGGATCAAATCTATATCCAAACTTTTAAATTCAAATATGGTTCACATCTCCATATCAACATATTTAAATTCGAAAATACGATTCAACCTTTATCCAAAAATAAAAAAATAAGATTAAGTCATATATCTTCATTTAAAATTCAAATTACTCACTTAACACATTTTTCAAGACGAGATATTACAATCTCCACTCCTTAAAAAAAATTTGTTCCCAAAATTTGTAGCATCTTCCACAAAGAATAAATCAATTAACAAATCAAAACACAAATCATTCACGCTTCTGCTGAGCACTCTGTTCATAAAAGATCACTTCACATTTTTTTTATTAACACAATTCAAGCCAAAGACCCAAGCTCATACAATATCCATGTCTAAAGTAAGATCAACATCAATATTCTCAAAACAAACCCATAACTTTAACTCTTATCCTTAATAGAATGATCAAGAATTAAATCTCTTTCAAATTAAAGCTATAATCTCAGTTCAATCGAAATTCTTCTAAAAATCACTAGAGTTGTCACATATCACAACCTATGCTCAGACTTCAATCAAAATCTTCCTAATAGTCTACAGAATCATAAACATATGCTCTAATACTATCTCTAACTCCTCGGGCCCAAACTCCAAACATAAATATTTCCATATAAATAAAACCTTTACACCATGACTAATTATTTAGCTAGGTCCCAAAATTTCAAAACTAATTTGTACAACCTCAGCAAAATATTCATATACCATAAAAAGCCCGCAACTATCAATTCGAGCCCTAAAATTTACATTAGCATATCTGATATTTCCAATATCGATAAAAATATCCCAAAATAATTTTCCAATATTAATCTCCAAAAGTATTCTTGCAAAACACGTCTTCGAAACACAAATCTATATGAAGCTCCTCGAATTTCTCTAATTCTGCCAACTCTGAAAAAAATGAGAATAAGGGGTAAACTAGCTCAGTAAGTAGTACTTCAGTGGAGGTTGAGGAAAAATAAATTTATCACAATAAGCGAAATCAAAAAATAAAACAATGCGAGCCATACCAAATCCAAAATATAAGTTTGTAACAAAAATATTCAAAACCGCGCAATATAATGAAATCACCAATGGTCACACGGACCTCCAGGCCACATAGACCACCACATTCCAAGAGGGGCGTGAAATTGGTCACACAGACCACAAAGATATATCACTAGTGCAAGGACAATTTTCACAGTATATTCACCAAAACAAGTTATAAATATTTCAATTGAGTTTCACAAAATCTCGACAATCTCATTTTACCCAAAATTTGTTCAGTTCCCCAAATAATACGTCAAAATCATATAACGACGGTACATGTTTGAAAAATATATTGAAGAACCACTTACTTTGAATGCTTAACCAATCATTAAAGCGTTTCCAATAATTGCCGAAGAATCTCTCAGAACCTAATAGCACCACCTCAGTCCAAATTTTGATCTCTAATAAACATTCTTTGCGACCATTTATTAACCTCAATCTCTTCAACTTTTAAAATTCAATTATATCTCTATCCATCACTTTTAAATTCAAATATAAGATCTTTATTCATATCTTTCAAATTCAAATATAAGAATAATCTTTATCCATATTTTAATCTTTAAATTCAAACCTAGGATCAGATCTCTATCCAAACCTTTAAATTCAAATATAGATCACATCTTCGTATCAATACCTTTGAATTTGAAAATCCAATTAAACCTCTATCCAAAAATCAAAAATAGGATTAAGCTTTATCTATTTGTTTAAAATTGAATAACACATTTTTCTGAAGTACGTATTACATTATGCGTTAAATGAGCTTTTTTCATCAGCCTTGTCACATGGAAGTCCGTCTCAGGTAGTTAATACAATCCGTGAAGGACACGGTAAGGTTGCTGATAATTCGTTGCAGAAAATGATGAGGTTGCACTAATGGGAGTTGATAGTATTAATACAAGTCTGGCCATTAATACTTCTTCTAGTTCGGCCATGGAGGTCTCTACTCCCCCCACCATTATTCCGGCTGATGGTGAGGTTGAAGATAATCTTTCTCAATCCCAAGGAAGCTTGGAGAGAAACTCGTGCACATCAGGTGGAGGCTCTGTCCTTTCAGCCTCTCAGCCCAAGACTGGTGCGCTGCCCTTTACTCCTGATAGCCGAAATTCTTTAATGTCATTGTCACAACGGGAAAGCCCTGTGCAACTTTTGGCAGAGCCTAATCAGATGCCTTTTTTATTGGCAAATGAGACTTCCTCGACTGTTCAAGGTTTCGATTGGGCTGACATGGCTTTCTCTAGCCCCACTATTTCCCACAGTACCCCTTCTTTTCGGCGGCAGGGCGCTCTTACGACCAAATTATTGATTTTTAAGGAAAATTATTTTTTTACAAAAAATTGCCAAGAGACCAATTATTTTTAAAACGACTAATTTTATATATTGAAAGTACAAAGAAAATTATTATTTAGAAAAAAGATAAGAATGACTGAAAAAGCTAGCGGTGAGTTTAGAGAGTCGAAGTCTATAATAGAGAACACAAGGTCTTTAGTTGTGGTGGGCACGAAGCCCGAATCGAGAGGACACGAGGGTCTTTCGAAACACAAGAAACCCGTAAAAAATGAACATGAAAGCTTATTGAAAGAAAAAAAATCACTGCACAAGGTAATAACAACTGTCGCTGAAGGACCGATGACATTGTCGTCGATCCTGCTCCCTTAGAGCACTAATGATGCAAATCTAGCTATAATTACAAAGCACCAAAGAAACACATAAAAACCTAACATGCCTTAAACAAAGAGGCAAACCCAAATGGGCAAAAGCATAACATGATCAACGCTGGCCAGAACTTGGCCGAAGATGGCGATGGTGGACGCAGTCAGAGGAGATCCACGGCCTAGAGGAGGGGGCAGGAGCCACAGAGGCCAGATCTGGAAAGATGAGCAAATTTCGAGCAGCGGAGGGGGCTTCACTCGCAGCTAAAGGCGTCTTGATTGAAGGGATTTTGTGCTTTGAGAGGTCAGATAATATCCTAAATTATCTTTGTAAAAGGTTACATGCTTTTGTGAATTTTTTAGAAATCTAATTTTTGGATTTCCTGTTATTGGGGGATGGGTGAATTAAATGATGTTATTTCATTATTTTGCATACAGAGTGAGAGGTCAGATGACAAGTTTTGTGATGATGTTTTTGTAGAGATAGCAACAGGAGTTCGCAAATCAGTAAGTTTCAATTATTTGCCCCCCCCCCCCCCTCCTTTCTTTTTTTCTAAGCTGTTATTTGCCCCTTATTTAGCTTTGACACCGTCCCCTGTAGGAGTCCAGTTGGTGGAAAATAATTTGTTATAACATTTTCCGCCGCCGCTGCTGTGGCCTTGGAATGGGTTGGGTCCTGTAAGTTCTTTAATATTGATGATTCTTAACTATCTCATTTTCGACTTAATTGTCTTATATGCAACAACATGAGTTGCAAATTCAGAGACAAGGAAAAAACAGTTTATGCAGTTTCTAGCTAGGGGCTGCTATGAGTTAATGACTTGAATGGTTGTAAGAGTTCCTTGGCTAACCTACATGCCTTATGCCTAATTCAAGTAGTAGACGGTAAATCAAAATAGCTATGGAAGTTTGGGTGAGCTGTATGTAAGAGTTCCTTAACTAACCTACATGCCAACAGTATGGTTTTTTGGGTGGAAACTTTCTTGCCCAAGTTATGACGTGGCATGAATATGTAGAAACAGAGAGAGGGGGAAGTCGGGAGATATTAAAGAGAAGATCAGAAGAAAGAGCAAAGAATGCTTGGACTCGGAAAAAAATGAAAATATTGGATCCAAAGGACATCGGTTCAGATAAGCAAAGGCACCAGTTGCCATTTCTGTTAATATGATAGCAACCAATATCACTTGCACAAGTATACTATGAAAATCCATTGCCCCAGCTGTTTAATGAGTCTTTGGGTGTCAAAATTTGCTACAGATGCTGGCCGGGACATATATATGGGCATGATTCCTAAGGAAGACCCATATGTCGAGCAAGCTAACCTCGTGCTTATAACCTTCCATACAGTGGGGTATTTTCGTAGTTTAAACAAACTGGTTTTTCATGTAATTAATTTGAAACAAAGGAGCGACAGCTACACTCTTCTTATTATTTTTTCGCTTTCATATTTCGCCTGCCTCTCACTAGCGCCAGTACCTCAAGTACGTGCAAATTATTAAGAATATATACTTTAAAAAAATAGTTCCATATATCCTTTCCTAGATTTTGGATTTCTGGTTAATTGAAGGAAAAGGTCAGAAGAAGAAAAAGAATTTTTGAGAGAAAATAAAGAAGGCAAAAATTAGGAGTTAGATCGGTACTGGCCGGTAATTATATGAGCAGAGCAATTAATCTATATATATAAATATAGGATCGGTACTTTCTAGAACCGAAGAAAAGCTTTGTACTATTGACTGAGAAAGAAAAAAGAAAATAAAACACGATTAAATACAATCTAATTGACTTATATCTCAGATGAAAATAATTTATTGTATTACTCGGAGCTTTTGCCCCGCCTTGACCTCCCTATATATATACTGAGCACCTAATTTAAGGCAAATCTTGCTAGATCTGCCGACAGCTCTGTCTGCTAACTATATATACACATTTCCTGTAAAAAAATAGGGATCTTGTTCGAACTTAATTTCAAGCAAATAAACGAACTGTACTATAAAGTGGCGGGGTGTTGAGGACACTAGACCCGGCTGCTGCAGCGCTGGAGTTAATGAGGTATATATATATATATATATATACAAACACATATGGCCAATCCTGCTAATTTGGATTTTGATTATATTTAAATACAAGAAGCTTAATTAATTACTTAATAAAAAAGAGGTGGAACTACTGCATGTATATCTATATTTGAATTGGACTATCAATATAGACAAAAATTTATATAAGATCTCAATCCAAACAAAATATCCCAGTAAGCAGAGGCGGAACTAAGGGTTAGCGACCCTGGGCGGTCGCTACCCCTCAGGCCACAAATTTTTTTTTTTCATTACTTTATTATTATTTAAAAAAAAAAAATTAAGTTGGTCTGGGCCCGATACCCCTGAAGCTCAGGCTCAGACCAACTATACATATGTTTTACACATAAAGCCTGGGCCCGATACCCCTGACCCAGAAAACTGCAATAACATCGTCTGACATTTTCTATCAGTCCACACAGCAGAAATGAGCTAAACTGGCACCATCAGTCCTCACACCTCTCACTCTCTCATTTTTTGCTTTTTTCCCTTATTTTTGCATATTATATTAAAAAAAACTTAAAAGCTCCTATTGTAACTTTTTGCAAAAAAAAAATATTGTTCAATTATTTGGATAGTACGGTTGCAGGTTGTTCCCGCGACCCACTTTTTTTCTTCCCTGGGTATACCCTCGCTGGGTGTCTGTGAAAGTCTCGATGTCTAATCATAAGAGTCAGGTGTTGTTTCCTCTATTCAGAGGTACAATATTATGTGGACTTAGATATCCACTATGTATGGACGTTAACTTAGTCAAAGAATGAAAGAAAAAAAAAAACGAAGAAAAAGTTGATTGCCAAAATATCATGAGGCGGATGAGTATTTTGCACTTCTAGGTAGACAAATGTGTCATTGCATGGAGCAAAGGGAAGCACTAATTTTAGAACTTCAGACTTTTTTTGCATTAAGTAGTAAAAAAAATTTTTTTTGTCATTTTTCCTTAAAAAGTTTGCCCCCCATTAATTGGGTTTCTGGCTCCGCCACTGGGTACATGTATTGTAATATTTTTAATGCTTTTAGTCTTTAATTTTTGATATTGTAATTGTAAGACAATTTTTAGCATTATAAAGGAAAAATTGTTTTTTTATCATTTCGTCTTTAGAATTCGACCCCCCTGAATTTTGGTCCTGGTTCCGCCACTGCCAGTAAGAATGTTCATCATTGCGCGAACTTCATATTGCTAGCGCGTACTAATTAGAATATCATAAGCAATTCCCAATCAGTATCAAAATCAATGAGTGTTGCTTTAATATACCAAATTGTTCAATCAAAAGACGCATGGGAAAAATGACACAACGTTCTCATAATTATTAGCATAATGAAGATAGAAATTCAAGTAATTACATATAAGAGCTTCATAAATAAAACACAAGAATATATATACACATGAAAAGGTCAAGGGAATAATGACACAACTTTCCCATAATTATTAGCATAATGCCAGATAGAAATTCAAGTAATTACAAACAAGAGCTTCATAAATAAAACACAAGGAAATACATACACATGAAAAGGTCTCAGAAGTAGTAATCACCTAATTAGACACGTGACTTACTTATCAGTAAGAAACATTTCAATCATGCACAATCACTCAGAAAACATCTCAAAACACGTGAAAATTAACGTTCTCAACCATATGGAAAGCTCTCACATTCTCTCGGTCTTGAAACATTTTATGCAGGGAAACTAAGCTCTGATGGGTGGTCTTCGAGAAAGAAACGTTCGTACCAGGGGGAAGAGTAGAATTGTAATGCACAAAGGCCGAGTCATCACGGCCTCCAAGATCGATGAACTAACTATCTGCCATCATCTGTTGGTTTCAGGGCCAGGTTTTTCATGCTGTCTTCCCCAGTGGTAATAGTACTATTAAAAGAGCAACCAGTGTCAATATCATTGCTAAAAGGATGTGCAGGTGCTTTGGGTGAGTACTCGGTCTCTTTTGCGTCAAAATCAACCTTCTCCATGAATGCTTTTCCATGATTCTTAATCCCTCCAACTCCATCGCGACTTCCTTCATAGTAGGCCTATTCTCTCCTGTTACCATCAAGCACCTTTTTGCAATATCAGCAACTTTCTTCATTTCCTCAATATTATCCTCATTAACAAGATGATGATCAAGAATTTGAAGTAGACGACCTTCTTTCATTGCAGAAACCATGTACATTGCCAAATTTCTCTCACTTTCAGATCTTTCCATAGAAACTGCCTTCTCGCTTGTCAATAGCTCTGAAATGACAACACCAAAGCTGTAGACATCACTTTTTTCTGTCAATTGGCCAGTTTGAAAGTATTCCGGGTCCAAGTACCCAAAAGTTCCTTGCACTAGAGTATTTAATTGTGTATGATCAAGAGGTACCAATCTTGAAGCTCCAAAGTCAGATACTTTTGCTGTGTGGTTGTCATCCAAAAGTATATTTGCACTTTTCACGTCTCTATGTATAATTGGCATAGAAGCTTCCGAATGTAAGTACGCTAGGGCAACTGCAGTTTCTGTCGCTATTTTAAGACGCTTTTCCCATGAGAGTAAAAATGACGGGACTTTTTCATGGATATGTTCAGAAAGTGTCCCATTAGTGATGAATTCATACACTAATAAGGGCACTTCTGTTTCTAGGCAACACCCTAATAGCTTCACTACATTCCTGTGATTAATTTGGGTAAGGACAATAACCTCATTTATAAATTGTTGAATTTGCCTCTCATCAACCTCGTCACTAATTTTGGACTTCTTAATAGCAACTACTTTGTTCTCTAGTAAAATACCTTTGTAGACAGTACCATAGCCTCCTTGACCAAGTATTCTAGTCTTGTCGAAATTTTTGGTGGCCTTCTCAAGTTCTTTAGCACTAAAAATTTTGGCTGTTTCCACAGATCCTTTGTAATTCGCGAGTTGTTGTTGTAACATTAAGCCACCATTTTCTGGAAGAATTTCTCTTTAAGCTTCATAAGCTTCCTCTGCTGCAGTCCCCAGTATACCCATGAATATGCCACGAGTAACACTATGACGGATATGCTGACCCCTGCAAATTTTCAAACATGCATATATTGATATATATGAACAAGTACAATATTTTGATTTTAAGGGTTTATCAGTAATTAAACTTTTTTATATATTTAATATACCACGGACACTAGGACGAACTCGTGAACAAAATATATGAAAGCTTGTGGCATTGTCAAGATAACCACACGAGACAATGCCAAGTTTTTTTTTCCCTCCTGTTCGAGGGGGGCGAAACAGATCAGATTCAACAATATGCTTGTTTATAGGATGAATGCAAGGAGAATTTTAAAAAAAAAAAATACGTGAAGCTTAATGTAAACTGTTTTCCTTAATTACTCTATTGCATGAGTCCGGTGAACTTAATAAAAAGACGTAAAAGTACGTGGGGTTCGATGACATTTCACAAGGAAAGGCCTCAAGTCTACAATTTAAAGGGCGTAAATTGTTTTATCCAAACTTTTAGTATCAAGTTCAACACACAACATATTCACCATATATGTCCCAAAGAAAAAAGAATTAAGGATAATGATGCAAATCTGCCACCTATGAGAGTGCAAAATAAACAAACAAACATCATTTCTAGGTCTGTTCGTGTGTCACATAAAGTATCCAGTTATAGTAGTTTCCTACCAGAAAAGTAGACTAAGGTGGCGCACTAGCATTTCCAAAGCACTACGAATATTTTGGTCGATCCAACATTTACATCTATAGCTCAGAGGTCCAGTCAGCGATAGAACACTTACCCAGTGCAATAGTGATAATCCTAGTGCTGGATTTCTTATCTGTCGGTGTACAACCGGTTCCGTTTTTCCTTCCATCTCCTTCATATCCCTTAGGAAAAGAACAATTGAAACTCCCAGGAAGGTTGATGCATGTTTCAGTAACATTGCAGGGGTTCGAAGTTTCGCACTCGTTAACATCTGAAACACAGTGCAACAAGTCAATTGATATACGTTTGCAAGTAATTAATGATTGAGCAGAGACAATGGAGAAAAGCCCAAGTACGTACGACATGTATATCATTACCTTCGCAGCCGTCAGTTTGGTATGGGTTCCCGTTATAACCTGAGGAGCAATTGCAAAGATACCCAGGACCGTTGGTGGAATTGTAGCAATGACTATTTTTTGCCAGAAATGCATAGCTTGTCTTATTTTTCACAGCAACTTCGCAGTTATTCCTTCCAATTGCCCAATCAAGCACCAGGGGTACGGTTTTTCTACCCTGTAAATTTGTAAGATCTAAGGAGGAAAACTTGAATGCGTCTTGATCCACTATAAAACCGAAACCACATCTCAATGAGTAGCCCAAGCTCCCGACTTTCAAACTGTAATTTGTTGCTCCTTTCGGGATGGAAGTTTGGCAACAGCCAATGCCGGAGCAAGTCCCGTTAACCACATTGGAGCCGGTGCTGTCCGTGTCGGCGTCGGTGTCGGTGTGGCAGAGTGATAAGCATCCAGTTGTGTAGTACTTGTCTCCATCGTAACCCCGAATGTACACATAAGTGCCACAACCGACGGCAGTGATCTTGTTCTTCTCATACGAAACGCGAAATTGTGCCAAGCGAAGCCCAGCAGGGGTCAACTCGATCTCGGGAAAACCTCTGGCATACGTACTTGCGTTATGGGGGGCTTGTAGCAACGCTTGGCTACGTCGCTTGAGATTCGTAGTTTACCATTGAGGGATATATTGAGAACCGTTACATTCCCAATGCCCATATATTGTGTTAGAGTCCCGGAGCTGACGCTGTTTCTACAACTTATGAGAAAATCTCGATCAAGGTAACAGTCCTCACTACTCCCAAAGGGGTAGGGGATGTAAACAGATCCACATGTTCTCTCGCAGCCAGAATCCGTTTGAGAAGCTGATGCTGCCACTCAAATTATGGCCCAAGTAGAAGTCGATGCAAAAACTTCCCACGCAAAGCCATAGCTTGCTCTCCTGTCTGTCTGTTCTTTCGTAGAAATTAGTGAATACGGGAATCACAGACAATCCAAAACGCAATCAATTCAGAAAAAAAAAACGCAATCAATTGAGCTTCCAAGTTCATTACCCTCTGATTAAAAAAAAAAAAGATCATTGCCCTTCAAATATAGGCTCCAATATTCCCAACCCCTAGTCAGGGGCGGACCCAGGCTCGGGCGAACCTGGGCGGCCGCCCAGGGTCCGTCCCTGAAAAAAAATTTCATATATATATATATATATATATATATTAAAAAAAAAAAAAAAATAAGTTGGCCTGGGTCGCCCTGGTTGGCCCAGGCCAACATAAGCTTAGCCCAGTGAAACGACGTCGTTTCCCCCCTGTGTTTTGAACCAAAAAAAAACTTGCGAATTCTCTCTTCACTCTTGCGAATTCTCTGTTCTCCCCTCTCAGCCCTCGTTCTTTCCTCTCAGCCCTCAAGCTCTCTCTCTCCCCTCTCAGCCCTCTCTCTCTCCACTCCTCAGCCCTCCAAGCGGTTTGTGAACCGAGAAATTTGTATTCTTCACGTTCACCAGCCCTCTCATGCGATCCCCACTCTCTGTAAGTCTCTCTCTCTCTCTCTGTTTCTTTCTGAAGTGGATGCCGATTGGTTTCGTTAATGGGTCTTTTTTTTCCTCTTGGAATTTAGAGATTTTGACATAAATCTTCTGTGGCATTTTCGATTTCATTTCTTTTCTCTCTTAAGAAATTGTTGGCGTTGACTGGAATTCTTTTGCTTTCTTGAACTTCGAAGTGTTCTTTGCATTTCTGTTGTATTTTTATGCTTTCAATTAATGTGAACTTCATTTTGGATCTAGTTTTATCAGCGTTCTGACTGAGCTATTTATGTTCTGTTCAAATTGTGCCGAACATATGGAATTCAACATCTCAATTCCTTGCATGAGCTGTACTGTCTCTTACTCAAATACTTTTCGCAGTAGGAAAACTACCAGCAAGTCAAGCAAGTGGCGAAGTAGTGGCTGCACATAGAAGGGGGGAGTGGGCACAGACAATGAAGCTTTTAGATTATTACATGAGCGTTTGTTGTAGGGAAAATGTGATCCTTTCTCTCTCAATTCTTTTTGCTATTGCAGTAGCTGATTCTATTTAGTTTACATTTGGGATTTGTTACCATGGAGCTCGAATCTGTGCGACACAACCATGAGTTCACTCATTTTCTAGCTTTCTTCTTTACTTTGTGAAATCAGTTTTAGGGATGATTTGTGTTCGCTCAAAGTCTGATGAAGAAATCATGGTTGGTCTCAAAATTTGCCAAGTGCAGTTGAAATGTGTCTTAACTTTGATTCCTCATGAGCTTTTGTTTGTGTTATGATCTGTTTGCATCTAGCTTGAGACCAAGTTCTAGTTTTTCCTCTTGTTAAGACAGGATAATAAAACTACAAGGTAATGGAGAACATCTACTGAAAAATAAAATTCAGAGAACATTTACTGGTAATGGTCTGTTTCCACTCTATTGATTTTCCCACAGGAAATGAAATCTTCTGATACAGGACCTCTGAGGAGTTATCTCCTAATCTCGAGAGATGCGTAAATTGTTGTGGTAGTAGTTGATCATTCAGTTGATATTATAATTATATTAAAAAGCAGTTTATCTACTTATAAGGTGCCCTTGTATTATGTTTTTGGGTACTGAGAGCCGAGAGGGACAAAGGGGGTGTGGCTTCCTGTTGTCTTGTTAATTTGAGATGGGATACTTTTTCTATTGGAGCTCGAGATAGGCTTATCAGAACTTTTGGGCAATTAGATACATCTTGGTTAGTCTAGTTAATGTAATAGATACAAGATATCAGAAATTGTTAACTTATTGTTCTCTATGTGGATTTGTGTAGTGAAGATCAAAATCCATTGCTGGAATCACATTTGAACTTTGCCAATATACTTGCTTATTTGCTAGAAGGACATTTGCGGTAGGTAATCTCCTTTCTTTAAAACTTTTTTTTCATTTCTTGCTTAACTATAGTTTGGATTGTGAAGGAAACCGGAGGAAGGAATTATATTTGTGTAGTAGTTTTTAGGTTGGATTGTGATGCTGTTGAGCTTAGGACAACCTTAGTTGAGCCCAATCTTGTTTGTTATTATTCTTAATTGTTCAAATGTTGATATTTGATGCCATCACTATTTTATTATTGAAATATCTTGTTTGTCATGGAATTTTAACATTGAATTAGTATGATTGAGAATTGTATGATTAATTTGGATAAATTGATGAGTTTGGGAAATTTCTTTGAATTTTGTTTTGTTTAGATAATGGAAAGGTTTTATCCAAGAAAGCTACACAGCTTTGAGTCATCTACTCCTAACGTGGCTACTAGTTCTGAAATGGAAACTAGTTTGAAAAGACCCTGCATTGAGTTTAGTCCGGATGATATTATTGCTGATCCAGGGTTACGTAAACTCATCGAAGAATATGATGTTGGGATTAAGGATCAAGTTCGTAGGAAATACTTAGTTAAATGTCCTTGTCAACCACGTGGCCACAATTTTCCTAAGAAGAAATATGGGAAAGAAAAGAGGGGTTTTGGGGAGTTATGGTTTAAAGATTATCCATGGTTGGAATATAGTGTAGCGAAGGATGCCGCGTATTGTTTGTGGTGTTATTTGTTTCGGCGACCTAGAGGGGAAAGGTCTGGGGGAGGTGTGTTTACTTCTCTGGGATTTTGCAACTAGAAAAATGCAATCCAGGTTTTTGCTGAGCATGTTGGTGCACATGATAGTGCTCACAATGAAACTAGAATGCAATGTGAAGCATTCGAAAATCAGCGACAAAGTGTGACGCACATGTTATCCGCACATGGGCATGATATAGAGAATGCTTATCGCGTTCGCTTAACAGCGATTTTAGATTGCATTCGGTTTTTTTTGGTGCAAGGATTGACTTTTCGTGGTCATGACGAGTCCGAGGGTTCATTGACAAAAGACAATTTTCTTGAACTTTTGGAATGGTACGGTAAGCGTGATGAAAAAGTTGCTAAGACAATTAATAGTAATGCTCCTGGAAACAATCAAATGACTTCTCCAAAAACTCAGAAGGAATTGGTGAATGCTTGTGCAGCGGAGACCACACTTGCCATTAGTAAAGATATTGGGGATAGTTTTTTTTCTATTATGGTTGATGAGTCTCGTGATAATTCAGTGAAGGAGCAATTGACAGTGGTTTTGAGATATGTGAACAGACATGGACATGTGATTGAAAGATTTCTTGGTGTGGAACATGTTCCTGATACTTGCTCCCAGTCTTTGAAAGATGCTATACACAAATTGTTTGCAAGACATGAGTTGTCAATTTCCAAATTGAGAGGTCAAGGGTATGATGGGGCCTCAAACATGCGAGGCGAGTTCAATGGTTTGAAGTTGCTCATTTTGAGGGATTATCCTTCCGCTACCTATATTCATTGTTTTGCTCACCAACTTCAATTGACAGTTGTGGCTATTGCAAAGAATAATTTTCAAGTTGGGGGTTTTTTTAATTACACTTCTTTGATTGTGACTATGGTCGGAGCTTCTTGTAAAAGGAAAGATAATCTTCGGCAAAGTCAACATGAGAAGATAGTGGAGAAGTTGGAAAATAGAGAGATTTCTAGTGGAAAGGGTAAAAATCAAGAAACTAGTCTCGCACGACCAGGTGATATGGTCGTTGATTACTATATCTCGTTTCAATACTTTAGACCATTTAGTCTTTCTTTATTTATTTATTGATTTTTAATTCCCATAACATTGTAGGTGACACTCGTTAGGGTTCATACTACATCACAATACTGCGTCTCTTCACTATGTGGTCAGCCGTGTTGGACGTTCTTGAAAACATAAATGAGGATGATACTTGCCCAGAACAAAGAGTCATGGCTAGAAGCTTGATGGATAAGATGCAAAGTTATGAATTTGAATTCATTATGCATTTGTTGAAGAAAATAATGGGAATTACAAATGATTTGTCACAGGCCTTACAGCGAAAGGATCAAGATATTGTTAATGCTATGATTTTGGTTGGAGTTGTGAGGGAACGGTTGCAAGAGTTGAGGGAGGAAGGATTAGATAAATTTTTGGAAGAAGTCAAAACATTTTGTCTGAATAATTTTATCAATGTGCCTAATATGGAAGACATTATACCAACTCGCGGTCGTTCGAGGCGTGGAGGGCAGACGATTAATTATTTACATTATTTTCGTGTGGAAGTCTTTTGTCAGGTTATTGATTTGATTGCTCAGGAGATGAATAATCGTTTCACATAAACAAGTATAAAGTTACTTCTTTGCATAGCATGTCTTGATCCAAGGGACTCATTCTCAGCATTTGATCTTGATAGATTATGTCGTCTTGCTGATTTTTTCCCTGAAGATTTCTCAACAATTGATTGCGTGATACTTAAAGATCAGCTTGACACCTACATTAGAGATGTTAGAAGAACTAATGTTTTCTCTGGGCTTAAAGATATTGGAGCTCTTGCTGTGAAGATGGTTGAGACCAGAAAGAATATTTTGTATCCATTGGTTTATCGTCTTATTACGTTGGCATTGGTCTTACCGGTTACGACTGCAACTGTTGAGAGAGTCTTTTCTGCGATGAAAATTATCAAAACTGATTTGCGTAATAGGATGGGAGATGATTGGATGAATGATTGCATGGTTGTGTACATCGAGCAGGAAATTTTTGAAACTATTGAGAACGAAGCCATTTTGCAACGTTTTCAGAAGATGCACAACCGTAGAATCCAATTACCCCCTCTCAGTCGTAGTACATAGTACGTTATGTGTAATTCAATATTTTTAATGTTTTTAGTCTTTAATGTTTTGATATTGTAACTCTAAGACACTTTTTTACATTACGTATGAAAAAAAATTTTAGTCATTATTCTTTAAAAGTTCGCCCGGGTTGGTTTTCATTCCAGGTTCCGCCACTGCCCCTAGTAGACTTTTATCATTTAACTATAAGAAAATAGATAAAATTTTCCAGAATAACTTTCACCTCGAAATTAGAAGCAACATCTTTTAAGATTTGTATTTTTTTAAAATCCTCTCTAGAGACCAGTGGTAACAATCATATTTTCTTTCGGCCCTCCGAAGGCATTCTGAAAGATTATTATGTTTTTTTTTGTTAGTGTTAAAAGAATTGAAATAAATAATAAGGTTAAAATACAGCAAGCTAATTATTGGAGTTCTTAGACTTTGTACTCCAAATTAATAAATATTTTTCAATTATTAACAATTTACAATTTGTACCCTTTATCGTCAATTTATATAAAAATTGATATTTAGCTTCGGTGAAATGATAATTTTACCGGCATAATTTTTTAATTAAATTTTTTGTAACGATGAATTCATCATTTTACATAATTAAAATTTCATTTTTTGGTCCAAATTTATAGCGGAAGTTGCAAATCATATACGGGTGGTAATTGATGGATGAAAAGTCATGAAATCAACAATTTGAGGTGTAATGTGTGTCAAAGAACTTCAACAGTAAGGAAGAAGAGTGTAATTTTTAAAAAATAATAAAAATTTATTCTTGCCATACGGTCACGACTTGGAGACAAGTAGTTATCTTACATGATATCTTCTGTGACCACATGCACCAAAGTATATAATATATATATTGCGCCCGAAAGAGTTTTCTTTTCTTTCCGTATCAATTAGAATTTTGAATAGCAGCAAAAGGGCAAGAAATACAAGCAGCAGAGGATACGATAGAAAAAACAAGAAGTTATATAACTGTGTAGACTACCTATACGCCACGTGAGCTAACAGATCAAGAGCAAGTCAAATCCATAGAAGGGGTTGCAGCAGCTTGTTTGTTGAGATCACTAGATCAGTCTTTTTCTTTTATTTTCAGCTTCCTCAATTACCCAAAAAGAAACACAGAGAAGGGAAACTGAAAAAAGACTACAAGGAATACTATTTTCTTCTCTATCAGACTATCAGACTATCAGTGGGGCAAAGAAAATAAAAGGGTAAATTGCTTGAGAAGAAGATAACTTCACAGTTAGGAGTATCCTCACCTCTCACCCGGCCCGAAGCACCTCTTTGGAAAATCAATCACCTTCTTCAGCTCCTCAACAACTTCAAACAGCCTACCCCCTTTAAAAAGAAGAAAGAAATACACAGCTAGACTCATAATGTCCTCTTTGGGCCTACATATCAATTGACTTGTGCTGCAGTATTAACTAGTATCAAGGGAATCCGATGAGTTCCTTGAACTATTATGGCTAACTAAACGGGTGTTTGCGTATCAAAAATAAATCTTGATTTATACATTTTAGTGAAAAAAAAAATTTAATTTATTAGTTAGTAAAAAAATAGAGAAAGAAATAATTTGAATAAATTTTTATATTTATTATAATAAAAAAACAGAGATTATTTTATTACTACTAAAATTTTGACACCGTACGTCAACTTGGAACCCATCTTAAAGCTTTTCGAAATAAAATACTTTTCACTTTTGTAACGTAACTATCAACCCGCAGAATAGACTTTATTGGTGTACGAGCTATTGAGGGCAGATACAATAGCAGAACTTGCAGTTCTCTGTCGTAAACTATTACAGGGAATAGTCTTGTCATTTCAGTAAGACCCCATGCCGGAAAAGGATAAACCAAAAAACAGCAAAAGGCAACACGTGAAAACGCAAATAACTCTGATCACACTGCCAACTCAAAAGAGGAGATAAAGCTGGTGAACTGACTCTCCAAAGGCAAACGTAGGGACGACCATAAAGCTTTAGATTATAGAAAGGCAATTCAATCATTCAAGCATCCAATTGACTAATTTGAAGAGCGTGTGGGCTTCTCCATCGGAAAAGTTGACGAATATATATTTTTTAATTATTTTTTGTAATACAAAAAAGTAGACAGTTATGACGAATATATATTTTTTAATTATTTTCTGTAATACAAAAAAGTAGACAGTTATTTAATGTCTACTTTTTTGTATTACAGAAAATAATTAAAAATATATATATAAATGAATCGATTGTTTGAATTTGAAATTCAATAGGCCTGAGGAGGAAAGAAGTCTTGACACGCACTTTCTTTCTTCTTTGAAAACGGATCGATTGTTTGAAATTCTTGAAAATCGTATAGTTGGAGAAGGGAATGAGGAGCAGATAAAGGAATTCGTTGAGATTGCAAAGAGTTGCTTAGAAGTAAAAGGAGAGGAGAGGCCTACTATGAAGGAAGTGGCAATTCGGTTAGACGGGCTAAGAAAGAGAGAGATCAAGCAGGTTAATGTCGAGTCACATGTGGAAGAGGTGGAACACTCGCTTGATCACGAACACAAATATGGGGGAAGTAGCAGTGCTGATACTGCTGGATATGAAAGCATGGTTAGCTATGGACCATTAGCCTTGGGAGATGGAAGCTGAATGTTGGACTGTAATATCGGGTTCGGTTATTGTCATTGGCCTTATTGTTCTGAGCGGTTATGGGCAACGGTGAGGATGTAAAATTGGAGATCCAGCGCCTTATATAAGAACACGTCAATTAAAATGCTGAAAGCCCGTTTTGAAATTTCTCCCGACCCGTTTGAGGCTGACCCGCAATGAAAATTCAAATCACCCCAATTTTATTTCGCGATTTCTTCCCTTCTCTTCCCCTGTAACTCTGTAAGTCCCCTCACTGCAAGAAAACTAGTCTCTCTCAACTACGGAGTCCGTCGGGAAAAGTGGCAAAATTCGTCGTTATCTTCTGAGGTATGCTTGTCGTCTGCGCCTGAAACTTCAATTCTTAAAACTTTATTTTCATTTCTTTGTCGTTATCTTCTGTCACTTTTCCCAAGTCATGCCCTTCCCGTAGTCATCAGTTTTAGAAGCTCCAAATCTAGTAATATTAATCACCACGAGAGAACCATTTTCAAAAGGAATCTTGTTTAATTACTCAAGATTTGACTGCCACTAATATATTTGACTTTCACTTTTCCCAAGTCATGCTCCACAATTAATCACCAGGAGAGAACCATTTTCAAAAGTTAAGTATGTGTTTGCTTCATGTTTAGACGAACAAGGGCTGAACCGGGTATGGTAGACGAGGATCTAGTAGTACTTCTAACCCGGAAGGTGAGTTGGTTGTACTTTATTTGACCAGCTTGAATGGTATGAAGACTTGTTTAATCATTTGTTTAGTTTTTTCGTGTAGGTGATATGGTACAAGCAGATAATGGGAAGATAGTAGATGTTTGGAGCTTAGAGTGGAAGGACGTTGAGCATGCGTACGATTGGTACAATCGGTATGCAACAATCAAAGGTTTTAGTATTCGTAAACAAACCGGCTTCAAGCATAGAGAACATGGGTATTAGACAACCAGAGTTTTTGTTTGTAGTAAAGAAGGGATGAAAAAAGAAAAGGATTTGCTTGTGCCGGTGAAGCGGGAGCGACGAAATACAAGATGTGGGTGCCTAGCAAGTTGTACTTTTCAACGGCAATCTAATGGAAAGTATTTCATCTTCGAATGGTATCCGCAACATAATCATGGGTTGGCGACACCTTCGAAAGTTCACATGCTCCGTTCTCAAAGACACATGAGCGAGTTGCAATGTGCAGAGGCTATATCTTCAGATAGAGCAGGCACATACCCGGTTCAGGCACATACCCGGTTGCAATGTGAACCATACCCGGTTCAGCCCTTGTTCGTCTAAACAGGAAGCAAACACATACTTAACTTTTGAAAATGGTTCTCTCCTGGTGATTAATTGTGGAGAGTGACTTGGGAAAAGTGAAAGTCAAATATATTAGTGGCAGGGAAAGTCAAATATATTAGTGGCAGTCAAATCTTGAGTAATTAAACAAGATTTCTTTTGAAAATGGTTATCTCCTGGTGATTAATATTACTAGATTTGGAGCTTCTAAAACTGATGACTACGGGAAGGGCATGACTTGGGAAAAGTGACAGAAGATAACGACAAAGAAATGAAAATAAAGTTTTAAGAATTGAAGTTTCAGGTGCAGACGACAAGCATACCTCAGAAGATAACGACGAATTTTGCCACTTTTCCCGACGGACTCCGTAGTTGAGAGAGACTGGTTTTCTTGCAGTGAGGGGACTTACAGAGTTACAGGGGGAGAGAAGGGAAGAAATCGCGAAATGAAATTGGGGTGATTTGAATTTTCATTGCGGGTCAGCCTCAAACGGGTCGGGAGAAAGTTCAAAACAGGCTTTCAGCATTTTAATTGACATGTTCTTATAGGAGGCGCTGGATCTCCAATTTTACATCCTCACCGTTGCCCATAACCGCTCAGAACAATAAGGCCAATGACAATAACTGAACCCTGTAATATCAGCCCTTGAAGTCATTTTACGCTCATGCCGTTTCCCGTTTTACTGTGCAACAAGTGTAGTGGGAAGGAATAACATAATGAAACAGCTGTTAGAATATAGGTTCAAATTTTGAAAAAGTGAAAAAAAAGTGTTCTAGAAATTGTGTATTTTGTGATCTTGGGTCGTAATTCTCTTCTCCGGGTACTGGTACAACGTGTCAGTATAGTGGTCGCTAGTTTTATGTGTTTAGGTTGTCTGAAGTTGTAGTTAATGCTTTCTTCTTCCGTCCTCTTGTCTTCTAGCTCCTCCTTTATTTCTTAAGTATTTTGGCTTACACTTCCATGTAAATGTCATGCTGCTCGTTTATATATATATTTCTAAAAATTTCTATATATATAGATAGCTAACGTGCATGAGTATAATATTTATCGATGTAAAGGGATATCGTAAATTTTCTTTAAGCAAGAAATATAGAGAGGAACTAAAACCCATGATTGATTCACTCGACTTCCACTCTTGAACATGCAAATAGGTGTTCGGGTGCAGAGAAAATATGAAGTTAATGGCAGTGAGACCTTGACGGCTTATTAATTAATCTTTTCTTGGCAGAACGTAAGTCAGAGAATGGGGGGTGTTTAGGTAACGATTTGCATGGACTGGAAACATCTTAATTAACTTGTTCTATGGTTAAGTAAAGATTAACATATTACCATGCTTAATTAACAGTTATATGCTTGTCCTGATTGCGCCAGAAAGGGAATACCATAGAAACTTTACTGGACATTACAGAGAAAAAAAAAACTAAAATTGAAGAAAGCACTGAAATTTTCATATAATCATAGGAATCGTTATCTCAGGTTACGATATATAGGAAAAAAAAATTAAAAAAATCCTATAATAATGGAAAAGTTTCTTATTTTATTTTTTTGGAGTCATGATCACTTTGGTGCTAGTGGAAGACTTCTTTTACGGAGTCAATATTTATGCTGGAATGCCAGAATTAGAGTCGAAGGCTATGTTTGTTTCATGTTTCAAAACGTTTTCAAAACGTTTTTACTCAATTTTTCATCAATTCCAATACATTTTTATCAATTCCAATACATTTTCATCAATCCCAATAATTTTTTACAAATTCCAACAACTTTTAATCCACTTTTCACCAATTCCAAGAGAATCTACACTATTTTCAAAATAACAAAAACATAAAAACATATCTCAAGACCTAAACCAAACATAGCTCCTTTTCTAAAGTTGTCTTACCTTTTCCTCTTTTATCTGCTCCGTTTTATAAGGTAATCACAGACTTGGCTTTTGCCGTCCCTACCCGTCAGCCCAGAGGGCATGTTTATTTGCTCAAAAATTTGGGCTCCAAAAACTCCAACTAAATATATATATTTTAAAATTTTCAATTTTTACAAATATTTTTTAAACTTTTCACACATCTAAAAAAAATTAATATTCCCCCAAATTTGAGTAAACAAAGTCACGTGTTCCGTTTTATTATTTCCCCAATTGGTAGAAAGTTCATTTAACTAGTCAACCAACCTGTGTGTTCTTTTTAACTGGGTCTACTTTCTTTTTTTTTTCCTTTGGCGAAGAAATACTTTAGTAAGCGGAAAAATCTGTGAGATGACCTCATGCTCATACATTAATGTTGTTCCACTTCTTTTTTTATGAAGTACTTAAGCTTCTTGTATTTTAATAACAAAATGTACAGGGCTCCGAGTAATACAATAAATTTTAATGTGAGATATAAGTTAATTAGATTTTATTTAATAGCGACTTTTCTTACATTAACACATACATATATAGTATAATTTCTATAAAATTATTTTGGAGTCCACTTAGCTTTGGGCCTGCTGGCAACAGCGGGAGCTGTGTATGCTCTCAGTGGACCGGCCTGATATTAGTGATGGATAATTAATCTCATGACTGCATATCTATCAATAAGTGGACTTAAACATTTAATAATTCGAATGATCTTAATAGTTTAGCATATAAATGTTAATTTTGGTTAGTTAATTTACAGTCAGCTTTCTACGGATTACGAGCAATACTTCTTTCGTATACTTCACGAAGACGTGGCATGGTAGGCTACATGCATTCAGTTTTCTTCTTTTGTTGGCCCAAACATACTGGAGGGGCTCGTCATGACTCATGAGTCGTGCTCATGAACAGATCCCACCTTTTCTTTGTTTAAGAAGGCATACCATATATTAACCCTTTTTGCGGCTTTTATGTGTGGGTAATTCTCTTATTTCAGAATATTTAAGGTCACACTGATGATTTGTTTCAAGATTAATTGAGGTGTGAAATTAGCATCCCACATTATTTATTGTTGTCCCTAGTAAAGTATTATAGACAATATCGTCTTACAGACTATTTGATGGTTGGTTAATAGGTTTGCTTTTATCAGTACCTTCCAATTTCAGTAAAGAATTGTAGATAATTTCGATCCACTTCGTCAATAAATTTTTTGACTATATGTGATTGGAGTTTTATTTTTTAATTTTCAGTTGCTTATTTTTTAAAATTTAGTTTGTTATTGTTCAGATATATACCTGATTATAATTTTTTAACGTGTTTTCGTTATTCAACCCTTTAGGTATTAAGTGGGATTAACATCTATTACTATACTTAATCGACACTCATAAGCTTATCCTTATGCCCAAAAAGGAATACCATATGGCACTAAAAAAACGTAAGTGGACATTATAGAGAAAACAAACTAAAGTTCTTATTTTTTTCACAATACTCAGGTGATGATTTTAAATTAAGAGACTGTTCGTTTACAAAGAATTCTTAGGATTTTTTGAATCCTCAGGATTATACAACTAAACATCATTTTTCACACCACATAAATATAACTACAACACGCATACTAATAAAGTTAACATCAAATAAAAATTTTCAAAACATAAAAATACTCACAAAATACCTTAACCGAACACACCCTAAAAAAACCGAATGGAAAAATCTCTTATTTTATATTTTAGAGCGTCGTGGTCGCTTAATTTGATGCTTGTGCATGGAATAATTCTTTTATAGAGTCATCCGATGCTCTCTGGATTCTGTTTGACACATCAGAAAGTTACTTTATTTTTTCCTATTTCGTCTTTTCCTTTAAATAACCAGAGACTTGTTTAGAAAAAACCAGCCTTGCCTTTTGCCGTCCCTACCTGTTGGCCTTGGCAAATTGCGTAAGAAGTCCTACGTCATCTTATTTGCGTCCTTGTGTCATCATTTGCTTTATCTGCAATTGAGTAGCTTATCATGTTTTGTCACGTGTTCGGTTTTTATTGTTTTCCTGTATTGGTTCTCTTTGACACGTCACTATGTATCGGTTCTTTTTAACTGCCTATTTTTTTATTACATAAAAAAATTAAAGAAAAATATCCGTGAATTTGTATAGGCTGGCTTCTACCTTTATACGGTGACCGCTCATAAAGCGTCCGGAAAGTAGGGCTCATGGAGTTGCGGAATCATGAATCGAACTCTTGAAAAAAAAAATGATAAAAAAATATTGCGTAATGTAAAAAAAATATCTTAAAATTAAAATATAAAAAATTATAAATTAAAAACACTAAAAATATTAAAATACATGTACCGTACTATTTGCAGATACTGAGAGGTGACAATTGAATCCTACAAGACTGCATATTCTGAAAATGTTATAAAATAACTTCGTTCTCAATAGTTTTAAAAATTATTTACATTAATTTTTGTGTAAAAAAAACCAGAGCATGATCTAATCTAAAAGGAGATTTATGCCCAAGATAATCTTTATATTAATTCTACTAGGATCGAATTATGACCCATAATTTTCTCGAACAAAATCCATTGAAGATGGATGTTGAGTATAAGATCTGTAGATATGCAGGAACCAGCTAAACCAAACTGTTTGTCACTTGTCACTGTACTTGAATGGTTGGTGCATATCTAATGGGCTAGCTACTGCTCCATCACCACCTTCATTGGACAGCATTTTGGGACCCATTCCCTGTCTGCCAGCTGAGGCACACTAGTATCATCCAAAACATGCAATTACAGAGTCCTTAGAGGAGGTTTGGTTACTTTGTATTCAGTGGATTTTTTTAAAATTCTCAGAATATAAAAAATTCTACAACCAAACATCATTTTTAACACCACATAAAAATAACTACAACACGCATATCAATAAAATTATCATCACCTAAAAATTCTCAAAATACAAAAAAAAAAAAACTTCATAAAACATATTAACCGAACCGTCTCTAAGTTTCAACCACGCATCTTTGATCTTATTGGGTGAGATCTTTGATCTTATTGGGTGAGTTTTTGGAAATCTGGACAAGTGAAGGTCGAAGTGGAAACCTGGCAATTTTGCCACAGACAACATTATTGTCGTAATCATGAACTGATGGACATGGTATCCGAGGTGATTGCAGACAGTGATCGAATTACAAGACAGGTCAAACCAAGCTAACCTACTTTTCCAGCTAGCTAGGCCTAGAAGAGCCTCCAACTTTGCGGCTGTGATCTAATCAGGAATAGCTGATTTCTGCTTGATCTCAGAAACCAAAGAAGCCCAGCCCTATAAAACTAGCCCATCATTCAAGATAGGTCATTCTTCCAAATTTCCAGTTTTTCTCAACTCACTTTTTTGGATGTAGGCTTGGAAGAGCCTGTGAAAAGCGAAGCGCTGGGAAGCAGAAAGAGAGAGGGGAGCGGGGTCGTTTGGAGACAAAGGCTTCGTTGGGGTTGGGGGCGGGCTGGGGTGGGCAGAGTAACACAGAAATTTTTTTTTTGGATGTTTTCATGGCGATGGGGATCGGCCGACCCGATCGACATGAGCTAATTCCGCCCCTGGGCACATGCAGTGGCACAATCTGACAAAGCAATGTACGAGGTCACCTGGATAGAAGCCCACACGCTCGTCGTCTTCGGCAGTCGCTATTAGTCAATCGCATGGTTGAATGATTGAATTGCTTTTCTATGATTTAAATTTTAAAGGTTTATCTCCTCTCTTTTTTTTTTTTTCTTCGTGTTTATCTCCTCTTTTGAGTTGGCAGATTTTCTGCGATCAGAGTTATTTGCGTTTTCAATTTCACGTGTTTCTTTTGCTGTTTTTCATTTGTCCTTTTCCGGCATGGATCCTATTGAAATGACAGAATGTTCCCTTTAATAATTTACGACAGACAGAGAACTGTAATTGTATCTGCAATTGGGATCGGGATGCTTGCTCACCCGAATTGCATAGTGATATAGGAGAGAGAGGGATATAGGAAGTTCCGTACCAAACCCACACTAGTCTAGTGCGGTTTCTTTTCGGACAGTGTAGGTCTTGAATGAGACCCATTTCACTCTGTCTTTCTTTCTTATTGCTCCTACAATTGTATCCGCCATCTGTATAATGAGTAAGAATTTTCACAAAAGACTTCTTATTTATACTTTATAGAGTCATTCATATGCTTCAATTATTACTTTGGAATCTTTTCCTTTCCTAAAGTTACAGATTTGGATTGTCCAGACTTTGGATAGTCTTTGTTTATGTTTGAGAAATTTACAAATAACACACTAGTTGTTAGCCCCCTTTTAAAAAAATTACTAGATTTTAAAATTTATTTAAAAAATTGATTGTGTTTGTCATTTTTGTGCCAAAACCCACTCGAACCCAACGTCGTTACATTTGTTTAATGAAAAATTCATCGCCCCCAATTGAAATGTGACACTGTCATAAATATTTTTAACGATAAAGTGACACTCTCTACACAACTATTAATTTATTGCTAATTAAGTTTTCAAATGATTAAATTATAACGTCTCTTTTTAAACGGTACAATGACACATCAAATATGGCTAATTTGATTATTATAAATAGTGAATTACTCTAATAATGTTACAATACAATTTATTTTCTTGCTAAAGCTTCTCATTAATCTGAAAATATTTCCCTACTTTCTTGCTAACAATATCTACCAAACAACCTCTCAAGTGATCGACAAATTAGCTTCTTAGATTCTTGATTATTGTTGTCGCTGCTTTAACAAATCTTGGATTCCTGATTAGGTTCTATTGTTCAAGATTTTACATGTCAATTTATTATTGATATCAATCAATTTTTGTTTATCTATTATTATTATTCTTCATTATTTGTCTAAACTTTTTAATTTTTAAAATGCTTAGCAACCTATGAGATTGAAAACTTTGAATTTCTATTGGGAATGAATATCTAGTATGAAATATTGTTTACTATAAATTCAGTTAGTAAGAGTTTACAACTTGAAAAGATGCTTATGGTCTTAAATCTGATTTGAGATGAATATAGAAGTTGTATTCCCTAAAAAGCGTGTCATTCATAGGAAGAAACAATTGATGAAATTGATGATGAGATTTATGAAGTCAATAGAGGAATCTTTCAAAATTGATTATTTTTATTATATTGTAGATCAAGCAATATCTTCCATGCATGATAGATTTGAATTATTTTCAAAGTATGATGACATATTTGGTTTTTTGTTTGGTTTTGAAAGATTAAGATCTTTTGATGATTGAGCTTTAAAAAAGAAATGTTTCAATCTTGAAAATTTTCTTAAGCATGACATGCGCTCTGATATTGATTGTTTGTGTTTATTTTCAGAATTAGAAGTTTTAAAAGAAGTTACAAAAACATAAATTAGTACTTCACTTAAAATACATAATCTAGTAAAAGAACTAAATTGTTTTCTAAATGGTTTTATTGCATATAAAATATTTTACTATTTACCATACATTGCATAATTTTTCAAAACTAAAGATAATAAAAAAATATTTACGAACATATGTTTCAAGATAGATTAAGTAGTTTAACAATTGTATTTAACAAAACTAATTTATTAGGTAAAATTGAATAGAAAAGTTTAATTAATAATTTTGCATCTAAAAAGGCAAGAAGCAAATTTATTGTTTAATTTTAATTTTAATTTTTTTTAAAAAAAATTAAAATTAAATTATTAATTTACTTTTTTAATCTTAAAATGCCTCATTTTTATGACTTGCCTAAGGCAACCAAAAAAGTTGAGGCGCCCCTTGCTAATGTGGCCAGTTTTTGACACGTCAGTACCTGCCATTAGTGAGTTTACGTCGTAAAAACGGAGGGACCTATTTTTGCCTAAATGAGTGACCTCAAAGATTAATTTGAAAATACTAATTTGAATAAAATAAAATAAAATTATTAATTTACTTTTTTAATCTTAAAAGCCTCATTTTTATGACTTCCTATGTGATACCCCGAATTCCACACGGAGTGGGAGAGGAGAATGAATGTGTGATTGGTTCTATAAGGGTCAAGTGCCACATTGGGACCTTACTAGGCTGAATTGAGCTTTATAATGATCCAAGGAGCTTCAAGAGCAACCTCGACTACTCCTTTTGAAGTCAAAGCACAGATGTGGCTAGTGCTTGTCCTTGGGTCGTTACAAATGATATCAGAGCGATCCTAGTAACCACCAATGTGGGCTTGATGGGCCTTGACGAGGACGTCAAGGGTTTATGAGGGGGAGACTGTGATACCCCGAATCTCACATGGAGTGGGAGAGGAGAATGAATGAGTGATTGGTTCTATAAGGGTCAAGTCCCACATTGGGACCTTACTAGGCTGAATTGAGCTTTATAATGATCCAAGGAGCTTCAAGAGCAACCTCGACTAGTCCTTTTGAAGTCAAAGCACAGATGTGGCTAGTGCTTGTCCTTGGGTCGTTACATCCTAAGGCACTCAAAAAAGTTGAGCCGCCCCTTGCTAATGTGGCCATTTTTTGACACGTCAATATGACAGTACCTGACGTTAGTGGGTTAACGTCGTAAAAACAGAGGGACCTAATTTTACCTAAATGAGTGACCTCAAATACTAATTTGTTGAAAGTGTTAATTCAGTGACTAATTTGTCACAAGGTCATTCCTTAAAGACCTACTGTGCAATAAAGTAAAAAAAAACAAATGACGACATGACGAAGCAAATGAGATGACATAAGATTTCTTACGGAATTTATGAAGACGCACAGGTTGGGACAACAAACGTGAGGTTTGTAATAATAAAAAGGGAAATTGAAAATTTGGCTACTAATTTTTAGTACAGTTAACAAAATGGTCACTAAACTTGTTGTTTTTACTTTTTGGTCAGAATATGTAGTGGTGACTTTTCACTTCATCCGTCAAATTTCCGTTAATTTTTAACGGAATATAACGCGGCAGACCGTTATTCTCATTAAAAATTAACAGAGGTTTGACGGATGGAGTAAAAAATCACCACTACATATTCTCAGTGACCAAAAAGTAAAAAAAAAATTCAGTGACCATTTTGTCAGCAGTACTAAAATCTAGTGACCAAAAATTCAATTTCCCTAACAAAAAGGAAAAGAGGAGAGATGAAAAATTAAGGCAATAATTCCTGCATTAGAGCATCGGACGACTCTGTAAAAGAATTATTCCATGCACAAGCATGAAAGCGATCACGAGGCTCTAAAAAATGAAATAGGAAACTTTTCTTGTGGGTATGGAAATTCTAGCCCACCTGCCATACGAGGCTCCACACACTTAAATGACGTCCAACGCTGAAAAGTTCTAAACATAGGTTTGTGGGTAGATTTTCAAGAATCCAAAATAAGGCCCACATGAGGCTTCCAGCCTCACCATGTACCCCTCTCTCTCTCTCTCTCGTCTTGCAGGTCTCTCTACCTAGAGTATGCAGGCTCTCGATCCATTGCTCATCCACTGGGTATGATTTTTTTGCTCTCATCATTTTCCATTTTAGAATCTCTGTTTTTTCTTTTTAAATAATCATTAAAATGATTATGTGAAAAAATTCAGAACTTTCTTCAATTTTAGTTTGTTTTCTCTGTAATGTCCACTTCCGTTTTTTTAGTCCAGAGAATTTTTCTGAGTTTCAATGGTATTCCTTTTTGGGATAAGGAAAAGCCTATAACCTCCAATTAAGTATAGTAATAGATGTTAATCTCACTTAATATCTAAAGAGAGTGAATAGATGTAATTAATCCCTATCAGCCTACATTACAAAATTATCAGGTCTAGATCTGAATAATAATAATAAACTAAATCAACAAAATAAGCAATTAGAAAATAAAATAAAAATTTAATCACACGAAGTCTAGAATTTTATTGATGAAGTAGAAAACTTTTGAATAACCATAGACAATAAGTGACACACTAATTAAAACACACAAATTAAAACCTTTGCAAACAATTATTCAAACACACTAATTAAAACCTTTGCAAACTCCAACACCCAGATGATAATCTCAATGGCCACTCGAACTCACGCCATACAAAAACAATCCAAGAAATCTGAGGCTCTTCTCTCGGGGCTAAAATTAGCTATGGTTTCATTTTCAACAGTATCATTGCTACTTGCCAAATTTTTGTGCTCATTCTCTTTCTTTCTTTTCCCGTCTAACTGAATTGCCACTTCCTTCATTGTAGGCCTCTGCTCCCCTTTAACTTCTAAGCAACTCTTTGTAATCTCCACCACTTCCTCGATCTGCTTCTTATTCCCTTCTTCAATTATACATTTTTCAACAACTTCAATCCATGGATGGCTTTTCAAGGAAGAAAGAAAGTGCATCGCTAGGCTTCTTTCCTTTTTAGGTGAGCTCTTGAATGAAAACACGTCAATTCCAGTTAGTAGCTCCACAAGAACCACACCAAAGCTATAAACATCACTCTTTTCTGTCAATTCATGTGTTTGTAGGTATTCAGGATCCAAATATCCCAGAGTTCCCTTTAAACCAGACGTTGCCAAACGCTCCTCATCTTGAGGAACCAACCTTGCTGTTCCAAAGTTGACGACTTTTGCAGTCAAATTATCATCGAGCAGTATGTTTGATGACTTGACATCTCTATGAATTATTGTTGGTGAAGCTTCATAGTGTAAATACGATAATGCTTCAGCTGTTTCTGCAGCTATCCTTAGACGAGTTTCCCATGTGAAAGTGGATTTGTTGCTTTGCTGATGAATGTACTCCAAGAGAGTCCCTTTCGGGACATATTCATAGACAAGTGAAGGAACTTCTTCCTCTAAACAACAGCCCAAGAGTTTGACAACATGCTTGTGATTAATATTGGAGAGCACAACCAGCTTGTTAATGAATTGTTCGACGCGGTTTTTAGCCACTATCTTGGACTTCTTGATGGCAACAATCCTTTTATCTGTTAAATTTCCTTTGTAGAAGTTTCCAAAACCCTCTGGGTCGAGGATCATATTACTTTCATCATAGTTGCTGGTAGCGTTCATTAGCTCTTTTGCGGTAAAAATCTTGGTTGTTTCAGGGGATCCTCCTTGACTCTTGAGTCGCTCTTTTAAAATCGAACCTCCATTCTGTTGAAAATTCTTTTTTCTAAGCTGATTACCTCTTATTCTCTTTTGTGCAAAGTACTGCGACCCCGAGCCCAAAACAAACATCGCAATAAATCCTATGCCAACGCCTGCATTTAAATGGTTGAAACATTAGTCATTTGACATGATAATATATTGTCAAAAAGGCTAACCGCGAAGATTTGTATATTTGTTGCTCTAGCTATTGAAAAATTTTAGAGACAAATAATGGTAGAAAAATATATTAAGTGGTTCTATGCTAATTAAAAATCCAGAGACAGAAAGCTGTTTTAGAAACACAATTTTTAATGAAACTCCACCAGAGATCCCCAATTTCAGAGAAGACAATATATATATATACGAAATCATCCATAAAAATTAACAGTACAAAAAATGATTCCTAAAACCATATTTTAAATACAACCAAAGTTATTCTCGAAATTGAACAGTCCCAATATAATTTTCTCAAGAATTTCAAACAATTTTATTCACATCAGTGAAATAAAACGTCTATTTACAAATTAAATTACCTAATTAAGTGAGTACTTGAGAATAAAGCATTCATCACCCTGTAAATCTAACTAAGAACAATTTTCCGTACAATGTTCTTGGAAATTTGGAATGAAAAATCTTCTACTTGCTCTAGAAAAAATAACAAGAAAAAAAGAGTAGAGAGAATTATAATTTCTAGCCTTCTAGGGGCGTGCTAATACTCAAGCTAGCTTTCATGAATGCCTGGTTACCAGGGACATCTGACCAAGACAAGCCGTTCGTTTTAAAATAATAAGTAAAATATCTGCAATCTTTTACCATAGAAAAGAAAAATCTAGCTACTTTTAATTTAATTAATACCAGGTCTTAGGTGGAATTAGTTTTAAAAGAATAAGCAATTAGTACTTTGGGTGGAATACAAATATTCATACCACTCGCAATCACTGGACTCTTCTTCTTCTTCTTCTTCTTTGGATCGGCAACACATCCTTCACCATCTCTTCTGCCGTCCCCCTTGGACCATTTTGGACAATTACATGTGTAATTGCCAACTGTGTTGAGACAGTTTGCCACTCTTGTGCATTTGTTGAGTTTTGGATCCTTACATTCGTCAATGTCTGCGGATCGTGAATGGAGAATATTAACTCAATAGAACAATTAAAAGCGTATATATGCACCAAAACGGAGAAAATAAGTGACATAACTAAGATTCGAAATCGATACCTTGGCAACCATCAGGGAGGTATGGGTTTCCTCGGTAACCCTGCCTGCACTTGCAACGGTACCCCGGCCTGGTGTCTCGATCAAAACATTCAGTATAATTACCCTGACATGCAAAATTCGGTTTCTGCCGGGCTTCTTCACATGTTTCATTGCCAACAGCCCAATCAAGCACCATTGGAAGGACTTCGAATGGTAGCTTACTGAGATAATCGCTGGAGAACTTAAACTTGCCTTGTTTGACAACAAAAGCGTAGCCGCAGGGATTGAATTTCCAAATCTTCGTGTGATTCTGATAGCTGCCTACCTCCATTTCAATGTCTGTTACTCCATCCGGAATCTCTATCTCGCAACACCCGATGCCTGAACAAGACCCGTTGATCATATTGCTGAGGCTATTACATATAGACACGCACCCTGACGTGTAGTTCTCTCCGTTTCTGAGTCCAGTAATGTGCGCGTAAGTGTCACAGCCAAGAGCAGTAAACTTATTTCTAGTTTTGGAAAGGGTGAATACGCCTCCTGTCCGTAGCCAGGGTTTATTGTAAGGGGTGGGTAGTTTTGCACCGAACTCATCATAACAATCGCTGGCAACAAAATACTGCGCTTCCAACTGATGAGCATCAATGGATATGCTTGTAACATTGAAATTATTATTCCACTTTGGTTTTGAAGAGTCCACACAAGTAAGGAGAAAACTAGGACTCAGGGAGCAGTCACCAGTCAAGCCAAATGGAAATGGAATTTCTACATCTCCACAAATGTTGGGGCAACCAGGCTTCGCTTGAGCTGCTGCTGCTGCTGCGGCTGCGGCTGCCAACATCGCAAACATCACTCCAGTGAACGTGACTTGGAAAAGTTTCCCATATAAGGCCATGGCCAGAACCTATTTTTTAAGAAGACAGTGTTTGTTTGTGTCTTCTGCATGTGTTTCAAGCGTCCTAGATAGGCATCTTCTCTTATAGGCATATGGGAAGACCGGTTCGGCGCATGCCGGCTCAATGGGTAGGGCGGTAGGCAGATCAAACAGTTGCCTAAGGCCCCAAATAAAGCTGATCCTTAGAAGAAAATATTGTATTTCATTTATAACCTGCAATATTATATTATACACGAAGTTGAATGGTATTCTAATTACATTGACGTTGTAACGCAGTAGTCAATAGTCAATCCGAGTACTATATATACTTATTAAACTTATTATCTCGTATATATAATAAACGTGTCAATATATATATAATAGCGGAGAATAAAAATATTAAAAATTCAATACTTTTTTCTAAACAAATTAATTTTCTATTTAAACAATAAAATCATCTTCTTCTTTCCTATTCAAACTCCTCAACAACTTCAAAGTTCAAACAGCTTCCCCCTCTTAAAAAAAAAGAAGAAAGGAATAGACAACTAGAACTTATAATGCCCTCCTTGAGCCTCCATATCAAACGAACGTACGGCGCCTTTTCTTAGGGTGCGTTTGTGTTTAAAAATTTTATTCTCTCTAAAATTTTAACACAATTAAATATTACAATATAATCTCTCTCCCCCCATCAAATCATTACTATTTACTACAAAAAAATAAAAAAAAATTATCTCTCTCTTTACTTTTCACTAAACCCAATACCTAAAATTTTACAAAACAAACATAGCCTTAATCAATCGACTTATGCTGAAGTGTTAACTAGTATCAAGGGAATCCGATGAGTTCCTTAGACTACTGTGGCTAATTAAACGCCGTGTTTGCATATCAAAATTAAATTTTGATTTATAGATATTAGTAAAAAATAAATTTAATTTATTAGAGTCCATAAAAAAGGTAGAGAAAGAAATAATTTGAGTAAATTTTTATATTTATTATAATAAAAGATAGATTATTTTATTACTACTGAAATTTTGACACCGTACGTCTAACAACTTGGAACCCATCTTAAAGCTTTTCGAAATAAAATACTCCTCACTTGTAACGTAACGATCAACCCGCAATATACGTTAATAGACTTGACGTCGATACATACTATGGAGGGCAGATACAATTGCAGATACAATTACAGTTCTCTGTCGTAAATTATTAAAGGGAACATTCTGTCGTTTCAATAGGACCCATGCCGGAAAAGGACAAAAGAAAAACAGCAAAAGAAACACGTGAAATTGAAAACGCAAATAACTCTGATCGCAGAAAATCTGCCTACTCAAAAGCAATTTAATCATTCAAGCATCCGATTGACTAATAGCGACGGCCGAAGACGACGAGCGTGTGATTTCTATCCAGGTCTCCTAGAGTATATTGCTTTGTCGATTGTGCCACTGCGTGAGCCCTACTTTCCGGACGCTTTATGAGCTGTCACCCATGTATAAAGGTAGAAGCCAGCCTATTCAAATTCACGGATATTTTTCTTTAATTATTTTTTGTAATAAAAAATAATAAACAGTTAAAAAGAACAGATACTTAGTGACGTGTCAATACAGAAAAACAATAAAAACCGAATACGTGTCAAAACATGATAAGCTACTCAATTGCAGATAAAGCAAATGACGACACAAGGACGCAAATAAGATGACGTAGGACTTCTTACGCAATTTGCCAAGGCCAACAGGTAGGGACGGCAAAAGGCAAAAAGTCTCTGATTATATAAAGGAAAAGACGAAATAGGAAAAAATAAAGTAACTCTACGGGCCTTGTTTGTTAAAATTTTCAGAAATATTTTTTAAAAACTTTAGATATTAAAATTTATTGAAATTTATAAATAATTTAGAATGTATAAGTGTAAATATTAAAAATATTTATTTTACTCGAAATTACCAAACACCAAAGTATTGGTAAAACAACACCTCTTTAATAAATCCACCATTCAGCACCGACGACTCTGTATTGGAAGTCTTCCACTAGCACCAAAGTGATCGCGACTCCAAAAAAAAGTAAAATAACAATTTTTTCTATTTTTAAATCTTTATTTTTTTTTCGTCTAAATCCCAACCAGAGATAATTATTCCTATGATTATGTGAAAAATTCATAACTTTCTTCAATTTTAGTTGAGTTCAGTTTTGATGATATCAATATTGAATAATACAAGGTCCAAACTAATTTGGGCCGGCAAAAGTAATTACATCTCTTTGAAATTCAAATGCTACAAATCAGGCTCATCTTGCATCCAGATCCAGAATAAAGATCGTCAAACGTGCCCTAAATAGTTGTTCAAACAACCCATCACAACCGCCAACTCCACGATTCCTCGATTCCGAAGGTGGGAAGAAATGATCCCTACGAAGACGTGCAAAAACCGTCGAATAGCACATGATAGCACGAGGAGGAATTCCCGCCAAAAAGGAAAGGAGAACGTGAGAGAAAGACTATAAAATGGAGAGGGAACGATATAAGAGGTACAACATTTTTCCTGAGCAACAAAAACTGCATAACATATATACAAAGAAGACTGACTTAAGCATCGGAGGTTAGTAACTGTTGGCGTGAAGTCCATGCCCCAAAGTCTTGATTTGCGGCTACCACAAATGTCAAGATTTGTGAGCCGCAAATCAAGCTAGTTCTTCAGCTGCATTGACAAAAGAATTAAAGCACCAAAAAGAAAGAGATTTGCGAGCAACAAATCTTGAAAATTCTAGCCACCTCTGACAGAAGTAATTGCACCGAAGAGAAGATTTGCAAGCCGCAAATCTTGAAGAAATTTCTTCTCCATTTAACTCGCACGATGTTTGCTCTATAAATACGAACTTCTGTAAATGAAGTTCGGTGTGACTCTCTGATGTAGAGCATCAGTGAGTGGAGAGAAGGGGTGACTCTCATTTGAAGAGCACCCGTGGGTTGAGAGAGTTTGTGAGGAGAAATGTGCGGTGTGAGAGTTGAGAGTTTGTAAAGTTTTGATTCTGTGCGTAAAATTAAAATACTCTCCTCTGTGGACGTAGGCAGTTGCCGAACCACGTAAATATTGGTCTCCTTGTGTTTGTGGTTTTTTCGTTCCGTGCTCAACAAGAGGTATCAGAGGTAGTTCTGTACCCAACAGTAACCTCGGTGTCCGAGGCTATTCTTGTGGTTTTGCAAGAAGGATACGCAAAGATCGGGACGCATCTACTCAGACGTGTTGACCGTAAACCAACTGATTCGTCAAATTTCTATGGTATTCTATTTTGGGCACAAGGAAAAGCTTAGAACCGTTAATTAAGCATGATAATATGTTAATCTTTACTTTCCCAAAGTTAAAAATTAAGAACAGGTTAGTAGACTAGTAAATGAACTTTCTGACGTGTCAAACATTATCCATACAAAAGAAATGAACACTCGACGAAAACATGATAAACTATCATTCCTCAATCCTCACGATGAGTAGAAAAAAAAAAAAAAAGAAGAAGCAAAAGACGGCACGACGAAGATAATGAGATGACTTAAAATTTCTTACGGAATTTCCGAAGGCGAACGGGTAGGGACAGCAAAAGCGAGGTCTGTCATCATAAAAAGGAATAGAGAAATTAAAGAGGAAACATTAAGACAATAATTCCTGCATTAGAGCTTCGGACGAGTCTATAAAAGAGTTCTTACACGCAAAGCATGAAAGCGATCACGAATCCAAACAAGGCGGCCTCGACACACTTAAACGAGGTCCAGTTTTAAAAATAAGTTTGTGGGTAGATTTTAAAGAATCCAAAATAAAGCCCACATGAGCCTTCTAAGGCCTAATCACCATGTACCTATCTTTTATATATAACACTCACTTGAATATCGGAGACTGATCCATGGGAAAGTCTAGCTCTCTCTTTTGTCGTACAGGTTTTTTTTACCTATGCTTTGCAAGTCTCTCTACCTAGGGTTTGCAGGTCTTTTCTGTCATTTTAATATAGAAAAAAAAGAGAGTAAAAGACAACACGTGAAACATCACTGTACGCAAAAGGTAAGATTCTGACTGTTTGCAAGGTAAAATTCTACTCTTCCTAAAATTTTAACACAATAAAATATTATAATATAATCTCTCTCTTCCATCAAACATTATTTTTCACTATAAAAAATATAAAAAATTATCTCTCTCTTCCCTTTTTCACTAAATTCAATACCTAAAATTTTAACAACACTAAAATTTTACAAAATAAACCCAAGAAACCAAAAGACTTTCGACAAGAAAACATAAACAAAGACTATCCAATGTCCGAAGGAGATTCATGGACAACCCAAATCTGTAACTTGAGGACGGGAAAGGATTCCGATGTAATAATTGAAGCATATGAATGACTCTATAAAGTATAAATAAGAAGCTTTTTTGTGAAAATTCTTTCACTTTTTTTTAATAATTTGGAAGATTTTGTAACGATTAAAAAAATATTAGTTATATTTTACATTTTTACTTTAAAATGATTAGTTAAAATTCTTTTCATTATTATAAATTAGTTATATATAAAAAAATTGAATGAATATTATAATAAAAAATAATGACTTGATGAAAAAAAATTATTTTATAAAATTTTAGCTCTCAAAAACCATCTAAATTTTTTTTTACCATCTTTCAGCTTTCCTATCTTTTTTTTTATAGGCAATTAAGGAGAAAAGAAAAGACTACAGTAACTAGGGAGGCACTAACAAGTATAAATTCTTACTCAAACTTTCAATAGCACTCCCTAGGCCCAAAATGTGGATCAAAAGAGAGAAAACAGGAAAGGACAACGCGTAAAGAGAGAAGATTGTAAAAGACAACCGGTGAAAAACCTTGCCCCAGTACGCAGAAGGAACTTGTAGAAGGAAAAAACGAAAAGACTTCCGAAAAGAAAACAGAGATAATAAAGAAACTGAGACAAAAGGCTATCCGACGTCTAAAGTAGAAAGGACAAATTCCCGAGCAATAATCCAAGGATTAAGCATGGGAATGACTACAAAATATGAAATAAGAAGTTTTGCGCGTAATTTTCACGAGGACTCTGAATATGACGATTTCCATATGCAACGCGCCAAGTCTTCATGATTAACTGTGATTAAAGATCTTTCCATTTTTGAGTACTGTCTTCAAGCTTTAAAGTCCTATTCAAACTTTCAATACAACTCCCTATAAGGCCCAAAATGTTAGGTAGCATCAAGGAAATGGTTACATGCAGCATATATACTCTTCTATCACGGACTCATAGCAAATGTCTTAAATTTTCACCAATTTTCAATTAAAATGTCAAGCTCATCGTTTTGTGTTGTTTTTCTAATTACATGGTCATTAATTCTGACGCTATATATATATATATATATATATATCGACAGGCCACTCCACTCAAGCCACTCTGGTCTTACTGTTTGGACGCTGGACTTACTGTTCAGGTATGCTTTTAAACTGCTAAGACTGGGGTTTAACTTAGATGGGTTTACTGGAGACTTACTAAGAACTTTGAAGTAGAGAGACCAAATGGCTAAAAACTCAAAAACAAACGAGAGGGTGTGTCCTTTTAAGTTTGTTGAGTCGAAAGGTTGAAGCTTAGGTAGGGTTTATTGTCAATTCATTAAGTCTTTTGTTTTAGCTTGATTCAAGTGTCTAGAAGTTTAATCATGAATAGGATGTTTAGGTCTTCCTCTTCCACCAGTTCTCGTTCTTCTGGTTCCATTCCTCCCATTCCAGGAATAGTAAATGAAGAAGAATTTGAAATCAATGAAGTCAACACCAACCTTCAGGATTGAAATATCCCTAAAATTCCAAGTAGTGAAATCTACTCTAAGTCAAGTTTTAATCCTTTATCCTTCAAAGGTAATTACCATGTCAAAACCGTAGAGCAGGTTTACGCTCTAAGTAAAACTCATGAAAAATGTCAACTTCTGTCTCCTTCTGTTGTCAAAAAACACAGGGAACAAGGCTTCAACTATATCCACATCGGATTAGTTCAAGTTGCAGTAAAACCTTTAACTCGAAGAGGGGTTGATGCTTCTGTCCTTCTGTGTCTACGTGATGCTAGATTTACAGACTACAGCACCAGCATTTTAGGAATCATCGAGTCAAGCCTTCATAATGGTCCCATCCATTTTGATTGTTTTCCCGATTTTACCTTAAGTTTAAGTGACAAACATCTTCTAAAAGCCTTAACCTTGAACATTAAAACTTCAGGTTATGAGATGCTAGAAGGAAGTCAGCCTTTAGCTTTGATCTATAGGATTTATTACAAGTGTATCAGGACCAACCTCAACGTCCATGCCTTAGTAAAAAGTCCCAAAGATCAAACCTTGTTAATCCAGAGTCATACAAGTGATGCCAACATTAGGGTCCCCAAGTCGATCCGTTAGAGTGAAGTAACCTTGTCAAGTGACTGGATGTTGGAAAATGAAAACCCAACCACTAATGTTTCCCAAAACATTAACAAGTTAGACATGATCCAACAGTATCTGGATGGTACTGTTAGGATTAGTTTTGATGCTCCCCGAAGTGGTTTTGCACCCCTTAGAATTCAGGAACCAGGTAGCCAATCAGCCCGTAGGTCTGCCTCTAGCCTCCCTGACACCATTAACCGACAACTTAAGGGTATACATATTAACTCTCAGGTTAGTACACCCTTGTATTCGGTTAATTCTCATCTACCTAACCAAGCATCTACATCAGGACAAATAGTCAACGATGTAGAAGATGACGGTCAAGAGTCACCAACCCAAACAGATTTCGAATCTGTTAACCCTCAGTTGATGACCATAAGTAAAACTTTCAAGCCTGACATGAAAAAGCTCGAAGCTGATTTTATGTCAAAAGAAAATGATAGTAAAAGAAATCAGTATCGTGAAGGACACACGAAAGCTGAAAAACAAGTCATCTATGACTCATGGCAAGCCTTCATGCGTCAGCTAGGTCAGGACATTCTCTTTTTCATTTATTTTGAAAATTATCATTCCATGAATGTCCAGGTCCTCACTAAGTCCAAATGGACTACTTCGGATAAGAAGTCCATTACCTCCAGTCATCCACCTCCAGAAGAAATTGTCGTAATCCATAAAGGAACAGAGATTACAGCCTCACCCTTTAAGGTTGCCACTGACAATGATAGTAACAAGAAATTGGTTGAACAAAACAATTACACCAACCAATGTCTTAGGACTATAGGTAAACAGTTAGACAAGATTGAATCCAAGTTAGATGGTCAATCTCTCGTCTCTGAGAAACCTTAACTACAGCTGCCTAGTAAGCCTTTAGGTTTAAAGATCTCAGAACAGTCAGCCCTTAGTAAAGTCACTCAGTTGCTAGGTGAATTAAAAACAAGTAAAACAGATGGTAAGAAACCAGAATCTTCCCATCAAGTCAGTGCCCTCAGTCAAGTCTCCACAGGGTCTGATACAGACTCAGAATCTGATCATCAGATTAGTGAAATCGAAAACCAGTTCAAACAGTTAGAAGTCAATAGGATTAGGTCTGGCCGTCCTAACCCTATGTCTTTAACCAAGAATTGGTATAGTAAACCCACTCCTCCTGATCTTCAATTCGAAGAAAGGAATTTCCAAAGTCAGTTCTCTGTCTCCAGTGACAAGTTATATGAATGGAATATTGATGGTTTCTCTGAACAAGAAATCCTTAATAAACTCCAACATATGACTATGGTAGCAAACAACTACTTAGTAAACCATTCCCTTAGTCATCCAGAAGTCGTTGATTTAATTGTCTCTGGCTTCACCGGTTCTTTACGCCAATGGTGGGAAAAGTACCTCACCGAAAAAGATAGGGATCATATTCGTAGTGCTGTTCAGCATGATGAATAAGGATTTCCTATTTTTGATGAAAGATTAGGTCAAGGTGTTAGCGATGGTATTAATACTCTTATAAACATAAAAGGCAGAACAAGACCATGAGGATTTACTATGGCGAATGATACCTTTACTCAAAAGATCATGGATTTCTTTCTTGCAGACTTCCATCATCTCCTGGTTCATCTGGATGGGTCGAGCTTTAGTGGGAATATTTTTCTCACTAAAATCCGGTTCATATGGGAGTTTTACTATGTGTTGCTTTCTATGCCACAAAGCATTTGGAACATCAGAACAGATTTGTTGTTCTAATTTTACTTGGAATGACTTAATCTGTTGTTAAAGGGATTGACTTAAGTGTTGGTCCTCAACTCTTTTGAACTTGATTTCTTCCTTTAAAAAATCAAGATGTTGAGTTTTCTGGAAAAGGAAATTAAGATTTTTACTTATGGAGGCTTCCTGCAACAAGGAGAGTTCCTTAGGCTGAGGAGGATGAACAAACTCGAAAGTTACCTTTTGACCTAAGATGGAAGTTGTAAGTCCTTCACTTGTTGTGGTGAGAAAGGATACAACAGGCATATGAAGGGAGTGCCTAAGATCACCTTTTGATCAGGCAGATTTTTTACTAAATCAAACGATGACTTAAAGCAAACATTATCTTTACAGACATGTGCTTTGGATAACTTATACTGAATACCCATAGAAGTACCATTGGCTGAATGAAGACGTTCTCTAGTCTTTTCATAGTACTTAGTGGGTATAAGACCTTCTTGAATACAATTGAGATCTGCACCTGAATCAATAAGGGCAATAACCTCAAATGCAAATTCAGAATTTACTATGATGTTTACTTTTGCATGTCATTTCTGGAAATGCATACGATTCATGATACTAAGGAATTGGCTACCTTCCGGAGTATCTTGTGGGAGAGTAAATTGAGGCTGAAAGGGTTCAGGTTCGGGTGCCTGTTCTGACTGTTCAGACTCTTTAAAACTTTGGTTGATTTTAAGAAGGAGGACTTTTTGTTCAAGAGTTTTATTCTGGGCTTTTAGCCCACGAATCTCTTGTTTTACTTGTTGGACTTCAGTCTGTAAATCTTGTAAAGTGACAGGTTTAGAGGTTTTCTTAAACTTGTCTAACATCTTATTAAGACTGACCTGGGTTTCAGGGATTTTTAATTTACTTTCTTTTTTACTTAATACGTTTTTAAATTTGGAGAGATATTGAGCCTTGAGCTCAGGATCCTCAACTTTGTCGATTAAATCGAACAAAAGTTCTTCCTGTTGACTTAAAACGTTCAAGGTTTTACTTGGGTGGCAACAGCTATCTTGACATCCTAACTTTTGGTTAGGGGTGTCGGATTCTGTGTCGGTACTGGGATTGTAACTAGAATTAGAGGATGGGATGTCATCTATGTCTAGATCACTACCGCTAGAATCTCTTAATTCTAAGATGGCAAACAGTTTTACTTTCTCACTTGCAGGAAGGTCTAAAGAATTAATATTTTATTTAACTCGACATTCAGAGCTGTAATGACCTAGTTTCTTACATTTGTAACATCTAATTTTACTTTTGTCTTTAGGTGTGGATTTCTTCCTAAAGGTTTTTTTGTGAAATTTTGGTTTACTAGGTTTACTTTCTTCGGGAGGCATGTAATTCCTATTTGAGGAACAGAGATTACAGCCTCACCCTTTAAGGTTGCCACTGACAATGATAGTAACAAGAAATTGGTTGAACAAAACAATTACACCAACCAATGTCTTAGGACTATAGGTAACAGTTAGACAAGATTGAATCCAAGTTAGATGGTCAATCCCTTGTCTCTGAGAAACCTTTACTACAGCTGCCTAGTAAGCCTTTAGGTTTAAAGATCTCAGAACAGTCAGCCCTTAGTAAAGTCACTCAGTTGCTAGGTGAATTAAAAACAAGTAAAACAGATGGTAAGAAACCAGAATCTTCCCATCAAGTCAGTGCCCTCAGTCAAGTCTCAACAGGGTCTGATACAGACTCAGAATCTGATCATCAGATTAGTGAAATCGAAAACCAGTTCAAACAGTTAGAAGTCAACAGGATTAGGTCTGGTCGTCCTAACCCTATGTCTTTAACCAAGAATTGGTATAGTAAACCCACTCCTCCTGATCTTCAATTCGAAGAAAGGAATTTCCAAAGTCAGTTCTCTGTCTCCAGTGACAAGTTATATGAATGGAATATTGATGGTTTCTCTGAACAATAAATCCTTAATAAACTCCAACATATGACTATGGTAGCAAACAGCTACTTAGTAAACCATTCCCTTAGTCATCCAGAAGTCGTTGATTTAATTGTCTCTGGCTTCACCGGTTCTTTACGCCAATGGTTGGAAAAGTACCTCACCGAAAAAGATAGGGATCATATTCGTAGTGCTGTTCAGCATGATGAAGAAGGATTTCCTATTTTTGATGAAAGATTAGGTCAAGGTGTTAGCGATGGTATTAATACTCTTATTTATACCATTGTTAAACATTTTATTGGTACTCCTAGTAACATTTCAGCTAGGATTCATGACCAATTAAGTAACCTTAAGTGATTTTCGTTGGTATAAGGATGTCTTCATTTCCCGTGTCATGCTTAGGGAAGACTGTAAGAATCCTTTTTGGAAAGAAAAATTCATCAATGGCCTCCCTAATCTCTTTGCCCATAAGATTAGAGAAGTCTTAAGTCAGCCCTCAGGAATCATAGAGTATGATACCATGACCTATGGTGATCTTGTTAGTACCATCAACAAAGAAGGTATGAAGATGTGTATTAACATGAAAATCAATAATCAACTTAGCAAAGATAAAAAAGCAGCTAAGTATGAAATGAGTAATTTCTGCGAACAGTATGGTCTGCCTCCCATAGCATCATCCCGTAGAAAACACCACAAAGAAAGGTCATCTTTTAGGAGGTCACACAAGTACCACAAGAAGTCAAATAGGAATTACATGCCTCCCGAAGAAAGTAAACCTAGTAAACCAAAATTTCACAAAAAAACCTTTAGGAAGAAATCCACACCTAAAGACAAAAGTAAAATTAGATGTTACAAATGTAAGAAACTAGGTCATTACAGCTCTGAATGTCTAGTTAAAGAAAATATTAATTCTTTAGACCTTCCTGCAAGTGAGAAAGTAAAATTGTTTGCCATCTTAGAATTAAGAGATTCTAGCGGTAGTGATCTAGACATAGATGACATCCCATCCTCTAATTCTAGTTACAATCCCAGTACCGACACAGAATCCGACACCCCTAACCAAAAGTTAGGATGTCAAGATAGCTGTTGCCACCCAAGTAAAACCTTGAACGTTTTAAGTCAACAGGAAGAACTTTTGTTCGATTTAATCGACAAAGTTGAGGATCCTGAGCTCAAGGCTCAATATCTCTCCAAATTTAAAAACGTATTAAGTAAAAAAGAAAGTAAATTAAAAATCCCTGAAACACAGGTCAGTCTTAATAAGATCTTAGACAAGTTTAAGAAAACCTCTAAACCTGTCACTTTACAAGATTTACAGACTGAAGTCCAACAAGTAAAACAAGAGATTCGTGAGCTAAAAGCCTAGAATAAAACTCTTGAACAAGAAGTCCTCATTCTTAAAATCAACCAAAGTTTTAAGAAACAAGGTCAACAAGAGTCTGAACAATCAGAACAGGCACCTGAACCTGTTCCTTGGTAACCAATCTTCATTCCATGATCTATCTGGTAAATCCATCGGTATACCCAAGGAAACCCGTTTTGGTATCATATATATATATATATATAAGATCCTATATACAGTCACGGCATATATATACTTTCTAAACTGAATTCAGACTTTTGGACATAATTAAAAGATGTTACTTCCGGATATGTATGGTTTGTATTGATACCAGAGAGAGAGAGAGAGAGAGAGAGAGAAAAGTAGTTCTTAATGTTAGCACATTGATCTCCAAACGAAATGCTCCAAAATCAGTTTCTCTAGTGAGATGCACCCAGGTTCCAGTGCAGATCCGCTGCTGGAAGATGGGAGAGGGGAGATTTGTTGTTTTGGACTGGGGTGATGACTTGTGTGTAGATCTGGGGTTAGTTGCGGGAGTGGGAGCGGCGATTTCGAGTGGGTTTGTTGACAGCCATATGGGTATATAGGAGGAGATTTGAACTAATTGGTGGCTGAAACGCCAGAATCCCAAATAGGGAAGAAGGGGTTGTGGGCACTGGTCTTCTAGGGAGGAGGATCCACATGGTGCGGCTGTTCTTTCTTCACGAGGCAGAGAGTGGACTGAGACGGCTGTTCTTTCCAAACCACATTCTATTTTGTTATTGATTTTTCATTCTATTTGTTTGCCTTCATCTTCGTAGGAAATTCAAGCGATTCTAGCATTTTCTGTGTTGGCTCTTCTCAAGGCATGGTTGTTCATTTACTTTCTTTTAGTATTTTATTTTTATGTATCGCTACGTAACGCGCATTTCGCAAATTTTCAAAAATTTCATATCTTATACAGTTTGGTTCTTCTTCAAAGCAGGGAATATATTATCCAGTTAGGGGATTAGCCACCTCATTCGATACAGACTATCTGAATCCGAATTGGATAGGGAAACACTAGTACAAAATCTGAATACTTATTACTTGGTCCCTCTGAAAATCCTTGTTTTAGCAAAGGGTAGTACATCTTTAACCTGTGCTTCTACCGAAATTGTCTTAATTAAGCACTTAGAAAATTGCATTCGATAAGTACAATATATACCTTAAGCTTAATATACTAAATCAGATATTATATCATTACTTAACAAGCAAGGACTAAATCCAAATGGATAATGCTAAATCCATGAGTAGTATTAATGGAAGAAGAACAAATCAAAAATTAACATGGATTAACTGTACACATTTTTCGTGAGAAAAATACATTTTTCGCCCACCAATTACTGCGGTACAGATCACACGCTGTACTACAAACTACTAATTTCGTGGCATATTGCCCATCAACTACCACTATTATACATTTTTCACCATCAGTTGTTAATTTGGACTGAAATTGACATCTTGCTTGAGTGAAATGACGATTTTATTTTTTTACCACTATTTTGTATAGGGATAAAATCGTTATTTCAATAAATAACAAATTAACAATAGGGGTGCAAAGTATAAATAGTTGATAGTTGAGGGACGAAATGTGACGAAATCGATAATTTGGGATACAAAATGTCAAAAGCCGTGGGAAAGTTATTCCCATTTCTTATTGAAAGACTCATTATCTACCACCATCCAATGGTTTCAATAATTGATTACTTATGGGAGCTTTCGAATCCGGCAGTTGTACGTACCAATGGAAGAAGAGACTTCAATGCTGAAAGAATGTGCAGGTCCGCTTAGCAAGTGTTCAGTCTCCTCTTTTTGCAGATCAACCTTTCCCCATGGGTGCCTTGTGGACATCCTCAATCCCTCTAGCTCCATTGCCACTTCTTTCATAGTAGGCCTATCCTCCCCTCTTGCTCTTAAGCACTTTCTTGCAAGATTTGCAACTTCCTTTAATTCCTCAATATTATACTCGTTGACAATACGATCATCCAGAATTTGAAGGAGACGATCCTCTTTTAAAGCAGAAACAAAATATATTGCTAGATTTCTATCAGCTTCAGGACGATCCATGCAAAGTGCCTTTTTACCTGTCAGTAACTCGGTCATGACAACACCAAAGCTATACACATGCATCACTTTTTTCTGTCAGTTGGCTAGTATGAAAGTATTCTGGGTCTAAGTATCCCAAAGTTCCTTGCACCAAAGTGGTTAATTGTGTGTAATCGAGAGGAACTAGCCTTGAAGCTCCAAAGTCGGACACTTTTGACGTGTGGCTATCATCTAAGAGTATGTTGGTACTTTTCACATCTCTATGTGTAATTGGCATAGAAGCCTCAGAATGCAAGTATGACGGGACCCCTGTAGTTTCTGCTGCGATCTTTAGACTCTTTTCCCATGAGAGTAAGGATGACAGTGATTTATCATGAATATGACTGTAAAGTGTCCCATTTGTGATGAATTCATAAACTAGCAAGGGCACTTCTGTTTCTGACAACAACCTAATAGCTTAACCACATTGATCCTATGGTTAATTTGAGTAAGTACAATCACCTCGTTAAAAATTGCTTAGTTTGGCTCTTGTCAACGATTTTGGACTTTTTAATAGCAACCACTATTTCATCTGGTAATACTCCTTTGTAAACAGTTCCAAAGCCTCCTTGGACCTTGACCAACAACTCTACTCTCGTCGTAGTTGTTGGTAGCCTTTTCAAGCTCTTCTGCACTGAATATTTTGGTTGTCACCATAGACCCTCTGTGACTTGACAGTTGTCGTAGAATTAAGCCACCATGGGGTCTTAGAAATAAGTAAGAACAAAATCCGCTTCATTATATATAATAGAGACAGTCGATAAATATCCCCGTTTTTGATTCATGACTTTTCTCTATTAGCACTTTGATGTTCCTTTTCTTGATGAGAAGAGGACTAATCTTAACATTATGGTAAGGTTTGATTTTTCTGTAAAATTAAACCAGGATTTTATATGTACGAAGAATAACTTCACGAAGAAGAACCAGTGGCCTCTTTGACCCAACGAGTCGGTGCTAATTCTTTTTGGCCCTTGGTAGGTAGGGGCATTAATTTATTGATCGAGTTCTCAAACAAAACAAAAAACCGCCAAGAAAGTTAGAAAATAAATATCGTATTGGAAGAATTGAAAAAAGTACCTCAAGTGTAGAATGAGAAAGATCTAAAATAAGTGGAATATATTCATTACAGAGATAGAAAGATCTTACCAAGTGCAATTTCTTATAACATAATCCCCGGATTGGCCGAGTACTTTAGGATTACTACTGCAACCTGTTCCATTTCTCTTCCCATCGCCTTCATACCCCTTGGGACAAGAGCAATTGAAACTCCCAGGAAGGTTGATGCACATCGTTGTAATGTTGCAGGGGTTCGAAATTACAGTACACTCCTTAATATCTGACACAGCGCAGCAACTCATGATTACAATAAGGTGTGTGCACTACAAAAATTCCAACCTATAGCAGCGGTCGGAAACCGCTGCTATAGGTCAAAAAACCGCTGCTATAACCTATAGCAGCGGTTTTTTAGCGGCGGTCGCAACCGCTGCTATAGGCTTGTTTCCGCGCTGCTAATAGGTCTATAGCGGCGGTCAGCGACCGCCGCTATATAGTTACCGTAGCCGCTGTTGTAAGTCTATAGCGGCGGTCACCGACTGCCGCGATAGACCTGTACACTTTTCTGGCCTATAGCGGCGGTCACTAGGTCAGCTCTTTTTTTTTGCCAACATTTTGAAATCACCAATAATTTTTTCCTATACATGTTTTTTAATCGATAATACAAATTTATTTTAATAATCTCATTAGATGTAAAAACTTAAAGAACAAGGATAATAAAACAAAATATAATTCATCATTGATTAAATAACTAAGTCTTACAAGTTTTACAACATAAGAATCTATACAAGTTTCTAACATGAAGTAAAAATAACTTATGTAGAAGAACCTGGGGGCAGTGCCCAACATTAGGTAGAACAACAAAGTCTTCTACAGAGTCAAAATTTCCAAAGTTTCTACCAAGGTCAAGGGGTTCCCATGGATCCTTGTCTCCCTAGGCTATTAGAACACATCTGCAGCATCAGGTTCGAGTCCTGGATTAAGCATCTTTTCAACTAGTTCCTCAGTCACTTGGGACTTATCATGGTAGCACTGGAAATACAATTCATGAGAAGCAATCAGCACCGACTATGACATAGCTTGATTTAGTCTTTTCATTTAAACAAAATACTTACAATACATGAAGTAAAACATTATTTTACCTAACTCCAACATTTACTGCGGCATCTGAGCTCCAAAAAAGAGTGCTTACTTTCTTTTAGATACATATTATGCAGAAAGTATATCAAAGTGACTCTTCAATATCAATAAAATATTAATACACATAGATACATATAGTTATATATTTACACATTTATATGTACATGATAGTCCTTCCAAAACTAATGCAGAGAACTCAAAGGTAGATTAAAACACCAACCATTAAAGGTAGTTTAATCCTTTATGTGAGGGTGGGAGATATAATCCTCAAAAAGAATAGGAGGACAATTTTAATAGAGAAACTAAACATTAAAGATGTGTATTGACAAAGAGAAAGAATGAGTACTACAGCATATCCTACATTTCCAAGTTGCTGTAAAAAATTGATACCTGCCATCAAACATGTATGCCAATGCTAATGCAGCCATGAAGCGTGCCATTTTTGATCCTGAAGAAGATATGACTTACGTTTGAGTTTTTCCCCTGCTTCTTATTATCATAATAAAACTCCAAATTTCACTAGGGTGATATAGATATGCCAGACAAAGAAGCATGACTACCTCTTTGATAGCGAAGATGCAAAAAAGAGTTTTTAACTCAATTTTTGCTACAAACAATGGGGCCTTCGGTAGCTCTTGTATCTGCTCCAAGAATGACCCCATTTTGAGTACAATATTGAAAAAGAACAGAGTATAACTATATGAATTGGGGAAGGAGTCTCTGTTTCAATACAATTGTAAAGAGAACAAAGAATACAAGCGATGAAACAACAAATAAAAGCCTATACACAGTTCTTGAGAACACATGAACCACGATTGAAGAAAAGAAACAAGCACATTTTTTATTTCAATGGTCACAGAAAATGAATGTGTTGAAATGTACCATTATATGCCACCTTGCAAACCATGTAATATCTGTTCATAGAATTTCACTTGGTGGATCTAGCATCAATATGGTTCACGGCAATGACTGAATACTTCTATAAAGAATGACTCAATCTTCAACCAACCAACTAATATTTCCAGCATAATATTTCATACCTAAACAGAAAACCATCTAAAACATACATAAAAACACAGTGCATAAAACAGTCATACCTGGAAAATCAAACCAACAATTGTAGTCCCTGTCTTCCTAAAAGATGGCGGCTGAACTCCCTTGTTTGCAAGCATATCATTTCTTCTGCAGAGGTCAAAACTAATATCTAAGTGCAAACCTATCCACATTTCAACTGTGATAATTTGCAAGCATATCAAATCTTGTCCAGTGAAACAGGGACATCAATGATAAAGTAATGAAACCCAAAAAAGAAGCTTAGAAGAAAGGAAAAAGAAACACAGAAAAAGACTAGTGACTGTAGCAGCAACTTTGTCCACTAATTCTTGAACACATGCCGTCACTTGTGTACCTGTCTACAGGACCATGGGGGTGTGCTGAAACAAGAAAATGACAAATATTAGCATACGGACGAGTAATACAACTTAAACCATACTGGAAATGGCAATTGGAAAAATGAGGACCCACCTAAATATCCAGCTATATCCATCATTTGCTGCTATTACCCTTTTCAAATTTGCTACCACTGTTATCGGTACTGCCTTTGGAATCAATGCAAGGCGCAAGAGGTGGGAAAGGAGGGACAGAGTGCAGACTGATCTGGCGGGCACTTCTCAAGGGCCCTGAAGAGCTTGACCCAAGCTCGTGCATATTGCTGTTCGGAGGAGCAGGAGGGCGAGGGAGGCGTCTGACGAGCCCTGGCAGGGGCGGAGGAGAGGCGCTTGGGAGTCGGACGGCGTCGCGGTGGAAGAGGACTGCGATGACATAGCTAGAGAGAGTTCACGGAACTTGCTGGTTTTTGCAATTTGGGAGGGGAGGGATGACAGACGGGAAAGGGGCATTTGGGGCTGGGCGGGAAAGAAAAAAAGGGCGCCGGGAGAGAGTTCACGGAACCCGCGATTTAAAAGGACAGCGAAAAAAAATTTGAAAAAGCTTTGCTACTTTTCTAAAAAGCTGAATGATCAACTCTGCATTTTTGTGATTTATTTCTAACTACTAAAATCTCACTGTCCTACCCATCACTGCTATATATTAATTAGAAGGGAATTTAACAGTTTAATACTTTTACTCTTTTTTATTTTTTAATTCTTGGGTTTATATTTTTTTACAAAATGATCTTTCCGTCAGAGATCCGTTTGTTTCAAAAACCAAAACTATAACAATAATTATATAGTAGTATGTGTTTTCTAATTTGTATACTTAGTATTAAATACGTAGCAATGTACATTCTTTATACTCTTTTTTAAAATTAGTATAATAATCTTAATTAAAATATGTTGGGAGTAATAATATATAATACTTATAATTTAAAAGTATGTGTTTATTATATAATTTATATGTGCTAATAATCTTAATTTATATGTCACTCAAATACATGACAAACTTCATTATTTCATAGTTCATAACACTCTCTCTAACTTCATATTTTATTACGTATGTCTTTAAATTCAAATTTTCCACACACATGACAAACTAAATTATATATTTAACATAAATACAATAATATTTAACATAATTATAAACATTAAAAAATTACAACTAATTAAAAAAAATATTTGATCTTATACCTATAACGGCGGTCAACATCCAACCGCTGCTATAAGCTAATTTTCAACGGCTTTTGCAGACGCAAACGCCGCTGAATGTGGGTCCTATAGCAACAGTCAGCATGACCGCTGCTATAGACCCAATTTTTTTAGCAGCGTTTGCCGACGCAAACACTACTAAAACAGAACCCTATAGCGGCGGTCAGGGTGACCGCTGCTATATACCCCTAAGTTTTAGGTCTATAGCGGCGGTCACACTGACCGCTACTACAGGACCGCCGCTAAAGGTAATATCTTTATCGGTGTTTTTTGGAAAATGTTGCTAAAGGGGGGTCTATGGCGGCGGTCACTGACCGCCGCTATAGACCACCTGTAGCGGCGTTTTGTTTCAAAACGCCGATAAAGGTGGGGCCTATACCGCTGCTAAAAAGACCGCTGCTAAAGGTACAACGTTTTTCAAAAAACGCCGCAAAAAACACCCTTTAGCGGCGTTTTTAGCGACTACCGCTAAAATTACCGCCGCTAAAGACCTGTTTTTTTGTAGTGGTGTGTGTGTATATATATATATATATATATATAATGTGTGTGTAGCTATATATATCCATACAACATCCTATCATAATCTAATCATTTAAAAACGATGATCGAGTACGTGAAATATTGGACCTAACCAAACGCTTAGCTAGCTAAAAGTACATCGTGATTACCTAATAATTTGCAGCCATCAAAGAGGAAACTAACATAAAAGTACGTACCAAGCCCAACCTCGTAGAAAGCAGTATAATCATGTAAAGTTTGAAATTCATGAAAACTTCGTTAAGATTAACATATTATAATTTCAGGTCATGAAATGTATAATACGTACTTTGGCAACCATCTGAGAGGTGTGGGTTTCCATCATAACTAGCTTTGCACTTCCATCAGTACCCATAGCTGTTGTCGGGATCATAGAATTAGTTTAAGTTCCTTCTACGTTTAGCTAATAATTAATTGTTTCGTTCTGCTAGCTGGGTTTAGGGCGAATAAGGGTAAATGTGCTTGCTTGGTCATTCGGTGTTGGCGGTCAAGATTGTTAAGATTTGCATAAGGAAGTCATAAGAAGTTTGCGAGTTAGATAGTTCGTAGATTCGAGAAAACTTGTCCAGATGGAAACTTAGTCACGGGCTGAACTCCTTTAAGGTTTTTATGTTGGTAATGGGCTTCGGTCCTTAGTATTATTTAGTAGAAAGCCTTGAGCCTTTATAGATAGTGGAAATCAATCTAGCCCACTTATGCGTTGCATTTGATTTAGGTGGCAATTACGCTTCATTTTGGAGATCTAAACATTATAAGACAGATCTTATAGAAGGAGGCTCGCCACCTCGAATAGGCGTTATCTGGTTCTTGTCTGTTTGAATTAAATACAATCAAATAACATTGCAGTTTATAATCTGTAACAATCGTGCGGCGCAGAGGGTGACGCTGGTATTGCAATGTTACCCTGAGACTAGAAGAAGTCTAGTTCACAGCTAGCTCGCATAGGCGCTTGTGCTGCGGGGCGTGCATGGTGGAATATTATGTACCATTTGGAGAGTATACAATACGTCTCACATTGGTAGTATAGGATGTCAATGTAAAATTTATATGCGTAGAACTCCTTTTCCCTTTAAGCTCACTTTTGGGGGGAAAATCTCTTAAAGAATGTAACATTAATCCTCAATTATGGTATAGGCACCATGCCACTGCCCAGTCTGCTTTCTGCGACCCCTGAAGCTCTGGATATGACCTCTGAAGAACAGCGAAGCGCCAACTAGAGTACAGACAGGAACATTTTATTTTGGGACCTATCAAGCCACCCTCATTGTGGGCCTGTCTATAATGTGCATCCTCCATGCGCGTTGAGTTTTCCTGGCCCGTGTATTTTTAAGGCGCACATGCCAAACATAAAGTTGTCTGGCAAGGAATGAACCAGAAGAGATTAAACATGTGCACAAGCTGACTACGAAATAGGAATCAATTAATCATTTGGGTGTCGAAATAATTTGTCCGAAATTGGATTTTTAAGATTTTTGATAAAATTGTGAATATTTATGTAGATTGGAGTTCTATAGGTTTTATGTAAAGATTGGTGAAAAATTTTAAAAATATTTAATTTTATTGGAGTTTGTAAAAATGTGTAGAGAATAATGATATTATGTAATTTTTAATAAAAAAATATTAGAATTCGGTGAAAAAGTATGGTGAAAGTAAATTTGTTATAATTTTAAAAAAAAAATACTGTAGTTTGTGTGAAAGTTTTTAGAGTTTATATAAAAGGTAGTGTTGTTAGTGTAGAATTTTTTAAGATTTTGGAGGTTTGTTTTGTAAATATTTTTACATTCATTATATCTTATAATACTTTTATAAACTAATATGCACTTAATTTTTCATGGCTGACTGGTGTTTTGTTACTGAAATAAAGCTTAACAAATCAATCATGCCCAGCGGCTGCCAACAAAAAGCCCCGGCGGCCCGGACGTAAGATTTAATCTACAGCAACCCAAATTAGAGCTCAACTTGCAAACTCGCGAGGAGACAGGCCTCCTTTGAGTAAGGCTCAAGGCAGATCGCATGGAATATATATTAATCAAGCACACAATCACGAGGGTCAACTTTCCATGATACATACAGGCTCTCTAGTTCGATGACTGCTACTTTAAAAGAGCCTAATTAAGGGGAAACAAAAAAAGAAGACAGATTTTTAGGCGTACAACGTACTGCTGAGGATATGCAAACTGATTCACTCAAAAAGTTGCCTTCGTTATCTCGCATTTTCTTTCTTTAATTTTGTATATATTTTGTTTTCCCTCTTAGAAGAAGCAGCTTTTATTTTGATGTTGATTGGTTCAAATTAATATTTGCACCTGATCCATATAACATATATCATCCATCTTCTAGTCGTTGGATACCCATCCAAATTAAACTAATGTCCCCACGCAAAAGGTACTGGGAGGGCAACCCTCGTGTCCGTGTCCTTACAATATCACAGCCACCTTTATTCGACTTGAAACAGTGACTTGCAATATTTTTCACCTAATAATAATGGGGAAAAAAATCGACCCTAAAAGTGATAAAACAATATACAAAGAAGAATAGGTATGTATGTTTATTAATTAAGTCTCTGAATTTCATACCGAGCAAGTTATGATGACTTGGATGTGGAAGCAAAGAGGTGACTATAAAAAAAAGTACACAATTAAGGGAACAAAATTATAAAGAATTATAGCAATAATTTTACAACAAAAGGGAGACAGGTTCGTTGCCTCGTTGGTGGTTTGGCGCGTAAATTAAGCTTCGATATGCATGACACGCACTTGAATTAGGCCGAATATGCATGACAGTACATGATATGTGATTTTCAACTCAATAGCCTGCATATATATATAATGTTAGAACAGGCCGTTGACATAATATTAACTCTCGGAAGTCGGAAGAGACAAGCCATCTGGCCGAGTGATACAACAAAATAGAGAACGATTTTCAACTCGCGGGATTGCATATATATTGCATGCACGCACGTCTATCCTGTCAGAAACCCAAGTTTAGAATTAAAGCAAGTACATGGTTTGGGAGGAATAGATGATCATCTTTATTTCGCTTTCTTCTTGTAGTGAGACGGCTACGAATCAACCGGTAATTTGGAAGACAAGAACCATTTGGTGAAGTTTGGTAGGGTAGCACCATCGGCTCTGTAGTGACTTTGGGTGAATTCCAGCAATTCCGACCATGTGAAATCTGGGTACGTTCTTGTCCCATCACTACATACAAGATCCTCAGGGGCTCTCACCACCTTGTCTTTTCTTGGGTTCAGAAAGAATGCCAACGACTTCCTCTCTCTGTGTCTGTTCACCACTGCCCTATGTAGGCAACTCTTGTATATCCCATTCGATAATGCCTGCATATCAAACGAAACAGAATATAGTACCTGTGCTCGAGCTAGATATGTGCGTGCATACCTCCAAAACTACATACATTATGAAGTTGCAAGTGTGTTGGCATGCATACCGAGAAAAGAAAGTATTTCGGCCTATTGATTTTCTCAACCCCAACTAGCTTATCTATATATATGGTCCACATTTTCCGGTTATGAAAAAAATATCCAGCCAGCCACAAAGGTACCTTATAATCTTTAAACAGAGATGGTATCATGCATGTTGTGCTCTCAACGTGATAATTAATTTTTTTCTAGATTAGGCGCTCATTAATTAGATTAATTTCTCTCAAGTATTTGGTGTTGACCACTTAAATCCATTTTGACCTACCAAACTCGGTCATTCTAGTCTAGGCATCTATCGCAGCCATTTTGAAGGGAGGATGGATTGCCTCCGAAGGCAAATCCATCCGGATGACCGAATAGACGGCTGGAAGCCATCCATTCGGTCATCCGGATGGATTTGCCTTTGGAGGCAATCCATTCTCTTTTGAAGGATCTATGTTATGTAGTGCCCCGGTAAATATATAATTCCCTATCTAGGCTAAGTGCAAGATATGTAATTAAGTGCAAAATAAGCAGAAGCAATGGTAGCAAAGAATCGAGAAAACGTACGCACCATAAATGTATCGCCGATATTAATCACTAGTGCATCATCACGAGGTGCAACAGTATGCCATTTGTTGTTGGAAAACACTTCAAGACCTCCAACTTTGTCCTGGTGAAGGATGGTTAGGGATGTTGGATCACAGTGGGGTCCTGTGCCAAAGACGAGGGCTGGCTCTTGGCAAGGTGGGTAGTAGTTGCATCTCATAATCGCGTAACCATCTTGAAAAAAGCGTTTATAATGCAGTCGATCGACTCCCAAGCTGATTGCCAATAGCTCCATGATTGCAAGCGCTACGTCCTCCATTGCTTCACCATACTTTTGGTATACCACTCTACAAATTAAGAAGCAAAGTTCACGAAGTCAAAGTGGCAGTGGTTTCAAGAAAACATAACAGAGTCTACATGGTTAATGGAAAAATACACACTATCAACAATGCAACTCCTACCCTGTCTGTTCGAACTCCATCCCTAGCGAGGATGTGAAGAAATCTTCTACACCGGGGCCCGGGATTGATTCGTGGAAGCCGAAGGATAAGGTCTCCTTCCAAGGCAATTTGGAAGAAAAACGATCAGCGAAAGCGCTAGAATAGCCCCACATACTATCAGGCCTTTTTTTAGCCCTAAGTTTCATTCTGGCTGGAAGCCTAAAAAAATTATCCATGTGATCGTATGCAATCTTGATGAGACGAGGATCGACCCCGTGGCCTGTCACTTGGAAGAAACCATGGTTCAAGCAGGCTTCCCTAATGAGGGTAGCGGCCCGCTGGGTCGCCGCCATATCACCTCTAAAAAAACCATCAAGATCCACTATTGGCTCTCTAAGCTCATCATGAGCTTCCACTAAGTCTGCTTTTGGCCAAATGAAATTTATGGGCAAAGAGGATTCTTTCTGCATAAATGGTGAGAGTGAAAAAGAATCCCCATGGTCTTTCTGGTCTTCTCGCTCCGGAGGAGAAGAAACGAGAAGTGTAGAGGCACTTGAATACATTGGCATAGAGGCATACAAGTGCTGGGAGCAAGGGCACTCAACTTCATTTATATAGAATTCTGGAACGAAGAAATGATCCCCTACGTCGATAAGGTATTAAGGACAAAGAATAACAAACAAAAAGTAAATGATGACGTCTAATGTAATGGAAAAGGTAAGTTATACTTGCCCAAAAACAAAGGTAAGTTCTAATACATGGGGCGAGTTGCTTTCGTGGGTCATTAATTTTTGTTGCTGGCTAAGCTACAAACCTCCATAAAGCTATATTTTCTTGCTACTTTCACTTAGATCATTATTTGAGAGAACTTTCGGGTGTGAGCTGAGTCGTCAACCTTTCGTGGGAGCTTTACAACAACGTTAAACCAACCACTGTAATACTTAGAGAATGGTCGGCCATCTGTCGGGAGTTGCCAGTGATTCAACATGGATTGTGTCAACGATGGCCGGAATTCTTGTCAAGTGGATGATATATATCATTTTCATAAATAGAAAGAAATTCGTCTGTTATGATCCACAAAATAGAACTTGTGTTTTGACATTGCTTCATTATCTCTTTCGTTTGCCGAGTATATCCCTAATTATAAACTTCTCTGAGATGCGACAAAATGCTGTGCTTTGCCTTAATCTCTTTATTATTAGTTGTTTGTCTGATAGCCACGTTTGTCCTGGTTCGTTAAAGGATCTTGATAGGGAACCGTGGTCTTGTCTTTTTAGGCGATAGGGAGAGGGAACCACCTTTATAAGTAGAGAACATATGGCCGTTAAAAAATTCATGATATGCATGCTTATCGAGTAAGTAGTAAATATATAATTTGGTGGAATGGAAAATATCCTCACGAGGGCAGACAATTTCTCGACTTTTCTTGTCACAATTAAGAAATTATTACCGTATGAGCAGTCTTTAATTCCACCAAAAGTAGTGGGGTTGCAAGCCGGCTATGCGAGGACCTGAATATAACCAGAAGAGAGAGCAGAAAGGCTCGCGGAAAATGATGAGTTCCAAAAAATTGGCCGGCATATCTAGGGCAAAGTTGTTTGATTTGTAGTTTTGTACCAAATAGACAAAGACCGGATCACGTGAAGCAAATCGTCTCATTGAAATTTGAAGGAACACAATTTTTGGGCTAGTCTACCGGAATCGACGTTTAGCTAACACAGACTTAATCGTCTCTATTATCCCACTAAATGGATTAATAAAGGTCAAACATAAAGATTTCTATCTCAACGCTTGGCCTACCTGTTCCATTTAGGGAAAACAAGCTTGATCCTCTGTTCTATCCCATTAAAAAAAGCGACATACGACACGTAATATATAATATAACCCCATAGTCCAATACCACTGGTAATATGGTAGGGACGCAGCTAGCCACGCACGCAATTTTTTTCATGCTTCATTAATCTTGATCATGATCAGTACTTTCTTTCTAGCAATTCTCTTGCCTTTTATTTTTAATTTGCCTAATTAACTTCAAAATATGCCCAATATTCTTGACTAATACATCTTGATGATCCTTTTAGTTGGCGTTTTTCATCCTTTGAGAATTAGAACTTATCCTCTATTTCGAAGAAGTTTTTCAACCTATCAGCCGTACGGGCCGGTTGAAATGTTTGTCATGTTGTTGCTATTGGTTCTTCTGCTCTCTTTTTTGTTGTCCACTTCCGTAGTAATTGAATGAGACTGGTCACTGTATTATGGGTATTTCTAGATAACTCTTTTGAGATCCGATTCTCTTGCATGAAAAGAAACGGGGGACAACGGAATATGACCTCTTTGTTGGATACCTCGCTGTGGCTCTTAGTGGGTCGTTGGACCTCGTTCTAACTTCAAACATTTGGAGCAACATATGCTTCCATATGTTTCATTCTAAGTTTTAATTAATTTGTGGGAGCTTTTATTTTGGGGTACTGGAGCCTTAGGCCACCGCTTAGGTAACCTACCCCCATGAGCTAGTCGCCTCTGAATTATTGATATGTCCTATAAATCATCTTCTAATTTTAATCGAAAGAAATAAGAAATATTGATAATCCCTTAGCCCCTTTCTTTTTATTGTTTGCCTTATAACTTGCGGCAGTTAATTGCTCCATTTTAGGATTTATTGTAGGCATGCATTTTGAACGAGCCAGAGTATTGAACTCTCTCGGTGTCACAAGGTGATCTATTGTTGACCTCACACCAAATGGTATGTTACTAGCTAGTAAGGAGGTGTATATTAGGGCTGCACAACCCCGATGTAGGTGCCGGTTTTGGCCAAAATCGGCACCTACACCGGGTAGGCCGGTTTTGAAAAAATTGTCACCTACATCTACACTGTTAATAGCAAAAATTGGCCCTTAACGGTGGCGGTTTAGCGGTAGCAGTTTTCGGTTATCTTACATTAATATTGAGCCATTTTTTAGCATTTTACGCACTTGGCCCAATGTATTTTTTCTTTTTTCTTTTGGTCCATTAATCACATATCAATAAAATCTAAACTAATGAAATCCAAATTCAAAAATCCATTTTTTTAGCATTTTACGCACTTAGCCCAATGTATTTTTTTTTCTTTTTTCTTTTGGTCCATTAATCACATATCAATAAAATCTAAACTAATGAAATTCAAATTCCAAAATCAATAAAATTAAAGATCATCTTAAAAGATAAGATGAGAATTTAAAGTCCAAAGTAATAGAGACGTTACTGTAAGTAGAAATTATTATCTTTTGAAAAATCCGTTTAGATCCTAACAACACTTAGAAGAGAGAATATGTGTTTTCCCTCTAATTAACAAATCAATAACAATTTTAAAACATGTTAAAAACCTAGTAGGGTTTTCCTTGGTTTCACAAGGAAAATCAAAAAATTCAGCAATTTTTTAAGGCGCTCGAGCGCGGGTCAAACGTGATGACTGAGCGCTCGAGGGCTTGTCTAACGTTAGTCAAACGTGATGACTCTGTCTGAATTTTTTCAAAGGGCGCTCAAGCGCTTGTCAAACGCTGGTCAAACGTGATGACTCTATCTGAATTTTTGAACTAAAATGTATTAGAAATTTGAACTAAAATGTAATTGAGTGACTGATTTTGCAAGCATGGTATAAATTTAATAGTGATTTGTCAATTTTAGAAATTTAGGCAATTTGTTAACATTTCATAAAAACTCTTAAACTAATACATTGATTTAAAATTTTTGTGGTAGAATCTCGACCTCTTGACTTATATTATGCGATGTACTTACCAAAGTTTGACATTAAACTCTTTAATTATGATTCCAATGCCTTCATATATACCCTTCTAAATACAATAAATTTGTAATTTTTTCTACCAAAATTCTAAATAACTAGTTCATTCACCTAGCAAACTTCTTGGTAACTTGAATGTAAGCATTTGATTAGACAAAACCAACAACAAATCTCAAATATTCAGGTGAAACTAAACTATTGAGTAAACATTGTCATGCTTCTAGAATACTACGTCTTGAGGTGAAACTAAAGTTTGAACTATTGAGTAGAAACTAAACTAAAAAAACTAAAAATAAAAAAATCCCGGTTTAACCTCCACCGGGAAACCCGGTGCCGGTTAAATTGGGAACCACCGGTTTTTTCAAAAAACCAAACCTACACCGGCACCGGTTAGACCAAAAACCGAAAACTCGGTGCTGATGCCGGTTCTTGTGCCACCGAAATTTTCCGGTGACATTGTGTAGCCCTAGTGTATATTCAACGAAAAGGGGGTCTAGGCCCAATTATTAAGCTTGCTCCCACTTTGTTAGACGAATCACCTGCCTAAAAGCTGCTATTCTTGGATTGTGTCTATGAGGGAACTAACCGCAAAGTGGTCAATTTTCTCATCTCACGGGTTTTGTCATATGCATGACGAATTGTATCTTGTTGGAAACTTGGCTTAATTATCATCACACGTGGTATTGATTTGTAACAAATGTATCACTATGGTGTAACTTTGAACGGACCGATCCTACCGTCTAAAAAAGGTTAGTTGGTTAACGGAAGACCGAAATAGAATTAGAATCAGGATGTCCATTTTCGAGATTAGATAACTGATCCTAGATCTCTTCCCTCTCAATAGGCTAAAGTTTAGTAGCCACGAGAACAACTTATATGTCCAAAGATTGTCCACAGAGACCAAATCGTTTAAAATTATACCTTAAAGACTTAATTGTTAAAAATCATTAACACATGCACTATATGTGTAATTAAGCCTTGAAACTATATAGCATCACCAACATGAATTGAAAGAGTACTCAGAAGTTCTGTTCGTTCAGAACTTGAAGCGGAGAGAAAGACTCAAAGAAGGTAAAACACTTTTTTTTTAACTCTTTTGTTGTGAATAGTAGGATTCTTTCTTCAGTTATCATAAATTACACAACGTATGCCTTCAGGCTGTATTAGTAATAATTTTGGGCAGCATCTGTTGTTCTTCATTTGCTTCTCAATTTGGCAAGATTCCGTACCTCGATTTAAGCTGAAACAGAGAGCGTGGGGGAGCTGAGTCTATACACATCAATGACAATCTACTGTTACCAAATGCCACCCAAAATTCGTCCCCAACAACAAGACTTGTAGCTTTGTTACATTGTAGTGTAAATATTAGATACAAATGCAAAATAGCAAAGTACATATAATCTCACAAAAACAGAGAAGGCAAGGGAATTGGATCCACTTGATGATTTTCAGATCCTGTTCATGAATGACAACAATCCAATCGATGACACAAACAAACAAAAAAATGAATTCTATGGACACCACTATATGTCAATATACATATCAATTCTATACGAAAATAAAACAATCCAAGGAGATTAGAGGATTATTAATGTCCTCTATGGGAATAGCCTCGATGTCGTAGTCAGAAAGTGCTTTTCCAACTGAAACCTCATCAATTTTAGAGCCAATTCGGTGAGTAGTTGTCTCCCTCTCCCTATTCCTAAAATAAGGGCGTGGACGGCTTAAGTTGTTGTTTGGACTTGCTGACCTAAAAGATTCCTTCCTCAGAGATGTTGGCACAGAGCTCGCTGTTCCAGCCTTGGAGCCAACCATACGCTTTGAATGACTTTCTGTAGGTGGGTTCGTCAAAACTGGCCCGAAACGATCACCACTATATCTGCGGCTTGGAGAGGGCGACCTCAGTGCTCTGCTCGGTATAGAATATGCAGGATTAGGCCCCTCGGGTTCCCTCCGGAAACTCTTCTGTCGTGTAAGAGGAGTCGGTGAGCTTGACCGGAATCTCTTCTGCGAAGTAGAGCCAGCATTCTTTTCTGGGATAGATTGTTTGGCTGGTGCCACCATTGGTTTCGCCACCAAGTCTGACTTTCGGACATGAACTCTAGAGGGCGCAAGCAAAATAGCGTTTTCCCTTAGTGAATGGATACGGACAACATGTGGATTCTCCCTAATGCATGACCACAAGAACTCATTGGAGAATGATCTGTCTTTTGCGCTCAAGACAGACGATGAACTTGACAACGACGAGCTTGAACTCGTAGTTTTACTAATGGTGCATGTGGGGGACGAAACGGAAGAAGTTGAAGCAGTAGGGGAAGGAGGATAAGGAGAAATTTTGTTTGAGTGAGGGATGGAAGTCTTCGTAGCATGTGAGATTACAGCCTTATCTTGAACATGGTTAAATTCCTCTAGGGAATGTCTCTTGGGTCTGCATTTGCTTATGCAAGAACCCATTGGATGATTTTGCGTCAGGATGTTAAGAAACAAGAATATGACAATAGGCATACAGAACAGAGTAAACGTTTCTATATAAGGTCTTCTAGTTGAATGTGAAAAGGTAAAGGGAAAAGCGGAGGAATGGCTTTTGCTTTTGTTCTTTTACTTTTTTCAGATATTTGAATTTGGTTGCCGGGTATGAAACCCGTTGGTTAACGGTCGTGTAGAGGGAATGATCAATGATGTTGTCTATCTTTTTGTCTTACCCAGTGGGCATAGCAGATTAGGCGCCCATTTTCCCTTTCGACTTAGCCGGCACCAAATAGTGGCTTTTGATCCACTACTAGACTGTTGGCTATGCAGAAGAAAAGCCATGTGCTGCTTCATGTGCTACATGCGTCACGTCTCCCCTCCACCCCCAAATAGAGATTTCAAACCAGATAGCACCATTCTGTGGCCGATAGCACCATTCTGTGGCCTGCAAAGCTCGCCCAATCAAAAAGCCCTAAAGTTTTAAGAGTCCACCATCGAAAGTTCGTGAGGGTGTCAGATTCAAGTGCCCTTTCTTAACGTTTATCTTCTCTTTCTCCTTTTTTTTCTTTTTAATATTTTAAATTTTGCCCTTAAAGCTATTCTCTATTTTATTTTATTTTAAATTTTGCCAATAAAAGTTTTAACGTTTATGAATCCAACTGCCTTTTCTAAAGCAAAAACTTATTAGGCTCATTGGGCATACAAAAACTAGGTTGCCCTCAATCAATTGGACCCTAAATTCGGGCTAGCTGGGCCCAAAGGAATACCGGCCCAAATAGATTCCTCACGCCTCCTTGTTTTACTCTTTCTTCACTGGGTAATATTTTCAAATGAAATAGTATGCGGCTCATCCAAATCAGGCCCAAGAGATACTTGACTTTCGAACGGGCTGGGTTGAATTCAATCATCTAAAAGACATTTCGGGCTACTTTTACCACCTTTTTTTTTTTCTCGAATACCCCCATTTATTAATTCAGCCCAATTTTGATCTAGTGTTGGTATGGGGTAGGGCTGTCCATTGGCCGGTCCGGTCCGGCCGGCCAAACTGGCCATGTAATGAAGTATATAGACCGGATCAGACCGGACATTCTATTGGTCCGGTCCGGTCCCTAGTTTCGCCGGTCCGGTTTGGGTCATGACATTTTGGGCTGGTTTTGGGGTTGGGCAATGCCATTTTGGGTCAATTCCGGTTTGGGCCGGTTTGGAGAGGTATACTCCGGTCCAAGTCCGATTTTCCACATGGATAACCTGGAACCGGACAGGAGTATACCGGTCTCGGTCCGGTTCTGGCCGGATTTGGTCACAACCGGTCCGGCCGGTTTGGTGGACAGCCCCAGTATGGGGTATAAATGTAGTCTACATGACCCAGTTGCCGTAGACCCTTTGAGAATTGCAACTATTTGAAGACTCCTTAGCAAGCATAAATGCTTTTAAAATTGTTGTCATTACCCACAGTGTAACTCTCTCAAATTATACTATCCAATTCCGATAGTAAATTGGATGAATTCTTAATCTGAGTATATATATATATGACCCAAAAACAAACTGTTTAGGAGCACCAGAAATTTTGGTGAAAATACCGGAAATAATAGACCAAAGCAAAAAGAGAAAAAAAAAATTAAAAAAAGGGGGAAAAGGAAATATAAGTGAACCAAAAGGCTGTTGACTATTGAGGGTGGCCTGAGATTCCGAACGTTAGACTATTACTCACAGTGAATGACGTCAAATTCGATGGCAACCACCTACTCCTAATTGGCTTAAGATCAATTATGATGTTGCCATTAAGGAAGATGTTTTGTGTTATGCAGTTGTCTGCCGTAATAGTGTGGGTCCATCTGACTCCAGTCCCTCTGACCGTCCGACTGGATGTCTGAAGAAAGAAGCTCTCGCTGCCCTTCTGGCTTGCAACGTGGCTGGTGACTTGCCTTCCTCGGAAGTGATTGTTGAAGGTGACTCCTTAGTGGTTTGGCAACAGGTCACTGAGAGACACTTGGTCCCTCATTGGCTTGTGGAGGGTGAAATCCTAAATCTCAGGCAAACTCCTGCCACTCATCCTTTGTGGACATTTTGCTGGACCCCTAGGGAAGGAAATCTCTTGGCTCATTTTATTGCTAAATGGTGTGCAATCACTAAGCATTGTGGTGTCATTAATATTGACTCTCTTCCTAGAGAGATTCTTGTTTGTGACTTTAGTTGACTGAGCAGCAATAGAATGATCCATTTTGTTTATTTAAAAAAGAGAAAAAAGAATGACACTCCCATTCACTTGCTCAACTCTACTAGTTCCAATCATCCAGGTGGCAAACACGATAATGGTGCATGCATCCTCAAGGGTCTCAAAAGTAGACAAAAGAAAAATTAAGTACAGAGGACTAATTATCAACGTTTCAGAAAATGCATGCCACTTGTATGCAACAATTCTAGAAGAAATATCCTGTGCAAAAAAGAGACAAAAACACGCAAAAGCTGAACTGCACACACTTCAAATTCATGAGAAACACATCAATGATCATTAAAACCCTAGTACACTTACGCAGAAAAAAAAAAACCCAAGTACACTTCGAAGTAGACTTGTGAATATATATAATCACTAGGAGTACGGAGACAGAGGAGAACAAGTAGGACGCCGTGACACAGCCCGTGAGATCGTTCCACGAGGCGGCCACGATATATAATCTACCAAGTCAATGGCCATTAAACCAACAAGGACGGTGATACGTACTAATAGTCTAATAGCATACGGTGGTAGTAAGGTGGTGGTATTAGACAAGGGCAATTGTTGTAATGCAGTGCCATGCTACGATGTGTATGGAAATATGGTATTCTCCTTTTTGCCATGTGAGGAATTGGGTGGTGGATCAACCCCCGGGCAGCTACCGGACTTCTTGGACAAGGCCTTGGGAGCTCCAGATGAAGAGGATCCAGGGTTACAGAGAACAGAGCCAATAGATTGGACAGTATAGTCAAACATCATTGTCTTCACTAACCTCCTCTTCGGTGGAATTACACTTCCATTTTTTGGTGTGAACCATGGTTGTGTCTTGCCCCTGACCGCTTCCTGATCCCTCGAGTTCACTCCAACCATCTCTGGCGTTGGCTTGGCCTTGGCCCTCATTTGCTCGCTTTGGTTCTGCTTCCCCATCTTTCTGCCTATCTTTTTGCTGCGTACGTGCCCTCTTTTGTCAAAGAATAACTGCAAAGTACGTAATATTAGAAAACTCTCTCTCTCTCGCTCCCTCTCTCTCTCAAGTGCAGTGCTTTATGTTCCAGTTGTAAGAAACCGGAACTCTTGAGTTTTTATAAAGCCAATGGGAGCAAAAGTCGGTGATACGTGAGGAGATTCAAAGTTTTCCTTCGAATCAGACAAGATCAGGACTTTAATGTGGATTAGGCCTACATGGGCCACATGGATATTTTAGTACCATTCCATGGAGCTTTCTGCACAGATATTCCTTCTACACGTACATGGTTTTCACATTTGAGAAAGTAGATGCATTGGCCCACTCTAATTAAAGGAGAAAAAGGAAGTAAATCTAGTGGGATAATTATTGTAGCTTGACTTTTTGCCCTCAAATGTAACTCGAAAGTTCCTCCACAGTTGGGCATATTGTCCACAGTTCTGCGAACTATTAATGACCAGATTCCACTAAAATCTAATGAACAGGCCGTATCATTAATTTGAAGAACAATCCCAATAAGAGATAAGTTGCATGACAAAGAAACCTAAAAAGATTTGTTTAAGACTCAATTCAAAACCAACCGAGCCTAGAGGGGGTGAATAGGTTCTCCAATTTAAACTTTAAAACTATTCAAAAATGTACAATTCTTTTTCTGTACAAGCTACACCAAATCAGATTAGAAAGTTCAGTACACACGTTTACAGCAATGTAAATAATCACACAAAGATCAGATCAGAATATTTAGAATCTATATCCAAGATTCACAAGTCAAGAACATCTGAAAATTTAGCTTGTAGTTTATACTAAGAAGCACTTTAAACAAGAACACAATTAAAAGAACAATCACCACCACAAAACACAAAATTGGTCACGAAGAGAAAATCTCTTGGAAACAAATTCCAAGAGATAAAAACTCTCCGGGCCCGTAGGCCAGGTAACGATTTCACTAGTTTATCGAACTCGAAATACAAGGTAATCCATAGACTCAAGAATACTCATAATCCTAGTCTAACTCACTTGTTTATCGGATCTGCACCATAGTAGAGATCGAGAACCTCTCGTCCATTCGACAAACTCAATATCTTTACCTAGCTATTCATACCTTGTCATTCTCCATTGCAAACCAGCAACAACAGCAACTGTACAAATTTGGCACTTGGACCTTTAAGATTTCAGCAACCTCCGAAAGTCTTGAATTTCTTCTTGAGGAAATAACAGTGGTGATCAATAAACTCGAACTGAGAATCTTTAGATAGGAGTTTTACTTTTCAAGGCTTCATTCTCAGTTCTCACACAATCAAAAACTTGGAAAACTGGGCAGCGGATTTCTAGAGAGAGTTTCACGTTGAAGTCACAATATCTGAAATTTTCTAAGTATCGAATCTTCAAAGGAAATGGGGTTATATGCTACGGGTGTTTTTCAGTTAGGAGTAGAAGGTTTTGGGCTTCTTGGGTCAGTCATGACGTTACTCATTTAGTTAGAAACAGACTAACCAATTTCTGTTTCAGCCGTTTCTTTAATTCGCGTTTTCGTCTGACTTGCATCCGACTCCAAGCTAACTTGAATTTTCTGAAAAAATACCCAATTTTTGTACTGCAGTCTTCAGCTCTTCACAGAAGCTTCATTAACCTCAATATCTCAGGAGTTACAACAAAAGTACACACAAAATAAAGCCAACTAAAATATTCCTAACAAAACCTGATCCTATTTTAAACATTTGTTTGGTTAAATTCATAGTTGTGCCCACAATTTGTGGCAGGCCAGATTCTATAGACAAAACTAGAGATATGATTCTGACGCGGCTTTATAATTTTTCCTGTTTTAAATCTAGTCACAAAAACTAGATAATGATACTATATCTAAATTCTCTTTTAGCCATGATTAATACGCATATATGCTGTTATATACAGATGCAATTAAATTATTATAACAATGAGTAGGCCGTAGGTAAATCCACCTATTTCAATTAGTTTGAATTTTTAGAATCAACGTGTGATTAACATGGAGGCACTAGTATTTAACTCTAACTCCACTCTAGCTACTGCCTATTTCAAAAAATTAAGGGAAAACTTCATTTTATACTCTTATACTATAGAATCAATGTCATTTTGGAAATTAAATTTATTACATTGAACAATCAAATTACTATAATTCATCAATATATATTCGTCTTCAAATAATATTTGACTCTCGAAATTGTATCATATACCCCATAAGCCGGGACTCAAAGTGATTTTTCCCCATTGAAGGGAAATAGAATAAGATGATAACATATAGTTCTAATTCTCTAAGGTCATGTAGTGATTTATTTTCCACTGCTTTTGGCTAGTATCAAATTTTACTAATTAACAACGCAGAAGAAGGGGAATTAGATGGAGAGGGATTTCTTTTGGTATAAGGTGTTAGAGAATATAATCTAAATAATAAAATATATCTCTTTCAAACAATTTAAATTTTTAAGATAAATAGTAATTTATATGATATCAAAGTTGCGATCTTAAATTTACAATATTAAAAAATATAATTTCTATTATAAAATTTATATTTTCTTATAATCGATTTAACCTTTTCAGATTAGTTTCACGATGTTCCGGTTAGCTAAATTACCAGCTACACGTGGCATTGATGAGTCATCACGTGAGGGAAAACAACAATAACCAATTAAGGTTGTGTTTGTGTTGTAAAATTTTAGTATTGTTAAAATTTTAGATATTGGATTTAGTGAAAAAGTGAAGAGAGATAATTTTTTATATTTTTGTAGTAAATAGTAATGATTTGATGGGAAGAGAGAGATTATATTGTAATATTTAATTGTGTTAAAATTTTAGAGAGGGTAACATCTTGGCAGTATGCAGTAGATGTTCCAGCTCATGGAAACGGAAATGTGAAACAAAGAAATAGATGTCCCTGTTTAAATGCCCCTCATTAATAACCTGACCAATCATCAATTTTACTTTTGAAGCCCCTCCAACTGGAAAGCCAAGATCTTCCGTAGCGTATCATGACCATAATTGAGATATCCAAACCATAAGATTACAGCGATATCCCAAGAGATACTCTTGATTTTTTGTTTTTGATCATGAGATACTCTTGATTTGTTTTGATACCATGACTACTTCGTGACAGATGCCAGTCATCATCATGTCAGATTTTGTTCTCTAAGGTAGAGTCAATTCAAACAGATTTTGTTCTCTAAGGTAGAGTCAATTCATGTTTGAATTTTAGAAATACTGACCCCCTTTCATCTTTCACACTGACATTGGAATACATGTATAGAATATTCTTACAATCTTGTCTTTTTCCTGGCGTTCAATTCCCTTCTATCTCCCATTTGGACACTCCTCTGAGCTGCCAATTCGAGCATACGGCTGCACAACCGGACATTTGATCCAGTGTTTAGACTGGAAATCCGGTCCAGTTGTGTTTATATAGGGAATCGTATAAATGGTTCGGTCTGGTCCGGTTTAATTTTAATTTTTTTTAGATTAATTTCGAATGGAGAAGGACATGACAAAATACATAATTTTAGTTTAGGTTAAAATTAAACTTTTTAAGTTTATAATTTACATTGCAAATATAAAAAGTATTTATTTATTTATTAATTAATAAATCCTGTCTATACCAGTTTTCAAAAGGTCTGAATCAGACTAGATTTTACAATCCGGTCCGGTTTTGTTCAGCCCTATTTGGGCATACGAGTTTTTTCCCTTTCGTGGAGGCATGGAACAACTTTAACACTTGCGCAAACCAAAGGTAAAAAAAAAAACAGACAGAACAAAAAAAGAGAAACATGTCGAGAAGGAATATTGTTTCCAAAGATGGCTTACACTTGTTTTCGTTTGCTGCTGATGTTCGGCTCTGTAACGATTGTTTGATGAGTATATATTCCTAATAGATTATCCAAATATATGGATCAGTCCCACTCAAGCCCAAATCCAAGAGCATAGCAATTGGACTTGTTTGGGCAGGATTCGTATGCTTTGTAGGCCTGACCTTGTTTACTGTCCGCGCCCAGTCCATGTAATCCCCTAAGCACGAGACGGATGTACGGGCCAAGCACTTTGGGTTATAAATTTAGACCCATGTCTTCATTTCTAACAGAGTCCTTGCCACTCGTTGCTGTCTGGGCTCTAATATCAATTCCTCGCATGGCTTTTCCTTCAGCTACTTCTCTGTCTCTGTCTTCACCGCAGCTTCTTTGTCACCGACTCACCGTGGTCCAGCTCCAACAACACATTTCTGTCTCTTGCTGGTGCACCCCACTTCCCTCCTCTTCTTGTCCCTAAAAGAATATTCTATTAATGCGAGTCACTTCAGAGAAGGACCCGAGCCAGGTAAGCTGCTTGGAATTTCGGAGAATAAGTTGGGATAACGGTCAAATTCCCAATTAGCTTGAGCCGACAATATCAGGAAGCAAAGAAAATCCCTTCTCCATCAAGGCCTCAGAAGGAATGGCATGAGTACTCAGGGAACTGTGTGATCGACTTGGGATTTTATCTTAAATTTTTCGTGTTAATTTCAGTCTTTACATAAAAACCTTGCATTAATTTGAATCAATATAAGTCTTTTTATGACGAATTTCATCTTCGTCCTAAAATGTTTAAAATAAAGAATGAGTCTTTTGTGACGGATCCGTGGCGACGATATTAAAGGTTTTAGTAACAATTTTTTTTTATACGCCAAAATTCTTGTATTGAATAAGCAAACGACGGCTATGACAAGGGAAAAGAAGCAACGATCATTATATGCTGGAGTTTTGAATTAGTGACATCTTGCGGCGTATAGGTTTCATTTCTTTTTGTTTTTAATTAGTGGTGTTCTAATCTTTAATTGATGGTTCCGGATATTATACTTTAATCACATGAGAATGTGGGCCAGTAAATTTAAATAATAATTATAATCAAAAACCATGATTGTAATTGAAAGATCCTATAATCAAGGGCATCATCATCAACTCAAAGCGACATGTTTTTTTCCTTCTTTTTTGGCATTTGATTAAGAATATATCTCTGTCTCCTTTGTCTTTTAATATTATAGGAAGGTCATGATCATCAGAGAAAGAAAACATGATCTTTGGTCACAAGAAAGAAAAAGAACATCTTGTTTTCATCCTCAACATTTGCGAAACTTCCTAACATATCTCTCCCTCAAAAAAGCAAACATAGAACCAAACTATTTTCCCATTTAATTATTTTCTGCCCTGTCAAACATGTTTATCATTACTCTGTTTCACGTAGGACCGCATGTTTATCGAAAGCCCTTTTCTTGATCGAAGTAGTTGGTAGTGTTGAGGGGACCAGGGTCTGTGGGTCCTGTCAAATGTGAACATATATGCTTCTTCCATTTTCAAATGTTAACATCTAATTAGTTGTTGATAGAAGCAAACATGCATGAATGTTATGACTATAATATATCCGGGATGCCCATTTAAATCTCTCCCGTTGTCATCGGTTTAGCAGCTTTGCTGCTGAAAGAACAAAACATTCAATATAATTGTAGACGTTGTTATATTTGGACTCAGACAAGACAAGCGAAGCCTTAAATATACAGGCCGAGTAAGATCCATGACTGACATCTTAAGCATGCATGCCCAATAGAAAAATTGGAGTGCCATATTGAGACCGCCGGAGGAATTGGAGACTTCCACAAAGTACCCTTAAATGAGACAACTAACGGAGAATTGTATGCAGACACTACCGTCTTCATCACCGGCCCAGTCTTATAATTCCCCAGTAGGTGGGCAATAGTTGGGTTCGCACGCGGCCAAAAAGATTTATGTAAGAAGTTAGCCGTACGTTCACAAAGGCGATTACAAGTGGCTTGTTGAAATTGGAGTGCCGTATAGGGACAACGAACCTTACACGGGTTGTGGTACATGCATGATACATCAATCACTAGCTCGCCTTCACTCTTTTCGTACTGATAATATATAGTAAAGGAGATGATAGGACCGAATGGCCTTGCGATTGACAAGGAGCTTTAAATGACTAAAAAAAACACAAACGCCGTGTGTTTTATTTTTGTTTTTATTTGGTACATCTTTTTGTTTCCATTTATTATAATGTTTAATTAGCAACAATATTATAGTATCCCTTTACTATAATATTTAAGTGGACTACAATAATACTGCGTTATATTATTTGACACAATATATTTCTAGTGTAGACTCTTTCATATGTACCTCATTTTTAAGTTATCAATTAAGATGTGGATTTTTTTTAGTATTATTCACATGGGATGAACCCTAGTCGTTTAAGTTGAACCACCTAATTCAAACCCTAGCTTATGTTTCTAGATTCACTCCCTCCGTATATTTTTTTCCCATGTGAGTATGGTAGAAATTTCCACTTTCTAACATTTTGCACCTTACCATGGCAACAAGCTGCTATGAACTTCACTACAAAAAAAAAATGACCTATAGCGGCGGTCGTAAACCGCCGCTATAGCTCCGTCGGCATAGATCTATAGCGGCGGTTTCGGTGACCGCTGGTGAAGACCTCGGGTCTATAGCGGCGGTCACTTAGCAGCGGTCGAAACCGCCGCTACAGACCCGAGCGCAGTTGCGCTGAAGGTCTGTAGCGGCGGTCACTGACCGCCGCTACAGACCTAATATGACCGCTGATATAGACCTATAGCAGCGGTCAGGTTCAACCTATAGCCGCGGTCATTGACCGCCGCTATAGGATTGCAGGGTCAAAAAAAAATTCCCAAGATGGGTAAAAAAAAAGTTTCCCAATTTCAGATAAAAAATGACCCTCAATGGCCTTCAATCAACCAATCCAACAAAAATGACACACATCCTTCCAATAAAAGGATATGCCTTACTTTTTAGAAAATCCTAATTATACAGAAAAAATCAGCAATTACTTATACCAGATATTACAACCATTGTCCAGATTGAATAAGCATTCACCAGGGGTAAAAGACTTGCATACTATTCTACATAAAAAAGCCACGGAATGCTTCGAAGTACTAAATGCTTACCCTTGGTAGATGAAGTCACCCACATCTGTTGCTGCGTAATAAGCTGACCTACAAATCACCAAGCAAGTAAATATAAGAAGAAAAGTTAAAAGGCTGTTTCACATTGCAGGAAACCACACATCAAAAAGCAGAATGCAGAGTGAAATTTTAGGCAGCCGTAAAAAAATTATAGTAACCAACTCCTTGTGTTGCTTGAGCTTTGAACAAGGATCACATATACTCCCAAGATAAGGCTGGCCTCCTTGGCTCCTTTCCCATATCACTAAAACTTGTGTATTGCAAACCAATGAAGACCCTTACAGGGTATATCAACAGATCAAAGTCGTGATAAGGTCTCAGACAACATTGCATGTCTATGTATATCTCAAAAGTAGTTCAAATGAATTATTAAAGCAAGCAGCATGAAATAAAAAACGAAAAACAAAAGAAAAAATCAAACTTGTTATCTAAAGAAGTTCTCTGCAACGATAACAAGCATAACATGACAATCATTAATCTTTTTTCCTGAATTTAGAAACACCTGTGGGTATTCGTGGAGCCCTATTATATATGTCCCAAATTTCATCAGCTTTGATCTCTCCCTTCTCAAGTAAAATATCTGCCCAACATGAAAACGTGCAGCCTGTAAGCACCAACTACATGCCAACTCCAAAGTGTATTGTAATTTGGAATAATAACTTTAAACTGAAACATCCGCTGTTATGAAAGATTAAAGAGAAAAAAGGGCAGTGCACTGTAAGATACAAATAACAAGAGATCGAATAAGAAACAAAATGAGCAATCTCTGGCACATTCCATAGGCAGAAACCAAAAGCAACAAAAGATTCTTTCATCATAGGGCTCATAATTTTCAAAACAAGCTAGAGATGAGAAACTCTGACACAGAGCAACATTATCGAAGGAAAAGAAGAATACCAAAATTCTTTATCCTCAGGACCAAAACACAAAAGCTAATTGCCTTCCTCAAGATCAGCTTCTGCAGCAGCTTCTTCCTCTTGCAACTTCTTCAAAGATGGAGGCGGTCTGACAACGATGTTTTTCTTCCACTGCCGGTCAAACTTTCTTGACAACCTCTTTCTGATTCCCTCCTCAATCTCTCTTTCCCACCTCCCAACAGGATTTCCAACATAAGTATATATATACATATATAGTTAACTGTTAGGATTTGAACTCATGCCATTCACATCATGGTGCACAGAGAATCAGTTCCCACTGCAGCATAGAAGACCGGAAACAGGTTTCTTAATACCCATTAACACAGGGCCGCCATTCTGTAAAAACTTCAAATTATTCTGTTATTGACCAATTCCCAGTATGTCCACATCCAACGTCTTCCACATTTTCCAATTTGCACCTTTATGATCTCATGACTCGCAATTTGAAATAAGTTCCACCTTTCCTTTTACTTAACGGAATCATATTTGATTAGAAATGAAGAAACCACTTCTATATCCAGTTGGCACAAACCAACTAAAAATAGTCTAATAGCAGCCCAGAGAACCAGGTTAATCCAGGGTACCATAAAGCTTCAAGTACTGTATCTTTAGTGCCTCTTTTTTTATATGAAAATGCTATTTAGTTCCTAAATTTTCACTCAATGTTTCAGGTGCAGATGTCAATTGATATGAGAAGATCCCAAATCTTATGTCTGGATGATTGAAATTGAACCCTAACAATAACAAAACACAATGCTCAAGGAAAGGGGTATGTGAAATCAAAATCAAGAGCTCCTAACACCAAGTAAACGTCATATCTGAGACAACAAAACGATATTTCAGGAACTAGTAGCATGATAACGAGAATCATAACAGTAATACGTGTAACTACAATAAACCGTGGGGAAAAGAGACGAGAAAAGAAGTTTCGGCACTTAAAAATATACAGTGTTCCAACAAACCTCCTCATCTTTGAAGAAGCTCCCACCACGCTGTTCAAAGATTTGTGCCACAGAGGTTCCACCCATAGCCTGCTCCACATATGCATCACTGGCTCCACAAATGGAATACATCTCTAAGCGAAAAATTTGCAACGGCAAGAGAGAGCTAGACGACGGACGAAAGGGCTAGGGTTTGTGATCCACACGAGATTCTCTGCAACCAAACCCGCAATCGAAGAATTCAATTACGTATTGAAAAAACCACGAAAATTCTAACTCCGAGAATTTGAGAGTGTGAGAGAGAGAGACCTGGAGCTTGATGAGGAGCTTGGAAGTGACATAGTCGGAAGAGTGGAACAGGGAGTGGAGGGGGGAAATGAGGGGTCGCGCGCGGGGTAAATTTGGTGAAAGGCTCGCGGGGCAAATTAAAATGAGAGTGAAACACGGTGATAGCCTACCGCGGTTAAAGATGTCTTTTTTGATTGAAATTAAATAATACGTTATAATTAAATATTATTATATCACTAATTATTATAAATATATATGTTCACTATAAGCATATGATAATAGATGTCTAAACTGCATAGATTTAGTCAATAAAAATATAATTACCATAACAATCATAAATATATAACTATCATAAATTCATGCCTAAGAGTAAGGTGCTAATATGTCTTTGTAAGTGGTCTTCATTATAAGAACTAATAAATCTGCAAAAAAGTTGTGAACACAAAAAATTGGAGACCATGCCTAGTATTTTAGCAAAATTAAATAGACTGCCAAAATATGACCCAAATCGGGTTCAAAAATAATTCCTAAACGGTAAAGGAAAGAAAATCATAACTAAAAATAGGTTTTTGAGAGGGAAAACAGCGGATTTAGGGCTCGAAACGAGGCGCACCGAAGCAAAGCTGGGTGCCCATGACGTGCGCGCCGAAAAGAGCTTTCCGAATTGGGGTCATGGGCGCGAATCGGATACTTGTAGCCAAAGTTATGACGAAAAAACCGACACATGTGCGAAAAAGTGCCCCAATTCTATATAACAACTTCAATATTCATAACACTCTCTCTAATTTCATATTTTATTAAGTAGGTCTCTTAAATTTTTTTTAAAACATGTGACAAAATAAAATTATGTATAAAAATGAATAAATAGTCAATAAAACAATTTTTAACCTTAAATAACACATAAAATTTTATTTTTCTATTTTTTTTTATTTTTTTAAATTTATACCTATAGCGGCGGTCACTACAAAGACCGCCGCTATAGGTATACCTGTAGCAGCGGTTTGTATTAAAACCGCTGCTACAGGTACGAGATTCAGCGGCGGTCAACGTGACCGCCGCTGTAGACGACCCTCCTTTTGGCGGCGGTTTGAAAAAACCGCAACTACAGAGGTCTATAGCGGCGGTCAAAGACCGCCGCTATAGACGACCGCCGCGACAGACCCCGTTTAACTATTTTTAGCCGCGGCTATAGGCTATTTTTAGCCGCGATTTTCTGTAAACGCCGCTAAAACCACCTTGTAGCGGCGGTTTTTCTGACCGCCGCTACAATGACCGCCGCTATAGGCGGTTTTTTTTTGTAGTGCTTGTTTAATTTCATAATCAAACAGTGGTCAGAACCACCCTTGTGGCTTACCTTTAGGTTGGCTCCAAATGAGATGGGTAAAGCTCATAAGTTGTCACTAAAAGTGGATCCAAAAGTCCAAAGGGAAGGTAGTGTGAGCTAAGGGAGTTCATCAGCCACATTAGTTAGAACACGAAGTGTGCCCATTTTGGTTTTCGAAGAAAAAAAAGTACCCATTTTGATTAGGCTTTCTAGTTATGTCAAAATAAATAATTAAAACAACAATAAATCAGATATTAATAATATTTAATACATAAACAACCTTTAATTATAATAACTTATCGCCTACCAGGAAGAAATTGACAGATAACGAAACTAAACGAAACGATGATGGGCCCTCTCCGCCCGCCCATCCCCGAATTTACTTCTATTTTGTTCTGTTCTTTATTTCTCGGGCGTCCGTACACTTTTCGTTTGTTTTTCCGGGGTGTTTTTTTGGGTATGTGAGCCGGAATTCGCTGTGCCTTGTAATCTGTAAAGTACTGCGTGTCTGGTCCGAGCGAATCCAGGAGAGATCTTGCCTTGAGTGACTGAAATGTGTAAGAAAAAAAGTAACATTCTATTTGTGTAAAAAGGAAAACAGAGGAATCCCATCACCACTACTGACTACGCAGAGGAATCTCATCACCACTACACTGCATATCACTGAAGGAGTCGATCGTAAATCATTCCAACTGTAAGAAAAAAAAAAAATAACATTCTAGTTGTGTAAAAAGGAAAAACAGAGGAATCCCATCACCACTAGTCCCACTACACTGCAGATCGCTGAAAGAGTCGATCGTAAATCATTCAAACTTATTTTGGGACCGACAAAACAAATCCCAAGACACTAATCTTTTTTTTCAGGCAACGCAGGCAAGTCTGCCAGCGGAATGGAGTAAGGGGATTCGATCTCCGAAAGCAAGCCTCCTCACAAGGAGGACGTGCCACTTGAGCTAGAGCTCACGGGCAATCCCAAGACACTAATCAAAGACAAACCATCGGCGACAAGGCGGAGAACAAAAAACAGATAAACCGTACAGCGATCGTTAAAGTATGGTCGCCGTCCCGCCCTGCTATGGGGTGTGAGGGTGTATAGCCTTGCCCATCTTGAAGCAGCTATTGGGCTCGTTGGACTGTGAAGATGCCGGAGGGCGAGGACGGAAAACGTGGGCGATGGAGCGGGCCATCTGATCAAACATCATGCGCTTCACTGACCTTCGCTTTGCCGGAATGACGCTTCCGATTTTGGGTTTGAACCTGGCCAGTGGTTCACTTGGGCAGGACTTCGTTACCTTCTCTGGCTCGACCTTGGTGCAGACCAGCTCCACACCTGGGTTCAGCTTCAAGACCACATCTTGCTCTGGCATTACGCTCGTCCCCATCTCTTTCCCTCTGGTCTTTCTCAAAATATGAAGTTTTGGGATGGATTGAATAAATCTGTTTCGGAATTGTCTTACGAAGCACGTTTATTTTAAATCCCTCTCAACATTTTTATCCCCTCGACAGGGAAAAAATATATATTAAAAGATAGAAGAAGTCAGCACCAATGGGAGAGAAACTTGGGAACGAAGGAACCACACGGTGGCACACACTTGGAGCTTATTGTACGGCAGATATTTCCTCCACATTTAAAAGAATTTCTCTGGGTAAGAACTGAAATGCCTCTCTCTGGGTAAAAATTGGTAGTAGCAGCAAGCTAAAGAATTATCTAGAAAAGTACTCCATCTTTTTTAATCTTCTTTTCCACAAACAAAAGGACATAATTAATATCTCGAGCTCCCCCAATTTTTTTTTTCTCTTCTCCTCATGTGGATAACACTTTGAGGGTAATTGTTTCTCTCACATAACGTAGGTTTCTAGGATGCTTGGGTTGGGTTATGTATTTGTGGCCAACAAAATTCAGTATTTAAATAACTTAAGATTTGAGTAACTTGATGGGTTTTGTTTATAAGGAAAAAGACGCGTACTCCTCAAATTAACGAAACGTTGATCAGCGGACGGATTCCATCTGACGTATTGACCCGACCGAGGGACAATCAACGACATCGAGAAAAAAACACATTATTCTCCGTTTTCTTGGAGAAATCAAAAATTAAATTCAGTGAGTTCGTTAGTAGTAGTACGCCCCATTTTGACTATCTGGCCAACAAACTGTTCCTACGGCGTGGCATGATGTGATTCATCGATGCGTGGGAAGTATGATGAGCAGGGCCGCCCCTCTAATTTTCTTCCCCCAAAAGACGGTTCTCGCCCTCTATACATACGTACAATTCTCTCAACACCAGAGAATATTCTACTGTCTTTCTCGATCATTATATAAAATCGATGAGGTAAATGGAATGGATGGACAGCTTGACCTTTGACGTACGTAAATGACGATAATATGATTATAAATTAAATGATTTGGCATCCAATTTATAGTGTTTAATGCAAGAAGTATATAGTTTGAGTAAAGAAAGATGCAGTTTAGTTTGAGTTCAATTGCAATCACCAACAGGAAAATAATGTTCACTCTTTCTGTGTTCTCATTTTGGGAAGGTCGTGCACTTTCAGTTGGTGGGAACATTCCTCGAAGTGGGTTGGAATTGATTGAACCTTTTAAAACTGAGATAAACAACTGGGAATTTGAGGAGGTCCCAGCTTAATTTGTGAGTGACTGCGAACTTTATTGCCTTATTGGTAGAGGACTAATATCAGAGAAATTCAGAAAGTGGAAAACCGAAACCATATTAAGATATCACAAATCTTTATTTATAGAACATACACGTGACGGAGAATCATGATCAGAAAACTTGTGTGAATGGCACAAAGAAAAAGTAAAACCCAGATAGTTATATATAAAGCGGAAAGTAGGAGATCATCCCAGAGATCTTGGCCACCCTATGCTGGCTTTGGGTATATAGTCTTACTTTTCCGGGCATCTGGTGATCTGGGTGGTGGAAAAATATTGAAGCAGCCATGGGCCGCCTTCGATTGGGAGGCCCCAGAGGAAGAGGGACAGCCTGCAGAATGCGAAATAGGCCGGGCAACGGATTGAACCATGTAATCAAGCATCATCCGCTTTACGGTACTTCTCTTAACTGGGAACACACTTCCAGGCTTTGGCTTGAACCACGGCTCTGCCTTGGACCTGGCCGATTCTTCATCTGGGTTCAGCTTCACCACCTCATCGAGCTCAATCACGTCTTGCGGGAGCACTTGTCCATCTTGGTTCAGCTTCGCCGCCATTTCCTTCTCTCTCTCTCTCTCCTTCTCTGTCTCTCTCTCTCTCTCTGTTGGTGTTTGCGGTTTATATCACTGTGTCTAGTGAGATATAATGAGCCGAGAGCAAAACTTGGAGCCCAAGTATCTCTCAGAAGCATGCGAGCGGCTCCCCTCCAGGCTCCGGTTCTAACTTCTCCATTTCTCACTTGGATCAAAGTATCTAAAGACTCTTTGCTTGCAACGCCACTGAAAGTCCACAGAAGCTTTCCGTATGGGAGCTCAAACTACTTTAGATTATTTGTACGAGCATCTATTCTATGAAATATTTAACAAATATGGGCCACCAGTAGAAAGAAGACTTTGCACACTCTCACGCTCACCGGCAATATTCCTACTTGCAAATTTTCGTTGGGTGAGTTAATTGCTTCTCCTAACCGAAGTTGACGGTTGCTGATAAAAGAAACGAAAACAAAATCGACGGTTGATATTGGTTGCGTTAGAAGCGCTTATACTGAGTACTGAGTTTGGATCGGGCGGAAAAAGGATGGACGGAGACCAAAAAAAACAATAGAAACAAAGAGAGCGAGAAGAGAGAGAAGGGGTGGAATGGGAAATGCTGGGCATCCCGCTGGCTGACGTGAAAGTGGGGCCCAGCATTTCCTTTGAAGGGAAATTGCTGGGCCCCATCTCCACGTCGGCCAACGGGACGTGTGGGCGGGATGCCCAGCATTCCCCGGGGTGGAATGGCCTAAGCAGTTTCCACGCATGCTTTGTATTGTTGGGACCCAAGAATTTACTTTCTCGCAAATTGGGCGGGAACGGAGCGAAGTTTGTCATGTGCTTCCCATGATGCACAATTACTCTGATACCCTTGTCTTTTGTTTATTAATTTATTTCCGCACGTTTTTACTTCTTTTTAAGGTTACATTGTAAAATTTTTGGTATTGTGTTTAGTGTTGGTATTAGGTTTAATAAAATAGTGAAGAGAGATATAATTTTTTATATTTTTGTAATTTTTTATATTTTTAATGATAGAGAGAGATTATATTATAGTATTTTATTAAGAGTTGGTGAAATATTTGGTGCAAATGCAATATTTGTGAAATATCTCGCAATATTTACCCAGTCACGAACTTTCAAAGTTAACGAAAACTACTGAACGGCATTAGATGCTTCTTCTTTTTTCCTAAGCAGTATTAGATGCTTCTTGTTATAATACTGTACTATTATATTCCACAGACTCTGGTTCTATTGTAATTTTTATTACTTTATCTCCAAATTTAATAAAATTTTCATGTTTCTTAGGCTGCATTTGCGTTGTAAAATTTTATACTCTCTAAAATTTTAACACAATAAAATATTACCATATAATCTCTCTCACCATCAAATCATTATTTTTCACTACACAAAATATAAAAAATTACCTTTTCATTTTTTCACTAAATTCCATACCTAAAATTTTAACAACACTAAACTAAAGACTTTCTGTATTTTCTGGTCCTTACGTCCTCCTTAAAGCCATAGACATATCTGCATGTTTGACGAACTAGCGATGGAGAGAATGAAGGCAGGGGCCAGCTTCCTACTTTGACTGGCTCCAAACTAAGCAGTTTAGAAAAACTTCTCATAGTCATCGTCCTCGATTGCCCTTGGCTTATATCTAACGCTAACTGAATTTAGAAACCCAGGTAGCTTGGAAAAAAAAAAGAACCATTTTAAATACGTGTACTATAGAAATAATTTATTGTTAAGCATAGTTCACAAACGGCCGGTGTGTAATACATATGTATATGACCATAAACACATGCCGGTTACATGCATGTGTATACGATAGTTTTGGGTATGTTAATATGTGTTTCTCGTCTAAATTCTACAAGGTTTGGGCAAACCCCCAATATACAACTCATCTCCAAGGGGACATAGAACTCGTCCTAGTTTAACCCAAGGACCAGCACATATCACAACACCTCGATACGTCCCTAGTACACTGATACAGTCAGCAAAGAAATTAAGAGGGTGTTTGTTTGTGGAAATATTGGAGTTTTGGAAATTTTGGGTATTAAAGTTTGTGAAAAAGTATAGTATTTTATGGAAAAGTGAGGAAAGAAAAGATTTAATTGAATAGTATAATATTATTTTATAATTTAATGAAGATAGATTATTTTATGATTATTTGAAAATTGTGAGAAATAAAAATTTTGGAAAACAAATGGCCCTAAATCATATCGACATGTCTCTTTTACCAGTATCTGAAAACAAGTAACAAAAAGGGAACGAGAATTATTGGCTCGGATCCCTTTTTCTGCAGTATCCTCTGTTTTGATACTTTTTGGAGAACCCAGAAAACGGGGATGGGTATTTACACTGACTCTCGTGATCTAATATAGTGGTGTCTGGTCCACTACTCTTTGGGAACATTAAACGGAAAAAATGTTCGGAATTTATCATCGAATCTTTACTACTGGGGTCTTACATGTTGTCTGGATCTACTAAAATTTCTTCCTTCCAATCACTTTAGGGCAAGTGGAATTGAATAAGCACAGTGATCGGAGTAAGCCTCAGCCAGGCAATTAATTGCTAGAACTCACGATACGAATTACTCTTTTAACTTTTATACTTGACCCACAAGGCAAAATCACAAGTGACATATTGCAGGAAAAAGAGAAAAACAGAGGAATTGCAAGTACACTGCTGATCACTAACAAGTAACAACATCCCATCACATTTAGTCTATAGCCATTTGGGGACCTTAAAAACCTCAACCCCACGCACTGAACAGGAAACCATAGTTGGTACAGCAACTAGGAGAAAAACACAGCAGAGGTTAAGGTTCTGCTATGATGGATGCTGTGGGTGTATAGTCTGATCCATCTTGAAGCAGCTATCGAGCATGCTGGACCGCGGGGTTGCAGAGGAAGAGTGTCGAGGGCGAGCACAGAGAACATGGGCGATGGATTGGACTATCAGATCAAACATCATCCGCTTAACTGACTTACGCTTTGCCGGAATCACGCTTCCCGTTTTTGGCTTGAACCGCGACTCTGTTCTGCGCCTGACTAGTTCGTCACCTAGGCTCAAGCTCAACGTCTTCCGCTCTGACTCGACCTTGGCGCAGACCACCTCCCCACCTGGGTTCAGCTTCGTCACGATCTCAGGCTCACGCATTCTGCCCATCGTCATTTCTCGCCCTCTCAAAAGCTGTGATTTCTTCGATCCGAAACGTGAGGGCTTTTATGGTTAGAAAATTGCGGGGGAATTCCAGCCTTGAATATCAAATAATAGCTTCTAAAGTAAGCAACCCAAGTAGGCACTTGGTTTTTCCTTGGCGCCCCGGAGGCACATGTTACATGTAACGTATGGAAACAAAAATTATATTCTCCTTACGCCATATTGTGGAATATACTAATTGGGGACAGGCTGAGGCAGTTGACTGTTAGGTCTCTCCCCTGTTTGCAAGTGGGCAACCCAGGCTGTTTATTTTCTTGTCCGCTTTGCCTAAAGAGAAATTTCTACGTGTCTCGCTCTTCATTTAATCTGCAGTTTACGAATCAATTGAGTTAACAAGAGTGTGCTTGTATAACTGGGCCGGGCCTCCGCCTAATTGAAGGCAATATTCACTTGCCCAAAACTCAATCACTGGAAAGGAGACTACCGCTGTTTCCATGTCTCAAGTGACTAACGCGACCTTTGGATCGGGTAAGTATTATGGGCATTTGGCCTGGTTGTAGCATGCCTATATGGCTATTTGGACTGAGGTCTTTAAAGCCGTTTATTGGATGTAACTTTAAATGCTGCTATAATGGATTGTATTAGTATATCCTTGATCTTTGTAACTGGTCTTGGAGGTCGGTCTGTATCAATCCCCTCATGTAAAATAAATTTTACTATTGGTAAGGAAAAAAAAAAGATTAACACGATATGACTCTTGCTCTTTGGGAGTTCAAACTCCAAGACAGCCACAAAATGGAAGGTGGGCCCCAGAAGAGAATCGCGATCTCCATCCTGCAGATAGCCTTTTTCCCTAAACCTTCGCAGTTCGCATTTCGCATGACAAATAACCATTGGTTGATGATAACAAAAATTCTCTTACCTGCCCAAGAGGAAACTTCTTCGACATTTCGGGGAAGCAATCACAAATGATTTGAACCAATAGAAAGGCAACAGATATTTTCACTTTCTTCTTAATTTCAACTTCTTAAGTACTTCAATCTTCAACCATATATATAGGCCCAAAACAAAGTGCTTTTCTTGTTAGTTGGACGAATTTTACTCATCTCTTTGAAAATATTCTCATTTCGGGGTAGCGACTTTTTAAAAAATAAAAATAAAATTAAGTTGGCCTGAATTTTTTTAAAAAAATTAAGTTGACCTGAACCCGATACCCCTGAAGCTCAGGCCCAGACCAACTATACATATGTTTTACACATAAAGCCTGGCCCGATACCCCTGACCCAGGAAAACTGCAATAACATCGTCTGACATTTTCTATCAGTCCACACAGCAGAAATGAGCTAAACTGGCACCATCAGTCCTCACTCCTCCCACTCTCTCATTTTTCGCTTTTTTCCCTTGTTTTTGCATATTATATTAGAAAAAAAAACTCAAAAGCTCCGATTGTAACTTTTTGCATTTTTCCACGTAATTTTTTGCAAAAAAAATATTGTTCAATTATTTGGATAGTACGGTTGCATGTTGTTCCCGCGACCCACTTTTTTCCTTCCCTGGGCATACCCTCGCTGGGTGTTTGTGAAAGTCTCGATGTCTGATCATAAGGGTCAGGTGTTGTTTCCTCTATTCAGAGGTACAATAGTATGTGGACTTAGATCTCCACTATGTATGAACGTTAACTTAGTCAAAGAATGAAAGAAAAAAACAACGAAGAAAAAGTTGATTGCCAAAATTTGCAGAACAAATGCAGGGTCGCTACCCCTTCCTTCCGCCACTGCCTCCTGCCTTTCTCTTTTCTGTTTCTCACACCTCTCACTTTCTCACTCAGCCACTACCGCACTAGCCACCGCCGCAGGTCTGGGCACTCAGCCATGATTTAATTATATTTACAAATTTAATTATTGTTGTGATTTTTTGATGATTTTTATGAATTATGGATTTTTTTAATTAGGAATTTGATGAATTTTTTGAATTAGGAATATGTGAATTAGAGATTTGATGAGTTTTGTGAATTAGAGATTTTATGAATTTTGTGAATTAGAAATGTGTGAATTTTGTGGGTTGTTGGAAGTGCTGGGATAGTGGGATATGTTGTTGAATTTTTCATGAAAGGTTCCTTGTGAAATTGACAATTGTTGTACTGTTTTGCTTTTGTGGAATTGATTGTCATCTATTTTTCACTGTTTATTTGCATCTCCACATGTGTTTATGAACATGAGACTTCACTTTGCATCTTCACATGGCTTTTAGTCTCTGGAATATAATATATTGATACATTCACTTTATTTTATTTTATTTAGATAATGAATAAGTTTGTCACAAGAGAACGAAGCCGTTTTGTAACATTTTCAAAAAATGCAAAATCGTAGGATGCAATTGTCACATCTCAGTAGCAGTACATAGCACAGTACATGTATTGTAATATTTTTAATGCTTTAGTCTTTAATTTTTGATATTGTAATTGTAAGACAATTTTTAGCATTATAAAGGAAAAAAAAATTTTGTCATTTCGTCTTTAGAGTTCGACCCCCCTGAATTTTGGTCCTGGTTCCGCCACTGCTCATATAGATGAAGCATGAAGCATCCAACTATTACATGGGGATGCATGGGGATGGGGGAGGGGTTTCGAAGAGAATACACAAAGTTTGGCCTGAACATATATATAATACGTGCCAAAACACGGCTAAAAAGTTCACTGCAAGAAGTCGTACATGGAATGAAAATGTTTGGTCCTTTCTCTTTTTGTCTCTTTAATCTATTAACATTGTTTAATGGAAGTCAAACTTGGGCTCCATTATACTCTCCATCCCATCTTCAAGTACACCCAAAAACCTATGCGTGACTAATAATTTGTATCTTTCAGAAAGGAAGGGACGGGAGGAGGGGGAATAGATTCTGATATGCCTGCCATACAAAAGGAAAAAAAAAACAAACAAACAGGGAAACAAGAAAATAAGAGAATTATAAGCTTTTTTAGCTGTCACCAAAGGTATCATGTGATGCGAGTCGACAAGTGCAAAAATTCAAAAAATCTTCCAAGTCATAAGAAGAGGAAAAAGATGAGCACCCAGTTCAAGTTCAACATTCAACAAAGCCATCAGAAAAAAAGGTATAAAAATGTATAAACGACACGACTATTGATTTGTATGCATAATAATAAGTGGATGATTAAACAGTAGCTAGCTTTTAAATAAAGTTTATGGCTTTCTTACTTTGTCTTATACTTCTTTGTTTTAATAACCAACAAACTAGTCTAGGATTGTGGTCCTATATATTTCTTTTTTCATTTCATATTCACAGTTGACTGAGAGAGAGAGAGAACGGATGGGGACTGGAGATCAGGGAAGATCCAATAAGTATAGCTTTGCTTTGACCAACTAATTAAAAAGACCAGAAAATGATAGATCACAGCATATACAGATATTTGCCATTTTTAATCTAATTTTGTTAAATTATATCTTTTAAATCAAAACTATTCTGAACATAGCAGTACCCAAATTATCTTTTCTTCTTTTTTGTTACGAAGCTCGTTTATTTGCTTTAAGCACTTGCGGAAAATTCGGAAGCCTACACTCACACTCCTCCTAAACACTTACATGACCAAAAGAGGGAACTAAAATTTCAAGCTATTGCTTACAAAAAACACATTCAAGGTGGATATTACAGTGCCCAAAGTGGATCATTAAGTGGAAGTAAAACTTTCGGGCTCATGCTAGAAACTCAATTGGAATTGGTCCGCCGTGTGATCACAGCTAGAATTCAACAGGGACTCATGGAAGACATGATATTAATGTTGATGGCCATGCGATTACAATTCGAAGCAGTGTAAAGCACTTGAAAATAAAAATAGCTGACTAATAACCACCACCGGTGGGTGGAACTGCTGTGCATTGACTACCTGTGGGTCATCCTTTAGCGATCCCTGTTCCTCGTAACTTCGGGCTGAGATTTGTCCAACCTTAAGTCTAATTGGGGATTATTCCTCACGCAACGCGTGAAATATGGTATATATTAGCATATGTAAGCAGAGACGTATATAGGTGACCTAGGATAAAAAATAGGGAGATTGTATAATATATATATCTTCTTCTTTTTTGATAACGAGAAGAAACTAAACCCAACAGGACAACCAGAATGGATCCCACTAAGGTACAATATATATCTTTTTGAAAAACAATTGGATGTATTAAATTCTTATTAGGCTGTTGTTAGTGAGATTCTATGGCACTGCAACAGCCATATCATGAAGATAGTGATCTGCTGGGACATCAGTTGCATTTAAATGTTGCCCTTTTTCACTTCCGACAATGATATTAGCAGGGTGAATATGTCTAAATTTTCGTTGGCTTTACCAAAAACTTTTTAGTTTATGTACATGCAAGGGCAATAGTTGTAGCAGTTCCAAATGTCGAATTTTTCTACTAATTAGTCTAAACTTATTCAGATGCAGAGCATGACTGACTATTATCGACCATAAACAAATCTTTGACTTACTGTTGCATGTGTGATAGGTTGGATGCACGCAACAAAATTAAAGGAAGAGCTCAAAGGCCAACCCATTAAACAGTTTTCCTTGGCTGATTATATATATATATTTTTGGGGCATGATATCAATAGCCAACTTAAGTGATTTTAAGTTCTTTTTCCCATAGCAGAGTAATAGTTTTATCCATTTTGGTTCCCTTTAGATTGACTGGGAAGTCTTGCATTATTCACCTGCATGCGCTTCACATTGAGCTAAGGCAATTCAAGCGAGATATATGATTCATGTCCAGTACTGCTATCCAGCCAGACCCTAATTGTTTCCAACCCTTAGTGCGAGCTTCTCACAAGAGCCAAAACAAACTAGAAAAGGTTTAAGACCAAAAAGATACCCCTGCGTTAAATGTTCAAACTTCAAACTTAAAAGTTGCAACAAATGTGAGGTGCCCCCACAAAAGAGGATAGCGATTTCCATTCTACAAGGACCTTTTTGCCTTATCTTCATCTAGCAGATCATAATTGGTTAATGCTGCATAAGCTATATATCAAGTTTTGCAGTTCTAGACGAGAAAATGATAGGGGGAATCTAGGATCTCAAATTCATTTTAATTCCATTTGTCTTAGCACACTTTTTTGCCTGGACCGAGAGGCTTCTTGGACACTTCCAGGAAACAGCCCAGAAATATATATCGAATTATGAAGCAAAAGTAGGACTCAACTCTCCCCTGCATTCCTTCCTTCAAGTTTCAATCTTCAACCAAAGGGGACAAAAAAGATGGTCCTGGTGAGATGAGCTTTACTCTCTTTGGAAATAGTCATATGAAGAAATCTTAGAAAACATAATATACAGGATACAGATTAATTCTGGCCAAAACAGAGTAAAAATGCACTGCACAATGTCCTTGGGAATGAAGATGTGTAAAGGTGAATGCAAAATATTTCCTCTCTCTTTAATGCCTCAACCCTTTTGATGGATCATAGGCTAGCTTTTCCAGTTGAATTTGGGGACCATCGTGAGCATGCCACTTCGCAAAAATCTTGGAAAATGCTACTGGGGCCCCAGAAGGTCTTTGAGCAGGAATGTTACAGTTCATTATTTGATCTGTTTGACCAGTAGTTTATGTCTTTCTCGCCAACCACAAAACTGGTAAAAGCGTGAGATTATCTCATTTTGGTACAAGGGAAAAAGAAGAAACACAAGAGAAGAAAAGAGTATGTGCTTTAGCTTTCATCCACGTAGTCTGTGATTTGGAGAAGTGAAGAGAATTTGAAGTCGTAATTAACAGAAGAAAAAGAAGAACAATTCAAGTTCAACAGAAACCATCTCAGAAAAGTATAGGAAAGTAAAAATAACAAGAAAATGAATCAAATTTTCGACATTTATCAAGGAAATGCCCTATCCAAGAACTAGTTTTTTAAGGAAATTTAATTGTTTATTTTGCAAACCATATCATTTTTTAATGTTATTGACCACCTAACACCAGCTCTCATATCTTGGTCCCTTTCTCTTTCTTCTGTGATGTATATATTAACGTTGGCCAGTGAAGCATATTCTCTGCATAAAAGACTAGAAGTCTAGAACAGCTGGGAAAACAATTGAACCTGAAGATTTTGGTGCCTTAAATATTAACTCCCTAATGCAAATGCATTGTAAGTATTGATGGTTAGGTTAAATCAGTAAACGGTGTAAAATTCTCCATCCATGAAGCGACAGAATATCTGATCGGAAGGTTGGAGAAATTCTTGATAATGACGGGAAAGGGCGAGACCTTTTACTTCTCCTTTACCAACGACGAGAGAGAGAGGGCGAGGGAGGTTTTGCTGGCCCCAGGCCCAGAGCATTTAGGGGCTCTTTCTTTCTGGTGTTTCCTGGGAAAAAAAGCTAATACTTTTGGGACATAGCAGCTTTGACCATCGTGGGGCACGTTAGAGCCCCGAAAGAAAATCGAAAGGAAAACATCCTCTTGAAGAATATGTCACCACTCAAAGAAACAAACTGGAAAAATTAACGTAACCTGTGTTATGAAACTTACTTTATAAGATAGAAGTGAACAGACAAATAGAGATGATAATTAAGGTACATACTAAATAGATCTACTACCAACTAAAAACCCCACTAGCTACTCGATCTCCTGTCAAAAGGATTGCCTTCATAGATGGATAATGGCAATCACAATTCGCAAGGACTTTCATTGGAACAGCAGAAACTTTCAATAAAGTAAAAGAGCAGTACGTAAGTACACTCGTAAGCCATAGCCAACCTAGGGGAACATAAATATTTAAGGTGAAGCTGATTCTCTAACGTTTGCGATTCAGGTGACCATCACCTGAATAGTGGAGCAGATATTGGATAACCTTCTTGGGGAAAAATCTTCATATTCTTCATGTTGATATCTGTCGATTTGTTTTGCCGCGGAATCCCTTCCACTTCAGAGAAAGAAGCGTGGTGCCGGGGGAAGAGTAGAGAAGCTATGGATTTGATAATGGATTCAAACATCATCCTCTTCACTGATTTCCTCTTTGGAGGAATGACTCCCCCTTTCTTGGGTGTAAACCGTGGCCCAAGCTCGTCTCCCGCCATTTTCTTACCCATGCTTAGCCCCAAGATTTTTTTTCCCTCTCTTTCTCTCTAGGCCGGGCGTGGTCTAATGAAGATACAAATGCATAAGGAACTTGAGAGCAAAGGAAAGAGATTTATAGGAGGGACTGTGGGTCAGGATAGACATGCATGCCTCAACTAACATACAAGCAGTCAAATGGAGATGTGGCCTGTGGGGCATTAATGATGTGCTCATCACGTGGGTTCGAGGGTTGCATCTATCGGCAGTTGATTTGCATGTCGTTAGGTAGTAAAATAGTACTAAAAGGAATTAATAAAAATGACTTTAAAAAAAGGGTAACATCTATCGGTAGTTGATTCGTAAACTTTCTTGTTTTTTGAAAGAGGCAGAATCAAGATGGTGGTATGATCTATTGACACTAGGATGTGGTTATATGATGTATATCTCCACACATTATAGTAGCTCTGATGAGTTATAACCCTGAGGAAGATGTATCCCTGTGTTCTTCAGTTATTAAAGTTGCATAAATGCAGCCTGATTCCGAGGAGGCTCGAGTGGATAGACATACGGCGTTACATCTTATAAAGAGGCGAAAGCAACTTCAATCAACAGGCTTGAGCAGTTCTCAAAATTGCTATGCAGTTGGTGATAAGACGAACAGCTCCTGAAGACATTTGGTAGGAGCAAAAAGTTAGGTTTCCTGTCTGCCAACCGTGTTAAGTTGGCTGGGTTGACTGTACAGGTATTGCACGAGACTCCTATTTCTTCATGAGAGATATCTAGATGACATTTGTGTTTGAGCTGAAGTGATACTTCATATACCGGGGAAGAGGAAAGCTAGGGATAGCCAGGACAAGCTCATTCCTTCATCAACATGTTCCTTTTGTAAATTATGACTTTCAAGTCTGGCCTGTAAAAACTGGTGCTTTTGGTTGAAATTGGGCCAGGTAATTAACTCTCTCTCTCCCTCTCTGCATTATATGAAAGTTGGTATGCTAGAAAGGTTTCCCATTGTTTCAGAAGGTTCTTCGTTTACTGGTTTTTCATTTATATTGGGCGTAATTGCGTCAAAAGGTCCATGTGGTATGCAGTTATGAAAAATTAGTCTCTGAGGTATAAAAATCGACAAATATGTCCCTGCAGTGACCACTTTCTCACATTTGCTATGCAGTGGTATCGAAACAGTTGGTTAAATTGCTAAACTTGTGTTCTGGTTTTAATGTTTTAATGAGATGTTTGGCCTTTATGCAAAGACATGTCAACATGAGCGAAGTCTTGGTTTAAAATCTGCACAATGATGCTCTTATATGTACCAGTTTAGTTGCATTTAGTAAAAAAGGATGTACTGCTCTAAAGCTCTTTCAATAAATATAGCGGGTAAGTATGATAAGTTGTCAAAAATGTTATAGCAATTAGAATGGACTTAATCTATTATTTTTGTCACATTACATCCACCGGTTATTAGTTTCTCACTTTGTATCATCAGTTAAAAACTTTCATAGATGGAAATTTATTTTTTTGCCTCAAAATTACGACTTTACCTTTATAAAATGATCATTGCCAAAAAAATTATGGGAACAAAATTGTTATTTTGCACACCAAAAAATTATTTTCCGTTCAAATTAAACAAAATAGTGCAAGTGTTTGAAATCAATAATTAGGGTGCAATGTGATAAAACAATAAATTAAGGTGCGAAATGTTAAGACGCCATAGTTAGAGAGCAGGTGTATTTAATCCCAAATACATAAAAGACCGTACTAATTTGAAGCTTCATAGATCCATGTGTGATCTTTATGTCCTTAGAGAAAGGCTCAAAACAAATCGATGTTCAAGTAGCACAATTCATATCTGCACTGCAGTTCACAGGTCAGGTCTCTAAAGATTGCCAATCCCTTCCCCGAAGCAAGAAGCAATTTCCACAATAATGCATTCGTACTATATAGTCCACCAGTGTAAGAATTATCCATTCTGCAAAGTACATTAATTTTCGGAACCTACAGACAATTTTTTGCATGGAATGAGGGACCATGCACCAGTTTCTTTTAGCTGGAAAAAAATGGTCCATGGTCCATCATCCAACGTACCAATTGACAGAGGATACAATCACAGGAGTATGAAAACCCTAAATTCCGAGACATCATTCATCATAAAATAGGATGAAAATACAAATACGTCCAAGGAAAATCGATTGAACTCATATCCAATTGCATACCGAAGAGTGAGTACAGAACTACAGAACAACATTCTTTACTTCAATATCATGAAATGTTGTTTTGATAAAGCTTTTTTACAACAAAACTGGTATCCCCTCAAAAGTTGGTACTAAAGTACAGAGTAGCAAATTCAACTTTGACTCTTAAGACGATCACTTGGACCATATTGATATCATGTTCTTGTTCGCCTTAGCCGGGTCAAGCCTACATATCATAATTCCTGGGCCGCTGCTGACCAGCCGTGGACAACAATCAGAATAATACTTTCTCCCCAAGGGATGAAACCAAAAGTCAGCAGTGTAACGTTTGACAACCTAAGAAAATCAGTCATCTTAACAAATACAGCGAAATTAGAATTTGGGGAAGAATACAAGGACAAATCGAAATCACTCAAGTGAGAAAACCATTAAGTTCATGTCTCCATAAAAAGTGTCATACTTTTTATAGCCCCATGTGAATAGAAGCCAAATTCTCTTAGTAGTTCAGTGTCTTGGCTGCAGTTAAAAGCATGTCCATTCCTCCACCACCCTTTTCTGATCCCTCCTCAACTGTATCATTCCATTTCTTTCCAATATTTTTGAATGCCCTAAAACTCACTTCACCTTTCTTCTTCTGTCTATGTTCTAATTTCTCATACACTCTTTTCGCCTTGCGTATTGCCTGGATCCCAGCATTACAATTTCCGCAAAACCATGCCCCTCTAGGAATCGAAGTGCGTGGTGGATCCAAGCAATAGAGGTGGAAGGCATTATCACAGCCATCACATAGAATAATCTTATCATCATCCTGGTCGATAAGGCAAACTCTGCACAGACAAGAAGGGCAATACCAACTGCGACTATACAACTTCAATTGCTTAGTTGTCAGGCACCTCGCATGGTAGTACTTAAATGGACAAAAGAAATGGCTACAGATCTGCATCTTTTCACCATCTTCTACTTCACTTCCACAGATTTTACAGGAGTATGTGTTTCTGCCTTTTGATTGCTGAAGCCCATCATCTGTACTACAATTGGAGTTCTCTTCCAGTTCCATAGGCGTTTCCACATTTGTAGGAGAAATATCCTCATCACCTCCATTACTAAGGTTCTCAGGGGCGTTCAGCCTCTCACATACTACACAATTTTCATGAGGTCCGATTTCAATTGCAGTGCAACAGGCACAGTAAAAGCTTAGGGGAATCTCTTTCAATGCAGGCTCAATGCAGTTGAAATGGTACAGCCCTTCACATGAATCGCATATTAAACAGTCCCTTCCATCTTGCTTGCCTCCACAATGCCTGCAATAGCAAAATCCGTATACACCACAACCTTCTGTCTGCTCCGGTTTAGCGTGGGAGTCAGATTCCCGGGGACAAAACTGTTTGCAGTGAAAAACATTTTAAAATAGTCCTCAAAGAGCAGTTTAATCTTGAAAGAAAAATCCTAAACCTAGTGTCCAAAATGCAGTTGGTACAGATTAAGAAAGGATATGATGAACTAGGATGTGATTTCAGAGCTCCCCTATAGTATAACGCTCTGCATGCCATCACAACATCCTTAATAGTATCCCCTTTCCTTAATAAGCATATATACGAGAGATTTCAAAATGACTCAGAGTTGAGAGGAACAACAAGGACCTATCACCAAAAGCAAGCGATTTATCCAAACAACCCAAATTCATAGAAAGCAGAGCAAACAAAAGGAAACAAGAAGAAAACAAAAATGACCAACATTAGGTTTCTACCTTGCCCAATGCCCCATCAAACTTAGGGAGCAGATGAATCTCAGGGTCCATTAGCAACTAGTCTACCAAATACAAATACAAACTATATCCATTGCGGACCTCACGTGTTTACTGCAGATGAAAAATTGAGACTTGATTGAAGAGAAATTATTTTGATTTCCCAAGATGAAAAAACAACGGCTCTCAAGACAAAAACCATATGTGCCTGGAAATTAGTACCAAGCTCTGAGAGAAAAGGACACTGGTAAGCAAAAGGAAAAAAGGAGGGAAACAACTTTATTTTCTTTTGTTTTTTGGGCAGGAAATTGCTTCAGAGAGATTCTATGTGCTTGCAATCAGCTCTAAGGAACACATCATTACAGTTGTGATAGTAGCAGAAACATGATAATATTGGAAGTTTCCAAAACTTCTCCTAAATGTATCTTCTTGAAAAAGCCAGATGCAGTCAAAACTATCTAGACTAGTAACTTAAACAGATCACGTTAACATTGATACTGATGAATAATGAAAGTAAAAGTACTAAAATTTCTAGAAATCCGTTACCTCATGCTTTCCATCTTCATATGTGCTTTTTTTCAGTTCTCCCACCTTGGCGTACAAAAGTCAAAAACTGAGGTGAGATAAAAGGATACAACCAAATCACCCCAAAAACAGAAAGGCTACAAGCAAACCATAACTGAAGTACAAATTTGAAATCCTTGAAGGAAAATGCCAAAAAACGTAAGGCACTTGGAGTGGCACAGAAATATTTACAAGTTGCTCTGTCTCACCTGACGATGATAGGAAATCCTTGACACGTCTGAAAGGCTTTTTGAGAGAGAAACCATTCCATTGCCGATGCCTTGAAGCTTTCTCCATACCTGAAAATATTAATCATATTTAAGGCCTAACCAATCACAAAAGAAACGGAATATCCCATGGAACAATTATATGTCATAGATTTCAAAATGATACCAAGCCCGTAGCTTTATTCAAGAAACTCCTCATCAAAACTTCAGACTGATTTACAACCCATCAAGAGACGTATTTCTCTTTCCAATTTTGATGACTAAATAAGATTCTTGATGGGAACCACTCAGTTGAGTCCTGACATACATTAGATCATCAATGAGGAACCTGTCTAAAATTCGCATTGCATTATAAACATACTTCCCTCCAACTGCCTTTATGAGCTAGAGTCAACAAATGTATATTCATCAACACGTCCATTAAGCAGTTTTAGAATGCACACGCCAACACTGGAACGAACAACTTTGTAAGTCTCTACAATTGCTAGATTTCTAAGAAAAAATTACCAGAATTAATTATTAGAAAAACCATTTAAAAGTAGCCATAGCCATTTGTTTTGAATCTCATATATTCTCATGAAGTGTATGATCTTAAAATTTCTTATTTTCATGTGTCCAATGCCTGCCCCCTCTAGGGGGAATGAAAATCAGATTGATCAATATATATAAATCTCATATTTCTACTTTCCCATGGATAAAATTTAGACTCGTGACTAAAACTTACGTTATCACTTCTGCAAAAGCCAAAGCAATAAAATAAACAGGACACCACAACCCAGGAGTTCGAAAAATAACCAGATCCCCAAATACAAGAAAGAATAAATTCATGTTCAGATACATATTGTAAAACTTTGCATACCATGCTGTTTCAATCTCAAAGATTCTTAGGAAGAGCGTGATTCCGAATTTCCATTTTGTCTATACAAGAGCAGAGGAATAGACTCAGACATTTTGTAGAGAAACATAGATACTTAGGATCGGAGATATAAGCAAGGCGTAGAAGGAATAATGAATTGTAAAGGCCCCCAAAAATCATAAGAGAGTAATATCTGTGACAGTCTGGAAGGGTGCAAAAATTTTTTGCAACTTCTTGCTCAAAATTGAAATTTTTCGATGCCAAAAAAAGAAAAGAATATTTATGCAAACATCAACTCAAATTTCAAATCTCGAAAGTATAAGACCATCCATACAGGTGCCTTATTAAAATTTCAACAATACATTAAGCCAGACCCTCTGGCAAAAAAAAAAAAGAAATAGAAGGCATCAACCCACAAGGAATCTCAAGATTACCTGTTGAATATCTGAAGAAAAAAGGATTGGTGAACGTTCATAAGCTCCCTCTTTCATCCTTGTGTTTATGATACTAAAGTCAAAAAAGTCAGCCTTGAAGCCTTGGAAATTCTCAAACAGAAGCTTGCACAGTGAGGTGAACTTGTCAGAAGTTAAAATATTCAAAAAGGCACGCTGACACTTCGCAGTAATAGTATGGAGATCAGATTCCTTTGAATATCCACTAGATATAACACCTGCATCTCCATTAGCTGCTCCATCTTGTGAAGATTTGCGCCTCCCTTCATTACTATGGTCAGATTTCTGCAAAAAAAGCAATCAAAGGGACATAATTAAACATAGAAATGATAACTAATTTCAGGCAAAAACACATGCAACTTTGGTTGCAGCATTAACCTGGGCTGTCCTCGTACAATCAGTTTCACGATTAGATACAAGTGCCTCTTGTATACATCTCTTTATACCACCTTCATCATCACTTAATGACTGATAGATGTGCTCCAGTACAACATTTCTACAGTGCCACCGTGAACAATCATCTGAAGCATTCACGGGAACAAAAACTTGTTCACTAGTATTATTGTGTAGAAACATGCTGTAGGGTTCCCTTTGAGTCTGCGAGATTTCAAATTAATTTGGTTAGGAGTAATAAGGACCATAAACAAAATTCTTGGTTGGTTTTCTTATGAGTGACATGTTCATTACTAGAAAAAAGAAACAGAGTTGGCTATTTTGAATCATCAGAATGTTGGATTCAATAAACAAACAGGCACATTCCAGATATCCTGACAACTTTGCCATTAGTTTTTGGCTTACAGATTCATACCCAAGGATTATGCAACACAGTCAAATTTGATATTATTTATAATAAACCACCTCTAATAATAGCCACTATATCACCACAATTCCCAATCCCACAGCTCATAGAAGTGATTATACAGGATCACAATGGGTAAAAAAACATACATATATGGTAGTGTGAGTACATGTCGATTCATCAGACTTGATGCACATACTAAATGCAGAGTCCCACCTGACTACAGTTCGCCAACACACCCTTTCCATCAACTACAAGGATAGCGAACACAGAATGCAGACCCTCACTTTTCCCAAGTATTAGAAGGTTTTAAACCATTGCTGGTGTTTGATGACCTAATCTTCCACAAAGAGAGAGACTTGAAAAATTTGCGCTCAAATAGAATTCCCTTGTTGAGACAACGGAAAGCCCAAAATCTAAGAGAACCTCTTCCAATACAAGACACAAATATATGATGATCACAAACTAGTTTCTCCTGATTCATAATAGAAACTCTTGGACAAATGGACCTTAGCTCTCACAGTAAACTTACTAAACATTTGCTAAAACCACTTAACGCAACTGTGCCACACTCACTCACTGGGATCATTTGATACCAACCCTAACATGCAATGGAGTCTCAAGGCTTTCCATTATAAGACACAAGTATCAGTTGATGAACCCACTAGAACTTCTCTGGAACTCTCTTTTTGACAGCAGGCAAATTTATTCCCTGTGTGTCTGTGGTAGTTTATTCAGGAGAAAAATGTGGGAGTGGAGAGATTGGTCTAGAGAGGGAGAGTTATGGACAAAAAAAAGTGGTGAAAGGACAAACTTAGATTAAAATCGACAGAGAGAGTGATCGCTCCCAATCAGCTTTGCATCTCTGATTATATGAAAACAGATCACATGTTCGAACTAGCTACTATAACTTCAAAGATTAAACTAAAATGAGTAACCCTACTATGCAATGATGAAATAATTCACCAGAAATATTAATAAGAAAATAATCCCCACAGAACGTCTCCATTTTTCACATTGACGATTGCTGTTTTGGATTATTCCCAGAGAGATAAACCTATTTCGTGTCACTTGTTCGTTTAGTTTCCGTGCTGATTTTTCCTCGGATCCAAAACTGTTTTATCATGTCTCACACCACATTTTCATGCTATAACAACAAAAAACCTAAACCTTGAAACTCATCCCCACAATAGTATTAGAACACAAATAAATCAAACCCATCATACAATTGTAGTGGACATGTGTGATAAAAAGAGAAGCAAAACCTTTTCTGCTAATTGACTTGCAGCCTCCAGAAAAACTCTACCATCTTCCTGAGCTTTGCTGTCTGATCTCGATTTCACATGCTTGCGCCTCTTGTAAGTTCGAAAACCCTCACTTCCACCACTTCCACCAGAGCAACACTCACCACCATCATTCCCGACTCCATTTACAAACCCATTATTACCTGCTTCATTTTTTGAGACCGTGCATTCTGTACCATTGCCATTGCAGGTTCCCTCTTCATCACCCATGTTAAACGCACGCTTGGGGGGGGGGGGGGGAATTAGGTTTCCAAGCCACGCCTACATTCCAAGATTTGGAAACTGTCTGAGTTAGTACAATACCCACTGCACCAAACCAACAAGAACAGACAAAATCACCACAAACTAACCCGCTTGCGCCAAACCCTCAAGCCCGTTTGGTAGCCAAGAAGAACCATGAAAGCAATGAACACGCAATTTCACATGAAACGTTTTCTGTTTCTTTTGATTTCTTATGAACGAAAAAACCAACTAACAAAGCCAAACACATACGCTTAACTCCTCTGAGTGAAATAATTAGTTCCCTAGGCTCAGCAATATTGAAATTTCTAAAATTTATTACTTTTTTTTTGTCTTTTCCTGCCACATTTTTCTCAGCAGTCATACAGAGCAAATACAAAAACAGAAAACGGAGAGAACACAATTTGCAGATAACAAAGAGAGTAAAGCTGAGAAAGAGTTGAGAGCGAGAGAGAAACCCGTACCTAAGTGAAAATTTCGGAGCCTTAAACAGAGAAATCGGAACCCTAAAATCAAAGAAGTAGGAGCGTTGGGGACTTTGCACTGACCCTTCCAGCGGCCTAATCCGGAAAGTTTTTAAATTTTTTGTAAAACAGAGGACCTTTTGCGTATAATAAATATTTCGTCGGGTGTTTTCTTTGTTTTATTGTACTCGTTTTGTTCGGTATATTGGGTCGGATCTGGGGTGCGGGTGATCCGGAAGTGGTGGGCGGGAGACGGGAAATAGCGAGCTGCGGTTGTGACACGAACGGTCAAAACAAGAGTCAACCCCTACTGAATCGCTGTCAGAAATCCAAAGCCACCCCTACAACTATAGAACCTATAGGAATGTCCCATTATCTGGATTTCCTTGTTTTTTCTTTCCTGAACATTCGTAGTGGACTCTGAAATTTGTGTGCGCCTCCTTTGCCGAATCAAACTCGCACTTGACCTCTTATTACAATTTTGAGTATTTCCTAAAGTTTGACGTCAAGATTTTTCTTTTTGTAAATTGCAGCGATTGGGTGTCTAAAAAGTGCGTAATAATTGAGATTCATGTAAATAGTACCATGTTGTAAAACTAAACTAGGGTTGTGTGGCACCGGCCCCGGCACCGGCACCGGGATGCCGGGGCACCGGCACCCCGGTGTAGGTGTCGGTGCAGTGATTTGGGGGAAACCCGGGGGTATTCCCGGTTCCCGGGTTCCCCGGTACCGGAAACCCGGGGGACCGGGAACCGGGTTTCCCACCCTTTTTTTTTAATCATCTTCCTGTTCCAGCAAATCCCCCCCACCCCGCGTCACCCCCTCCCACCCACTCCCCATTTTCCTTTCCCCCCATTCATACCCTAAATGGCTAAGCAACATCTTCATACCCTCAATATTATTTTACATCTTCATTTTGTTGCTGAGCAACTTCGTGGATAAAGTATTTTCTGCATTTTCATTCAATGCACTTCCTAAATTGTGTTTTGTGCTTTGTAAAGTTTTTACCTTTTGTTTTTTTTCGTTGCAGCTCAAGTTGAATAGTGCTGAAAATGTTTAAGAACACCTTTCAGTCTGGATTTTTGTCCATCCTATACAGCCTTGGGTATGTAGAATTTCTTATTTCTTTAACTGAAATCAGGTTTCGAAGTTCCAATTTTGATGTTGAAATATTGAGAATGAAGCTTTGTATTTGTTATTATAGGAGCAAGCCTTTGCAGATATGGGATAAAGAAGGTGAGTGGATTTTGCTCGGTGATTAAGATGTGGTTTTGCTTCATATGTTTCCTTCTACCTGTCAGACAAATTCGTATACCATTGTTTCTGTTGGGAATGGCCTTGCAGCATTGTTTCCTGGACAATTTGTTTTGTATTATGCGTGTCAGATGACATCTTATTTTCTTGTGCATCTGAATGGCTCGAAGTGTTTAAGTTTTATTGTTCAGAGGTCCTTGTATTGGTTTTTAGGATGATTCTGTTATCTGCAGGCCAGTCCTCTGTTATAAGTATATTTGTTTTTTTATATGCTAAGTTTTACCTTTTGTTTTCACCTTTGGCAGTTGTCAATGGCCATGTAAAGCGACCGCAGGATGACAGGCGGCGTTTCCGAGCTTCTAATTTTCAAGTGTGTAAGTCTGCCCATGTTTGTACTGTTTAAATGTTTTTTGTAATGGCCCACCCCTCATTCCTTTGGTTGTGTGTGCTTGGATATTTTTTCCAAGAATGTTCTGGTTATAGTTCTCAATGTATAGTTGTTAGTGGCAAGTTGAATCATTGCAGTTGATGTCTTTCTAGCTGGGTAGTAGGCTAAAGATTGCAATTAAGCAGTAATCGAAAATCTAGACATAGTCAATGGGTTTTTTGGGAATTATTAATTGGTTTTGGTGGTCATTTTTGAACTTTATAATGGTCAGTCTCGCTTCAATTCATTTAGGATACTCTAGTTTATTCCTTGTGGTCTGTAGATATTATGTTTTGTTTCTCCATCTCTGAGGTATACAATCGTAGTTATCATCTCTGAACTAGAGAATTATCCCTTTTTCTGTGTTTGCTTCTAGATTTGTTTGGTAATATCACGTGAAGCATGAGAAACTTAGTGTGATATAGTTTGATACCAAATAAGTTCTTGTGACTTTGGCTTAGCGATGCAGAGCTTCCATCTCTGATAAAGTAAGTATGTGACACTAGAAGTCCAAGGATGTTGAGAGTGCTTTGTTTTTGTTTTTATTTTTTCAGGCTGTCACTAGAGTGAAACCGTATATCTGCACCATGCCACTGTGAAAAAAAGCCAACTATTATATAGCCTTTTAATTTCACAGGTGAATCCACTTAATACCCTCCCTCTCCTAAATGGAACTGATCTGGCTCTCCCAACAACTATGAGAGAGGACATGGCTAAGAGCCAACTATTACATAGCCTTTTAATTTCAGCCATATGCTTTGACAAATAAGGTTGTGGGAGAGTTTTTTCTAACTCTTAAATTTGATAAGAGTGGTGGAGGAATGAGATACAAAGGACAAAGGATGAATTTTTCCCCTTATAGTTGGAAGGGAGATCAATCAGCAAAATAGAATGCCTTTGTATAAAACAGGGGAAAAATCTATGTAAACAACTATTTTCTCATTAATTGTAAGCTACTGGAAAAAGCAAGTCCAGACATGTCCATATAAAGCTCAATCCATAAGGTAAGCCAGCATTCAGAATCTTCCAGACAAAACAATAAAAGTAGAGAGGCAGCTTTCTCAAGCAGTTTCTGCTCAAACTCTTCACCCTCAGATTCTTCTGCATTGTCTGCATCATCATCATCAGCTTCGTTGCCATACTCCTCCTTCTCATTATCAGCAGTAGTTCTCCCCATCACAACCAGGTAGATATTAGTCTTCCTGATTTCGTTACACTGCAAGAGTTATATGCATTAATACAATGACAACAACTCCTTTAAGATGCAAGAAAATTAAATTGTTAGATCAAAACTGATGGACGAGGGCTGGAATCAAATTCAGCTGAATCTTGCTGATTTGACCAGAAGAGCCAGAGATTTCATTTTAGTGTGAAAACCAGTGTTTAGACTTCAAACCTGGCAATGAACTTTGTAGCTTCTATTATTAGAAAAATGGCTAGGGTAATTGGTCATTTGGGACAAAAATGACAGCACATTAACTAGTATGTGCTTGGTTGGATTATTGATTTTGGATTGGATTGTATTAGTGTAGAGTTTATATTTTCTATGTACCTAATATGTTAAAAAAATGATTTAATATAAATGTAGGATTACCGGAAACCGCCACCGCTAAAACCGTCACCGCTACGGGCCGGTTTTTGCCCTTAACGGTGTAGGTGTAGGTGGCATTTTTTTAAAAACCGGCATATCCGGTGTAGGTGCCGGTTTTGGCCAAAACCGGCACCTACACCGGGGTTGAACAGCCCTAAACTAAACAATCATGACAAAAAGAGAAAGACAGAAATAGTTGTTCAGAAATTATGATGTATTCTAAATATTATTATGTATTTAATACATCTCAAGATCTATTTATATAGGTATATGGTCATACATAGAATTAAAAAGAATTTAAACAAAATTAAAAATGTATATAATGGTGGGAATCCTAACTGTTGGGGATAATAAAAAGGTGTAATGGTCATCTATAATAACTCATCATTATAATATTCATAACACTCTTCCTTGGATGACCATACACAATGAATATGTCTCGTAAAAACCTTAACAAAGAAAAACTCAGTGCGAAAAAACCAATGGCAAAGGAAAAAAAAATACATTATTCGTGTGTACCTTTGAGTGGTAAAAAATTGCTTCATTAAAAACCTTGCAAAAGAAAACTCAATGGGACAAAACCTTAGCGAAGGAAAAAAAGTATAATATCTACCAATATAGAAGACTCCCCCTCAAAAGGACGACTAGCTTCACGATGAAAAATCTTTGAGACGTCGCATTCCAATGTTGTGCACAATCTTCTTGAATGTTGCAATTGGTAATAATTTGGTGAATAAATCTGCAAAATTTTCAATTGAACGCATCTGCTTGACTTCAATTTCACCGCTCTTATAAAGTTCATGAGTATAAAAGAATTTAGGTGAAATCTGCTTGGTTCTATCACCTTTAATGTAACCTCCTCTGATCTGTGTTAAATCACTAATTTCAACCAAACGCATTCCCCGCATGTCTCATGAATTGCAATTATTTCAGAGTGATTCGAAGAGGTAGCATATATTGTTTGCTTGACGGATCTATGTGAAATGGCAGTACCTCCATAGGTAAATAAATATTCAGTTTGTGATCGTCTTTTATGTGGATTAGATAAATAGCATTCATCTGCAAAACCAACCAACTAAACAGTTGATTTTTTTGGATAATATAATCTCATATCAGTTGTGCCTCGGAGATAACATAATACTTGTTTAACTTCATTCCAATGTCTCCAAGTTTGTGCATAACTATATTTGGCAAGCAAATTAACTGCAAATGCTATATAAGGACGAGCGCAATTTGCAAGGTACATTAAGGCACCAACTGCACTGAGATATAGTACTTCAGGACCTTGAATCTCTTCTTCTTCGTCTTTAAGACTGAATGGATCTTTTTTACATCTAGTGATCGTACAACCATTGGAGTACTCAAAGGATGATATTTATCCATATGAAAGTGCTTCAAGACTTTTTCAGTATATGTCGATTGATGGACAAAAATTCCACTTGGAAAATGCTCAAGCTGCATGCCAAGACAAAATTTAGTTTTTCCAATATCTTTCATTTCAAATTCACTTTTTAAATAATTTACAGATTTTGTAAGCTCTGCTCGAGTACTCGCAAAATTCAAATCATCAACATATACTGCAATAATTACGAAGCTGGATTCTGATTTCTTGAAAAAAACACACGGGCAAAGTATTTTATTCTCGTATAATTGCTTCAGGAGGTATTCATTAAGACGATGGTACCACATGCATCCAGTTTTTTTAACCCATACAGAGATTTTTGCAGCTTGATAGCGTACATGCTTCAGAAATTTTAAATCCTTCAGGGATTTTCATGTATATATCATGGTCTAATGAACCATATAAGTATGCAGTCACAACATCCATTTTTCTTCTGGAGATAAATTTTTCAATTTTATTTCTTGTACTGTAGGAATGGTCTCTTCAGGAGCACCAATTTCTTTCTTTTGTGTCTTTCGCTTCCGGGGAATTTTATCTTTAGCACCCAGAGGTCTACCACGCGTCAAGCGTGTATTGGATTCATTTTGCTACTTGTTGTTCTCCAGGAACATTAATTTGTGCAGGGATATTAGCAGTTGGGATATATGATTTCACAACCTTCTTATTATCTGTAAACACATATGGTAATTGATTTGCAATATCTTGCAAATGAATGATCTTTTGAACTTCAATGATTGGTTCAAGGATCAAAATGAGATAACGTCGAATTATTCTAAGTAATCTCACGCCGTGCTTTAGTCAACAACTTTTCACCACCCAATGGCGGAAAAATAGTCTCATCAAAATGACAGTCATCAAAATGTGCTTTAAAATATCATCAGTTAATGGTTCAAGATATCTACTAATGGATGGAGAATCACAACCAACATAAATACCAAGTCTACGTTGAGGACCCATTTTATTGAGCTAAGTGGGTGAAATTGAAACATCAAATGTATATCCAAAAATTCGAAGATGAGAGATATTCAGAGGTTAACCAAAAGCAAGTTGAAGAGGAGAATATTTATGATAAGTAGTTGGTCTAATCCGTACTAGTGATGCAGCATGTAAAATAGCATGTCCCCAAGCAGACACTGGTAACTTTGTTCTCATAAGTAAAGGTCGAGTAATTAACTGAAGTCTTTTTATGAAAGATTTAGCTAAACCATTTGAGTATGAACATGAGGAACAGAAAACTCAACATCAATTCCAACAGATACACAATAGTTATTAAAAGCTTGAGATGAAAATTCAGCAGCATTATCAAATTGAATGCTATTAATAGGATGATCAGGAAATTGTGCTCTTAATCTAATAATTTGAGTAAGAAGTCAAGCAAATGCAACATTTCGAGTAGAAATAAGGCAAACATTTGATCATCTAGTAGATGCATCAATGAAAACCATAAAATATCTAAATTTTCCACGGGAGGGATGAATTCGTCCACAAATATCCCCCTGAATTCTCTGTAAAAATGATGGAGACTCAACAACTACTTTTGAGGGAGATAATTTAATAATAAATTTTCTTTGAGAACATGAACTATAAGGATAATCACTTGGTTAAAGAATCTTTTGATTCTTTAAAGGATGTCCATGTGAGTTCTCAATAATTCGACGTATCATTATAGATCCTGGATGTTCAAGTCGATCATGTCAAAGCATAAATGTCTTTGGATCAGAGCACTTATGATGCGTCTTGCACTTTTGGTGCATTACAATATTTGATTTAACTATTCTTATGGTTGTATAATATAGGCTTAATTGCACTTGAGGCCCCAGTGGTATTCGGAAGTTACAAATGGGCCCCCGAGGTAACGATTTTAACAATTAAGACCCTGAGGTCAAGTTTTTTTTTAAAAAGTAGCCCCTCCGTCCATTCCCCATCAAATCCTTTAACGCCCGAAACTGGCGTGGCTTTAAAATACATGTCAATACCAATCATTTAGCGCTACCTGTCCATTTTACACCTCAACGCCACGTCTTCAGCCAGTTGTCTGCCACGTCACCTTCAGTTAAAAAAAACCACGCATTTATTCAGATTACGTCGTGCCCACTGCAGTTCTCGTCTTCTACTCCCACTGCAGTCCCTATTTCGACACAGAACATAGAACTCTAGAAATAATCCTCATTTTCTTCTATCCAATCGCACATAGAATCCTCATCCTCGTCGCCAATTTATACTCAAGAAGTGAAGGGAAATATGGACTCCGTTTCGAACTTATCTTGTCGGCGTTTTGGTCTATCACAACGTCCGGTTTCCTCGAAATGCCGTCGTGTCCTACCAGAGGAGCCTCCACTGTGTGACTGTGGGTTTCTACCATAATCGGCGAGGTTATAGAACGAAGTGTGTACGCTGTGGAGCACTTGACCATAATCGGCGACGATACAAGCACCCACCCAAACCGAGAGAGAGAAATATCCCCCTAAACCATATGTGAAGAAGTCAAGACATGTGAGTATGAGTTTTGAAGTAATTTTAACAACTAAATAAGCTGTTTTAATGAAGTTATCTTTATTTATACAGGTTGGGGAGGGTACATCTACAGCTGCTGCCTCTGAACTAACTGGAGAGGGTAATGTTTCCAGTCAAACTCAGCATACTCAGGTAACTATTTATGTAATTTCTTTATTCTGGCTTGACCAATAAAGAAATATAATACATCATAATTAATATCCAACTATTTATGTGGAAGCAGCAAAATGAAGGATTTGGTACGGGGTCGCAGCAAACGGACCGTTTTGCGGGTAGGCGTGCGCAAGGAGTGGAACGAACAAGGGCAACACAGTGAATGATTGAAGCTTTTGGACAATCTGAATTAGTATTAGTTTTTGAGTAGTCTGTGAAACTGGTGGTTTGTAGGCCATGTCATTTTTTGTAAACTTGTAAATATGGGTTTGATGGTGCAAAAGTTGTGCACCTAGCAATTTTTTGTGAAGTTGTAAATCTGTGTGCTGGTAGCTTTGTGAAGCTGCCATTTTTTGTCAACATGTAAATCTGTGAAGGTGCTGCAAAATCTGTGCAGTTGGTCGTGTAAAAGTACTGATAGGCCATGTCTTCGAAACTTTATCTGTTTTTGCTAATCAGCCACTTTCATATCTATTCAAGCTTTCATCTAAACACTTCCTTGGAAAAAAGGTCAAATAACACTTGTTACATGCATTTCAAAAATCTAATACAAAGGTCAAATAACCAATACTACAAACTAAAGATACAACACTACCATACTAATATCCAACATTTGGTAAACCAAATGTAAAGTTCAAAATAACTAACAAATTAAACTTAGAACTAAATACACCAAATACAAGCGATCATTACAGACAAAAAGCACATTTAACATCAAGGATCCAAACAAGAACTTAATCAACCGATCCTGTTTCATCTTCTGCTGTCGGGCTTCCTCTTCCAACCCCTTCAATTTCTTAATGCTTGAAGGTAGGAACTCTTGCCCATGCTGACATGTTGGGGGATCAAGCCACACGAAAAAGGTTGCTTCTGACAAAAACATAAAGTACTAAATATTCATCAAATGAAAAAAAATAAGATATTTAAACAACATAATGTAGATGACAAAGGCTATGAGTTCATTGACAATGAGATATCACAAGACCAATACAAAATATAGATAACAAAGGCTGTGAGTTTTGCTGCCCTCCCTCTGATAACTATTCTTGGATGGTAGTGCTGCCAACACCAGAAAAACTCAAACTCCATAACAAAGGCTACAAAAGGATTTGACGGGGAATGGACGGAGAAGCTACTTTTTTAAAAAAAATTGACCTCAGGGTCTTAATTGTTAAAATCGTTAGCTCGGGAGCCCATTTGAAACTTCTAAATACAACATGGGCATCAGGTGCAATTAAAGCCCAAAAAAAAAAAAACCTTAAACCACATTGAACGTATCAGCATTTAAGCCAAAAAAAAAAAAAATCGGAAATTAACCCACTCAATTCTCTACGAGAATCATCCCTTATAAAATTCTGCAAAATAAGGGCCCTTGCAGAGAGCAGAGCATAGGAGTCTAGGACCAGCTTTAATCATTCCCAAGGATGGCGATGCAACGGAGCCGGTGCATAACGGAGATACGTGAACCGGAGATTGAGTCGGAGGAGGAGGCGATGCTGTGCGTGTCGTGTCAGGGGGAGTACAACGCAGAGGACGCGGGCACGTGCAAGGAGTGCTACGAGGAGGCGAACGAGACGGAGGAGGAGCTGAAGAGGGAGATTGAGGACTTGAAGGCTAAGGTCGCTTTCCTCAGGTTTTGGTCTCCCCTCAACCTCCACTACCAACCCGGCCAGCTCAGTGGGCCCCGCTTCACCGATGTCGTCCTTGTCGCCTCCTCCGAGGACCCCTCTGCCGAGCTCCTCCTCCCCGTCCCCGCACACAAAGCCCTTCTGGTCAGCAACCAACCCTTATTTTTTCACTTTTTTGTGTTATTGTGGGCAAGGTATACACCTATTGAAATAATTATATTAAATTCCTTTTGGTGGATGACTGAACCCACATATATATATATATATATATTAACGTAGTTTGGTATGTAAAATAATCAACTTTAATTACCCCCTTTGTGAATCTGAACTTTGATTTATCATGAAGTTGAGAAACAGTGGAGAAGACTTCAATTTTAAAAACAAAGTTTGCTACCTGGCTGCTCTACTACTTGTACACGAAGACTTGCTATTTTATTCATTTTACTGAAGCGCTGCATTTGCTTCTGAACATTATCAAGTGTGGCTGCACTTGTTCCTAAATACCATTAATTTGAGTGAGAACATATTGTATGTATTCTTGTAGCTATTGTAAATTCTGGTTCTTTGTGTTTTGTGGATGTGAACCTTGAGTATGATTGGATTCGCTTTGTTTAGGTATAACTTAGCAGTAATGAAAGTGCTATATTAACTCTAAGGGGTTGGCTTATGTGGTTAAGGCTTGGGTTTTAGGTCTAAGTTCAAAACTTCATAGGTGCTACCAATCCTTTGAGGTCAAGACTTTTAGCCTGGTAATTGTCCAGTTTGTGTGGGTTAACAGGACTGCACAGATTCCGAGATTAGTCAAAATGCGTGTAAACTGACCCGGACTCTCGGTTAGGAAAATAAAATAAAAGTGTTATATTTAATGCGAAATATCATTAGAGATTTGAATCCGTTGGTTTAACTTATTCTACACTTTTGCTTATGGAATCAGGTTAGCCGTTCCCCAGTGTTCAAGGCTATGCTTGAGAATGAAATGGAAGAAAGCCGAAGTGGCACCATCAAGATTTGTGATGTGTCCTATGATGCCCTTCGCGTCTTTGTCAACTATTTGTACACTGCTGAAGCGTGGCTTGATGATCAGATGGCCTGTGACCTTTTAGTGTTGGCTGAAAAGTACGAGGTAAAGCATCTCAAGGCATAATGTGAGAAGTTCTTGGTGTCGAGATTGAGCTGGGAGAATTCTATCGCGAGCTACGGGTTTGCTCACCGGCACAATGCCAAGCATCTGCTTGAGGCTGCTTTGTCATTGAGCATGGACAACATGGACAAGCTTACTAAAATGGAGGAGTACTCGGAGCTTGTCGAGAAGGATCCGCGGCTTATAGTGGAAATCTTTGAAGCTTATCTCTCGAAACAGGTTAATACTGCTGCCCACAAGGATTCTTCAATGAAGCAATAGGCAATTGCAGGGTTTTCTTGGTAGGCTGGCGAGAAGCAATGATTGCTTTTGATCTTGGGATATGGATGCTTGATCAGAATTCATATTCTGATACTATATTGTTGGGTGGGAAAGCTTTGTAATTGGATTTTGGTCCAAAGTTTGAAATGTATCTGGCTTATCTGTCCTACAGTGTTGAATGATTTGCTTTCCTCCAAATCTTGTCTTGTTACAAATCCATTGTGAATAATAGGTAAAACTCTGAAGCTGACTGGCTGCAAAATGTTGTCTTTTGGACATGGGACCTATCAATATTTTACTATCCTGGCTTAAAGTTTCCTTGACTAACAGGCACTAGCGTTTGGACCATCTATCACCAGTTCTAAACAATACTTCTACGGTCTCCAGCGCCATTTCTTTCATTATTTTCATCCATTTTCTGATGCTTGCTTTGAAATTGAAGGAAGAGGAGCGTACGTATGTTTAAATATCGAAAAGCAAAGTGGTTAAGGTCGAAGTGTCCTGCAACAAGAGGAGCGTGCCAAACAGTAATGGCTTTTGGTATTCCAAAAGTTTCTTTCCTGAAGCTGATGTGGGAGCCGTGTTTTTCTTTTTATAATCCCATGCTGTCTACAAAGTATGTGTTGGGAAATAGACAGATATAAAAGGGCCTATGCAGCAATCAAGGAAGTGTATGAAATCTTGGTAGCCTGCAACGATCAAGGCAGCTGGAAACTAAGAAAGCTTGCAGAAGATGGTGCCCACTTAATTGGTAGTTCCAAGTTCAACAAACCCTGCTCCCACCTTTCTTTAGATGTGCCCGTCACCTAGTTTATTACGCCTTTTGCCTTTTCTCTTGTTTCTTTTCGCCCTCATGCTCTCTTCTGGGAAATAAAGAAAAAAGGAAGTTATTTAGATGAACTATATGCAGGAAAGCTAGTTTCCATAGTACTCAATCTATGTAGTAAGAACCATTTACTATACGATAAATCATAAGAACAAAAGGTCATAAGGAAAACATTTTCTTTCAAAATCACATAAATATTCAATAACTTTCCGAATCTAATGCTGTAAACTTCGGACTATGCTATGACTTAGTTGCAGTGCTTTCGCTTTTGCTGAGACTTCGGGGAGAGTCCTTTCACATTCTGAATGAATCATTATGGCGGTAAAGAAGACACGAATTGCTTACTACCCGGTTTTCCCACAATCAAGCAAGTCACATACGTTTTTCACATATTAAGAGCCTCCATCTTGAATGTGGACCCTCGCCAGTGTCGCGTAGCACTGGCACCCATCCCAAGGCAGATGCAATTTCTTTCACTTCATCAATAACATCCACCGTGTCTTGTATATAAACAAGCCCGTCTGGTCTTAGCATCCGATCCATTTCAAGCATAATGGTTGAGGTACCACATTTGTTCCTGACACGAAAGAATCAGTCGAAAATTTGATTATACAACGATATAAGGTGACATTTGCATGAATGGAGACAGATGCGAAAGTGAGTGAACTAGTACCTCTTTTTCTCAACGGAGAATAGACCATTTGCATGCAAAAGGTCATATGTTCTTGGGTATGTGTCAAACGGCTCACACCTGGAAATGATTAAGAATTTTAGTTACAGTTATAAGCAATGGGGAAAGTTAACTTTCATCACAGCTTTTTCAAACTATACACTGATAATCTTTCGTAGCCATCCAGTTACATTGAGAAACCGTCAACAATTCAATTCGAAAAGATTCGGTCTTAAAACCGGTTTATCATCTTCCAAAGTTATTGAGTGTGCTTCAATTCTCCAATTCTCATTTCCTCTCTGCACTAACACCATGAAATTCATAGAGCTCAATTTTCTCTTGGCGTTTACGTAGATTACCTTGAGAAGGCTCTTCTTCCAACATGGCTGTGGTAGAGTTTGTCTTACCATGAAAAGTATACGTGTTTTATTTGTTACCACAGTAACATTCATCAAAACGGCCTCTTGAGAACTGCATCCATGTTTTTCCTTTTTCTCCTCACAAGAAGAGGGGGATTTTTTACTAGTCTTAATCACCATGATATGGTGAGGGTCAACAGAGTCCCAGTGTAAAAGCTATAGAACTAGCTAGCAAATAAACAAGAGAAGCTGCAGTCATGAAACAGATAGCTGAATGCGCAAAGCACATACCAGTCATGCCCAACTCCTATAAGTCCACGGTCATAGATAACAGGCAACGTATTGGGTCCACTGACAGGAACAACGTTCATAACCCAGCAATCAATCTGGAAATCATGCAAACCTGCTGCGAACCTGCCAAAGTCAAATTGCATTTAAATTCTCTCCAAGCATGTAGAAAACATAAAACTATCAGCGGCGCTCGAAACATTTATTTCTATGTAGAAGCGTGTCAAAGATATCAAGAGTTATGTAATGGTGTACCCTCCATATCCAGCTCTCATCTCCATCACATTTCTTAGTTGAAGCCCTTTCCAGCGGAATACACGAACATAAGAGTCTATTATCTCGTTCCAATACTTAGACTCTGCCTTGTATATCTCCTTTCTGGATTTGTAGGCATCCATTTCTATGCTCTGGAGCCTGTCTGGTGGATAGTGAAGGCGTGCTGGCCATGTAGTTACATTAGCTCCATATCCATTTTCTGGCAATGGGGTGATGCATGCCTTCAAACCCACATACCTGCCAAAAATACTTCATTTGTCATGGTTGTTGTAATTTACTTTGATTCAATCTTCTCCTGCACAACTAGTTAAGCCTTTGCTTAGCTTTTGCGGTGTATCAAAGTTAATGGACACACGTGCAATAAAGCAACCAGATCTACGGATAAAAATTTACATGCAAAAGTTCAACCAAGATACTTAATTTTATATCTTTCAACAGTGTTACTAAAAATGAAAGAAACCTCACGACGTTCTTGCAATTTTTAAGAGGCATCTGACTATCAGAATATATATTTTGAGTACTCATAGTCATGTTCCTCCTTTATTTATTTTAAATGCTATTGGACAACTACTACTGGAGTCGTTTTTTCCCCACTTTTCCTTGATAGGTCCATGATGTACATTCCCCTGCTGCATTTGTTTCCCTTAATCTCACTGTTTCTGGCCGAAGTTCTTGCAGTTTTTAAGAGGCATCTGACTATCAGAATGCAGATTTTGGGTACTCATGTTCCTACTTTATTTATTTTAAATGCTATTGGACAACTTTACTACTGGAGTCCTCTTTTCCCCATTTCCTTGCTAGGACCATGATGCGCATTCCCCTGTTGCATTTGTTTCCCTTAATTTCCCCTACAGTCAAATTGCCCATAAACAAAGAAAAGAAGACGAACAGAATATATAATGTTTCATTCCCTACAACTCAACTCAAGTAAAGAAGGGCTAAATTGGACTATCCATGAGGCCAAAATGTGGACAATATTACAAATTAACACATTAAGGCTTTGCTACACGTTTATGTTTTCGCTCCAACGAAAACAGATTCTCACATAATTTTTAAGAGATCAACTTCGTAAAGATCATAATAGCGTCACAGGTCATGCACCGAAGAGAATGATAGCTGTTCCGGATTGAAATACAAAAATCTGTGTATTGTATGCTGTGTAACTAAAGAAAGTAAACTCCAAGGAGTGAAGTAGTTCATACCAAACATTGTCTGGATCATCATTAGAATCACATAATGGAGGTTGCACTCTACTATCACGATTAAGATAGCAGCTGTTGTTCAAAGGTTTTTTCCATATAGCAATATATCCTTTCTTCTTTACTAGTTCCCAACAAATGCGAGTTGCCAGGTCCACCACTTCTGTAGATAAATTAGCCCAAAGGTGAATAAGTGCAATTCAAAGACAGTGACAAACTCTCAGCTCCAAAGGTAGATGGGAATGGTGCTAATAAAATAGAAATCACAAGGACAGGAGGTTTTTTTCTTTTGTGGGTTTTGGGGGGGGGGAGAGAGAGAGAGAGAGAGAGAGAGCTCTTGGATGTCAACATTAATCCGGGGAATGACATTAAAAAGCCTGTAAAAAGTGTAGACTAACACGGTAGTAATTGACAGTAATTGTTTTTAAAGATAGAGGATATTCATAATAACATTGTCATGATGAGCTACCTCCCCATTGTCCTTGTAGGTTCTCTTGGTCTTTATGAACAGGCTCTCCTGCCCACACAAAGTATCCTCCTGCCCTTAGCATCCTGTTTGCCTCAAGAAGCAGCTTTCCATCTCCATCACAAGCAAACGAGAAATGGACAATCAGTTTCAACGAGCTTTAGACAACAAGTATCAAATACATTTACAACCTTTTTTCCTTTTATTTTCTTCAATTCGTTTTGAAGAGAAATGATGAAACTTCTGCAATAATCGCATCAGATGTACCCTAGAGACTTCATAAAGAATACAGAATAATGGTCTGGTAATTTATAGTTATGCAGAAACATGTTCAAGATGTAGACTAGAGCATCTTGATACTGAAAATCTGAAAAGATCAACTTCTAAGATATCAGAGGCTAAAAAAGGTTTGAATGCTATATATGCAGAGGGAAAAGGGAGTACCATCAAGGGTCCAATTCACTCCACATTCTAAACAATGGATGAAGTCAAAAGCCTGGCTTGGATACAACAGACGATGTGTAGCAAATGTTGCTATCATGGCAGGCACACCGCGCTCTAAAGCAAACTGAATCTGGTTCTCATGAACATCTTTTCGTGCTATTGACAGGGTAGTCACATTACGCTGCATCAACAAGGCACCAACATCTGCTACTCCACTACCAATGTCTAAGGATATTCTGGTCTTTTGTCCGAAAGCAATCTCAGGAACCATCTGTCCATTCAATGAAAAGGTAGAATCGCTGTGTGCAGATGAAAACCAAAACATGATAATCGTTACAGAAGAGACTAACCTTAGAAATCAGATTCAAGTGTTTATCTGTCCTTCCACCTCCCAAGAAAACGAACTTGCCATTATTTATTGATGTCCATTTCTGGCCACCTTTATCCCCGACGAATTCTGCACGGGGTACGTTACTCAACCACACCTGCAATTATATCTCGTACTTAGCCAAGAGAGAGGATGAAAAGAAACCCCTCTAAAGCTTATACCAGACAAAGCACTGATGTGATGCAGACTGATAACAAGAGAATAAATGCTCTTCCTTTGTCTAAAAGTTGTGCTTAAACAATAAATGCTCCAACATTTTCAGTTTACCCAAAAACAAAAACAATAAAATGAGTTGTTTCTAGTTACTTCTATTATTTGATACTCAGGTTCTTGTAACAAGTGTAGCAGTTGTCTCTGAATTCTCATTGCCACCAAAAGCTTCCCGTACAAAATTTCTTATCAGTATCAATTTGTACAACCACTAGTTCTGGATTCCATAATGCTTCTGAATCCTACATCTATCACCCGCATATCAGTGTCACAACATTTTCCTGTTGAGATTTGAAAGCACCCGTAAGATTTCAAACTTCAAACTTTCAAGTTTTCAACCTAATCCAAACCAAAAAAAAAAAACGAACACCACATGCGCGAAACCCCTCAATCCTTTGATCTAAACGAACAATACAAGACCAAATAATAATTTTTATCAATGCTAACCCCGTTGAAATAAAAGCAAACATTTTCTAAATCCAACTACCTCGTCTCGGCTCCTTGGCCACGGTATTCGAACCTGATACCGCTCCGGCCTCGGTACGACGCAATCCAACCCCTTCCCTTCCTCCGGACAATGCCGCTCGTACTTCTCTACACTGTCACCCAAATTCAGCTGCCTAATCTCATCCACGTTGTCCAAACACGGTACATAGTCACGCATACTCTGGTCACACACCTCATACTTCTCAACCTTAACACTGCCACCACCGCCAACCTTCTCCTCCTCTGTCCCAGCGGCCCAACGCTTCAACTGGTCATCCGTGATACTCTCATCTATCTCTCCAACCTCGAAATCCAGCGTCATTGCTCCCGTCTCGTCTACTATCCCCATCCTGATCAATTTGTCTACCGGCGGCGGCGGCGGATATTGAGGCGGAGACGGCGGAGGAAGAGGAGGCGGAGACGGCGACGGCGACAAAGACGTTTCTGTGGCGAGAGGTAGCGGAGGAGGCAGAGGAGACGGCGTCGTTCTGGTCAGAGGGGGGAGTGAGGAGAAGATAAGGGAAGGGTAACCGGCAGAGAAACGGTCAAAGAGGAAGAAGAGGGAGAGGGAGAGAAGAGCAAAGGCGATAATTTTGACAAAAGTCGGGCTCCTAACAGCCTTGCTCAGGTTAGCCATGGTGATGGGTTTCATGAGGAGCTAATTGCTTGCTTCTCGTGAAGATGCGGGATAATTGAAACGGACATGGAGAGAAGCAGAGGAAGGGTCGGCAGAGCGTAGACGGTACGAATGTGTGCGGACTATGGGGGCGGGTGAGAGAGAGAAAGATAGAGAGAGCGGGAATCTATGGTAAGAGTGAGAAGATTGCGATGGCGTGTGGCTTCCTAGTTTGGATTTCAGTGAGGTAGACCCCACGGCTGGGACCCACCATGAGTACACTACTCCCCACAACTGGGATACTTATAGCAAGTGCCGATTTTGGAAACTTCTGCTGGTGTCGGTGAGGTGTCCGAACCGGAGTACTGGACGGACCCGAACGGCACGGGAATGCCTACTTTTACAATTCTTATGTTTTCGCTTACGACCAAAAAAAAAAAACAAGAATACGAGGATATTGTGTACTCTCAAATTGGTCTTTTAGGGTAAGTAAGTTTCATTTTAAACCGATCATGTCTTTAGTTAGTCATTTAGTCAGTTTCAGTGACTATATGAAAAAAAAAAAATCTCACATGAGAGTACTAACGGTTACACATGTTAACTAATTAGTAGTATTTTAATTTTCAATCACCTATATGACTCATCCTCGTTAATTTTAATTTCATCTCAAATTTTTAACATTTAATAGTCTCTCTTAAATATTGAGCTAGTCCAATATAATGTAAAGAATGTCAGGTGAACACGTGTCCCTGTTAGGCACTTGAGTTGACAACAGGGGCGTGTATAGACACTTGAGTTGACAACATAGGCGTCTTTGAGCATGGACAACCTAGATGGTTGCCTAAGACCTTCCAAAATAGTAAGGTCCCAACTTCTTATTTTACTTAAATATTTAATAAGTTATAGACTCTAATTTAAATATTTTAAATTAACAAAAGAAAAAAATAGTCTCAAAATATTCATTAAATTTTTTTGAAATCTTTATTTAATGCAAAGAAATATATATTTTAAAATTTCAAAAGAGATAACTTCCAACTTTAAAATTTTAAAAAAAACTATCGAACTTATAATTTTAAAATTGAAATAAAAAACTATAAACTTCCAACTTTTAGCGGTTTCTTAATTTTTACTTTATTCCTACTTTTACTATTCTCATCATCACTTCCAATTTAAAATTGAAAAAAAAGCTTATGGACTTCTAAATTAATCGAGGCTGACAGTCTTTTAACTTTTAGTGGTCCGGATCGATTTTAATTTTTTTTATTTTTTTATTTTTTTTAAAAAAATTAAGGTTAATTTCAAAGAGGAAGGTGCATATAAAAATGTCGAGTTTTAGTTTATATTAAAATTAAACGTTTTAAGTTTATAATTTGTATTAAAAAAGAAAACTAGATCGGACGGAAAATTTGGTCCGATTTTTCGGTCCGGTCCGATCTGCGGTCCGGTTGTGTACAGCCCTATTAAACTGGGTTGCATGTTATTAAATTGCACTTCATACTTTGGCAGTATTTCTATTTTGCAAAAATATCTCTTAAGTAAAAAAATTTATTTTTTACCTTTGAGGTAACATTTTCAATTAAAATAAGTCATTTCATCTGTGTCCGTTTAAAAAATTAATAAGAGTAGGTGACGTAATACGTCTTCCACATGTCAGCCTCGATTATAACGCACCACTTGTTTATTGGCCTCACAATTTTCAAGTCGGATGCCAACTAGAAACCCAATCATCATCTCTTTTCCATGTCACTTAAGAAAAGATCACTAATGAGGAACGGCGCCGATCTTGTTGCAAGTAAAAAACCGGCGTGGCCCTTCCCATTTTTTCACCTCCTTCCCGAATGACATGAAACCCAATTTGAATCCTAACTCTTAACCCTCAAAATGCAAATCCAATATACCAAACCCTAACCCTAGATCAGTTGGCACCCAAAATCTTGAATCCTAACTAAATCTCGAAACTCATTATCTCCTAAGCCTACAACGAAGCTCGTAACCCATATTCTCGAAATCGTGTGGGCGAGGACTTCCACGGATAGAATACATCATAAGGGCAGATGGTAATTATTTTCCAAGCCTGGAGAAAATAATCCTTCGGAAACTGCTTAACTTAAAAGCAATTTGTGATGGTTTTGGGTAGAGTCGGTAGACAGTGTATGGTTTCGAAGTTACAAGCCCTGCATATTCACAATTACTGTAGAAAACTTCCAAACTACGGGTCATAAACTTCCAAGAAACATATAAATGCTGATAACGAATTAATTTGGAACAAACACAAAAATTTGGAAGAAACACTCCAACAATTCTGCATCGAAATTTCAATACAGGGCCACGTTGGGGGAAATGTTAAGAGTTCGGTAACAAAATACGCAGAGGAAAAAACCAGAGCAATAGAGGGAAATGGGGGAGAAGGGCCAAATTGGGGAATTTTTAGTTAAAACTGAAACGATGTCGTTCAGTCTATTATTTGGGTTATTAAATTTTTTTAAGTGACGTGGAGAATAGACGATAACTGGGTGTCTAGGTGTCAAGTGACCGAGCATCTAACCTTGAGATTGTGGAGCCAACAGACACGTGACGTGTTTTAATTGGAGCTTATGTGTGGGAGATATGCCACATCACTTACTTCAGTTAAGTTTTTGAACGGACAGACTAAAGGGCATATTTTAATTCAAAAGGATATCTTATGGATAGAAAATAATCTTTTCTTACTCTAAGGACATATTTTTAAAATACAAATATCGTAAAGGCATGATGCATTTAAACTTTATTAAATTGGTAGGTAAAGAAATTGGGTTGAGGAAATGGGCCTAGCCGAAGAGACTGTCAACGTTAATGATATTCAAAAGCCCACTACCGATCAACCAACAGCTTGGTCTTGCTACCGACAAATCAATCGATCACCACTAAACTACGTACGCTAATGCGTTGCCGGCTTGCTGCAACATAATCTTACCAACAAAGGATTTTATAGGTAAAGTTCACACTTCACAGGCCCTTTTAAACAGAAACTTGTCTTTAGGAACAAAATATTCGGTCTCCATAGGGATTGTCCCTTACCAAACTTTTTCGAGCATTATTTCTACTAATTATAATTCTAATCGTTTAATTATCTAATGCATTTACTAATACTAGAATCTAAGAAAATAACCTGCAGAAATATTGTTGAATTTCATAGAGATAATATAATTATGTGGAAGAGCTGATGCCTAAAATCGAAATACATAACAAATTTTGTTGGATTTTATAATAGAAGCCCGAACTACTCAAATTTTCAGAAAATTCCATTTTGCACTCTCTAGCCACCACACATTTTGTATTTTGCCTCCCAAATTATAAAGATCGACACATTGTACCTAAAACTATCAATTGTAATCAAATTTCTCCCTCGAAGTTTTGAAAACAAATTATCAACCGCTTAATTAATTTCTTCTTTATTTTTTTGTAATCAAATGATTTCTTCTTTAAAAAGCGAAAGAGGGTGGGCGAGGAAAGGGCAATTTTCTTAGAAAGAAAATTGGAATATTTCTCAAATTACACGATTTGAACGTGGGGCGGTATTGAACTATATATCAAATCATCTAATTAATCAGCAAGTCTTGAAGCATATCTATATTGTATAATGCTTATCCATTTTAGTTAGTTTTCTTCATCGACCAAGTCAATTAGTTTAATCTGGACCACGGAGGAATGACAGAGATTTGGATATAATTAGTCAATGAAGGGGAATTTCGCAGAAAATACACATACTTTTGAACCATTAAACGGCCTTAATTAACATGGTCGACCAACCTATCAAAATCTTAATTCTTAACGACTTTTACCTGTCATTGCCACCCCAGGCGGCCAACTGTTATCTGCCTCTAGAATTAAGTACATAAACTTCTAACGTTACAACCAGGTCAAAAAATAGGTGTCATAGATGATTCAAATGCACGAATGTGCAGGAAACTGAAGAGCTTTGATCTGACTCTGTGAATGTCCCTTCGTCTTTTTGTTTGCTCACTTGATCAAGGCATAACTTTTAGGTAACAACTTGATCTCTTATAAGTGTACAAAAATTGAGAACTTAATTATATATATATATATATATATATATATATATATATATATATATATATATATATATATATATATATATATATTATGTGTAAGGTCATATATAGATGGAAATTACCGTGATTCACGTGAAACATCTCGGATAAAAGATGCACGGGCTGTGAGGTTTGAATAAACTACAGGAATTAGGATGAAACGAAGTTGAATATATGGGCATGAAACCAATGGGCATCTTATCTATAATATACCATCATTTTCCGAGTCATGAGATCAAACCAATGGGCATGAAATTATGATCATTTCTCCATTGTAGATACTTAATTACCATGTCTATCCCAACCTAAACTGAACTGTGAAAATTAAAATATAAGAGAAAATAATTTCGACTAAGAGAAAGAGAGAAAAAAGAGAAGATAGACATAATATTAAGTGGTTCGATCCATAGACTTACATCCATGTATTAATGTGGGAAGACCTAACTCATGACACACTTGTATACTCACTAATGTAAGGATAAGATTGCAAGATAAACTTTATTTATAAACCCTCAATTACAAGAGTCCACATTGCTTTAGCTCCCCCAATCGAACTATGAAATATATATTGTTTCTTTTAGGTATTCATTTTGCAGAATTTTGACACATTGTACCTCAAATATTAAGGCAACGCAATTGACTCACTTCTTTAACCATCAATGGTAAATCTTAACCGAGGATGCATATAGACAACAAGTTTTTGGTAGTTTGATGGTGTAATATCATGTCCAAATGGATATTAAGACTGTATTACAAAATAGGTGATAGTCATTAGGCTATGAGTAAAACGTGTATCTCTTCCTAACTTTTTTTTTCTCTCTCTATTTGATGTACACATGACTACCTAATAATCGGCGGGCATACGAAAATTTCAGTTAAGGATCATGGCGTAGAGCATGGAAAAATTAATGGCAAAGGCATTCATTTAAAGTGAAGATATGTCGTGGGCAATAGCTCTATGATTTTGGTTGTTAGTAGAAATTCCTTTTTATGTCATGCTTCCTTGCAAAAGCTTCCTCGTGCAAAGAAACGAGAAAACCGCGGTCACTTCGAATACAGAGAACCAAGTTTCCCTCGTGCTTTACAGAGAACTTGTCATCATGTGATTTGAAAAGTCAATGAACATATAGACGTTACTTATTAGAATTTAGAGAACCAATTTTTCGAATCAGAAAAGGACAAACTTGTACCCCACGTAAGTATTAATTAAGAATTTAGACAAAAAAAGTCTTAATTAAGAATAAACTCCTCGGGGAAGCTTATATATATATTATAGTAGAAATACATTTCTTATATGCTACATTATTAGAACATTCTTTGAGAAATTCCTAGCTAGGTCTTATTTCTGCAGCAATGACCTTTCCCTTATCGAGACAAATGGTTGTCAAACAGAAAATTAGTCTCCCAATCGACAATTCGATCGATCCAATAATAGGACTAGTACTAAACTTCTCATGAGAAGACAATTTGGCTTTTTATACGATAGACATGCATGCTCTAAATCATGATTCATGCAGTAAAACAAGTGACGATGATTCTGCCAAATGAACAAATCAAGCAATAGCAAGAAACATCATGTTCTTGAATTCCTCGAAATCAAGTTGGCCGTCCAAGTTGGTGTCATAAACATGAATCATAGTCCTACAATCTCGGCCGCTATTCTCATCCCACAGCCCCAGGCTCGACAGTACATGTTGAAGCTCATCGCAAGAAATGAAGCCGTCACCATTCAAATCGAACACTTTGAACGCCTTAACAAGGTCGCTGTCGTGATCCTCCTCCTCCGCCGGTACCTCCTTGCTGCTGTTCTTTTGCTTTGATATGGAATCGTAAAAGAACGAGAACTCGTTAAAGTCGAGGCTGGCTTTTCCCACTAGAGGTTCGAGCTCGTCTAGGGTGAATTTGACGTCTATTTTGTCGAGAAGCCAGTTGAGCTCCTCAAGGCTCACGAGCCCATCTCCATTCTTGTCAAGCTTCCCGAAAATCTGGTGCAAATCGTTGGCGTTGAGGGGAGACATAACGGCAAAGTACGGCGGCCTCCAGAAACAACACAAATATCCGAATTATCAGAAATATTTGTGGTATTTGATTGTTTGAACACATATATCAATGTGATGCAATCTAAGCCAGACATGAATATCTATATATAAGGGATAAACTCTAAGAGATATTGGTCGTCCCTTTGAAGTTAGAATTACGTATACAGAATGGTACATGCATGTTGAAATAAACATAGTTATATTTCGGTCCAGCAGGCCTGTAAAAGAAGTTGCCAAGAAACTTCGTGGAACTGGGAAGAGTTCCCCAAAAAAACTGTCAGAGCTGCGTGCTGCAGGCTTCATTCAGAATTTGATGTAGAAGTTTCCATCCTATTAATGTTTTTTCCCTTATAGCTTTTCTGAACTGAATAGTACTGTCGATAGGGGTTTAAAGTATATATGTTCTTCGACCTCATCTGTCCATTCCATTTGTGGCGTGGTTATATATAATACTGTGCACATATTTTATATCCTTTTATCTCAGTCAATTGGCTTCCTGAGCAAATTAATAATCTTCTCGGGTGGGCACAAATCAGACAGTTTGCGTACGTATCGGACCCGCACTAAATCGTCGGTCCATTTAACTTTTTTTGGTGGAAACTTGTTCACCTAAATATATATCCTTTGCGTGGCAACAAAAGGAACTCGTGGGAGTCTATGATTTGATCTATCCTCCAAAATACTTATGAGAGGGTTTAGGCCTGGACGTTGTAAACAAGTACTGGGCTTACTTAATTATGATCAAGAAGTGAGCCCTAATTAATGAAAACATGTTAATTTAATTCCTCACATTTATTGGTAGATAAATATGTGAGGATGACAATATATAAAACATCTTGGGATCGAGTACTCTATTGATCACTTAGATCATATATATATCAGGTTTCATATACCATTTTTTTTAAGGGCATTAAACGGCCATCAGGTCTAGCACAGCTTTTAGAAAGAGCATAATTAATTAAGCATAATCTCTTATTATATATATCTGAGTAATTAAAGGTTAAATATATTTTACACCCTCTAATTATGGGGATATTGACACTTTGCACTCCAATCTATTATTTTTGTCACATTACACTCACCAATAATTTTAAATAATTTGCACTATCCCTTAAAATATCAGTTAATTTGGACAAAAAATATTTTATTACGTGCGAAATTACAATTTTGCTCCTACACTTTTTTTGTCAAGTTATTTCATGAGAATAAAATCGTAATTTTAGAGACTAAGGGCATGTTCGTTTAGGTAGAATCCTCAGGATTTTTTGAATCCTCAGGATTCTACAACTAAACATAATTTTTCACACCACATAAATATAACTACAACACGCATACCAATAAAATTAACATCACATAAAAATTCTCAAAACACAAAAAATCCTCACAATACACCTTAACCGAACACACTCTAAAAATTAATTTTCGTCTGACGGCAAATTTTAACAGCAGATGCAAAATTAATTAGCGTGTGCAGTTTTTCAGTTTCCCTGTTGGTCGCGCCTGATCATCATCATGCGGACATGATTTGATGGAGATGTCTAGCTACTAGAGATAATATTAATTAAAGGATAGTACACGATGAGGAAGAAAACCTCTATTTCCCTTAATCCTCTGACCTTATTTTCAAAATTATATTTTATCCTTAATTTAGCCAGCACTGAACATGTTACATGTACATGTCAAAGCTTCAGGTCCAGTATTCGGCTGCCCAGTTTTCAAAACATCGATCCAAGCAATTAGATGCATTCATGGCAGCGATATTCCTCTTTTGGGTTCTCTTAATTTGTTTTTTCCTGAGTCCATATGTAATTAATTTATATCCTTTGGTAAGTTTCATCGTAAACCTCCAATTAGGACCAAGCACACGAAACTAAGGGCGCCGTTTGTAAATTGCAACCCGTTTTACATGAGATAGAAGATAAGATAAGAGACCTATATATGGGCTGAGTCAAAACGTTGACGTTAAAGGTAGTTGCTGCAGATCTATTCGACAAACTTTGTGGTAGAGCCAATAATTAATCTTTGAAATGGAGACCGAGTTCGATATATATATATATTGATATTACAAAAAAAAATTATAGTCTAATTCATTGTTGAGCTGTCAATATTCCTTCCAAGATCAATTGGTGTTAGGACGCTATTGAAGTATTTTTTTTATAACATTCAACATTACACCTAGAGGGCCTGTTCTAAGAGTGCTTGTAAGGAGCGTAATTATAGAACTCCAACAATCCTGCGACTTGAACCATAACCTCATGACTTTGATATCACTTGCATGTTAGACCTTTGAGTCGTTATTCTTTTAAAAATCAATTGGTGTTAGGAAAGCGTTACTCAAGTCTTTTACGGCATTTGACATCGCACTTGGGGGATTGATTCTAAAAGCCTCTAATGAAAGATATTATGGAACTCCAACATTAGTTATTTAAATCCTAATTGTAAATTGAAAGAGTATATATATCTCAGTTCTTAATGCTAAAACATTTTTATGCTTATGTTTGAACTTTGATCTTGGCGCACATGATGTTCATGCCAATTTGATGATGCTTAGTTATTTTGACAAGTGATTAGCTTTGAAGACTTGCGTAAAAAGCACAAGTTAGTTCAGAAAATGCCATTGATTAATTTAGAGTCAAATCTACCAATTAACAGTACAGTTTTTGCTCATTTCGATCTCTTCGCACTATCGCATAATCTTCATGACGTGCATATGTAATGATTTATGTAGGGGGGAAAATGAGAGCACCATTAATGTTCAAAGCGTATCAGTTATATTACTCATTACTTCATGCACAAGTACTCATGCAAGCAAAAATCAGAGCCCAACAACTTAAATGGAGTGAATTTTATTTTCTTTGCTGGAAACAAGCCAAATAATTATGAAATAATCATATTGGAAGGATTCTATATCTTCCTTACAAATATGGCTGAAAACCGGATTTTCGATTTGGCTAAAATAGAGGACCGGACCGATCCAACCAAATGCGGTCCGGACGGTTTCATTTTTTTTTCAATTTTTTTTTAAAAAATTTAGGTTAATTTTGAATTGGGAAAGACATAAAAATGTAAAATTTTAGTTTAGATTAAATTTAAACTTTTTAAGTATGTAATTTGTATTAAAAATATAAAAGTATATTTTATTATTATTTATATTAATAAATTCGGTTCGGTCCGGACCGCATTTAAAAAAAGGGCCGGATCAGACCACATTTAAAAAAAATAGGACCGGACTGCAAATCCAGTCCGATTTTGATCAGCCCTACTTACAAATGCCAAATTATAAGCCAACAAACAACTAATTCCTCATAAATGAATACATGCATTAAGCATATAAACATTTATATGATTAGCTAAACATGACTAATCATTATATATTAAGAGATCGACACTACAAGAAAATTAAACTTTGCTACAACCACGAGCTAGTTCGCGCTCCCCAACTTCTCGTCGGTGAATCATGAATATCGTCTACCGCTAATGTATATATAACCGTTAAAATTGAATTAGGTATTTATGTCAACGGCAGATCAACTCCATGTCTCAACAACGGCGGGCCGATAATTCCAAAAATAGGAATAATAAGCTCTTTTCATTGAGACAAGTTGCATTTGTCTGTCATAGACATGGTCCGAATCACGATTCACGAAGTCAAAAACGAGGTTGACGATGCTTCTCCCAAATGGACATTAATATTCAAGCAATAGCAAGAAACATCATGTTCTTGAATTCCTCGAAATCAAGTTGGCCGTCCAAGTTGGTGTCATAAACATGAATCATAGTTCTACAATCTCGGCCGCTGTTCTCATCCCACAGCCCCAGCCTTGACAGTACATGTTGAAGCTCCTCACAAGAAATGAAGCCGTCACCATTCAAATCGAACACTTCGAACGCCTTAACAAGGTCGCTCTCCTCGGCGGCCTCCTCCGCCTTCTCCTCGTCCGCTTGTATTTCGTAGCTCATGCTATTGATAGTTAATTGTTTTGATATGGAGTCGTAAAAGAACAAGAACTCGTTAAAGTCGAAGCTGGGTTTTCCCACCAGTGGTTCGAGCTCTTCTACGCTGAGTTGGACGCCGATTTTGTCGAGAAGCCAGTTGAGCTCCGCAAGGCTCACGAGGCCATCTCCGTTCTTGTCAAGCTTTCTGAAAATCTGGTGCAAATCGTTGGCGTTGAGGAGAGACATGAAGGCAAATTAAGTAAAGATGAAGAAATATACGTGAATGATATGGTATTCGCTGTTTGATATCACAAATGCTGGCTAGTGTTATGGTTGGGTGTATATATATATGCCAAAGTACTCCAAGAGATTCGGCCCCTTTCACAGTACGTACGGAGCAGTACAAAAGGGTACGGATTGGAGTCAAAAGTGCCGGCCCATTGATATTCTCTGGTCTTAGGCTGGTAAAGGAAGTTGTCAAGAAATTTCGTGGGAATTGGGAAGTGTTCGGAAAGATCGAGAATGCAGATCAGATAGCTACAGCCGCCAGCCGGTGGGAGTGGCTTCAGTAATTCAGATATTTCAGCTACAGCTTTGTTGTCTATAACACGTGTTTCCTTATAGCGCCACTACTTTCTAAAGATACTGAAAAAAGGGTTAAACAAATATGCCCTTTCGACCACTGATCTGTCTTGTATTCCGTGTGTAAGCCGCGTCCCCTGTCCACATATTCTCCTTTTGCCTCACTCAACAGGATTCTTTGGAAAATAATTGCCTTGGGTTGGCACTATCAGACAGTTTGCGTATCCATCGGAGCCACGCTGAATCGTGGGTCCAATGAACATTTTATGGTCGAAACTTGCTCACCTAAATATCAAATTAATAATAAGATTTCGTATCCTAAGAGGGGCCGGTTAAGCTCGATGTTGTAAACTAGTTCGGAGTAGCTTACTGTTTCACCGACTCGTATAAAATTCTACTTTTTATTATATTTTCATTTTCATTTAATAAAATTTTAATTTATCTCAATTTTCGCAACATTCCTTATGCAAACATGATCTTAATATTGCTGTAACAGCTTTATGCCCGTTACTTATAACTGAACCTTGGAGGCCCGTTTGTACTCTGCACCCTTATAATTCTTGTGATGTGAAATGAAAGTCTAAGATTGCCTAAAAAAATGAAAAAACGAAAACAAACCTTAGTGTGCCCTGAAACGAAAGAAAAAAGCAAACAAGCATTTTAAGTGACTAGCAACAAAAGGTCTACAGATCACCACGGCACGTTACCTTCTCATTCCGTGCCCACAAGACAGTTTCAGCTGAATACTAATGTGTTTACACAACACGTACTATCCTTTATTCACCTAACAGGGGTCAAAAGAATTGTGCCCCACATTTAACACGAGTTCAAACTCTGTTCTGAAAGATAAATTGAAAATCTTGGCAAAAAAATTGGAAGGAAAAACTGTACAAAATTTTTAGCTGTCTATTCAGAACTCATTATTTCACAAAAAACTTCTGTCCCACCTTAAGCGAGATAAATTACTTACAAAAGATGAACAAGAAAAGGGAAATTATCACTGGCTTGAGGCATGATATCATGAACGTCTATCTGGATAAGTTCACTTTCACTTATCCAAGCAGAACTTGCCAGGCTCGGTGTAATTCAATTCAAGCTGTTCTATCTTGTTGATCCTGAAACCCCTGATTCTTAGTTCTTCAGGCTCTGAAGCGTCTTTGTAATCAATTTTTTCTAGAACCCAACCTTTGTTCTGCACTTTACCCCGTGCTTTTACCTGTTTAAAAAGATCATCTTATTAAAAACAGTACAGGAAATAAATCGGCATGAGAGGATATGGAAACAGCTGCTAAATTAAGTTTTGGAGCAAAAAATTATCAAGGAAGAATTTAAGTCAGAAAAAGGCAATGGGTTTAGAAAGCGAGTGCATAATGATACTATTTATACGTGAAATTCAGTAATTTAGCACTAAATAGGCATAATAGAGGCACTATAATGGGGGTGCTTGGCTAATATCTGACACATTCCTGATTAAAAAACCTTGTTTTTGGAATGTAACTTGAAGCATGCAAATTAACCTAGTTTCACGAGTTAAAATTACCATAAATTTGGAGCATTCAAGGAAAATGAGAACAAAAAGTGCATTCAACTTTGACATAAGGACAAATCGACACGGATTTGCCTTTGTCAAATCCACCTGCTATCATCTTGTCGTTGCTTACCTCTGCATCTTCAATGGCATCGATGAGAAGAGCTCCATCCAATGAGAGGTCCTCAAGAAAAACATTACGGCCCTTGATGACCATAGTTGACCTCTGAGAAATAGTACAATTTCCAAAAACTTTTCTTTTGATTTCTGAAAAAGCCAGACCCCATTTGGGCTTCCATGTGATACGAGGCCAGACTTCTACCTCTTGTCCATTGAAAACCTCAAGGACTGGATCGGCAACTTGGACACCAGCCTAGCATACACAGAAAGAGGAAACCCCATACTTAAACAACATAGAGAGAGAGAGATTCCAAACCTAGAAGCTGTTTAGATCTGTGTAGATTACGTTGCACTGGAATTCAGGTAGTTCCATTTTACCACCAACAAAAACACCCACATGTCAAATCCACCAGAGATTACTTGCACACAATACATACTTCAAAGCAATGTAGAACTTGATATTACACATGTTCTCTCTTGACAAGCACATTATTTCTATTGTGAAACTGGAAGTACCAATTGAACTCAATTATGGTAGGATGATGTAGTACAATCTATGGCGCTATTTCCATTTGTTCACCTCACTCGCTGAAGTGCAGCAGCATTAACCTTGGTAAAGAATGCATAGACTTAAATTGGAGAACATATATGGCAACCAATGATCATGTTTCAGATACCCATATAGCCCCCTAGTCCCCCGCATCACTGAACCAATTGGTGAAGCATTATCATTCTTTGATTGTTAATAGCACAAGTTGGATGCCCAATTACCCTACTACTAATGATATGACCTTTGAATTTAAACTGCAGCTCTGTTAGGGAAGCACCGGTTGTGTCACTCAAAGAAGATGCCATAAAGTGATGAGCTAAAAAAACTGGAAATGTAGGATGAAAATCAGGCTATATGAAGTATAGGCTGCACATGAATGCCAATTGGCACGACTCCTTCCTGAGGGTTTCAGGTAGGATTTCCTGGGGAAGAAGTTATTCTTCAAACTAACTTTTGATGCCCTGATTCCCCTTCCAGTCTAATGCAACAATCGCAGACGCCATCTCAACAATTGTGCTTAAAAGATTTCATATAAGATTGAGATATTAATCACCTTTCTGAGAATAAGGCTGTTTGCACGATAGATGGCCATTTCTCCAGAAGTTGCACTATGATATGGATTTCCTTTTGGTACCTTGGTTATATTCAGTAAACAGTTAGAAATTAAACCAATCCAAATTGAAAAGCCAAGATCTCACTTAAACCCAAGTAGGATACGAAATTGTGACTATCTAGTTAGTCTTCGAATAAAAAAGATAACCAAAATTGATGTTTACAAAGATGTGAATGGAAATAATTCACAAATACAAGGAGCAATATTCTAAATGGAAACCAGATATCTCCATCCATAAGAAATAAAATGAGTTGTTTATTGATAGCTCCATGTTCAATGGATTCAGAGTTACAATGACTAATATGAGTCAACTAGAAGATGAATGATTATTGAGTGGACAAGAAATATTTCACAGTAAAACATGTCTTTTCTTTATAGGCTGGAGCCACCAGGCTTCCTTGTCAAATGTTTTTGCTATAGCCAATCTGGCAGTGCGTAAGACTCAACAACAAATCTAACTACATGCTGATAAAGATGCGTCCCTTTTAGTTGAAACAAATCTACTTTTTGTGGAGATTTACTAGTTAGGGCATGAGAGGAGATTGACAGCGTAAGACTTTTTAGTTGATTGGCCGTAAGTGTGACTCTATCTTTATGTGCTTGTCCCTTTTAGTTGAAACTTGTGTCTAGAGTTTCTCATAGGGGTGTCTTTTGCAGCCCTTCATACACATGAGACAAAATGTTAAAGAGAGAATATGGATGGATCCAACCATATTTAGTAGGAATTACGAATAGAATGTATTAGATATGACATCAACAGCATGTTTAGCATGTCAACAAAATTTTATATTTCAAATTACTAAGAGAAATTTTTTGGAGTTTGACTTCTATGAGGGTTTGTGAAAAGTTGGTTGAAATTTGAAAGTTGAATGGTAGAAAATTGAGTTTTATTGGGGTTTGTGAAAAAGTGTAGATAAGATGAGTTGATGAAATTTTATTGGAGTTAATAAAAAGTGAAGATAAATGAGTGGATAAAGTTTTTTTTATATTTGGTAGGCAATTGAATTTCATTGAGATTTGAGATTGAGTTTTATTGGGGTATGTGAAAAAGTTTTCAGATTTTGTTGTTTAGCTGAGAAAGTTTTGAAAATAAAAAAAAATATCTAAAAAAGGGAACTTTTTGTGCTGCTAATCAAGACCCAAGTATAACTCCAAGTCTGAAAGTTGACAGAAAAAATGAAACCATCTTTGTGGCGCTTTTGCAACATGAGAGTAATCAGGCCCAGTGGAAAATTCAGGAAGACTATGGGGGCAACTATAACTACCATATCAAACAATCCTATTCACAAATAGAAAATCTCTTATACATTTTACACTTTTCAAGAAATTTTAGACAATGATTAAGACAATGGAAGTGCACCTCTGACCATAAATTTGCAAACCGTCATTTACAATTGTTGTATCTTTTTTAATGAAATAACAGGTGGTCCAACTAATCCATCAGACAAGGTGTATCACTTGATCCTTCAGGAGCTCTTACATGCAGGGCATAAATTGACAATATAATAAGATATGAATAAGTGCATATGGAGAGATGAAAAGCAGGGTAGTCTGCTACATTTGATGGCATGACCTCATAAAATCCTCATGATATGAATCAAGAAATGTACTCTACCATAAGTTCTTAAAAGACTAATTATATAAAGGGTTGTTTGAAATTCTTACCTTAGAAGCATCCTCAGGGTTGTTCTTCACAGGTGCATAAGCAAGCCATGTATCCATCACCTACACATCACAGCACAACTGCTGAGTTAACAATCAGGCACAATAATAGCAACAACACCTTCATTCTGCATATGCTATCGTAAAAAGAGCTATTATTCGATAACATTTAAAAACCCAAGTCCATCTAAGACTCAGGTTTAAGGAAAAGTCAGATCGAGTGATGTTAGCTTGCTGAAAATCCAAATTCTCGCACAGGAAAGCATAAGTTACCGTAAATCCAACCCTTGCCGATGGAGGCAAAGTTTGTGGATAGTCTTGCATCATGCACTCTAGTCGAGTTGAGGATTTAAATGAAGATTTACTAGCATCTTTGTATCTGCAGTAAGATTGATAGAATGGATCACCAAAAAGCAGAACAAGCACATATTTGCAATGTCAGATATAGCTCTATACTCGAATATATTTGAAGTATGCTTTGGATGATTTAACAATTTTTCCTACATGAATAAAACTACATGTAAATCTAGGTTATGTTCGTTTTGAGTAAAAATGTAGGATTTTAGAGAAGTTGTGAATTTTTATGTTGAATAGTGTTTTATTGGTATTTGTGTAAAGTGGAGAGAGAAATGATTTGATGTAATTGTTTAATAAAAAAGTATTGGAGATATGTGAAAAAGTATAGAGAGAGAAAATTTATGTTAAATAAAAAATTAAAAAATTGTTGGAGATTTTGTAAAATGTATTGGTGTTTGTGTTTGAATTCTGAATATGTTCGGTAGAAGATTTGTGAATATACTTAGAATCCTGAAAAAAGTGGGAAAACGAACATATCCCTAAATTTTCAGGGATTTCAAATGAAAGCAGCTTAATGTTTTATGTTATTCTAGGCTAATCATTCCTACCACATTTCTGCGAGCAAAACAAGCATTTCCCCAATGCTAGACTGTCATAAGTACAAAATGGAAAATAGTACACACATGAGTTGTGACTAGCTGATTAACCAATTAGTTACATGAATTATAGTCCGCTCAATTCCCTAGAAATTCAGAGATATAACCACCATTCATATAATACAACAATGCCTAGATTGTTCTATTGGCAGGCCATCATGTACACGATTGAAAAAAACTCACAAATAGAACAAAAATTCATTTAATAAAAGGGATCGCACTTTGGGTTGATAAACTCCTTTATAGCACCTCTTGTTTTTGTGAGCTCCTCAAGGTAAGAACCAAGTTCCAAAATCAACTGAAAAGAAAAGAAAACTATGAGTTAAGCCATAGCATATAGCAGTTCTCTTAAAAAGAATGTGCAACATAGCCAAAATTTGTTGTGAAATATCAGCTAATTTCCATTTCAAGAGAGAATACAAGTTGCTAGATTGGTAGTTCAAAAAAAATTGAGACAAAAGATGAACCAACCTCATTTTTTTTTATAAGCAAGTCAATCTTATTAGAATAGTGAAAACAATACAAGGGACTATACCGAAATCACTCACTAGTTCAAACAAGCAAGAAAAATAAGAAAATCATCAAAATCAGAAAAGGGGCCATCCAACAATGCATTAGCCCAACAGAAAAGAGAAAATAACATAAATTTCTGTTTGATGTTTTTGTTGAAGCAACCAACCCCAGAACTTAAGTTACCAGATCGAAAGGTTCACTAAGTACATTTACCCATAACTAAGCACACATCCAACTGATATGGATACGTTAGAATCCCCTCTCCCCGAGAAAAAAAAAAGGTCCATTAAGCCAACCAATTTCACATGCATAGCACAGAATAAGGAGCCGTGAATACACCATAAGAAGTTGAAATTCGTTTTCCTGTCAGTAGGCTCTAGGAGATGGATCTATCTATATAACAATGCTAGAAAAAAATGCATAGCCTAGTTTTGCATGATCAAATAATGGATTGTTGTTTCGTGACCAAATATTTCATGGTTCATTTTTTCAATAGAAAAAAAAGGGTTGAAAGCTAAACCTAGACAAACAGGAACAATGACACAACTAAAACTATAATGAATACAACAAAGCCTCGACAACCCATTGCAAAATAAAAACAGGCCTGATGACAAATTCCAAGTAAAAACAAAAAAACAAAAGCTTTGATACCAAGTTAAGCATACAACCCAAAGCATGCGCTAGCATGTGGAGGGACTCAATAAGTACGTACACTCAGAGCAAGCACACATCAGATTCCTAAACAATTTTATGATGAGGATATTATTCCACGGGTGAACACCTAGAGTCCAGCATGTGTTGCCCCGCAGAGACAGAAAGAGGAAGATGAGGGGAGATGGGAAGAAACAAGACACTACTCCTTACCAAGTCCCACACTGCTGCATTTTGATTCTCAGGAAACCAAATTTATGAATATGAAAAATGGTAGTAGCTTTCTATGGAGATACTTTACAAGATATATCCACCCCTTCCCTTGCCTACCGGTATGGGGAAGAAATTGTGAAAACTACCGGTGAATTTTCAACTAGGTCACTCACTTCAATTTTATGGATGACAAAGACCAATATAGTAAACCAGAAGATTTGAGAACGTCAATATCGGAAACAGACATCCTAGATTGATAGGTTGTGTGTTCGCTCAGCCAAATGATGAGTTTGTTACAGAAGTTTACCTGGTTTATGTTTCCTGGGAAAGGAGAATAGCCAGTCTCATCATTAACATCTCCATCTTCATGTCCAGTCGCTCTAAGCAGTGGATCAAGCTGATTGTACTCCACATTGATAACCATTGTCCTCCCTGAAGCCATTTTATTTGTTGATGAATATTAAAGACTACAATAGAATCAACATTCTCCACATGAAGACCACAGTAACTTTCACAGGTAATGTACAAGTTTATAGAAAAAAGTAATGGCAAGAATCTTAGATCAGATAGAAAAATATGGCTTTACATGAAACACGATCACTACAACTCAGGGAAGGGGTTGGAATGTCAAGAAATTTAAACATCTCTCTCTCTCTCTTTCTTTCTTTTTGAGCTAAGCAAACATAACTTTTTCCCAGGTCTCATATCCTTCAGATGATAAATATGTAATAAGTCAAGACAGAGCAATTACTTTACTGGTAATGTTCATGTAAATATGCATGTAACTGTAGAATTTTCGTCCTGTTATTGATGGGTCAGTGACAATGGCTTTGTTACTTACATGGACATGGAAGTTATTATTGTCAATGAGAGACCAGGATCCACCAGCAATCTTAATGGTGATCATTGTAAAGTTTTGGCAACCTATAAAAGCGAAATTTCCACTTACCTACATAATTCAAAGGTTTCACAACTAGATACTAGTGCTGGCAACTCGTTGACATTATCTACACATGCAATGGGAGAGCAATAATACTTAACCTTATTTTTTTTTACTCCTGAGTGATGCCATTATACCGGCAATCTGGTTTTAGCATGACATGCATTGGACTTGATGAGAGACAAATTTCTAATGTAACTGATAAAATTTGAGAAGTGCAAAGATACCACAGCATAATGAATCAACTCAAAACACTAGGGTTTTCAGTTAAATCAAGGGAAAATCCTCCTGAAATGTTGTTTAGCAGTCATAGATAAGAGAATTGAATATTTTTGCACAAATCCCTCTCTCCAAATCCTCGTCGACTTTTTTTTCTAGCCATCCGACACATTAATTCTAATTTATTGGCAGTTAGGGTGGCTTTTACAGATTCATCAAGGGGTTCATTGATAACATATCAGTGTCTCGAGTCAGATAAGATCACCTCACTACTACATAGGATTTTGAGGTTTGGTGAATCGTCTAAGAATGTTGATTACTATGGCAACATCTATAATATGCGTAAGAAAGATGCAAGCATTGATGCATAAAAAGTGAGAATTCACAGTTAACTAAATGAACCAAATGATACTATCAATGGCCAAGCACTACGGCAATCAATCTCGAGAGGAAAGTTAATCGCGACAGCTGTAATAATATACGTCCAAAGATTCTTCATCATAGTAACCAAGTGCAACATCCAAACTAATTAGCGTTACAAACAAACAACCAAATGAAAAAGAGCTTCAATCAAAGCTGCAGAAAATAAATTCTAAGACAGCCATGGCACGAATTGACATTGTGAGACAAAAACAATGAAGATATGTGTCTCAAAGAATAGCAAAATACCATCAGCATGAGTAAGTTTGGCAATTCCTCCAATAGCTTCTTTTGCTTTGCGTGGAACAGCAAGAGAGTTAACATGGTATTGTCTGCTCGCACTCACACCCAGAGCTGCTGGAATTCCCTACACTCAAGCAAGCAAACACTCATCACCTCATCCATTGTGGAACAGAGCATAACCCTACCAATACTAAAACATATATTGACAAAAGAAACGACAGATCGAAGCAATTGACCTTGAATAGAAGTCCATTTGTGTCTTGGAAAAACAGAACCCATCTCAAACCAGCATCTTGCCTGGAATAATAATGAAGCTTAATTAAAATCACCAAAAAAGATATTCTAACCAGACATTGAAATAAAAGCATATGATCGGACTCGACGATTCTATCTGGTTATATCTAGAACTATGAACTTCCACAGGTAACTTTAAACTGTTCAACTATTAAAAACAAAAATTTAATGTTAAAAACAAAAATTTAGGGAAAAGCTACAAAATTGTTGGTAAAGAGGTAAAAAAATAGAAGAATAATACTTCCTATAGAAGGAAATTTCAGGCACAAATTACTATTAGTGTATCTCAAAATGAGGACAGAGATTAGTTTCTTACTTTTATGCAGTGGCTTTCTATCTGTTAGACGATCAAAGCTATTAGTTTCTTGCTGTTAGGTGGATCTTGTGGAGGGAGAGGAACAACAGATGCTTCGAAAATTCTGAGCGGTCTTTGGATAGTTTAAGGAGTCTTGTTTTGCAGTCGCTTTTTCTTTGGGCTAATGTGATGTTGGGTTCTCCTTTTTCGGGTTTTTCGGATTTTCTTAGCTTTCTTGCTTGCTTATGTTAGGGGTTTTCGATATAGTCTTTTGTACTGTTGACTCTATTGTTTTGTATCTTTGTTTTTCCTTTTTAATAAGATTGACTTACTTATCAAAAAAAAAAACCAGTATGAGATCCTTATTAGAGCATATGCATAGAGAAGCGTACTTGTACACAAACAAGTAGATCAAGACCAGCAGTAAGAAGTATAAAGTGTAACATAACAAAGACCTCATAAGCAAAAGAAGCAATTCCAGAGATTAGGTAAGATTTGAGAAATACCACTCTCTTAAAAGGCCGCTAGAAAATAGAAGTGCATGCACATCACCATGCCCATGAGGTTTTGTCTATCACAAGTGGAAGAGGGTTAAGTGAACACAGATGGTATGAAGTTCCAAGCGTAGAGGGATTAGGGAGACAATAAGAGATTTTCATATGATGTTAAAGACTAATGCACAATTGCTACCTGAATTTTGTATTTGTTATGGGGGTCAACTGCAAGCCTGGCATCATTATCATCCAAGCACGCAACTTTTTCCTGTAATAAATTGTAATATCAGTCTTTCAAAGAAGCAAGCCTACATCTAGGATGAGCTTCCTCCCATAAGATGCCAGTTAGAAATAAAATACCTGCTTTAGAAGTTTTACTTGTGTAGGTTCCATTCCAAAATAAGAATTTGATTCTAACAGCTCTATAGTACGTGTATGTGTGTCATCTGACGTCATTATAACAAAAGGAATACGCGTTTGACAATCACCTACAAAATAAAAGCAACATTATTATTTTAAATAAAAAGGAGAACTAACAAAGAAGTTTAATTATCCCCCTCATTTACTAGTCTTCAGTGCCTAAGAGAGGCCATTAAGATAGGTGGGTAGGAATTCCATGAAACAGAAAATAAGAGCTGGAAATAGGCTCCTTCTATCTTTACAAAAGAAGTTTTGGCTGAATAGAGTTGGCAACTTTTCCCAGCAGAAAGGAATTATCAATCATCATATTCCAGAAGTTCCGTGGATGTTTTATTTCCAGGCAACATTCATTAGACGGAACATCTCATTAAGCGAACTGAGTCACTCTTAACATCCTGTGATGTGAAAATTAACCTCAAACTTTCAACTGCTAATTGAGGACCTAGGAAAAAAAGCACATGAGCTTAGTCCCGCAAAAACTAGTATGGGTTCAGGGAAAGGATCTCCCAAATGTTGGGTATTTGCCGGTACCATTTGAAGTTGTCTCTCAAAGTTTCAACATCTGTGCAGATGTTACAGTGTCCTTTTTTCTTCCTAGTGGCAGCTTAACTTTTAATCTTATATTACCGGACCAAATTCGGAGATGGTTGGTCCTCTTTCCAGCATTTCATATACCTACATTTTCTGTTATCATTTTTCTGTGAAGATCTCGTACGAACCGTTAATAACAATTGAGCTAGAGGAAATCAGGAAAAACTGACATCCCCCCCCCAAACCCCAAAAAATAAGCATTGGGTGGTGACAGACCTTGTACATGTTTACAGCTAGCTTCTTCAAGAGCCAGGATATACTCAATGTAGTGCTGTAAGAAACATGTCCCAGTAGTCGTTTCTGCTGGAAGAGCTACCTGCAAATTGTAAAGACGTTACTTTAATAGTTAAAAGGTCCTTTCTGTTTGTTTGATTGAGGTGGGATCGTATCGTTTTGTTTTAATTTGCTCTCTTGATGAAAGGGGGAGAAGCAATATATATATATATATATATATATATATATATATATATATATATATACCTATATACATACATAGGCACTAAAGAACTGGATGAATAAATTATGAAGGATAGTTACCTTTATGCCATTATATCCCAGACGTTCCCCAAGCCCTCCCGCAACAAGAACAAATGCAGCTTTTCTAGCTTCCCTGATCCCTGCCTCCTCAAAATTGAGAAAGTTCTCCTCACCATAAGTCAAAACCTCCCCCTTTGGAACCTGAAAAATTATTTGTTCATGTATCAACCAAGATTTATTATTCTGCTGCAAAAGAAAGAATGATACCCTGCACATCTTGCTAATATGTGAACCGTGTTGGTATGGATGGGGTGGTCAAGATTGGGGATGCATGGTATTTGCTCCAAACAAAAAGAACCCAAACATAAAAATAGGATCTTTATATATTTTTTTTTGATAAGCAAGATAATTTTATTGATATGTGAAAACAGTACAAGGGACTATACCGAAATCACGCATCCAAACAAGCTATAAAACTAAGGAAATTCTGAAAATCAACAAACGGGCACCCTAACACCGCATCAGCCCAACCAAAAAGAGTAAACATAAAAAAGCCATCTAACATCGGTACAGGCAAAGAACCCTCCTCAAAACAGCGGTTATTACGCTCCCTCCATAGGCACCACCAAACACATGACAGAATCATCCTCCAAATAGTCTTAGCAAATGGGTTGGAAAACTTCCTCTCCCAACTCCAGAGCACATCCACTACTTTTTCCGGCATAACCCAAGGGAAATTCATAATAGATAGAACATGCGTCCAAAGCCCACGTGCCACCGGACAATGAAGAAGCAAGTGGTTAACTGATTCCCCGTCACTGCAACAGAGATAACACCAATCAAGCAATGTACACTCCTCGACGACGCAGATTATCAATAGTGAGAATTCTCTCGTGCATAGCCTCCCAAACAAAGAAGAAGACCCTCATGGGGCACTTCGACCTCCACACCCCTTTCCACGGAAAGGCCAAGCCATTCCCACCCACAAGGAGAGAATACATAGACGTCACTGAAAAAGACCCCATTTGTAGACCCCATCCAAGACAGCTTATCATCCACACCTCTTCTAATCTCCAACCCGTACACACGAGTGAAAAAGGCTGAGAATTCCGCTAACTCCCAATCATTAGCCAGTCTAAGAAAAGGAACATCACACACAGCATGACCACCATTCCCCACCAAACAATCCGCCACCGAAGCCTCTTTGCAACGAGACAAAGAAAAACAACTGGGAATGCAAGAGACAAAGGTCTATCGCCGCACCAGCAATCATGCCAAGAACTAACTCCTCCTCCATTTCCCACCATAAATCTGATGTGCTTACTGAAGTCATCGCACACTTTGGAAATAAAGCGCCATAGACTAACACCATAAGGCCCCCGACTCAAAGAAGTTCTCCACCCCCCCAACGAGCACCCATATTTCGCAACAATAATCACCCTCCAAAGTCTATCCCTCTCGAACGCAAAGCGCCAAAGCCATTTGGTTAAAAGAGCCTTGTTGAACACAATAATGTTTCTAAGCCCCAACCCTCCATTCTGAAAAGGAGAGCAAACTAACTCCCACTTCACAAGGTGGAATTTGTGCATATTCCCGTCATTGCCCAAAAGAAAGTCTCTCTGGAGTTTTTCCAACCTCTTTGCCACTGCAGCCGGAATGGGAAACAAAGATAGAAAGTAAGTGGGAAGGCACGAAAGAGTCGACTTAATAAGAGTAAGCCTACCCCCCTTGGAAAGATACAACCGCTTCCACCCCGCCAACCGCCGCTCCATCCGCTCAAGAATCTCATCCCAAATGCAAACGCTCTTAAAGCAAGCACCCAAAGGAAGCCCAAGGTAAGTCATAGGCAACGATGTCACTCTGCAACCCTAGATAGATGCCAGCGTCTGAACATTATCAACATTGCCAATGAGAATAACTTCCGACTTAGAAAAATTGATTCGGAGGCCAGAAACTGCCTCCAAACACAAGAGAAGACATCTCAGTCTTCGAAACTAGCCTATGTCGGCCCCACACAACACCAAGGTGTCGTCAGCAAAAAGTAAATGGGAAATACTCACATCTCCTCCGGAACCACGACCAACCTTAAACCCCTCTAAACCACCAGCAGCCATTACCTTCTCCATCATGCGACTAAACGCTTCCATGACAATCACAAACAGGCCACGAGAGCTACTGAAAAATCCCTCAGGGCACCCATTGACAATAACCGAGAACTTCACCATCGATATGTAGAAGAAAATCCAATTGCACCATTTGTCACCAAAGCCACATCTACGAAGGAGGTACAAAAGGAACTTCCAATTGACATGATCGTAAGCTTTTTGAACATCCAATTTGCAAAGCATACCAGGCACTCCCGACCTCAACCTGGAGTCGATGCATTCATTAGCAATGAGCACCGAATTAAGAATCTGTCTACCCCGAACAAATGCATTCTAAGAAGGTGATTTAATCTTGCCCAACGTAGACTTCAACCTGTTTGCCAACACCTTGGCCAGAATCTTGTAAACACCACCCACAAGACTAATGGGGAGAAAGTCTTTAAGGTCAACCGCGCCAAGCTTCTTGGGGATGAGAACAATAAAGGAGGAGTTCAAGCTTCGAACAAATCTCTCATCCCTAGCAAACTCATCGAACATCAACAACACATCTGCCTAAACAATCTCTCAACAAGCTTGGAAAAAAACAAGGGAAAAACCATCTGGACCAGAAGCCTTGTCACCATTAAGGCTATGCACCACCCCGGTCACCTCCTCCTCATCAAAGGGCCTCTCGATCCACTCTGCCTCCACTCTCGAGATACAATCAAAGTCAAGCCCGTCCAACAAGGGCCGCCACCCAAAAGGCTCAAGATATAAAGAGGAGTAATAATCGACAATCGTCGCAGAAATCACCGCGGGGTCCTCCACCACATCCCCTTCCACCACCAAACTAGAGATCAAATTCGCTCTCCTATTAGAGTTAGCAACACTATGGAAGAACTTAGTACACCGATCTCCTTCTTTTAGCCAAAGGGCCCTAGACTTCTGCCTCCAGCTCACCTCCTCCAAATCAATTAAACTATTGAGCTCCCTAGAGACTTCCCACTTCCAAACCTTCCCCTCCTCATCTAGGACACCTTCCTCATCCAAACCATCAAGCGATTCTAGCTCATTAAATAAAGTCGTCTTCCGAATGCTAACATCCCCGAAGACCTCTCTATTCCAAACTTTGAGATCCGCCTTCAACGCCTCCAGCTTAGAGGAAAGCACAAAACTAGGAGACCCCCTGAAAGCATAGCCCTGCCACCACTCCTGAACCTTAGCTACAAATTCATCCACTTTGAGCCACATATTCTCAAAATGAAACGGCCTCTTAACACCCCCAAACTGACCACCGTCCAACAAAATCGGAAAATGATCCGAAAACAAACGAGACAACCATCTCTGAGTGCACTCTGGGTATAACGAAGCCCAACATGGACTGATAAGAAACCGGTCGATTCTAGACCATGTCTGAGAAGATCTACCATTAGACCAAGTGAACCTCCCACCTGACAAAACAAGATCCAGAAGGCTCAATTCGGAAATGAAATCCGAGAACTCCACCATGGCACTCCTATTACCCTCATCCACCGAACGCTCGCTAGGGAAACGAGTCACATTGAAGTCACCTCCTATACACCACGGGAGATTCCACCAACCATAAATCCCGGCTAGCTCATCCCACAAAAGACTTCGGCTACGATCATCATTAGGACCATAAACTCCAGAAAAGATCCACTTCGCCCCATCATCCACACTCTTGAGAAGCATTGAGATAGAGAAAGCCCCACAACATGATTGGACCAACTCCAAACTACGAGAATCTCATAAACACAAAATACCTCCCGACGCTCCCATAGCCTCCAAACAACTCCACTGAACATGAGGCCCTCCCCACAACCTCCTCACTAAGGCACGAGAAACCGTCGCAACTTTCGTCTCTTGCAGACAAACCAAGTCCGCTTTCCACCCTCTTAACAAATTGCCCACACTTTTACATTTACCCTTATCATTCAGACCCATCACATTCCAGCTAATTATTTTAGGTTTCATAAATACTGCACAAAGGCCCTCCCCCCTTCCTACTCCTCCGAATGTCAGAAGCACTCCCCTCATAGTTGACCGAGCATTCCAACAACTTTAATTCCCGACACAACTTTCCCCCGGATCTGCCCGGAGATCCACTACATAGACCCCTCTCTGCCTCCAAGGCGGTAAACAGCCGCAACAGATTAGATTCAAATCCAACGCACGAGACCCCCACTAAATGTCTAAACTTCGATACCATTTCCAGCACCCAAGGTAATGTATCACCCTCCACCCTAGCAGTTGCCGGAGGAAGCACCCGCAAAGGCTCCGTAATCTCCCCATTCAACTCACCCGAGAAAACAACCAAGTCCCCACCAACCTCCGAAACAGAGGCTGAGTTCCCCACCAATTCCATAACTCCCAAACTATCGGGAGACAAGCATAGGTTCGAATCAGAAGACGGAAAGCACGAAGAAAAATGTGCACCCACCTCCCCCGAGACAGGCCCCACATTCGAACCAGGGGCGTCATCACCACCCCCCAGCTGGATCGAAACCGGTCCACCATCACCTGAAACCAACTCTGTCGTCCCAGAGCAGCACGCCGAGACATCCCCAGTAGGTTCGACAAGCGAGAGGGCCGACAAATATGCATTCGAGACCTGCGCGACACCCCCCAGCAAATTCGTAACTGACCCCGCAGCACCCGATGCTGAAACATCCTCGCCCGAGCACCCGGAATCACTCAGCCATGTCGCCGGAGCCCCACCATCTGTCCCGGAGCCATCCAGCGCCTCCTCCAACGGCGAGCGCCCCTCTCCCAGCTGACCCGGGTCACCTTCGAGTGGAAGCTTCCCAACGAGCCCCAGCCCAGTCGATAAAGACTGTGTTGAAGGGCCACGCTCGCGCTCAGAGAGAACAGGCCCACGGCCCAACACAATTTGACGGCTCGTTGAGCCCACCCGGATATTACCCAGCTGCTCTTCACCTTCTCCTTCACGGGCTTCATGGGCTTCGTCTAACTTAAGCCCGTCTGCGACACAGCTCGAATCGTCAAGCTTCACGGCCTGGGCCACCGACTTAAGCCCGCAAGCCACGCAGCTAGAAACGTGCCCGATCTCCCCAGCCACTTCACGGGTTTTAGCTAGCCGAATGAGCATGTCCAGCTCGGCTCTTACACGCATTAATTGCGCCCACAACAACCCATCTGCCCCAGCCGACTCAGCAGGCCCCTCTGTCGAAAACTCCTTACCAACCTCTGCATGCGCCCCCATGGGGAATCCAACCGACACATGCCGCTCCATGCTTTCCACTCTATCGTGTTCCTCACGTAACTCCCGCCCTTCCACCACCTTCGTCTCCGGCAAGCCTGGCCGCACCATCTGAGCAAAAGACACCCCTTGCTGAACCTCAGAACCAGCAAGGCGAGATTTTCGTCGCCTCAACTCACCAATAACCGAGATCAGCTCCTCACACGAGCGAGCAAAGGATCGCCATCCACCACCCATTCGCCCCTCGGGGATCATCACAACCCCCCGCCGACGTCTGTCCCCAAAATCAACCAGTACAACAAATTGTCCATTCACATTCGAGCACTTCTGGGCCAGGAATGCACGAGATGAGTCGTTAAACCTCACCGAGAAATCTCGGTCCTCCGAGTCCTCCACCAGCTTGCCAACCACACCACCCCAAAACGTCCAACACGAACAGAGCTCTGCGACTTCCTACTCAGCTCATACAACGTGACCAGACCCAACGAGCTAACCGAAAAATGAAACTCCTTTGCCTCGATCGCTAAACTCCGAAAGAACGCCATTAGAAGCTCACCTCAATAGTAACTTACTAGTGATGTTATCAATGGGAAAGACTTCGCCAACATTGGTCCTAAATCGATCAAAGGCCAATTTTCACCTAAATGAATTGCATGTTGCTCCAGTAATGAGATAAAATGAATGACCTGTTCTACACTTCCAGTAGTTCTTTCTGTATTCTCTGTTTGCTGCAGCATACCCAAGCAAGGTAGGATCTTTATATACCCCATGTGCTTACATTTTTCATTGTTTAGTTGACTAAATGAAGTCAGAAAGAACCATTATAAAGCTTATGTAGTTCTTTGTTTTGACAGGCAGCAGGATAATTTGAAGGAATACAATAGAATCCCTTCAATAATGCATATCTGCCTCCAATATGGTCGATAGCATTAAGAGTTTCTATCAGCTTTTTGAAAAAAAGGAGGCAATCAAGCAAACAGGGTATAATAGACGAGTCATTTAAGCAATAGAGCTTCTGTGGTTTTTAACAGTGGGAAACCCAAGGATGGAAAAATTCTCTGTGGCACCCAGCCAATAAGTTCTGAAGCTACTAGAAAAAGAAGTATGCAAGATTTTCACCCAGTTGAACAGTCCAGATTTAAACACACTGCATAAATCTATTGATGGCTACACCATTTGCGATAACTGAAATCAATCATCCACTGTCGATGACGCTTGTCTCTCAGCAGCATGCAGTGTGTTTCTCAAACACCTCAGTGCTTCAGGTGTACAGAGGTTATATTAAGACTCAAAGTGAAGATAGTACTGCGAACCACGAAACCAATGGTTGAGTGCAAGGGTGTAGGGATTAACATGAACCAAACAATGGATATTTATATCAGATGATGAGCACTGAAGAGGAATTTGAAGTTATAGAATTTCTGGTTTGTTAAAATGTCAAACTTGCATGTGTTTGCATGTCTTTATGCAGATAGTAAGATTGCATTCATCCCATTTAGGAATTATTATGGTTGAATAAATGTGAGCCATTTGTACCTATTTGCACTTAAGTCGTCATGAAATCTAATGTCACTCTAGGTCGTTAAGTTAAGAGAGAAATATGCATGAACTTACGGAAGGTGTGAAGCCATCAAAAGGGTTCTTTCCTGCTTTTGAATCTGCTAAGAGTTCTCTGGCAGTTTTAATATAAGATGCCAAACCCCCAGGATAGCTTGAATTAAGCCGAGCCACCTGGAATAAAAAGCAATTAGACAAAGAAATGGAAACAAATATTTATTTTAAAATAATGAAGCATCCACATAGCAGTTGTTAAGCACGTAGTAGAACCTAAAAGATGAATGGATTAAATTAGAAGCTCCTTTGAAGGAGGAAAAAAAAAAAGGATTCCACTCCACTTATGCAATAGGCAGTGCAGTTTGTAAGTCAAAATCCCCTACGTAATCAGTTCAGTCAGGAATATATAACATGCACCTGAAATGAATTAAACACCATTTTAATTTTTCCTTTTTAATCAAAACAATTTGAAATTCTCTATGGGATCCTCTAATAAGTAACGAACTCCTGCCAACACGTTTAGTCTCTCTCTGTAAATTAATAACAAAAACATAACTTCCTTAGTTATAAGAATTTTTAACTTTACTTCCAAGCTTACATGTATCATTGCAACTTAAGTCTGATCAATGGCAATCCAAAGAAAACAAACAGAGCACTTTAGACCTAATATACCCTTCCACTATATCCTAACTCCTGTGTTCTAACTCTCAGTCATACCCGAACGCAACATTTCCCTTCACTCGTTTCTAATTCTACTAAATCAGTTTCTGATGCTTCAAAGCCAAATTTGCAAATCAAACCCCACAGGCTTCTTAATTTAACATTTTTTATGCAGATTCATTGAATATGAAATTGGAATTCTTTAGGAATCAGCGAGAATATAAACTAAAGAACCCAACCACGAATCCTGGAACAGGTCCTCCAACGTTTCAACGCATCAAAATTCAGAATCAATTCCAAAAACAAATCACACATTAGCTTCGGGTACGCCTGTTACAATTATATTTTCCCCCGGGGGAATCCTTAGAATTACTACTTCTTAGATTCCAGTTTGCCACTGACCCGCGAACAGATCCACCAACTAGGAAAAGGAAAAACAAAAAATTTGCCTTTTTAATAAACACCACAGAAAATAAAATAAAAAAGCCGAAATCTTTATTGTGTTCCACACTCATTAAGCAAAAGAAAACTCGTACCTGCTCAAAAAAACGTTTCTTCTCCTCATCATCAACACCGGGCTCTGCCCAATTCTCAAACAAATGACTCTGGCCCATCTCCAACAGCACATTCGCCAGCTCAGTCTAACACATCACCACCACTCGTAATAAAAAAAATCTCAAAATAACCAAATTTCATGCATCATAAAATATGTACGTGCATATATACCTGTTCCGGGGATAGAAGGTGGAGGTTCTTTTGCAAATTAGGAGCAGAGGAGGCGAAATCGGCGTGGATGGCGAGCTTGGAGAGGCCATCAGTGGTGGATTCGAGGGCTGTGGACGCCATAGTCGGTACGGGAAAGCCCGAGAAGTCACCGAGATGTTGCGGTGAGATCGGTTGAGAGGGTGAAGCTGACAAGGGAGAGTAGCAGCAATAGGAGGAGGAGAGTAATAGCTTTGAGTTTACGTAGAGAAACCGAAACGTCAAACGAGCGTTATAGCCGTATGGATCTGAGCCCAGATGCAGAATGTCACTCGTTTCTTAAACGGTCGGTGACCGAATGTTACGGCTGACAAGCCTGACATGGCTGTTAGTTTGAAACCATGGTCCACACTCACGTGCGGATATTTTTTTCTTTGAAAATTATTAATTTAGTTAACAGGTTTTGAACTTTACACTTATATTAGTTTTTTTTTAATTGTTGGTCATTGAGCTCTTATTACAATTTGATTTTTTCGTCACTCTTCCGTTTGCTCGTTAAAAAAGATATATCTTATCACTTGAATTTTAATATATACACTTTTATTTTAAAATTTTTTCTAATTATTCAATTCAAAAAGAGATAGACATAATATATAAGTATTTTAATACGAATAATATTAAGGGTGCGTTTGTGTACCAAAATTTTACTCCCTTTAAAATTTTAACACAATTAAATATTATAATATAATCTCTCTCTCCCCATCAAATCATTATTATTTACTACAAAAAAATATAAAAAATTACCTCTCTCTTCACTTTTTCACTAAACCCAACACCTAAAATTTTAACAACACTAAAATTTTACAACGCAAACACAACCTAAATATAGTAGAATTCATATATTGTATTTATCTATTTTTAAATTCCATTATGGAATTCAAGTAACAAATCAAATAGAATCCTATCCTATCTTTCATCAACATATTGCTCATCTTAAAAAAAATTCTTAAACAATTATTAATGTGAATTTTTTTAAGAATTTTTTAATAAGGCTTTATAAACAATTGTTTTTTTTTTCAAATAGTGTAGAAAAAAGATTAGAGTTAAACTTACAAATATGAAGGTGGGTGGTCATTTTCTCTTTTTTTTACTGGGATAAATATCTATGCCAAAAAAAAACGTCTTTAAAAGCGATCATAGAAGAAGGTAAAGTACACGAAAATTATAGATGATACGTTACATTAGAAGCTTGTTAACTAACCAGGAGTAAAGCACTTAGTGAGTTGGATTTGTTATTAATTTGTATTCGAATTAGCCACCTTACATAAAGAATCCAATTTATCCAAGTTTGGAGGGTTGGATGTATGAGTGATTCTGCGCTGCCAACCGATTTATTAGAAGCTTGAGCAAGGCCGAACCCTTTCAGCTACCTGCAGCTTTTGCCGCCTCCTTCTGTCAGTCAGTTTCCGTTTTCTCTGGTTTCTCCAACTGTTTGCCCGTTATGGGTATGATTAGCTCCTTAGAACATGTAATTGAAATATGTGAATCTCTTTAAATCAATGAAATCTATCAGCAGTTACGATAAAGAAGAAAGAAAAAAGTTCTAGCGGTCTCTCCAAAAGTTTCTCATATACATAAAAAGTGTTTCCAATACGGCAACATAAAGTGCTACAAACCCCACCAAGATCTTGTGAAAGAGTTTCACGCAGGCGTGGGGCTCTTCTTATATAGCTGACAACATGATTGCTGGAATGAACTATTTCAGAAAAGTTACACTTTGCTGCAAACTCGAATATCTTTTGGTATAATTATCAACAGTAGGAATGTTGTGGAGAATGCAAGCATTTCTGGTACCTTGTCAGGCGCTTGAACAGTGGCTAGCTCCAGTAGTTATTTTCCCGGCCATTATGCTCGAATTGAATCGAATCACTGTACTTCTTGAGGTTGGCCACCGTTGTTGTCATTAAATAGAATGCGTGGCTTTCCCATGCTGAAGTTGAGGACCTTTGCGTTCATGTTGTATTTGATCTCCCCATCATAGAGCAGCTTCCTGATGTAGTGCTCTATGTCCGAACCAATTAGACGAAGCGTGTATTCCGTCAGAGGAGCACCCTGAAAGTGCCTGAAACGTTAGCATGATCAACAAGGCAAAACAGGTGTAACGGCCCAAAAACAAACACTAGCCACATATGTGTTTTGACTTTAAAATGACTAATCAATGTTGCTTTTGAAGCTCCTTGGATCATTATAAAGCTCAGTTTAACCTAGTAAGTAAGACTTGACCCTTATAGAACCAATCTCTCATTCATCCTCTTCTCCCACTCCACGTGTGATTTGAGGTATCGCAATAGGGGTACACAAAAGTGGAAAACCCATATGCCCAAAACTGCAAAAATTAACTTCTGCCTAGCAAGAGACCAATGTCCGGCTATGCTACTAGCAGCTTGAGCAAATATGTTATCCACATTTGTCAGCTGTCATAGTCTATGTTTGATTTTCCCCATCTCCTTGGAAAACAATAGGTTATATGCCCTACTTATATGGAGGAGTGGGGAATAAAACTCCTTTTACTTCAGCTTATCCACCGACATCTTATCTTTTCAGCTCTTTCTAGTTTTGGCAATAAATTTTCTAAGTTCAACACTAGTCCCTATGAATTCTACCAAGAATTTGCTCAAAATTTCCCACAAGTATTTTCTAAACCGAGGACTTTGCCTGCTATACTATGAAGTTAGAAATAACTGTTTTTGGAAACAAGACGCAGGCAAATGTAAGTCTGGCTAGGCAGTGATCACAGTTGAAACACTACACCAGAAGATAAGACAGTAACAAAGAGATTGATGGGTCCTTGTAGTGTTCGGATATAATTACCTCATAGTGATCCACGAGCTCCTGGAAGTAAGAAAAAACCTTATTGCAGGTCTCAGGAGTCCAGACGAATTCATCTGTGGGATCAAGAAGAAGTGTAAGCTTGTCCATCTGCGTTTGATCAAACTCCCAGGTTTCAGGATCAATATAGGCTGCGTGAATTCTAACATGCCGCGTGCAACTGCTGAGCCACTGCCCTCCATATTCTCTGCTCATATTCTTGCTCTTTACATTCACTTGTGGTTCCACTGGCCTTGGTTGCGTTCCTTGTTGCTTCGTTTTCTGCTGCTTCTTCCTTTGTTCCTGTACCTGCATTTCTGGCGGTTCTTCTACTTCAGCTTGCTGCTGAGCTGAAACGGAGAATGCCCTTCTCTTGCTTAGTTCCCTCGTCCCTCCACTCCAAACCGGCATGGAGAATTTTGTGCAAGCCATGTAAGAGGAAACTGCTGCCATGACTGCGTGCTGGATAATGGGTTCTGGTGTACAAATTTTTCTACCTTTTCTTGATTAGTGTTCCTGGTTATTGCTTTCCAGGAACCAAATTTTAATAAATCATTTATGTGCCCATAGGTTTAGAGCCATTTATTTTGAAGATAAGATATCTTGTTTTTATTGGAGTGGTGAGTATATCCGTGTGGTCAAGATACAAAGAAAATTTGGCTGACATCACAAGGACCGCTCCAGTGTGCCCTATACTGTTTGTGTCCATTATTGTGCCCTTGAATTATGCACAATGAATATGCAGATACATTTAAATACATCTGGAATGGTAACTTCCCGATTGCTATAATCTGGCCTATACCCACTGAAAGAGCCTGTACCTTGTAACTCATCAGCGGTCAGTAGGGGTGCCCCGGACCGCCGACCAAAAAGGGAGGGAGAGATGTATGTGTGAGTCGAAGTTCAGATAATTGCTGAGTGGTTGTGGAGAACTGCTGTCTCAGCGTAGCAACGAAGCAATTACAGAAGAATGGACTATTGAGATCGGAATTATGAAAATCAACCATGGAATAGGAAACATTATGATTTCTAATGCACAATTCCTTTTGAGAATAAAATGCTTGTGTAACTGTACAAACAAAGTAAATGCCCTAGCAGCATCCTACAAAAAAAAATGCCCTAGCAGCATACAAATTGTTTCTGCATTTGCAGAGAAAGATAAAACATATGAAGAGTAAGCACAAAAGACCAAAAAAAAAAGCTTTCTTTCTCATTTACAACATTACGCTGTATTCCCCCATGACATGCCTGGTATGCTTTCACTTTGGCTGACAACTTTTGGAGACAATTAAGTTGTCAGGCTCGTTAATACATTATACGAACTGGTTTTATTAGCTCAGAAAGATCCTCTAGTTTCACCTCTGCTGAATCACTGTCACAAAATGTTTGCTCGCTTTTGGGATCATTACAGTCACCAACTTCTTCATTGCTTTCATCAACGCTGATGTAATCAGAAAATTTTCCTTGCAAGACGTCATCATGCTTCTGCATGAAGTGTTTTTCATGAACAGCTGTTCCGGGCTCAGAAACCTTGATATTCATAAAACAGAAGTAACGCCCTCTAGTATTCTTCTGTGTTCCCAATCGCTTCTTTCTCTTTCCCTTACTTCGGTTTTTTGGGTGATGAAGCTTGCATTTGGACCCTTGAGGACAGGATCCTGTTGCTTCAAAAATGGGGCAGACATAGCTGTGCTTCTTCCGACACTGTGAGAGCAGAGATATTCCATTTCACTTATTCTAAAGTTAGTGCGGGGTGGTGTGAACATGGAGAGAGAGAGAGAGAGAGAGAGAGAGAGAGAGAGAGAGAGAGGGAGACCAAGCACTAAACAGAAATCCAAAACTTGAAAGAATAGTTGGCACATGACAGAGGAGTATGAAGCATTATGCAGCAGCCCAGAAAAAAAACATCAAAAGAAAGGTTCTGCTGACAACTGGGTCACGTTGGAAGGAAACTTCGAGCAAGTTGATCAAGAAAAGGATATGCTCATCCCTAAGAGATCAATCCCTTGAGTCAAATTTGACTAGATATAGAATGAAAATCAGCACAAATCTACCCTAAACCGTTATATGGAAGAGATCTAGCACAAATCTACCCTAAACCGTTATAGGGAAGAGATCTATAACCATATCATTGGCAGGAATAAAAGATATCGTTAAGAAGGTTGTAATGCGTTATGACTAACTGAATGTTCATAATCCATTCTAAAGAAAATAAAAAAGAGAGCCAATTTCCGCATATATAGTGTTCAATATTGACACTAACCAAAACATCAATATAACAAAAACAATAAAGGGTTGCATCACAAAATGATACCTCATTACCATCCGCACAATAGCCCCTTAGAAATCCTTCACAAGTGGAGGCCTTTGGATTCACATTCACATGTCTATAAGGACAATTTCTGTTGTTGCATAAACCTGACAGGACATCTGTCAGAATTCTGCAAGCCTTTTACTGCTTCGAACAAAAGCACAAATTGAAAAAAAAAAAGAAGCACCTTGCAAAAAGTAAGAACAATCAGGCATCCTTTCAGGAATGACCTGCATGAGAAATACATCAAGATATAGTGTCAGCAACCAATTATAGAAATATTGTGCAGACCACATCAAGTTCATTTGACTGAATGCATGATTAGACCTTATGAGTCAATTTGCAGTTAGGATTGGAACATAAACCATTCAGAAACTTTGTACAGACAGCAATCTTGGAGGGATCATGGACATAGGGACATTTCCCATCATCTTTATTGCATTTCCCGAATCTAGTAAAGAACTGACAGTACGTCCGTTTTCTAGCCAACCTAAGTCTGGCAGTATGCAAACTCCATCTAACTTTCTCACTTGCCAAAATGCGACTTCGTTTCTTTGGATCCCTAATAAGCTGGTTACCATTGCCAATCCGGACATATCTGCCAACATTGGAACAATTATAGCAATCAATAATGTATTCAAGATAAACGACAAACTAAAATTCACCTTTTCTTTTCTCTTTTGTGGCTACTGACATTCATTATGAATATTCATGTTTCCTTTTCTTTTCATTGAGCATGAACATCCACATTTACTTGCATTAACTGCAGTAATCTATCAGTTTAAGGCACAAAAACGGCTACATACTCATTATTGCCAATCACTAATCTCCTTGGGATGTAAGATTTCTTGACATCCTTTCCGGATTGAGGAGCAGCAGAGCATGTTGATTCATCATCTACATGAAACATCAGTGAACAACTGGTCAGGGCAATGTAGCGACTAGAACATGACAACTTACTATGAGAGAAATAACCTGAAAATTGTACATCGTGATTACATAGAGGGAAAAAGATAGACAGACAAGAAGAGAAGATAGATAACTAAAAACAACGTTATTAAGCACCAAAAAAATGAACAATAGGCCACCTGATATCCTCAGAAGGGTCCGCTTTGTAGAATCCATCTTGTAACGAAAGGAACCAATGCGAAAGACACGTTCTCCTACAAAATAGAGGGCCGCATGAAATGTGACTTTATTAACCTCAAAATAAAAAGTATTGAAGGGCCCATCTAAATAAAACATTGATCATTTCAATACAACAGATATCACAGATTCCCAGAATTGTGAATGATCTGCACCCCAGGATTAGTTAATGGCCAATATGGGTCAAAACTCCACACTATGTGAGGACTCACGAGAAGAATGATTTCTATTCTTTCTCTGAGAAATACTGCTTGCAACACCATTCTGTTCTCTTTTTTTCCTTTCAACTGCAGCAACTGCTCGTGTAGCTTCCTATAGAAAAAAAAACTTGAGAGAACAGTAAGAATGGTCTTTCACTCAAAATCAATGATGAATCAACCAAAGAGACATTAAAGGGACAAATGATTGTCTGCATGGACGGCAGTAGACTAACCTCATTAACTTTCTTTGAGTTCTTCTCAATCGATTTTGACCATTTAAGACTAGATCCACCAACACTGAAAACCTTGTATTTTCGAAGTGAAAATCCATTGCCGGACCTTGTATAAACAGTGTCCCTTTTTCTTGACAGCAGCAATTTCCTACTGAAAGAAGACTTGTGTATTTGCTTAGGCAAACATAAAGAGGCTTGATAAAAGACTGAAACTAGCTACAACTATTTACCAACTTAAAAGCAAACAAACAACAGTACCCCATGCCAATGTACCTGATCATGGGCAACGAACTATTATTGGAAATGGAATTTGGATTCTGCATGAAACTTTTCCAGTAAGTTCTTTTCCATGGAAACAGGTAAGGCAAGACCTTCTGATGATGCAAAGAATCATGATTGTTTTTTGAGGACTGCACACCACGTAGTGTCCACACCAAAGAGGACTTTATAGATTTACGTGTCTTTGATATAACTGCAAATAAAAAGCAAACTTAAGCTTTTCTGTAACTACCAATCATGGAAAAAAAAACTAATCTATGTTACTGGACCAATATTTCCAAATCCTTCCATTGGTAGCAAGTTAAAAATTTAAAATGCTTAGGACTGGTGGCCATGACTGACATTTAGCGAGCGTACTAGATAACACAACCTAAAAACTACAGCTTTGAAAAACAGCTGTACCAGAAGTAGTTAAGATATTATGTTTATAGTTATAAAAATAGTTCACTCATCAATGTGGACTGCACACCACGTAGTGTCCACACCAAATGTTTTCTTGGATGCAATTACGATGATGAATTTCATCAAATGCATCGCTCAGCACTTCCTTAAGAGTGCACTGATTATCTGGAATTCAAAGTAAATTGCAAGAAATGGCTAGTAACAATCAAAATTCTAGCTGCTGGCATCACATAACCAAGAATAGGAAAAAGAAATAGTATTTTTAAGTAGTGCTTACAAGCTGCTGGATACAATTACCAAGCCACAACTAGGACAATATGGAAGAACAAAATAATTTAATTCAATGTTTAACAGTTTAAAATGCATCAGAATATATGAATGAACAAAGCTACTCCATGCTTCACTCAGAAACTACACTTCAGATTTTTCATGTGATAATTGTCCAGCATGAAAAACATTAACTCGGAGAATGAACCATTCACTACCAATGTTTAACTTTAGAATACACGTCCCTGCATCCATGTATACAAACTAACTGCTTGCATCAGAAGAAACCTATTTATGAGAAGTAAAAAAAAAAACATCGGATGAATGAGTTCTTCACACATACCCTTATGCAATTGCCTCTTACCAAACTTTCGGCAGGGAACAACCTTAGGAGCCTGTTGCCCCTCTGAGTTTGAAAGGTCATCATGCACAGTAACTGACTGCATGCTCTGATTTTCCAAGGAAGCCCTGATAAGCTGATTTTTGCTCCTCTTGTAGTAGGCATCAGAGTTTGCTTTGCTCTTATTGCCACCACGTAGAGACAGATCACAAGGGTCTGAAGTTGCCACCAGCTGATTTGATTTGCGCTTCACATATACTATCCTCTTGGAGGCCACATTCCCATCAGTTAGTTCAGTCTGACTTTCCAAATTGCTAGATGTACCAGTAAGATTTTCAGAATTTTCTGTTATCTTCAGAGAATCTTGAGCAATCTTCGTCACATTGTTAGCACTTGGAAATTTCATAGGATCTGATGAAGTTTCACAGCAACCACTAAAATGATGCTCTGCCAATGAGGAAGATAAGTTATCCCCTGAAGAGGCAGCATTTTGGGTAGATAATTTGGTGCCACTGGATAGGGGGGGTGTCCTGGGCCTCTCAAAAGGAGTATACATTCCCGTTCTTAAAAGGTTCTGTGGATCAGTAAAATCAACCTTACTGTCAGATCCTAAGCTCTTCCTCGATTCATCTATGCCTGAAGAGTTGGCCCGGAACACAGATGAACTCAAAGCATGAGAATCCTGGTGTTGAACAGCAGCTGGAGAAGCTTTTCTTACAAGACTGTTGCCTTTACGAATGTAAGAAGTATATTGAGACTTCACATTATTTTCCACCAACTGCCTTTTGGGAGGTACGGCATTTGAGAAAGGCTTATTTTCCGGCCGAGGAGGAACGGAATGATTACCACTTCGATGCCAAGTTCGGGGCTTTACCATACAGGTAGAAGAGGCTGTCCTCTTTGAATTGGTCGAAAGAAAAGATGGGTGACCCAGAAAAGTCCTAGGAAGGGGATGACCGAGCTGTGTCTTGCTTCCCACTAATTCTGCACTCATGAGATTCAGACTGTGGGCTGTGATTTTGGAATCTTGTGACAGCAACGGTACTGGCTTCCCCCGGATTGAGTGGTCCATTTCAGTTCCAGGATCTGGCTGGGTGGATCGTGGAAATGAAGTATGTGCAGGTCCATAGGAACCACCTTCAATAACAGACTTCTGATCTAGCTTTGGGAAAACCCCACTAACTTTCTCACTGGAAATTTGGCTGGGTGATGCTTTGCAATCTAACATTTCGATGCTCGGGACTTTGGACAAGGTTTCAGGATACCTTGGCCCTGGCAATATTCTAGACACAGACTCCATAACTTCATCATGGCTGTTAGAAGAAGAAACTCCAGCGCCATCATCAGATAAAGACGGATAGCTTGACACGGAAGGCAAATCATCCTTCAGGAGAAGAAGATCAGCTTCCAAATCAGTATGGGAAAATCTTTGATCTAAGTCTGGGGAGTGAGGTTCTGAAGTGATTTGACGCTGAGCCTCAACATGAATTAGAATTTGATCTTCTACACCATGTGCATCCATTTTTACTCCAACTTTAGTTTCAACGTCCATAATGCCATTTTGATTTACATTAATGAGTGTAAGTGGAGTAATAATTTCTTTCTGCTCAATTCCAAACCCTGCTTGACAAGGGGACCGTGCATTTGGATCCTCAGCATTTGAACAAGATCCAACACCTACATGCAGAAGGTTCAAACCATCATCTGTCGAAACACCCCTAATTGCACCCACAGCGTCTCTCAAAGTATTTTCCGGCAACATAGTGGTCCCAGCAAAAAACATCAAACCACTAGTACACACATTATTTATGCTAGACATTGCAACTTCCACTTCTTGTGTTAGATCATCAGTGTTAGTTAAGGACACTTTTTCTGCACAATATGTGACGGTCCCCATGGGTCTGTCATTGGTCTCAGATACAGATGACCAAGGCAACGCTGATTCAGAGGCAGAAGCCTCTCTCTTTTTTTTATATCTTGGGGAAGTGCCATCCAGATGACTATGACCATTATTTTTACAAGTAAACCTAGGCTCAGAACCTGAACCATTTGCATGCAGCACACTGATAACATCCGTACCAGGTAGTAAGCCAACATTGAAACTTCCGACACTAGAAACTGCAACCTCTGCAGGACTTGAACTCGTAGGAGATAAACATAAATCTGTATCCACAGGGTCTGCGGTGACAACAATGTCCTTTACAGGCCCTACATGTATGACAGTTGAATCAGAGAAATCTACCTGAGTGCTTATTTTTCTCCTCTTCTTAATCCCATGTGTTTTACCCTCACTAGCTTTGACTGAAACCACGCCCTTTGGAGAACTTTCCATTGCACGGTTCTCAAGTGATCTAGTGGCCCCACCTGCAGATGGGTGCTCATCAGTCTTATTTATGATTCCAATGCAAGAAACTGTATTCTTCTCTCCTAGATTACTACAATCATGGTCAGAATCCCATGTCGTATCTCTGCCATGGTTGGAGCATTCTGCATAAGCAAGACCCTGACCTTTTCCAGTTCCCTCTGAACTTGACAAACCACAAATTGCACTGTTTCCTACCAGTACCTGTCGAACTCCTTCCACCATGCTATTCTCTAGTGATGTGGTAAACTGATTTGTGCAAGGCTGTTTTCCGATCACATCAATGATGGTCTCATCACAAACTGCAATATTCTCTTGTGACTTTACTATACCGTATTCAAAAACCAAGCTGTTATCTGTACCATGGGTTAACCTAGATGTGATACTAATATCCTCATGAATTTTGGTTTTCTCTGAACTTAACAAGCCATAATTAACATTATCTTCACCGAATTCCTTTTCTGGAAAACAAAACTGCTTGCTGACATCTTCCACCCTACCAATTTCAGAAAAAGTATCTTTATTTTGTGGTTTACTCAAACCGTTGTCAGAATTTGACATGGTATGCAAGCCATTACCATTATTATTTTCCTTTACAGAACTCTCATCAATCTTATCTTCTTCAAGACTGGAAGAACCCAAAGGAGAAGTTGAGGTGTTCCAATTTCTGTTGACCTTTGGTACACATATCATACCAGAATCAGCTTCAATTCTACGATCATTTGATACTGCAGTCAAAAAAGACCTATCCCCCTTGTCATTTCCAGGCAACTCATTTAAATTATCTATAAAAGGCTGAAAAACAACATTGTGCCTTGACACCATACCATCAGAATTGATTATCTGTTCCAAAGGTGTTACAAGTTTATCAGACTCAAACGCAGCAGTTGGAATTTGAGTCAAGCTATCTGCTTTCACAGGTTTATCACACTTTTTTGCTTTCTGTGAACTTGACAAACGAGATTGAGGTTTTATGACTTTCTTCACTACTTTCTTCACAACCTTCTTCTTCTTTACAACCTTGGAAGCAGTTTTTTTACCAGAACTAATGTCAGTATGATCTTTCTCTGAAACTGTACCCATAGAAGACCTTTCCACTTTGCTCTTGCCTTGTGACATACCGGCCCCCCTGGAACAAGGCTGTGAACTACCATCACAAACACCCCTAAAATCAGAACTCTTTGCTTTCTCTTCCAATTGTTTGGAGTCCTTTTCAGAGGTAGATGGCTTCTTAGCAACACATTTACAGCTTCCCATTTTTACAGAACCCTGATTGAGTTTACCAAATCGAGAATTTGAACAATCTCCGTCACAAAATTTCCTAATTTTCTCATTCCCAGGAGTCCAATCTGTGTCAGAAACAACTCCTGAGCTAGAGGGTGCCACAATAGCCTTGGCCACCAGTGAGTTAGATTTAAAAGATACATCGAGCTCTACAGGGCTTCCTTTTCTCCGCTGTCCTTCTTCTTCTTTCATCATGTAGTCTAAATGCATATATTGATCTTTACCTCTAAAGGAACTAGAGTTGGACTTATCAAAATAACCAGAATAATGTAACTGTTCACATTCTCTATTCCTGTGATTAGGTTTGGCCATCTGAATTCTCAAAAAAGCACTCTTCTTCTGTATTTGTTTCCTTGGAGTACGATTATATTCATGACTACCCTCCCTGCTCCCTCTGTTATGATTATATCTAGCCACTTCCGCACCGAAATACTCATGCTTTGTAGAACCAATGCGAACCCCTGCCCCATCACCAATTTCACTGCTTCCCATCTCATACAACAAATCATTAATGTCTCTAGAGACTTGTCCATCCCGACTACCATTAATTCTACCACTCCTGCATGCCTCATTATCACGCGATGAACCATATCGGTGATCATAACCACCTAAACTCGATTCATTACCCCGTGCATTAGACTCAAACACAAAATCCCTACCAGATGAATCAGAAGTAGACACAAAATGATCTCGGCGATGAAAACTCTCATCCCTACGACCCCATACAAAGTTGTCATTTCCATGATTTGGATCAAACCCATCAGTGTACTCCACTCTAAACCTAGAACTACTCTCTGGATCATGCCTTACCTTATCCACCGGCCGATCAAACGAGCGCTGAAGCTGATGCCCATCTTTTCGATCGAAATCAAGAGGCAGGTGGTATGATCGCACGGCAGGGCGCTGGTTATCGGGTAGAACCCTCGATGGATCCCAGAAATCGGGTCGGGAGTGGTCTATGTCGGACAATCGGTGACGAGGACGATCGTCCTCTCGGCGCAATTGGGTCAAATTCTGAACCGGATGGACGGGATAGGGATTGGAGGAGGAGGAGAAAGCGAATCGGGATTGAGTGGGATTGAAGGATAGGTGTTGGTGCTGCTGCGGTGGAGGAGGAGGAGGGGGAGGAAGGTGTTGTTGGTATGAAGGTGGGAGACGTGGTGTTTGTGGCCGAGGCAGAAGCTGAGGCTGAGAATGGTGGTGGTGATTGGGACTTTGGAAATTGGAGGCGTCAGGAAATTGAGGGCGAGGAGTTGAAGGAGGAGGAGGAGCAGGAGGGGGAGAGGGAAGAGAATCGTACCTGGAGGAGTTGTGGTGCAGGAAGCGAGGAAGGTCCATGGTGGCGGCTGTGATTGTTGATGGTACTGGTCGTGGTATGATTTTCTTCTTGGCTTTGCCGATTCCTTGCCTACGCGTGAAGGAGGAGTCTCTTATTTTTCCTCTCCTTCCTCTTTTTGCCTCCTGTTTCCCTCACCTCCGATTCCTTCAGTTCCAACTTTCTCTAGTCAAAGCTCCCAAATCGCCATTCCTTCACATCCAATGGCTGCCTGCTTGCCACGTTACTACCGGATTGAATCTTTGGGTGGAAGTATGAAAAGTTGAAAAGCTGAAATCATCCATTCTTACAGATAGTTCTTCACAGTTCAAGGATTTGCTTAGTCCATCGCAGTTCAATGATTTGTTTGGAAAAGGCTTTTGGTTTTCTTTTTGGTTTTGGTTTAAAAGTTTAAATTTTGAAGATTAAATTATGTTTTAGAATAAGGAGCTAATTAGTGAGTTAAATTTCGACTCATTTATTCATTTTTTATTTAATAATAATTTTTTTTAATAATCATTATATTTAAAAATAATAATTAAAAAACTAATTTACAAAAATTAGGGGAAAATATAAATTTCTAAAAAAACATAAAAATATTTAAAAAAACTGTAAAATTATTAGAAAAATATCAAAATAACAAATAAATATTCGTAAAAAATATATAAAATTCAAAATTCAAAATCAAGGAAACTGTATATATAAATAAGTTCGCAAAACTAATTAATTACTATAAATTAATTTAAATTAAAAAATATCAAAATAATAATCCCGAATTTTATTCTTTTTAAAACTAATTTTAATTTTATTTGTTATTATTTTTTAAATATAATGATTACTAAAAAAATATTATTAAATAAAATATAAAATAAATGAGTCAAACTTAACTAACCAAACATCCCTTTTACCCGAACCTTCCACGTTGTTTTTGTATGAATGGGCCAAGAAGTATCAGTCATCATCCAAAAACAGTATCTGACTATATACATACGCATCGAGGCTCGATTAACATGATTCAACCTGATCACACTTGTCGAGTTTAATATTATGACAAATTTTAAAAAGATTAAACAATTCACAGTCCAACCTCTCAATTAAATTATCAATATAATTTTCAGGAGAATCAAACAGGAGACTATTCCTCTGATCTATATGACATTATGTGTACTCTTAAGACTTGGCTAACCGGAGGTGGATTTCTTTGCATTGATTTTGGTACAACGTGATTCACATTTTCTTTCGTGGGACAATAATGCATCATTTTTTCTTATTTCCACTTACCTTTTTCTTTTTCTTTCAGTCAGTGAGTGACGACAAAAGTGCATTCTGAATGCCGAAGTGATTTGGAACCCATGATACCTCTACTGCCAGAGCCATAAAGAGATATCTATGTAGGTGTCGGTGGTAAGCCGCAGATGGTGTACGTGAGCGACAATGGGTGCACGAGGCCTGTTGACTCGCTATGATTGTGGACTAGGACACCACTACAGAGCACTGGTTCTACTTTCTGAAGTAGCTTCCTTCGGGTGAGAGGCGATGATGATTTTTGCATGAGTTCTTAGTGGATTTAAGGGGATTCTTTTGTCCGGTTGCAAAAGTCAGGAGTAATCAATCCAGATACCGGCCTTGAGCGGTTTTAATTCCTACAAAATCTTGATTCTCTTGAAATGTGAATACTCATCTGCTGCAGCACTTGATTACAAAAAGATGTTCCAGTGGAAGAAGAAAGAGAAGAAACACACGTCCAAATGCTAATTCCTCTTGTGAAACTCTCACGTTTGAGAGAATCTAACAAGATTTCTAATCAAAATATCATATTTTTCAAGCATCGCGCTTCTAACAATTTGAATATCAGAAGACTAATTGGATCTTTCAAATCAAACATCATGAGAGAGAGGGGATAACTACAGAGGATCTGATAGGCTTGGAGTAAAAAATGTGAGGATACATCATACAAGGGAAGATGTTGATGGCAAGTGATGAGTGGAAAGGAATCTAGCACAAAGTGGCTTTGGAGGAAAAAAGCAAACAGAACGTGGTTTAAACAATAATTGTGGCAAATTGAGGGATGACAAAGACTTGGTAGTCAATGCATTTTGAGCCCCAAAAGTGCCCATCATACATATGATGCATCAAATGATCAGTCAAGGAATGTAAATATCTAGTCGAATCATGAATCAATCAATCATGTCAAAAGCAGAATTGCTCTTATTAGTGATCAGTTTAGGAGATATTTTTTTCCCAGTATCACAACATATTCCATCCTTCAAAAATTACAATTTGCTCTGATCTCAAACTGATTGAGATTTCAGAACACAATTGTCACTCTCCTAAGGGAAGGAGGAGGGCACGCCCACAAACAACCTCACATCCAACCCTTCTATGCGAAACCCCAGATGAGGCCCCAAAGCCAATGCGAAGGAGGAGGGGAAAGCAAAAGAATATACAAAAAGTTTCACAGAAAACTGGGACCAGATTTTTCCCTAGCCAATGGCCAATATCGTGGTCAGTCAAAGCTCGATGAGCGGCTCCACCTGCCTTTTAAGTAGTCCTCTAATGACACACTTTGCTCAATACTGCTAATGGAGAGTGAGTCATCCTCCACATCAAGTAGTGCAAGGTTAAGATGTGACTGCAGATCAGAAGGAGGACAAGCTTCGCCATCCAGCATGTCGGATTCCTCTGAAGCATTTACTTGTAGCCGTGCCCACTTCGTAACTTCCTTATCACCATGAAGGAGATTTGAAACCTGTGGCCGACAAGAACAGATAAATTCATTAAGGATCTGTTTGTCCCGAGGATAACAAATGTCTATAGAAAGCAGTAAAGCAATCATTTATGCAAGAGTATAATCTTAAAAGAATATACTTACGACTTAGCAGTTAAGCGGGTATAGTTGATGTAGTACATGAGGAAAGTAGAAAATAATGCACAAGCTACTAAGAAGATTTAGAGATCCCTTACAAGGCTCATTTGAGGCCGCGCTCGTGAGGCACGCCTTAAGCAAAGCGTTGCTGCTAAAATCATCCTTTCCATCTGGTCCTGATTGTACTTATTCCCCAAGCTTGGGTCTAACAATTGGGACACCTTCCCACTGTTCAGTATCGGCTTAGCCTGGACAGTGGACAGAGAAATTGAGTAGTTCAATGAATATTTTAAGAGGGAACATCAAGAGTTAGTTCAGTACTGGTAGACCCTATGAAGAGGACATACCCACATGACTAGGCTTTCTTGCCCTTTTGGATACTCATTGTTTATAGGCTTTCTTCCTGAAAGAAGCTCAAGGAGTACAACGCCAAATGAATAGACGTCAATCTTCTCATTTACTTTGCCGTACATGAAGTATTCAGGAGCCAAATAACTGTAGCAAAAAAAAATATTGGGATAAAAATAGTAATGAAAAATTCAATTCCTACTTGGGAAAAGTTGAGATGCTGATTTCAAATGGGAAAATGCAGATAGGAACTTTTTAAAGTAATCAACTGTAAATTACAAACCCAAAAGTGCCAGCAACATCAGTGCAGATTATGTGTGGTGCAGTGGTCGATGCCCATTTTGCAAGTCCAAAATCACAAAGCTGAAAAAACAAAGTACTATAGTAAGCATTAATCAATTCAACCTCAATCAACAAAAATGAGTCCAATAAAAACAGACAAAAAAATATGCATCACCTGTGGCTCAAAGTCATCAGACAATAGGATGTTTGATGATTTAATGTCCCTGTGGATCACAGGTCGAGCAGAGCCACTATGCAGATATTCTAAGGCCTCAGATATACCCACAGCCACTTTATATCTCTCGCTCCAACCAAATGCAATCGGGTCTTTCCTATTCCCTGATGTAGAAGAAATCAGAAAGATAGGAAGTAACTTAGACACGAACCAGAAATTGAATAGAAAAACCTTCATATAGCCTAGAAAAATCCTCATATATACCGTGAAGGTTCTCTTCCAGGCTTCCTCTTGTTAAGAAATCATAAACCAAGAGAAGATTGCCTTCTTCAAAGCAGAACCCCAGAAGGGAAATAATGTTCTTATGATGCAATGTAGTAATAATCTCTATTTCTAAGACAAACTCTTTTAAAACGTCTTCAGATGGCTTTAAGATCTTCACTGCGAGTTCCTTGCCATCAGGAAGGCAGCCTCTGTAAACCTGACTGCAGCCTCCTTTCCCAACCAAAATTTCTGGAATTAGAGAGGAAAAGAACAAGATCTCGTTTGAGTAAACCCGTACAAAAATAACATGGACCCTAGCAAGTTGTTTCAAATAGGGAAGTACGGACCAAAACATACCGGGCAAGAAATTAGATGTTGCCGAAACTAGTTCCCAGTACTCAAATAATCTGCAAGTGGATGAGTATTTCTCATGAAGACCCTCCAACTCCTCGGGTAGCGCTCTCGGACTGTGCTCAGGAGATAGTGGCGCAGTCGATGTCTCCGTACCCACTGGAACAATTGCGCCACTTTCGCCGTCTAAGTTTGATGACTGATCACAATTTATTTTGTTATGTTCGGAAGTAACAGTACAAGCATAATGCCTGCTTGGTAGCTGCAATGCCCACTGAACCACGGAGATCCGCTGCAATATGGACTGGTCAGAAACTTTTCTAGACGGACCCGAACGACGGAGCAGTGGCCAACCGGGTTTTAATTCTGGCAATTCATTGATTAACAGAGAAATTGGACTTGACGCCGCCTCCTCTTTCTCCACAGGCACTAGTGCCAAAGACTTATTTTCACCGGCATCACCAGAGTTCGCAGATTGACCACAAGAATTATCTGGCAATACAGAGTCGGGTCCACAAATTGAGCACTTCGTAGTACTATCCAGAACAGCTTTAGCTAAGCCCTGCTCCAACTCACGGCAACTAACCTCTTCAAATCTCTCCTTTATGCTCACATGGGCACTGCCCTTGTTTAGTGCTTTCGAGCTCTTATTCGATGTCCCGTAAATCATGCTAAGTAAACTATTACGGCCATGGTCTTCAATTCCTGAAGGAAGTGCAAATTTAGGACATTGTGCTATAGCAATAGGAGAAATTTTAAAACAAATAAATCTGAAACCTTTCAAGTGATCGACAGTTGTTGGAGAACCTTCTCTGTTAAACACAACTTTCCCATTGTTAACGGCAAGAACCCAACAATCCTTGGACAGTTTTTTAGCACAGTACTTAGCCACCGACGTTGATGACAGGATTTTATGGTGGCTCCGTGCAGTTCCGACTATAACCATTGCAGCAGAGTAAGAATTTGCTTCCCGAACTAGGATTTTCCGCACAGAGGTACCTCTACAAATCTTAAGCTTGAGATCCACCTGCAACATTTTCAACCGAACTCTCCACTAATTAACAATATTGTTCCATTTTGGTAGCTGAGAAAATGCAGAAACTACAAGGTTTGATTATTGCTTCAACTGTCGAACTATCTTTCTTATTTTCTTCGAACAAAACAGAACAAGGAAAGTAAACATACATAATACTAGTTTTTAATTATCGGTTTACCTTCGTTTTTCTCACCAACCAAAAAAAAAAAGAAAACTTCCATGGATAAAACATGACCCAAAAAACTCACTGACTTATAGCTTAAAATGTTGGCAAGAAATCCAACCTGTTTGAGGTTGCAGAAACCTTCATAGACAGCAAGAACAGAGTCAAATGCTTTGACAAGCGAAAGCAGCGACGACTTCCCATCTCGGTCCACAATTTCTACAATTTTTATCCATTTCAACCAAAACCAATTAATCCCAAACTCCAACAGATTAAAACCCAGGAATTAAAAGAACAAGACAAGACAAAAAAATTCAAGCTAAGAAACAGGACGTTGCTCATTTCCCTTTTACCATCATTTCCTAGAACATGGACAGCAACAACAAGGTCACCGGGTTGAGCCACCTTCACCAGAGCCCACGTCAGCAGCTCTCTGCTTGGCGTGTCCAGCTTCACCCCCACCACCACCGCCCGGCCACCGGAGTCTCCCAAAGCCTCGGCCTTTGATAGGAGACCTGTTTGCAGCATTTTCATTCTGTGTTGCCACCTCAGAAGACGTTGTTTTCCGGGTCTTACTCCAACCACGTCGTCGTTATGCTGCCGGTGATCTCAGTCATGTATATAAGTCCTTAGATTTTGAGAGACGAGTTTGGCTTTAACTGTCAAGTTGGTTTGCTTTTCAAGCTCGCGCACCAGAAAAAGAAAGAGAAAGGTGGGGGAGGGAGAATGTTTAGAGTACACTCCGCCCTATGTTATCTACGAGGACTCGTTTTCTGATTAAGCAATTATAACCGTTGCTTACGGTTGGCCAGTTTACTAGGCGATGTTCGGTTTGAAGAAAAACGCAGGATTTGAATCCTGCGTTTTTCATGTTCGGCGAAAAACAGAAAAAATAGAGGATTCGGACGGCAGTTTCCTTTTTTGCCCTGAAAAAATTAATATTGAATGTCTAAAACACCCTCCATCACAACCTAAAAATTAAAAACTACGAATGGCAAATTTGGAATTTTAAAAAACCACCTGCAGCCGGACTGCCTTTCGCCTGACATGTCGCCCTCCTTTTTTGCTTTTCGCCCACCTTTTTTTTCGCCTGACATGTCGGTTTGAAGTTCAAGTCATGTTTTTGTCGGTTTGAAGAAAAAAAGTCGCCCTCCTTTACTGTCGGATTGAGTATTATTTCGTTTTTTCTTTAAATTTTTATTAAAAATATTAATAAATTCGAAAAAAAAACAAAAAAACTATAAACATCATCATTCATTTTTTTACACCTCACCAACTTCTACACAAACACCAACACAACTTTAATATCACCTAAAAATTCACAAAATTCACAAAATTCTTCAAATCCTACAAAACCTTCAAAACGAACATCACCTAGCTTTTGGATCAAGTCATTAATGTTTCGTAACTCTAAATCCTCTTCCTAAGCAAATTTGGGACCAAAGACTGGGTCTTTTTTTTTTAACCAAAGACTGGGTCTTACTCATAATTAAAAGAGAAAAGAAAATACGATCCATAAAAATACATTCAAATTATATAAATGGAAATAAACTCAATTTACCAAATTCAAACATCATATAGATTAAAAAGTAGAGTTATTTGTCCAACCCAAACAACATCTTTAGAAGATTCTAATAAATTCTTATTTTTGCTTTCTTGTGTCAGCTAGCTTAAAAAATAAATATTTTTAATGGCCAGATTACCTAGCTGTGTAAAGCCGCTTGGAGAATAAAGAGAGAATAGAATCTTATGTAATTTTTTATTCGAACTGCACTATATAATTTAAAAGAAAATAGACACAATAAATTAATTATACATTATTTAATCCGAGAATGAGTATCATCCATACCTGCAATTTTTGGAGATGGAAGTTGAAAATGTTTAGATCAAATGAACTCCAAAGGAAGCTATGGGCCATGATGCTGGTGGGTTCACAGCTTTCAGGCGGTTGTAGAGTACATAAAATAGTTTCGAACGTAGAGGATCATAAAAATAATTTTCTTTTTTGTTAAAGGCACCTTCTTTTTTGTTATTTTTTAAGAAGCATTAAATGCACCTTTTTGATAACAATATAATGCCTGGATTTTGAAATGGCCAAGAAGGACCACAAGAAAAGGCAGAAAAGCGTTGGCCGTAGCCTATACTTTCTAAGCGCGGGTCGTTTTAAATTTAAAGCTTTTTTTGAATGTCATTTTGGTTGCCTTCCCGGACATTATTATTATTTTTTTGAGATAAATACAAAATTATTTTCTGTGTTATACGCAAAAATCGATTTAGTTAATATGAAAAACATCGATTTAGGGTCCGTTTGTTTCGTTGTAAAGCGCTTTTTTTGTAATGCAGTTTCATATGCAATGAGTTTCAGTAAAGTATTATAATTTACGGTGTTTGGTTGTCTAAAAAATATTTTTCAATTTTTGACTCCCCCTGCCCCGGAATAATGCCAACCAGGTGTTCAATAATTCAAGAACATGCATTCAGAAATTCATGACCTGGTTCTCACACCTTCAAAGGGAGATCACCGTCAACATACAACCCCCACCACGTAGGGAAAGAGGATTCAGGACTTTTAAAAAAGAAGACACTTTCCGGAAACTTATTCTACAGTTTACGTTGACTGAAACTCATTTACGTTGACTACAATTTTACGTGACATCCAAACATCCGAAAATAAGTAAAATACTTTACGAAAAGCAAAATTCAATGAAACAAACGGAGCCTTAGTCTCTGTGTTTCAGAAAGTGATAAAATCAGTCTATGATGGAGGACCAATAACAAACGAAAATAGAATCACATGGACTAAATCGATGTTTTTCATACCACATAGACTAAAACGGTTTTTGCGTATAGCACAGGGACTGATTTTTCATTTATCCCTTATTTTTTTTCTTTTCTTTTTCAATTTCGTGAGAAATGTGGAGTAACAATTAATTATGAACAAGTTGGTAGATTAATTAACCATTTGAAAGTTGACAACAATGTTTAGATAGTAACTCCTTACATGGACTTTGGTGCGTTGGTCCATCATACTTTGCTTTCACTTTTATAGACTAATTAGCCGTCTCTTATAAACTTAAATAATAACTAGCCTTAATCCCAACCCAATTAGGATTACATAAAATTGCTAAAAATTACAATTATTCGCAGACTGTTGCTATAAAAACTCTTATGTACCTATTAGAAATAAATTTCAATCATACAAAAATGGAATATCTTTACTTAAATACCCATAATCATGCGAGACACAAAAATTGGCCTTAAATAGGGAAAATTAAACCATAAATGGATTTATAAAAGGATGATACCATAATAGCTTCAAGAGACATCCTTCTTGATGTTGGGAAAAAGGTCACAAAAATTAAAGAAAATAACATCAAGAATTTACGTAGTTCGGCCTCAATCCGGTCTACATCCACTTCAGAACAATTTTACTAAGAACGCTTAAGAAAATCAATTTACCCACTTAATACAATATAGCCCACACCACACACTCTCACTTCTTCTCTCTCTGTCCAAGACTCACGTCTCACGTCCCACTTTTCTCCTATAACATAAGTATCTATTTATAGAGAAAAATACAAAAAAAAACCTAAAAGAAAATCCTAAACTTTGAATAGGGAGGAACTAGACTTCCTCTACAAGTCAACTTCTATTACAAGTTTATATTATATTGGTGTGGACCCCAACACTTAAGTCATACAAGTAATTTATATTTGGGACTAATTGCCCATTTACGCTAATCATATCATTCCCCTTTGTGTCAATTTTTTAAACACCAATCATTTAAGTAAGCTTTTCGTGGCATGTGATTGCTCGTGGTAGGTTGTATCTATATTAACTCTAACAAAAAGTTTCTAAAAATTTGACATCTAATATATGTAATAATTTCTAATTTGTTATTAATATTGCCTTAAATTTATTACCCGTTTTTCTCGATTCATTGTATAGTTTTTTCTTCGTTCTTAGAAATAACAACAAATAGAAGAAAAAAAAAATATATATATATATATATAAGAAGAAGCATGGGTACCTAGAGATTTTTTTTTTCAAACTTTTAGAAGCGTGATCAGTTTGGTCGGTGACGAAGCGAATTGAATAAGCTCGTGAGAGGCCTACCTCAACGTCCTCGTGGGCCGTGGCCCCGTGGACATGGTTGTGCGGTACGGAACATTGTCATCAAGTATTCCCAATCCAATCTCGGACACGTGGCGAACCTAATTTTTTCAAGCCCCGCCAGCTAGCTACCCCAACACGTGCACCACAGGCCGACATCCACGTGCTCACCTCCTGCAAGGGAAATAAATCTAAATTTATATTCCGAAATACATCCAGCCTAATTAACCATTGGAAATGCTTTCACTGCCTATGGGATTTTAGAGAATATTTATTATTAAAAGCTCAAAAAGAATAAGAATGTGTCACATTGACTCCTTTTATACGGTAATTAATTTATAAAATAATATATTATATGTATTCATTGTACCTTTAATTACACGTATATGCATGCACATATGTATAGCAACGTATTCTATCAATCGATTATGGACCACTTGCACTTTTTTCGGTCACGAATGAACGAGTCAAGAAAATTTAGTCATATTAGATAGATTAATAGACTAATTTTTAGACAACTGTGGCTTTAATTTTAAAATTACGGAAAGAGACACTGATTTTTATTGTATATTTAGTCGAATGAGTCACGAATGATACTCTAGAGGAAAAGCTTCAATCCATCTTTAACTTATTATTCATACGGAGTAATCGAGGGAAAAGTTAGGATTTTTTTCTTTTAACTTTTAGCACATATTTTTATGTCCTTTGGAGAATTATTAAGGGCGTTGATTTAATTAACTTAAACATATCTCTAATCCAAGGAAATCAGAGCATATGGGATCAGTTCCCATGGAAATCAGTACCCTGACAAGTGACAAACCCAGTAAGGCCACTATCACTATCCGAGGGTACGTGAGTCCAAATAAAAGAGGAATAAGAGGATGGGCCATAGTATTGCTGCATCCCTATACACGAGTTGCATGCATGAGATGGGCTCCACACAACATGGCTCCTGCTTTCTGCATCAGGGGGGGCATGCAGGTAGGGTCCGCCACCTAGCTAGCTCCCTCTTTGTAAGTAATTAGTACCCTTAATTAAGTTAATTCTAATACTGTTTTACTTTGGTCGCACTCAAATCTCTCCCATGCCAAATTCCCGGAAATGCAAGAACAACTACACGCGTACGGATCCTTTCCATTTGGCGGTTACGTGTAATTATTCTTGCTTAAGAGTTTTTCGAGTTCCCAACAATGGCCGTTAAAAAGGGATTTGCAGGCGCAAAACGACATATTACCCACCACAAGAAAACAATCCAACAGCGCGCGGCGTGCCAAACCAAAAGGGTCGAAATCCCGCTTCTTTCCCGAATCCCGGCGCCTTTACTTCATTGAGCTACTTAACGCTTTTTAACTGATAGAAAAGGAAACGCAACTTGTCAGTTGGTGGGCTAATTACTTTCAGTTACAAGGGTACCAAATCTAGCAGGACTTCTTATAATAAAGTTTCATTATTTTGGTAAGATTAATTACAAATATAATAATCGAATATCCTCTCGCGTAACTACTAGAAGATTAACATGATCTTTAATTCTCTAGATTAATAAGAAATATATAGTATAATATTTAAATCACAAGAGGCAGAAGGGTCCATTGCAGATATTAGGACTTCTCAAATACTGTACTTGAATATATGATAGCAGTACCTCCAATTAAAGCTAGGCCGCATTTGAAATATATGGCTATATATGGATCATCTACATATAAATTAAATATATTGGATTTGGATATATATCATGATAATCAGAGGTAGTTCTAGTGAATGTGACCAGGTACGATTTCGTGTAGTTATGGGTCACCGTTTGTCACATATTTATTACTCACCTCACAGTAGGTCGATAACATCTCTTTCTCAGTGCATGCATGTGAGTTGTAGCTGTTCTTAGCGATGAGTCTGATCAGGGTGGTGAGGTTTGGTCCTCAAAAACCAGTAAGGGCTTCAGAACCATTTATTTTGTTCGAGCGTGTGACTTCCTTCTCCCTTTTAGCCTTTCTCTTCTTCCTTTTTTTTTTATAAGCAAAATATGAATATTATACAATATCATCATCGAAAAAGGGAATCAAACACCAGCTAGCTAGAAATATCTCTAGACAAAAAATAACCTTGACCACGATAGGAGAAAGCCCGTGGCGCTACATTATGAGCTACATAATTCAGATGCCTAGAGACATGAAATGCCTTCCATTTCTTGAGATACCGCAAAACTAGCTGGATATCGAAAATAAGAGCTCCATACCTTTTTCTTCTTTGGCATGGAGTGGAGCGATCTTACCAAATGGGCCCTATAGTCCGAGATATTACATAAAAGAAAAAAATTTGGGGCCTTGAAGCCCAATACGTCCCTTCACAAATGACCAATCTAGATGATCCATTACTGACCCCTATCCTTACGTCTTGAAGTTCCATGGACCCAGATGGATGTTGTTTTGCTTAAAAAAACTAGGAACTCACCTGGAGCGTACGGACTATAGAATCTCTCGTGGGTACGCCACTCTGCCAGCATACACCATTGCTACCACAAAAGGCAACAGTAAGTTTATCCCAAGAAAGAAGGATTTTACTATATGCATGGTTAATTTCGAGCTCTGCAAACCCTAACTATATCACCTCCAATAGAGAGACACACACACATAAAACCTTAAAACTTTTATTTTCTCCAATGAATAACCAAAACAAAGTCAAATCCCAAACAGAAAAGTATCGATATATAAATAGACACTGATAAGAAATGAAATACAATCGCTCTGCAAATAGGGTTAGTCAAAAGTTAAGTAATTCCAATATGCAAACCCTTTACAATAGATAATCAGAGCAAACTGAAAGGAATAGATAAAATTAGGAGATGTTTGCAAGAACGGTGCTAGTACACAAAATTTGGAACAACAAAATGAATATTATTCATAGCTTAGGGCAGTCATATACGTTGGTACGTACTCATGATTGGTCGCCGTCGCACTAATTGGGACAGCAAGGCCATGAACGATCGCACTTAATGGTTTTCAATCGTGAAGTTCAGAATCCTACCGGAATCATTCAAATGGGACTAGCAGGAAATTAGCTGGTGAGAAAAACCATATAGTAGTTCCATTGTCCTAGCTATTCGGATGATCCGGTAGGATTTTGAAGCTTCAAGAAGGATTTTTCACGTGTCTTTGGCACCTCCGAGTGCCAGGCAGAATCTCGGGGCTATGTAAATCATAAATAGCTTTGTCAGATTCAGACAAGAGTTTTCAGGCTCGCCAGCTAACTACTTGGGCGAACAAACTTGAGAGAGGGAGAGAGAGTTTGGCCGGGAGTCTTAGTAGAGAGCAATGCTAATAGAGGGTTGCACTTATATCGAGAAAATGGAACAATCCGACTTTGTTATGTGCCTATTGTTAGAAAAAGAAGATTTGATAGAGCTCGGGTCTTCCAGGATACATCTCTGCCTGCTCTCCCACCCAACATAGTGCAGAATCTAAAGACTAATATCATGGGTGGGGTCGGCCACCAAGATAACCAACGGTGGACTTGACAGGTGCTGACAATACCCAGTGATATATGAACTGGTCAATGATGGGATTGTCAATCTCCAAAGATATGCTAATCTGTTAAACGTCGATGCCAGACCTAACTTGGATTAATGTGAAACAATATAACAAAAGCCCTACTAACAAGTCTTCCCACCGCTTATTTAATTTACCATTGTCGACCTGCAGTTTCATATTATTTTTTGTAATGCATGCTTCTAACTGGAGTGGACATTTTTGTTCATGTCCTTTGTAGGGAGTTGTTAGGCAATGTCCATTACGAAACCTTAGCTGGGTCTGTCAATATTAACCCATTTCAGCGGAAGAAACCCAAGCCCAAAAGGGCCTACAGCTAATTCAACTGTCCCTACAAATTCCTACCAGGACAAGTCGAAGTGGACCATCTTAGAGCTTTTTCCCGAACTTTCCACGTGTGTTGTGAACCAGCAAAAATAGAAACACTACTCAACTTCACGCTAAGATGGTATCTGTGCGTATAATTATTCTTCCAAACAAGTATATACATGGAATGCTAAGGAAAAAAAAAGTATATACATGGAAGAAGTCGGGATTTGCGTCGGTTAAAAATAATTGTTGTTTAATTTTTTTTTTAACTAGGAGTCGAGGTCATCTTAGGGCTTTCAAATTTATATTATAATCAAAATGTTACAGCGTATTTTAAAATTAATTAATTTTTATAAAATTTAACTCAAGCGTAAAAGCCAAATTTTCATAAAATTATGCTAATTGAATCGGACACTCTTTCAAAATGTAAAAGTCATCAATTATTATATCAGTACTAAAACCTTGTGCAGTCGAATATAATCAAAAGTTAAACATCTTTAGAATAAAGAGCTCATAAGTTATTGATAAAGCCACGAAGTAATATTAAAATTTAGCCAAAATAACAAAGATGCACACAAATAATAGAGCAATAATAATATTTTGTTTAGAAAAAATTAAGGCAATAATATTTTAATTAGACAATAATAATGAAATGAGTTTGTTTTTAGAAAAATAATAATAATTAAATGTAATAACATTTAGAATTCTAACTTTGAAGATGATTTTTTTTGTGAGCAAAGCAAAAAGTTTGTTGTATTCCAAGCGTTGAATATAGATTTTACTATTTTTTATATATGAGGTAAAATAATAGGAGAAAGGGAAAATAGATGTTATTTAGGAAAAAAAAGTTAAACAATAAGAGTGTAAATAATGAGAGACAGAAGTAAGAGAAAAAGAAGAGATGGATTTTAGAAAATAGTTAGAGAGAAAGAAAAGTAGAAAATACACGGTTTAGAAAAGAGAGAAAGAGAAAGAAATTCTAAAAAATATATAAGGAGATGAATTTTAGAAAAAATAGAGAGAAAAAAAAAGTAAAAAAAGACACATTTTAATATTTTTCCTTTTAAAATTAGAAGGATTACTTGTAAAATAGTTATTTCTCCTATCACATTTTTTTTCCTCTCAGATTTATTTTTCTAAAATTTTTGGAGGCATCATTACAAATATTACTATCAATTTTGCAATTATATAAAAAAATTGCAAAAATTTAGAATTTTACCAATATAGATTTTTTTAAAAAAAACTTTGGGAGGGCCATGGCACCCTCTAGCCCCCTCCCCCTAGCTTCGTCCCTGTTACACGTATATAATTCGTTGGTGGCCTAATTAATATTCGCTGCAAACTTATTCGTCCCTTTATATTACCACTATGTCGTACTCGCTCTATGTAACCTGTTCACTAGTCATGAGTATCTTAGCAACCTGAATTTTTTGATATCTAATATAAATCGAAAGAGAAATTGATGGAGGAGAACTTTGTTGTTGTTTGTTTTTTTAAACTCCGTTTATCCAGTAGAGTTACTGTTGACTGATTGATCTACAGTAGGGGACGTAGCAATCAGCATGCAGACAGAATATGGACAACACGTACGTACACGGTACACGTGTTCACTGATCTTGGCATGTATTGTACCCCTTTCCCAAGCGACTATGCCCGCATTTTTTTTTCTAAGCTACTAGGCCTACATTTGTTCTTGCCTTTTGGGGCATTAGCGTGTGGATCTCAGATTCTCCATGCACTTAACATATAGAAGCATACACCCAAACTGAGTCTCCCTCTCCCTCTCACTCTGACTCTCACCCTTTTCAATACACTTTTGGCTTTCTGAGTCCTCCGAAAAGGCTTCTCTCTTAGTGTGCTTCTTTGAAGAAGTTTCCGAGTTTTCTGGGTATGTCTCTGTCTGTTTCTTACTGCAGTTGAGGTCATAGAGTTTCTCGGTATTTGCTGTAAATTTTGTTGTTCTACTTGCTGGGTTTCATCAATTTTCATGCTTTAAGCTGTATTCTGCTGTTGATTTTCCTGGAATCGCAGGTTTTTATTTCTGGTTGGTTTAAGGAAGTTAAACTGTGATTACATTCTCCCTCTCTTTTGTTTTCTTTCATAACTCTCTTTGACGACGCTTTTAAACTGCAAATTTTGCTGTTTGTTGTAGTTTGTGCGTCTGTTTCATTTGGTTGTGGTGGTTAGAAATTCTCTTCTTGATTAATTTTGTGTTTGTTTGAGGAGCTTAAGTTGTGAAATTTGGAAAGGTTTGAACTGTGTCGTAGAATTTCCCGATGTTAATCGTGTTAGGCCTTAGGGTGTTGATATGTGTTTTGGAATTGTGAAATTCTTTTGTGATGTACTTTTACAATTCAAAAGATAGCGCATGTTGTTTTCTTTCTCAAGTTGATCGAACTGAAGCTTCAAACACCTCGTACCAGTCTTGACTTGATGCAGGATTAGTTTAAACTGAGATATTACGCCTATGGGTTGCTCGACCAAAAACTAAAATTAATTGAATGGTTATTAGTACTTGGGTAAACACATTTTTCATTATTGTTGAATCATCCATTTCGGTTTTTGCAGTCAAGAAATTACAGATCAATCACTCCTCATTATCGCAGACTCCCTGTAATTCCTCTAATCCCTGTTTATCAGTTTTCAGGGGTCTTAACTTTATACATTCTAAATATTCTCAAGTAACCTTGCAATTATCTATACTGCGAAAGCAAACCTTGATGAACCAAAGTCTTTACATTCAATCTTCTCCATTCTTTTTTCCTATTTCGTACTGATCATATCCCATAAAGATAGGAGAAAATTGTCTAAGCTAGGAAATGTTATGTTCAATGATATTGATACGGGTCGGCTGAATGCTGAGTTAAGCTCCTTTTGCTGTTTAGTCTTAATTTTCACTGACTGATATTAGTCACAGAAAAAACTATTTCTGAGACCCGAATCACAAATTTTCTCTTTCCGTGTGGGGTTACTGAGCTTGTATCTTAAAAGAACTGAAAGCCAGCTTGCATGATAGCTTTTTCTTGCATGTGTAAATAGTTGCAAATGCATGTTATTAATCCCTGCATTTTCTATTATCACTGATACTCAGCTTGTAATTGGTTTGAAGAAGTTGTGATATATGCTAGGCATTCACGATCCATACTGTTTTAGCAGAAGCATATGTGATGACATTAGTAGACCTTACGATGATTATGATCTGTGATACTGTTTTACTTCCTCTGTCCCACGTTCCCCTTCCCTTCTCCCCTCTGTCTCTCTCTTCTTCTCCCTCCTTTTAACTTGTTTTTCTGTTTTGTTTGAGCAATTGCTTGGACAAAAAACTATAATATTTGAAGGTTGTATGAAGACTGTTGCAGTCTTCTTATTTTAAGCCTTACCCCGCTTGCGAATGTTATAGTACTAAGTTGTCGAATTTCTTAGCACTATAATGTCATTGGGTCTGCTTTCAAACAAAGATACGATGAGCACTACTACAGTACAGAAACACCGAACTTGAGACTACATAACTTGAGAATGTTATCGTGCTAACTTATCTCCTTGTTACCTTGCAGATCTTACCAAGTCTCTCACCTTCAATTGTTGTGTATGGCATCTGAAGTGGATATGAAAGAACTCAACTTTTTGTGGTGCCTGTAAATTTGTAAGTGCTGACGTTAATAAAGTCATGCAGCTATATCATCATCCATACTCTATGGATAGCCAAAAGGTGAGACTTGCTTTGGAAGAGAGAGGCATTGATTACACATCGTTCCATGTCAATGCCATAACAGGCAAGAACATGGAGTCCTCATTCTTCAAGATGAATCGGAGTGGAAAACTCCCTGTCTTCAAGAATGGTGATCATACCATCTTCAACACTATTGAGATAATCCAGTATGTCTTATCTGTCCCTAACCCTTCAACTGCCACTTGTGTTTTGGAAGCATTAAGGACTTGAATCCCTCATATTCACAGTAAAAAGTTAAATAGTATAAACAGTAACCTTTGTATCTGTTTAAAGAGAATAGGAACATGCAGATGAATGGACATGGCTCTGTATGCTCTCATGTCAGTCTGTAATATAATGATGTCGTGTTTGTTTAATCTTATTCTAAATATAGAAAAAACATATCCAATATGTGGACAGAAACTCGCTACAAAGCTTCACTTAAAAATATGTAAAACAGAATCATTTAGAGCTGAACAGATCCAGATTTGGATGGACAGAGTCATTTTTGTAGATATGTTTGTTTCCGTATTGAACCTCCCTTTTTAAGTGAATTCCTTCTAGAAAGCAAGACAATACTTCTTGTGCTAGGGTTTAGCTTTGATTTTAGGTAATCATTCTGTTTGCCATTGTTTCTAAAATGGGTACCTCTCTTCTCTCTTCTCTCTCTCACTGTTCCTCTTTATATTAGGAGTGTATAAGCAATTAATAGGCAAACTTGTCTCCATTTTTATGTCAGTACAAACATGGGAAGATAGTATAAGAAAATAGATTTTTTCAGGTATATAGAAAGAATTGCTGTTGTCTCGTCAGGCGGTGACATCTCCTTTAGCAGCAGAGAAGTTGTTGAATGGATGCAGAAGATACAAGACTGGAACCCCAAGTTCTTCACCCTTTCCCACCTCCCGGGAAAGTACCGCTTGTATGTTTCCAAATTCTTAAGGCGAGTGGTGATTGCTCGGATGGCTGAATTTCCTGATCTGGCAGGAGCTTACCATTGTAAGCTAAAAGAAGCATATGAGACTGAAGACAAGTTGAAAAGCCAGGATGTTTTGCGAGCAAACAAGGAGCATTTAATCAGACTTCTTGATCAAGTTGAAATACAGCTGAACGAAACAACATATTTAGCAGGGGAAGAGTTTAGCATGGCAGACGTGATGCTCATTCCAGTCCTGGCTCGCCTATTGCTCTTGAACTTGGAAGATAAGTATTTAAGTACCAGACCTAGCATAGCTGAGTACTGGGTTTTGGTGCAGCAGAGGCCTAGTTATAAAAAGGTTATTGGGAAGTACTTCGATGGCTGGAGAAGGTACCAAACGCTAATAAGAACTTGGTGCTTTGTTCATGTCAGAAGTATGCTAAGAAGATATTGATGAAGTGTATATAACTCATGGTGAACACAGCAGGATAAAATTAAAGGGGAAATCTTCTTCTCCCCTTTTCCTCGTCTCTCTCTCTTTTTAGTGAACATTGATTTGAGTCCATAATTAGCACATAAAGTAAAGAAAGGAGCAGGGTATTGGAGGGTAGATCTTGAATATTACTATAAATCTACCTCCAAACTCTATTATGTACCTCATGAATGGAAGTTTTTCATGTCTCTATTAAATAGATTATGAAAAGAAGTGATCTCAGATTGTGTTGCCTTCTTTCATTGTTGAAAGGAAATTCTCGTGTCATGCTATTGGTCCACGATTCTCTACAATTTTCGATTCTCTTACAATTTTCTATTTGAATTGCATGATGCAGTTTAACGAGAGATGAACACAATATGTGGATCTCATTGTAGGGTCCATGTTATCCTAAATTTTACATGGATAACATTAAATAAATTTTACATGGATAACATTAAATAGAGAAGGATCCATCTATTATGTCTATTACTCTTCAAATTAAGCTATACAATTTGGACAATAATCTCAATATTATCATCTTTTAGGATAAACTGAAAAAAAAATGCACAGATTACAATATTATCATCTGTTACTGTAATTGTGGAAATATGCACGTATTTTGAGTTTCTTGATTCGTCGGTGATTGAGTTTCACTTGGAAATGTTAGTGATATGCCATCGTTTAAGCCCAAAACCTGTCTCAAGGTTTTTGAGTGAAGAGAGCATAATAGGTCTTGGTGGAAAGAGACATTCAAATACTATAATTTTTAATCCTCTCACCAATTCAGATCCCCGCAGAAATTTCACTACGTTGTGGGTTTATTCGGCGTTTCTCTTGAATCAAAGAAAGGTCCTTCATACATGCATACGCATATAATTCAAGAGCATAACAACGAAAGTGTTGCAAAAAGTAGTCAAGCCGAATGTGACTCCTGCTTCGTGGAAAACAAATTTCACCAATCCTAAGGGGTAAATCCTTACTTCTTTTCACTTCCAATCTCAATCCTAAAACGCTCAGGAACTGCACCTGATAACATTGCGAACCGGCATAACAATAATACAGGCCATGATCTAGTGAAGCTCACAATAATACTCAACGTTGTTGAACATGTGATGTTATTCAGAATCAGCAATTATCTTATCTTTCGGTCAGAATTAGGAATTTCCTACTTGATAGTCACCCGCTAACACTCTCAGTTGTCTCACCGGGCATATTAGAACAACTCAAGTCAGTCTTCTGCTTCAAAATCAAAAACATAAATCAAAAGATAAAAGACGACCAAAACTTGATCAAGAAGACCAAAGAATCGATCATATTGTCTTTTATTCCAATGTTCTTCACATGAGCCTTCAAAAATTCTACCAGAAAATGATACAATAACAAGAATGACTACCTCTTTGAGGTGTGGACCATCGCTTCAAATATTCAGTACTGGGAATGGGTGTAGCTCTTTCCACTGGTATGGTATAAGAACTTGACTAAGAGGACTGAATTCTGAAATTGAATGGAATTTTCATTAGATGTAAAACCTGGAGACAAAAAAATCGCGAATGGAAGGTATAGAAGTAGCTCAGAGTTTGTCCTATAAATCAATGATGATTTTGATGCTGGGAATGCTGAAAAAAATTGTTGCCAGCTTTTTCCACTCTACAGCTTACATCGTCTGACACATACAAATTTGTAACCTCCTTTGCTAGATTCCCGATACCTATGCCGGATGAACCACCTCTTGAGTTGTCTCCCAGGTGTCCCCACCCATTTCTTCTTCGTAGCCATGGGGGCCCTATTTTTGCAGTATTCCATTTCTCCTGCCTGAAATACCTCTTTCCCAAGTCATATGAGGATTCCCTGGCTCGCTTAAATGGCTGCTGGCTATTTTCACCTGGAATGTCTATAGATTGAGGGGTTCGATCTATGCAAGGGGCAGGACAACAAGGGTCCCTCTGTGCTTCTACAGGTTGATTAATTGTCAAAGGATTAAGAGCATGAGAAGGTGGATGGTCTTTGTTATCCCTGGGAAATGGAGGCAACGGAGGAAAAGGGTGGAAAGGCACGGCAGGAGCAATAACCCAACTGTCAACACTTACAGCCTGGGGCGTGCCAAACTGCTGTACAATTGATAATGGTATTCCATATGAGACAGGCAAGCGAGAAATGAATCTGTCCTGTGGCTGCCCGATAACTGCATCGAAAGAATGCTTCCTATGGCAAACGGATTCTCGTGGGAGTTCTGTAGCAGTTGAAGAAGCATACGACGAACCCAGAGCTCGGGGGGATGAAAACCCAGGTGGAAAATCCTCGGGGATGTTCTGCCTTTCATGATCAGCCCTACTAGCTTCATCTTGCTCATAGTGATTGTAAACAGAACCAGGGCTATTTGTTTTCTTTCTGCTTACCATTTCTGTGTGGTCCAGTATCTCTTCAACACCCCCTTGTAACAGGCGAGATTCAGATTGCTCTATTGATGTAGACTCAAGCTTCTGTTCCTTGTGCTGATAGGTCGAACCTGGATTCGGCTCCGCTGGCTGATCCCATCGGCTTTTACGCTTACGAGGTTTTGTCTCATTAGTCAGGCAACCACCTGCACTAGGAGCAGAACAGCCCTCCTGGAGACCAGTATCATATGAGGTTGTATCAATCGATTGCTTCACGCAATCAATTGCTTCACGCAATCAATTGCTTCTGTAGGTCTTGCATCCTGATCACGCCAGAAATTAGGAGATGATGAAAACCTATTGCTATTTGCAACCTTTCGAACCTCAATCCTCACGTCATTTCTATCCAAATAGCTATTTTTTCTGACAGGTCTAGGAATCCACCTATCTCGGAAGTTTCGTGCAATTTGATGAACCTGCATATGCATACAACATTGTCAATACTAGAATCCCACTAAAGAGAATACAACCATTGATCCCCCCCCCCTCTCTCTCTCTCACCAGAGCGTGGGGGCACTTTTTCTTTTCTCACAACCAAGTTCGAAGTGATCAAATGACCAAATCACAGAGATTGGTTGAGGAAATCCTAAGCAACCTAACAAAAAGACTAAACTTTACGGCATATTAGGTGAAATTCCAAATATGGAGGAATTTGTTTCCCAGAGTACCTGCTTGTCATCGTGCTCTGTCAGTGACAGCATTGACTCCCTAAAGCTGCATGGACACACGTGTCAGAGATATATAAAAAGAGCTCAATGCCTAAGATAACAATTTCGTCGACTTAAATAGGAGAATAAATTATTGGTTCGAGTGGAAAATAAATTCCCAGAGGAATATTTGATTGTAACCATGCAATGTTCTGATCTCTCACCACCCAATCCTAAGTACACTTGCACATAATAGCATCAAAGATGATGCAAAATACTAACAACAAACAACATTCAGGACAGACTAAACAAGGACTGACAACCGAGTTTCTCAAGAGCACTTTGATGCTGTCAGCCAATCACAGCCTCGGAGGAACAAACTTATATCCTGCATTCACTAAATACTCTATTACTCAAATCCTAGCTTTTCGCCAATATATTTCTTCACCACCAACAGTAATCTAGTGCATAATCCTAAGCATAAAGAAGTTCATTCAGCATTCACTAGGTGATGACAACAGACATAACTCAACAATTTTGTTTGAAAACGCTTCATATAGGAAAACATTTTTTTTCCATTGAACATATAGCCTTCCCAAAAGTCCCAATATGCTTGCTTCTATGTCTACTCCCGTCTATCAGGCTAGCAGTATTTCTTAGGTCATCACCACAGTCAAATAAGCCTATATCTAGACTACACATTGAAATATTTCTGAAAAACATCTGTTTAAAAAAAGAGAAATCACTTCCGGTTTGAGGTTCTCCTAGGCGTACAACCTCTTCCTCCCCCCCCCCAAAAAATAAAAATAAAAAGAGGGGGATGGCCTCATAAACAGCGTTACACTGAACGACAACTCACTCCAGGTATTAACGCAGGCACAATAATCCTGGGACACCCAGGCCAAGACATAGTGGAAAAAGAAAAACAATTATGAGTCAGATAATATCTTCTAACCTCTCCATTCCAGGACATGGAGGACCTCCGTTAATATGTTCAGGTGTAAGTATCTCCCTCACTGCCAAATATTCTAAGACCTGCAGAAAAGGAACGTCATTTTTCTGACAGGCCAAACGAGAAATATTAAAGTTTTACTGTTAAAAAAACAGCTTACATTTGTTTTCCACGAAAATTTGGACTAAGGTGTTATAATTATAAGTAAAGGATGTAGTTTCTTATTCTGTATGAAAGAGTGTCTATACAGCATCACACTTGCTACTGTTAGTCTTTGTTCAAACAGATGGAACTTATCAACTTAATGGAATAGTTTTCTTGAGACTAGAAAGCTTAGCACATTTATAAAGAATCACCGCCGCACTCAATTAATCACAGCAGTGTACTGAATATAAACCAATCTTCCCACAGTGAGTGCCTTGATTCCCTCTGTCCCTTCCGTTAGATATGTTCATAATCAAAAAGTTGAAAATCAAGAATTCCGAACATTTCCTGTCTTTCTTTCTTATGCTTTTCTTCTAATCCATTGAGAAAATGATACCAGAATTATTAGCTATACTCCATCAAACACATTTCCTTAAGAATTTTGCATTTTACAAAGTGGAGACTCATTTTATATGTCCGGTTTGAACTCCATCCTGGCATTAACCATTGGCACATAATCATTTGCCAACTATTAGTCTTGCAAAATACCAATTGCTCATTGATAGGGAGAACTAATGAATAGAGAATACAGGGTTCCAAAGGCAAGCACCTTGAGAAGCTTCCGGAGGATAGGAATCTTTTTGAAGTCCCTCCTGTACTGCTTCATTATGTTGTGCAGCATACGCAACCCTGAAAGATAAAGCAACAGAAATCTGTTAAAAGATATATGGGCACTACTAACAAAAGTTTACTTTCCCCCCAATAACATGGAGAAGAAATTGTATAGTATGTGGTGAAGCTAAGGAGACACTACCGTTTTTGTTAAGTATATCAATTAATACTGCTCGGGATTTTGTTTTCAGAAGAGCATCAAGGATCATTGAAAGATCTCGATTGCTGCAACCAAAAAAGAACATACTCACTTGAAGAAGTTACTAAATATATTTTACATAGTAGAACCTATGTACCATGAGAAAATGGCCAAAACTACAACATAAAAAAATTAAATGGAAAGAAAATATTAAAATTTACCTCTGAATTTCTCCATTGCCACTGTCACCCGATGCTGCAGTTAGAAGCAGAAGCTTCAAGTATCCTTTAGAGGCATCCTGTTAGAAAATAAAGTAACTCAAAACATAGAGTACCAACAACTAAACATGGGTGTAAACGGTACAAAATGGAACATTAGTCTTGGTGAGACTGGATGCTTCGAGAACTAATATAAAGGAAGGCTTCAGCACATGCCATTCGAAGAAAATAATTCAGGAAATTAAGTTATGATGTAGGCTGAATAACAGGCCATTGAAACATACATTGTACAATCCCAATAATCCATGATCTTGTCATCTTGACTTTCTAAAACATACACATCATGCTCCCGTGGATGCCATAAATATAATAGCAATAATTCTAAGGAATCTCAAGAATTGAACAGGTAAGATAGGTATAAACCACATGCCATAAAGAATTCATCTGCCACCATTTAAATAATAGGACAAGTAGCAAAGCAAGATCAAATCAAACACAAAAACGCTCATGAATGCACACATCACTCTTCCAACTACCGAAATCTAGACTACCATATTCAAAGAAGCAAGAAGGATAACGTTAAAACTGCTTACCTTTCGTTTGCTAATCCCTCCCTCAGTATCCAACAACTCATTAAGTTTCTCTTCAACTGCAAGCATTGACAAGCATTAACCATAAATATAGAATCCCTTGTGAAACACTAGTTTTCAAGACAAGCAAAATAGAAGAATCCAAACCTGCTTCAGAACGGCCATTAGAAGAATTTGACAGTAATTTCTTTGCTTTAAAAGACAGTGCCAGAGATTTGTTAGCAGTCACTGGAACTTTGTTAGCATTCGCAAGATCACTAATCACTTTTCCTTTCTTTCCACAGCTTGAGGAACGAGAAACTTTCGTCAGAGAATGAGATTTAGAAGAAGCCCGCTTGTCTTCAACTTTTTCAGAATAAGACTTCACACTAGCATCAACGCCATCATAGAACAATTTGCTAGGAGTCATAGCTGGCGAACAGATATCTAATCTATCAACAGAGGACGAGGTCTTATTCATATCTTCCTCGTCTATGGAAGTCTCTTGCTGAAGAGTGTGCAAGGGTTTGCTAGGTAAGTCTTTTGTTTGATGGGAAATTTCTACTGGTTGAACAAAAGACTGCAATATTCCCTTCGAGTCCTGCAGTTCCACCGAGCTTTGTAATTGGGAAGCAGCAGATCTGGTCACTGGCTCATCTTTTTTGATGATGCTCTCCAATTCCCCAGCAGTAGCTGTGGCTTTATCAATTCTATGTCTATATTTCAACAAACTCTTGGCAGTTTGAAGTTCCGAACGATCAAAGGGAATAGACCTAGGTATCATATTGTCCAAGCTGTCTCCATTTCCACCGTCTTCACCAAGCATCACAGGTTCTGGAAATTCCTCATCCGAATCACCTTGAACAATTACTTCAGAACTATGTGGATCACCACCTATATAACCCCGACATTGAGGTGCCCCGCAATAACATTTTTTGGCAGCAGCCCCAAACACCCTGACATAGTTGTAGTCAAATGTCACCTCTTCACCCTGACAAAAAACTCAAGCTTAATATAGGATGATACTTAGGAGTACAACAACAACGCAGAAAATGATTAGGTAGCAACAATACGCCAAGATTAAGCAGTGCCGCATTAGACCTCCAAATATATCAATACAGACAAATGCTTTGAGTTTCTCAGTTTGTCTTCTACATGGCACTATGATGTAGTCCATAACGAAATCAATTAGACCAAACAAGCAAAAAACCCTAAGAAAATCATGAAAATCTAAAAAAGGGCAACCCAACGCCGCATTGGCCTAGAAGAAAAGAGAATGCACCAAAAAGCCCTGCATCCTATCCAAAGACATATTTGTCCTTGTATACAGTTTTCTTTTGTTCCTAAGCCAAAATCTATTTACAGAAAGATCCTACACTAAAACTATAAATCACATACTCGAGGATGAACTGTATTGTATTATCCAAAGCAAAAGTCAATTTCGAGGATGGCAACCTCCATGTGAAAGAGAAAGAGAGACTGAGAAGATGCTATTCGCAAATACATGAATGATTCCCCCTACCCAACTCTCCCTCCTGTACCAATCAGGACGCATCCCTCTAACAAACTAACAACCCGTATAGATGATAGGGTCACACACTACAATACGTAATAACAAAAGACAAAATAACCCCAGCTCAAAATAAGACAAAGCCCACTTTATTATTCAGCCCAGTGACTCACTAATGCCAGCCCACAGTCCAGCCCACTATCTAGAAACATCTAAACATCTCCACGCCTTCCTCGTATCCTTCTCAAGGTAGATCTGTCTTCTGCCTTCTTTTCCCATTCGACCGTGACAACAACCAAACCCTCACCTCCAGCTCCTTCCAGCTACGTACCGTGACAGAATCACATGTCACGAGCTTGCAATCTATGAAACGAAAATGGGAAAAGACCTCCAAGTGTAAAATAAGACTCTTACAGACTGGAAGCAAGAGAGAAAACAAAAAGAACTTGGCATCCTAAAATAAGGTTCACTACGAGGAAGAAGAAAAAAAAAAGTAAATCCCCCTAAATGGCATCCTAAAATAACGTTCACTACAAGCCACTACACAGTCTCCAAATCCTAATCCTAATGTTGCAAGAAAATCTTGACAAAAGAAAAAAAAATCCTAAAGCCACCAGTAAACACTAAAGATAGAAAGGAGACAAAATTCTATCCTGTAGTTAAGAGGAAACTAAATCCTAGAAAAGAAAAAGAAATCTGCCAAGCCCAAAAAAAAACCAAAATTGAGAAAAAAAAAATACAAAAATTGCTGAACTCTGCCAAACCCAAACGTAAAAGAAATCAATAGAAAAGAAAGAAAACTTAACCACCTCTATCTAAGTGAAAGACTTATATCTCCTACATCACTTGGGCCTTTGGTAAAAGCCATTCAAGTATGCAGGAATTAAAAGATTTAACCTTGCACTCAAATCTAAGAAGACATTGGACAAATATTTATTATATACTTCTCTCCATGAATATATAAATATTAAACATACACCTCCTCCTTAAAGAAACTCAAGATTAAGGTTCATGAGCAAGTAAAGTTGACTAGGAAGCAAGCTAATTAGGCTTCACATAGAAACTAAAAGAGCAATCTAGATGTTGAGAACATTATCAACAAGGTGTGCAGATCATACTGGTAATATGTTGCACCAAAATGGCTACTTCCTCGATCTAGTATACCATGTCATGGATTCAGAATCACTAGGTCCGAGAAGAAGGGCAGGAGTTATCTGCAAGAAGCAGTAAATTATCTACGAAGAAATAAGGAAAGGATGTCTCTTCTTTCAAATAGGAGAACGAGATTGAGTTACAGGAATCTGGGGCGTGTTCGTTTGGCTAAAAATTTTAGAATTTGAATCCAACTTTCTAAATTTATACTCCGAACATTACCTTTTTTACACAACATCAATACAACTCAACAACTTTTACATACATGCCAATAAAACTCAAACAGCACCTAAATATTCACACTATTCTTAGAATTCTTAAAATTTTCTCAAAACCAACATGCCCCTTAGGGCTGAAAACCGGAAATGCGGTCCGGTTTTCGGACCGCATTTCCGGTTCTCTTATATTAAAGGACCGGACCGGTCCTTTGAAATGCGGTCTGAATTGGACCACTTAACCGGATTTAATTTTTTTTTTAAAAAAATATTTTTAAAAAAATTTATTCGCAGAAAGCAGTCTGCACTGCGCACAACAGGCTCTTTAAAAAAATTAAAAAAAAATTATTAAATGCGGCCCGGCCCGGTCCGGACCGCATATCAAAAATTTATAAACCGGACCGGACCATATAAATCCGGTTCTCCAATCCGGTCCAGACCGGACCGCATTTTAAAAATTAGGACCGGACCGCAAATCCGGTCCGGTTTTGTTCAGCCCTAATGCCCCTGATTGCACAATAATGCCAGAAAACAATCTACATATTAGGATAACAATGAAGTACTGATCCTACAGTGGCCATTGATTGCACAAGGGTGATTGCATGATCAGGTAGGTATTCAGGCAATGAAAAAAGACCAGTCCGAGACCTCAATCCTAATGATTCCAGTTCCAATAACAAAGTCACAACTGCAACACATTCCTGCATTCTCATAGCGAAAGAAGTTGACAGGTCCACGAAGAGCAGGAGATTCGGTTCCTGACTACCCCACTCTCATCTAAGATGCTCTCGCCACGCATAAGATAAGAAGGGGTATATATTCAAAGAAAATAAACATGCAGGCTATCAAATCTCTTCACATATGTAATCCTAACATTCTTCATCAAGCCAACCCATTAGCCTTTCATAGAACCAAAGGGCAGCTAGGTTTCTTCCACCGCACTACTTATGCACAGCTCCTGACTACCCACATACGTTCACAGAGCCCACCAACCCAAAAACCACCTATACATCCCAAAGTACTACTTTCAAAAAAGTTCCAGGCAATGGCAAGATTCGGATTGAGTCATGAGTACACAGAAATAACAGAACAACATACAATACAATAACTCCAACCAAAAAGCTAAGCATGCAAATAATTTATGCAATGCTCGAGTATACCTTCTTAATATCCCTCAAGGCAAATAGTCCAATGCAAATTTCTCCATTCACCATCCACTGCTCAGTGAAAAAAACAAAGAAAGAATTAGTGTTTTGAAATAAACGAGGGAAAAGACAACAATAACAAAAAAGAGTTCTCAGGGGTTTGAAGCAAAAAGCAACAAAAATCGAAGCAGAAGTGATGTGGATTATTCAAACAACTGAACTGAGGTTAAGAGGTTCGTTTCAAAACAATGGGAAAGCAAATGCCCCAACATATCAAAACCTGGTACTGGAAGGGGAAAAAGTGTATCACGAAAACCAGTTATGCAAGCATCATTATGACAACTTTTGGATAAGGGACGTTCTTCAGCAATACACAAGAATATCGTAATAACATAAAGTTTCTTCATCACAAAGTCAAAATAGTGAACATTCACCTTCTCTGTGCGGCAATTAGGATCACAACTATGGTTAATGAAACGGCCCAAATTTCCTTTTGCACATGCATCTATAACCTGAAACAATGAAAAGGTGCATGATTAATAATCAAGAGAAAGAAGAAACGGAAGAACACTTTAACCATAACCTGATTCAGGTCAAAACAAGAATAGCAGATACTAGAATTAGCACTAATTCTCTGACGAACTGGTACATGCTTTTACGTGCAGGAAAGGCATGGTGCAGATTCAACTTCAAGATAACTTGCTATCATTCTCATGAAGTGTATTCTTAAACACTTTCATGTTTATAGCACAAGAACCATGCAGAAATCCATTGTCTTCCCATTGCAATCACGCATATAACAGCAACCATCAAGGTTATATTTATCTTTGAAGGTTCTCCATCATTAGAAACTTGTCTAAAGCAACTTTTTCCACATGGATAAAGCTAGGTTGTGCGCTTCCACAAATTTATGTCCCCTACAGTCACCAGCCACTATTAGGATCCGACCAGAACTTTGCTCTACCATCACCTTCAATCTTTAGGCTAGAGTTTTCCCACAAAACCAACGAATGTAACATTCTCCCTAACAACCCGATAGAGTTGAATAGAAAATAACACAAAATAGGGTTGTTCAGTGCCACCGGAAATTTCCAATGGTACCGGCACAGGGTTGCCGGTGCCCAACTTCACCGGTGCCTGTGCCGGTTTAAGGTTTTGCAAAAAACCCGGTGTTATTCTCGGTTCCGGGTTCCTGGGACACCAGGACACCTTTTTTTTTATTTTTTTATAATAACAAAACGAATCATTTTGTTTTAAAACCCCCCTCCCCCATTTGTTCGCAGACCCCCCCGGGAAATATCCTGATCCCCCCCCGGACACCACACTTTTTTTTAATAATAACAAAAAAAATCTTTGTTTTAAAACCCCCCTCCTCCATTTATGTTCGCAGAGCCCCCTAGTTTCCCCCATTTCTCCCTTTTGGAGTCTCACCCTCTCCTCTACGCCCATCCCAATTCCCACCCGTGCCTCTCTCTCTCTCTCTCTCTCTCTCTCTCTCTCTCTCTCTCTCTCTCTCTCTCTCTCTCTTTCCTCCCTCTCCTGCCGACCACCACGCCTGCACCTGCCGCACCTCTCGTTGCCGACCACAGGTCCCCTCCTTCACTCGTCAAGCTCTCATCTCTGTTGTCTGCCACATCTCTCTCAAGTGCCAAGGATTGAGATTCGTTTAGGTATGTTAAAAATCAATGGATTTGTTAATTTTAAGTTATTCTATTGAAAATATTAGGACATATATTATTGTTGAACGTTTTTCCCATTGTTTGTTGTTTTTAGGGTTTGTAATTTAATAAATTTGGGAAGTTAAAAAAAATGAACAAAGTGAAACGCTAAAATTTTTAAGAGGTTTTCACTTCCCAAAAGAGAACACAACATATTGGATGTTCAAGAGACATTTTTTTTTGCAAGTCAATCTTATTAAAGAGAAGAAAAACAAAGAACAAAAAAAGGAGACAACAGTACAAGAGACTATACTGAGAACCCTAACACATACAAACAAGAAAACTAAGAAAATCCGGAAAACCAGAAAAGGGATAACCCAACATCACATTGGCCCAAAGAAAAAGCGACTGCAAAACAAGACCCCTTAAACTATCCAAAGACTGCTCAGAATTTTTTTTTTGATAAGTAAGTCAATCTTATTAAATAGAAAGAGAAATCACAGTACAAGAGGCTATACTGACGAGGGCGAAAGCATACACGCTAGGAAACTAATAAAATCCGGAAAATCCACAAACAGACAACCTAAAACCGAATTAGCCCAGAGGAAAAGAGAATGCAATACAAAACCCCCCAAACTAAACACAGACACATCCCTGTCTTCAAAACATCTGTCATTCCTCTCCCTCCACAAACACCACCAAATACAAGCTGGGATCATCTTCCATATGGCCAACGCAGTTGGATCCCCAAACTTCCTCATCCAACACCGCAGAACATCCACCACTCTGTAAGGCATAACCCAATCATAGTTAAGGATGCTCAACACATGTCCCCATAATCCTCTTGCCACGGAGCAGTGGATAAGGAGATGATCAACTGTTTCACTATCGCTCTTACATAAGTAACACCATTCGGTCACACAAACACCCTTCCTCCTCAAATTGTCGATGATTAAAATTTTCCCAAGAGTGGCCTCCCAAACAAAGAAAGCTACTCTAGGGGGAACCCAGTTCCTCCAACAAAGACGCCACGGAAAATCCCCGTGAGAGCTCTCCAAAAGCAAAGCATACATCGATTTGACAGAGAAAACACCACTCTTAGAGCCCCTCCACATCAGCTTATCCTCTCCCTCTCTCCTCGAACACTGCGAATGAAGCAAAGAAAAAAACTTCGAGAAAACTTCCAACTCCCAATCGTGAATCGATCTATCAAAATGGACATCCCAGACAACCATACCAGCACCCTGCGTCATGCAATCAGCCACCCAAGCGTCTTTCCTACGAGCAATAGAAAATAATTGAGGAAACTCCTCTCTCAACGGTCGATCCCCACACCACTTGTCATGCCAGAACCGAATTCTAGAACCGGTCCCAACCCCGAACCTGGTGTGCTCTTGGAAAAAATTCCACCCTTTGCTAATATTTTTCCACACACTCACCCCATAAGGCCCTTGAACTGCCATAGTGCTCCAACCACCCGTTGCGCACCCATACTTCGCTATGATGACTGTCTGCCACAAGCTATCTCTTTCATAATTGAATCTCCAAAGCCATTTTCCGAGAAGAGCTTTGTTGAAAAGGGACAACCTTCTAAGCCCCAACCCACCTGCACGAATAGGGGGAACAAACTCTGGCCCACTTAACAAGATGAAACCTATGCACATCACCACTGCTGCCCCACAAAAAATCCCTTTGAAGCTTCTCCAACCTATTAGCCACCGACACTGGAATAGGATAGAGAGACATAAAATATGTAGGGAGACTAGAAAGAGTGGATCTAATCAATGTCAACCGCCCCCCTTTTGAAAGATACAAGCGCTTCCAACCAGCCAGCCTTCTTTCGAATCTTTCAACTATGCCATCCCAGATTCGTACACTTTTATACTTAGCTCCAAGAGGAAGTCCCAGGTAGGTCATCGGGAGAGACGACACCCTACAACCCAAAATACCCACCAATCGCTGCACGTCAACCACTCTGCCAATAGGAATCACCTCAGACTTCCCAAGGTTAATCCTGAGGCCAGACACCGCCTCAAAGCACAAAAGTAGACATCTCAGATTCCGCATTTGATCCACTGCGTCCTCACAAAAAATCAGCGTATCATCAGCAAAGAGTAAATGTGAAATGCATACCTCGTTCCTGCCCCCTCCCCCAACCTCGAACCCCCTTATCGCACCACTTCCAACTGCCTCCTTCATCATCCTGCTAAAAGCCTCCATAACTAACACGAACAGAAGTGGTGAGAGAGGATCACCCTGACGCAAACCACGCGAACTCCCAAAGAAGCCTTGAGGAGAACCATTCACCAGCACAGAAGACTTAACCGTAGAGATACATAACTCAATCCAACGACACCACCTCTCTCGAAACCCACATCTCCTCAAAAGATACAACAAGAATTTCCAATTCACATGATCATAAGCCTTGTGAATATCAAGTTTGCACAAAACTCCCGGAACATTCGTCCTCAATCTCGAGTCAATACACTCATTAGCAATCAGGACAGAATCTAAGATCTGTCGTCCCCTCACAAAGGCATTTTGAGAAGGCGAAATGATTTTTTCAAGGACCGTCTTTAGCCTATTAGCCAACACCTTGGCTAGGATCTTGTACACCCCTCCAATCAAACTGATAGGACGAAAATCTTGCAATTCCACAGCACCTGCTTTCTTGGGAATAAGAACAATAAATGTAGCATTCATGCATTTAACAAATTTACCTCTCTGGGCAAATTCATTAAACGTAGCCAAAACATCTCCCTTGAGCACCTCCCAGCAAAACTGAAAGAAAGCTAGAGAGAAGCCACCCGGGCCCGGAGCCTTGTCACCATTAAGGCTTTGGACTACGCTAGTAACCTCATCCTCCTCAAAGGATCTCTCGATCCATCGTGCCTCCTCCTCAGAAATGGAATCAAAGGACAAACCATCCAACGCCGGCCTCCAGGAGAAAGGCTCCTCATACAAAGATTGATAGTAATCAACAATACATTCAGAGAGCAACGCCGGGTCCTCCACAGTTACCCCCTCGACCTCCAAACTAGAAATCGAATTAACCCTTCGATTCGAATTAGCCATACGGTGAAAGAATTTAGTGCATCTATCCCCTTCTTTGAGCCACAAGGACCTCGATTTTTGACGCCAAGAAATCTCCTCTAACTCAATCAAATGATTCAATTCCCCCAAAACCCGTAACTTTCTCGCTTTCCCCCTGTCATCAAGGAGAACCCCCTCATCTAAAGATTCAAGAGACGCCAACTCACTTAACAAGGAGGACTTGCGGACACTAATCTCCCCAAAACTTTCTTGGTTCCACTCTTTCAACTTAATTTTTAAAGCCTTCAACTTAGAGTCAAGCACAAAACTAGGAGATCCCAAACCATCGGATGTTATCTCCCTCCACAAGATCCACCAAACAACAAGAGGAATCATTCGCCACACTGCCAAAGCAATGAGATTATTAAACTTCTTTTTCAAGCACCTCTACACCTCGATCGCCCTCCGAGGCATAACCCAAGAAAGGTTCATAATGCAAAACAAAAAGAAAAACTCTCCTCAGCCCTAGACATAATGAGGGTATCATCAACAAATAATAAGTGCGAAATGCATAACTCATTCCCCCTACCGCCTCCCACATCCACACCCACCAAGGCACCTTTCACCACCAACGCATTAATCATCTTGCTAAAAGCCTCCATAACGATAACAAATAAAAGAGGTGAAAGAGGGTCACCTTGGCGTAACCCGCGAGAACTACCAAAGAAACCTTGAGGAGAACCGTTCACCAAAACTAAAAACTCGACCGTCGAGATACAAAAAGCAATCCAAGTACTCCACCTATCACCAAACCCGCACCTCCACAACATATACAATAAAAAGTCACAATTCACATGGTCATAGGCCTTATGAATATCTAGCTTACAAAGCAAACCAAGCACCCTAAATCTCAACCTAGAATCAATGCACTCGTTGGCAATCAACACCGAGTCCAGAATTTGCCGGCCACCGACAAAGGAATTCTGAGAGGGCGAAATGATTTTATGCAGCACCACCTTCAATTTGTTGGCCAACACCTTAGCCAAAATCTTATAGACCGCACCCACTAAGATGATAGGGCGGAAATCCTTAAGCTCAACTATGCCGAACTTCTTGGGAATGAGGACTATGAAGGAAGCATTCATACACTTGACAAATGTCCCCCTTTGGGCAAACTCATTAAAGGAAGCCATAACATCCTTCTTAACCACCTCCTAGCAAGACTGAAAGAATGCTAAAGAGAAACCATCCGGGCCTGGGGCTTTATCTCCATTGAGGCAATGAACGACCACAATCACCTCATCCTCCTCAAAAGGTCTCTCAAGCCAACTAGCTTCCTCCCCCGAGTTAGAATCGAACTATAAGCCCTCCAGAGATGGCCTCCATGAGTGAGGTTCCTTGTACAAGGAACTGAAGAAGTTCACAATCTCATCGGACACCACCACAGGTACAAGGAACTGAAGAAGTTCACATCTCATCGGACACCACCACCGGGTCCTCCACCACCACCCCATCCACTTCCAAACAAGTAATGGAATTGTTCCTCCGATTCGAGATGACCATGCGATGGAAAAACGGAGTACATCTATCACCCTCCTTAAGCCACAAAGATCTTGACTTCTGTCTCCATCACACATCCTCCATATCAAGCAGGCAATCTAACTCCCCCAACACGTGAATCCTTTTGGCTTTCCCCTCCTTCTCCAAGAGCCCCCTTCTGCCAATGAATCAAGCGAAGATAGCTCAGTCAGCAAAGAGGACTTCCTATAACTAAGATCCCCAAAAACCTGCTGGTTCCACTTTTTCAGATCTCTTTTTAAAGCCTTCAACTTAGCATCCAACACAAAACTGGGGGACCCAACAAAATCGTACAAACCCCACCACTCTAACCTTATCCACAAGAGAGGGAAGCAAATGTAAGAAGCAAAACTAGAATCTTTTACTGTAAAAATTGTGTAATCAGTAAACAAAAAGTATTTGGCTCAAATATAGTTCTACGTCTGACGTTTTATTATATTTAGTTATTTACAGTACTAGTTAAAGTTTTAATATTTCTTTTGATCCCTTGTGTATTTAATTACAGAGTTCTTAATTTAGATCCAACTTATTATATATGGTTATGTTTTGATCAAGTACAAGTAAATCAGAGAGAAAATAATCTACATCGATCCAAGTTTATTGATTTTGGATTTTATTAGTTTGGAGTTTAAATTCTCATCTTATCTTTTAAGATGATCTTTAATTTTATTATTTTGGATTTCGTTAGTTTAGATTTTATTGAAATGTGATTAATGGACCAAAAGAAAAAAGAAAAAAATACATTGGGCAAAGTGCGCAAAATGCTAAAAAAATGGTCCAATATGAATGTAGGATAACCGGAAACCTCCACCACTAAAACCGTCACTGCTAAGGGCCGGTTTTTGCCCTTAATGGTGTAAGTGTAGGTGACAATTATTTAAAAACCGGCATATCCGGTGTAGGTGCCGGTTTTGGCCAAAACCGGCACCTACACCGGGGTTGAACAGCCCTAACACAAAACACAACATCCAGCTAATTAATCCAAGATATTGCCCATCTCAACCAATGACCTCAAATATTAGCGCATAGAGAATTTCCGAATGTTTAATACTAAAGCTGGCAGCAGGAAGCTTATCTCATTTACACCATCTTAAGAACTGGCAAGTACATGCCCTAGCCAAGTAGAATAATTCAACTTGTTTATTCAAGTTTCCATAATTTTTGCTGGATGAAAAATGAACTAGAAAAAGAGAATCAAGAAAGCCGACCAAGAAAAAGAATATCTCATTTTCGGGGGCAAGAGTAGGCAGCAAAAAAAATCAACATCACAGAATAATAGATATATAATGCTGAAGATTCCAAATAACATAGAAGCATTAAGAACTTAAGGCCTGCAACTAATCATTGGGGAATAAAACCCAGAGAAGTTTTTCCAAACAATAAAGTAGGATTTGAAATTGCCTAGAAAAAAAAGAAGTAGCATTTAGAATCACAACATACTACCAACAGATTATTTATTGATACAATCTACTCAAATTTGAAACAAAATTAAAGAGGCAAGATCCAAACCTCGCTGCCATTCAATGTCATGAAATAGAAATGTCTATGACCATTCAAAGCATACTCTTTCTGCCGTGCCTCATAAGCATGGATATCTAGCACCTGGTGGAAACACAAATCAAACTCAAGTCAGAGAAGACCATGTTAGAAATGCACACACACACACACACACCATATCAAAGCAGTAGCCAGTGGGAAATTCCTATCCCTTGAGAGTCCATTCTAGTAAACCTCTGCAAGCTTTAACTCTTTAGCAAAAGGAAGAAAAGTTCAGCTTTGTGCCACCTTTGATTGACAGACAAGAGAATGGAGCTTATATTGCCAACCAACTTAGTGAGCCGTGCCCAATTAAATGAGGCTCAGTCTTAGTAATTCCTCCCTCATCAGTTGGTTATATGTGCAGGTAAACCATGCAGGAAGATGTAAGGGCATGCCATCCAACCCTTATTCTACTTAAAGGGAATGGTATTGAGAGAGCCCAAGTACTCTCTTTTGAATCTGGGAAGCAGCTCTCAAGAGGTTTTTTTTGGGTGGAGGGGTGATAAGAGAGAGAATTCAATGGAAAGATGTCCGGGTTGTGGCTGTAATTAATGTTAGATTTTAGACCTTATGTGCCAAGGACTGAAGAAGCAAGAATGAATGAGTGGCTTCAACATGGTTGTTGGCAAGTTTAGCGATTATGAAACAGTAGTTGTTTGTTAAATTGCAATCATAAGAATCCTGTGGGAGTAGTAGAGGAAGTGCTAATGGCGTTTTTTCGTAGTTTGGTACTTGAAGCAAAGACGTTTACGTTCTCCGTGAGCTCGTATGGTTTCGTCACGTTAACTGAGTATAGCCGAAAGTCTGAGAGTGTTATACGTCTGGGGAGGTTCGGGATGGTTTGGTTGGCGAACGTGTTTGGAAAGATGGCATCGGACAGGGTGCATAATGTCTTCTCGGAGAAATTCAATGAGCCACCGAGGGCATTCCTAGCCCAGTTGTGTGCGAATCGGGGTGGCCGGTATATAGCTCTTGCGGAGTTTGGGGAGCGACGACGGAGAGGAGCAGTGATGGTACCGGAGGGGAAGGCGAGTGGTGGGTGGCAATCTTTTGCCACAACCTGCGAGGAGATTATCATGGCTATCGGTGAACTGCAGCGCAGGCGTAGGGTGGTTGCTGCTCCGGTAAGAGAAGGCTGCTCTTTTGCAGACATGGTGAAGGGTGGAGTGCCGGAGAAGAAGGTGGAGAAGGTGGGGGAGAGCGGTGGGTCTTTGGGCGAAGCGGGAAGCAAGCCGAGGCTTCCTTAGGCTTTCCGATGGAGCAGCATGCAGTCCTAAATAAGGAAATTGGTCTGCCCCATGTCCCTGTAAAGGCTGCGGCGGTGGCTTTGTCCGACAGTGCTCTGTGGTCTCATTTAATGCGTCTCAAAAACGAGGTTGAGTGGGTTCTCGAGTGGGCTACGGGTGAGGGGGCGATCCGGCCCACGTTTGCTAGTCCCAAGTTATGTCCGGGTTATGGCTGTAATTTGACGGCCTAACAGGTGGATGGGAAGGCCCAACGGGGTGTGGTGGGAGAGGCCCAGCGTCTAGGTCCCAAGGAGGGTGACCAGGCCCATGGAAGTGGAGAGGGGGAGGTCCAGCGTGTTGCTGGGTCGGGCGTCGGCTGGGAGCTGGGGGGATTGGGCTTCTCGGGTGAGCAGGCCACTTGCATGGTTGCTGGGGCGGGTCAGCAATTAGGCTTAGGTTTTGGTTACTCTTAAACCGAGCACCCAACGGGAGCCCAAGATAAGTCAACGGCAAAGAAGACACCCGACACTCTAAAATCCGCGCCAACTCGTGCACAGAAGCAACATCACCAATTGGAATAACCTCAGACTTAGACAAATTGATGCACAACCCCGACACCGCCTCGAAACACAGAAGGAGACAACGGAGACTCTGAAATTGACTTATCTCTGCCCCACACAGCACCAAGGTGTCATCAGCAAATAGTAAGTGGGAAATGCTCACACTGCCATCTCCGACCCCAAAACCCTCTAAACGACCATGCTCCACGGCCTTGCCCATCATGCGACTGAAGGCCTCCATAACAATGACGAACAGAAGAGGAGAAAGAGGGTCCCCTTGCCTTAACCCGCGCGAGCTGCTGAAAAAACCATGGGGGCAACCATCGACCATAACGGAAAACTTCACCGTCGATATACAAAACGAGATCCAACTACACCATTTGTCACCAAAGCCACATCGTTTCAGGAGGTATAAGAGAAACTTCCAATTCACATGATCATAGGTTTTCTGAACATCCAACTTACAAATCATCCCCGGCACCCCCGCCCTCAGTCTAGAATCAATACACTCATTGGCGATGAGCACCGAGTCGAGAATCTGTCGCCCACAAACAAAGGCATTCTGAGAGGGGGAAATAATTTTATCGATAACAAGCTTCAATCTATTAGCCAAAACCTTGGCTAAAATCTTATAAACACTCCCCACGAGACTAATGGGGCGGAAATCTTTTAGCTTCATTGTTCTGTGGCGCGTGGACTTTGGAGTCATGTTCTTAGCATTACGAATTTTCATTGGGTTATGCCGGAGACGGTGGCGCATGTGCTTTGGAGTTGGAATAGAAGACTCTCTAATCCCGTTGCTAAGGCCATTTGGAGATTGATTCCCTCGTGTGTTTGGTGGTGTCTTTGGCGGGAGCGGAACAATAGATGCTTTGAGGATGTATCGTTGTCTATTGTGACGTTGAAAGGGTCTATGCTTTTTTCCTTATTTTGTTGGGCTAATGCGATTTTAGGAGGCATTTTTGCCGACTTTGATGATTTCCTTAGTTTTGTTGCATGTTTGTATTAAGCGTTTCCGGTATAGATCCTTGTACTGTTACCGCTTATTTTAATAAAATTGTCTTACTTATCAAAAAAAAGAATTCAATGGAAAGCAATACTTCCAGTCTGCACTGTTCAAATGAACTGGTTTTCCGTACTGTTTAGAGAAATATACAACAGCCAGGTTAAATTTAATAATTAGCGAAGCGAATCAATATTTTGTATTTACCTCTCCAACATATTCAATTAGAAAGTGCCCTTTGGATATATCCTCTTGCAACTTTAGCCCATAACCCTTCTTCCCACTCCGAAACCATTCCAGTTTAGCATACTTCTGTCTCTGGAACTGCAAACAAACATTTCGCCTAAACAATATCCTATACGCACAATTAATTTTACTAAAAGAGACATACATTGCTAGCTGCAATAAAGCTAAAGTACCTGTTGATTTGAACAAAAGTCCCCACATGGGCAGGTACCTTGGACACATTCAATATTAAGCATTCGGTTCAGGCATTCATCTGCACAACCCAACTGGCCTCTTGGGGTTGGTTTGCAGTGGCAAACCATTATCTGGTTAAAATTAATAAAATTAGAAAGACAAACTGACCAACAAAGCCACGAAACGCTCCAGCCTCATGTATGTAACAAGTACAATTGCTTAAGAAAGAAAAAACTAATGGAAAAATAAATGCTTCCTATCCTTCAAATCACAAGCAAACACCCAAGTCTTAAACAAAAGGGAGGAAAAAAGCAAACAGACATAAAGTAAATGAGGTGTTCAGGATAGAACAAAGCTCCCTGCTAATAAACGCTCAAAATAATACACACCAAAATGAATCCTTCACTTTCATCACTACCTCGATATACTACAGTAAAGTCAAAGTTAGAAGACGTTATGAAGTGCTGACTTCTACCAGCAAAACCAGTGATATCAATTATTTAGATATAATGCAAACGCACGTAGAGAGCGTAGAGAGAAAGATTGAAGAGTAAGTGCACTGCGTTCTATGTGTTGCATGAGTAAAGAAATTTAACTATATTGAATAGAAAGTTAAATATAGAAAGTTTATCCATCCCTCGTGTGAAGATAACTGTAAGGTGGATTACATTAATCAAACTCCATGTGTACCACAACCTTTAGTTGGATTCAAAATTAAACCATTGAATTGCCAATGAATCATGCCAACAGACTCTATCACAAACAGCAAACTGTAGGCAAACGGAAATGTCAGTCCCACACCAGTAACATGTGCAAAAAAATTACGATTTTTCCCTAAAGTTTAATCTCTAAACATGGCTGAGTATTGCACATCCCAGTGCAGGACCGAACCATAATCATCTGATACACATCCAACAAACTTAGCATTCCCCGTCAGGTGTATTTGTGATATCCATACTGTCACAATCCCTCCATCTTTTATGGCAGTAGATAGGAATGTAGTGTAGGTCCTTCTAAGAAGCAGGAGAGAGGAGTGGAACCAATTAAAACAATGACTTACACATATTTGGTCCTCAGCCATTCGGAAACAGAATTACACCTCTTTATCTTTTCTTAAAATATCTCTTCTTGCCTCACAAGTTAAAATGGGGCAATGCTGGGAATTTTCTATGCAGAAATTGGATATGAAAAGCATTAGAGGCTTTGCTTTGGTAGTAGCATAGATAATGCTACACAACATCGAGCACATATCCTCCTCATTCTTAGCACCATAAAACAAAGTTGGAAAATCTTCCAAGTCTACTGAATATGCACAAGTAGCCAAATTAAGAATGGCACAGTAATTAAAATTAGATATCAACGGTGTACCTCATCAATTGTTTGAGTCTTACGCCAACGATGCAGAAACTCATTAGTAGAAATACACTTAAAAGTTGACTCTTGAAAACCTGCAGCACATCCAAAAAGAAGTGTGTTATCAAATTTTTTTTTTTGATAAGTAAAGTGTGTTATCAATTAGAACATAAAAAGAAAAGGATGAGTTAAGACCCAAAGCTCAGTTTGGCTTCAAGCTCGTGTCTGATCTTACTGGTGTGCTATTACTAACAAGTATCACATACCTGTTGAACGCCTACATCCCAATCCCTTATAATTTAAACGGGCATCATTAGCATCTTCTTCGCCAGAGGCATCAGATATATCCAACTCCACATTAATCTCCGCATTTGACTTCTCTTGAGGCATTGAGCAATCAGCAAAGACTATATCCATGTTGTCCTTACAGGTCCTTAAAAAATTAAAAACACAGCGAAAACGAATGCAAAATATTAAATTTAAATTTCAAAAGAAACATGACACTGAGATCGACAACAACAAAGTATTCCATGTAGGCATGAACCAAAAGTAAAAGGTAAAAATGAAAACAAAAATAGCAATAATGGACCAAATAGGATTGCATGTACCAAAGTAATCCAATGTACAACAAAAGATCTTCCGACTACTGGGACAGCCATGATATATGGCAGCTCTGAAATGGGTAAACTCCAACCCAGGAAGAAAAGAAACTCTCAGATGCCCTACGAAATTCATCCCAGATGCCTATTTCCTAAATTACATCTAATACACAGTAATTCTGACTAGTGCAACAAAAAGCGAATCCACTCAAATATAAAGTAAAATAAAACATCCCCAAGATGTGCCCTGAATGAATTCCACTCAAAATTTGACCAGGACGTGCCCTGAATGAATTCAAACACAAGTACATAGAAGTGAAGACATGCCTATATATAATGACCCAGATCCTTTTAGCATCACACTAGATAGATTTCTCTCTCTCTTTCCTGTCAGCACCTTCAGTCTCAGGTCTCAAACACTGGCGCATAACAAATAACATCTCTAGAGACCTTAGTGCAGATTTCGTTTGATACAGTTTTTCCTATAAGACTTGTGTCATCAGGAACAGGCTTAAAAGAGCCTCCAAGAACCTTCTTTTGGTCAATGGACAATCTAGAGATGCTGCAAAGGTGACCAGAATCCAATGCCATCTCACCCAACATTGGCCTTATTTACTGGATGAAGATAATTACATCACCACATATCACAAATCCATTTGGTCACTTCAATCAAAGTAAAAGCACCTGCCTTATAAAAAAAAAACGTTATCAGCGAAAAAATGGAAACATATCCAAATTCCTTATGGTGCATTCCCTCATGTTCTAAACACCAGAATGTGGTTGTCCATGACAGGCAAGCTTTGGCTCTTGTCTAGCATTAAATTATCAAGATACTCAAGAAGAATGAAAGGGAAAAAAGAGCAAATACACTTGTAGTAAAATGGGGCCACATCTATCACTGCTTAGAAATAGTCTCGCCTTATCTGGAAAATACTGGACCATTCTTTCTCAAGGTTTTGCTACACCTCAGAAGCAGAGACAATGTAATGCAGTGACGTCACAAGCTAATCCTAAACAAGGACCATACTTTTGTATTTCCTATTCCACATATACTCTTCCATTCTGAAACATTACATGCCTAGCTTCCTTTTAAAATCTTCCCAAGCATTTTTCCTTCATCAAGTAGCACACACTTCAAGTTAAATTCTCCTCCCTCTATATTAGAGTGATTGTTACATGTGATATAATGAAAAAGAGAGCAGCTGAAAATATATAATCATACGCAAGGCGCCATTTGAATTACCACATCATCATTAGGAATCACGAAGATAAAAAATCATGATGACCAAATGAACTAATGTAGGACCAAAAGTGACCAAATATCGACTATTAGAAGTCTGCTACTGGAGGAACCCATTAACCAAAGACTGCAAATCATCAACCATATGGCCTTAGCCACCATATTGGCTACTCAACTGCTTCTCAATAAACATGATTACTTCTAACATCAAGAAATACAACCTAGAAATGATTAATAGCTTGGCCAACATCCATAATCTCCAAGGCTATGTAAACCATCACTTAGCAGTATTAAGACACATGGCCTCCTACAATTGGATATACCTGATTCCACATTTCAACACTTGGCCGAAGCATCCTCAAATCCCTGCATTCTACCACTGTAACAGATGACCTACCCAACTGTCTAGTTGCACAAAATAGCACCCCTGACGACATCGCCAAAATTTGGGTTTATGGAAATTGATTGGAAGTTTAATAAAAACCCAATTTATATTTTGGATACCATACTTCAAGGAAGATTGGGAAAATTACTTTACAACACTCGCATATCAAAGGTCAATAGGTAGGCGAATACCCATCAACATCCCGTATAAAAAAATTGTAAATGCAAACCACAAGAAGTTCAAGAACAAAAATATAGAACCCAAGAAATCTAGAAATATTGTCCAAATTTTATGCATGACCTGCTTGGGAAACTTCCTGATTATGTAAATGTATCCCAATTTACTTTTTCCTTAAATGATCAAAAGTTGCTATATTGGATTTAATCTAGTTTTTCATGTTGAGAAATTATTCCTACAGACGGGACACTCAATATATCTCCTCTGTATACAAAATGAACGGCTTAGCTTAAAGCACACATGTTTGCCACCATACCAACTGGATGGTGTATTGGCCTAACTGAAATAAAGCCAAGTATGACCTTTTGATTAGTACGCAAAGTATATTCCTGTAACTTCTAGGACTCCAGGACATATCAAGGTGGTGGATCTTATTTTCCATATACCTATGTTATGTCTTTCAAGAGTTTCTTTGCTAATTTACGGCACAGGTGCTACCCTGTTTCTAAGTTGTGTCAAAATCTTATTCTAGCAAGGAATATCTAAAAACTATACAAAGCCTATGTAATTGGACACTTGATCGTCCTTGAAGCTAAATAATTTCGAAAACTATATGCCTACGTTGTGAGGAAGATGTTTGCCTTGCCTATGCTTGCTCATCTATTGACTTAAGAGTACGAATCAGACTTGAATTCAGAAAATTCTTAGCAAGTTCAAAGCATTTAGATGTAGCAATCACCTGCACCAAACCAGACGTGAATAAAATCAAATTACTCTTATATCTACCCAAACCAATAGGTTATCATCCCTAAGCCTTCTAGATAACACTTCATCAAAGATCCTTTCCCATCCAAAAAAACACATGAGACAATTTAATTCACAGCCAAAGATGCTGCTCCTCTAGAAAATTTAAGGCTTTACCAGTACACCTTTGAAATGATAAAAACATGAAAGATGGCATACACATGAGACAATTTAATTCACAGCCAAAGATGCTGCTCCTCTAGAGAATTTAAGGCTTTACCAGTACACCTTTGAAATGATAAAAACATGAAAGATGGCATACCATGTGCAGTTAGTTCTTTCGATAGAATCTGCAAGCACAGCAGGTATACGCCTCCATTTATGACAATCATCACACAGCACCCAAGCCTTGCGTGGGGGTGGACACTGATCCTCTAGATCACCCAACACCACGCCCACATTAGACTCACGTGGGACTGGAATATTGTCTCCATTGTTGGTTTTTATATTGCCATCACCAATTTGACTTCCTACAACATCACGTCATGTTAAAGCAGCAAACTTTGATTTGCCTATGCTAAAATGCTAAAATAACATTTCTACAAGCCAAGAGTTAAGGAGAGTCTTTTGCCAAGTGCATGCTCATATAGATATAACATAGTAATAAGAACATTAGACATTAGGAAGAGACATATTCTCCAGACCCCATAAAGGATTTTGAAAAGATTTATGTTGTACATGCCCTTAAGCAAACTATTACCAGTGTCTGGCTGATTTTCCACTTTCTGCATGATTTTGTCACAAACGCCCTTCTCCATGGCTTTGCACTTATCCGCTGCCTTTGGCTGCTTCTCCCTTTGTCGACGTGCATTCCCCTTGCCTGCTGATCCAGAGGCCTTGGATCTGTCCTTGCTAACTCTACCAGATTTAGTATGTTTACCCCCCATAGCTTTGGTAGAAGGATGCAAGTTCTTGGAATTATGTGACTCTGACACTTCAATGTCAACAGCAAGGTTGCACCATGTCTTAGCTTCCACAGCACTTTCCTCTTTGAAAGCCCCTCTGCACACTCCATTTTCTGTTTCTCCTAAAACACCCAGTGGGTCCATAGACAAATCCTTGCCGCTTGACGAGTTGCTTGAAGCATTTGCGCTGGTAGGTGAAGTAAGAATATTTCCAGAGCAAAGCCCATCACCTATATGTTTTCTGCGTCCATGTTTTGTTTTTGCTTTGTTTTTGCTAACTGGACCAGGTGATCCATCTTCCAGAATACAGTTACGTGAACAAGCCTTCTTTCCCCTTTTGCTACTGGCATGATGTCCTCGAGCAGCAACATCTTTGGAAGTCAAAAGACTGTCATGCAAATCAGCTTGATCGCTTGCAGTGACTTGGGCCTCCGGAATCAAATCAATTACTTCTGAATCTAGAGACGTTCCAGGATCCGTACACCTATTCTCACTTGCCCCTTCCAATGCATGTCCCCCTACATTGGAGGGAACCCCAAGATTGTCTCCATCATCAGTTGCCTTATCAATAATCTTGGTGTTCACAGAGTCCTCCTTTACAAGTTCTCCATCCGAAACAACACCACCTGGAGATGTTTTTACCTTCTCTGGGTGCTTGCTCAAACATTGGACTTGCTTCACCGTCTCACTTTCGCTTGATTCCTTTTCAACACCATTGGCTAATTGTGGAAGTTCTAAACCAGTTCCACTAAGCAGCTCAGTCCCATAGCCATTAATGGTTGCATTGAAAGATGCTAAGGTATCAACAAACTCAGGAACCACACTGTTCAGACAACTTTGACCTGCTACTTCCCCTACCTCAAGCTTCAAACGAATACGCGTAATTGAGGTACAAGGATTTCTCCTTGACCCTCTTGAGCTTCCAGTTGCTTGCATCTTTTTCTGCTTCCCACTTCGTCGGCTAACCCGTGCTTTTCCCACTCCTTGATTATGTATTTGAGTAACCCCAGAAAGGCCGTTACTCTGCTCAAAGAATTGTGTAAGCTTCTCCAATGATCCCCAGATAGAAGAACGAGCTGGTTTTGACAAAGAGCTTCTTTTCATTCTTGCAGCCTCCAAAACAATTGCAACCCTTCCATGTGGGAGTAGCACATTGGGTGTATTCTTGCGTTTCTTTTCAGCCCTTTTTCTTTTTGTCTTCTGGCTTGATCTACTTCTGCGGCTATTTCTTCGAGAAGATGAGGACACCATATCAGGAGATTTCGTTTCAACAATGCAAAAAACACCTATATTATCTTTCCCTTCATTATCTGTGTTTCCAGAACACTCGGCCACACTGCTAGAATTAATAGAAGCAATGACATCCTGATCTGGCATATCTTTCGAAGATTGAGAATCAGCAATAGTAATGGATTGCCAAGAATGGGGAGAGAGTGATTTCTCAGAAGTAGAGGTATGGTCTATATCAGGGGCAACTTCCTGTAAATTGCAGGAATTTTCTTCTAATGGCAATACAGGGGTCCCCTCACTTTTCTCTTCCACAACCTTTGCAACCCTTTCTTCACAGGGACCCTCAAGACTCTCATCACTCCTCCCTTCAATATGCTGAGCAGAGATATTCTGTGGTTCATATACATGAAAATTTTCCAAGGTTCGCTGGCAACCCCGTGAAGGCAATACTTGGATGCAATCAATATCGCCTTTTGACTGAAGAATCTCTTCAACCGTTTCTGCAGAGAGACCACTGACATTCTTTTCATCCTTCTGATCACTCTGCCATTCACTATTGCTCGCTAAGTCACCTGCATGTGAGGATTTTAAAGGCATTTCACCACCCTGCAAAAGAGAATTACAGTGGTGAACATCAGCTTCTGTCCCGACTGAAGCATCACTTTTACCCTCCATAACCTGCGAAGGCAGACCACCTACAATCTTAGTGTTCTCCTGCTCCTGTTGGACCAATTTACATGGCAATCCAGTCTTTGTTATCAATTCCAAGGGCATTTCACTACTGTGTGAAGAAGGTACTTGTTTATGCATATCATTCTCTAGCCCACCTAAAACAGTACGTTTATCATCGATTACATCCATGACCCCATCTATAATTGAACAACTGCCATTCTTATCACTGATCTCAACGACTTGAACACAACCTCCCTCTGAGCCAGACATCTGTACAGACTCCAAGAAGCTTCCGCAGTTATCCTCACCTTCAGATTCTCTCTTCTCCAAACACAATGCATCAGTTTCCAAACTAAAAACATCACTCTGCCTTTGGATATCAATCAAAGATTCCCCTCTGATTGTACATTCAGTTGCAAGCACTTCATCAAGCACCAAATAACCCACATTCCCACTCTCAGCTACCAATCCATCTTCATCAACGCTAAAAGCCTCAGTAGCCTCTGCAACCTCACCAGAGCTCACACAACCAATATCATCAACGCTAGACAAATCTGGACACCAATCTGAAGCCTTCGTGGGGTCCACCTTGGACTCAAGCAATCTGTAAGCTTTATCTGAGCAGGACCGCAGCTCAGAAACAGACGGCACTGAAAATTCTACGTGTAAATTCTGGTGAATAACCGACCCGGATAACGGTTTCCCAATTACAGCCAAATCGTCAAACGAACCCATTTCAAACTCAAGAAATTTATCATAATCTGAAGCAGAGCCAGCATCAAACGGAAAATCCGATCAATATAGGCATTCCGAAATCACGAATATCCGGGACTTGATACAATGCAAGGCCCCAATCAAGCTGTAAACCTGTTATTATTCACCTACCTCCTTAAATGCAAACAAAACCAGAAAGAGGTACCAGTGTCGAAGCCGTTTGAGCTCTAACCGCACAGACGGAAACCCTAGAAAAATCCCTCTGCACATCAGAGAAAACCCCTGAAATCATCCAACCGTAATGCGGATACAAAAAAACACGCACTAATACATATTCACATAAAAAACCAAAAAATAAAAATAAAATTAGACCAATTTAAAAAGAACAAGAAAATTGAAGGGAAACGAAATTAGAGAGAAGCAAATACCTATGCAGGCAATAGAATGAAGAAAAAAAAGAATTTAACAGATTTATTATGCTCCTTAACAATGGTTTCTCTATTCAGCTTTCTCTTCCTTTCTCCTCCCGGAGAGCAAGAGAAGATTTGGTGGCGGTCTCCGTCGTCGACAAAACGGTTCTAATGAAAAAGGAAAAAGGGAGAGAGAGAGAGAGAGAGAGGGCCTCCGACCGGGTGAAAGAGTGTTTATCAAATTATGAAGCTTATTCCAGAGACCGTTTTAGCCTTACACGAGGGAAATTAGGAAATAGGGGGTTGCCTGCGTAGGAGTTTGGGAATGTCTATTACACGTGTCGTGACAAGGGCAATATAGTCAATACCTTTTTTTAATGCTTTTCTTTTTCCTTTTTTTTGGGGTAAGTTTTCCACTTTTCATTTGTTGGGGTCAAATAGTTTTGCTGACTTTTGGAAAGGCATCCGAATGTGTAATGCTATAGGATAACTCGGTACACGTACCTACCAACAGAAAATAAAAAGACAGGAACTTTCTGTTTTTTTGGATTTGTTTATTTAAGAACATTGTTTTACATGAGGGAATATCGCTGTCAGCATAACCCTAAAGATATTCGTTTAGTCTCATTTAACAAAAATAAAAAATGAAAAAAATAACGGAAATTAATGTTATCACCACTAGGGTTGTGTATTTTTTATCTCCAACTGTTAACGTTATTTGATGTTGTCCAAAAATAGTAATCACCTACTCCAATAGGATCCTATAGTTTCACTTTGTAACCGTTAGTCTCGAGATTTGTGTATTTTCTACCCTAACTACCACTGTTATAGGTTGTTGTCCAAATATGGCAATCATCTATGCTCCAATAGGATCATGCGGTTGTGACAATTAGTCTCTAGACTTATCCATTTTCCACCCCCAATTGTCATCGTTATTGGTTGTTGTCCAAAAATGGCAATCATTCCTACTCCAATAGAATCCTTTAGTTTCACTTTGTGACAGTTAGTCTCAAGGCTTGTGCATTTTCTACCCCCAACTGCAATCGTTATTGGTTGTTGTCCAAAAAAGGTAATCCCCTCTACTCCAGTAGGATCCTATACTTTCACTTTGTGACAATTAGTCTCGAGGCTTGTTCATTTTCTACCCCTAACTGCCAATATTATTGGTTGTTATCCAAAAATGGTAATCACCCTTCCTCCAATAATATCCCGTGATTTCACTTTGTGACAGTTAGTCTCGAGGCTTGTGCATGTTCTACCCTAACTGCCACCGTTATTGGTTGTTGTCCAAAAATGACAATCACCTCTTCTCCAATAGGATCCTGTGGTTTCACTTCGTGACAGTTAGTCTCGAGGCTTGTGCATTTTCTACCCCTAATTGCTACCGTTATTGGTTGTTATCCAAAAATGGCAATCATCTTTGCTCCAATAGGATCCTATGGTTTCACTTTGTGACATTAGTCTCTAGGCTTGTGAATTTTGTACCCCCAACTGCTACCGTTATTGGTTGTTGTCCAAAAATGACAATCACCCCTACTTCAATAAGATCCAGTAGTTTCACTTTGTGATAGTTAGTCTCGAGACTTGTACATTTTCTACTCCCAACTGCCACCGTTATTTGTTGTTGTCCAAAAATGGCAATCGCCCCTACTCCAATAAGATCCAATAGTTTCACTTTGTGATAGTTAGTCTCAAGACTTGTACATTTTCTACTCCCAACTGCCATCGTTATTGGTTGTTGTCCAAAAATGGCAATCACCCCTACTCCAATATGATCATATAGTTTCCCTTTGTTACAATTAGTCTCTATGCTTGTGCATTTTCTACTCCCAACTACCACCGTTATTGGTTGTTGTCCAAAAATGACAATCACCCCTGCTTCAATAGGATCCTATAGTTTCACACTGTTATTAGTTGTTAATCCATGTGATACTAGATTGAACGATTAGTCTCTATGGTCACCAAAATAAAACACATGGGTCTCCCATCCATCTCTTCCCTAACTTGCCATTCTTAAACACATTGTGTCAACTATGCTAAGCAGACATGCCTTGTCATCCCAAAGACTATACTACTCATCCACATCTAGATTAATTAAAAAAAATCCAAGTTGCACAGTCATTAGGTTGATCAGGCGTGTCCATCCAACATAATGAACACGTGTCACTCGATAAGTGGGTCTAATGTGTTTAAAAATGACAAGTCAATGTTTTCCGTTAGGGAAGAGACGAGATGAACAAAGGTACATCTGTTCACGTTTTGGTGGCCTTATGAATTAAATCGTTCAATCTGGCCGTACCACATAGACTAAATTGTAACAAGATGAAACCACAATAACTGTGAGTATTTAGGCATATTTTAAAAATTATAGCCTTAAAACAAACAACGTTTTGCCAAAATCAAAAGGACGTTGTTTCTTTACATCATTTTGTATTTAAGAAAGTAGATTAAAAAAGAAGAAGTAAAAACCGTTTTGGCATTGTAACTAGGGCTGCACAATGCCACCGGAAAATTTCGGTGGCACTGGCACCGGGTTCCCGGTACCCGGCGTAACCGGTGCCGATGTAGGTTTAATTTTTAAAAAAAACCAACGGTTCCCGGGTACCGGGAAATCGAGATTTTTTTTTTAGTTTTTTTAGTTTAGTTTCTACTCAATAGTTTAGTTTCACCTGAAGACGTAGTATTCTAGAAGCATGACAAGGTCTACTCAATAGTTTAGTTTCACCTGAATATTTGAGATTTGTTGTTGGTTTTGTCTAATCAAATACTTACATTCAAGTTTGGTACCAAGAAGCTTGCTAGGTGAATGAACTAGTTATTTATAATTTTGGTAGAAAAAATTACAAATTTATTGTATTTAGAAGGGTATATATGAAGGCATTGAAATCATAATTAAAGAGTTTAATGTCAAACTTTGGTAAGTACATCACATAATATAAGTCAAGAGATCGAGATTCTACTATGAAAATTTTTAAAATCAATGTATGAGTTTTTATGAAATTTTAACAAATTGTCTAAATTTCTAAAATTGACAAATCACTATTAAATTTATACCATGCTTGCAAAATCAGTCACTCAATTACATTTTAGTTCAAATTTATAATATATTTTAGTTCAAAAATTCGGACAGAGTCATCACATTTGACCAGCGTTTAACAAGCGTTCGAGCGGCCTTGGAAAAAATTCAGACAGAGTCATCACGTTTGACTAGTGTTTGACCAACGCTCGAGCGCTTAGTTAAAATTTCAGACAGAAACATAAGCGTTTGACGAGCGCTCAAGCGCCTTCCGGCGAATTTCAAAAATTGCTGAATTTTTGGATTTTCCTTGTGAAACCAAGGGAAACCTACTAGGTTTTGAACATATTTTAAAATTATTATTGATTTGTTAATTAGAGGAAAAACACATAATCTTCCCTCTAAGTGTTGTTAGGGTATAAACTAGATTTTTCAAAAGGTAATATTTTCTACTTACAGTGACGTCTCTATTACTTTGGACTTTAAATTCTCATCTTATCTTTTAAGATGATATTTAATCTTATTGATTTTTGAATTTGAATTTCATTAGTTTAGATTTTATTGATATGTGATTAATGGACCAAAAGAAAAAAAAAAAACACATTGGGCCAAGTGCGTAAAATGCTAAAAAATGGCTCAATATGAATGTAGGATAACCGGAAACCGCCACCGTTAAGGGCCAGTTTTTACCCTTAACGGTGTAGGTGTAGGTGAAAATTATTTAAAAACCGACTTACACCTAGGTTGTGCAGCCCTAACTGTAACTGCTAGTGAGGAGTAGTTCCACCACTATCGCTTATGTCACCATCTCAAGGCGAAAATGAAAACCGGTCCTGTTACTGTGAGGCAACAACAACCCTTTAGTACCAGTATCGGTGCTAGTTATTGGCCATTGTCGATACCGGTGATGTACAATGCAATTCAATTTATAAAATATGAGCATTGTATTAGTAGGCTCATTATTGACCTAACTCAATTTAGGATCGATATGGTCCATAGCAAATATCATATCACAAATTGCCATGTTATACCGATGGACCAGTCATTGATCAAGAAAAGAACTATATATTGATAGGGCGCCTGATGGTAACGCAATGGGATTGGTGGGTGTTATCTCTAGTTAAAGCTCGATTAATGACCTGCGACAATAAGGATATAAAATATTTTGTTCAAACGTCTTTGATTAATAGGCGACCCAATTTATTAATATTACTTTCATGATGCTCTTACTGAGTGACTACGGAATAAAATTGCGATGTTTGAATATTTTACAAAAAGAAGTATATTTCTTCTAATTGGATTATATTACTTCGATAAGGTATTAATTGGTGCAGCTAGCAGTACAATATACTAAAGACACTACAAGAAATCTGAGCTACAGCCACACGCGTTTCTGCGGTTCCCTCCTTCCCGTCACTAAAGAACATTCAATGTCCACGACTAAGGCATGTTCGTCATCAATACAAACTGATATTTTGAAAACATATTGAGCACGACTTTGGTGGTCAACGAATCACTTTATTCATAATTTCCCTGTTCCTCCTCGTCGAGATGTCGCTGATATAACTAGCGAGCGAAGGGCCACTCTTCAGCCACGTCTTCTAGCTCGTCGAGGAAGCATGTGGATAGAACCACGAAACACGCGCGAATGGAAATTTGAACAATTTTAGAGCACACTACAGACAAAGGAAGAGAAAAATATATTCTCCACGCCCATTTTCTTTTACTAGTCTCATTTCGTCCTCTCTCCGCCCGTCTCCCTTTCAATTAGAAGCATAATCGAGTTAAACAAATATATATCCTCTGCTCCATCTCTGTTTCATCGTCTATCTTTTATCATTTTTTTGGTTCCTCCAATTTTCTTATCTGGGAATCGAGGTCCTTCTCTCCCACCAACAAAAGGGAGTTGACTGAGTGTCGAAGCAGGTGCTCCACCGAAGTCGTCGCCATTGCCTTCAATAGTAGCTCCCATTATCCTGACAGATCTGGCCACCTCGAATCCCAAACCCCCAAAGCAGTCATCTCAGATACTGCAACCCGAGCGATTATAGCCTCACCACGACGAAAATCCCCGCTGCAGGACTTCACCCCGTTCTCCACGGACCACGCACCCGGATGTGCCACCGGAAGGGCAGGCGACGCTAGGCTAAAATGATTCTCTTTGAAGTCTCGTAAGTCCCGTGAGACGCTGGGTAAAATACCACTTCTTAAATTCTTTCTATAATAAAGTTTGAAATCTACGGAAAACTCATCCTTATATCTTGCGGGTGATTGTATGCGATTTTACCGTACTTCCAAACTACTTGTAGTGCGGTCCAATATTTGGATTATGGAATTGCAGGAACAATGACGCTCTTCAATATAATTTCGTGTGTCTGGGCTTTCTGAGTTGTGTTCGAGCTGATTTTGACAATATGTGTCCAATTGTATGCAGTTATAGGATTTTATATGCGGTTTGAAGCCAACACTGTGGGATCGACAAAGAATGTGAAGCATTTGTCTTTAGGTTGTATTTTACTTTATGGTCTTCGTGGCATTTGGCTTTCTTAGACTGCTAGCTGATACAATTTTACAATTCTTCCTCCTACAGATTTATGACTTTGACCGAGATTACATTTGGTGTTGCGATTTGGTTGGCTGGAGGGCCAGGGTGCAGTTATACTTCTGATCGACCCATTTTGAGTTTCAATTGTTTATTTTTCTTTGCACTTTCTTACTTCATGCTAAAGAAAATTTACAGTGTGAATTTAAACACAAAATGACTTTGACAAATTATGTGCTACATTCTCTGGCATTTTATCAAATACATCATGGGAAAATAAATTCTAGAAGCTGCTGGCAGCATGTGGTTACAACAGAAATGCCTCAATACATCAATACAACTGAATTAAAGATGAAGAAGAAGGAAGGACAACTACGTGATTCCACCAGGTTCTGCCGACTTAGTAACTGGGTGAGATGCATTTTGGGATGCTGCTGCAAGAGATGGTTGAAGTAAAACAACTCAACCTCAGTCATATGTATGTAACTTAAGCATGTTTTTTTGGTTGTTCACCATGGATGTAGAGAATATATTTAAAGTCATTTTTCAGATCCATCTCCCATTCAGATTTCTTTCTTTCTCTCATTCTGATTTTTTTCCTTTTCTGGTGTGAGAATAGAGCAAGCTGATACGAACATGACTATTGACCCAAAAACAGAGGAAGCTACAATGAACCAAAGAAAATAAATAACAAACCGCAATCCCAAATAACAATCGGCCCAAAGAAAACAGCAAAAAAATGAAATCGTCGTTGACGCACTGTAATGTTCTTGACGTACTGCAAATCGTCGTTGAAGGATGAGGAATCCTTCACGCACTGCACATCTTCAGCAAAACGTGAACCATCCTTGACGACTTGAACGTTGTAGGCCACAGAGTAACAACGACGATCCGTGCAAAATGAGGGACCCTTCTCCGACGCCATTCAAGGTCGACGCAACATCACATTGGCTGACGGAAAAGCGCGATCGTCGCGGTTGTGCTCTCTGCACGCGGCAACCCCGACCAAGGCTTGACGACCGAAAGTCGTGTCTGAAGGGCTCTACTGACGACTTTATGCATTTTTTGTGACGGAATCTCACGTCGGGTGAACCCGATTTTCTTGTAGTGAGAAGATATTATGACTATTTATAATTGAAGCATGAATCCTGTTATAATCTGGAGATCATTCAATTTATTAGTACTTCTTCTAATTTTCATATTTTTATAAGGGTTTTATTTATTTTCTAGTGTTTTCTATGTCCTTTGCAATTTCCTACCCAAATTATACGGTATAATTCAGAGAAATATAAAAGATTAATTGATCAATCGAATATGTGCTCTTTATGATAATGGGAATATACTTCCCCTTCCGAGTTTAGTTTAGATACCCTATAGTGGCCCCAGTGCCTACCTAAAATGAAAATTAGAAGAGATATTGCACAGAAGAAAATATATAATAATATCAGGAAAGGAACAAAAACTACTGTTTTAAAGTTTTTATTGGATGAATTAATTAGTCATTAAATATATCCCAATATGCAAGTAGCAATATATATATATATATTGGGCTTAACACAAACGTCACGCCATATAATTAAACAGTAGAAACTAGACACTCATAAGGTTCTTAGACATAAACAGCCCCGTATGCAAAACATAACATAATTTGGAGGCATTTACCAAGCTAGCTTCCATGTAAAGGAGGTGAAGTAGTCGTCCCACAAGTCAAGTTCACACAGTACTCAAATAGTGGTTTAGTATTTCTTGATTCAGAAGCATATAATTAATTATAAGTATTCTAGCTAGTACGAACCCTGGGAAGCTAGCTGAGGAGTTATTTTTCAAGCGAGGCTCCTGTCTTGCAGATTTGGCTGAAAAGGCTGCACGCGGAAGGAAAAAGGCATTTGAGCATTGTATTCCCTCAGTCTCTGCTCATAAGCATCCTCCACTTCCCTGTTTGCTTTCATGGCCATCACCTGTTGGTGCTGTTGGAACTGGACTTTGCTTTCCTGTTGATTAATGATGATTATATTTCAGGCACTTATGTAGATTGTGTAGTATTACATGCATTCGTGTGCACAGGTGCAATATTATTTGTGTTCTGAGCAAGTGATCCACAGTTGTGGTTGTAATCGAAGATTGGAAGGATCATGAGAGTACCAGATCCAAACTGATCAGACGCTTATTCTCTTCCTCCATGATCTCGTTCTGGGCATTGTTTAGTCAGAGATGTTAGGGTCGGGCAAAAAGTTCAAATCTTTCAAATACTCGAGAGATGGAATCAAGCGATATAGTTTATTCTATTCGTACCTTTTTCTTAGCCATCCTCCACAAGTCCATCTGGACACATACGAACAAAAAAAAAACAAAAGAAGCAGAGTTAAACCCTCTCTTGGATGCCCCTGTTGTGAACAAAAATATTACTACTTAGATCCTAACCTTCCTGTCGCGGATACTGGAGAGACCATTTTCAAGAGCATCCTCAATGAGAATGAGCTCCTTGGGTTGCAAAGATGAGATGTCCTCTCCCTTCAAGTGCCTGGCCAACATACTCCAAAATAGGTAAGAGAGAGGGATAGAGAGCTAGGAGCAAAATAATCAAGTAACTAATTACCTGAGCTCTATCTGCATGTTGTCGTTCTCTTTCCTGATTCTCTCAATTTCATTGCTGAGGTTCTGTGAGTTCACCATGGTCGGAAAGCCTAAAAGTTAGTTTTCTCACGAACGAAAAGGGAAGAGAAAAGAAAATATACAAATCCATGGAGCATCAGACTTTAATTAGCAGATCTATTAGTCATTTTGCTTTTGAGAAAATTTCTAACAGCAGATCTGCATGTAAGGGGTGTCTCGGCTGTTTACTAGGCTTTTGGTCAAATAAGCCTAGCAGACAGTGATTGATCTTGTCAAGGAAAGACATTTATTGTACTTGTTTGTATATAACAACCAGATGCAGTTGTTTCAAACGTTGCAAGGAAAAGGAAAGGAGAGAGCTATGTTTTATTACCAATCTGCTTACAGATGTTACGTTAGCGTTTGGAACAAAATTTTAGTAAAATTTTAGGTTAAAATTTTAAGAGTCGGTGAAAGGGCAAAGAAAGAGAATGAAAAACTTAGTTAAAAAATTTGTAAAAATATGGAGAGAAATTTTTATAATGATAATAAAATTTTAAGAATTAAAATTTTATTGTTTACTACCTCTTATATTCACGTGGTTTCAGTTTCTTTCTAATTGGAAAACAATAGAATATTTTGAAAGAAAGAGATCAGAGAGATAGGGACGTCCCATTTGTAGATCTGTTCATAGAATCCATAGTTCTTGTTTCTTAACGTATTTTTAGCAAAAATAATCATTTCCCTCGGGACAAAGCAAAAGCAACCAAAAACTTCAGAGTGAAAAATTTGACACAGATCAGAGCTGTCGAACAATACCATCTGAGAGAAAGAGTATCGAGACCTACCTCATGCTTAGCATCCCATAGCTTCTCCTTAGAGTGCTTGTGGTAGTTATCCAAGAGATCAATCAGCCTTCATCGTCAAACAAAAATCCCACGTAGGGCAAACCCCCGGCAAAGGAAGGAGTTAGAAAAGAAGAAAATCTTTCCCCCCTTTGTTGCAGGAAAACAAAGAGATGACAAAAGAACCAAGAACCCAGAGACTAAACCCGAAACAAAAGGGTAACAAAGAGAAGTTCATACTTAGTTGAAGGGCTGCAGTACTCATGCATCTTTCCGGAGCTGGAAAAGATAACTAGGGAAACTTGAGCGTCACATAGAACACTGATCTCCTTGGCCTTCTTGATGATCCCAGCCCTTCTCTTTGAGTAGGTCACCTGCCTGTTGGTTTCTTTCTCTATCCTCTTGATCTCAATCTTGCCTCTCCCCATCACTCCCAATGTTTCTTCTCCTCCTTACACACTTTTTCTTCTAGTTCTTCTTTCCTTCTGAAATGGAGAAAAGAGGAAGGGATATAGAGAACTTAATATATAAAGAGAGAAGCCATTTAGAAAAAAAAAAGGAAGAAGAGAGAGAGAAGCCCGAAAGCTCTAAGCATTTCTACTTTGAGTTGGAGTACAAAAAACTTTCGAATGGCACAGAAGCGTAGGTTTTGTTATGGTCTGTGAGACTGTGACAAAGCCAAGCCAACTGCTTTTATCTGATGTTCATTAGGCGCTTTTAGTTTTTCTGCACCTTCTTAACCATTGGTCTCTATTTCTCTCTCTGACTCTTCCCCCTCTACGTGACTGATATCAATTTGATGGTTCCTTATAAGGGTTGGCAACCCCTAATCGCAAGCTTGATAAACTTTTTGGGGCTTTAAATTAGCAGGCTTAAGGGTGTCAAGTGGGGAAGTAAGACATGGACAGGTGAAATTTTGGCGTGCAGGCACACTTGTCGTACGTCCTTTAGAGCCTTGTAGTCTGTGATGGTCTTGTCTGGCCGGGGTTTGAGTGAGGGGACTAAATAAGGTATAACGTTCAGATCTAAACCATCAAATCAATATGGATCATTTCTTTCCTTCGTAGATAGCGGGGGGGGGGGGGGAATTAGTAAATAGTAATGGTCAAAAAGGAAAGGAAAAGCCAACAAAGGCGTTCCAAATATACCAGCGCCCCAAATTCAAAGAGAGGAGTATGACTCTCTGGAGTGTCAAATAGTCGCGATCAAACTGTAGGGACACGCTCTGATTGGCAGCTCTATGATATTATCTGTTTGGACAAACATGAGTTAATTGGATTGGTGACCCCCCAAGCAAAGGGTGTAATGATCACCTCCAAAGGTCCACCGTTTTGATATTATTTTGATCTTCTCCTATTGTTTATTAAGTTGGCAACTTATAAAGCAACTTATAAGTGTAGTACATGATATAATAATGCTGCTCAACAAGCTGCCAAAATTAGAATTTGCCATGTGCTTAATTCTTATCCAGTTAGAAGAGCTAGCTTCTCCAAATAGACATGAGAATATAGGAAAGCTCGAGACTTTACGTCTGTCCGAGCCATAATGTCAAAAATTAATACTGATTTTAAAAGTATTAAGATAAATATATTTTGCACTCTAAGAGGTATATCCAATTTACACTAAGAATTGTCTTTTTTGTTATATTACATCTACTAAATATGAATTTCATATACTTTGCATATTTTATTAAAATTTTCTGTCAATTTGAATGAAAAGTGATTTTTTAGACCTTACAATGAAAATTTTACCCCAAAATTTTTTAATGAGGTTGAAATCAAATTTTCAAAGTTTAAAAAATCAATTTAATTTGGAAAATTTTAAAGGAGAGTGTAAAGTGTTGAAAATCAATAATTTATGGTGTGCAATATGACAACAAAAATAGTTGGAAGGTATAAATTAATATATTTATCCTTAATTTTTAATTGGATATATATTTAATTACTAAATATATATCCTGAATATGCAAGTAGCAATATATATATGTGTGTGTGTGTGTTCTAAATGCTAAATACAATTAACTTCAGGCCATACAAACAGTAGAAAGACACTTCTGAGGTTCTTAGACAAAAACAGACCCGTATGTAAAACATAAATTAATTTGGACTCATTCATTTACCTTGCTACCATAGTAGGTGAAGTAGTCGTCCCACAAGCCAAGTTAAGACAAATAAAAATAGTGGTTTATTACTACTATTGCTTCATGAGCATATAATTATAAGTCTGTCTAGCTAGTACGAACCCTAGCCAGCTAGCAAGCTCTCGGGTTTAGATGTCAGCTACTCATGCACTACATCCTGTCTTGCAGATTTGGCTGAAGGGGCTGCACGCGGAAGGCAAAAGGCACTTGAGCATTGGATTGCCTCACTCTCTGCTCATATTCATCCCGCACTTCCCTGCAGCTTGCTCCCATGGCTATCTCCTGATGGTGCTGTTGGAACCGAACTTTGCTTTCCTGTTGATTAATGATGATTACAACACGAGCAATTTCCTGAGAGATTCGACCCTGCTGGCTCATCTTTGATTTGATTAGGTTGATTAATTACAAAAGAAAAAGGGTAGAATGAAGAGGGGAGAGAAATAGTAACGAGAGACAATAGATTTAAGTGGTTCGGTCTAGAAAACTTACATTCACTATGAAAGCCCTATATGACTGTATTTTGTATTATGAGTGTATACAGATTACAAGTTGAATATATGTCTCTATTTATAGAGATAATACAAAGCATGATAGAAAAATATTCCTACATTTAAATTTGGATCTATGATATTTGATAACGATATCACATTTAAACTTGATATCCTGATAACAATAATATCATATCAAAACTTGTAGATTTTATAGAGATAATACAAAGCATGATAGAAATATATTCCTACATTTAAATTTGAATTTCTATATTTAAACTTGGATCTATGATATTTGATAACGATATCACATTTAAACTTGATATCATGATAACAATAATATCATATCAAAACTTGTAGATTTGATTATGATATTATTTGTAACAATTACAACATATCACGTATGTATCACGCCCAAGGGAACGGATTCCCTCCGAAGGAGAGAATTCCGAAGACTACATAAGGCAGAGTGGAGATTAAAAGAAAGCAGATCAACAACTATTATAATGTCACCTCATTTAATGAATAGATAGGCTAAATGGCTCGGTTATGTGGCTCTCAAATTTCCTTTTCCACGTGAGAGACTAAATTTCATTCTTTCTCACGATATCCTCTCTCGTCTATTCGCTAGAATCTCGCCGGAGTCAAAGAGAAAGTAACTTCTTCTTTCCTATCATCTTCTTCGTATAATATGGGGTTGGTGTTTGGGTTGGGTCCCACAAACTCGTGGGACGGTGCAGAAATTGGTTTAATGGAAGAGAGGTGGTACATGTGGTACTATGGAAGGTTTAATGGAAATCCTAGTTTGGATTTGATAGGCTTAGCGGTTTCGAGAAATGGAATTCACTGGGAGAGAGGAGGAGGTCCTATAATATCGAGCGAGGAAGCCAGCTTGGTGATAAATTGTAATAAGGATTGGTGGGCATTTGACACCGAAGGCATTTGGCAGACAACAGACATCACTTGGTGCACATATGCCCGTTGTCTGCCGAATGTCACATCAAACAATGCCCAAATATGATGCTCATGTTCAATTCTAGCCCAGTGCCTTCCATCCTGACTAATGGCCATACCTGGCAAAGTCTTTGAAATCTTCTCTACTCGACCATTTTCACCATTTGGCTTATCAATGCAGAACCTTTCCGGGTTTTCCAAATTGAAGAGAGGACGTCGAGAGAAAAGAAGGGGAAGAAGAGAAAAAAGGGACTTGGGTCTCTCACGTGGAAGAGGAAATTTGGAGATTTGGAAGTCACCAAGCTAAGCCACTAAGCCATTTAGTCTACCTATTTATTAAATGAGGTGTTCTTATATTTGCCGTTGATCGGCTTTCTTTAGATCTCGACCCTGCCTTATGTAGCTTTCGGAATTCTCTCCTTTGGAGATTCGTTCCCTCACGCCCAATGCCTGGAGGCATGCTCACAAAATTTCACTCTCTCCCTCTCTGCTCACTCATGAAACTGCCTATTTATAACTATATATAATCGTGTACATAAAATGTGTGAAGCAAGCATATACATACACATATACACTCTTGGCTACTTATTTTAAACATGATTTGCATGCAACATGAACAGTTGCACAAAGCATATATTTCAGGCACTGTTATTAATTGTGTACTACATACGTTCGATCGTGTGCAAAGGTGCGCATTATTTCTGCGTTCTGAGCATGTGATCCACAGTTGTGGTAATCGAAGAAGGGAAGAATAATGAGAGTACCAGATTCAAACTGATCAGACGCCTATTCTCTTCTTCCATGATCTCGCCCTGGGCAATGTATAGCCAGAAATATTAGGGTCGGGAAAAAAAATGCAAATCTTTCAAATACTTGAGAGATGGAATCAAGCGATATAGTTCATTGCCTTTTTCTTAGCCATCATCCACAAGTCCATCTGGACACACACGAACAAAGAAAGAAGAAGAAGCAGAGTTAAATTCCCTCTTTTGGATGTGCCTGTTGTGAACAAAAATATTACTACTTAGATCCTAACCTTCCTCTCGCGGATACTGGAGAGACCATTTTCAAGAGCATCCTCAATGAGAATGAGCTCTTTGGGGTTCAAACATCTGATGTCCTCTCCCTTCAAGTGCCTGGAACATACTCCAACATGTGTAAGGGAGAGGGATAGGGAGCTAGAAGCAAACAAAACAAATAACCAACCTTAGCTCTATCTGCATGTTGTCGTTCTCTTTCCTGATTCTATGAATTTCCTTGCTGAGGTTCTGTGAGTTCATCATGGTTGGAAACCCTAAAAGTTAGTTTTCTCACCAACGAATACAGGAAGACAAAAGTTAATATACAAATCCATTGAGTAGCAGACTTCAGTTAGCAGATCTGTTAGTTCTTTTGGTTTAGAGAGAGAAAAAAAGGAATTTATATTAAATATACAAATCCATTGAGTATCAGACTTTAGAAAGCAGATCTGTATAACGTTCGTTTGGTTTAGAGATAAATTCTACTAGCAGATCTGCTAGCTAGTGGGAGGGTGTGTATCCGCTGTTTACTTATATGCTTCTAGTCAAGGAAGCCATCAGACAGTGATTGATCAAATCAAGGAAATACATTTCTTATCCTTATTTGCTTATAACTACAAGCTATGCAGTTGTTTCAAATTTTGCAAGGAAAAGGAAGGGAGGGAATAATGTTTTATTTCCGGATCTGTTCACATAGATGTTACATTCATGTGGTTTCAGTTTCTTTATAATTGAAAAGCAATAGAATATGTTAAAAGAAAGATAGAATGATAGGGACTGCATCCCATATGTAGATCTGTTCATGGAATCCATAGTTCTTTTTTCTTTAACATATTTTTAGTAAAAATTCATCTTGTTTTCCCTTGGGACAAAGCAAAACGTCCCACCAAACACTTTTGAGTGAAAAGATTGATGACACAGGACAGTCGAAACAGCTCCATCTGAGAGAAAGAGTATCGAGACCCACCTCATGCTTAGCATCCCATAGCCTCTCCCCAGACTGCTTTTGGTACTTGTCCAAGAGGCTAATCAGCCTTTACCGTCAAAAAAAAAAAAAAAATCCAGGTACCCAAACCCCGGGCCAAGAAAGGAGTTAGAAAACAAGAAACCCTTTTGCCATTTTTGCAGGAAAACAAAGAGATGACAGAAAAACCAAGAACCTCGAGACTACACCCGAAACAAAAGGGTGAGAAAGAGAAGTTCATACTTAGTTGAAGGGCTGCAGTAGTCATGCATCTTTCCGGAGCTGGAAAAGATAACGAGGGAAACTTGAGCGTCACATAGAACGCAGATCTCTTTGGCCTTCTTGATGATCCCAGTCCTTCTTTTGGCGTAGGTCACCTGCCTGCTGGTTGCGTTCTCTATCCTCTTGATCTCAATCTTGCCTCGTCCCATCTCTCTCAATCTTCTTCTCTTCTTTACACTCCTTTTCTTCTTCTTCTTTGCTTCTGAAATGGAGAAAAACGAGAAAGATAGATAACTTTTTTTGCTCAGATTTTGTTTTTGTTTTTGAGAACTTAATAAAGAGAGAACCCAGAAAGCATTAGAGGAGCATTTTCTAGTTTGAGTTGGAGTACAAAGAAACTTTCCAATGGCACAGAAGCGTAGGTTTTGTTATGGTCTGTGACAAAGCCAAGCCAACTGCTTTTATCTGATGTTCATTTGGCGCTTTTAGTTTTTCTGCACCTTCTTAACCATTGGTCTCTATTTCTCTCCGACTCTTTCCCCGCAATGTGACTGATATTAATTTGATGGTTCCTTAGGGTTGCAACCACACTGAAAAAAGCCCGACTCGTGAGCTTGATAAACTTTTGGGGCTTTAAAACAGGCTTATAGCATTGGCCGGTGTCAAGTGGGACCTGAGACATGGATGGACTAGTTGTTTGACTGGTGAAATGTACGTGCATGCATGCTTGTCGATCTTTGGAGCATAGTAGTCTGTGATGGTCTTGTCTGGCCGGGGTTTGAGTGAGGGGACTAAATAAGGTATAGTTAATCCCATCTAAACCATCAAATTAATGAATCAATTTTTAATTTCCTTCATATAGATAGCAGGATAAATAATGGTCAAAAAGGAAAAAAGACAACAGAGCGTTTCCAAATATGCCAGGTCCCTAATTCAAAGGTTTAAGAATAAAGACAAACAAGAGTTTGATTGGTGACCACCCAAGCAAGGGTTGTGACATTCAAAGGTATTAATTAGGCTTAACTACCAACCCATCGAGCATGATGGAGGATCAAGATCCTCTGCAATTTACTGTCTGAATTACGCCGTGCAATTTGAAAAGAGAGTCACAATAGGTGGACCTTATATCATTTAATTAATATTGTTCAGGTAAATTATCAGATAGCTTAGACCTTACCATGAAGTCCACCTGTTATGTTTATCTCTTTCTGAATTATACCATACAATTCGAGCAACAAATTAGAATAAATCATCGTCACATGACGTAAATGGGTCAAACTAACATGTGAGTAGATCCATGTCTTTTCAGACAATAACTCAAAAGGATGTCATATAGCTTCTTTGGATCCCGCCGAAGGAACCGGGATATAATAATGCTGCTAAACAAGCTAAAATTAGGACTTGCCGTGATTCTTTCTTAGTACTAGAAGAGCTTCCCCAAAGAGACCTGAGAATAGAGGAAAGCTCGATACTTTACGTATGGTCTCAACTTGTCTGAGCTATGCTGCTCGTTAGTTTTTGGTATGCTTGTTAATTGCGTGGCTTGCTGGTTTACCTGTCTGCCGCAGTACCAGCTGGGAGAGCTTCACATGTTCGTACTTGGTGATTAAAGCCCCTGAACAGAACTTCGGATAATTATCTCCATGTCCAAGAAAAGAGTACACTCTGAATTTTCTTTAATCTTTTCGAAGGTTTACAAATAACCACGCAAGCCAGCTTCTTCCACAACCATTAGAAGGGGATAACCATTCCCACCATAATGAACCTTTATATCCTTCTTACATTTTTCTGTTTCGACACTAAAGGAAGGGGGCGTTTACGTAAACAGTCAAGCTGTCTAATCAGGCATATCAAAGATAGGAAATGTAGACGAAGCCTAGTTCTTAGAGTCACGTTGCTTTAGCTTTTGTAATTTATTTAGGGAGAAACACATGTTTAAGTTATTGCTCTACAGCCACTCGAATCAATTGCTTTTACGTACGCTTCAAAAATATTCGACTTTAGGTTAGTACGTATAACAAGTACGGAATCTATTTACGCAGGATAAACTCCACAGATATTCATTAGATTCTCAATATTATCAGTTAAATGTGTGTATATATATATACACATCTATTTAGGTACAACAAGCTCACTTCCCACCTCGATTCGATTGATTAAGGTGTATCGCTTCTTTTGATAAAAAAATCTCTTTCCAAAGATCTTTAAAATGTCTTGTTCGAAGCAGTAGTTCTTTCCACAGAAAGGTAAAATGCAACATTGTTAAGTTGATCACCTAAAGACCTCATAGTAAATCAAAAGACTAACAATTGGAACTTCAACTTCAACTGATACATCCACTCCACTCTTTCAGACATGAATTTCACTATCTCATCTTATATATAAAGGTACAGCACCTCCATGTACACAATGGAAGCTGGTATAAGTGCCTAGAACCTATCCAATTTGAGGGTCTTCCATCTATTTTGCATTAGCAAAAATTCTTCGCAAATGGGGATCTAGCTCTATAAAGTCATGTAGCTAATACACGCTGGCATTGAAATGTCAACATACTTACATATGCTCATGTCCAAATGATCTCTGTTTTGCTTGCATGTTGATTTCCATGAAGCAACCTTGAGAATCTGCTGATTAACTAGAACCAATTCGAAACACTGAAATCCCGCAATTTACTGAGATGTCTCTCCATGTCTTTCCTGGTCTTGGCCCACTCTTCTCTCTCTATCACGGTGGTGGGATCATCTCTTTCGCTCTGGAAGCATACAGGGGAACTATGAATGAGATATGAAAAACAAATAAACGCACAAAGGGTGATAGAGATCAGGGATAGTCACCGAATGAATTATTTTGAAGGAGTTGCCTTTATCTCGGATCACAAGCAAGTCACTCTTTCTATCCCTATTTCTTCCTCCTGGAACTGTGACCTACAGAAGACGTTATAAGTCTTTCAAAATTGAGTACATAAACACGAGTCACCACATAACCTAGGGTGATGTTCGTTTGGAAGAAATTTGTAGGATTCTGATAAAATTGTGAATATTTAGGTGATGTTAAAATTGTATTGACATGCGTGCAAAGTTGTTAAAAGAGATTGATGTTTGTAAAAAAGGTAATAAAGTGTTGTATTGGAATACGTGTGTTTTGTGATGTTTGGTATGTAAATATAAAAGTAGGATGCAAATCTTAAAAAAACACTCAACCGAACATGCCCCTAGACTTTTTAATAGAAGGATACAAAATAGCGTGGATCAAAGGCAGATAAAAGTAGGATTTCTCATTTACTCATTAAGACTAAAACCTATAGTGCTTGGGTGAATTGATCCAATCATGAGTCAACTCAAACATCCCTCTACCGTTAGAAAGCTCCTCTTTCCCCTCTTATCTTTTTATTTTTATTTTTGAGGTAGAAAACATATATAGGCAAAGACGGGGCAGAACATTCTTCAGATGCAGCCATCAATTACCTAAAGCGTTTTCACTTATAGCCTAAACCAAACACCATTTTCAACTTGGAAACATGGTCCAACAACTAAACTGTTTAAGCAACATAATTCTCAAAATAAGCAAGGTTGTCCACAAAGAGAAGAAGGGACGTAACTTATAAGGTGAAGAAACAAACAATGATTTTCATCCACAAGCAGCATAAGTAGAATATTTATAGCAGCTTTAATTTTTTTTATAAGCAAGCCAATCTTATTAGAAAAAGTGAAGACAATACAATGGACTATACCGAAATCACTAGTTCAAACAAGCAAGAAAAATAAGAAAATCAGCAAAATCAGCAAAGGGGCCATCTAACAATGCATCGGCCCAACAGAAAAGGGAAAATAACATAAATCCCTGCAACTTGGCTAAGGACAAAGAACAACTACCAAAACATCTATTGTTCCTCTCTCTCCAAAGGCTCCACTAAATACAAGCGGGAATCAATCTCCAAATAGACTGAGCAAAGGGGTTAGTAAACTTCTCATCCCAACTCCACAGCACATTCACTACTTTCTTAGGCATCGCCCAACAATAATTGACAATACTGAGAACATGGTTCCAAAGCCCACGCGGGAACAATGAAGAAGCAAATGATCAGTCAATTCTCCGTCGCACTGATAAAGATAACACCAATCAGCGATATACTCTTCTTCTCTGAAGATTATCAGTTGTAAGGATCCTCCCATGCGAAGCCTCCCAGACAAAGAAAGAGATCCTCAAAGGACATTTCGTTCTCCACACACATTTCCAAGGAAAGAACAAACTAGTCCTACCAGCAATACTAGCATACATAAATCTCACCGAAAAAACTTCATCCTTAGATTCCTTTCAACACAATTTGTCTTCCTCACCTCTCCTAACTACCATCCCATACAAAAGGGAAAAAAAAGTAGAAAAATCCTCCAACTCTCAATTGTTAGCAGATCTGACAAAAGCAACACTCCACGCCACAAACCCATTGTTCTCCACCAAGCACTCCTCCACCAAAGCCTCGTTGTGGCGAGCCAACGAGTAAACAACCACCGGAAACACACAAGACAACGGTCTATCACCGCACCACACATCATGCCAAAACCTGACCCTATCTCCATTACCCACCAAAAATTTGATATGGTTACTAAAGACATCCCTACATTTGCTAATGAATCTTTTTTTTGATGAATAACCTTTGCTAATGAATCGCCACAAACTAACATCATAAGGTCCCTAGCAAGGGGGAGTCCTCCACCCACCCAACGAGCACCCATATTTAGCAACAATAACCACCTTCTAAAGCGTATCCCTCTCAAGAGCAAAGCGCCAAAGCCACTTGGACAAGAGAGCCTTATTAAAAGCAACAATACTACGAAGCCCCAACCCCCCATTCTGAACCGGAGAATCCATCAAATCCCAATTCACAAGATGAGACTTATGTGCACAACCATCACAACCCCAAAGGAAATCCCTCTGAATCTTCTCCAACCTAGTTACCACCACAACCGGAATAGGGAACAATGAAAGGAAATAAGTGGGGAGACATGATATAGTAGATTTGATGAGAGTAAGTCTACCCCCTTTATAGCAGCTTTAAAATTAATATTCACAAATGCAAATCCTCACCAAAACTTTTGCTCTGCTAATCGACTTTGTCCTGGAATCAATGACGTAAATCTCCTCAAAATCTAGCACAAACTCAGGGTCAGCCAACCTCCGGTTCCTATAGTGCTTCGTTAAGAAAACCTGAAACGGAAATGCAGCCTAGTCATGCTATCATAATAATAAAGAAGGGAATGATCATCTTTCTGTTCCAGATGTTATTAGTTAGTCACTCACAATGAATCAGCTACAGTATCACAGGCATTGTGAAAAGGACTTAAATTATCCTATCATGCATGCTATCAAATAGACATTCTGAAATTTATTCAGTCATTAAAGTACCAGACCATACTTATGTTTTCAACAATTCTGCCGGGTTGAACTTTGAGATTAATTACCAATATGTCATAACAGACACAAGGTGTCTCTCCAAATGAATGAAACAATTTCAGCAGACAAATGGAATTTTTTTGTCAAGTAGCAGACACCAGAACTGCCAAGACTGCCCCAACTCAGATAGAGGACTTCAGTTCAAAAATTTCTTTATTGCCTGAACTTAAAATGAAGAGAAAAAAAATTACATGCCATATTCTAAATCCTGAACTCCCTCTTCTTTTACCTTTCCTGTAGAGATCTTTTTTTTTTCCTGGATAAAGGCCACTCATATGGTAACTTCATAATTTTGCACCCTTTTGGTGCATGTTCAGGTACTTGGAGCTTCAAATCTTCCCTTTTATTTTCAAAAGAGAAAATAGGCTCACATTATTTCCGCAACAGTACTAGTAAGATACAACACGGGGTGAGTGTCCCCTCCCAAAGCTTTATCCTCCTGGAAATTTATCCAAGACCTTCCCCCTAACAGGGTAATGGATGTTTGGCAACAGAGGTCCACACTGCTGACCTTACACGTTGGACATCAGGATTTAGGTCACACAAGTAAGGTTCAGGGTGCAGGAAGCCCTCAGAGTTAAGCAACAGAAATGTCTTAAATTAGGTTAAATAGATGATTTTTTTCTGAATGGTTTCAGAATCACCATGGACAACATTGTGAAGCTAGTTTGGTCAGCAAAAGACGTACTAGTCTATCTGTTCATAACCTCTCAACGATATCAACTTAAAGAGTGGATGGCCCATGGTTATGATAAAATATATCACCACCTGTAACCTTATATTTCAAATAGAAAGAAAATATCAAAAAATTTCAGAAAGACTGAGATGGAATAATATTAAGTTGGAAATCAGCACATCACTTCAGAGTGTTTAGAATCACTGCAAAAAAGTGCAAAAGATGGCCATATTGAAAAAAAAAATGCTCTGAGATCACTAGAACTCACGGAGCTTATAAGATATACTGATACTGGAATTTGCAAGATCATACACAACCAATGAAACATTAAGTAAGATCCTGTTAAACAGCCCCACTTGTGACCATTTGACATTAGCACTTACAATCCTAATACTTGTCCCTAGCTTTCTAGAAGAAAAAAAGCAACAGGGCAGTATTTAACCCGAGTAAGGAGAATAAAGATTGCTAACTATCCGAAGTAATCCATTATATATGAACCTCCGATCAGATGTTCAAAACGCTGTGTTAGATTGAAGTTCCATTAAATATGAAGTTCCATCTTGTTAAATTGTTTAACGCTGTGTTAATGGAGAAATTATGATTTGATTTGGAAGCAGTATATCACTATTTCCCTTGTCAAAGAAGAAGAATAACAGTTTCCTAAAAGCATATTTTATGTTCATAACATTTTAGACAGTATTGACATAAATATCCTATGAATAAAAAGACAATTCTGAACAAAATTTAGCAAAGAACCATAGTACAACAATTCTCCAGTACTCATACCTTCAGAATCTCCCTCTCAGATTTATATAACGGATCTCGAGGTGCATCAATGGGCGGCTCTGTGACGTTATAGCATCCATAATCACTCTTTGCACAGCGAATGTACTGTGACACAAAGGAAATGCACGCCAATTAATATGACTAAAATTTAAATTGATTAAATAAAAATCATAGAGGCCTCAACCCACAGCGTTGAATGATTACGAGAGAGAGTAAGTTAGAGATATCCCAGTTGAACCACGTCCGACTATGTGTAACTCTTTCTCTCTCTAACACACACACCCTTGTATATAAAGTCGTAAAAACACTAATAACACTTGCAATTGAATGTGCCTTCGATGGGCATTGCTTCATGCTTCAGAGAGTTACAACTAAATCAAAGTACCTTCGTTGGCATCGGAGCAAGCAACCTGGGAATAGCATAAACATCTGTATCCGGGGGAGTAACATACATCTACAACCAAAGACATGAAATGACAAGATAAGTGGAAAAATTAAAACCCATATAAAAAACTTAACAGTTATTCCCCTCTCAAACTTTAGCCAAAAAAAAAAACCGAGATACACACAAACCTCTCTGAAATCATAGACATCGTTATCGGGGTCCGGAGGTTTCCTTATGAAGAAATCGCAGTCGAGCAAGCTAATCTTGTGGAAATCGTCCTCGTTAATTCTGTAATCCACGACCATTTCTGAGTCCCAGCCCTGAGTCGACACGAAGGTCATGCTCTGCACAAAGGCAATGTCTTCGTCCCCAGCGGCTGCTGCGGAGGCCGCCGCAAGAGGGTCGTACTCGATGTCGAAGTCCTTCTTGTTGTCGACCTCCTCGAGCTCCTCCTCGTCCATGTCGTAGTCATCCTGACCGCCTCCATCGGTATCTCCGTCGTCACTGCGAGCGATGAACAGGTTCCTACGGGATGGGGTGAGAGGGTGAGACTGGTGGGGGCAAATGGCCCGTTTGAGCTTGAGGGCTGAGAGGAAGGAGAGCTGTGGTGGTGGGGAGTGGAAGAGAAGTGAGAAGTTTGGGGTGGTGAAGGTAGGGAATTGGAGTGGTGAGAGGAAAGCAGTTGTGGTGGTCATGGGGTTTTGGATTAGGGGGTTTAAGGCTTTGGAGGGAATGAAGCAAGAGTGGAGTCAGACCAAAGTGGAAATCCACGATATATATATATATATATATATTTTTTTTTTTTTTTGGGTAAATAATATTTTTCTTTTTCATGTTTATCTAAAAAACTCAATTTCTTTAATTTTTATTAACTTATTTTGCTAGGAATTGGGATGGATATTATGGGTAGGTTTATTTTTTTAAGGGGTGAAAAATTATTATTGTTTAGATTATAATTTTTTATTAATTTTTTTTTCAAAATTAACTTTGAAATGACATTTCTGAGTTGGTTTAATATCTGAATATATCTAAATTATTTTAAAAAAATTGCTTGATGATTATGAAATCCTAAAACTAATATAGAAATATTATTTAAATTCAATAATTCTAGAAAGGGATAGCCTTTCTATTCCAGTGGACTTTTCTTGGCCCCTTCACATTTAGGGGATGTTTGTTTGCCAAATTTTTGGAGAATATTCCCGATATTTTGGGAATCTTTACTTTATTGAGATTTATTGAGGTTTGTGAAAAGTGAAGTGTGTAGGTATAAAAATTAAAAATTTTGAAGTTTGTTTAGTTTGTCTAATTTATTAAAAATCCAAATATTTGGGGTCTCAAACATGCCCTTAAACCCCATTGCTATCTGATGAAGAAGCCATACATGTATATTTCGCGGTTTACGTTGGAAGTTGGAACAAGCCAAAATTCTATCCGGGTTTGGACCTTTGGATCCGCCCCATAAATAGTACCCGTCCCATCGCCTTCCCTCCTACTCACTTTCTCGGGAAAGAAACCGCAAGAAAATGTTGCGGTTAAAATAATCTCTTTTGCTTTATTTTAAGCGAGTTAAAACCCCTCCAGGAAAACGTTCTTCTGTATCCCGCGCAATCTCTCTAAAGATGTCAAAACCGATTATCTTCTCCGTCGGTTTCCTTTGGTCTATCTAGGGCTCAAAAAGTTCTCCTCTATGTCCTCTCGCATACCAATTCTTGAACTTTAGAATACTAGACCCGCCGCCGGTTACCTCCTTATGGAGGAACAAAAGGCTGTTGGTGTCGGTGGAGGCTGTGGCGAATCTTCGAAGCCTCCGTCGTCGTTCGTCAAAACCGGCGACCGGCAGGTGTTCACGGTGGAGCTCCGACCCGGCGAGACCACCATAGTCTCGTGGAAGAAGCTCCTTAAAGACGCTAACAAGGTCAATGGATCCACCCCCTCCTCTGTCCCGGACCCGCCGGCCAACGCCCACCCTGCCCTCGAGTCTCGTTTAGCTCCGGTGAGTCCCTCTCAACATAATATGTGCAAACACACATACGGACTTATGTATGAATTTAGCGTATAATTGACTTTTGGTTTGTTTGGATTCTTTTGGAGTTTTGTTGGAATACTTGCGTGATATTCGGTGTTGATTGTGGCATTGTGAAAAATTTACGGGCGATATTTCTTCTCTTGTATTAATTCGGACACAAGGAAAACTAGTACAACTGCTTAATTTGTCTTGTTTCTTGTTATTTTCTGTGTGTATGTGGGATTTTGTTTAAGAGTATGACAGTTAGGAGAAACTGATAGGGTGTCGTCGAAATGTAGTGTTTTGAACTTAACTGGGGTCAGGTTTGCCTGTGGGTAGCGTTGGTGGGACGGAAGAAATATGTGTGATTAGCAAAGGTAGTCTATTGGTTCAATGGCTGTCTAAATTCAATTCGGCTTCACTCATTTTTTTTTTGGGGGGGGGGGGGGCAAGTTAGCTTCATCAACTTAAGCTTACAGAATGGGTCTGCTTTCTGAGTCATTATTCAAGTAACTAGTGTCAGTTGTATATATCTTTAGGAAGCTAGCTCTTCACGACTTAACTGGAGACTGGTTCACCATGATTATATCGATAACAGTCTATTAGCAAACAGTGGCCCAAAACCAATCTTTATATATTTTGTGGGCCCAAATATTGTTAAATGTCTATGGATTGTTATTGAAACTCCCAAGTTTTACGCAATTGCGAACAAAATATTGACTCTATGGTCTGATAGAGGATTGTATATGTTGGGGGAACAATGGAGTTAAAACAATTAGCCTAGATGATGTTGTGAACTTGGGGTTAATAAGTTCTATTCATATTGATATCTGATGTCATACATGCTCTTCTTTGATAATTGATTCTCCTATACTTGTGTTTTCAAATGAATTTTGTGGTTACCTACATTTTTTTATTAGAAAGGCATGAATTTATCTGAAATAAATGATTAAAGGCAGTATTGATTTCTTTTTCTTTGGATGGCTATATATATAGACCCTTTGAATGCATATATGCATACCTGGTGCCATGAAGGCATGCATGTTGGTCTTTTCACTATTCTGTATGGTTGCATGCTTGACATTACAAGCTTTACGAATGTCAGCTCATCTCCTTCTACATAGGCATAGACAACATATTTGGTTTGGTTATGGGAAGCATCTTTGTTCTTGTGATTTTGTTTCTCAAAACTTCTGTCATCTGCTTTCTCTTTCATTTTCCATGTGATTCGCTGTACATGGAGTTGTGGAGTCATTATACAATATAAATTTTTAGTCTTGCCTCACCTTTAGGGACAACCAACTGAAAATGAAGAGGACGATGCACCTGCTCCGAATCGTTTTAGTGCTGTCATTGAGAAGATTGAAAGGCTCTACATGGTATGCGTATGTCGTTTGCATTTATTTTGCCCCTTTTCATTTTTTAAGGAATCGTTGATTCTGAGTTATTGCAGATGAATGATAAGTTCTGAGATGTCCATCTTTTATTCAATGTGCATGACAGTAGAATATTCTAATATTAATCTAAATTATTTTCAGGGTAAGGATAGTAGTGATGATGAAGATTTACATGATTTTCCTGATGATGATCAGTATGACACGGAGGACTCTTTCATTGATGATGCTGAGCTGGTAAGGATCACCAGCCTTTGAATATCCATCTTTGTGGAGGTCTAAGTGGCCGTTTCACGTAGTAGTGGTGTCATGAAGTGGGTACTGCTTCTGTCATGTCTCTGACTACCTTTTCTGCAGGATGAATATTTTGAAGTTGACAACTCAGCCATTAAACATGATGGGTTTTTTGTTAATAGGGGGAAGTTGGAACGCATGTGAGTTTCTTTTGAACCTTCTCTTGATTGTATTACTGTCATCAGGGTCCCATTTGTAGCTATATTCTGCCTTTTCGTCCTTATTTTATGTTAGTCTTTTAAGAAAGACACATTGCTCTAACAAATAGATCCTTTCTAATGGCCATATTGTGTAGCCATATGTTCTATGTAAAATTTTATCCTCTTAACTGTTCAAGCTTTGGTCACACTTGACGACTGCATGCTTTTAATGGATGAATCCTTTTTTTCCCCAACTTTGAAATACTATTACGGTGCAAACAGTTGTACTTTGACTACCACCTTTTTCATGATTTTGCAATAATGAGATGGTAGTAAGTACTGCAGGGAGTTTCATGTTAGAGGGGAGTGATTTGCTTTATCCTGATTCATTATGTTAGTTTAATGCACATGCAGTTTTTGGTAATATGCAAAAGGCGGAGGCATACTTAGTTGTTTTTCTTGTTTGAAAATCAAGGTGATTTTAATCATGTCAGAAACTGGTATCATTGTCTTCTTTTTGTTCCTTTGCTTTTCTTGTTTTCTTGAAAAAATCAGTCTTTGGTATCGGTAGGTTTTGGAATGGTCAGAATTATTTTCCTAATGAAGCTATACAATATCAGTACAATCTGTATATAGTAGCCTAAAATTTTGTAGATTTTGAGTTAAATTCAAACTAAGTGCTGATATGTTTGATTTTGCATATTATTTTTTCTATTGGACTGAACCTTTTTTTCCCTTCCTTTTACAAGAAACGAACCTACTGTATTGCCCAACCAGCAACCAAAGAAAAGGCGCAGAAAATATTTGGAAAAGAGTCATGGGGGGAATGATGAATTTCATGCCTCATCTAAACACGTAAAGAAGGACAAGAGTGCAGCCATGAAGATGCATATGCAGGACTCCTCTAGTCCACAAAATGTGGCCGCAACAAGCGAACATTTTCAAGATGCAAAAATCCAGAATCAATTGAGTGCACCTGGAATTGCTTCAAAGAAGAAATCTGCTGATAGTAGAACAATATTTGATCCTTCCATATCTCTGAGAGTTTCTAATGGTGATGCTTCTGCATCTTTAGCAGAAGTAAGGGATGTTGAGAAGCAGAAGACAGGAGTTGTTCAGTCTAAGAACCTTGGCAACAAATTGAAAGATGCAAGTGGATCCTTTGATGCTTCACAGCAGAAATACCTTGACAAAAGTAGTCACGTACAATCTAAATCCGTATCCACAAGACCCTTGAACAAGGTCGAGCAGTTGGATTTGTCAATTAGGCCAAAAGAAAAGAATGGGATCCGTGAATTGAAAAACAACTTCTCTGTGGACAAGTATGCCATGCCAACAACAGTGAGTCCTTCATTTAGTTAGAAAAAATTTATTTAGTTAACTAAATTGAAATTACACTTTTTCAGGGATTAAGGAATTTATACTGCCATTAGCTAACAAAAGCTTATGGGCAGCACCATGATAGGGGATATTTGTGTCAGATTTTGCAATTCCTGAATATCTACTCATTGTGATACCGATACATTTATGTTTACAGCATATGTGTGTGTTTGTTTTACTCTGTAAAGCATTTGGTATTTGAACTGGTGGCAAATCCATTTCGAGATGCATTGTAGGGGGGGGGGAAGTGTTGGGCAAGGGCAAATAAGCAAAACAATATGCACTTTTTGGCTTTATATTGTGGAATTAATGCAGGATGAATGTCAATATAGGTGTTGTAGTATTGGATGCTGTGATTGTGGAGATTTACATACCTCTTTGAATGAGACGCATAACCCTTAGATATTAATATGCTTGCTTAAGCTTTTGGTGAGTTTTTTTCTTTCTCAGAAGTCTGTAAGGAGGTTGGCATATGGAGACATTATTTTTATAGGAGTTTAGATTTGTACCCGACAATTAAGGAGTAGATAAAGCTGCAAAAGTCATCCTTTTTCCCCGGAATTCCTCTGTGCATTTTTTAATATGCTTTGTTTTGTTCCGTTTTGTTTCATACATACAAGTTTAAGGAAAAAGGGAAGATGCTGCCATCAAGTTTGGGAATACTGGCCCTCACTAATTGCTCCACTATTTTCGTAAAACTTACATCGCTGCAAGTGTCTTCACTCACTTGCATGTCTTGTCTCTGGTAGTCTTAACCTTTTTTTTAAAAAAAAAAATCTATGCAGAAAGCATCACAGATCAGAAAGGATGGCTCTAGTGTAAGGCCAAAAAGCTCACTTGAAAAGGCTATTAGGGAGTTGGAGAAGATGGTTGCTGAATGTAAGTCTGAGAAACTCTTATGACAAGTCTATTTTTCATACTGTACTATGTGGAAGTTCTTGCATATAGTCATTTGCTTTTTGTGGAACATCACAGCAAGGCCACCAGCTGTAGAGAATCAAGATGCAGATACCGCAGCTCAGGCAGTTAAAAGGAGATTACCTAGAGAAATAAAGCTGAAGCTTGCAAAAGTTGCTAGACTAGCGGTATTGTAAAATCACTTTTATGTTGTTGGTTTTGTTTCCTGATCTGAAAATTTTCTTCAAGTCCGCCATAGACAAGGGAGTATTTACCTGAAAACCTTTGACATAGCTCTATAACCTTTTTTTTTGGTGGGGTTGCAGCAGGCAAGTCAAGGGAGAATATCAAAGGAGTTACTTAACCGCCTTATGAGTATTTTGGGTCATCTGATTCAGCTCAGAACCTTGAAGGTATTTCCATCTCATATGCGACTCTTGGGTACCTGTTGCTCCATTTTCCAATTATCATTCAGAAGCTACATTGTTTGTTCCGGGCAGGGGTGTATGAAGATTATGATTATTAATAGCTGGGGAAGTAGCTATGAACTTGCTATTGGTACATTATTGAGGACTTCTGTACTTTTGCTGGAAATACTGGTGTTGAATCTGTAGTTCTGTTTCAAGTCTAATCAATAGCAATGACGCCAGTTAATAATGTTGCCAACGACTATCTGACCTCATTTCCTGAGATTCAAAGTCATTGATGGCTACTGATTATTCAATATGTTTTTTCTATAGAGAAACTTGAAAGTCATGATAAGTATGGGTCTGTCAGCAAAACAGGAGAAAGATGATAGGTTTCAACAGATAAAGAAAGAAGTAGTTGAGATGATTAAAACATTGGAGCCCTCTTTGGAGCTGAAGGTATGCTTCTTTTTGTAATGTTCTTCTCTATCTCTCTACTCCCCCCCCCCCTTTTTCTCTTCTCTTCTACCTCCTCATGGATATGTGCGTCAGAGTGTTGACTTGTGTGGTGCTTTTTAGTGCTATTTGTTTTTACTTCAGCTTAACTGGATGAAAATAAAATATAAAGATGATAGTGGACTGAGCTTCGTCCTCTTATTTACTTGCCTAAACTTCACTATGAAAGCTTCTTATCTTACTACTGGGGTCAGCGTCATGACACCTTTTTTCTTCAAGCTTTATGTAGAATCCATTTTTTTGACTAAGTTGGAGGCTATTATGTCTTTCACTGTCAGAATGTCTGTCCTCTCTGGCCTCTCTTTTATCCTAGATGTGTGCCCAGCATTGTTTACGATGGCTGGTGTTGATTAGTCTTTGTTTCTCCCAATCAAACTATCTTAAAGATGGATGAGATGTCACCGCTTGAAGCAGAGGCTGCTGCGGCTAAGTTTGGAGTTCTTGAGGCACAACGAAGAGGTTTTCAAAATGTTATCATTGAAGGGGATTCTGCTATAGTTGTGTCTGCTATTAAATCTTTCCCTAAAATAGTAGATTGGAGAATTCATGAAATGATTGGGGAGATTCGGACTGCTCTCCAAAGGGTCTCATCATGGAAAGTTTTTCATATCCGTAGAGGTGCTAATATTGTTGCGCACCACCTTGCTAGTTGGGCCGCTTCTAGAATTATTTCTGGAGGTTACCCCGTTATTCCTGCTCATTTGGATGGGTTGTCCTGGCTTTACGCTGGATTTCAGCCCCTTGATTGTTTGTTATTTCCTTTGATTTTCTGCTTTTGAATAAAGTTTTACTTTTGATAAAAAAATCTATCTTAAAGGACTTCCTGTCATTCATCACTCGTGTAGTCAGTCATTTTATATTATTTTCACTGGGAAAGATTTGTCTTCTCTGAGAGCAACTGCATAAATTGGTTTCTTGTGCACTTTGCGCTGTACCTTGGTTACTAATGTTTCTATTCATTTTTGCCCTAATTTATTTGAAATGCATGATATGCATTCTCAGGCATTTGGGCAGCAAGTTGGGGCATCGGATGATTTTCAAGAATTTTGTTCTGAAGAAAAAGGAGTTCTAAAAAGGAAATTTAGTATGGATGCTGGATTGGAGGACAAGATTTGTGATCTCTATGACCTTTTTGTTGATGTACATATCTGTGTTCTCTCTGCTCTTCCTGAAATATTTATTTTTTTCTGGTGTAGGAACTTCTCTTAGTTTTTCTTGTGTTTAATGGTTCTAGGGGCTAGATGAAGATGCTGGTCCACAAATTAGAAAGTTATATGCAGAGGTAAGTTAGTTTTTCAGGGCTTGTTTAGTTTATTGTTGGCATTTCTAGAGCTATCTGGCTTGCTTCTGGTGTGTTACTCATGGAGATTTAAATGAAGATGCAGCAAATGACCTTAGTAGTTTGTTTAGGATTTGTGTTCCAATTTTGGTTTTGAGCTCCAAAGATGTCTTCTTGCTCACGATGGGGCAAATTGTTCTTCTCCTCATAAAAGTTTAATATTGTATTTTGAGGACTGTGGACCTTGACCAGCTTTCTGATGTCTCTTCTTGAGTTGTCTTTTAGATCTCTTAAATCACTCAAAATTTTGGGACACTACGACTCTTGCATGTAGTATGTGTGTTCTTTTAAACGTAATCTCTCTGTGATTTTTTTTTCCTCACTATGATTGTCCAAACATTCCTCATGATTCCCAAGCTTTTCTGAGTTAAGAATCCCTTATGTGTTCAGCTTGCTGAATTGTGGCCAAATGGTTTCATGGACAACCATGGTATCAAAAGAGCTATTTGTAGGGCAAAAGAGAGGCGGAGGGCACTTTACGGTAGACATAAGGTATGTCCTATGCGTCTTGTCTTGGTTGTTAGTATGGATAAATTTCTGGCTAGTAATATTTTCTACAGATTGTAAAAAAAGGGAGGGAGGGAGGGAGGGAGGGAGGGGGGGAAGGGGGAACAAAGTTATTGGAAAGGGTATCCAATCAAAGTATTTTGCAGTCCATCCTTTATTTCCACCCCCTTCCCCCTTCCTCTTACCCCAGGCTGCCAGGGGGCTTTTTTTCCCCTTGAGTTTTTTGTTTCATTTCAAGGAATCTTTAGCTGGGATGTGGAGAAATCGAATATGATAAAATCATGAAGGAACAAGTCTTTGTATCCTGAAGGTTTTGTTTCAAGTTGATTGATTATCTTTTTCTCTTGGCTGTTAAAATTTGTTTAGGATCAGGAAAAAATCATGAGGAAAAAGATGTTGGGACCTAGAATAGATGAGGCTGTTCGAGTTGAGGGTAATTCAATTGGTCAGCCGCAGTCCATGCGCGAGCTCGTATCTCTTGAAGCCAGCAGTCATGGTTTATCTTCAGCAAACAGGCCAGGTTCTACTTTAACTGCAGCAGTCAGGATGCACAGCCCCCCATCAAATGGGCCTCTTATCATGGATAGAATGAAACAAGAGAAGTTAAAGAGAACCTCAAACAATTCCCTGGATGATGCAGGTGTGTCGGATGGTGGAATGACAAAGAAGAAGGTGAAGCGGAAGCCAGACCTCAACATGGAGGGAACTCATTTTCGTCTGGAGAAGTTATCTTCTCAACAGGGAGAGGACAGACACAAGTCCCTCAAGCAAGCTGCAGGTCATCCCCATAAAACAAACCTTCAGTCAACTGCTCTTCCAAACCTTGAACAGTCAAGCTGACATGATATAGCTCAATTAGGAAGTTTACACCGTAAAATCTTTTGTGTAACACAAGTATTTTTGCTTCTCTCATTTTCTTTTCTTTTGGTGGGCGTCATTCATTTCTGACCTACTGATTGTTCCCATTTTTGTAAGTATATGTTCTTTAATGGTGCCTTGTGGATCAAAGACTTATCTTCAATAGAGATAGCAGCAAGCTATGATATTCTTGTGCAGAGGTGATATTTTCTTGTTTTTGCTTTCTTCGCCTGTTTAGTGATCACGTATGGTTGCTACTGGCAATCTAGTGCTCTAATAGGAACCCAACATATGAGCGGAAAATGAGTGCAAGAGGAGATGGATGAAATATTTCATTGGATACGAAAATTAGATAAGAAGTTCAGGCAAAGGCTTAGTCGCAGAGCAACAGCGTTTTATTCATCCCCTCCCAATAATCACCTTCCAGCTTGAATGGGCTTTAATCCATCGGATCGCTCTTTTTAAATCATGTCTTGTACTGTTAACAAGAAATGACATAAAAATGGAGGCTTTTAATTTAAGCAGCCGACACAATCCTAGAATCACATACTGGGTCAAATGGGTTTGGGTGGCTAAGGTGGTGACCTATTGGTTGGAAACCGATCATAAGATCACCTTATGAGTCCAATGTTGTGGATTCGAACTTTGATAAACTCTACTATCTTTCGAGAGACCTTACAAGTTTAGATCACCAATGTGGTAACCTATTGGCAGAAAACTGATCATAAAAATCACCTTATAAGTCTAAAGTTGTGGATTCGAACCTTGATAACTCTACTATCTCATGGGAGACTACATGTTTGGATTGTAAAGGTGGTGACCTATTGGTAGGAAACCAGTCATAAATCACATTGCAAGTTCAAAATTGTAGATTAGAACTTTGACAAATTCTTCTATCTCATAGGAGGTCCTATGTATTTGGATTGTCAAGGTGGTGACTTATTGGTAAGAAACATGTCATAAGATCACCTTGAGAATACAAAGTAATGGATTTTAGTGAGGCCCTATGCAATGTAGGTATACTGTGTTTAAGTGGCTAGGTGGAGTGACACCACTAACATGCTTCTTTTCTTTCTATGTTTGTTACTTAAAATTTTACCCTTATTAAAATTTTGGTATAAATGCAAAATCAGTCCCTATGCTATACGAAAAAATCGTTTTAGTCCCTGTGATATGAAAATGATCGATTTAGTCCCTGTGATTCTATTTTCGTTTGTTATTGGTCCTCCATTAGGGACTGATTTTATCACTTTTTGAAATAACAGGGACTAAATTGATGTTTTTCATATCACAGGGACTAAATCGATTTTTGCGTATAGCACAAGGACCAATTTTGCATTTATCCCTAAAATTTTAACACAATACAAAATTACAATATAATCTATCTTTTCTCATCACATCATTACTTTTTACTATAATAAATATTAAAAATCATATCTCTTCACTTTTTTACAAAATCCAATACCCTAAAAATGTAACCTTCCCAAAATTTTAACACTCAAACACAGCCGTCGTCAAGAATGATCCATTTTACTTATGCAATCGCGATCCATGTAGTTCTGCGGACCAAGTGTGGACCTGTCTCCAAATCCAACGGCTAACACGCTTGAAAGTCCATCACAAAGACTGAACACCACAAACAGTAGATCACCAATAAACCCACCGGCCACCATACTTTCCCGCGTTTGCATTTTTCCTTTTGTACCCTGTCCTTTCCTGTTCTCCCCATTTCAAAAAGAAGTCACAAAACCTAACCTCCACTCTCTCTCTTTCAAAAATTTCAGTTTCCATTGCTAATCAAATTCAGTCCCTCAATCCCCTCTCACCGAACTCAGTCTCTCTTCCACCTCCTCTCTCTCTCTCTCTCTCTGTAAGTTCAGGATTGTTGCGCATTGATCGGGGAAAGAGAGAGAGAAAGAAAGAGAGCCGGAGAGTGAGGGAGATAGAGTGTAGTGACGATGATGAAAACGAAGACGTTCAAGGCAGCCAACGTGTTCATGTCGCGGAACCTGGTGCCGCCCGAGATTTTTGACAAGCTTCACGACGCGCTAAAGCAGAACGGCGCCGAGGTCTTCCTTTGCTGCGACCCTTCGCGCTCGGGCCCTGATGATTACCACATCATCTCTTCCCCCGATCACGTAGTATCGTGGCAAAACACTTGAATTTTATTTTCTGTTTACGCTGTTGAGTTCCTGATTTCTGGGTTGGAATTCTCGTTTGCAGGAGAAATTCCAGGATCTTAGAGCTAAAGGGTGCAATTTGCTTGGTATGGTTTGGAGCTTCTACCGCTAGTTTCAGCAATTATGTGGCTGTTTTTATTTTTACGTAAATGTTTGATTATTGCTTAGGGGCTGTTTGTGATAAAGTTTCGGTGTTGGCTGTGAGATTTTTTCTCAAATTTACAATTTTTTCTCACTAGGCTGGTCATTCAAAGAAGGAAAGGGTTATGCTGTTTAAGAAAGCAAGTTATTTTGCTTTGGTTTCTCTCTATATTTTATGGAGAAACGAACAGAGCCCTCAAGATTGGTATTAATTTAAAGGCTTTGCATCATTGTTGTCTTAGTTAAGTGATGTTTGGTTACTCATGTAAAGGTTTGCTCTTGATGCTTTGCATTGTGGGTTATTTTCTTGATTTCTTGCTATAAAATGGAACTGCCTTTGAGGTTCGTTTATCTGCCAGGCAGGTCCTCAATGTGTTCTTTCCTGTGCAAAAGAGCATAGAGCTTTGCCTAAACAAGGATTCACTTGTTGCCTTGCAATGGATGGTGTCAAAGTTCTTGCATCTGGTTTTGAGGCGGATGAAAAGGTACAAAGCTTATGGTACTTGTATGCATTTCTATCTTCCTGTATATAAACTGCTAAAAAAGTGGCATCCACAATGTATGTTTTTATTTACAAAAGGTCGCTTATATATGTTCTTCAAGGTGGAAAATGGTTGGAAATTTAGAATATTATCTCTGGGCTTTTCAAGGAGGCCTTGGTATCATAGGTCGAGAGTAGTTGAAAAGAGCCTACGTGCATGAGCATCTGGGGCACATAGGTTTCCTTGTTGTTGCTCCTTTCTATTCATGCACTTTTCTTGTGTCCCCAATTAAGCTATATGATTATGGTGATCAAGTGCACCAGCATTTTCAGTCAATTGCACTAAAGACGTCTCTTTGTGCCTCTCAGGCTAAGATAGAGATGTTAGTAACAGCAATGGGAGGAGTGTTGCATCCTAAAGCATCTTTGGATGTTAGCTTTGTCATTGTGAAGAATGTTTTGGCTGCAAAATACAAGGTTTGGTACTTGAACGTTGTGTTACGGTTTGGTACTTGTTTTCTTTAGCTCTTCTCTATGCACAGTTTTTGCATGCAGATGTACAAAATTTGAAACTGACCAGGAAAGTCAAAGTATAAAATGCTCTAAAATTTGACTGTCGCCGCAACTAGTTCCACTCACATAGTGAAATTAGGTGATTTGAATGTGCTTCAATTTGCTTACTGAAAAGAAGAAAAGAATGAAGTATTGCGATTACTTTGGTGTGTTTCATGGTACGGTAGTATGTTGAGGTCGTTCGTTACAGTTTGGGATCCCATGGATTATGCAATGGGGTCAAATGTGGTAGGTTATTTAGATTGGTGTGGTGCCACCACTAGTATTGTCTATTAATTGTTACTTTTGCAGTGGGCTTTAAATATTCTGAGGAAACCAATTGTCACTCTCCAGTGGCTACATCAATGCTGGAATGAGCACCGCATTGTTCCTCAGGAGTCATACAGGGTTCTTCCTTTTTCTGGATTGACAATTTGTGTGAGCAGATTTCAAGCAGGTTATGATGTTGGCTTTCTGATGCTGCTATTTGCCACGAAGTATATGTTCGTGTGGTGACATCTTCTTGTTCCTTTCAGATGAGCGAAAGGAGATCGAGAAGCTTGTCACACAAAATGCTGGAAAATATTCTGCCGACTTGACCAAGCGGTGCACACATTTGATTTCTGATATATCCTTTCCATGGTTCCTTTAGAGGAACGTATTGTATTTGAATCACATCGATGTTTGGTGCTGTCAGTGACAGGACCAAAAAGTACACTTTTAAATGTTGTTGACAAGGCATTGCCAATGTTGTGTGGGTCGATATCAAGAACCACTTTCTCATAGATGAGTTGGTATGGTGTGTTCGTTTTTATTGACTGCACCATTCATCCAAATGAAACTATCAGTCTTTAAAAACTTGAATTTGATCCAAACCAATCAACTGAAAAAACCAAACCAAGTTGCTTGATTTTGGTTGCTTTTGTTCAGTCAATTAGTTTACTGATTTCTGTGAAAATCCCTAGAACATATGATCTCTCTCTTTCTTGCTCATCTAGTGAACAGGTCCTTCTCATACAAAATTATTTTTCAGCATCACCTTATCCACAGCTATCACTATTAAATATAATTTCTGTGTGTGCATTTGCATTCTTGACTATTCTTAAGTTCCTGAAGGTGACAAATATAGGGTTGCAAGACAATGGGGCCACATTCATATTGTAACTCGTAAATGGTTTGATCAATCTGTTGCCAGAAGAGGTAATAGACTCGTTCACGCGATGTTATGTCTTCTGGCACCTTTTGAATTTGCAGTGTAATATAGTTTGTTGTCCTGAGGATTTTTATGCCTTGTATCTGATCTTGGATTTATTTTTTGGATGAGTAGCATGTTTGAATGAGGAATCCTATCCTGTTCAGGGTGGTTCTGCAGCATCAAATAGAAATGCAAGGAATTGCCAGAGCTTGCAGCATAGCCTAGACAAGGGCACTGGGAATTCTCAAACTGTGCCATCCTCAGTGGCTACAGATTTAATTTTGCAAGCTGCTCCCTTTGCAGGGTTAATGGATTCAGATTTAGATGCTACTCTGTCGCAGAATTTGTCTTATGAAATTTCAGATCCTACTATCTTTGTTAAAGAGGGGGATTCGGAAATAGCGAATGTGCAGCCCAAAAACGAGACAAGCGCATATGATTCTGTTGCCAATGACTCCCTGTCAGAAGACAGTGATTTGTACTTGTCAGAGTGTAGAATATTATTTGTTGGCTTTGAAGTTTCCAAAATGCGTAAACTAGTTGATATGGTGCGGAGGGGTGGGGGTTCCCGGTATATGTCATTCAATGATAGATTGAGTCACATAATAGTTGGATCTCCTTCGGAAATGTAAGTCCTTGGCTCTTTATTATCTCCAGCAGGCATTGCTAGTAACACTTTGCATGTTTTAGGAAGCATGTGACTTTGAGATGAACTTCGAGTTACTTTTGTCTGCACTGGCTCTTTACTGTGCTTGGCAATCTGGGGAATTGTCTTCCTTGTTTGACATAGCTTTGTCTCTCGCATACTTTTGTTATTTCTCAGCGAAAAATGGGAGGTAAGGAGCCTTGCAGCTTCAGGTGTCATTTATGTTGTCAAAACCATCTGGCTAGAAGATTGCGATCGCCAAAAGAAAGAAATCCCAGTTCTACAGCGACACATTGCCTATGATCTACTTCTCCCGAAAGGTATGTTTATTACCATGTGATAATGTGTGGTTTGTGATTTTCATGCTGTATCCTAGTTCCTGCTGGACTCACGTCGTTATTTGCGTTTTATCTCTTTTTGGTTTGAGTGGAGCTGTCATTAGTATGCTTTTTCAGTATGTCATTCACATTTTTACATTCTAATCATGTAGATGCTCTCTGCCCCACGAAAGGAGCAATGAATGGAATGACCATTTTAAATCAAAGTAAAAGCTCCGCTGTGCATCTAAACATGCCACCAGATCAGTTACTGGGGAATAGGAGCTCTGAAATTGGGTTGCCTTTTTTGGAGAAAAACAGGGAAGAGAGATCAGAAAACTACTTGAATGGAGACAGCTCTCATAAAGCAATAACAACGTTGTCTGGGCAAAGTCAACTTCCTGTTGTTAATGATAAAAGAACCAGTCAATTGCAGGATAAAAATAAAGGCGGACAGAACATGCATCAGAACTCCACTGTTAAAAATGGGAAGCCATCAAGTATATTCAAGGGGAGAGTATTTCGCTTTTCGAACTCCTTTCCTGAGCACAGGGTAAGTTGCTAAATTTAATGCTTTGGTTGGCATGACTTTGCACTACAAGAACCATGTCCTTGATAGAAATACAGTCATTTAACAGTTCAATAAGGTGTTTTAGCTGGTAAATGTCAATGTTAATCTTCTCAATCTAGAACAAATGAACAGTTGATCTTAGAAGATTTGGAAAATTTTAAAATATCTAGAAAACACTGCATTGAGCTTGCAAACCCATTTAGAACTGAAGCCCTCTGGTGCTATCTCAGTAACCCTATAGAGTTAATGGAGAAATTACAAACTTATTGTAATTGGCTTCTGCACGCTATAAAATACTAGATGAGATTCTACTGATGGGTTACACTGGAAGTGGTTATGCACATGCTAATAACCTATTAGAACACACAAGTATTTACTGGATAAGCTCTGAGAGCTTGATTGCTTATTTTGCATTTTCTTGGGTTCAGTGTTTGGGGTTTGCCACGTCTCTGTTTCTCACTTTGTTTTTCATTTTTTGGCCTATTCCTTTTCCCTCTTTTTTTTTCACATTCTAATGAGGACGTTTGTGCGTATATTACCAATAATCTGAACTGCTAGCCCTGATCTCTTATCCCAGAGAGATGAAATTGTCCAATGGGTAGTTCAAGGAGGAGGAAAGGTAGTGGATGATCATGTGAAAAAGAATGTGCACTTCAGCATCGAGTGTCATGGCGAGATACCCAGGCCTGTAGATGCTCCTCATTCTCTCTGTGTATCAAGTCATTGGATCCGGTCTTGTTTAGAGGTATGCTTGACTGAGGCGTATATACATCTTTGTCTCTATTAAAGTCTATTATTGGCTTCTGCTGACTATTCAATTTTGTACAACTGCAAATTCTGAAAGCTGTGAATCTGTGAACTGCTGCATGGAGTTGCCAGATATGGAATGTAACCAATTTTTGTGCATCCATGGCCTACTGACAACTATGTTTGTCACTTTATTGGGTGGGCAGGAGAGAAGAAAAGATTGCTGTGGATAAATTTTTGTCTGGTTTTTTAATCCCAGAGAGAAAGTTGAGATGCTTCTTTTTATTTTCCTCTTTTTTTTTTGGGGGGGGGGGGGGTTGTTGGAGGTAAAAAATAAAGGAATCCTCCTGGGCTTGAAAGCATTTATTTAACCGATGAGGTTTTGATGAGGAACTTTGAATGAATTTTGGGTGCAATGTTTCAAGAAGCTATAAATTCATGAGAGAGCTTTAATGGGACCGAATCTTGTTCTTCCTTTCTTCTATCCACTCTGCCAAAAAACACCGGCGAAAAAAATTTTATGCTGCTTCTCTTTTGACTTTGCTTGCTTTGTGGAAAATTGAATAACTGTAGAATGTATGTGTGATTTTATATGACATACCAAAAAGTGCGTTAATGTATCCTATTACGAGCTTAGTGAGTAGTGCTGATGGGATTAAAACATATTTCTTGAAGGATGGATGCCTGCTGGATGTTGGTAGTCACATTCTCTATTCTCCACTTCCCTGCCGGATTCCTTTGCCTGGGTTTGAGAGATACCGGTTCTGTGTCTCGCAATATGAGGAGAAAGATAGATTGCTACTAAGAAACTTGTGTTTTGTTCTTGGAGCTAAATTTGGGGAAAAACTGACTAAGAAGGTTACCCATTTGTTATGTAAATTCACCAATGGACCAAAGTATGAGGCTGCTCGTAAATGGGGGATACGGTCAGTTATGTCTGACTGGATATATGAGTGTATCAGGCAGGTATGTTTTGATATTCTGTCTGTCTTTGTTTTCAATGTTTGATTGTGGTTGGGCATGTGGGGATGCTCCAGCGCTCAAATGGGTGGTTTTATGCAAGTGGATAGGGAGAGACTACCTAGGGACTAGACAATTTGCTCTGAGGAACTTGGCAGAATAGTGCTGTAACTTTTGGAGAAGTGAATATATTCACAATGTGGGTCATAGACTGTGATTGTGTATCCCACAAGAAAAGGGGGGGGGGGGTTGTGCACAGACATGTTTATCAATGTGCTTTGCATTCTTGGAACTGATGACGTTTTGCTGTCATACTACATTGTTGGCAGAACAAAATTGTTGCTCTGGATCCATTTTCTCCAAAAGAAGTAACCGTTGAAGACCGAGAGGCGGGATTGTGCAACATGAGCCAGTTTCCTACACAAGCTGGTTGGATGATATCTGGAGACGGCTCCTCCCAGTTTCCTAGTCAATCACAACACCAAGGAAACACGCCTATCCAAAGTACTGTTAGTAGGGATGACGGCTTAAAGGAAGAGCCAAAACAATCAAGCGTTTGCAACAAAAGGGCAAGGCTTTTGGAAAATGATAACCAGAAGAGTCTGCCTTCCTCCAGAGTATATTTAACTGATCCTATCTGCAACATTGATTCCATTGGAGACAATATATCCAAAGATAAAGGGGAAGTTTCACATGCTGTTCCTGATGTTGCTGCTGCAATTGAGGACTTATTGGAGCAGACAAGTAAGGTAGAATATAGATATAATTCTTTTGCATCTTCGTTTATAATCAAGTTTATTTCTTTACTTATTTTGCTGAATCTTTTACTTTGTAAGATTCATGAGCAGGAGTCACCAGGAAGGACTGCATGTGATAAAAGTGTATCCTCATATTTTGATAATTTTCTGTGTATCTTCTAATGCTGTCTATGTCAGATCTTTTGTAATCCTTAATGTTATCCCAGCTTTTCTCTTCTGATTATTCAGTCCTTGATCAAGCCCATTCAGATGCTCATACAGTCATCGGGTTAACTAAACACTGGTTAAATAGGTATGTCTCTGGGAAGCCTATGCTTGTGGAAATTTTATGGGGTTATACTGTTAGTGCTTTCATTTGATAAATGAGTTGAGTGCTGGTTTTAGATTTGCTTTGAGAACTCCTTTCCCAAGCCATACTTGCAAAATTTGCAGGACTGGGAAAAATGATGACATCAGGAATCCTTCAGGAGGTACAAGTGCAGGAATATATGATGGTTTTAGTGAAACACAAACAGAGTCACAGGTTTCAGCACTTACTCATCTGGCGTTTATTGGTTTGTTTGCGTTATTGGAGAAGAATGTTCATCTAATGAATCAGCTTTGGAAAGAAAAAAATTGTCTCCCTCAACTTATATTGATCTTTTAGCATACTTGAAATTAATATTGGGGTCAAGCCTGTCTCGCTGCAATTTAAGCCTTCCATTTAAATGTTAGTTGTTATGAAAAATTAATCACATCAGAACGTCTCCGCAGGTTGTCGGCTATGAAGAAGACTTATCAGGCCGGCAAATGCTTATAGACAAAGTTCGAACGAGAAGTAGCTTGGCTTAAAGTAATGAAGCAATACCTGGAGGAGGGTAATAGAAAACCCTTGTTTCTGGTAGGAATGAGGTTGTGTTCAGCTTGTCCAAGGGAAGACAAGTCCCCAGTCTTGCCATAGGTACAGAGTGGAGGAAAACAAGCGAACCAGTTGGACAAAGATGCCTACTGTATCCTTGATATCTGCTTTTGAGTTTGGAGTTTGGTAAAACATAGATACGATCTGTGCAGCCAGCTAGTGATGCAGCATCTCATAGAATTAGGTTGAAAAACATCTATGCGTTCCCTGTTGTAAAATACCTTTATGTCGGACGTTGAAATTCGGTTGTGAGAAGTGCCAGGAAAAAGAATGTTTGTTTGCTCTGCCCAATGTCATAAGGAGGAAAGATATCAATTTTTGTACAACATTTTATATCTTTGTGATATTTCCTCTTGGACGAAAGACGCTCTTAGATTATAAGATTATCGATGGCTTTAAACTTTGGATTTCTCCCAACTAAACCAGACTTGGTAGGTAGGCAAGGCATCTAAAGATATGTGCCTTTGATTGTTCATCTTTTCCTTTTATAGCTAATTAATGTGGCATTTTAGTGGTTGATATGATCGTAGGCACGTTTTTTGTCTTTCCAGAATATCTGGTTAGTTGGGTGGCAAGTATTTGGACTCGGAGCTCTATGAACCCAACTTTGATCTACCAAAATGTTTGAAACGATCCGACCCATATTTGAGCAACTTGCTGTCATAACCAAGGCACACCACACAACTTCCGCACACACATATAAAGAGAGCAAAAGAACAATTTTTTTTTTTTTTAAAACGCCCCAAGAAACGAACACTACTTCCGCACACCCATATAAATATATTCGATATTGTTTACATATCTGGTGGTGTGGAGCGAAAAGCATCGCATCAAGAAACTCGATGCCAATCCAAACCTGAAAGAGCATTGAAGAAGTTCGAGAGTGTTACAGCATATATTAGCATCACGTGAAGCATAAGTCTTAGGGGTACTTTTGTCCTTTGTAATGATTCTAGAAGATGTAAATATAGTGCTGAACCGTTGGTGATCAAAAGTCCTCATTAAGGACTTTCTTGTCATTTCCTTAGATTCTAGAAGATGTGAGAAGAAGCTGAATTGGTTTTGGCTTTTCACGAGTATTGAAAAACAGATCTGGAATATTGTAGAAGAATATATAGTAACATAATGGGTTCCTTTTGAGAATGACGCAAATCAGAATTCTTTGCCGTAGTTGCTTCTTTTCCAAGATGTTTTCGCTCCAAGATTGAGTCCCTTGAACATTAATGATGATTATGAAGAATTTCTCTTGTTTTATGTTCTGCGATTAGATAGTTTCCCCCATTGTTGACGACGGAGCTGATTTCAAGATCGTCAAAGTTGATCATCGTTCCACCATACATCGATTGAGCGCATTATCGGTTTTTAGAGGTTGCTGAAAACGTGGAGAGTTGCTGAAGTTCCAGCATCATGGGTTGTTGATTACGTGAGGTTCACGTGTGAAGATCGACAAGGCTACAGTTTGGTATTAGATTCGGTGTTCAAGCTTTCTCAGAGGTTCTGAGTGTGCTGCAAGTTGCAGATCTAAGTGGAGTGCTTAGATTGGTTTCGAATGAGATATGATTAGTCTAGGAGAGTCTAATTGTTGAAGATCACCTTGTAACCGGAGTTTGAACATAGTGAAGAGTCAAGATTACCGGCCTAGGGCCCGGAGAGTTGTTTCTCCTTAAAGAAGTTTCTTTAAGGAGTTTTTCTCTTCGTCACCAATATCGCGTGTCAATTGTGGTGAATGATTTCGTCTTGTCTTTGTTTAAAGATTGCTTGTGTTTTGCTAACGACCTTGTGTTTGTGTGATAGCAATCTAATCCTTGAAAAATCAGAGGACGAAAGGTAACTGAATCATTTTAGTGGGGTAAGGAAGATATTCGTGTGGATCTGGTATTACTAAGAGTATTGTTGTTTGTCTATTGATTGCATGTCAATTGTTGTTGTGAATCTGAAAATTTCTGGTTCTGCAAGTTTCTTCGGAGTTTCTTTCAGTCAGTTCAGTATACTCTGTTTTCCAGATTGTATTTTCTGTGTTGTGTTGATTTGCATCTTAGTGTTTTGCTGGTTATTATAGTATCTTGTCATATTGTAAATCAGTGCTTTTGTTTGTGCCTTAGTGATATTCTAGTTTCAGGTATAAGTGTTAAATTGATCGTGTTTAGATTGTTTGAGTTAATCTGAAAAATTGTGTTTCTGTCAGTTGTAGTTTCTTCGGAGTCGCTTGGAGTATCTTCGGATTCCCTTGTTTTTCAGATTTGTGTTTTTACTGTGTATTTGTACTATGTTCATATCTGATTGGTAATTAGGTATTTGAATATTGTTAAAGAGTGATTGTGTTTAAATTTCAGAGAATATGTTGTGGATTAAAAAAGAAAATTGTTATTGAATATTTTTTTAATATACTTATTCACCCCTCTAGGTATTTTCTACCTAGTTGAGTCTAAAACGGTTTGTTCAGATAGCCAGACAGAAAAAAACGGCAAAACGGAAAGAAAACAACTGCTGATAGAGAAGAGTCCACTCAAACACGTCTGCAACCCCAGCGATATTATCCACACCAAATGGTTTTCTCATCCTCCAAACGCTACATATTCTTAGAGAATACAAAATTTCAAAAACAGAATTAGAGAATTTGATTCACACATATGGTGGCATGTTGCTTCTTCTGCCACGTTGCCATCGCCGTCGTCGACATGAACCGCTACTCTCCGGCCACCGGAATATCATCACCGTCATCATCTATAGCTTCCCATTTTTGCCCCTCTAGGCCATATCAGTCCTGGGCTGGTAGTACCAAGCTCAATGGGTTCGAGTTGCTCAGGAAGGACTCGTTGAAGAGGCGGATGAAGTTCGTTGTCAGTGCGGAGCTCTCGAAGTCATTCTCCGTCAGTTTCGGGTTGGACTCCCAGGTCACGAGCTCTCACTGCAACTCATTCAGCTTCTTTTTTTATGTGTTTCTTTTATCTTTTAATCTGTTTAGATAGTTAAATACATCAAGTTCGTGGGCGGTTGATGAATTGATCGAGAGAGCTACGGATAATCATTTTTTGGGTTGTGTGTGGATTTTTTCAGATTGTAATGGGTTTGATCAAGTCTTTTATTTGGTTATTGTGGGCGGACAAACCGTTAGTCGATTGCTTTTACCAGTTTCGAGACGTTCTTGACAGGATATTTTGGAGTTGTGGATGATTTCACTAATAGTTGGTTTTCTTATTCAAATCCAGGTGCTGTAATTGGTTGTCTTTGCTCTTTGAATTACGGAATAGCGTATTAGCTTAGGTTCTGAGTGTAAATGTTTGAAAGCCTAAATGCTATTACACCACTTTGCTTTGAATTGTTCCTAATCCTCACAAACTTGAGCAGTTGTCTTTTTTGTTTTTGTTGCAATCAGGTCTTAAAATTATCTAAGTTGGCCTCTAAATCCGTTATGAACACACTGCGTTTTTTGTTTTTGTTGCAATCATTTTGTCTGGCAATTTTTTTTTCCTATGCTGCGAATCTGCCCGCTAATGCGTTATGGGTCATTTTGTCTAGGTTTAGGCACTCCTTCCCTCCCTCTGGAGAATGTATTTCTTTCCAAATTTTGCAATTGATCCTTGATCACCTGTTTTCTTTCATGTCTTGTGATGGATATTCAATGAATTGATCACCCTAAGATAAGTTCAATGTCAGAGACTAACACTTTTTTATTTGGATTTTAAGACCTTCCAGTCTCATGATCCATCATCACAGGCGCCTTGGATTGGTCCAGTTCCTGGAGATATTTCAGAGGTTGAGGCATATTGTAGAATCATCAGGACTGCTGAACGGTTTCAAACTGCCCTAATGTACACTTTGTGCAATCCGTTGACCGGTGAATGTAGCGTTTCATACGAGTACTCATCTGAGGAAAAGCCAGTATTGGAAGACAAAATTGTCTCTGTGCTTGGTTGCATGGTGTCACTCCTTAACAAAGGGAGAGACGTTGTCCTTTCAGGAAGATCCTCGATTAAAAATTCATTTCGGGTTGGCAATGTAAACTCAGGGGAGGATAAGCTTCCCCCGCTTGCCATTTTCAGGAGTGAGATGAAAAGGTGTTGCGAGAGCTTGCACGTTGCTCTTGAAAACTATTTGATGCCTGATGATAACCGAAGCTTTGATGTGTGGAGGAAACTTCAGAGACTGAAGAATGTCTGCTATGATTCTGGCTTTCCTCGCCGGGAGGATTTTCCATGCCATACACTGTTTGCGAATTGGAATCCTGTGTATTCTTCGACTTCTAAAGAGGACATAGGGTTCAAAGATTCTGATGTAGCTTTTTGGAGAGGTGGTCAGGTAACAGAAGAAGGCCTGAAGTGGTTAGTGAAGAAAGGATATAAAACTATTGTAGATCTTAGAGCAGAGACAGTAAAGGATAACTTTTATCAAGCAGCCATAGATGATGCTGTTTTGTCTGGGAAAATTGAACTAGTCAAAATTCCTGTGGAAGTTGGGACAGCACCTTCAATGGAGCAGGTTGAGGAGTTTGTATCTTTAGTTTCCGATTGTGGCAAAAGTCCCATATATCTTCACAGTAAGGAAGGAGTACAGAGAACTTCTGCAATGGTCTCCAGATGGAGGCAGTACATGGTTCGCTGTTCACCTCAGCTTGTCTCTAGTCAATCAGTTGCTCCCAATGACAGTTTATCACGAAATGCACAAGGGATTCGGAAAATGCAGACGTCGACAGATATTGAAGAAAGGTCCCTCCTGGAAAAGGAGAATGGTTCACTGCAAGAGTCTTTGGGTACACTTCATTTTGCAACTGGAGCACCCTATGCAAAGGCCTCTCCATACAAGGGTGAGAAAAATCAAAGCAGTACTGGGGCCCACAATGGCCTCCTTTCTGTCCAAGGTATGTCATCAATAAAGTTAGTTGATAATGGAGTAGGATCTCTAGCAAACTTCAGCTTGGAAACTGACCCTCTCAAGGCTCAGATTCCTATGTGCAATGTTTTCTCCAAAAAAGAGATGTCTAGGTTTTTTAGGAGTAGAAAGGTCTCACCTTCTACTTATTTTAATAATCCGTTGAAAAGGTTTGAAGTAGTTTCAAGACAGATGTATAATGGGACATCATGTAAAGATGATATAGTTGGTGTTGGGACTGTACCATCTCTGGAGTCGGAAAGTTTCAACGGGTCACTGAATGGAAAAATTCTATCTGCAAAGCCTCAGAAATCATCTTCTGAAAATGGGAAGTATTTGAATGGTGATATTTTGGGTTCTGTTGGTTCAGTTGTGAATGGACTGGGCCAAGGAGAAAGGTCTTCTGTGATGTCAGAAACCAAGATCTCTACTATTGTAAGATCCAAATCTGTACTGGAGGATGATGAGAACAATGGTAGAGCTGCCTTAGTTTTATCCAATGATGACCTTGGGCCAATTGAAGGTAATATGTGTGCTTCTGCAACTGGTGTTGTAAGGTTGCAGTCAAGAAAGAAAGCAGAGATGTTTTTGGTTCGGACAGATGGATTCTCTTGTACCAGAGAAAAGGTGACAGTATCCTCGTTGGCCTTCACTCATCCTAGTACCCAGCAGCAGATGCTCATGTGGAAATCGTCACCAAAGACTGTTTTGTTGTTGAAGAAACTGGGGGAAGAGCTCATGGAAGAAGCTAAAGAGGTACCCTTCTGAAATCTTGTTCTGAAATACCTAAAAATTGATACATGGGGAATCTTGTGGTTGGTTAAAAAAAAAAAGCTTCTTGCTTGTTGTTGGTCCTCTTTCTTCCTGTTATTAATGTTCGGACCTTGTTGATGTTTACCTTGGACCAAAAATTTATATTCTTGGTATATGAAGTTTTTTTTTAAATATTTCCTAGATAAAAAATATACTCCCTTGTCCCTTGACTGATGAGAGTTTACAAATAGTACAGTTTGGTGAAAGAAAACCAACGTAGCAAGTTTCTTAAAATAGCTTTATGTGGGCTGAGAAAGATAGGTTAAAATCTGAAGAAAAGTGGGTTCAAATTTAAGGGTAATATGTGAAGGTAAATAGAGAATGTGTTTCCTTCTTGGAAACTCCACATGTTTTGGGACAGAGTGAAAACCGCCATTTTAGATCAGACAACAGTATCATCCATTGGGCGATAGGGTTGTGGTCTCTTTACTGTACGATTGAAAATAGATGAGTGATACACTTTTGCGTGGGAACTCGAAACTAAAGGGTACATTAATCTCAGACATGTTCTTAGTGGAGTTGCTCTATGGTGAGGGACGTCTTGCCTAGCAATTTGGTAGTCAGAATGATATCAAATTTATCCAATTCTGTGGATGTACTGAAGGATATTTGTCTGTGAATATAAGTGGTTAGGTGTACCTCTGGAGCCACTTATTCAGTCTTTTCATGCTTATATTTTAACTGTGTTTATTGTATTTTATTTGCAGGTTGCATCTTTCCTGTATTACCAGGAGAAAATGAATGTTCTTGTAGAACCTGATGTACATGACATATTTGCCAGAATCCCAGGGTTCGGATTTGTTCAGACTTTTTATAGTCAAGACACTAGGTGGTGGAACTGCTTGGTTTAAGAACAACATAATTGAAGTACTTGTTAATATTCCTGTACTTACAGGAGTTTGCTGACATGTTGGATGGCTTTAATGCAGTGATTTGCACGAGAGGGTCGATTTTGTGGCGTGCTTGGGTGGAGATGGGGTTATACTCCATGCATCGAATTTATTTAGAGGTGCTGTGCCCCCTGTTATCTCTTTTAATCTTGGATCTCTTGGATTTCTGACTTCACATGCTGTAAGCTTCTTACCTGAACTTGTGTTCTTTTCTCACAAGCAGAACTTCAGTTTTCTTTATTGAAAAGAAGTCATTTCTTTGACTGATTCTGATTATTTTGATGTAGTTTGACGGCTATAAGAAAGACTTAAGACAGGTCATCCACGGAAATGACACTTTGGATGGTGTCTATATAACTCTTAGAATGCGCCTTCGATGTGAAATTTTTCGAAATGGTAAAGCAGTTCCTGGGAAAGTGTTTGATGTTTTAAATGAGGTCGTTGTGGATCGAGGTTCTAATCCATACCTCTCGAAAATCGAATGCTATGAACATGACCGGCTCATAACAAAGGTGAGGTTAATGGTCCCATTTCTTGCACAGAGAAAAGGAAAACTGATGCTAGTCTAAATTCTGTAGTCATGCCTTCACTCGTGTGAGCTGAGTTGTTACTTGCTTTCTCCAATAACAAAACCCGGAGTTTATTTAATCTAAAGCAGTGGACACTATTTATGCTGTGCTCGTATTTAAAACTTTGGAGGGGTAAAAGAAGCTAATGGTCATTTTTAATACGAGCACTCTTTCTTTAGGTACAAGGTGATGGAGTCATAGTAGCCACACCTACAGGAAGTACTGCTTACTCTACAGCTGCAGGAGGTTCCATGGTAAGCTATGTTCAACTTTTACCTGTATTACTTTTAGTCCCTGGATATATTAGTTCTAGGGCTTGGTCTATTTAGACCTCGTAGACATCATCTTACAGGAATAAGTTATTTTATTTGATTATTTATTTGGTCTTTTAACTTTTAAATGGTATCTTTTTGTCCTGAAAATAAGAGGCCAGAACAGCCGTTTGCGGTAGAAAAAGCTTTCTGATTGAGTTAAAAAAAAGTACTTACCTTTTTCTGGGAGCTATCTGTCCAGTATTTATCTCTTTCTCCCTCCCTCCCTCTACAACTCTAGATACTAAAATTGGTAACTCCAAATGCCACATGTCTGTGAAGAATAGGCCTTCTTATTTTTGTATGAGCTTGGCAGGTAGGTCTCTTGGCAATCATAATAAGTTACATGTACCAGGAAGTAGAAAAATAACCTCGTAAAGTGAATTTTGCATGACATATATGACCACGTTAGACATAGATCAGCACTATAGATATATAGGAAACTGTGTTGCACAAGATAATTGGTATTAAGTTCTCTGCTGACACATAACATGTTATGTCCTCTGACTTCCCTCATCGGAAGTGTATCTGCATCACTTGTTTACTTTTTGGTGTATCAAAAGCATCTTTCTTGAAATCTTTCGTCCGAAGTTCTTGAATTCTTTTCAGATTAGGAAGGAAGAGAAGATCTCCATTCGTCGGACTGCATATTTGCTCTACTACGTAGTCTCTGATTCTAATTACATAAATAAAAGTTTCAGAGGTCTAAGATTTAGGTAATTCAATAAATGAATGCAGTATTTACTGGACAATTAAGGTAAAAAACGACCCATCCAGAAACATGAAAATTCATATCCTGCAATTGCATACGTTGGGATTGGCTGTTGTTGTTTGCTGCTGCTCTTTATACTCTTGTTAAGACCATTATCCAAATCTAAATGCAGGTCCATCCAAATGTTCCTTGCATGCTGTTTACACCAATCTGTCCACACTCCCTCTCATTTAGACCAGTTATACTCCCAGATTCCGCAAGGCTGGAATTGAAGGTGAGGTTACAATTGATCTTTAACTCAAACTCTGGTAGATACCTTGTTAGTTCTTCTTGGACAGAAATTTTGGTTTCAATCTGTATACAATCTTTTTGCCACCTATAGCTCTTGAACTGAAGAGAGAAGTATAAGGGTTTTGTTGAATTGACTTGTGTGTCTTAGAGAGCATTCTAATGGTCGTTTAATTTCTATGTTCAACCACGCATCAGGAGTCAATTAAGTGGTGGAGTACCATGCTCTTTGGACGTGGTTACTTAAATCATTTGAACTCTAATATGCAGTCGATCTCTAAATTAAACAATGCCTTTACATGTTAACGGTATGAACTTATGAGTAAAATTATAAACATAATGATGAAATCCAATTTCAGACCTCACTGAGGGATGTGGTGAGCTCTCCAAGACAGATATATGGCTCTTTTGGGAATTCTTTTTCTAGGAGGGGTTTTTTGGCTACCTCAATGAAACATATATCCTTGTTGTTTATCTGGTTGTCTGATTATGCTCGTCCTGGAAATTTCACAGAAATATGTTTGTATCAGTCACTATATTGTCTGTTAGGATTCATATCGTAGTTCTTATCAGTTGTTTGTCTGTTAGGAGGACTTTAACATTATCGTATTTGACAGATTCCAGAGGACGCTAGAAGCAACGCATGGGTTTCTTTTGATGGGAAGAGAAGGCAGCAACTCTCAAGAGGACATTCTGTAAGAATATGGATGAGCCAGCACCCACTTCCAACGGTCAACAAGTCTGACCAGACAGGTGATTGGTTTCACAGCTTGATTCGCTGCCTAAATTGGAACGAGAGGTTAGATCAAAAGGCCCTTTGATTCCTCTGAAATAGGAACGGAGCAGCCTATCTCTTTTTCATAATTAGATTGAAGTTCCTGTAAAATTACTGTACATATTAAAAATTCAGATTAAAAGAAACTCTTGACTTTTTTACAATAGTAAATAGGATTCATCCCCACATTGGCTCCCACATGAAGGTAGGGTTTGCCGTTCTCCCATATGACATTGACAGTGTCACGCCCCAAAAATTAGCATAAATAAATAAAAGAAATTTATCTCATTTATTCGAAACAAAACAAACTATAATGATATTGTTTTCAAAACAGAAACTTGAACAAATTAAAATCCATAATGATGCTCTCATCTATCCCGCCCACATGCTCTCTAGGCTCAATCTGTGAGCAATCTCTGAAAATAAGAAAAATAAAACGGAGTGAGTTCGACAACTCAGTAAGCAGAGAATAAAAACATATATTCTTTTCTTTGAACAGAAATACAGAAAATATAATAGCTTTATCAGAAAATCCCCTTCGGCATCAACAGTAAGCCACATTGACCCCTGTGGCAGAGTTGTGCAACGACTTAACCGGCGGCCAAACCGAATTAAGCCAACAGAAAGTGGAGTTTGCCCTACTAAGACTTAGCCACGTACGCTAAGTGTGCACTAGGGAGAAACCCACACAGAAACCAATCCGAAGAATGGGCGCACCAGTAATCAGTAACAGAACATCGCCTCGGGGTTTGAAAACAGTATAATATATAATATCAGAACTCAGATTCAAAATCAGAAATGATGTTGAGCAGAATACAGAATCTTTTAGAAATAATTCAGAACAATCATATAAACAATATCAGTATGTCTTTTAACATTCCACATTTGTTTTCAGAATAACATAAACTTGCAATAAAATATTTTCCACAAAATCGTTTATGAAAACGTGTTCATAATTTTTGAAGAAAACAATATAGTAGCTCCGCTTACCCAATTTCCTTCGATAATCGAATCGCCCTAACGTACTGCAACGATCCTCAAGAACCGAAGAAAAACGTAAATACCCAACAATGGCCGAATATAGAGAGAGAGAGAGATAGATCTCAAAAATGACTGATGTCGAAATTGAGAGGTGTGAATAATCTCTGAGCTGAAGGTCCCCTTTTATAGGTCGAATCAAAGTGTAACAACCCCAAATCGTTGCCCTTTCGAAATCCTCCATTAACCATCATAAATCGCTTGATTTATTGAGAAAACGTCAAGATCCTGACAATGGAGTTGAAAGGCCACGAAAATCAGTCGAAAAGGTGCTAAAACGGATGTGAAATTGAAGAGAGAGAAACTGAAGGGTTGAAAACGGCGGCTAGGGCATAAAAATCGAGATTCCAAAGTTTGGGGAAGAAGAAGATCAAAACACACCGTTTTACTTAAAAATTCAATTCGGGCAAAACATGTTTAAATAAAATAAAACTTCACCATATAAGCAAAAACAACAAAGGCGCCTCAGTGGTCATGAGCGCCTCTCTCCTCCTTTACGCCTGGGTTCGAATCCCAGCCTTGCAAAAATAGTGTTTTCTTTTCTTTTTAAAGACAGGGTCCTCACAGACAGTGATATTAATTGTATACCCTCATATATTCTCTGGCAATAAAGATTTAATGTTATAGCTCATTTATATATATAGTTGATTGATGCTCCTTTTTTCTGAATCATGCTTAGACTTGCATTAAGGGTTAGAAACACAAATAGGAATACAAGGAAACCTATCTACGACCCAATCTTAATCTGGTTGAAAAAGAGAACTAGCAGGACTCACAAAGCTTCCAAAGACAACAAATACTACGTATTAATTAAGCAGAGAGAGCGGTGACGAATAGCGGTAGATTTAGCTATCGAAACCAATAGGCTAGAATGTAAAGCACCGACAAAATAATAGTCTACTATAAAGACCTGCGGACTTCAACATGGCAGGAGAGAAGATCCGATCTTGTTTTCTTTTGTGTTCGTGAATTTCGTGCTAATCATCGCTCCCACTAGTATTTGGTGCCTGCATAATTTATTTGAAGTCAAAAATGCGTGGCTCTCTCCCTCCCTCCCTCCCTCCCTCCCTCGTTCAGTGAATAGGGTTTGGCCCGTTGAATTTATTCCAATCCAACGAGTTTCATATCATTATTTCCAGTCTTATCAAGCTGAACTGCTGATTGTCTTGTATATTTTTTTAGATCTTTTTAGTTTTCTTAATTGCCGCGATCTTTGAAAAGTTTAGACGGAAGTACTTGGATGTGCTGGGACAAACCCAACTGATTGGTCCTGCACCAGATTTGACAGTGTCTGCCATTATTATAACAAGGAATTGTCTGAAACTCTTGAAGGTTAACGTGCGGTAAGGAAGTATATGCTAATGAAAGAAACCGACCTTAAGATGATGAGCATTTGAATAATTCTGTGATCCATGGCAAGAGAAGGGAAAAACAATGCAAAAACATACATTCAAACGTACCACTAATATTATATTGTACAGAGCAGACCTTTGCAGATGCATTTTAAGCATCCCGTGATTACACAGATAACAAGACAGAAAAACAGCTAGCAATCTAAAATAAACACACTAATACCCACGTTAGCTTTTTAACCTCCCCTTACTTATATGTAGTTAATAAGAGGAAGAAAAGCCAGCGGTATCCTTTACCATTCGGCAAATCTTTTTCACTAAAGACCATACAAGCACAAAAGGAAAAACCATGCTCAGAAAAGAAGAAAAAACAAAAGAAAAACCCACACGAGTAATCTTCTAAGGGTATGGAAGATTTGAACTTTTTGCTTCATATATGACCCTCACAGCTTGGAACCTAGGTTCCTTGGGCAGGAACTTTTGCTTGGCATAAACAGACATGTAGTCACCAAAAACAAACTTGGGGTAAGTTTGATCCACCTCTGGCTTCGGATTCTCCACAAGCTGGGGCGCAGGGGATATGGTGGCCTTAAGCGAGGGATTATAGAACGAAGCAATTGATCTCCTGTTTCCATCAGGAGTGGCCAAAACCCGGTGCCAAACGCTCTTATATCGACCATTGCTTAAGACCTCAATCTGATCTCCAGTGTTTATGACAATGGCATTTGGCAATGGCTGGACATCGATCCATTGGCCTTCTTTGAGGATTTGAAGACCTCCCACCTTGTCATCTTGAAAGAGTAGGATGACACCCCCTGCATCAGTGTGAGCTCGGAGACCATTCACTAGCTCTGGATGCGGACACGGTGGGTATTGGCTCACCTTAGTACCAAAGAATGCATTGTCTTCTTCTCCATCAAATGCCTTCTTTATGTACCCCTTTGGTATGCCCAGATTCTCATCCATAACTTCCATGACCTTTGCGGCCAACTTTTTCAATTCTGCTCGGTATTCAGCCATGGTTTCCCTGCCATCACCATCATAAGTCAAACGATATCAGCATACTAGTACACAGATCATGCATGGATGAGCGATTAATGACTAGCAAAAACATGCAAGATCAAGATTGTTGACCTGAAGCACCGACAAGAAATAAACATGAAAGCCACATGGTGCCAGGAGACTTGAGTACTCCAGGAAAATCCAAAACAAAGTTATAGCACAGAAAGTTGGCTTAGAGAAGAAAGAAAAAAAGCAAAGAAAGTTGGAAATCTTATAACAAGCCTGGTTGAAAAATTTTCATTTTCTAGCTTAAAATTCTTTTAAGATATTGTTAGATTTGTATATATTATTTTAGTTACGTAGCTTGGTTGTCGACAAAATTGGATTATCATTGCATGAATGTCTTGGCTTTTTCCAAGTCGTCAGCAACCAAAAACCTAGTTTTTATGAAGTTGCAGATCAGTACTTTTGTTTTCCTCTCCCAATTTTCAGATTATTGATCATCAAGAGATGCATGCACAATGCTTACTTGAATCCTGGGACTTGGGATGGCCAATCATGACCGTCACGGAGGGTAAATACATCCTCCCAGTCCACATTCTCCAACTTGTCGCCGCTCTTCTTCTCCACTAATTCATTCAACAGCTTCACTGGTGTTGAGTTCTTGAAATAATCCTCTCTTTCCAGTTTGTAGCTCTCGGAGCAGACCTTCTTCACCCTTTCAAGGAGCTCCTCCGAAATTCCATGGTTCACCAGCTGTAACAATTATAATAATGCAAACATGAATCTCTTTCGTCAATGACAGCGTACATAAAATAAATCTGCAGAAACGGTCTTTTTTTCATTAAAAAAAAAATCCACATTCCATAAAACATCGGTGCAATTATACTGCTTAAAATCAGATAATGATTATTCCAGATCAAGGTGCACGCATTTATATCTCTGTTTTTTACGCGTTTTAACAAGAAATCATGATTAGCACGATCATATAAGATATATATATATATATATATATTCTTGCCGTATGAGCTTCAGCAAGATAAATACATGTGGTCTTGCATCTATATTAATGTCCCCCACAGTTACCTGTGATGGCGACGGGAATGAGAGTTGGCACAGTGACAAATTACGTGAGGTTAAACATATAAGGAACCAAGAGGCAGGCTGGTGATGGGAAATCAAGGCCACCATTCCTAGAAACCCTTGTGCATGTTATAACCAACTACAGATTGCAAAGGAAGTGATCAGATAAGTACCTGGAAGAAACCCCACTCCTCGCATCCATTAGCGATCTCAGCCATTGTCTTCGCCCTCTCCTGATCATGACCATCAACCTTGGAGAAATCAATCACCGGGATCGCCATAGAAGCAAAACAAGAGGCACAGGTACGTGTATCTCACAGAGAGAGAGAGAGAATTGTTTTCTCCTTAAGTATGAGCTAAATGGCTTAGTTCGCACTGTTGTGGCTTGGAAGAGGGGTCCTTTAGCCTATTTATAATAAAATTTCCCGCCATATATCTTAGATGTCAACCTCTTGATTTTTAAAGTAATTATTTTGTTTCCATTTTTAAAAGTTAGCCGTTAGGGGAAAGTCGTCGTGGGACGGTGATGACACAATAGGTTTTTTAAATAACACACTAGGTCAACGGCTTTTTGAGTATATATTACAGTTGGTTACTCACAACAGAAGCATGGTACTCTTTTAGATCGAAGCAGGTCATTAATTTTCATAATTAAATCACTAATCATACATAATCCACTTTAATTTGTTAAGTGTCACATAGAGATCAGGGGGTCTCATACCTCAATTTGTTAGAAACCCAAAGCCTCCAAAACAAAACAAGAGCTAAGGAGCTAGGTTTAGTTCCAGCATGCAACCAAGATCAGGGAGTACTCACTTATAATTCAGGAAAGCCCACTCTTCCTCTAAATATTTCATTTCATCTATTGGTTTTTAAGTCCCCTGATCATCAGCTAATTAAAGGAGTACAGAACATGACTATGAGTACTGGAGCTATATATCTAGTTGGCCCAAATATAGTTCTTGATATATGTTGTATTCCGTAGAGTATAGTATGCCTTAATTACATTTTTCCTTTTTCATATTTAATTTAGTACTCTACCTTATCTCAATGACAAAAAGGAAAAATATATAGCCAATAATCAAATAATCCCATAGAACAGGTGGTGCCTCTTCATGCCATTGTACGTACTCATCACGTTGTTTATCTTTTTAATTTGTTTTTTTTTACTTGTAATTCAATTCTCTACCGACTAGGGTTCACTACTTATATTATTTTGTGATCCCACCCTTTGACTTTTGCACATGGAGGTCAGGAGGTGCTTTTGCTGACAAGTGGCTGCAGCATTAAATTATATATTGTACTGATTTGCAGGCATAGTTTAAGGGATAAGGAATGCAAGATGTAGACTTTCATAAACAAATTGCTATCATCAAGCCCTAATCTGATACATATTGTCTACTTAAGTTAATATTCAAGAATATAATACAAGAATTCTTCTTTATTTTTTTGGTGGGAGAGAATATTTTAGTAGAAAATGATCTGTGATTGAACCGGTTATGTGTTATTTTTAGTTTGTGTATCGTTGGCCATCTGTTATTATTCTGGTTGTCCGAATGTCAGGTACTACAGTTCTGAGGACACAGGCTATCCTGGCCGTCTGACGAAGCACTAGTTTGGAAAAATAAAGATCACTCCTTGCTGTAGTACACTTATAGCACTTCTAAACCAGAGTGGAAAATTGCATTAATGGTGTGTCGTCGAGGATTCTGTTATATATATTGCCCTTTAAGTAGCTTGCGCGCCACGTTGCATGGCTGTGTTCAGGCTGTATTTTGGTCTAGGGCTTCAATCATTGAATACGTACGTACCTGATCTCAATCATGTAGTGGAAGCAAATTTTAATTAACTAATAAACTAGAACAAAATCTAGAACATTAATATATATTTGGGAATTTGATAATTGGTAAGGTGAGCATAAGTACAGAACAGCAGCAGCTTGATATATAGAAAAAAGCATCTGATGGTCCATGAATCACATTTTATAGTTTATGGAATATGAGAGCTGAGAGAAGAATCAAAGCCAACAAAAAAAAGATGAAGAATAATATATATATATATATATATATTATAATAATAATAATAATAATTATAAAAAAACACACAAGGGATAGCTAGCTAGCTATAATATTATGTGGTCTCTTGTGCAGAAGATCACAGTGAAACTCTGATCATCAGGTTATTTTTATGAATGTGAGGCTATAATATACTTTAGACATGACCATAATAGTTTTCCCCCTCGCGCGCAATTTTGAAAATGTTATATGCAGTGTTATATATATGAAAATGTTATTATATATAGGTTATATATAGAGTCGAGATAAGCAACTTTTTCTGTTGTTATTGTCCCTTTTCTAGTTAATTTGTGTAAAAATAATAATAATGTATACTTTAACAGATTAACTACTAGTCTCATTTGAATTTCAAATTTTAATTTGGTGCACTCTTTTTTCAAGCTTGAGCACTTAATCGATTAATTAAAAAATTAGTACACTTTTGTATTAATTTAAATTCAAAAATTAAATGTTGGTTTATTAAATTTTTTGATGTATTTTATTACATGTATAAATATAGCACAACTAAAATAAATAACATAAAGGGACAACAACTTTGGTTTCTATTTTTATTTTATTTTATGAAAAGAGTCTAATTTAGACAATAAAGAGAGAATTATATAGTAAAGAACAATTTGTTTTGAAGAATATATGTCTTTAATGCCAGACACTATATATTTGTTATAAATAATATCATAATCAAATATACAAGATTTGATATGATATTATTATTATCACGATATCCAGTTTAAATGTGATATCGTTATCAAATCTCAGATATCAAAGTTTAAATGTAGAGATTCAAATTTAAATATAGGAATATTTTCTTATCATGCTTTGGATGTAGGTCTTTTAGACCGAACCACTTAAAAATCTCTTGTCACTTGTTACTATTTCTCTCCACTCTAACCTTTTTTGCATCCTTAAATGTTGGCAATTTTGCCACTCTTTGTTTGAATGTCTCTTTTAAAGAGTCAAGAACTATCTCACTGGTGAATTTTCACCTTAATTAGCCGTCTTACAACAAACGCATTTGCCATGAAAAAAATAGGTGAGTGAAAGAGAGAGAGAGAAAAAGAGATAGCATGAGATATATTTGGCAAAGGTCGTGTGCCTATGATTTCAAGGTTCAATTACTTTTAGCCACTCTTCAAGGTCGTGTGCCTATGATATGATTTCAAGGTCCGATCAATTTAAAAAAAAAAAGGAAAAAAACGATATGTTCAACAATGAGCAAGCGAGCAAGAGTCTTGTGCCTATGGTTTGATGGAGGATGTTAGAAATAATATCATAATCATATCTACGAGATTTGGATGATCAAATCTACAAGATTTCAAATCTACAAGATTTGATATGATATTATTGTCACCACGATATCGAGTTTAAATGTGATATCGTTATCAAATCTCAGAGATCCAAGTTTTAAAGTAGAGATTCAAATTTAAATGTAGAAATATTTCTCTATCATGCTTTGTATTGTCTCTATAAATAGAGACCTTCAACTTGTAATATGTATGCACTCACAATACAAAATACAATCATAGAAGACTTTCACAATAGATGTAGGTCTTCTAGACCGAATCACTTAAAAATCTCTTGTCTCTTGTTACTATTTCTCTCCCCTCTTCATTATAACATTTTTCTTCTATATCAACCAAACATCAGTATTTTGTTCTTGTACCTTTGGAAGAGAACACTAATTGATCTACCAAGACCCAAACTTTAGAAAATTACTTATGTGCTTTAGGGAAGAAAGATTTGTCTTATTTATTCATGGAATCACTTAGTTACCACTACAAAAATAGTTTAGTATTTCACGGCATTAAAGGGTGAAGTCTTTTTGGCTATGTATAACCATGACTTGTGCACGATAAAAAACGGCAGACTAAGATCGATATTGTTGTCTATTATAGGATTGTGATCTTCAAAACTTATGTAGAAAATCGCTGTCTGATGTGAGCACACGGCCATAGTTCTTTCTGTTTGTTTGGTTAAGGTATTTGTATTGCAGACAACCTCAAATGGACATGCATGGAATATGGTAGAAAACCACACATCATAACTGGCAGAAACCAAAATAAACCTGATATCTACAGCTACAAAAGTACTGCAGATAGGAACATAACTGAGGAATTAACTGTAAGAGTACTAGAAGCAACACAAAGATCACCAACATCAACACAATATATCAGCAATCGTAAACAGCTAGCAGCTAACATTGAGCAAGGTACGTACGTACGTAGTCTACAATAACAGTCCATTCAAACAAACACCGCAGCATAAAATATGGGTACGAAGGTCATGAAAAGTACACATGCCACGACCCACAAAACGTAGGCGTATGATGGTCAAAGATCAACTTAATTAGCTCGATCCCACGTCTGGGTCGAGTACTATATATTTAGCATAATTTGAAAAAAAAAAGACTAGATCTGATCTCTGACAATGATTCACTTCAAGTACTTTTCTTCATTAATTTGGAGGATAACTAATTATTAGTAACATGTTGGATTTCATATTTCCCCTAGATATATAGCAGTACTGCATGTTATGGTATGCCGTGGTTACAAAGACACACCCCTCAATAACAAATGTTGTTTTACAAGCACAATTTTTGGCGCAAATGCGTTGGGAGAAACAATCACATGGATTAATGAAGGCGTAGATGTTTTGTAAAAAAAAACCATTGTTTATATCATGTGACGTACCAATTCAAAAACCCTATATGGGAGAGCTGGTGACTTTTTTTAATTAACTAATTAGATAGAAATACTACGTTTGCAAGCATGTTTCCTAAATCAAACCGCCAAAACCCGCGCGTTAACGCCGCCCTTAATTATATATCGCCGTGGACAAAGGTACCTATTGATTAAAGAAAAGAGATGCATCTTATTATATCCGAGGAAGGCATTAGGAGGACTTTGTGATACATTCCCCCGGGACACAGTCCGATGCCTAAGTGGTGGCCTTAATTGGAGATGTGATCGAGATGGAGTAATATGATGGATGATATAGTTTAATATATATTGATTCTTCTTCCTTACATCTAAAGCTCTCTGTCGTCTCTCTCTCTAATGATCGACCCTCGCACACATGGAATACGTACGCGCTGATCAGTAATATTGTGGCAGCTCCGATCAGAAGGTATTCATCGATCGGGGTGACAAAGCTAGAATTGGTCTAGGGTGTCTGTACATAGATTTGGGTTCCTGGCCGGTCTTTGTCATACACTACTTATTTTTTGACTATTTATTATTATCTGTAAATTAATTAACGAGAAAATAGCCCAAGATTAGTACGACGCCAGATTGCCGACACCGCATCTTTTCTAATTATATATTTCTTGCTCAATTTTAGGGAATCGAAGAATGTGAACCGCTTTGCATTAAATTAGTCTACATATTCATGTTTAAGCAAACAAAAACCATAATATATATTAGTATATTCAATTCAAATTCAACTGATAAAAATAGAGACCTTATTAATGGGTCAATATATCAATGCTGCATGACCCAATCTTAGTAGTTTGACACAACTCCAATGAATTTTTTATTAATTGATTAAGGTTTTAAATCTCTGTTGTTTACTTAAGTAACTACCTATAACCGTATATATAATTTGGCTTTGGTATCATAAATTACAATAAGTTTTAACATTTATTTCATCGAGCAATTAGTACTACGATTTTTCTACAAACTACTGCTTCTGAGTTCTAATTAGTTGATGACAACTAAATTCGTTACTTGAAAATAGTGATCATGATGGAGCTTTCATTAATGTTGCTCTCGATCGTTATTGACCAGCTCGAGACTTTCTCCATCTGATATAATTTAACAATTATAATCACGACCTACCAAAACTCATACGAGCTCGAGACAAGGTTATCATATTCGATAAACCATAATTGGCACGTTCTTCATACGTGTGCGCAATCGGCCGCTTACTGCGAAAACAGAGAAAGGAGAAAATCAAGTGTGTGGAAATTAAATGAGTACTACTTGGATCTTGTACATTGAGCCTAGATTTTTGCGTTTAGGATCTATCTTTTTTTTTTCCGATCCCTAATTTGTTGCATGCAATATATATATATATGGGGCTAGTTAATGAAGAAATTTCAGATCCAAGCATCAGTCCAAAGCTTTTATTATAATGAACGGCTTAGATTTGCACTATAAAAAAAACCACCTATAGCGGCGGTCACCCAAACCGCCGCTACAAGGTGTTTTAAGCAGCGATTTTAGTCAACCGCGGCTAAATGGGGTCTATAGCCGCGGTTTCTGTAGCCGCGGTCATTGACCGCGGCTATATGTCAGTGCCTAAAGCGGCGGTCAGCTTGACCGCCGCTGTAGGCTGTAGCTTTAGCAGCGTTTTTTTTTAAAACGCTGCTATAGGTATATGTGCAAAAAAAAGAAAAAAATTAATATTTATATGTTAATAATTATTTTATGAATTATTTTAAGCATTTTAATACATAACTTTATGTTGTTATGTGTCTAAGAAATTTTATTTTAAGAGACTTACTTAATAAAATGCATAATTAAAAAAAGTGCTATGAAAATTGAAGTTATTATATGAAGTTAGAGAGTGTTATAAACCTAATTGAGACCAGTGTCGGTTTTTTTGCCATAACTTTGGCTACGAGTGTCGGATTCGCGCCCGTGACCCCAATTCGGAAAGCTCTTTTCGGCGCGCATGTCGTGGCACCGAGCTACGCATCGGTGCATCTCATTTAGAGCCCAAAATCCGCTGTTTTCCTTGTCAAATCCCCATTTTTAATTATTTTTTGCTATTTATGACATAATTTACTTATTTTTAAATTATTAGTATTATATATTATTATTTCTATCATATTTTAATTAAAATTATTATACTAGTTATAAAAAAGGAGTATAGAAAATGTATATAGTTATGTATTTAATATTAAGTATATAGCTTATTTTGAAATAAAAGAGAAAAATTACATTTTTTATTTTTTTAAATAAAAGGCTAAAGATATTGAATTTTGACTTGTCTTATTTTAAACACTTGAAAAATCTATTTCTTAATGCTGCCCTCTCAATTTTTTAATTTACAATGTCCTAATTTAAGATATAGCTTATTATTATGAAAGAGGAAAATTTTTATTTTTATTTTAAAAAAAAGCCTTAAAAAATGGTGAGTTTTGAGTTTGTCACTCAAAAACTCACCGTTTTCTGTCTTTCAATTAAAGCCCGCCTCCCCCCCACCCACACCCGCGCCCTTTTCCAATTTCCCCTTCTTCTCCCGCGCAGCTGTCCCCCCAGCCCCTTTCAATTTCGTTCAGCACCCCTTCTCCCCGCAGCCGTCCCCTCCTCCCTCCTTCTCCTTGTCTCCCTGCCGTCATTTACCACCCACCAGGTCACCCTCCGACCTCCGCAACCGTCCCCTCAGCCCCTTCTCCTTTGAAACGAAATTAGGTCTCGAAAGACCTAATTCTTCTCCCCGCAGCCGTCACCCTCCGGTCCCCCCAGCCCACTCTTGTCTTCCTGCCGTCTCTTTCTTCCTACCGTCTCTCTCTCCCTGCCGCTCTTAGCTTCTCTCCCCCTCTTGAGTTTTAATTTCTAACCTAAGGGATCATTTCACTCTCCTCTCGCTCGAGCCCCTAACCCCAAATGCTAATTTTTCATATAAATTTAATAATTGACGCACCTAACTCTTGCGATATATTTTGCAGAAACGATTTACAATCACCGAGCCTCCCTTAGGGGATATTGTCAAGAGCTGGTTTCTCAAAGATTTAGGAGAGAAATGGAGGAACTATAAGTGTAGTTTAAAGCAGAAATTTTTTGATGAGGCCTTTACGCCTCAGTATGTGAAAAATAATGCTCCAACAGACGTTAATTTGGAGCAATTTTGCAAATTAGTCGATTTTTGGTACTCTGATGTAGGACGGGTACGACATTATTTATTTTGTATTATAGTTTTCAAGAATGTAGCTTATTATTAATTTTAATTCTCTTGATGTTAATGTAGCGTCAAAGTGAATCTGGAAAACAAAATCGATCGCTTCAAACGGCGGTCCACACTGCAGGATCAAAAAGCTTCGCACGTTATGCTCACGAATTGATATGTAGCACTTCATTAGTTTGTTTAATGGTATGATATGGTATTTATCATTAACATTATTATTTGTGATTTACAAATCTCTTGACGAATTGGTGTTTGCGATGCAGGAAAAAGAGAAACAAATTCCAATCGACCGAGCGGAGTTATATAAAACCGTTCATATACGTTCTGATGGATCTCCAATAAATCCGGACGTAGCAGAGAAAATAGTAAGTCACAACCTTGATTTGAATGTGAGAATATTAATTCAAAATATAATTCTATGTTGTATTCTCTCAGAGGCGAATGGAGGAGATTGGACTGAATGATTCAGAAGTTCCCAATCTTTCGGCCAATTTAGAGTGGATGGCAGCATCGGTTGGTCACCATCTGACCGATATGCACAAGTGATTGGGCCAGACAGACAAGGTCGAGTTCGCGGCGTTGGATTAGGACCAACTCCGAAATCTCATCATGCCAACGCGAACTGCATATACAGTCAGCCTGCATCCACTACTAACGAGAGAGAGAAACACTTGGAAAATAGAGTTCAATCGTTGGAGTCAGAACTAACATCGCTTAAATCTACACTATAGAGGATAACAGAAGTTTGGGTAAAAGTTTTATTTACTTATTCTCACATGTTATTATTGATTCTATTTATATATACTTCGTATTTAATTAATTTTGTATTACCGTTGTAGGATCAACGGCAAAACCAAGATGCTGACAATAACATTCAAGTTTCACCAGCAATTCATAAATCATCTCGTGCAAGTCGGAAAACGTTTATTGGTAAGATACTAACATAAATGAATATTGTCATTAATGTAATTTTAAGTGTGCACTAAGCTTATTGGTTCATGTCATTACTGTTTGTTAATTTTCAAATATTGTAACAGCAGATAGTGCAAATAAAGCATAAAGCGCAAGATGTGCTGAACGTGCTGAAGGTGCTGATGATTAATTTTTATAGTTATTTGTTCTTAAATTTAATGAAATTATTACTTTATAGATTATTGACAGACTGTCCTTCAGTAATATTTTTTTGGTGTAAGACTTGTACGATAGGATTATAATGAAATATATTTTGGTCGATTATACTTTTCTTTGTTTGCATCAGTTAATTATAACAAAATTTGTATATCAGGAAAATACTAAAAAAAATAATAATAAATAAAAATAAAAAATTACCTGTAGCAGCGGTCAATGACCGCCGCTATAGGTAAATCAAATAAAAATTAAAAAAAATAATTACAAAATAATTACAAAAATTGCCTGTAGCGGCGGTCAAGGGCCGCCGCTACAGGTAAATCAAATAAAAAAATTACCTGTACCGGCGGTCATTGACCGCCGCTACAGGAAAATGTCTATAGCGGCGGTAATGACCGCCGCTATAGCGCGACGGTCTTCACCAGCGGTCAATGAAACCGCCGCTATATACCTATGCCGACGGGTATATAGCGGCGGTCGTGACCGCGGCTATATCCTATAGCAGCGGTGCGTTTTTTTTTGTAGTGTTGTTCTTAGATTATAAAATTCGTAAAATAGACCTCCTTTGTCTGAAACATTCACAAAATTTTAACGTGACACGCCATATGTTAAGACGGTAGATACGTACGCGTAATGCGACATAAAAAAAATGTATTGAAAAAAATATCTATGTATTTATGTGTTGTATATGTATATATTTGATCACTTCATGATATAATTTGGTACTGACAATATTAAATGCAAAATAATAGATGTCGAGATTTGATATCCTAATATTTAAAGGAATATAATAATTTACTAGGAAGGAATATAAATATGCTGCAAATAGTCAAAACAAAATTTTCAACTATAAATAAACATACGAGAAATAAATAAAGTACTCAACTAATGATTTTCCAAACTATTCATTAGTTCTTATAACTTTGCATTATTAATTACTCAGACAATGACTGGGATATCTGTGTCATTTTTCATGATGATTCTATAACATATATCATATTAAAATGAGCAGTCCATTTTATGCATTACAAGTCATTTGCAATTTTGCAAGAGATTCTGATTGTTTAATGTATTAATTAGTATGTTTTCCATGCATGCAATATGACATTGCGGCACTATGTCACCCTAAGTTCTACATGGAATGTGAGAGGTGAAATAATGAGAAATGAATGGTATGAGGCGAAATTCCAACTTGATTCCTTTTTGGGTAAAATTAGAACTTATAGTGATTTTAGAAAAATTTCGCAAATAACTTTAACTAGTCTTTTGAAGTTAAAACGTAGAAGTGGTCAGTGCTCTCTTAAGTAATTACAAACATCGTGACAATCTCAGTTGTATATAATTATATATATTCATATGGATATTGTAAAATCTGAATAAGGATTACTTATAATTCTTTTGATTTTTTTTTTTCTACTAGAGAAGCATTTTCGCATTTAATCAAACTTTAAAAGGCAGGTGCACCATGGGCTAAATTATTTTGCAGTTCGTAAAATATTGTCTTTGGGCTGAAACCCATTATCATGAGATCCACATTGGTGTCTTAGCGAAACAAGTGCTTGGGCTGTCCATCCTCTGAATCAAAGCTCTACGTGAGTTAGGTTTTAGTCATGGACCCAAAAGACCTGCAGCCCGGGCAATTTTTTTATTTTTATTTGTATGTCGTACCATGATTCTTACGTTATAACAACAAGCTCGCTACAATATCTAATAAACCCATACATGTAAACAAATCCACAAAGTCAAGGGGCCGTTACCGGCGCATATAACGGCCCTAATTATGGACAAATGTACAATTCTGTATATTTAACAGCAGGCCTCTGCTCAGGATTCCACCAGAATCTACTCTCAAAGATTCCCAATTACCTCGGCAAACACTACAAAACAGGACCCACTGTTTCCATATTCCAAACATGCCCTAGAAGTTCCCCAGCTACAACTGGAAATTTTGGTGGTGTTTGTTTGTGGAAATATTGAGATTTTGGAAATTTTGGGTATTGAGATTTGTGAAAAGTACAGTATTTTATAGAAAAGTGAGAAGATAGAAGATTTAATTAAATAATATAATATTATTTTATAATTTAATGAGGAGAGAGAGATTATTTTATGATTATTTAGAAATTTTGAGAGTTGAAAATATTGGAAAACAAACGCCCCCATTAATAAGTACTCAACAACCAAATGAACAGCAGCCGATGGCATAGCAAAATCGCAAAATGTAGTTGTTGAGTTGCCTTGAATTTTATCATGGGTCTCAGATGTTGCGGATAGAGTAACAGTGTTCTTGTTTTATCTAAATGCGCATTAATTTTTTTTAAAAAAAATAAAACCGGTCTGGACCACTTAAGTGGTCCAGACCGAACTGTTTTCAACTAGACTGGACCACTTATAAGTATTCTGGTCCGGTCCTCAATATTAGTAGGACCGGAAATTTGGTCCAAAAATCGGACGGGATTTCCGATCCCGCAGCCCTAAAAATAGCTAGATAGGAATGCCTCAATTGAAAATTTACTTTAATAGGCTTAGCTATTAAATGAATATTTAATGGTTCAAAATTTAAGAATTTAACTTGAAAGTTATATTATTACAAAAGGCCTCACCTTGTTTAGCCTATGGTTTTAATTACCTTAAAATCAATTCTAAGATTCTCTAATATTGAGGTTGGAGAGGAGATGCATTTACGTATCAATATTAAGAAAACTATTGGCTTATTTGCTTTACATTATGTTGGAATACTCTGTTACTGTCTTGAATACAATATTAATTAATAACTTAGAGAATTTCATCAAATTACTAACGTGGCCGAACGCTCGTCACTAATTGTGATCTTTCTTTACTGAACGTCGTTGTTGGACTAGCCCAAACTAGGTATACAATATTAATTAATAACTTAGAGAATTACATCAAATGATTAACGTGGCCGAATGCTCGTCACTTATAATTGTAACCTTTCTTTATTGAACATCGTTGTCGGACTGGCCCTAGCTAGGTAGGGACGATACTAAAGTAACAGTTTAGCTCATATATGTGTAGGCAGTAGAGTACGTAGTAGTATTCGTGTACTTAGGTAGCGTATAAATTAGCTAGGTTTGCAAAATAAAATTTAAGGGGGTCAAAATTTTAGTTTATAAAAATTGGTAAAAAGTAAAGAGAGATGATTTAAATCATTTTTTATGTTTATTGTAAATGAAAGCTGAGATGATTTAATAAAAATTGATATATTATTTTGTAATTATTTTATTATGTTAAAATAAAATAAAAATTCTTATTATTATTTAGCATAAAATAATTAATAATAATTATTATATATATAGCATAAAAGTTTCTTAATTACCAATTTTAATTGCGAAATTTGATTAAAATTTCATAATTAATTCCATTTAGCAATTTTATTAATTCTTACCACGTGAAAGCATCTTACAATTATATATATAGCATAAAAGTTTCTTAATTACGTGCGTTTCACATGCTTAATTATAGTTATATATATAGTACTGGTGATCACAGATATGCTTACACTGGCAATTTGAGATATTAAAGAACCTTTTTCATGAGTCATTTTTAAAGATTATTATTGTCTCTAAAGTTATAAGGATTGAGAGATCAAGATTTTGTTAAATTAATCTCGTGATTTTTGGAGATCAACTGAAATGGTTATGAATTAACTATGGATGAAAGTTCAATCTGTAAAGAGATATTGATTAATAACTTAGAGATCAATTACATTATAATAATTAGGTGGCGGAATTGATAGTGATGGGTAATTAGGATGCTTCCTTGTTGGAAAAGGTATCACTGGCTAAGTGGTGATGCGGTCTGGCTAGGATCCAGAAGATTAGAGGTCTCAGACTAAGATTTGATTCTCTATAATATTCCTCTTTTGTTTCATATGATCCCAAGCTATGCATATACTAATTGTAAAAATTTTAGGGTTTTAGAGTTGATAAAAAAATTGAAGAGGAAGATAATTTGAATGAGTTTTTAATATTTTTAATTTTATTTAGAGTGAAAAATTGATTTTTAATGGATAGAGATAGAATTTTGAGGAGTTATTTTATTAGAGTGAAAATTTTGGAACTCAAACATCTGTTACTTTTCAGTGGGTAGGGTTTTTGGACTAGCTTAGATGATCACACCAGTGACGGTTGATGTACTAGCCCTAGATAGGGGCGATACAACAGGAACCCATAGCAAACCAATTCGTGGTGAATAAATTATGACCTTTCTTTCAACAAGAAACCATACAAATTGTCTAGAAAAAAATTTTCTTCTCTGATTTGCAGGTTCAACCCCGCTCTCTTGGGCAAAAATGAGCAGCTCCAAACAAACCTACCGGAACCTGGTTTCTCAACAGCAAGAGCTAGAAGAAGAAGAAGAAGAAGAAGAAGAGGTGGGCAAATTGGCCGTCCGGTTGGCAAACGCAGTGGCACTTCCAATGGTTCTCAAGTCGGCACTCGAGCTTAACCTCATTGACATAATTGCAGAGTCTGGCACCGGTGCATTACTCCCAGTTTCTGAGATCGCGGCTCGGCTACGCACCAAGAACCCGGATACGTCGGTTATGCTGGACCGGATGCTAGGCCTCTTGGCAAGCTATGCCATACTCAAGTGCTCGCTCCGGACCACGAAGGACGGAGAGGTTGAGAGACTCTATGGTGTAGGACCCATTTGCAAGTTCCTTGTTCGGAACTCCGATGGGGCCTCTGTTGGTCCTCTGTTCCAGTTGCACCACGACAAGGTCTTCATGGAGAGCTGGTACGTAGTACACTCCAAGCTTTTGAAAAATTACTAGCTACGTACTTTAATATCACCTACGACATGGTATCAAAATGAGTCAATTGTGCTTCTCTCGTTATCCTGATCAATTGATATCAAACTCTATTGTCGATTACTATACTACGGTCTGCGCCCATGTACTTGCTTGATCGTGAGAAAATTAACCTCGAACTTCGACGTAGGGTTGGATTTCTGGAGTGTTAATTTTTTCTTGACTCAGGTTTCACATGAATGATGCTATTCTAGAGGGAGGGATTCCTTTCAAAAGGGCCTATGGAATTTCAATATTTGAAAAGCTAGGAACCGATAAAAGGTTCAATCGGGTATTCAACCAGGCTATGTCACACCACAGCACCTTGATCATGAAGAAGATCCTCGATGTATACAAAGGGTTCGAAGGCCTTAAAGTGCTAGTTGACGTGGGTGGCGGGATTGGAGCTACACTTAAAAGTATCATTTCCATGTACCCACAGATTAAGGGCATCAACTTTGATTTGCCCCATGTCTTGGTTGACGCACCTCCCTTTCCAGGTACTAATTATATATATATATATATATATATATATATATAAAATTAATCTTAGGGAGATTAAATTGATTTTGACTTATAATTAGGTGGCGTACTTTGAAATTTCTTAAAAAAAAACTAAGAAGAGAGAGATCAAAGATAATTAAGGAGGGAGAGAAAGAGAGAACATGAGATCGAGGAGAACTCTCCTCACCCTCCTCTCACGAAGGCTTTGATCATGCACGTACGACTGATCAATGGAGGCTAACCCAACCCATACCCCATTACTGTAAAAGAAAAACAAAAAAGATCTTGTCCCCCGAGTCGAAGGAGTTGGTGTTGGTGCATGCTTAGAACCAGCGTAGTTATTGTGAGTCGACTGCCCTATACCTTATTCAAAAGCATGTCATGGTGTAGGTGTGGAGCACGTGGCGGGTAATATGTTTGATGGCGTTCCAAGTGGAGATGCCATTTTCATGAAGGTAAGTTTTCTTTGATTCTGCTGGCAGATGTTTAACATATATACGTAATTAACTAGATTTACATTGTTTTCCATGTTAAGCTAAATGAGTAAATCACGCTGATTTGGTAACAACTGAGATAATTTTTCAAAGACTAACATGATATCTTTGAGATATAGCTTAGCGATTAATTAATTACCCAAAAAAAAGAAGCTTAACGATTTTTCAAAGGAATTGGCCGGCCCGGCATGAGGATTCAGAGAAAAACGAAAAAAGTAAGAGGACAAAACAAAACAAAATAAAATACCATATATCAGTAAAAGATTGAAATACTTTAGTAATATATATTAAAAATGATCATAAAATAGAATCTTTATATATTAAAAATGATCATATATTAGAATCTTTAATATATAGAATGCTGATATATACTAGCAGTTACAATGATGGTATTCAAAACTTAATGTATCTTTCTCTCTATATATATATAAACATAAGCGGAGCCAGGAAGGTGATTAATAGGGGGCAAGTTCTTATAAAAAAAATTGTAAAAAAATAATTTATTTGAAAAAAAATAAAAACAAAAAAATTTAGGTGTAAAAATTTTTGTTTTAGAGAGCCAACCGGGGCAGTGGCCCCGGTTCGCCCCCTGCCTCCGCCAGTGTATATATATATCCTCGAGAGCAATTTCTAGCCGCATCAAGTACTAAGAATTGAGTCTATTAATTCATTTCATTTTATTTGTTGTATTATTATTCACTATATTTTGCAACATTGAGAGTTGTAGTGGATGCTCCACGGTATTAGCGATGAGCAATGCTTGCAAGCTCTGAAAAACTGCCGGAAAGTTCTCCCCAACTTGGGAAAGGTGATCGTCGTGGAATCAATTCTTCCTGTGGCACCGGACAATAATGTTTCGTCACAGATTGTCTATGAGCAAGATTTGTTCATGTTAGCTCAAGCCCCAGGAGGAAAAGAGAGGACCAGAAACGAGTACGAGGCATTAGCTTTGAAATCTGGGTTCTCAGGCTGTAAAGTCATATGTTGTGCTTATAACACATGGGTCATGGAGTTCCGCAAGGAGATCAAGATCTCTTAAGTTGCTACCTTTGTTAATTTTCTGTCGCGTTTATGCCGTATGACAGTCGTTGGATAGCCGCCTTTGAGAATAATCAAGTCATGCATGCTGGGCTTGATCTCTTTTCAATAATGTCGTTTAAATAATATATATAGAAGTCTTCTCATTTTAACTATCAAACTTAATTTGCAACTGCTCGAATATCTTATAATCTTCATTATGAAAAACTCGCTGACTTAATTAGATATATATATATATATATATATATATATATATATCTGAAAGTTTAAACTTTTGGAATGAGTACATTCACACCAAGTTGTACGTCTTAGAAGTTAAAAACATTTTTACATTTTTTTCTGCTAAATGATAATGTTAATTAGTGTCTTTTCTAAAATTGGGGTGCTAATTTTTTTTTCGGATTAATTGGGACACTAATTCATTTGTGCTAAAACGACTGCAATAATTAAGAAAAATGAAGTCAAATTAGACGTGAAGTTCTTAAGAGTCCAAGTACCTGCTTTGACCGAAGCTTTGTCATGAAGCTTTTACTTTATATATATAACCCCCTCCTGGCCCCTACCGACCTCTCGGGCTTCCCAATTCGCGTTTTCCCCATCCTGGCTCCCTCTCGATCTTCCGGGCTCCCCAATTTCATGTTTTCCCCTTGGGCTCCTCCTAGCCTCCTCGTCCCCCATAACCATTTCACTTTTTTTTCCCTAGCCCCCCATCCCATTTCGCGTTTTTTCCCTTGGCTCCCTCCTGGCCTCCCGGCCCCCCGTAACCATTTCACTTTTTTCCCCTGGCCCCCCACCCCATTTCGCGTTTTTTCCCCTGGCCCCTTCTTGGCGTCCCGGCCCCCCCTCCCCCCATTAACCATTTCGGGTTTTTCCCACCGGCCCAACCCCCCCCCCCCCCCCCAACCTCCTCCCCCATTTGTTCCCTCATCTTGTTTTGATGTTCCCTAAATTTTTTGATTTTTGAGTTGATTACTTTGGACTTTAAATTCTCATCTTATCTTTTAATATTATCTTTAATTTTATTGATTTTGGAATTTGGATTTCATTAGTTTAGATTTTATTGATGTGATTAATTGACAAAAAAAAATACATTGGGTCAAGTGCGTAAAATGCTTAAAAAAATTGTTCAATATGAATATAAGATAACCTGAAATTTTCACCGCTAAAATCGACCCCGCTAAGGTCCAGTTTTGCCCTTAACCATGTAGGTGTATGTGACAATTATTTAAAAACCGGCCTATCCGGTGAAGGTGCCGATTTTGGCCAAAACCAACACCTACACCAGAGTTGAACAAACCCTACTCATATTCAAGGCGAATGACACGAAGGTTCGAAGGCCAAGATAGTCTTTAGCCCAAAAGACCTGCAACTCGGCTTGGCATTGAGCTAGTTTACTTCTGCATGTCAGTTGTCACACTAAATGATTCACCAAGTATTGTCGTAATAACAGCAATTCTTCCGGAACATACATTATAGTAAAATAGTAATTAATAAATATAGTAAAATAGTACTATGAGAAATATTTGGTTGATGAAAGTCATAAATGTGGATATGATGGAAAGTGGGATTTAATTTCAAATTAATAGTTAAGATATAAGAAATCCATCCGGTAAAATATAAACTAACATTAATTATAGGGGATTTTGTTTCCTTATACACACGTACACAGTATATATATATATAGTCAACCATGTAAGCATTTTTCTTAACCTTGTAACCGTTCTAAGATATATAAAAGCTTTCAAGCCACATAGATTTTAGTTTCGCAAATTGTTAATAAAATTATTTGAAAACTAATTTCCTAATTTTCTATCGTGCCACAGCCCATTTTGGCTCATTTCAATTGTAGTATCTAATTCAAGGGTGCCCCATTGATGAAGTTTTATTCGAGTGCATAATATGAAGAATTGATCATAGCTTGAAACCCAAAATTACATTAGTATTATAGGTTGAGTGCTTAAAGTAGTGAATTTTCTTCAAAAAAAATTTTAAAATTTTTTTTTACCATTATAATAAAGTGGAGCACTTTAAAAACCATAAATTTTCGGGTAATTAAGTAAAAGCCACAAAATTTCAAATGCATTAATTCTAGCGTATATTTGAATATATACGTACATAAATTGCATGAACGTACAGTGCGCTGGGAATTTAAGTCCAAATATTTGCCATAATTAATAAGACGTTACGTCGAATGTTGGTATATGCTATATAAACTAAATACTTGATGATTCTAGACCCACCACACATGTGATTATCTCTAAATTTTGAGAAAGAATGAATCGTATGGCTACCAAAAGCATTTCTGTTCGTTTGGCAATGCTCTCATTGGTGTTTGCTTGCCTCTTCGCTCTTCATGAAGGTACGTGCGTATGTGTATATAATCGGATCTTATAACGTTTTATATATAATATAAGAGTACATATATAACTGCAGGCGCTCGATCAGCGAAATTCACTGCAGGCCGATCAGCCAGCGGTTACAACGAAAGCAAAATTCATGTTCCGTTCTGCATACAGGACTCGACAGTCACCAATTATTGGTGCTGCCTGTTTGACCCACCTGGCAAAGATCAGCCTCTATGCTATCGCGACGAAAGATCATGCGAATGCGATTGCCTTGTAGTCCGTCCGAAGAACTGTCCACACGAGCCATGAGAGAATAATACTTTTTGTATTGTCCAATGCCATGTGCATGGATATCAGGGATTATGAATGAAGAATTAATAAAAGAAACTCCATTCTTCTTCCCCCTCCCTCTTCTTGTTTTGGTGAGATTTTTGCATGTTTTGGCAATATTTGAGCATGCGGCATGACCAGTACTTTAATGTGGATCTGATCTCATGAGATGTAGGTTCAAAGGCTCCACATGATAGTCATAGGCCCAAAAGAGTACCATTAATACGTGTTGATTTTTACAGATTTGAAAACCCATTAGAAAGATCAAGGGAGGGACAGTGTATGAAAAAGCAAATCAGGACGTAAATCATGTCTTATAAGTTTCTTGGATCCAAGTACCATGATCAAGTTTTCAGTGATATTAGGCTGAAACGTGACAACTTTGGTTGAAACTTTGATGGTTGGAAATCACCAGATGGCAAGACCAAAATTTAGGCCTGCATCCCTTGGAAAGGAACAAACAGTGAAGAATTCGGCTGACTTTTTGTCAAAGAAAAGGATATTATAAAAGGGATTAGACACTAATGGGGGAACTAAATTTCAACCTCACTATTAACAATTATTTTATTAGTAGTTGGACCAGCTGAAATTCAAACTTCTCTCAATGGCTTTTTCTTCTTTTCGGAAGGCAAAAATAGTTCATACACGACAAATGACGTCGAAAGAGAGAATGGCGTTGAGCAGAGGGACTAGAGAGAGTCAAAGGAGATATATGTTATCTTATACACCGTTATACTCCCCAGTAAAAGCCTTCGTTTCGTCCCTGCTGCTGATGTCACTCTGTTGGTATGAAAACAGAGTATTCTAGCAATTGTTGAGGAATCAAGAATCTCATGGATTTGGAGAATCGCTTGACGAAGATGCGCTGTTTATATGAGTGGGTGTTAAATATTGGTTAACTAATGGGATCTTCACATCACTCTGGAGGAAAAACTCTTATGAAACTAATTTAACAACTTACTGGAATCTCAGCATGAAACAAATAATATTAATTAAAAAAAATCTGAGGAAATTTGAACAAATAATAAAGAGATAGGTATTAATCTGGATTCTGAACCCCCCCCCCCCCCCCCAACACACACACACACACAAAACACACAACAAATAAAGAATCCGAAAGAAAAAGTGTCTTAGAGAAGAGGTCAGAGTAATATTAAAAACTTTCATGGGTTCTCCATGTGAGTAGACATGCTTATATAAGAAGAACTTGGCAAGATGCAGGGCAGTTCTACAGTTTGCATCTTAACTTGCTCTTGTATCCATACAACAAATTGAAACACATGGCGTATGGAGAGGTAGATATAGGCGCGAATCCAAAAGCTATGGAGATTGATTCCGGAGAAAAGCGTCTCAACGAGCTTGGATACAAGCAGGAACTCCGAAGAGAAATGGTTCGTAATACTTTCCTCAGAAGCTATATGCGTATATGTTCTTTGATTTGTTTTCAAGAGTAATACCCTTAAACTTTTGTTTCTATTATGGGAATTTTGGTGGGTTATTCTGCCTGATGTGGTGTCGTCAACATGTGAAGTTGTTCTCTCTGTTTTCGGGTGTTGCAGAGTTTATTCCAGACATTTGCAATAACTTTTTCGACCATGGCAATTTTTATTGGAACTCCACTCTACGGCCCTAGCCTACTTTATGCAGGCCCTGCAAGCATGATATGGGGTTATGTGGGTGTCACATTCTTCACCTGGTTTGTTGGATTCGCCATGGCTGAGATATGCTCTTCTTTTCCGGTATGCATCATTCTTCTTCTCCTTCGTTCTTCCTATTTTATTTGTTTGTCTTTGTTTTTTCAAAGAACATCATTTGTCTTTTTGAAAACAACTCCCGCAGCTTTTTGTGAGCTTGATTGCCTGCATAGTTTGAAAACTTGAGTCTTTTGCTTCGTCGACACTGCATACTCCTTCCTGTGCATCTCAATGAAGGAAAATTCACTCAATTTTTTCTGCGCCATTCAACTTTATATTTTTACTTCTTTTTCCTCCCAAGAGTAGAAGACAGCTTAATTTGGTTGTGGAAACGTTATACAGACAACCGGTTCCCTTTATTTTTGGGCTGCCCATTTGGCTGGACCCCAGTGGGGGCCGTTTGCATCGTGGTGCTGCGCTTGGCTAGAAATCATCGGTCTCATTGCTGGAATCGGCGCACAGGTATTGCGAGATGGGGTTTAATGGTACACACTGGCTAGAAGCGAACAACTTTTATCTCGCGAAAATCAATTACTTCTTTGTGTATTCCAAACTCTAAATGTGAGATGGGGTTACAGAGTTTTCTCTCTTTTTGGCACTTGCTTATTGTTAGTATGTTACTAGGCATACTCCGGCGCGCAGACATTGCAGATAATAATTCTTTTGGCCACTGGGACAAACAAGGGAGGAGGCTACTTTGCACCACGGAGTGTGTTTCTGTCTATGTACATATCCCTAACCATCGTATGGGCATTGCTCAACTCCTTTGCATTACGAGTCATCGCATTCCTCAACATAATTTCCGTATGGTGGCAGGTGTGCTTGCATTACTATCTGCTTAATATATGTAATGTTCTACATCCAAATCAAAGGAATTTTTAGCTTGTTAAATTGTTTTACTCTTTTCCAAGAGTGACTTTTCCGAGTCTTAGTGAGCCTCACCCCCTCCATATCTTGTTCCATGCTTTACTTCTCGATCACAAAGAGGAACATTGGGTAGGGCCTTGCGGGCAGCCTGCAAGATTGGTGAATTTCCCAACAATTACTTGTCTTTCTGAAAATAGGAACAGGAGGAATTGCTTCAACTCTGAAATGTGTTGCTTACCATATGTTTGATAACTGATAACAGACTTCATTATGTCTAATGAAATCATCAAGATTCATAACTTAAACACATTTGGATGGACTATTTTGGTAAGTAGATATTCACTGTGCGTTGCGGAATCATGCAGGTGCTAGGCGGATTCGTTGTTGTCATAGGTCTTCCTCTGATAGCAAGCACAACACAGTCAGCCTCATATGTATTCACTCATTTTGAAACATCTCCAGAGTCAACTGGAATAGATAGTAAGCCTTATGCAGTAATTATGTCAGTACTTCTGAGCCAATACTGTTTGTATGGCTACGACACTGCGGCTCATCTAACTGAGGAAACGAAAGGCGCTGACAGAGCTGGTCCCATGGCCATTCTTTGTAGTATAGGAATAATTTCCACATTTGGATGGGGTTATTTGTTAGCTCTTACATTCAGCATCCAGGTATGCTTAATTTGAAGAGTTTGGTGTTGTTTCAGAATCTTTTTTGCTAGCAAAAGCAACAAGTTCGATATCAGACAATGTTGCAAATGCAGGATCCGGCCAAGTTGTATGACCCAACCAATGAGACAGCGGGTGCATTTGTACCAGCACAGATAATTTATGATGCATTTCATCGAAGGTATCACAGTGGCACTGGAGCCATAATTTTCCTCTGTATCATTTGGGGAACCTTCTTTTTTTGTGGGCTCTCTGTCACCACAGCTGCTGCTAGAGTAGTAAGCAAAACTGAAACTCTCTCTCTCTCTCTCTCAGTTTGTAGTTGTCATTAGTGTCAAGTGTAATGTATTGAGGATAATACACATTGTGCATTAGCGTTATTTACAATCTATAACCTTCTTTAACAATGACGATGCATGTATATTTTCACTCCCTAGGTGTATGCTCTATCAAGGGATGGAGGAATTCCATTTTCACGCTTCTGGAGAAAAATACATCCAAAGCACAAGGTTCCAATAAATGCAGTGTGGTTATGTGCAGCCATATCCATTATCATAGGACTTCCTATCTTGAAACTCAATGTTGTTTTCACTGCCATCATTTCCATTGGTACGATTGGATGGGTGGGTAGCTATGCTGTCCCAATTTTTGCGAGGTTGGTCATGGATGAGAAGAACTTTAAACCAGGTCCCTTCTATTTGGGTAAAGCACGCAGACCTGTTTGCTTGATAGCTTTCTTGTACATATGTTATACATGCTCAATCTTTCTATTGCCGACTCTTTACCCTCTCCAATGGGATACTTTCAACTATGCGCCTATAGCCATGGCTGTATCATTGGCAATGATAATGCTATGGTGGGCCTTGGATGCAAGGAAATGGTTCAAGGGACCAGTTAGGGAGGTGGTGGTACAGAATGGAGACTTTTAGAAGCTGTTCTACTTCTACCATACAAAGAAGGAAAAAAAAAAATTTCTTGTATACAAATGAACGAAAATAACAAAAATGTTACTGTAATAGAAAAGTAGCTCATTGTCAAATCTGAAGTGACTTTTGTTTTTCCCATTCTTGTCGCTTGCTCTATGTAAACTGGATGAACAGAGATACAAAGGTCAGCTTTGTACTTGGCAATACATCGGACTTATGTCCCTGTTTTCAATGTAGTGTCGACTTTATTCTCTTGTTGAATCCAGAAAAGGATCCAGAATTACATAACCTCGCTAAGTTTTGGTCAGATACATCAAAACTCTGAAGATTTGAATCTGCCACTGTAAGTGAATGTCTAAGGCTGAAGAAACGTCCCAGAGACTCCTAAGCGTTTATCTTCCCAGAAATCTCTAACAACATGGAACTTGTTGTCTTTGATTCGAATTGTGGTAGTAATACAGCTCTTTGGATAGTAGGGCTTCAAAGTCTTCTTTCCTTCTTGTTACAGTTCTTGCCAGGCCACCGCTACTGTTGTGCTCTGGCTTTGACCCAGAAATCTGTTACATGCCTTAAGAGAACTCACCCTCAAAAGCTAGCTCAAGAGGGAAGGGAGACCAATGCATATAAACCCCACATTGGTATCTCATACTACCAATGTGGGACGGATCTCATACTCCCCAAATGGTCCATAACATTCCACCACGCTCCGCAGCCCCGGTGCCCACGCGGGCTAGCTGTGCACTAGGCTTTTCCCAGTCCCGGGCTAACACTGCAATACCGGCGTCCCCCCACGCTGCACGATTGCAACTGGGAGGCATGGTGTAGGCTTTGATACCATTTGTTACATGCCTAAGAAAAACTCACCCCCAAAAGCTAGCTCAAGAGGGAAGGGAGCCCAAGTCATATAAACCCCACATTCGTATCTCATATTACCAATGTGAGACGGATCTCATACTCCCCAAATGGTCCATAACAAAATCCACAAAAGGCACAAACTTCTTGTCCTGGTAGATTCTAATCCAACATCAAGATTCTGGGGTTGCTGAAATGCTGAAAAAGTATTCGTATTCTTCAAGAGTTGTGTCCCTTGATCCAGATCTACATTGGCGTGGTCAAAACTCTTTTCTTGGAAAACTTTGAATAAGTTAACACTTTGAATGGTCAAACAACGTGTCCCACTCGGCATTAGAGAGATAAAATATTCGTAAACCAACTATGTGAAATACTATATTCTGGCATGAAGATATCAAATCCTTGATGATAATTACTACCGCACGAAGTCTCTTGTCTTATTGGCATGACTAATTCTAGTCGAATAGATCTGGCAGTAAAGCGTCTTCTTCGGTTCATCTCTTCAACCTTATCGTTGAATACTCTTGCTCCACCGGTAAGCTTCTTCGGTTCTCCATCCAAGTGTGCTGCTTTCATTCCCTTAAAGTCAAATTAGGCTATTAATTCGTCGTTCCAACCTCGTTTTCTCCTACTTGTCTTTACTAAAAAGCTAAAGCACGTGTGTTTTTCCTCCCTACTGATTGAATTTGACACGCATCCAAGAGCTGAAAGTGCGGGGGGACAAGGGAGGGGTACCAACTGAACCAAGATTCGTTGACTAAGCCTATAGGATTTTATTTTCTTAATTAAATTGAATATAACCTCACTCTGCTAATACCTAATTAATCTACGGCCACCTTTCCTTCTGTTTTTTTTATTCATCCATTGACTGGAGAAGCTAGATGCCTGAATTATTCAACAACTAGTCATATTATCAAACCTCTCCATAGAACTGGGGAAAGATATGTTATTACATGTATGCATCACTACTCCGGAAAGACATTATTATTCTTCTTGGTATCTTCTCCAAGCTCTCAAAAATGAGCTCCTGAGATAAACATGCATGCATCACTGCTCCGCAAATTTTGGAAATGGATTCTGGAGAGAGAGCAGCCTCTCAATGAGCACTTTCTGTTTTGGTTAAGTTTCATTTCCATTAATGGAAAAATAACCAAGCATTAAAAAAGGGGGTAAAACCCATTAGGAAATGCAGAATTTGGAGATGGCCAAAATGGTAACAAGAGAAAAGAAAGACAGAAAAAATTAAACGTGAGAAGTCTGCAATATATCATGAATATGGGGACGTCTGCAATATTACCGACTGTATGCTGGAACAGGCAGCTTGGATTTCATATACAATCTTTGATCGAAACAAATTGACTGCCGAATTTCATTATAGGGATGATTTTTGTTTTCTTTCAGGAAAATAAAATGATACCTCAAAAATTTATTAAATAAACCTCACTCGTGTCGAGAAATGAAATACCGTGGTAACAAATATTAAGGTGATGTTTGTTTCCCCAACATTTCGGAGCATGAAAATTTCCAGCAAAACAAACACTCCAAAATTTCTAACTTTTACACTTATACACTTTACACAAACTCCAATAAATCTCAATAAAGTAAAGATTCCCAAAATTTTGGGAATATTATTCAAAATTTTGGCAAACAAACACACCCTAAATAGACACGAAATAAAATAAACAAACAAAGAAACTACAAGAAGATATAAACCTACAAGAAACTACCATTACGTTTGTTTGGTGTTTTATTTTGTAATTTTCTTAGGGATGTGGCTTGTTCTGATCAATTTTATGAAATTTTTACAACATTGGCAAAGAGAGATTCCTCTGTATGTACAAGGAAAGGACTGACACTCGCCAATGGCAGTCAAGCTATAGGAGATGGTATTGCCATTGTCAATAAAAGTTTTGAAAGAGCCAACGCTGTTGGATGTTACAGGAAGAGGTATCTAACGGGAAAGGTTTGGTCTATGATTTGGTCTTTACAGATTAGCAGAGAATCAAAAGATTAGATTAAGAAATATAACGAGGCTAATACAAAATTATATAGGCAAACAATGTATCCCGGAGGCAACTTGATCAATTTGTTGGCTCAATTTGGGGCCAGTCATGCATAGGTGCTTGGAAAAGCCTCCTTGGATTAAGGAAGTTATTCGCCCCAGGTATCCGATCATGTGGATCAACATTATCCTGAACTTCGTTATATATATTCCTGCAAATCAAAAAGAGAGTAATTCTCACTGCAATTTACTCTGAATAAAAAACGGATGTTCTTTGTCTAAAAGGACAAGTTCAATTTTTTTACCCCCCCGTATCCTGGTGCTAAAAAAACGCTCTAGTGTAGGATGAAACTTGATTTGAACTGTCTGAAGACTGATAAGTGTCAGCAAGTCGCAAACTATTTATCTCTTAACTGAAGTCTTACCAATCCAAAGCAGAAGTTGCAGGACCAGAACGACATCATCTGAACCTGCTGTATGATCCTGGTTTTACACCATTGCAGGAGGAACACCAAGCTGAAATCTCCAAATCATCCTGCCAACCAAGAACAAGTGGTCCTTATCTTGGTCATGATATGACATCTTTGGCAGGACCAATATCAGAGAAAAGGAAAATGAAAGGGTCACAACCTTTCATTCCACACTTCATATAATAAGGGAACTAAATGACAATCTTTTGGGAGTAACAGAAACAATGAATTCACAAGATCTTATCATAGGTGCTTTTTGAAAGATGAACACTTAAGACATGAGCAGAGCTTATACATACTTGCTAAAATTTGGTCTCCCTTTTAAGATACAAATAGTTCTTGAGACTCCACAGGGGATGACCAATACCGCAAGAGTGATTCTACAGTTAGCCTTCGAGTTGCACTTAGGTTGGGAGCTGGAGCTATTGGGGCCAGGAAAGAGGGGTTCATGGAAGCAGGCACAGTGGCCATGAGTATGGAGTTGTTTTCCTTCTTTCTTGGGCGCTTCAATGCGCTATATCAAGCAATAACCTTAAAAGCTAGCATCCATCCATCCACGAATTGTTCGCAGTTCGCATGCACGCAGTCGTTTAGCTTCTATTTTGGGTGTGTTCATTGGCTGTGTTGTGACTTGTGCGCTCACTCCTTCCTCTCCGGAACGGTCGGAAGAAAATTTAGTGGTTTAGGCCCAAGCCCATGGGCAAGTGGGCCTACCTGGTCGAAATTAAAATTTCTAATGGAATTAACGTCTTTTTACGAGAAATAGCTTTAAATATCCGAAATTTATATATTCTTCAGCAGCTTATAATGCTTCCTTAGTTCCTTATTTCCGATGAATCAAAATTTTCTCCGATAAAAAATATTTTTTTTATTGAGAATATCTCAGTAGCTACTATTTGTTTTAATATATTATTTCTTCTCCAAAAATAATTTGGATTAGAAGAGAAATTGAGGAGACCCATTAATGTTCTTTTTTCGCTGAAACAAAAAAATTTGATGCTTGGGAGCTTAGAAAAGGGCCGCTTATCTTTTCTCGCCGGCCTGAAGCCCAGTTGGCAATCGGGGTGGAGTTTTTCCGTGTCTTCCCCTTGCTTTTGCTATAAATATAAAAGAAATTTACTTTTTAGTCTTTAGTTTCTGAACATTTTTTTATTTTAGTCTTTCATTTTCAAACTTCAAATTTTTAGTCCTTGAATTTTATTTTTTGACGAAATGGTCATTCCGTCAGTCTGTCGTTTATACGCTTAACGGTACATGAATCGGTGACCGGTATAAATTTGCTGACGTGTCAGAGAGCTCCGTTAAGCATATGGACGGCAGATTGACGGAATGACCATTTCGTCAAATAAAGAAAATTCAAGGACTAAAAATTTAAAATTTGAAAGTGAATGACTAAAATGAAAAAATATTCAAAACATAAGGACTAAGAATTGAATTTCTAAAATATAAAATATTCTTCCTCTCGTCTCCATTGGACGATTGTGTTTTGGAAAAGCACGGGAAGAGAGAATGAGAGCACTGGCAATCAGCACTACATCACCATTTTTACCAACTTGGGTATTTTGAACAGAAATTTGTGATGTAAGGCATGCCTCCCGTTTGAACACAAATGGTTGAATTTGTGTCCTATCTTTTGAGATTAATATTATAATATATCTTCTTAATTATAGGTTATAATTAATTCTTTTTTTAAGGTTTCTAAATAACGTTCAAAATGATCCTTCAAAATAAAATTATTAAAAATATTTTAAAATTTTATTTTAAAATAATCGTGCCATCTCGGCTTGATGTCCCGCTTGCTCTGTACGTAAGGCAGATAGCTAGGCCTTTCCGCGCTTTTTCTAATTTGTTAGGGCAGTACTTTCTTATTTGCAAATTGTTAATCGATTGGCCACGACATCTTCGGCCATAATTGTTGTACTCACCTTTGCCCGGTTGATATAAGATAAATTGTTTAGTGCAAGGAAAAAAAATGAATAAAGAAGAAGAATTCATACGTTGTATCATGCTTCTTATAATTTGTTACAAATTAAGAGTTGAAATATATAATGAATAGCATAATTAGATTGTTGTGGGAGTTACATATGTGTATACAATAGGAAAGGAAAAGATCAGGCTGTTATCATGTCAATGGCTAAAGCGCCAACTCTCTCGATACTTATTACATAAAGAAGTTAAGAGAACAGTCATAGTTGAATTGTGACTTTTCCTCTCACATGCATTACGGAGACTGCTGAATATTGAAAAAGATCAGGTGCAGAACGAAGAAACTGGTTAATAAAATCGAAGTCCTTAAACTTCGTAATAGCTGCAGTACAATTACATACACATGATATAAATGTGTTGTATGTCTAGGCGCACACAAAAACAACAGAAGTTTAGATCAAATGCAAACTTTCATGCACCCAAATAAAAAAAGATCAAATGCGAAGTTTTCCTGGGGATAAACTTGTTTTGCTCACTGCTTCTTTACCCTTTCTTAATGCTCAAATTAAATCCCATCATCAGCACCTCTGACAATTTCTCCTTCCTTTTGTTTGACTAGCATTTTCAGTTTTTCTGTCAATGGCTCATTCATAGCTCTTTGGGCTTCGATTACCAAGGAATTACCCAGTCATGATCATCTTCTCCAAGCTAGAACAGCCTATGTTTATTGCGAAAGAGAAACCTAGACCTGTATGTTGAGCGGATTATATCAACCCAAAGGTCATACTGTAACACAATAAATAGACAAATTGGGATACCAGCTGCAGCAAATATAATGGTCGGAACACTTGCGCTTTTGCTGTTATAGACCAAAAAGCAAGTAGCACTGAAGGCTATCACCATGCTTACTATAGAGATGAAGAGCGTAGAGAGTCCAAACACCAACCTTCTGGGTAATCGCTTGAGGAGTCCGGTTAGAATACGGTGATATTAACGTGCAGGGGTTACGGGGGAACGACCAAGATTAAATTCCAGGAATCCGACTGCTCTCAGCTAACCAGCGCATTAATGAGCTGACCCGTGGGTATTATCCGGTTTTTTCTCGATCCGCGTGTTTCACCTGCAAAAACAAATGAGCTTTCGTTGTTCTTTTTTTCTTACTCTGTTTTTTGTTTACTTTCTCGTAGGAAACAGAGCAAGCTTGTTGGCACACTCCTCTGTACACGGATGCCCCCCTTGAAAACCCACGTCCCACTGCTTTTCCTTCTTAAGTTGGCAACAAATTCTTGCATGCTCATGTTCTTCATCTCCTCAAGCTCTTTCTCGTAAGTGCTTAGTGGGAAATTAATGTGAATTGTTGGACCCCAATACTTCAGTGCAGCTAAATCATAAGCCCATGCTGATTTCTCTTCCTTATCATAACCACCAAGATAAACTTGGTCGTTATCTTGGTGGTCGTCTATGTTTTTATTGTCTTTTACGTAGATGAAGTTATATTTTTCGCTGGTAGTCTCTGTTTTTTTTCTGTATTTTAGATTGTACTTTTCATATATATAATAAGATTTATCTAGAAAAAAAGAGAGTAGAATAAGCATCTGTTATTTGATAAGCTTATCGTACAATCATACCTTGCAGTACCCTATCGTATTCCCTACTAGCGGTGTATGAATCTCAGACATTTTTAACTTCATCTACGTAGTCTTATGTTATATTCGAAGTTTATATAAATTTCTACCGGAGCTAAGCTAACTCCTGTCGTTGAGCAATCGGAAAATGCCAGATTAATCAACAAGAAATTTCTAATTAGTTCTGAAGAGGAATTATAGTCAAAGAAAGAAAGGAAAAGTCAGGCATGGCTGAGGAAGTTCAGAAGCAAGCCCATGAGACACTGGCAGACGTCAAAGAAGAGGAGGTGGTGGTGCTCTGTTTCCTACAAGAAAGTAAACAAAAAACAGAGTAAGAAAAAAACAGTGTCCAGCTAGATAGACTGGGTTGCCACCCAGCTAGGTGCCATTTCGATCCAACTTGGTAGCTGAATACCCGAGGTTGCACGTAGATTTTTTGTCTTACGGAACCGGTGTCCGGTAGCCCGGCTCGTTCAAACAACGAGCTTCTGGGAAACATGGAGGTCGCGTATGACGGTGAGGAGGGGTCGAAGTCGAAAGAATTATACGTAGCTTCGATGAACTTGCGGTACCGGAGGATTTCACTGCGTAAATTGTCGTCCAGGGGGTCGAGCAAGCCGTCCCAGTTGCTAATTCCTTGATACTCCTTCCATTTTTTACCGAGCTTGGCTGGCCTGGGCATGAATCGGTAAGGGAAGGTGGAGGTGGTGTCGTCAATAGGGTCGAGTAAGCGCTCAAGAATCTTCACTTGTTGAACATTCTCTGTCAACTTCTTGCTGTTTGGCCTTGCTAGCTGTGTACTGACGGTGCAGCAGCATCGTTGTGGAACGCGTCTTTGAGCTGCAGTGAGCTGCGTGCATGGCCGCATGTTTCTCATTGAAAGGCTCATGGTATAGTTTTGGCCTTATTTCGCAACAAAGAGGCTAGCTAGCTATGAAAATTTGGCAGAACTTTTAGTGGCTCTCCGATTTTATGCCTGTGAGTCTGTGACACAGAGCTTGATGGGTCGGAGGTTCTGAAAGAGAGAGAAAGAGCCAAGTATTTTTCACTTCAGCTAATATACTCAGTTGCACTTAAAGGGTCTCACAGTAGGGCCTTTTATAAGCACAAAAAGTGGACAGTGGGGGAGAAAGAGATGGAGAAAGCCAATTGGCACATGCACGGTCAAAGCAAGGAACCATGCACTCGATGACGACGCTGCTGCTTCTAACCGGGTCGGACTCGCAGACATTCGGTAAAACACGCGGGTCTGAGGGGGTCGAGCTCATTAATGTGCTGGCGCCGCTGAGGACCAATGGATTTCCGAGATTTAATCGGAGCCGTGCCCCAGTAACCCCTGCATTTTAACGGCACCGTATTCTAACCGGACTCTCGCTTGAGAAAATCGTCTTCCGTGTACCGTGAGGTAAGAACTGATAGGAAAATCAATATCGAAGTCGAAGAGGATAACAAAGCTATTGCAACTGATACGAAGTACACCGTAAACCAGATGTTTTCAAGAAAAATGGGAATGCCTGTTTCTTGCTTGTTACCGCCCGGCACGGTAAAGGTTGCAGCAAAAACCACAGTTGCAATCAATGTTGCCACGAGCATGCAAGAGTTTGCCGTGTCCTTCATCCACTTTTCACCTGCTTCCTGTAAATCTCGATGTTTTTGTCTAAATAAATCCTTAGGTGTCAGCTTATCCTTTTTATTCTTCATGTTTGCATATGAAGGTCGAACAATCTTTTCTATCTCCTACAATAACCAATTGTGATAATAGGCTAAAGTGAGATTATTACATGTGCAACTGAAAGACCAATTAAAAAAAGAAATGGAATAGTATCAACGCCCCACCTTAAACCACAACAATTCCCGCTGCATTTGAAGGGCCGCTCCTGGCACGATGTCCAACCTTTCCGAAGGAGCCAAATATCCAGCTAAGTGCAGCATGTTGTTTTTGTTCTCGTCACAAAAGGATGCCACGGAGGCCTTGAGAGAGCCTATCTCATATATTAGAGCGAATACATTCTCCCGACGATATGAAATAGCAATATGGAATAAAGTCCCATATTTTCCGTCCCTTTGCCATATGAGATCGGGATAAGAGCGAATAAGTATAACTAGAAATTCAACATTCCCAACTTTTGCAGCTTCAGCAAGTAAAGCCATATGTTTTTCAGCCATGGCCTTATTTGATAAGAACTGTTCGTCAGGCAATCTTGCAGACCGTTTCCAGAGATTTTCAACCAATTGGTGGGCTAATGTTCGCATCAAAGCCTTGTTACAGAACCTATTGAAGCCTAGGATCAAGGAAAAAAGGCTACTCAAAATCATTTGGGAGAAAAGAAATATTAATTACCTTGGATACATTATTTCAAGGAATCATGAAGATCCACCGTAAGAAGTTATATTGAAAATCATATAGAAGAAGTGGGGAAAAAACCAAAAGACAACGTAATAGCAGTAAATGAAACCGTAATTACTTTTGTTGATCAATTTATTGGATATGTTTAAATCTTCTTTGCATAAGCCAGAAATTAACTTTAATCTCTTAAATTGCGATCACAAGCACTAGTCCATGCGTGCATATATTGATGCAAAATATTATAGTAGAAATGTTTAGCAGCTTATATATATATATATATATATAGCGAGTTCTTATGATGAAGAGAAGTCAACGAGTTCTAATGATGGATCTTAGGCTCAGATACTGGACTACTCCTCTCAAGTGACATGTATTTCCAATAAATCATGTGAATTGTGATCATATATACCGTTTGCCGGGGGGGGGGGGGGGGGGGTTAATGGATTTTATTTGAAAAGGCATTAGTTACTCACTATGTTAAGAGCCAGTTTAATTTCCTGATCAGATATCCGGCTTATAATATTTCATGTTATAATCTTTGTGACAATTTTATCAGCACATGAAACTTGAGTGTTTTTAATAAAACTTGCAATTTTCAAATATAAATATCACCTCAGTCTTTTAGGAAAATCTAGAATAATAACCCGCTTACCTCGCCCTTCATAACACTTGAACCATTTTATCAATTAACCTACCTCAAGAAATTAAACTAGAACCTTTGAAAATAAGCTTGATTTCTCATTCACTTACATAAGATTTATAAAAGACTAGATTGCAACCTGACTCTAAATTTGAAAAGATGATAAGATTGGTTGCTATCCATTTTAAAATTCAAATATATTCTAAAAGTAATTAAAGTATAACTTTTAAATCTAAAGAGATAAAGATAAACATCCATTCTTTAAAATTTAAACACTAATAAAAGATAACCTATTCAAATCAAGTAAACATTTCAAATCTTAAACACTTACACGGCCAATACGAAGAGACAAATTTAAGAATTTTCTTGGCATGTTATATGTCATGCTAAGTGCATGGCACCATAAATTAAAAAGAATACAAACATCAATGCATTTGAAATTCCCTTTAAAATTAAAAATGCAAAATTTCAACAAAACATAGATACTCTTATATTAGGCACATCTGCATTTTTACTTCAACACACTACTCAAGGCTGCTTTTAAAGTTCCCTAAAATATGAGACTTGATGCATAAAACAACAATTATAAATAAATTATGCATTGTGGGTGAGGAGTGTACGTATATGTTTTTTTAGGAGTTTTAGAAATGTGCTAAGGTGTATGTATATTTTTTTGTATATGCAGTTAAAGAAAGTTTGGGTACTTGAAGGTAAACTGACAAGCGTTTAAGCATCTTTCCCACATTGATAGCCGACTTTTGCTGCCAATTGCCAAAGGTTTCCTGGCCAACATTTTCAATGCATTCCAAATTATTGGAGTCCTGTCGGCAAGTGGTAACTCTGGATTGATTTCCAGAATGTTCAATGCTATGTCTGTTCAGAAAAAAAAAAGCGCATTAATCAGATCTCATTTTCTTACATATTATAATGATAAGTTTTGTGAAATTGCTTATATATATATATATATATATATATATATATATATATATATATATCTATATGTTTCACGTCGGACAAAAGTATAGTTTCCCTGAAAAATTAATAAACTTAATTCGTTCATGATATATATATTAATTAAAGACATTAAATGAGACAAGAACCATACCATACATATCAGACGAAATTGTACCGAGAAGGATGACAGTGCGTTCAAGAGTGGTTAGCTCTTGATAAGGGGTCACAGAAAATAGGTATGACACCATGTTTTTTTGTCGAGGAACTTGCCAAGCTGCAAAGCCAAGTGGTGTCCTTCCGTGATTCGTAGGGATGCATGGCAGTTTATTGTTCTTTTCCACCATCTCCCTAGCAATTGTTACACTTCCCGATTGAGCGGCGAATATAAGGGCCGTGCATCCTTCTGTGGTTTGCAATTCCAAATCTGATGGACTCATCAATTTGACCAGTTCTTTCACAAAAGTCGTGCGTTTTGCAGCTGCGGCATTGTGAAGAGCTGTTCCTTGCTCTTTTGTTATGGGAAGTGCAATGCAACGTGGGTTTTTCTTAAGAAAAGCCTCACCAGCCTGCCAATCACCTTTTAGGGCAGCTTGAAGGAGGGGAGCACACAAGGCACGAAGTTCTCTTAATTGTCTGTCAGTACGGTCTGAAGTATAAAGCCATATGTATTAACTATTAACACAAATATCTCTTGCTCTTTTAATGTTTTGACGAGAAAATATTTGTTTACTTTTATTTATTAATTAAGAAAAAAAATTTAGAAGGTTTTTTTGTGTGTTTGTTAAAGTGATAGGGTACGTAGAAAATATTTTTTCTAAAAATAATTTTTTTAACATATTTTCATAAAAATTGTAAAACTTATATGATGTTTGCCAATAAAATATTAATTTGTGAGTGGTGCTGTGTAACTGTGTTGTCACAAAAGTTAAGAATATTGATTAAATTTAACATTTTATTAATTAAAAGATTTAAAGTGTTTAAAATGTTAAAATTATGGGTGAACAAGTTTTTTTAAAATAATAACAAACATTAACATAGCTGCCCCAGCGCCTACAGAAAGTGTTTAAGAGAACTCATAAACTATGTGGCTGCATGTGTGTGTGAAAGAGAGAGGACACGTAACTGCCATTAGTTCCACTTTCGAAATCCGACCTAATTGGCTCCTCTAGAGTTATCTGCACCGCTTCTTGTTGTGATGTCCCTGCGTCTCGCCTAGTTTCTTGAGTACTGGCACCCCCGACAGACAATAATCCCAGTGCGGGGTGGCCCCGGTCCACCATCGGCAAGTAAGCGCAGATAAACAAAAAGTAACTTGCAAAAAGCAGATAGGGAAAAATAAAAGTCAAAACTGGACAGAAAGTAGGAAATCGAAATGTACTTGTCTAATTTGTGGTACCGAAAACCACACTTTTCTGTAAACTTTACTCGAATTTCCAGCCTCAGTTTTCATGGACCATTGTACCAAAATAAAAGCCGATCTCCACCTCCCTTTCCATTACTTAACTAATAAAAGAATAATGGCAAATGAAAAGATGAAAAATTGTAAGGGCATGATGAGAACAACTTACTATCAGATTTCAAGCAGCACGAAATTGAGCTCTCACAGCCTGTTGAGCAGCAAAGGAAGCCGGCGATACTTGAGCGAAGTTTGTTTTTTGTAAACCTTGCACAAGAGTTTCGCTCTAAGATGGAGACGTAGTACTAGTCTTTCTACTAGACCTGGAAAACAACGACTAACGGAAGAAAAGAAAAAAAGATCCAGAAGTCAACGTCCACCACTATACTGAATTAAATCAACATTTTTGTCCCACTGTACATAGAGGATTCCATCGAATTCATCGCGTCACCCCCATTAGAAATTGAAATCCTTATATGTACTTGCCAATAAAAATTTAATTTGTGAGAGGTGGTAGTTATGAGTTTTCAGAAAAAAATATTTTGGTTTCGGTGTTGTGTTGTCACAAAAATTAAGAATATTTTGGTTATATTTAACATTTTATTAAAAAAATTAAAGTGTTTAAAATGTTATAATTATGGGTGATTTTTTTTTAAAATAAAAACAAACATTAATATAGCTGCCCCATCGCCTACAGAAAGTGCTTGAGAGAACTCGAAAGCTATGTGCCTGGCTGCATATGGTAGAGAGATAAAAGTCAACGCCCACCACTATATATATTGAGTTAAAACAACATGTTATTGTCCCACTAGTACGTGGTAGAATATTCCACACCGAATTCATCGCCCGTCAACCCCAATAGAAATGGCACGTCGGAGCCACTCCCCACGGGGGTGAGATCTGTTACGTACGCAATGCTTTGGTGGACGAACGAACTTCGAATAAGAAAAGAGAGTGATTAATTAATTAACAATATATAAGAATACGAATAATAAATTGAACAAACTAAAATAAGAATACAAAAAGAATAAGAGATCAGATTCAGCGAATTAACTTATATATTGGCCGAGTTAACCAGTTTCTGTTAGCTTTGTTAGCTGTCTTAGGGTGCGTTTGTGTGCCAAAATTTTACCCCTTCTAAAATTTTAACACAATTAAATATTACAATATAATATCTCTCTCCACATCAAATCATTACTATTTACTACAAAAAAATATAAAAAATTACCTCTCTCTTCACTTTTTCACTAAACCCAATACCTAAAATTTTAACAACACTAAAATTTTACAACACAAACACAACCTTAGTGAAGTTAGTTATTTTATTAAGAGAGTCTATTATGCTAAGTAAGTGGTATATAAGGTATTCGGATGATGCTGCAGAATATATCCCGGTGGAAGGTGAGATTTATCCGTAGAGGTGCTAATGGTGTTGCACACCACCTTGCTCGTTGGGCTGCCGCAGAAATATCTGTTGGCAATTACCCTTTTGTTTTTGAGCAGTTAGAAGATTTAACTTGGTTGTATGCGGGTTTCCAACCCCCGTGGTTGGAGCTTTTTTCTATTTTTGAATAAAGATTGTGGATGAAATTTAAAAAAAAAAAAAGTAGTATATAAGCAACAACTCTTCTATTCTCATGTAAGAATGATCTTTATATTTTCAATACAATACAGAAAATATTCCACAAAACTCTCTTGCTTATACAGAGTTATTTGATTGATCTTGTGTTCATTACTCAACACAAATTTCTACATTATATATACCTTTCAATATGAATAATTATGAAATTATTCATATTGAAATTTTAACTGCTATTTTCAAGTACAATATTTGAGATGTTAGCATATTAATTAAGATACATAACCAATTTTTCTTTTTCTTTTTACTTTTCTAAGAAATACGTTGCATTTTGAAATTAACTTTCTATTTCAGGATTGAATCGAAGAATATCAAGGCAAGTCCTTTGTCCATCCATTAATGGTGATGCAAAAGCTTCATGATTCTGGGAGAGATTTATTCTTTAAAGAGATCTATCTAGAGTGTCAATCGACCTTATCATCTTAACTCAACATTTCTCATTGGGGATGGCTCGCCGGTCTATCCCATAAGCTACAAAATATATATCTATCAAAGTATGGCCCAAAACAGGTGAAGTACTAGGAAAGTAGGAACAAGTCCACATGGAGCTACTGAGCTCTATGGGCCCGATGGCCCAAAACACCACGGGCCGTAAGTTGTTTTCAAGAAAAATAGGAGTGCCTTTTTCTTGCTTGTTACCACCCGGCAGAGTAAAGGTTGCAGCAAAAACCACAGTTGCAATCATTGTTGCCACGAGCATGCAAGAGTTTGCCGTGTCCTTCATCCACTTTTCAACTGCTTCCTGTAAAGCTCGATGTTTCCGTCTAAATAAATCCTTAGGCGTTAGCTTCTCTTTATTCTCCATGTTCTTAAATGAAGGTCGAACAATCTTTTCTATCTCCTACAATAGCCAATTGTACGTGATAATGGATAGGCTAAAGTGAGATTATTACATGTGCAACCGAAAGACCAATTAAAAAAAGAAATGGAATAGTATCAACGGCCCCACCTTAAACCACAACGGTCCCCGCCGCATTTGAAGGGCCGCTCCTGGCTCGATGTCCAACCGTTCGGAAGGAGCCAAATATCCAGCTAAGTGCAGCATGTTGTTATTGTTCTCGTCCCAATAGAATGTCATGGGAGGCCGGTTAATGTGTGAGTGAGGTTATTGTTTGAGTGTGTAAGTAGACGGATGAAATTAGAAATTAAGAAATCTAATGACTGAAAAAAAATATCACGTCATTTAATGAAACCGGGTCGGATTCGCGGGTCGGGTTCATTAAATGATGTAGCATTTTTTCAGCCATTAGATTTCTCAACTTCTAATCTCACTCGTCCACTCACACGCTCACACAATAACTTTTGTCAATGCGTTATGGTGTCCTTGAGAGAGCCTATCTCGTATATTAGAGCGAATACATCCTCCCGACGATATGAAAAAGCAATATGGAATAAACTCCCATATTTTTCGTCCCTTTGCCATATAATATCGGGATAAGAGCGAATAAGTGTAACTAGAAATTTAACATTCCCAACTTTTGCAGCTTCAGCAAGTAAAGCCATATGATTTTCAGCCATGGCCTTATTTGATAAGAGCTGTTTGTCAAGCAATCTTGCAGACCCTTTCCAGAGATTTTCAACCAATTGGTGAGCTAATGTTCGCATCAAAGCTTTGTTACAGAACCAATTGAAACCTAGGATTAAGGGAAAAAGGCTACTCAAAATCATTTGGAAGAAAAGAAATATTAATTACCTTGGATACATTATTTCAAGGAATCATGAAGATCCCCCATAAGAAGTTATATTGAAAATCATATAGTAGAAGTGGGAAAAAAAACCAAAAGAGAACTCGAACCTGCTTCGCATGTTTCAAATGCCAATATATTACTGCAAATCAACTTTAAGCAGTTAAAAAGAAGAAGACAGCCACAAGGGAGGGAAACATATGACATTTATTTGAAACCCATCTCCAAATAATTCCTAAAACCAACGGCTAAGTTAATGAATATCTGAAAGTGGAAAAGATCAGCTTAAACTCGGGGCAACAGAGAGAGAAGAAATCAACTGCAACAATAGATCAGCATTCCCCTGTACCCATAAACGTTTTCGTAATCCACACTGAGCCTCTGGCTGTACCATTCCCCTGACACATCTTCGTGTTCACCCGGTTATCATACGCATTAATTCTGCAAATTGCAATCATCTTATCACGCTCTATATCCACGGACCATTGCTTCGCTGGTGGATATTTTAAGTCCATGCCGGTTATTTAAAGTTCCTACTCTTATATATATTAGCAAGATTTATATTTTCTAGCTCAAATAGGTACAACAAGAGTTATAGCACTTTGAACTATTATTTTATTTATAACTCTTGATTTAGACACTTTGCACTCTAATCAAACATTATTATTTGACTGAAAGATTGCACATGGGCATTTACAAATGGAGATATCCACCGGAAAGTCAATCACGACGTTCCATCTTTTTAACATGTCCTCTTTTTTGAGTACCATTTTCTCTTTTGTCCCTGGTTGCACAACAAAGTGAAGAGGAAGAGCAGCAATAGAGAACGAAACGAATTGCAATTAGAGCTATATGCATCATGTGTAATAACATTGTATGTTGGATTCATATCACTCCACGTATAAATCAATATTTTCACTATCTTGACATCTTGTACATATTTTTGTATTGTATGAACAATAGTTTTCATCGCGGCATACCTCCTATTTACAGAATGGAAGAGTTAGAGTCCTAATCTTACCCTCCCAAGAGGTCCTAGGGACGGTTGAGATGTTACCAACACATTAATGAATAGAATTGGAGGGCTGATATGTGTTTTATCTCTCTCTATTCATTAATGTGTTGACAACATCTCAGCCCTCTAATTCTATTCATTAATGTGTTAGCAACATCTCAATCATCCGTTATAACCTCTTAGGAGGGTAAAATTAGGACCATAACCTTACCCACGTGGTTAATGCATCCCATCTTTCCATTAGGCAATCACTGCCTCACAAATTTCCACACCGATCAGCGCAAAACCAGACATCCCATCTTTACTCGGACCCTCTCCATCCCCACCATCCAAGCCATTTGTCGAAACATCAAACTTCTCCAACAAACTCCCTCGTTGTTTCTCACAGACTAAATGCAAAAACCTACCTTCCAAATCACTCCACAAGCCATAAACTTTACAATTACCCCTCTGTCGTCCCAATGAAGCTCTCATAATCAGGCACAGCTTGTTTCTTTCCTCCTCTTCCATTCCACTCATAATGTGCGCAACATAGCTATAATCAAACACAGAGGATTCACTCACAGAAGGTAAAGAAACAAGCCGTACAAGACTCTCCCTTTGGTTCTCTTTGAAACCAGCTCGAACAATCAACGAAGAAGGTAAGGCAGTTCCCCCACCTAACACAGCAGAGAGAACTTTGTCTTCTTCTTCGTCTTCAGCTTCAGCGTCTGGTTCAACGAAAACGGAGTCTTTCGAGACGATCCAATCCTTCCAGAGAGAATAGAACTCGTCAGACAAAAATCGAGGTAAGAATTGATGATCATGCTCATCGTAATTTGATGAATGTTCGTTAATTTCAGTTCGGGATTTAGGCCCAGTGGTTTGAGCGTTACAGAGACGGAGGAGGACAGGAGGTCGATGTTCTTGGGTAGAGCCGAGGGTCCTTGGGCTGGGTACTTGACGAGTTGGTTACACGCCGGGCAGTGAACGGTCTGAGGGAACCTCTGGGGCAGGTTTCCAAGGCAGGCCTCGCAGGTTGTATGCCCACACGCCAGCACGCGGGGGATGGCGCAAGCTCCGTCGTAACTCTCGAGCTAGCACACCGGGCACTCCGGCGATTCCATCAGAAGATCATAACCAGTTCAACCTCGCGAAAATATCAGGAATCAGGCAAAGTACGACGCTCCTTTGATCACGTTGTAATATAGTCATCAGCTGCTACTTTTAATAGCATTGTAATTTGGACCTGCAATCTCCAAAATTCTTGAAATATTCAAAAAAATTAGTTATATTCTCAAAATTGAGATTATTAATATTTATGAAAAAATATTATAAAATATTATAATAAATGTGACAGATTTTTTAGACCAATGATGGTGGTTGGAGCGTTAAATAAATATTGTGAAAATTCAAGTCCTGAACAGAGATTTTGGGTTTGTTTGTTAAAATTTTTTAAAAAATTTAAATATTATGATTTATTAAAATATAAAAAAAATTAAAGTATATAAATTTAAATGTTAAAAAATTTAAAATATATTTAATTTATTCGAAATTTCGAGACAAAATATTAAGTAAGCAAATGACTTCTCATCATGTAAGGATGAATTTGAGAGAAAATTGTACACCTGGTAATTTTGACCCGCATCATGTCTGTATTTAAAAATTTTGGAATAGAAACAATTTTAAAAAATTGGTCGGCAAACATTACACAAAACGACGCCGTCCCTATAGATTATGATGGCTGGACGTATTTGTCCCCCAACATTTCGCTCAAAAACTGAAAGGACCTTCTTATGTTAGGCATCAGTCACAGACTGAACAAGACTTCAAGCACGCGTTTGTCGAGAAGAGAGGGCGATCTAGGGTATGATCACTCCCACTCAGCTAAACCTCTGTTTGGTTTCTGAGAAATTGTAAGAACGGAACAGATTTCACATTACCAATTAAAGGAGTGTGTGGAATCTCAGATCTCCTGCACTCTATTGGGCCTAAGATGAAGATCGTTTCCTTTTAAAAAAAATTGCTTTCTCTTGTCAATCAAACAGCTTGTTTAGCTTTTGTAAATTTGAATTTTCATTCTAGAAGCTAGTAATATTTAGTATGAGGGTAAATTGGTGCTGTGATTCTTGAGATTTCGTTCTCCAGTGCATTTGAGGAAGAACTCGATTTCCTCTTCTACTATAAATGTGGAAAATTGTGTAAAATGATTTATATTTTGTGGGGTTGTCTATGGGATTATGGAATGTGGTTGCAGCTTCTGCTACTTAGAAATATTATTGACTAATATTTCCGGGTATTACTTTGTAATTGTCTTTGCAAATTGAAGTTCATGGCGGGGCCCGGTAGTTCTATGCTGTATTCCTTCCTTCTATTCACGGTCATTCTCTCGCTTCAAGAAGTGAATAGAGGAAAGTTAGCATCGTCGGAGCTATTTACCATTCTCGGGGGGTTCAGCAGTTCTCTTCTATTTCTTGTGCTGCTAACAGTGAGTTCCGAACCTTGTCTTTGGCTTTTCTGGTTACATGTGTGACGATCTAATATCGATTAATGCAAATAACCTAGATTGGGATAATTCTAAACGGAAAGAAAATTCATTTTCCACCGGCATCACTGTTTACATGGCCACTTTTCCAAATTAGATTATTTGTGTCTGTTATTCCGCAATTCATATTCAGAATTGCAATGTCCTCGTTACTGGCAAGTTTTCAATTCAGCCTTTGCAGATTATTTTTCCTTCTCTCTCTCTTTTTTTTTTGGGGGGGGGGGGGGGAGATTGCCATGTCATAGGTATTGCATATGGATCAGTGCATCCACCACCAAACATGCTTCAACTGCTTATCTGTTAATTTTGATCCAAATTTTGAATGTCTGGATAAACAGTATAGATTGATCTCAAATGCGATTCTTGATTGGAAAATTTGTAGTTTCTATGCGTGTATTTATATTTTCTACTATGTAAATAATTATTTGTGGACATTCTACAATGAGTCGGTAACTATTACTGTAGTCTGCTGCAAATGAACATCCTCATGTTGCATTGACTTTTATGGTGTATGACTCGTATAATTGGTTGAACATATTAATTATATTTGCTTGATGTTGTTCTTGCAGTTCATTGGGAATTTTCAGGAAACGTGTGGCATAAAGACTGGGTGGGGTGCTGGTGAGTGTGGTCTTGCTTCATATGTTGTTTGAGCAGTTTTCATTGTCCATGGTATACAATTACTAGAGTCGACGTGCATATATTGATCAGAGTTTTTCAGATTTCACAACCATTGCACTATTTTCTTGTTATCTAAATGGTCTTACTTTGAGCCATCACACATGCTTGTCTGCAAGCCTGGTGCATGTACTTACCTTGTTTGCCGAGTCCACTGCTCAACCCAAGGGTTTATTAGTGCTCGAGTTTGGACGCTTGATCCACCATCATAAGCCTCTTTTTTGTGTCTGGATGTGCATGTCTTTGCCTATCTAGCCAATACAACCAAACGTTCTCTCACCTGCCCATTCCATTTAGTTCACTTTCATCATCCTACTTGTGGTTCTTGAATCATACTATCTTTTGTGCTATTTGGGGAGGGTTGAAGATGAACTTGATTCTATAGAGTAGTTAACAAAGAATAATACAGACAGACTACTGAGACTTTTCAATGCCTGGAAGGCCCTCCTATATAGCATCGCCAAACATATAAGTTTTTCTAGTATGGCCCTCTTGTGCGTCTGGCCCATCGACCCAAGTGTGTGTGCCTGCTGGTGTGAAGAGGCAAGGTGGGTGGGCCAAGATGGGTGCGGGGCAGGTACCAGTGGCACATGCTGGGGTGGAGAGGTCGGGTGGATGGGCCGAGATGGGTGTGGGTCAGGATGACCCGAGATGTTCCCGTAACGCCATCTCCGTTACCTCGGGTGCTGACCGAATCTCTACGTCGGTGGAACGACGAGGAGAGAGAATGACGGCGTCTCTGTCTGTGGGCGCCGGAACAGTCACAAGCAGTTGGAGCTGGTTTTACCCGACTCTCTCTTGGCCTGCCAGAGACGTCGGGGGGCTGCATTTCGGAGCCAGACCTGGCCGATCTTCAGGCTGGGAAGTTCCAGCGTGGGGTCCCAACGGAGGAGCTCCTTGCGCAGGCAAGTTGTGTTGCCGAGAAGATTTCCGTTACCTCTGAGATGTTCTCTGGTGCTGACCGGATCTCTACGCCGGTGGAAGCCTTGCTTCCGGCGACACTGTCTGTGGAGACAGGGATGGGTTCCGACGACTCGCCGGCGTCGGAGACGTTGGGGGGCTGCGTGGGGTCCCAGAGGAGGTGCTCCACGCGCAGGCAAGTTGTGTTGCCGAGAAGGGGCTGGAAGTGTTGGATTCTTCTGCGGGGGCTATCTTCGGTGGTATGGAGGAGGGGGAGTGTTCTCGGGGTATGTCTAAGTTTTTGGCTTGTCTTGAGAGTTCACACTTTCTAGAGTTGGAAGTTGGAGCTCCCGAGGTGAGAGTGCTTGAAGCAGCGGGCACGGTAGGAGGGGAGTTGTCTTTGGTGGAGGTGGTTCTACCAGCTCTCGAATATCAACCCTTGACGGTCAGCTTTCCTGGTAAAGCTTTGGGGAGGGAATCTCCAGCGTGGGTCTTGGACATGGTTTCCTCTGTGGGACAGATGGTTGGGGTGTCGTGTGGTGGTCAAGAGGAAAAACTGAGGGACCTCTTTGCAGCGTTGGAACACAATCGGGTGCCTCTTATTTCGCAAAAGTCCAGAAAGTCAGGGGGGAGGATGCTAAAGGAGTTGAAGGGGTTGAAGTCTTCGGTTAATTATGAATGGTCTTCTTCGCTCGCCAAGAAGACTAAAAGTTATGGGCTGGACTGTTAGGGGACTCTTTTGTGGCGTCTTGTTGGCTTTGTGGGCAGGTGGGAGTTCTTATGAGACTCTGGTTGGCTAGTGGGTTGAGGGCGTTTTTGTTTCTTGGGAGAGTCTTGTTGGCTTCTCTAGTTTGCTTGCGTTAGGCTTCTTCAGTATATTCTCTTGTACTGTTGAGTCTGTTGTTGCGTGTTTTTTGTTTTTCTTCTTTAATAAGATCGGCTTATTTATCAAAAAAAAAATATGGCCCTCTTGTAAAAAATATGACTGCTGCAAGAATTTCTCCAAAAATGGAGAAGATTGGTAATGAACGTTATCATGGCTTGGCAAATATTCATCTAATCGTTTATGCTCTTTTTACATATATGCGTTGCACATTCACATTCACATTCATAGCAACTGGAGGTCTGTTCAAAATGAACATCAAAAGTTTGTGACTTCATCCAAATTGCTGTCATTTCTTTGCATTCTTAACAGCTTCTGAAACTTGTTGGAACCTTGGCTTCTTGCAATCTTGATATATCATGTGAAGATTCAATGAAGAAAAACTGAAGCAATTCTGTTTTTCTCTCTTTTGCAGTCATTATAGCAGAAGCAGTTGCTCTGATCGCTGCTAGCACGGTCCATCGAGTTTGTATCACAACATGGTACGCAATTACTATGCGATAGGATTTTTCTACTTTTCTATAGTTAATTCTATGGATGCGTTAAACAAACGACATGGTTGAAAGCCTTAGCAGTACTAATTACGTAATGACACGTGCATTTGTTACAAACATCTTGGGCAAGTGCCTTTTAGGATTGACAAGCAGCTTGACATTTGGACCAAGGTCGTTTTGTGCTAAAGTCACCAATCTATCGTATAGAATTAATTATTGTAGAAAAAAATAATGGACGACCCCTCCAAAATTGAAGTTTATTAAAAATGAGTACGGAAATTGTTGACTTTTTTTTTTTGAGCGACGAAAATTGTGGACTTTTGATTGGTGTGGTGGTAAGGCTTCGGCTTGGGTTCTAACATGTCCCAAGTTCGAGCCCCAATATCCCTATTATCGTCCTTGACTTACCTGCTCCCTGGGTTGTGGGGTCGGTCCAAGGGGCCGGGGTTTGTATTTCAGGGTTGGGCCAAAAGTGTTCGACTTTGGAGAATTTCCTCGTCATAAAAAAAAAAAGTTTTGTTGAAGTTGACATCTGATATCCAGAGGTAGAAACAGATTTAGGTCCTTGTAAATGCAACAAAGTAATCTCTCTAGGCCTGTCTTGAACGAAAAAGGTTAGGGTATGTCATATGCTTAAAAACAAGGTGAAGGCCTGGCCGAGATACATATCCATAGGTAGAAACAGATTTAGATCCTTGTATATGCAATAAAGTAATCTCTCTAGGCCTGTCTTTTGAACGAAAAAGGTTAGGGCATGTCATATGCTTAAAGACAAGGTGAAGGAGATGGCCTTGCTGGGATACCCACTTAATTAGAATTGTGTTAACAATTGCAATATATCCATCAGAATTTTTTGGCCTGGCAATTTACGAGAGATGTAAGGAGATAAAAATTTTAATCTGTACTCAATTAATATGACGGATTGCAATTCTGTTCTAATATCCCAAATTTTTTATTTTAATGACATTTTCTATGTTTTCATATCTCGATGCAGTTTCTTGTTCTCAGCTGGACTTCTGTACGAGGTCAACAAGCTTTCCACAATGACGCTCTCCAGAAGTGAATCAAAAACAAAAAGACTCTGAGTTGAATTAGGGCTTCAATGATCTTATGTTTCAATTTTGCTGCTTCTCTTTTGATTTTAAGCATCATATGACATTGCACCCAAAAGGGCGGGAGAGTACAATTTAGAGACGCTTGAGATATTTATCAACAATGGCCATGTTTTGCTCGTAGGTGCCTAAAGATTATGGGACACAATTTGTCCTCGCTTATTCCCCGTTTTAAGTGTGGATACTTGATGAGGCTGATGAGTTACTTATTATAACCTTTGTTTTAATGTGTAATTAAGCTTCATAACCAGCATGCTTAATGCCCGACTCAGAAATAAGTTTAAACCTTGAGGTTGTCGTTTATAACCTTTATGTTTTGGCCCGACTAAGAGTAACCAAATAAATCGAGTTGCAATATTTCTCGCAGGAATGGCAGATCCCCTCTCATGCATATGAAGAGATTAATTTTGGCGCCTAGTATCAATTGGAAACGAAGACAGCAAATAAAAATAAAAATAAAGATCAATACCAGTTGTTTGATTACATGTTCCTAAAAAGTACAGCTCTACATAGCTCACAAATTCACATACCAAGTTTGTTTGAGTCAACTTGTCACGTTCCTTTTGTTACTAATGAAGGATAAACCAGAGGCAGTTCAAGAACTTCGAAATCCTTCGCAGTCTTACCCACTCGCTATGGTTCAGAAGTTCTTCTAATTGGTTCAAATGTATAGCTTACTGCTTCTTCCAAGTGACTACATGCTCCGCAATGTCCTCCGTGGGGCATCAACAAAGCTCTGGTAAAGGAAGCAGTCGTCAACAACGAACTCCCCTGATCTTGACCATATTATTCAAATATGTGTTGTGTTCTCTGCTGTTTTCTAGTCCCAAATGAAAAGGATTAACGCCGCAACCCAATCAAATGTCAGATAATTCCTACAGATGCCAAGCAAAAAAATAAATAATTCACATTGATGGATGGAATAAAATGGAAGAACTGACCAGCAAAACATGACATTTGTTCTGTTTCCGAGCGTATCCAGTATTACAACTTCTGATCATAGCCACCTGAGTGATATAAGCAGCTCTAGGTTTCATATGCTGCTAGCGATGCCTTCTCAATCACATAAAGGCTCCTTCACCAGGAGATTCATTTTATCTTGAAGAAATTTGACTACATCTTCTCTTCCTTCCTTTATAAGCAATTGCCTTAACCTCCCAAATGTTACACCCGAAGGCCGGATTCCCTTCTCTATCATCTCTTCCAATAAGACACAAGCTTTAGTAACATTCCCCCTCTCGCACAATCCATTTATAAGAACCGAAAATGTGTGCATGCTTGGGACAAACCGTTTCAATCTCATGTACTTCCACACTTTCAGAGCCATATTTAGCTCATCCCTCTCACAAAACAGCTTTATCATCATCGTATATGTGTCTGCATCTGGTTCACATACCTTGATCATTCTACGAAAGATCCTAAATGCCTCCTCACTCTCACCACGGAGTATCAAGCTATTCAGAATAATGTTGCAAGTCCTCGAATTGGGTGTAAGACCCTTGGAATCCATATCATTTAAGACCCTATACACATTATGGAACTTGTTTACTTTACAGAAAGCGCTAATCAAAGCATTGTAAACTGCCACATCAGGCCTAATTCCATTTCTTTCCATCTCTAAGAATGTATCCACGGCATCTTCAATCCGGTTTTCAATCCCATACGTATGAACCAAAACACTATAAATGAAAGATGTTGGCTTGCAATCACTAGTATCCACGTCCTTCACAATTCCAACAGCTTCATCAACTCTCCCTGCCTTGCAAAGAATGTCAATCATGATGCCATGGGTCACTATATCAGGTTTGCAACCCATGTCAACCATTTCCCTGAAAATCTCCCTCGCCTTAGGCAGATTCGGAGCCTTTCCCCATCCCTCCAGCAGTATACTGTAAGTCTTTGAGTCAGGAGCAAATCGATCCTTCATACTGTCAAAAATCTCCTGAGCCTTGCTCACATTCTTGGACTTGCACAAAGCACTTAGAAGGCCATTGAATGCTGCTAGGTTTGGGGGGGTATCATATTTCTCCATCATATTAAATGTGTAGACTGCCTCCTCCACCTTCTGAGCTCTGGCATACTTCCTCATTATAATGCAAAATGTCTCAACATTTAGCATCCTCTTGTTTCTCATAGCATTCACAACATCCCACATGATCTGATACTGCCTTATCTTGGCCAGAGAATTGATCATAGTGTGGTACGCCCTGACACTGTGCATGTAATTTCGTTGTTTATCAGCCCATTCAAAGAACCTGTATGCCAACATACCAGCATTCTCAAATCTCTTGAGGACGTCCTCAGCTATATCTGGAGAAACTCTAATTCCACTTTGGTTAAGAGCTGTATCAAGAGCTAAAGCTGGGCAAGACATCATAACTTCACAAATCCGTTTCATGGGATCTGAAACCTCTCTTGCTAGTTCACTTGAGCTGTACATTCGGGCAAATTTCATCCTTGTCAAAAGTAACTGTTTGCCGCAGTTGCAAATTCTACTCATACTGTTGATCGGAACTGATAATTACGATGCACCCAAAGCACTGAAAACAAAATAAGGGACGTTTAATATCAGACCCTCACGCTCCCGGGGCATTTCCTCCCTATTATGTTAATTACAAGGGAATGGTGGAAATATCTTAAAATGTGTCATTACAGATTTACGCGTTGACATTCTGATATAAACTTAAAAAAGGACCAAGACCCCAAACTATAGAAATCCATGTTAGTGGGCGTTAATTATTGGATTGGAAGCACTTGATGGATAAAGAACAGAAAAACACAAGGTTAGGAAGCAACATTCAAAAGAGGGAAGCAAGTAAAAGTCTTAAGATAATTCGAAAACCATCAAAACTCTGACAAAGGGGGAAACCACGCTAGATGTGTAATTCGAACAGGACAACAAAAACAGAAACTGTTTTACGGGGCCATCAGAGCTACCCTTCCCATTTCTTAAAAAATTTCACTTCCGGAGGGTAGAACATTACGAGGAAAACAGACTTTAGTGAGAATGAAAAATGTGCTGCCATCGAACATATTGTCTGCCATATTTACTTACCAACTCTTAGTCCCAGCTCATGTTGCTGTAATCTCCAAACCTTCTCCAAAAATGAACTTCTTTACCGGTGGGATTTCGCCCGCGGCGTCTTAGCTATCGAGGCACATCGGGCACTCCGGGGATTCTATCAGAAGGTCATAACCACTTCAACCTGTGAAAATTCAGGAACAGGGCAAAGGCAAATCGGGCACTCCGTCTTAATTCTCGGGATTTTTGTGAAACAAAAGAAAGTTCTAAGAATTTTGAGTTTATCTGAGAGTACGTAAAAAAGTTAAAAGAAATTTTTATTTTGAAATAATTCGTATTGAACGTGAAAATTTTGAGATTTTGAGTTGTCGTTGAAAAAGGTTTTAACTTTCTAACTATTACTCTTCATCCGCTTCAACAATCAAACAGTATCTTAAACAAAGGAGTTTCCGGCAGATTAGAAAAAGTTGTCTCTAGTACATACGAAGGAGTTTCCGACAGATTCGAACAAGTTGTCTCTAGTACATTTTTTTTTTTTTTCTAAATAGTTGTCTCTAGTACATACGATTTCGGCAATGTGATTTTTATGGTAGATTGTAAAAGAATTAAGAGAAATTGATAATTTGATGACTAAATTTTAGTATCGTTGATAATTTAGTCACTAGGTTTTCAATTTTTTTACTATATGGTCACTGAGAATATATAGTTGTAACGATCTGGTCTTTCCGTCAAACCTCTGTTAAATTTGTAACCGGAATAGCGGTCGACCGGTTTGTTTACAGTTGCGGTAAAAGTAATTTGTAGTGGTCAACCATTTCGCATTATATTCCGTTAAAAATTAACGGAGATTTGACGGAAAGACCAGAGCGTCACAACTATATATTCTCAGTGACTATATATTAAAAAAATGAAACATAGTGACTAAATCGTCAGCGTGCTATAAACTTAGTGACTAAATTGCCCAAAAAATGGATGGGAAAATATTTGATATAGTTTTTTTTGTGTGAAATAAGTATTTAAATTAATGTTGTAATAAATTGAAATTTGTGAGAAATTTTTAAAATTTTGAAATTTAATTGTAAAAACTTTAACTTTTAAAAATAAATTTTTAAAAAGTTGAAAATTTTTCTTAACGAAACGATGTAAAATGTAAGTTTAGTAAGATACTCGGCTCCACTATTACTCTCCAACTGCGTTCACCGCTTTTCGATAAGTCCATATTCCGAGAGCAGTCTCTTTGGATTCGGTTCAACATCAGCAAGATCGATCTTCCACAAATTAGATGTCAAGAACACAAAGTGAGTTTGCATGATCTTATTATTCAAAGACACCCGTACGTTAATACTTTGTGTTTTTTCATTTTTTTAGCACAAAAAGAGAGAATAATTAAGATTTTAACAAGATATATATCGGTCAATAAGTGTTTAAATTTTTTTTTTCCTTTTACCTTCTAGCCAAATTATTAGTAGTGTGAATAGTAGACGGAAAGAAACTTAAAAAGGGCACTAGAATTTCCGAAATTTTTCTCGAATTTTCCGGTTCCGAATTTTTTTTTTTTAAATCCAATCCGATTCTAATATTAACAGAATGTGGAACCAAAATTCTGGTTTCCAGGAATTTTTTTCCAACCTTAGCATCAATCAGAGTAAACAAGACTTCAAGGAGACATTTGTAATAAAGGAGAAGAGAAGACTTCAAGGAGACATTTATCATTGAGACAGACAGCCTTCTAGCTTGCAAATTTATCAACTCTCCGGAGATCACTCTAGAGTCCAACATTGATATGGAAGTGCAAAGAATTAGAGGTTTCCTGGAGCAATCACAGCAGTGGAGTGTGGGTTGGGTATCACGAAAGAAAACAAATTGGCTCACAACATAACAAAATGGGCAATGCAGTCCCGGTATTTTGGAATAGAGGCCCTAACGCTTATCCCCCGTCTGTACTAAACTGTGATTGGTATTATAAGCCCCCTTAAATTAGTGTGAGTTTATAATACCTTTTGTACTTTGGCCTAGAAAAAAAAAAAGAGAGTACAAGAAAACATTCCTTTAATGTGGAGTTGAATATGATTTGACTTCATTCTTTGTCCAACATTTTACATCTCCTCGTGTATTTCAGAGTTGCATAGCACTATAAACTGAATAACTAGGTTAAATAACTAAGAAAGAAATAGGAAAAGTAAAAAAATTCCATTACATATATATGAACATCTTCTACCTTTGGAAATGTAATTTGAATGTTCATGTTTTGGCAAGTTGGAAGAAGTCCAACGGGACAGAAAACCGAGATTGTAATAGCAGGGTTTCCAGCCTAATGCAAAGACCCAGTCCACACTGTACTGTTGCTTGAGCTGAGCCTTGATCTATCGCTTGCTGATATGCTATGTTGCAGGGAAGAGCTGAATGACTCGTGACTCAGAGGCAAAGGCCTGTCTGGTAATCTAGGAATATCAATGTCACCTTCCAACATTTTAAGTGCATCGGCTATGGTAGGCCTAAAAGCCACCATAACATGAGCACAAAGCATCCCAACAAGAACAAACCTCTCCATGACACCTTTTGGACCTTCTTCCCTTATTGACTCATCGAAAATTTCTTCCACTCTTCTTGATTTTGCAAGCATCCAAGCCCAATCAGTGATCAATAGGACTGAAGAACTTGATGTGTCCAGCACTTTCCTTCCACTTAGAATTTCAAGGATTACAATCCCGAAGCTGTAAACATCGCTCTTCTCTGTTAGTTGCCCATAGAGAGCGTATTCAGGTGCTAAGTAACCGTGTGTTCCAGCTACCCTGGTGGTGAGATGAGACTGGTCGTCACTGCTTTGTTTGGCCAACCCGAAATCTGCCACTCTAGCCTTCATTTCGGAGTCCAAAAGTATATTTGTAGTCTTAATGTCACGGTGGTAAATGGCGGGTCTGATTCCATAATGCAAGTACGCAAGCCCTTTGGCAACATCAAGTATTATATTCTTGCGCTGAGGCCATGTCAATTTCTTCCTGCTAGGTTCCTGAGCTCCTGAAGTACTCAATTGGTCACTGAGGCTACCATTTGACATGAAATCGTAAACCAGAAACCTCCCCTTGCCTTTTAGATTATTGCTTGTAACACAGCAACCTCGAAGACGGAGAAGGTTTCTGTGCCTTATTTTGCTATTGATGTCAACCTCATAGCAGAAGTCTTCGTCCCCTTTCGAGTCCAAATCAAGAATTTGTTTAACCGCTACCAAAGTCCCATCTAAAAGAGTTCCTCTGTACACAACTCCATATGCGCCTTGACCAATCAAATTCCTGTGAGAAAATCCATTTGTGGCTCGTTCAAGCTCCGACAGACGAAACCATTTTGCACCTGTACTGGGTAACACGCTGGCTCTGAAACTGCTTACATATTCTTCATGCAAAGCATTTGAAGCATTTTGCCTTTTTTTCTTGTCCAATTTCCTGTACAGGATAACCACACCAAAAGCGAGAAGAACACCAAGAGCACCCAAGCCTCCAAAAATTACCTTGGTTACGGTTTTTCTGCTCAAAGGGGTGAATGATTTGTCTGCTGATCTAGTCAATTGCAGGCCTAGTATGCAAGCAGCAGACCTGGAATCCTTTGGGCCAAACTGGTTAACAATTCCTGCGGCGTATAAAGCTGTGAAGAAAAAGCATTTTGTTGCAATCGGCTGGTCTAAACCTGTCAATTGGGAATTCACGATCATGCCAGCACCCACGCAGGAGCTACACCGAGTCTGTCCTGTCAAGTCTCCTTGGCAATATGCGTTCAATAGAGTTGCTGGTCCGAGCTTTTCAGTCCAATCTTGGGTTGTAAGGATTCCAGCGCAACTCGAGCGATTAGCAACGAACTGGGTTGAATTCTGAAAGCAGTCAGTGACCAAAGATGGCTGAATTGACAAGGCGGCCAGCTTGGTTTGGAAATTGGAAAGGCAAGAAGATGAAGTAGCCGCATCAGGGAGTTGGAACATCGACGTGTCCTTGAGGTGTTGGGCAAGTCCCATGCCGAAGAGGCTTAGAAGCGTCTGGCAGCACTGTTTCACACTGGGGTTCCGACACAGTGTAGTGTGCCGTGGGAACGTCTCTACATAGCTGAAATCTATGGGACACGAGGAAGTGGATGAACCAATTGAGAAAACGATGCAGAAAAAGAGGAAGAGAAGAGAAGGGAATGGGGAGGACTTGGCCATATCCTTCAACTTCGTGTTAATGTGAAAAATAGCGTGACAGAGTTGGAATACTTCCTTTACAGAATCGGGTTTTGACTTTTGAGTACTTTAAAACATATACTCTTAGATCCTGCCACATGTTAAATTCAATACCCAAAGTTTCCAATTGTCTGAATCATGCAAAGCAGCTCTGTTCTTGCTCTTGGAGTGAGAAATATTTCCTCTTCCGTTATGAAATGAATGAGTCAGATGTTCTCTCTCACGCGCAAAACAAATTCTGTGGTGATTTAGCCGTCCCTTTTGATATATGCGGCTCTCACGCTTAGAACCTTTAGATTAGAGTGTTAGAAATCTGACCTTGCCATTTCACATCTTCAGAAATTCCCTCTTTCGGAGGGAATCTGTTCCCCTTCAAAAAGCATCCTTTGCTGCTTGACTAGGAACTCAATTCGTATCTTCACTTATTTATTTTGTCTGGATAATACTCGGATATTTCAGTCGAGCAAAATAGAAGGAAAAGCCACAAGACGAGCAACCGGACTAATGGGCTAAAGGGCCCATACCAGATTTAAACCGGGCACAATGTTAATTCATGTGACCCAACCGGGTCCAATGACCCAGCAAACACCAAATTCGGATCATAAGATCCGGTAGCACCAAATGGCAGAACATTTGTCACTAGTCCTCCTCTCGTGTATCACTGGTCTTTGGAATTTAGACTTTTTCTAATTTAGTCCTTATAGATTTTGGTGCAAACTTGTCGTGCATGTTAAACTAATGAACACGTATCATGTGTCTATGGAGTGCGACGTGGTCAGCTTTGACCTTCAATTTGTTAACATAGAAAATGAATCATTCTCCCAAGACAACAAAATAAAATTCTCTAACAACTAAACTGCTAAAAGTTTAAATTTAGAGACTAGTTAATAATTTTATCCTATAAATAAACACTCTCATATACAAATTAAAATATAATTAATGTAATTAATGTAAGTCTTTGACAATCATTTAAATCTCTTTCCCTCTCTATATTCTTCTTTTCTAATTCAATACTTTTATTTTAGGGGTAAAATCATAATTTGCCCCTATGTTTGGGCAAAAATCAAGTTGTTACTCTTATTTTTCAATCCAACAATTTGAGACCCATAACTTTCAAAACTTATCAATCTTCGCCCCCATCTAGATTAGACATTAAATCAGACGGAAAAACACGAGAAATGATCAAAATGCCCCTCCAAAATAAAATTACTAAAAAATATTAAAATAATTCATTAAAATAAAAATGATATATTTTTTTAAAAATTTAATATTTTTAAATAAAACTATATTAAAACTCTATTTCACTAATTTATTTATTTAATTTATTTCTTACATTTATATATATATATATTTTTTTAAATGTAGCTTTGGAGGGGCATTTCGGTAATTTTGCATTAATTTTCGTTGGACTTAACACCTGATTTAGATAGGGGTGAAGATTGATAGATTTTGAAGATTATAAATATCAAAATGTTGGATTGAAAAATAAAGATAACAACTTAATTTTTACTCAAACATAAAAGACTAACTATGAATTTACCCCTTTATTCTAAAAGAAAAAACATTTGAAACAATTGTCAATATTCCAGGCACAAGAGCCATTTTGCAGTTGACGGCGGCTTTGTTTTTATTTTTGGCTTGTAACAGAAATTAAAATTAAATATTATAGGAGGGATTAACCGACTAAAAAAAGTACTGAAAGAAGACTTAACAGTAAAACTCAGTATTCTAATAAGAGAAATTAAGGGAAGAGAGATTGATAAAAAGTCTGCGACAGATTGTCACCGACAAGGAAACTATGTGAGAAAAGGTGAGTGAGATATTCGGAAACATTGCCACATGTTTAGGGGCACTACCCGTCGTTGTAGAGTTGGTTCCACGTTTGCTCGAGCTTGCCCTTTTCCTCTCATAGAGGGAGAAATAGAAAGAAACAGAGACCACGAAAGAGACGGACAGGGAGCGAGAGAGCGATACACGATCGAATTTTGTCCTTAAAAATCTCTTATTTCCTAGCATTCTTCATCATCCGCTTTCCGCTAATTGGTCCTCCAGCTAAACCCAAAATCCTTTTCTCTGGAGGTTCATCAAGATTTGCGATTCTTTTTCAGATCCTATGTGCATGGATCAATCACGCCGGTAATTTTAGCTTTTTCATTGCACATGCGCCTCCCGTTTGTCTAATTGACGTGAATACAGATCGGTCCATTGCAATTTAGCCTCCTTTTACTGCCAAGTCTCGAAACATGGACGAGTTTGGAGTCCTTACTGAACCGTTCGGTTTGAAACGTCAAGGTAAATCTGCTCCAATGGCTGCGTCAAAAGGACCTACCAGCTCAAGCAACGTCCAAAGCCCGAATTTTGGATTCGATTCGGGTTTGAATCCCAAATCGTCCTCCTATTCATCCAGATCTTCCCCGCATTCAAGTAATATAAGCCAGAACTTCGGAGGGTTTGATGATTACAGTGATTTATTAGTTGGAGGGCCCAGTAAGTCTAGGAAGCAATCCACTAACTCATTCGATTACGATTCGATATTTTCGAATAATTCGACTGCGAGGCCTTCATCTATTTATGATAATGACGATATATTTGGTGGAATGCCTGGGCTCAAGAGTTCGGTTTCTGTGAAGAATGACGATGTGTTTGCGTCTTTTGCCACGCCGCCGAAACATAGTGCTCCAATTGAGGATCTGTTGGGGAATTTGGGTGGAAGAGAGGCAAACTCGAAGAGTTCAAGTCGGAATGGATCGGTGCACAGTGAAAGCAACTTCGATGATTTGATTCCTGGGTTTGGCAGAAGCAGCTCCCCATATAACGGGTATGTATAATATGCGAAAGAATATTGCTCTGTTAACTTTGAAAAATCTGTAAACACTAACATACTTCATTGGTAGGATGCGAGTAATCTGTAGTCATAATGCCAAGGATGCTGATTTTGTTCTCAGTCTTTAGTTTTGATGCTTTTTTGAGAAATTGTTGTATTAGTAGCAGTTGTCGTTCTAGTATGACCTTATAAAGTGATTTCATTCTTTGACAATTTGTTGAGTTGCTCTTTGCTAGGGAAGTGTGGCTCTGTCAATAATGCAACTGACGTCGAAGTGGTCGTTTAAGAAGAGTGAATAAATTGATGGATTTATTTATGATTTTAAACTTGAGTTCAAAGTAATGTTTCTTGGATGGTTATATCTAGTGAAAGTGTTGTTTACTGAGTTGCTAACGTTCAATGTCAGAAGGCAGATATTGGTACACAAGTATTAATCCTGTAGAAGTCAATAGGCAGCAGTCATCTGCTTCATCAACCTACTTAAATTATGCTCCTGTAGGTAAAAGGATAGTAGTATGAACTCTTAACACACTCAAGTGCAGGCAATAATGTTGTCTTCTCCTCTCGAACATTAATTTTTTGGAGTTTAGTTTACAAATTTAGTCACTTTTTTCTTTATTTTGGTGCACCTAAAGCCTAAACCCTCCATTCAATTTGATTGCTTCTCTGAGTGTGGAAGATAGTTGTTACCATAAACACCAATGATGAATAATATGCAATTGAAAGAGAGAGATCAAGAGAAAATTGAGACAGATTTACGTGGTTTGGCAGTGTGCCTACGTCTTCGGGAGAGAATTGGTTTCCACTCCAGAATTTTATTGGAGAACGTGCTTTCAAGTTTCTTTTGTGGTTTCAACTAAAGGAGAGCTTTTTTTCCCTTGAGTCCTGTATGCAAGCGTTACTTTGGATGGCTGGTTAATGGTCTGGAACTTGAATGTGGCGCTTTTGCTTTCGATGTGATTTTATGATAAATAGTGTTACCAACATTACCACCTCTACTATTGCTGTTGCCATTTCTTTTTACTTAACCAGTTGGTTTCTGTCTATGAAACTTCTGGGATAGTGGGTTTAACTGAGTTTTTTGTGCATGTCATTCAAAAAGATGCATATATTAGGTGACCCTTTGCCTTTATCAGATGTTACTACTCGGCTACTTCAACTAATTTATGTTGCTAATCTGCTAGGGGACTTCTTGTTATTTTCATAATTTTTCTTATGGACAAAATGCTAGGAATACGACTAATCAGCCTCAGCAAGCACCGTTTCATTCAATTATATCTTCCAAAGATCCCTTTGTAGAAGACCCCTTTGCAGTATTAGAATCAATTTCAAAGCCTGCATATACCTACTCAGATGTCTTCTCAGACCCACTGGAACAAGTCCGTAAGTTGAATAACTCTGGAGGCAAAATACTTGGTGCTTCCTCTAATGCTATTCCACCACTGAGGCCCCCTCCAAAACCAACACAAGTTCCAAAGGCAGAAAAAGGTTCCTTTTTTTTCTCTCTCTAAATGTAGTCTCTTTACTTCAGTCTGCTCAGAACCTCAATATCATAGATGGTCTTTTTGATGCAGTTAAAAGCTCTCGTGTGTCTTCAATTGATGAACTCGAGGACTTTGCCATGGGTAGGGTGCGAAATAAAGCTGGTGAACGATCACATGTATGCACCAGTGAGAGGATGGCAAAGCCTTCAGCCACCAAATCTAGCAGGTACAATGAAGCTGAAGATGCTTCTCTCAGCAATCTGCAAAATGGTGGAGATGATCTAGAATCCTTCTTCAGTGTAGGTCCTAGATCAAACAGTGTACCAAGATCAAGAACTACAACTTTTGTGAGAACCATAGATGTGACAAATATTTTTTGATAAGTCTTAGATGTGACAAATATGACCTGTTGTTTTACCCATGATATTATATCATTCGCTTACACATTTACATTTCAGGACTCTGCGTTTGATGCACCAGTTCACAAGGGAGGTTCTGAAGTGCCCCAGAGGGTGCCTTCTGAGGCCTCAGCCAGCATAAAGAAGTCTCCTTCTGTGACATTCATAGTTGATGACCTTTCTTCAATTTTTGGAGGTAATAGCTTGTTTATATGTGATTTTCGTTTCATGGCAAATATTCTTTTGGTATCTCTTCTAAAGGTAATTCCTTTGATGATTTTTGTTCGCAAAAGCTGCTCCATTATTTGGAGAATTTTTGGAAGTTGAAGGTGAAACTGAAGAAAGGCGAAGAGCCAGATGGGAACGTCATCAAAGAACTCAGAAGCGTGCGGTGTGTGTTTTGCCCCTTAACTCTTTTGTATTCTTTTTCTTTTTATATGCAGCTACATTTATGTTATTGGATGGGTGACTTGATTTCATTTATGTTCATGGATGGGTGACTTGATTTCTCTCTGTTTTCTTACTTTGATGTGTCCTGAAAGTTTGTTTGATATAAGCGCGAAGGGGGAATGTGTGAGTGTAGAAACGTAAGGCCCTAAAGAAAAACAATTATGACCATCTCTTGTGCTGTATATGTCCACTACTCATTATTTCTGTAACTTATCCTCATAAGTTTAGTATCCTGAAAATAATGAAACTTTGAGGTTCTTTGTTGCCAATCTATTGCTTGCACTGCTTTGGTCTTCAGATGTTGATAAATTCACAACCACATGTGATTTTTTTTTTCTTGGAATTTACAAGCTTCTGTTAATTGTTAGGCTGTCCAATTAACTACCCTCTGGACTTTCAGAGTTAGCGCCTCTATTTTATTTGTACAGTCAATGGTCATTTTTCCTCTGGATTGACTGTGACTATCTCTTAATGATTTCAAGATTATTTTTGTCTGCACCTCTGTGGATGGTCTGATAGTTTGTGGCGGGTATATTTTCAGGCACAAGCTGTGGCTGATATGAACCAACGTGACCTTCAAACTCAGCAGGAGCAAGAAGAGAGGCATGTGAGTGCTTCCTATATTGGGCCATAATTCTGATGTATAAGGATCTATAATAGAAAGCGGCAGTGTAGAGCTATAAGGAGGGAAGCTCGCATGATTTTTCAAATTATTCATTGACACCTCTTCCAATCAATCTTAAACATAGTTGACAAGCTATCCTTATCTATGTTCTGGTACTTTTTGCTTTGGTTGTTCTCATTAACTTTATTTATGTTCTCGCTACTTAGTATTTCTCAATTTGATGTGGATAGAGGATTGCTGAGACTGTGGATGTTGCAATAAAGCGGTGGGCAGCAGGGAGGGAAGGCAATATGCGTGCACTTCTATCATCACTGCAAAATGTACAGTCTCGCAGTATTAGACATTTGTTTTCTTACTTGTCTTAGAGTTAAATAAAGAACTAATGGTTTTTCTGCATTTTACTTCTCGCAATTTAAATTAGAATTTGTTACCTTCCTATATAATCGACTTTTCACATCTGTGGTTTCTGTACGGAGATAAAGTTTAAGAAGTTAGAACATGTGACATAAAGTCGTAATCATATTCAGTTTTGTTGGCCCAACTCGATTTCAATATCTTAGGTTAAAACCTGTTATATTGATCAAAATTCAGAGAGGATGCCTCTCAGAATTCCTGTACAGAACAGTAGCAGGAAGTATCTTTCATGAAAACCATGAGTTATTTTTGCTAGAATGAAGTTGACCCATATTAACCTTTTTTGGTATTTTAATACTTGATGGTTCTAACTAAAAGTATTAAATAATCTGTAGATAAGTATTGCTCTGTCTTTGGAATGATATACAGGTACTTGGGCCTGAATGCGGTTGGCAGCCAGTGTCATTGACAGATATCATTACCTCTACTTCGGTTAAAAAGGTTTATAGAAAGGCAACTTTATGCATCCATCCTGATAAGATTCAGCAGAGAGGTGCCAGTCTTGAGCAAAAATATACTGCAGAGAAGGTTTTTGATATCCTTAAGGTACCTTATCAGCATTTCTCACATCTATCAAATGAATACCAGAGCTCAGTGATTCATTAAATAGGCATCAGTTCTTACTCCTAGTGCGGTTTATAGGAAAAAAGAAATATTAGTGAAAGTGATGTCAGATGAAGCATTGTGTACATTTCATTTTTAACCAATCTATGGATAGCCTCTTTTCAGCTTTTGTTGATATTTCTCTTTGTCTTGAAGGATGGTTCATAAATCATGTAACTAATTGGATTATCTCTAATGTCTCCCCCTCAGCAGTTTGCTAATAGGAAGTGAAAGATTTGACCATCATTTAACCTCTACTCTAGGTGATAGATGGCAGATGGTGGATACTTGTCTCTAATTTCTACCAAGAACAAATGGGTATAGTGTTCTCATTGAATGTACAAACATTGCCTAATGTCAGGCTTTTGGTATTGTTAAGTGATTTGTGATTAATTGGACAATAAAGAAAATTGGTCGATGGTTGTGACATTCCTAAACTCATCATTTCTAGCGGAAACCAAGCGCGTTTATACTCAGTTTTGTCATTAGTATTTCCAACTAATCTTAGTCATCGTTTGTTTATATAATCCTGAGTTCATTAAGGTGGGTTTCAAACAAAGTTTATGGAATGGATCTAGTCTTCATGAGTTAGTTTAGCTGAAAAAGAGCTACCAGGTGGGGTTTCTAGTTGCTTGCTGGTTATACCTGTTGTCATCTTTTGTTTTATCTTCTATGTCAACTTGGCTGGTTGTCCCCAGTAATCAGGTTTTATAAGAAACTAGTATAGAATGCTTTGTTTGACTAGCAATATCAACGGCTTGTGTTCCACATACCCCAGCCCAAAACTGAAATATTTAGAAAGTGGGCATCACATGATCCAAATATTATTCTCTTGCTACTGTTTTCCTGCTGTTGCATTATTCTTGATCTGACAGTAATTCATTCAGTGCAAATAGGTATAAAAAAGTTATATAGCTTCTTCCGTTGTTCACATTTGACGACTATTGTGCAGCTAGTTATGTGCTTGTTTTCATTAATCATTTAGTTTGATTTCTATTAGCTTTTGACCGGATTTTTCAATTCTAAAACAGGAAGCTTGGAAGAAGTTCAATGTGGAGGAACTTTCTTAGATACCTCTGTGATTTGTTCCTTTTGTGCTATCAAAACACTTTTGTCAGAACTTTCAAGTTTCCCCCTTCTCAAGGATGGTGCCATGTGCTTTTCCAGAAGAATCGCTACTCTGCAATGTCAAAATATGTGGGCGACTTCTGCTTACTGTCGTGTTAAGACAGCTTCTTTCCCCACCTGCAGGACGTTTGATAAGGTATAAATGATGTAAAGTAAGTCTTTATTGTATAGCCATGTAAAGCAACGTTGAGACAGAAATTTGCAGGGTATACAAGGTTTGATGGACACATCCCACTCAAATTCAAATAGCCATCCCAATTCTTTTGATACTTGGACCATTTGTTCCCTCAACAGGTCTTATAGTTCCAGCATTTTATTGGCCATGTTTGTTGAGTAAGATTTACGTTTTAGATTTTGTGTACTAGTATGAATGTCGTTGATATTCTTTACAACCAATTGGTCTTAGTTGGTACCTCCCTACTAATTCACTTACTCCAAGATCAGGAGTTCAACTCAGAACATAAGTTAAAATCGCTTTCGAAAGTAAAAGCCTGACCTTGGGCCAGGTTGAAAGGTTTGAAACTGGTTAGTGGTTTTGTTGGTGTTTGTCGTTACAAGCTCGCTCAATAAGCATAGTTATGGTTCAAACCAAACATTATGTAGTAAGAGTGCTCATATGGTCATCATACAGTTTTTTTTTGTGAAGGATAGAATTGCTTGTTTGCTGCTATTCCTTTATTTGTAAGATCAGCAGAGCTGTACATCTCTAGATAGCATTATACGAGGTGTACCGAATCAGGGATTAGTGATGGTCAGGTGAGATAAGGGTAAAAGCAATGCGTCCTTAAAACTTCAATTGAGGTGTTCAATACTTAAAAGGATAAGATTGAAATCGATCAATTGGCTCTGTTCGTTTTTTTTAATCGTTTCTCCCCAGGGGCCAGGAGGGAGTTTGATGACCAAACCACGAATGCTATGGAGAAAGTGTGCCAGCCGCAGGCCCTGAGGGTGGCCCTGTGTAGCACCTGGGAGCAAAGTCGGCCCTTACCTTCAAGCTAGGTCCCAAGTAAAAGAGATCTTTAGAGGGGGGGGGGGGGGGGGGGGGGGGGTATTATACTTCGTATATAAACTGTAAAATTTGCTTCCAACGATTAATCTATTGATTCAACCAAATACTCGATTAAGATTCACTTTCTGTAACTGTGCCCCTATCTTGATTAGAAACAAAAAAAAAGGCGAAGAAAAGAAAGATAAAATTGGCTTCTTATAGATCATCATGATCTGTGCCTTGTCTTTATTATAGCATTAACATGTCCAAAGTCAAATTCTATAGTAAAAATGGGAAAGAATCTCCACTTTTCCCATTATCTTGGAGATTCTTCTTTTCCTCTTCACTAACTAATACGCAATTATGACAAAATAAAAGAGAAACAATACACGTTTTTCATCTTGGGAGGCAAAGAGGGGGAGGTATTTCCTAGAGAGTTCATCACCACCAACAACCCACTAGTGCTCACGGGCTTGGACCTTAAGAAAATTACTTTTAAAAAATTCTTTAGCAGCGACCAATGATGGCTATTTTGAGGCCCAACACTTACGATCCATAAGCCTTCGGTGGCAACGGCGCTGGCCGCCATTTCCTACTACCGCCTCTTCCAACGAGAACAAGACAAATTATTTGGGCATTTATATATTACGTGATATACAGCACTTCCGTTTATTTTTCCTTTCTTTAATGGGTTAAAAAGGAGAGCTCTTTCACATGCATATCACTGCGAAAGGCTATATTTCATTGGTGTATGTCAAGGTTATATTTGATGACTCTCTGTATTCCTGATTTCTTTTCATCCTCTCCTTCCTATATATTTTTTTTTATAGGAAATTGCCTTATCACAGTAGCATACTTATCATGTAAAGTAACAGTACAGCTTTGTTTGTTGTTTCTTTCCTTCTTTTTGTTCTCTTCCATTTGGGTTAAAAACCACAGCTCAAGCACATGCATGTATAATAGAATCATGACAAAAGGTATATTTGGTTGGCGTATCTTAAGGATGATATTTGATGAGATTACATATGCTTTCCTAGTTTTCCTCTATCCTCCTTTCCAATTGTTTATGCGAAAGCACCTTATCACCTAGATCATGTACATATCAGTGTGACCTGTATCATCAGGAACTCGTTTTACAGTGCGTGAGAAACGTGCAGAAAGATGTGCAAATGGGGTGTGCTCACCATGCCCTGGCTCCCCAATGGTCAGTGGCAGAAATCAGTCTTATCCTTACAAGGGATTTCAGTTTGTATGACTAGATTAAACGGGGCAAATGCTGCAGATGTGAAAACTGGAAAAAGTTCGTGGACCTGCAAATCCAATTGATAGTATTTCAGAAGTCATTACATGTTAAGAATCTTTTTCTTCAATCCCATTGGCTCAGCTATAGCCTATAGGCTTTCTGATCTTAACGGTGAACAAAGAAAAATGAGCAGAAGATATGCTATAGAGCGAAACATTTGGTCCAAAACATTTTCTCTACATGGCATTAGATACAATCATGAATTTCATGATTTATCGATATATATCATCTAGCCAGGTGCTTGAACCTGTAACCTTCATGGACATGAAATTGAGTGAGCTAGTGCTGCCCATACATGTTTCAAAATCCAGCAATCATGTGAATGGCTTTTTTGTTTGGCATCTTTCTCTTTCGCTTCTTTTCCTTCCCTTTTGGTTTATCTTTTTCCCGATTAAGCGATGCATTTCAAGCCGTTCTGCTATGACTAAATGAAGGTCATTGTCCAGAGGGTACGAACTTTTATCCCCCAAATGGAAAGAATTTTCTAGGCGTACTGTTTTCCACCTATGGATTTCATTTTCAAGTTGTGTTTCTTCGCCACCATTATTCATAATGGTGGTGGGGCTTCTCAGATAAATGGATGGCTAACAAATGTCGAAGCTGAGCAGTCTTTCACTGTTTGTAATTCTACCAGACCCACTTCTGTGATAGTCCCGTAGAAGCTATCAACTTACATAGTGGTAATCATGGACCCATGGTCTCAAGTTGGCTAGCCCATCCCTACCATCAGATCATTTGTCCACTTGCCTCATGATCCATCGCTTTCTGATAGATTGAACCAGCTTTAGTGTTGTGCATTGGATGGTCTCAATTGTGCATGCCATTGCCCTGTATTTGGTAGTGTCGAAGAAAGTCATCCACTTTCAATGGTGCTTGTGAAGTACAAATTACTGGCATACGTGTATGCTTATGTTGGCAATGAGATAGGAAACTCTTGGCTTTACATGACAGAATATATTGATCACAATCAGCTATTCTGATGAACAGTTGAATTCTTTAATCATCACAAACCAACAGTTAACTAGGAATCAGCATTATATGGTTTAAAACAGGACAGTTTTTTTTTTTGGTAATTTCATAGTTCGCCCATTAAGTATGAGCAAAAATCAATGTCCACCCACCAATTACCTTTACGGATTTTTACGTCCTTTAAGTTTCAAAAATGATCAAAAAGTTGTGTTCTGTCTATTTTTGGTTAAAACAGACGGACTGAGGACGAATTTTAATCATTTTTTAAACTTAAAGGACGTAAAGTGATATGGATGAATATCACGTGGAAGGCAACTATTCATGAAGTCCGTCTATTTTAACGCCAAAAATAGACGGAGGACGACTTTTGATCAATTTTGAAACTTAAAGGACGTAAAAATCCGTTAAGATAATTGATGGGCGGACATTAATTTTTGCTCATACTTAATGTGCGAACAATGAAATTACCCTTTTTTTTCTCCGTTAGAGGCCAAGACAATCAGGCCATTCTACTTGGCGTTTGGAGTCACAGCCCAGTTTTACAGTCTTTGTGGCTGCACGGGATGGGTTATGCTGCCTTTGGAGAGACGTCCTGGAAACCTCCTCAGCCTCGTTGGTTTCGAATCCCCTAACCCATATTGGTTGCTGGACATAACAAGTGCTTCCATAATATCCGCCACCTTGTTGGTGGCATGGAAAGTTCATTCCCACCCCCTTTTGGCCTGTAGTTTGAGAAAATCACAGCAGCGAGATTCCCAGATAGGTAAATCATAACCGAAGACATCATAATAAAGATGTCGGGTTTCTGCCCGCACAAATTCAACCTCTTCCGGGTGGTTTGGGGACAGTTGTAAACACAACTCTGATCAAACGATGGTTGGAGTTCTTGTGGGACATAGGGCTTCTGCCTTCTGGCCTTTCCCAGTATACTTGTGAAGATGTATAGAGTGCATAATCAGAGACCAAATTGGAGCAGAAGATGGCTTTTGCAGTAAATTCTTAGTGTCACGTGCCTCAATATTGCCATAGTGCTGCTGCCGACTCATTTGCTGTGGTAGCTAGTACTTGATATATACGTTCAAGACCAGCTGGCAGCTAGTAAAAGTAAAAGTTGAAGTTGGAATAAGTGAAAGAATTGGTCATTAGGATCTCAATTCTTGTCATACCTTTTCCACTGAGCCATACTTGGATGCTCTTTTAAAAGATACATCATTAGTACTTCATGATTTCAACCTCGTTAGCTCATCCCCAACCATCAGATCAATTATCCACTGCCCTCATGATTCGTGACTTTCTATTTGATAGTTCGAGATTTGGTGCTATGCATTGGATGGTCTTGATTGTCCATACCATCTCCCTTTATCTGTCAGTGGTGAATATGGCGTATGCACTTCGAATGGTGCTTATGAAGGTATCAACTCTGCCATCTGTGTCTATTTCTGTAGGCCATGGAATGGGACCTTTTTGGCCTTAACTGACGCTATTGTGCGCATTCAATTACTTCATGAACCAATTCGATTAATTAATCACCATACACCAATTAGTAGCATGAATTGGTATCATATTCGTCATAATCTTTACTGTAATGGACGGATCCAAAGGGTTCATTTCATGAAAGGAATAATTTATACTTAAGGCAATTAGAGATTATTGGTGAAAAACTTGTATGAACAGTGAACACTACGTAGCTTTGTTTGAGTTTACTTCATCCAGCAGTCGAAAATAGACAATTGTATATATTTGGGAAACTCGTGATTTAATTCCAAATACATACATACAGGGTCCCCGCTTTTCTTTCCTTAAAGGCCTTTCTTTCCTTGAAGACAGTGAAAACAAGCATAAGTTTACTAAGGAACAGCCATAATAATTGAAACACCCATTTAAGCTTGGTATGAACATCAACGAGAATTGAGATCCTAAAGACCAATTCTTTCTTTCCTTAAATCATTTGCCTCACAGGTGACAGCATTGATCTTAGTAGCTGGTCTTGAAGGGCTTGTAAGACTTGAGATCAAGAACCACCCCAGCAATTGAGCCAGCAGCAGCAGCTATTGAAATGATGAGGCACGCTACGCTGAGGATTTGAAGGCAAAGCCATTTTGTGCTCCACTTTGGTATCTTCTTTTGCGCTATATACATCTCCACAGGGAAGTAAACTGTGAGAGGCCAAAATCCCAAAGCCCCAAGAAGTCCAACCACGTCATTGAAGAACGGTAAAAGCATTGATATCACAGTGGTTATAATCACAAAAACTGTCCTCCAAACCACACGGAAGAAGTTGAGTTTGTAGGGGCGACAACCCGGGATGGGGATTATGATGTCCTTGGTGATGAATTCACTATCGGGAAATCTTTCTGCTGCTGTTTTCTCAACGAAGGCGAAAAGGGGTTGGCAATAAACTTGGTATGCACCAACAAGGTGGATTACTATGGCAGCATTTGCTATGTCAATCAGCCAAAATGGGTTATAGAAGCCAAAACCAGTAAGGAGGTTTCCGGGGGAGAGGTCTCCAAAAGCAGCATAACCCATGCAGCCACAAAGCATGTAGAAGAGGGTTGTGACTCCAACGCTAACTAGAGTTGCCTTCTTCATTGTCTTGGACTCTGATGGTGGGGATCTAACTGTGTCCTGTATTAAACCATATTGGTCAGTTCCACATATTTACTCAATCGAAAAGAAAATGAAAATTCGCAGGAAAAAAAAAAGAAAGAAAAGAAAATGAAAATTGCAGTTGATAAATTTGAAACAAAGATATACCTGAATTTCAATTAGGATGAGGGAGTAAGAGTATGCAAAAGCAATGTCCCCTAGTGCTTGGAAGCTCCTCCATATCTTTTGGGTTTGAGTCACAGTGCCAATGCTTATTCCTGTCAGACTTCCCCTGAACTTTCCAGTTTCTGGTAACAGAGCAAGGAAAAAAATAAACCCAAGTCATAAATCAAGGCAAGATTACGACCAATGAAAAAAGTAGACAGAAGAGAAGTTAGTACTTACCAACTACTTTAGCGATACCAAGACCGAGGCCAATAGTTGAATAAGTGAAGGACATCACAGCTGCCACAATGGAGAGCCACCACAGCTGATCAAAGTCGGGAATTTGAGAGAAAAGTATTTGAATTAGGCCAAATGCAATCATATATGGGTTGCTGCTGAGATGGCAAGGATCTTTGCCTTGACTGCTGTGAAAGCAGTTAGACCTTTTGACTGCCCTGTTTATTGAAAATCCAGAATCACCAATTAGCCCCCCTTAAAAGTTGCTAACGCCACTGTAACAAGAAATCAGAATCTCAGGTATATCTTATTTCAAACTCACATCATGCTTATGGAGGATGCAATTGTGTAGCCAATGGCAACCCCAAAAAGGTTCAGGTACTGAATTAGCCCACATATTTTGACCTTAAATCCACCTATAAAATCAGAAACCAAAAATAATTAGAACTTGAGAAAAGCAACCACTTTCTAAAGTTAATTTGGGAGATTAAGAAAAAAATTACCGAGGTTGGATCGCACAGCGTCCATATATGTATAGTTTCTCTTGCCATTGATAGGGTCCCCGGAACGATAACAGGCAGACAGGAGGGTTGAAGTGTAGTAAGTCACAAAGGAGAACAAGAACATGACAGCAGGACCAGCAACCCATCCCAGCTGCGCAGTTGCCCAAGCCAAGGACAGAACCCCAGACCCAATCACTGCTGTAATTATGTGAGCGCTAGCAGTCCAAACCGTCCCTGGTGGAAGATGTCGCATGAAAAGAACAGAGTTAATAACAAACTCATGTCACACCATGCTAATTCAGATTAGATAGCATTTATGGAGTACTTCTATACAAAGCATAAACCGAAAGCAATTTACCTGTTCGCTTGAGACGGCCATCATCGTCGAAGCACTTGGAGCCACCTTGTGGGGGCACGTCGATGTCGAAAACTTGGTGGTGGGGAACCTGGTTCTTTTTGGCAGTGTTCTCGCCCATCTTTGATTATGAAAGAGGACAACACAATAAAATCTTTTGTGAGATACGTAAGAAGCACCCCTACGTCTTTTTTTCAAGTAAATTGTAGCCTGTGCACTATGTAAGATGCAAAATCTATGAAGTTGCACGAGAGCTCAAGAAACGGGAAGAGAAGGAAAGAAATGGGTCTCTCTCTGACGAACGTAAAGCTAGCTAGTTATGAGTTGTATGCTTTTAACTCGCACTGAGATTGACACGCCCCCCAAGAGTCACAGAAACCCAGAGGCTTCAATGTTTCGGACCAGACAAGGGAGAGAAACTTTGAGAAGCTTCTCTTTCGTGTCTCAGAGACTCTCTTAACAGTTGAGAAGTGAATTGAATTTGGGGAATGGAAGTGGGGTATATATAGCTGCTGCGAGAGGCAGGAAAGCTTTACAGAGCCACGTGGCCTAAAAGACTTGAAGAGTGCGCTAGCTTATGTCAACTGCCGACGCCTTTTTCCGTGTTCATGACACACACGCAGACCCACCAGGCCATCACCTTGACTCAAACCAGCTTCAGGTCCTCTTTTATTTTCCTTTCCTTTTTTTTTTTTTTTTTTCTGATCCCAAAATATCTCAGGACCAAGACCTTCCTTAAATTCTAACGTCCCTGTGTTAAGTACACGACACTGGTTAGAGTACTAGCAGTAATAACACAATTAATCCTTCCCACCAGTTTGTGAGTAGGAAGTCTTGTCCTGCTACTAATTAATCCCTTAAAAGCTTGAGATTTTACGGTTCGGATTTTTCTCTTTTGCCTAGTCCAGCATAGATCTAGATCAAATTATTAAGTGAGAGCTTTTATCACTCACCCCAGTACATCATCGAAGTTTGTCCTTTGGTTCTCTCTCTCTCTCTTCATCGACACAGAGCACCTTGCGTTTAAAGTGAGATTCCTTAATCTCCTATACCATGGCTTCCTACTATCATGTAGAGCTAGCTTTTCTTTGTTGGGTGTTCAGAAGGTTGTGACAACTTTATTAATCATGATTCTATATTTCTTAATCTTTTTGCCCGTAGATAGGAACATAAAGCCATCTTCCACACTTCAGCGTACAATATTATTAAACCCTCGGTTACTTAAACAATCTCCGTTTGTACTTAAAAGGTGACGCTTAGAGTCTAATTAGAATTAGCTTAAGCGTTTTGAACCAACCAAATTTTGGCATAGGATAAAATTAGTTAGTCTATGTATATATGCAAGAGGATCGAGCTCTCATAATCATCAATAAGGAGCAAATATTTTCTACTTAATATATAGAGGCTCAGCCAACATATATACTCACGAACTTCTAAGGAAAGTACTTCAGATTAATGCCAAAAATATAATATATTTAATAAAACAATATTTAAGAAATAGAAAGCTTGTTAAAATTCTTACCTTCATTGTCTCCCCTCTTTCGCTATCCTTCTTTGTTATAAAAACTCCTCTGTCTATATATATGGATGGTTAACCCACAGGTAAACTAGAGGCACGTAATATCAGAGGGAACACGTGAGATAATGGCTACTTGGTTGTGCTTCTCTTGAATCGCTTCTCCTCCTTATATATAGCAAACTGAGGTTGTGTTTGTGTTGTAAAATTTTAGTGTAGTTAAAATTTTAGGTATTGGGTTTAGTGAAAAAGTGAAGAGAGGTAAATTTTTATATTTTTTGTAGTAAATAGTAATGATTTGATGAGGAGAGAGATTATATTGTAATATTTAATTGTGTTAAAATTTTAGAGGGGGTAAAATTTTGGTACACAAACGCACCCTGAGAACAACAGGGAAATATTAATTTAAATTATCTCTTTAAAAGCCCACTTTTGAATTTATCAAAAAAATCTCACGTGTGTGGCTTCTCGTCCACCCTTGCTGAAAGAGAATATGGTTCCTTCATTATTCATTCCCATATGCACAAAGAGTAGGCATAAGCCATTGAAAGGAAATCAACTGAATCAGTCAAATGTTTTATTGTGTATTTTGGCATTAAAATACTATTATGACCATCATTATTTGAAGAAATTATTGCAATTGATAGGCGAATACAAGCGGTATCATATTCTCATCTTTTGGTCCCAATGACTGAGGAAAGAAAGGTTATTAGACAAAGGCACTTCAATCTTTAGAGAGTATGTTAGAAGTTCGAATTCTCTTCTTTTCGATCCACTCAATCGGCCGGGCGATCTCTTTTAAATTCTTTGTCATTTTTTTTTGTTTTATTTCCCTATTTGGCAATATAGTTATGGGCTGATCTCTTCTTTGTCATGATGAAAAAATTGTATCGTTCCAAGTCTGAAGTTCATGATCTTTGATCTTATGAAGGAGACCCAAAATATTGTACCAAATTCCAAAGAAAACTTGCTTTTAGGTTGGAAATTAATTGGGACACTCAAATAATTAATTAACATCCCTAAACTATACCCATAATCAGGTATGATTAACTGTGTAGTATGTTGATCAAATGCCAAATTGGATCTCCTTAAAAAGGGTTCGCAAAATGTAGTACCAAATGGAGGCCATTTGAGTTGGGTAGCATTCTTTCTTAATTTTTTAATGGGAAATTAATTACCTATCTTCCTGAATTGCTGGATGATAAAATATATGTCCCACTGGGGTCTGGGAGATCAAATTAATTAGATGAACTAATCAAGTAAATTCTTCATTATTGCACTCCACTTCAGAGATTAAAGTAAGTAATTAATGCGGAAAATTATTATTTCACCAAGTACACGTGGTGGAAACAGCAACAACCACGTTGAGCATTTTCTGGTTTACATAGATAGGATTTAACATCACTAAGAACCCATTAATTATGTGAGCCCACATTTTAATTAGTCCAATTTGTTAGATATCATTTTTTATTGGGCTCATCATGTTACTTTAACCTGCAATGTTATGATTTCTTACCTAGTTGATTTTGATTTTAGCTTGTTGATCTTTAATTTCCCTTTGTGGACGACTTGGATTGGACCTGGAATATAAACAGAGGTGCTCTTGCTGGCCGTCGTTACAGAACTGGGTAGAAGAAAGTACGTACCACGATCGATGAGTTGGATTTAAGCTTTAACCACCGATCCCTAAGTGGTAGGATTCACTAGAGAAAAGGTATTACATAGTGGAAAAAAGGATTACGTGCCAATTTCGAAATAGGGTCCAAACTGCAAGAACTCCATTATATTACCAATCTAGGCTTAATTATTGCTACGATTCCTTGCGATTAATTTTTAACAAATCAGTTTTTGAGTACAATTTTGAACATATCGGTCCATGTTATTTATTTTTCATACATATAAGGTCGGGAGTATTCCATCAAACGTTAGTTCACTAACTAAGATAAGATAATTAGAATAGACTATCCGATCCTGACATTAATAGACATCCCAATTCTGACCCCATATCAGTCTTCCGTTAGTAAGTTAAATTTCGGAGGAAGACAGAGATCGTTCGAAATTGTACCAAACTAGGAACTAATTAATTTATTAAAAATCAACACCATAGAGATCACAATTGTAATTAAGCGAATCTATCTATCAATTATATTCAAAACTTTTAGGTGATGAGGAGCTTGCTAATTGTTTTGATCACACTCTAATCGTAGGAAGGATTCCCATGTGCTCAACCTCAAAATTGGTGTTCATGAACGATTTTTCCTACACTAATACTTACAAAAAGTAGCGTTGCATTAAAATATTTTCACGTAGCTAGAAACAAATGAGTGAACTAGCTAGCTGTCTGGTTATCGTAAGTAGGAGCATCTCCCTAATCTTAAAGCAAGAATCGTCTTGTTTCTTAAATAAATCTGTGTCTGGTTGATATTTGAGACAACATATGCCAACCAATTAAGTAGATACAGACATGTTGTTAGGCCAAACTTAGCATTCTGTCCAGATAGACGTATTTTTCATACTTTATAGTAGTCTTGAGATTCGGTGCTGAGTGTTCACTTCATTTGGTAGGTGGGATGACGACAGAAGCTAGAAGCGTTCGAGAAAAAGATCAAACTGGACGAAAAGAAAATAAGGGTAAAATAATATGTATAAAAACAAGAAAATGAAAGAAAGAAAACATAACTTTTACGTACAGAGGTGATCATGTTTTTGTTTCTCGAAGTCTTGTTGAACATGATACGAGATACTGTAGGAATAATTTAATCATGTTTATTGTGCCTGCTGTCACAAACTTGATCTACAACTCAAGAACAAAAGTATTAGGGAATAATGGATATATCAGGATAACACCTATCTACACCAGTGATGCAAACTTTAATATATGCCACAGTACAACGACATTTAAGGAAGGATTGAATAAATTCTAATTATCAGGAACATGCAGGAATCGCAAGTATAATAAACTTTAATAGATATTAAACCTCATTGAGTCCGCTTCATGATCAAGCAGAAAACCTCAGCCCTGAAATCTGGCCCAAATTTAAAGAAACCATGATATCATCCTGTTGACGGCCTTATTATATTTGAAGCGTGTCTGGAAATTATTTTCAACTTCAGTCGAGACCCCAATAATGAATGTTTTGTTTTTTTATGCTTTTCTAAGTATCTGTCGGTTTCTCGTATGATCTCTGGACTATATATACCGTTTAATTAACTTTAATCTGTCCAGGTGTACAGCTAATTAATATAGGAAGTTGGTCTGGGAGATCATTGTATTCATGAATACCAGCTACAGAAGTATATCGAATAGTTCTGCAGAATTGTGTGAGTGCGAATGCATGAACTTCGGTTAAGATATCGCTTTTGAGATAGAAAAATCGGACCAACTAATTCAGCTGATCAGACAAAAAGGCATTCAGCAAGCAGCAATGTTTGAATAATCAACTCCCCCTTAAGAGATTTAGAGAGTGGCCCTCTTTCGTTCTCTCTCCAAAAGCAGAATCAGAATAAGTGCTCGTCCCTCTCTCTCCTTTACGTACATTGGCTGTATTGCTGCAACTAGGATCGAATTGATGAAAAGCTTCAAGACAAATAGAAAATCACTTCTGATAGAACAGAAAGGTTATAAATTGGTAACCCCACAAAGCCATTTAGAATCTCTAGGAGGCTACAATCTCCACGAGTCGTTCAAGACTTTAGAAGGGTGGTAGGTGGTTGCTCTCATAAATAGGTGCCTTTTGAAAGTTCCGAAAAGTGGCATGGGGGAAATATCTCCAGCGGACCAGCAAGACCTTTCAAGCCTTTAACTGCCTAAGAAATTGTTATTCAATTCTTCATCCCCCATGCAAATCCCCACAGGAAAACAAATTGCGCGCATGGCAGGATATCAATATCATCTACCCAATTTATTTTCCTGGAAAACAAATAAGAAATTCGCGACCTTGTTCCGGCTTTATATAAGCTTTTCCCAGATATTGCTGAACTGTTCTTCCTGCTAATTACTCTTGATATATAGATAAATAAAATCTAGGCAAATTTTATAAAACAACTCCAGACAGCAAGACATGTAGATCGCGCGCGAATCGATTCATCTCATTAAAATAGGATCCGCAGAAGTTAACATCAAGATAATCAAATAATAAGCTAAAAGAACTGAAAGATAATGTCTATCCTTCTTTTCAATGTATAAATAATAGATAAACTAAGCTCGCGAGCATCAATTCGAGTCATTATTTCTGATTTTTATATATTCCATGCATTCATGCTTTATCTATAAAGGATAATATTGTACCTATCCACTTGTTCTCTTTCCTATCCAGCATATTAATTTCTCCTCATGTTTTTGAGTGCATGTAGCAGCACCGTTAATTGTGATTTTTATTCTTATACCAATATGCAATATAAATTTAATGGAAGTGACTATTCTTTGTGAAAATAGCTTGGTTGGATGGTGAAGATTGATGAGATCATGACACGCACACAATATTAAGTGTTATTAATTTGTCGGGCTATATATAGTTTTGTGTGTTAACAAAAACTGTTGTAGGGGTGTTCATTTGCACCGGTGGTGACCGTTTTAACTGCTAAAACTGTTACCGTTACCGTAACTAGTAAGGGCAGTTATTGTATCTTAGCGGTGCGGTGATGGTGTTAAATATGTGATTTCGTCAATTGCAGTGATGGTTTTCGCCAAACTGTCACCTACACTACCATTAACCACCCCTAGTTGAAACGTAAGATGATTATTGATTGTGTGACATACTTTTGTTGGAATATGTTAGTTGGTTTACGTCACATTGTTGGACATTTTTATTAGTCTTTATGTTTGAATATGATATTATGTTATATTTTTGGACAACTTATTATATTTGTTATGATTATTAACGATTATGATATTATGTTTGAATATGTTATGATATTTATTCATTTGATATGATTATTGATTATGATATTATGTTAGAAATTTAAACATCTCAAAACAGTGGAAAAAATGAAAAAATTAAAGGAAAAATTTATTTTTTTCGGCACAACGATTATACGGTTTAAGCGATTACAGTATAACCGTTAATACCGTCACCGACAAGAGCGATTATTGTGCCTTAACGGTGCGGTGACGGTATCAATTATGTGATTTCGTCAATTACGATAACGGTAACGATTTTTATCAAACTGTCATTTATATTACCGTTAACCACCCTTAAACTATTGCTTAACTTGTTTCTTTTGAGTAGAGCAGCAAACGTGGCTACGATCATGAAACTGCTCCTTGGACTAATGGAGGCCGGACTCCTGTCCTTTAAGAATATATATATAATAACCGCTGGACTGAAGACCCACGAACAGTAATGTTTTCGAAAGAATATGTATATATATCTGGATATCTGTGCAGTGTGACGGCCATTCTTTTGGCTATATATGTGTGAGATAAGTACTCATTAATTGGATATTGAAATATAGAAGTGAAGAAGGAGGACACGACCAAGAAAAACGTGTTTTTTCTAAGGTTTCGTATACGGAAACACCATTCCTATGTAGTAGATACCATGTTTACAAGTTAACTCAAAATATATAAAAGGGATATTTAAAGATTATTATAATATCCTGTAAATATTTAACTCAAAATATTTTGTAAAAAAAACACAGATTTCGAGTAAATAAAAACTAAAGAAATCCTTAGATCCAAGGGGGGTTTAAGGGTCGGTTTGCTAAGTAAAGTTTTACCCCTATTAAAATTGTAATACAATAAAAAATTATAATATAATCTGTCTCTATTCCATCATTACTTTTAACTATAATAAATATTAAAAATAATTTCTCTCATCACTTTTTTATCAAGTTCAATACCCTAAAATTTTAACAAAACATACTGCTGCCATGTTTTATTAAAAAAAAAAAGACTGCTACCAAGTTGTGCATTTAGAAGGGCCCATTCTGCTCTATTATTTCATTGCATAAATTAAGGCTTTAAGCTTGCCCGTGTGTTCAAGTCTGTGGACTTTGAGGCAAAAAGTGCCTTTGGGTGCATCACGTTATATTGACCTTAGTAATCTGGATATATTTTTAAATAGATATATTATAGGAATGTAATTAGGTTATATATGCTAGCTACTTTGTAATAGTCAAACTTAATAGCCCCGACCAATAAAAACTTGGTATATTTTCCTCACCTTGAAAGTTCTACACGTTTAATAATTATGAAAATAAACAGTACTATAGTTTAATGAAGAAGGGTCAGTTTAAAGTTGCTTACCTGACGTTGAAATGAAGAATAATGCAATTGACTGTTGTTACAACAATAACCCAATTGTTTTGAGGAAACCGGCATCCAAGATTAAAAAAGAATATAAAAAAAAAAGAGGAAAAAATTTTGAATCCGCCAAAAAAAAATCAGATGAACTTTCACTCATAGCCAACTCAAATCAAAAGTCAAATTTGCTAACGTTATCGAGTTTCAAGACCCCCCCCCCCCCCCAAATAGACAAACCCGAGATGTGTCTCAAGATTGTTTTAAACTAATACAATAAAGTTAACCTACGGCTTTAATAGGTCCAACTTCTTGTGCAATCACGTATTCACATGCATGGATATTGGTTTTATATGGATTTGGTAGGAAATTAAGAACATTAAGACGGAATCGAGTCCCCGAAGTTGAAGAAAAGCTACAGGGATGGATTAGGTTTTGAAGAAAGTAAAGAGTGGATGAGACTCATTAATTAGTGTCTAATATCAAGTTCAACTCGAAAAGAAAACTCTAATTATTCTTAAGGTGAGTTAAGTAAACTATCTTTGTACTCCAAGTAAGCTTTAGATCGTTTAACGAGGAAATTAACTAGAAGAATTCAATCTGATCTGTAGAAGCACAGATAGAGAGAGAATTCGGTAATTGTCTGTTTAGGTTATAATTAAGCATTATATTTCGGCAGGTTTCCATGCGTGTTGAAATTATTCTAGAGCTTAAGAAATTAATTCTCAAAACCCTTTAGGAGAAGAGTTATTCCTGGTCTCACATGTGAACTGTCGGATTGCAAATTAACAAAAAAATTTTGACTTTGAAAATTAGTACATTTGGTTTGAAAAGGCAAAAGGTCTAAGAATTTTTTAGTGCTGTAAATCGTTGTGATTAGCTTTACCCAAGCGGAGAAGGAATCACTTTACATATATATTATTATATTGGAAGAGTAGAAATCATGCAATTATACACCCGAGGGCTTAATTAATACGTGTTTTTTTTTGCCTTTTTTTTGATAAATATATTGATGTTTTATATATTCTTTTCTGATTGAGATCATGTTATGTCTCGTAAAGAGAACTTACCTCTAAAAATTAGTTCAGAAGATTACAAAAAAATTAACTTTGAGTGACGAAATTATTTGTGACGACATGAATTTCGTCACTAAATAAGGGTTTTTTTGTGACGAATTTTTTTGTTCGTCATCAATTTCGGCACTAAACGTCCTTTCTGTGACGAGAAAAAATTTTGTCACTAAACCCAACATTATTGACAACTCTATAGGACAGATCTCATATACTGAATCTTGGCTGCCGTTCTGATTTGTTATGCAATAAACTTTAATAATTCCATTCATGCTGACGTAAACACATGTGCCACACAATTGTAACTAAGAGTTATGATATAAGCTTTGCTATCATTTGTTATTTGCATTAGAATAAGGAAAATTTGTATTTTAGTTCTTGAGTTTTACCTCCTTTTTATTTTTAATTATTAAATTTTAGTAAGTTAAAATTTTAGTCCTTGAACTTTTATATTTGTAAAATTTAGTCATTCTGTTACCCTGTCGTCAGTCTCATTAACGGACCTCTTCAACATGTCAGCAATTTTGAAACATTCGACCGGGTATATGTTTTGAAAGAGAGCGGTCGACCGATACAAATTTTGACGGCGTATGACGACAAACTGACGGAATGACTAAATTTTAAAAAAAAATGAAAGTTCAAGGGCTAAAATTTTGACCTACTAAAATTCATGACTAAAAATAAAAATGAGGTAAAACTCAAGAACCAAAAAACAAATTTCCCTTAGAATAACTCACTACGAGGCATAAAACATATGAAGAAATAAGTGAAGTTTATATTTCTATATACGTCTTTTCATAAATTAACCAAATATGTAAAAAAAAGTCTCTTTATATTTTGTTTATTTATTCTCTTTGAATAAAATTAACCCAGATGAATCAATAACAATTTCTAAACATGTAAAATAAAATAAATTCTAAAGCAGTGTGAATCGAAAGCAAATTTGATATAGGGGTTAATTTTTCAAAGGGCTGGCCAGCTTATAGTTAAGAGTTGAGTCTTAGCTTAAATTCAAAACATCATAAGTATTACCAAGTCTTTGAGACTATCGAACTTTGTTCTAGTAATTTCAAAGAGTGTAAAAACTGACCCGCAACATCTTATTAACCTAAAAAAAGGTTTTGAAGTGGAGGTCGCGATCAGAACCGCCCAACTTGACGTCCTCGTTGGACGGTAAATAAACAGTCAACCTAAAATATCCGAGGACCCACATAGGACCACACTCGGAAAAGCTGGATGGTACGCCGGTTAGCTATGGCTGTCTATTATTGTGGCGCTGCTTTTCAGCATCTCTCACAGCCACTCAGCCAGGGAGTTCTGTACTTCTGTCTCACTGATTGATGGCAACTTGTTCTCTGTATTTTCTTTTGCCGTCGCAATAGCAATAGCAGTAGTTAATTCGTTGAGGGTAGATTTTGTTCCGATTTTAGGCTAACCACTCAGTTGGACAAAATGGGTATCAATTTTTCAAAATACATTTTTTCCCAAAAACTTTATTGAGGACAACTTGTTCTCTGTATTTTCTTTTGCCGTACCTATTCAGATTTCGTTTCACGTACTTAAGAATTTAAATAATTTGAAGTTTTAAAAAATTTTGTTATTTGATTTACTAGTGTGAAAATTTTGGATACTGAGGTTTGGAAAATATTATAAAGTAAATATATATTATGGGAGTTGGTGAAAAAATGAAGAGAGAAATTTTTTAATAAATATTATAATAATAAAAAATTATGTAATAAAATTTTTATTATTAAACTTAAATAATTGACCCAAATAATTAGAGCTCAAATAATTGTCGAAAATAGATCTGTGTCGTTGACTATCTGCCGAAAATAGATCTGTGTCGTTGACTAGGAAGACCTGTCTTTCATGGGCTCCATGAGTCACGAGCCATCACCAGTCACCACCACGTTTGTAGTATGCTTTTCTTTTTCTTTATGAGAACGCGTGAGGTATGTTTTGCATTATTGACTTGCATTATTATTGTTTTTCATTTTTCTCTGTTCTGTATTTATCTGTCTGACAGATTTCGATATGGCCTGAAGATGCTTTCTCTGATTGATCGGATCTAGATGATTGGCAAAAGTGGGACGAAATTCAATTTTGAGAGCAGAAAGTCGAATTATGTAACGACTGGAATATTAGTCACATCGGTGCTTTGACTTCAAAATAATTAATTAAAGTTACTCTTAAAGTTTATTGAATTATTATAAAGTTCAGTTCAATCTAGTACGGTCTCAATGTGAACTTAGTGGTATCACAAATTCATTATCACATAAGCAAAACTAATTAACTTCCATTCATGTAAGAATGTTATTTGAATAAGTTATAATGACTTCGACTAGGTCCTTAACTTAAGGATTGTCAAATTAGTTTGAGTGTCCTGTTGCTATTCTTTGGTGTGTTTCCAGTGAGACTAGATACATCTAGACTCGTGCACGAAGCCAAATGCAACAGAAATATGTTCATTACCTTAAAAAAACTGAATAAGAGATAATTTATATTCTGTAGTTATATGTTTAAAGGAAAACAAAAAAAATTAGAACTTGAGGTGTTTTGGGAGGTCTTTCTTTTTTTCGAGATAAATACACTTTGCACTGTTATCTACTATTTTATGCCACATTGCATCAACTAATTATTAATTTTCAAACACTTTGCATCCAGTTGAAATTTCCAGTTGATTTGCATAAAAAAATGATTTTTTGGAGCATTAAATGACAGTTTCTTTTAGAACTATTTTATGATGGTAAAATTGTAATTTTAGAGGCCAAAATGTCAAGACCTCATAGTTGTAAGATATAAAATGTATACAATTAATAGTTTATATGTGCAATGTGATAAAAATAATAGATGACGGTAACAAATATCAAGACCTCATGATTCGAGGGTGCAAAATGTATTTATTCTTTTTTTAACTGAGTTTCAAGATAAAACCAAAAAGATATTCATATGTGAAAAACAGATCTAGAAAATTCGAGTTCAACCAAGACGTCTCACAAGATATTATTTGTTTGCAATGTCCGCATGCTCCATCTCGCACCATCTTTAGATGCATGCAGTATGCAATATGCATGCAAGCTTTGGATTGGACTGGGGAAGTTAAGGCCTGCATAGGTGGGTGCTGGTCTGCGTCGCTTTTTCGTTTTCCTCCCTGAGTGGAATCCAAAGAACATGCAAGCTGCTTACCTTCCAAAAAGCAAGATGAAGGCTAATGGGCCTAACTGACCACCTTGAGATCATAGGGTTGGTCGGCTTCTTTTTCCACGGATTGAGGCCGTCCCTTCACCACCCCCATTTTTCGATCCAAACGCTCTCGTGATGCCCCTTCTAACTAACAATGGCAAGTGGAATCCACAATATAACAGGTAAAAAAATCAATTTCAAAAAAACTACTACGGCTACCTCCCGGGAGACTGAGCTGGGATATCAACGAAGAAACAAGATATTGCATCCCTTGTGATTTATGGGTTCAAAGAAGTTAGAAACCCCTTTACATTGTTTAACCCTGCAGTCCCTTCAGATAAATGACGAATTTTCAAGGCAAAGCACATTCACATAGTTTGTGACCCTTTCTTTTCCCGCTGCTTAAATCATGTATTTTTCAATGAGCATTTAAAACAATATAAATATGTCTGAATGGCTAAAGAAGCTAACTTCCATAGCCATTAATTAGCTGGTGAAGGCTGATCGTAGCAAACTCCAAGCATGTATCATCGCCATCTAATAATGAACCCCAATTAATCTGCACGCCAGAGCTTAACAGAGCTTAAAGGGCTGTAGCCTTTCTTCCATCATTGTGCAGTCAACTTTTTGAAGGTCTGTACCAACGCATAACAAATCTTCCTACAATGTTCTCAGTGGCAAGGGGTCCCCTGTTCATCAATCAGACATCAATGTGTTAAATAATATTAAAAAAAAAATTCTAGGTAAACAATCAGAGAAAGGTGTAAATTTAACATTAAGACATATATATAGTCGAGAAAAAATGAAAAAAAAAAAATATATATATATATATAGTGCTTTGCCGGATCAGCATCCAAGAAGGAACTCCCATGGAAAGGGACATTCTCCTTTCGAGAATTCTAAGGTCCTTCCAGTTCAGACTAGAAAGCTACAAACAAATGCTGGGAAATATCAGCACATACACCTTCCTCCCTCCTACCTCCTCCTGTCTGTCCCCAACCAAATAGAAGAAAAAGGAAAAGAACTGAAGATTTTATGGGCGCTTGTGTACTAACCAAACATGGGAGTCGTAACTGTTGTTTCGGTTGTCACCCAAAACGTACACATGACCTTCAGGCACATACTGCAAAACACACAAAACAACAGAGGTGAAATTAGGTATGTAGTAACTACTGTTGATTGCAAGCCCTGTGCCATACAATAATGACAAAGACAGGCAGAGAAGCATACAATGCACAACATCAAACCCGGAAAGAACCCAAATAGAGGGACGCGTTCTATTTGTTTATGCATAGCAGTTGGTAAGTAGTCAGATGTCAAAAAACAAGACTTCCTTGCATGCTTTCTCGTGCTCACTTTGTCTACCTTATCTCACCACATGGTAGAAACATTGCATATGGAAAATCATCGGCACAAAAAAAAAAACAAAAATGGCGCATCATTGATTGTTGGGCTGATTTACATGGGACTCGTTTTCCCCACAATACCCAGCCTGTAATGCTGTCAAAGACCTGGACCTGCTCGTGGGCGAGACTACATGCCCAGCCCAAGATTTGAGAACTCTTTAGATTCCATTTCCAACAATAAGAGCAGGCATTCAATAGGAAGATGGCCCATGAGTTGCATCATATCCTAAGTTTTTATTTCTGTCTATATTTGGACCGACTGGAGGCCCGTGAGGCCAAGGGACAATACCATGGAGAAAACCCTTTCCTTTCCTCAATCCCTGATGTAGGGGGAATTCAAGCTCAAGTCCTTTGTTTATGGTAACAGGATACTTCATCAGCTGATCTAGCTGAAACTTATATCAGATTTTTCCTTTCCCTTTGTTTGAGCCACATCCCTCTAATCAACATATGAATCTGTTTTTATAAAACAGATTTAATCAAAATATACTCTTCCATCACATTCAAAGGGAATTATCTTTTTAATTTCATGAAACTATTAAATATTAACATAGGAAATATCACTAGTTTAAAAATCACATTTATTTTAATCAGCTACTTAGCCCCCTCGTGATTCATTATCAGTTTCCCCCCATTCTTCTGGAATAGCAAATTGGTGGAAAGACTGCAAGTAAAACGGAAAAACACAAAGGAATGACAGATATGGGACATACCATTAAATTTGATTTATACGTTGGGCGCTCTGCTAAGAAATCTTCCTTTTGAGCAATTCCATTGACATAGAGCCATCCACGACAGATCTGCAAGGTGTTAGGAACCTGGAAATTAGTTTTCCTACCCTAGGTTGTAGTCAATGTATAGATTGATATGCGAGAGATGAATATAGTATAATGTCTAACCCCAACTGACTAGTCAGCAATGAACTCTTCACATGAAACAACGCTAGTGGAAAGAGTGACCAAAAGCATTGGTTGTTTTCCAAATTAACATAGTAACCAAACCTAAATTACCATATAGCTACCCAAGCGCAAAAGTGAAAGGACTTGTTTTTGCAACAATTCAATCATACTGTGCATGAACAGAGTCTAGGAAGCCAGCTACCTGAACCAAATCTCCTGCTTTTGCAACAATTCTCTTTATGAAAACACCTTGCTCGTCTCCAGGTTGCTACAGACAAACCAAGTCTGTAACAGAATTTAACTAAAAGACAGCCAAAAAGCGTAGCAATGTAGCAATATTTGTACCATAACTACACACCTGTGTTGGATCCCGAAATGTCACAATATCGCCTATGGCAGGACTTCTAATATAATATGACACCTGAAGAAGTTATCAAGTGAACATAATGTTGATCAAATTTAGAAGTGCTGAATAGTAACAGTTACAAGAGCTACTGAAAATAGTACCATACTATCACCACCATTATTCATGATCAGAACGTATAGCAACAGACTGATCCTTCTGTCATTTTCCCTGTTCAAATAAAACAAGAACCGATGGGTTCTGTTGACTCCATTTTTCCAATTTGAACTTCAACATTTTTAGCAAGAAGACTTAGTAAAAGACCCATGCCCAAGTCGACAGCTCACTATAGATCACTTGTTTAGATAAACTGCAAGAATTTAGTCATTGACCATTCTGGCAACACTTATTTTCTGCTTGTTCAACAGATAATGCTTCAAACCTCTTTTGACAACAGGAATAAAAGAATGCGCAGGCTATATGATCAGAAAAAAAAAAAAGGAAAAAAGAACGATTCTCAGAGAGGTATGAGTCAGAGATCAACCATCATGTGAATCTCAAAAGGAATCCTGATGGCCTTAATCATAGAATACCAAAATGCTATGTGACAAGTGATGTTTGCTTCGTATATCGGAATGGCTCTCAACATCCTTTGCCATCCAACTAGTTCAGATATTTACGTAAAGTCTTGAACGACTACAATGAGGATCAGAGGAATAGTAACTGTGGAAAATACCGCCTAACAAATGCCAAGCCAGCCTCAGCAAGGACCCACTTGCTATTTGAAGTAAAAGCATCAAGCCTTAAACAAACTCGAGTCTTAACATGAGATCCTTGAAAGAGTTAATTTCATCAAAGACGAGATAAGCACTTGCCAACATGGTATCCAAAACCAAAGATGAATCTTTACATAGATGGTAGCTGCTTTCAACATCACCCAAAGTGGAGAACACCAGAACTCCACTGAGTCAGTAAACCATAAACAGACACTACTTGAAACACTTAAGCATCGCACGGTTGTGAAACTGTTTTTTCTGACTCTGTTCGCCATGCTTTGGATTCATTAACAATTCCATCAACTTCTTGGCAGTGACATTCATGAACTAGCAGCAAAGAGAAGATAGCTACTACAAATTTCATAGACCCTCGTTCATCAAAAAATTTCATAGACCCTCCAATTAGTGAACAAATTATCCCATCAAGTGAGATCTGCATACATTTACTGACTTGTAATGTACATTGATTCAAGAGAACAGTTCATTGTAAATACTGCAAAAAATTCTCTGTGACCCACCTCTGATGACAATCACAGCCTCCTTCCTAAATCTAAAATACAGGGATGTGCAGAGAGAAGAAGAGAAAGAAATACGTTAGCACTATATAATAAACCTTTATGTCCCAACTACAGCAGACCTCAAATTTTCCAGTTACACTAACTGGAGGGAACTTGGTAGTTTGAATATATCCACTTCGATAGAAAGTTGAAGGAAGATGGACCTAACCTAAAACTTTATTAAAATATATTCGAGGGGCTATAAGTTGAGATATCCAACTGACACAGGGTGGTGATTAATTAATGAGATATGGAACACCTGACAAGGGTAAAGGTAACTCAAATTAGCGAGAGTGATGGATGAAGTATTCCTAGCTTGTCTATATGAGCTAAAATCATCAAGGAATGAAGTTTAGGTTTAATACCATCAACCTCAAACTGATGATTAGCTCTAACCTGATCACTAATATCATGCAGCGGATAAATGCATCTGGATATTTTCCATCAGCTTGTGTGTGAGATCCCTCTTGCTTCCAAGATGCTAGTGGCTATATAGACAATGGTAGTCGATGACTACGACTATGGTGGATATCGTATTAGAAAAACAAGCAGAGCTGCATTTGTAGCGACTGCCTAAGACAAGGAAAGCAGAGGAAAGAAATAAAAAATAAAAATTCGACATCAGATCATGGTAATTGGGAGTAGCCTAGTGTGCCCACCACCACAACGGGGAGTGGCTTGCAAGATCAACCATTGGCTCACACAGAAAGATGCGTGCACATTATGGTGTTTGCTTAAAATACATATCGATCAATACAACACAACGACATTTACAATCTAATCATGGAGTTTATTGTGGTTCATTAGATGATAGAACACTACCTGCGAGACACCCTACATGTGAGACAACACGAAGTATTTCATTTCTCGTATTCCTCGAGTGTGATAGATAATCTCTAACCGCTACCAAATTTTGATTAGGTTATAGGGCAATTGAACTGGAATCATTAATCAAAGTTCCAAAGCTTTGATTTCCGTTCACTCGCAGATTACAATTACCATAGAAGACAATGCAACCCAATGACCTCCAAGGAAATTACCACTACTAGTCAATATAGATAAATCAAGCCAGAAGCGTAAAATTGAAACCTTTACCTTCTCGACAAGGATCCTGTCACCAACACGAAGAGTAGGGTACATAGAAGAGGAGGGTATGTGCCGAATCTCTGAAAAGGTAGACCATAAAAGCACTACCACCAAGAGCCTCATGAACCCATCAAGCCCCGGCCATCGGAGAAACTCCCAACTCTGACATGGCATCCACCGGAGCGAAGGATTGGTTATAAGAAACTGGTACAACGCAGAAGGCCTCAAGAAACTCATTTCAGGAATTTGATGGCACAGAGAAAGAATACAACTAAAACCCACAAAGTTAAGAATTACGATAACTAATACAAACACAAAAATGAAGACAATATGCGGAGAGAAAGTCAGAAATGATAGGTGGAAATGGGAATATGTTTTGGCGTTGGACTACAGTGTTCCTTGGTGACTAAGTTCCCATATATGTGGGACGACACACAGACCTTTTCAGTAAAATATTTCCTTTAACGTTTCTAGAATCTTCTGTTAATTCTTGGAACGATGTTACTTCAATCAGATGTGAGAATGCATGTATCTAATGTTCTCCATCCTTTCTTTCTTTTTTCTATATTAATGTTCTCCATCCTTTCGATAGGACTGTTATCACACCAGTTCCATATGTAAACTTTCTCAAAGTAATTCAGTTAAATAATATTTCGCGGTCCTAATCATTATTTGTATACCAAAAACTAAGATTCCGGAAATATCAGCTAAAAAATCTTCAAACACAATATGTTCTTCATTAAAGTATGTTTTAAATGTTTGTGATTTTTATGCATGAGCGACTCATTTGGGAAGCCTCTTATACGCCAAAACACCACATGAAATTCACGTGGAGGTGATTCTGGTGCGGGCATTGATACAAAATCCTGGGTTTTGATCAATTGCTTCAACTTTACAAAATTTGAGAAATGGTTTAGATGAGGATGCTTTTGAAACTCTTAAATGAATGTCAATATAGCGGAGCTACGCCCCATTTATCAGTAGAGCAGCAGCAGCAGCTATGGTAATTACGCTGAGGATTTGAATTAGGAAAGCCATTTTGGGCTTCAGTTTGGTATCTTATCTTGCACTATACACACCTGCCCACGGAAATGAACTGCAAAGGCCGAAACCCCAAAGCCCCAACAAAAAAGTGGTCCTCCAAACCAACCAGAAGAGATTGAATTCGAAACACCCGGGACCATGATTATATATGACGTCTATGGACCCTGGTAACGAATCCACTATCCGGCAACCTTCTGTTGCGGGTTCTTCGAGCAAGGCAAAAAGGGTTGGTATGAAACACCATAGTCGATTTGCATGGCAGCTTTTTGCGACTGTCAAGCAGCCAATATGGGCGGTAGTCGGTAGAAGCCCAAAAATCGTGAGGAGTTTTTCTAGAGAACTGTCTCTAAGAGCAGCACAACCCATAGCAGTCACAAAGAAACGATAAGCATAATTTATTTCCTCATTACATTGGCCTCTGATGGGCAGGTTGATTGCCCTGTTTAGGCCATATTGGTTAGTTTCTAAAGATGAAAATAAGACTTGTAGTTCCCAAATTTGGAACAAAGATTCACCTGATTCTAATAAGGAGGGTGGATTAAGCTTACGCAAGGGCAAGACCTACAGAACTTTTGGGTTGGAGTCCCAGTGCCAATATTCATTCCAGTTAGGCTTTCCCGGTTCCAGTCTCAAGTCCTTGAGTAGGCTGTAGCCAAAAGATGAAACCCAAAAGAAAATTATTCTCCAAAAGAAATCACAGCGGAAAAATCTTTACAGAAATATAACGAGGTGAAGTGCTCTTACAGTTCGAATATTTTTTAGAAAAAGGAAAAAGGCAAAGGGCAAAGATAATAAACAATCACACAAAAGGTGGAAAATGAGGTAATTATAAACTCTGTTTGTGGTAAAATTTTACGCTCTCTAATATTTTAACACAATTAAATATTATAATATAATCTCTATCACCACATTAAATTATTATTTTTTAGTCTAAAAAAATATAAAAAATTATTTCTCCTCACGATTTCATTAAATCTAATAATTAAAATTTTAACAATGTTATCCGCACAGATGTCAAAGTGCCAGAAATATCGGACAGCACTTCGTTGGGTAATTAATTGTGTGCGCTAAAGTCAAAGAAAGTCGGATCTTATCTCCATTATTGAGGACTGACGATCTAGAAAGTGCTGTGACTCAAAACACAAACGAACGAACAAACCGAACCTCATTCCCAAATCCAACATGATAAAAATTGACCAGCCACGGATCAAGACAACCTCACAGTGATCCCACCCAAAGCAAAGATATCCCATTCCTCGTCTCTCACGGAACGACACGTGTGGAATAGATGGGTCCCACCAAACCAACCATCTCGCGCCCAGTCATCTCTTATCTGACACCACAGCTTTCTAATCCCCAAACGAGGTGGATCGGAACACAAAAATCCCTAAATTATATGTTGGTCTGCTTCAGTGACCCCTTCGTGTATCCTCTGTAGCGACGAAAAAATGCATCTCCTACTTCCTCTCTGTTTCTTGCTGAATTTTTCGTTACTCCTGGTATATGCAGCGGCGTACAATGAATCCCCAAGCAGCTCGAGCATCATCTTCGCTACACTTGGCAGATTGGACTATGCCTTCGACGTCTTCGCGCTCCCAGCATTGGACCCACCTTCAGTCACCGACGAAATCCGAATCACCGACGGCCAATCTGTCAATTTCAACGGCCACTTCCCTCCCTCCTCCTCCCTCCTCTCTCCCTTCCTGACCCAGTCTGGCATCCAAACCAGGGTCCGGACCGAGACGCCTTCTCTCCAGCTCATCTACGTTACAGAAAGGAATGGGACCTCGAACATATACTACGATGCAGTTTATGGGGATGGTCTGCGGAGCCCCAGATTACGGTCAACCCTTGAAGTTTCTGAACGGGTTCAAATTCGTTTGTTGGGTTCTGTACAGGGCAAGCAACGGATTTCGATGAAGGATAAGCCGAGCTTGACTGGGGAGGGCATGTTGGTGTACGTTTCAACTCACGAAAACACGGGCGAGCCAAGGACGAGTTGGGCGGCTGTGTACTCGACCGAGTTGACGACTGGTTTGACGCAGAGGCTGACCCCTTATGGTGTGGCGGATTTTAGCCCGGCGGTGTCCCCGTCTGGGGTTTGGACCGCTGTGGCTTCGTATGGGGTAAAGGGTTGGGACGGTGAGGTCGAGGAGCTCAGCACGGACATCTATGTTTTCTTGACTCGGGACGGCACTCAACGTGTCAAGGTAGTTGAGCATGGTGGGTGGCCGTGTTGGGTAGACGAGTCGAATCTATACTTCCACAGGAGAGGTGATGATAAGTGGTGGAGTATTTACAGAGCGAAGTTACCGATTGAGGGACCGATTACTACCGAGTCAGTTGTTGTTGAGCGAGTCACCCCAACGGGTCTCCACGCGTTCACGCCAGCTACCACACCAGGGAACAAGAACTTCATTGCTGTGGCTACGAGGAGACCCAATTCGAAGTTTCGCCACATCGAGCTGTTTGACGTGGTTAAGAACGAGTTCAAGGAGCTAACTCGTCTCGTGTCGCCCCAGACTCACCACTTCAACCCGTTCATCTCTCCCGACTCGACGCAGATCGGGTACCACAGATGCAGAGGCAAAGGAACTGGAAGAAAGAGCACCCAATTATTGCTCGAGAATATTCTGAGCCCCATGCCCGAGCTCTCACTCTTCAGAATCGACGGTTCCTTCCCTTCTTTCTCACCAACGGGTGATCGGATCGCGTACGTCGATTTCCCCGGCGTTTACGTTGTGAACCGGGATGGTTCTAACCGGCGTCAGATTTATCCGGAAACCTCATTCTCAACAGCCTGGGATCCAGTACGGAAAGGGATCGTATACACCAGCACGGGACCCACTTTTGCTCCGGAGAGCACCGAGGTAGATATCATTTCCATCAACATCGACGAGGTCGACGGAGCTAGTTTCACGAAGCTGACCACTGACGGGAAAAACAACGCCTTCCCTTCCCTGTCACCCGATGGTAAATGGATCGTGTTCCGGTCAGGTCGGTCGGGGCATAAGAACCTGTACATAATGGACGCCGTGGACGGGGACAGAGGTGCTCTCCACAGGTTGACAGAGGGCCCGTGGAGCGACACGATGTGCAGTTGGTCACCGGACGGTGACTGGATTGCGTTTGCCTCGGATCGGGAGAACCCGGGTAGTGGGAGCTTCGAACTGTACTTGATCCACCCAAATAGGACCGGGTTGAAGAAGTTGTTTCGAAGCGGATCAGGTGGAAGGGCCAACCACCCAACATTCAGTCCTGACGGGAAAAGCATAACGTTTACTTCAGACTATGGGGCCGTATCGGCAGAGCCAATCTCGAACCCACACCATTATCAGCCATATGGTGAGATTTTCACGATGAAATTGAACGGCTCTGATCTGAGGAGACTAACTCATAACTCGTTCGAGGATGGGACACCTGCGTGGAGTCCCACATATATAAAGCCCGCTGACGTCGATTGGCCAAAAGGTGGGCCACGGTGCTCGTTCGAGGATTGTCACTGGCTCAATGAGATGCCGAAGGAAGACGCTGGGGTTGCACTAACCAGGCCTCAGTGCGGTGCCCCATAACCACTCTCTTGTAAAGTATACAAGTATATGTGTATAATGCATATAAACAGAGTGATCTTAAAGTACGATGCGACTACGAGCAAGCAGCTTTGTACAAGGTGTTCATAACCCTTTTGGAGGAGTTGGCTTATGTATGTTGTAGCTTCTTTGATATATATATGTGTATATATATATATATATGCTGGCTCCCGCATTGCCTATTATACTGTTTCTGGTTGTCTCTGGAGATCAGTGTTAACTATGATGCTGTTAATGTCTGCAGAATGTAGTTCTGAAGTTCTGTATCTGCAGAGCTTCGTCTGTTTTTGTTTTGTGTAGTTTGCTAGCTCCCTGGGCTGGCTGGTTTCTGAAACATAAACCATTTCAAGTGCATATTTTGTTAGTCATAACTTATAACTAGGTGGCTAGACTGTCGTAGTGATACTTCTGTTTGCATAGAAGATAGATGCCACTACACATGCATTTAACGTGCACGGCAATTTTGCTTGGCTGACCCTCTCTAATCGTCGCCGCCTCTGCTATTCTACTCCATCGTTCGGTTTCTTTTTACGTTGATTTCAGCTTGCGGCCTTTATGAGTCATCTTAACTCTTTGTACGTTTGAGTATTTATGGTCATTCGACTCCCTAATTTGTCCGTACGTCCGTCGCCTCTTCAGAAGGTATGGTATATTTATAAGGGCATGTAACCGGGTTTTTAAACCTCTTGATTAATAAAATTCTAGAATTTTTATGATAATATATATATATCAATCTTCGTTTTCTTCCAAATGTTGAACACAGTTATTCTATATTGGCAAGTGATGGTTACTTTTTGCCGGTTATACTTTTCTTTGTTTCATGGAAACGATTGAATTGTAAATCTGAGTTTTTTTTTAACTTAGAAAAAAAAAGTACTATCTGGATTTAAGATAACAGTTTTATATATATCAAGAAATCAGGTTGCCACAAGAGAAAAGGGGCAAACTACCAGCCGTATAATAATTTGTTCCAAATTACTATTTTTTTAGTAATTAACTCTCTTGTTTATTTTGCAACTCATCACCGAAATTAAGAATTAATGTAAGAAAGACCACGTGACATAGTAAAATCTATTTAAATAGAGATTAATTATAATTTTCTTTGAGCGTGCAAGCCCAACGTAGCCCTACATTTAACCCCACCCAAAAAAAGACCTATGAACAGAGCCGGCTCAAGTCAAAGGGAGGCCTAAGGCGTATAAATTATTAGGATTTTTATATATTTTTTAATATAAAATATTTAAAATTATTTGAAAATAATTATTAAATTTAATATAAAATATTCAAACACTCCATTAATTGTTTGTTATGGGCTCTCATACATGACGTTAAGGCCCTATAACTTGCATAGTTAAGAAATTTATAACGGTTTTTTTTCCTTTTTAGCAAAGTTTAGAAATCGAAAAATGATTAACAGGCGGGAAGAAATATATCACTTGAGAAAAAAAACAGTCAACTTATAATAAAAAAAATGAAAAAATTACATCTTGTCATTCCTTTTTTTTTCTTAGCTTAGTTATCTTTTATTTTATTTTATTTTTGCTCTTTAAGGGGCATTGCTTAGGGTGAGGCCTCAGGCTATCACCTAAGTTGTCTTACCCTTTAGCCGACCCTGCCTATTACTCAAAGTTTACTCATCTTGTTAAAAAAAATTCCTTATTTTTCCTAACTATGCATGGAAACTCTGGCTAGCACTTCCATCTCGAGATCGAACTTGTTTGTAGGTAAGAGTGAGTATCGGAACAGATGGAACCGGAATAGCAAATTCCAATTTCGTTCCGGTATTCATCGGAATGCAATTTTTTTTTTGTACCAGCTCCTTCTGGTATTTTACTGGAACCGGAATTTTTGAAATCGGAACCAAAAATTCCAATTCTGCATGTGGGCTTTTTTGGGGCCTTAACGAGCTAAAAATATTTTTTGGACCGAATTTTAGAAGTGTTAGCCCAAGGTTGTTTTACAAACAATCTATAAATAATTTTGATGATAACAAAATATTCTAAGTTTCAAAGACTTTTAGATTTTACTTTGTCAATCCACAATTTCCAAGTTATATTTCAAAGGATTGAGGTTATCTCTCTTAAATATTTATAAAGTGCACTTGAACACCATTACATAAGTTGATAAGATCAATTTTTCATATTGTAGGTGTTTAAAAAAGTTTTGGAATGGATTGAACACTTTGAAGTTGCTGAAAAACTCTTCAGCACTTATAAGTGTCGACACATTGTTGGATGGTGTCGACACATTGCACTACAACCCGAAAGTTTACATTTTTCGGAACTCAAAGTGAATTTTTGTCTAAGTATTGGAAGTGTCGACACATTGGAGCATAGTGTCGACATATTGAACTAACACCCGAGAGTTTGCATTTTCTGGCCTTCAAAGCGATTTTTTTGACTAATTGTTGAAGGTGTCGACACATTGGACCATGGTGTCGACACATTGAACTAACACCCGAGAGTTTACATTTCAGGACCAAGTTCAATGTGTCAGCACATACAATCAATGTGTCGACACATTGTGCGAAATTTCAGATTCTCTGGAAACGACGCCAACTCTTTTTAAATGGTTCAAATTGTCTTCTAACCACTCCAACGGCTCTCCAGCTTTCCAAGAAGACCCTTTATGACCGTTGAAGACCTAGAAGCTATAAAAAGAAGAAGATGGAGAGAGAGGAGAGCTCGACCATCAACGAAATATCTAGAGTGAGAAAGCCAATATCCAAAGTTTTCATTTGATGATTCTTCCAAGATCAAAGCTCTCCTTGTTCAATCTTCCTCCATTGCTCATTATTGAGGACCTAGCCTCCAAAGAGAGAGACATTTCTTGAATAAGGGACAACACACTTGCAATCACATCTTGCCCTAACTTCTATAGAGAGAAAGTTTGTTGAAGAAGAGGAAAAACAACACCTACCGAGAGAACTTGTGCTCCCACCTGCAAAACTTTAGGTTTCTTTCAATAATCTCATCTTATTGCATCTTATTGAGGTTTACACTTGCTGATTTGGCTTAGAGAGTCATTCCATACAATTTGAGCTTTTAATTGGGTTATTTGGCTAAGAGAGCTATTCACCTGTGTACTCATTCTTTGTATAACATTTGAGTGTTGTGTGAACACTTGTTGAGTGTTGGGAAAACACTTGGTTCTACTTGTGAGAGTAGAAGAAATCCTCTAGGTTGTGAGGATTTGTGAGAGTTGAAGTGTAAGCTCTAAAAACACTTGGTCCTACTTGTGAGAGTAGAAGAAATCCTCTAGGTTGTGAGGATTTATGAGAGTTGAAGCGTGAGCTCGCAAAACGCTTTGTAAAGGTTCTTTGGCACCCAGGAAGCTAAGGTGTATTCGCTATTTGGAGAATAGTGGAAGAAGCCCAAGGAAGTCAATTGCCTTGGGGGTGGACGTAGGCAAGTGTTTGGTCGAACCACCTAAAAACTACGGTGTCATCTCTCTAACTCTATCTCTCTTACATTTTAGTACTTTTTCATACTTGTGGAGTTTTATGCTTTATCATTCCTTGCTTATATTTGGCATAGCATTAGACACATTTAGTTCAACATTATTATTTGTTAAAGAATGGTAGATTTCAGATCTGCTTGTTTAGCGAAAAAGTGATAAGTTTTTGTTAAATTAACAAGAAGATCCAAATTTAGTTTTATGCTTTATCATTCCTTGCTTATATTTGGCATAGCATTAGACACAAGAAGATTTTTCTATTATTCATCATAAATTAACAATAAATATCAACATTCAACCAAAATATATATATTAAAATACAAATTCAAACAAATTCGGTACTCATCCTATGTTATACTTTATTTTGAGTCCTCTTTTTTTTAAAAAAAAAATCGGAATAGAAAATTTCAATATTTTTTAGTTGTTCATCATAAATTAACAATAAATGTAAAATTTTCATCCAAAATCTAGATTATAAAATAAATATTCAATCAAATTACATATGTTATACTTTTATTTTGAGCACTATTTTTATTTTATTTGTTTAGAAAAATTGGAAGGTTCCGGTTCCGAAAATTGTCAAAAATTACTTCTTATTTTTGTTCCAGTATATGCCAGAACCGAAATGAGATTTCGGAAATCAGAAGTGAAATGAAAATTCCGATTCTTAATGTAACTTTTTCTCACCCTTATTAACAGGGGATTCAAATTCAGTCCAAAAACTGATATATTCTAATACATTAACATGCCAAATTGAGTCGGTTAGTGTATTAAGGGTTCAGTACCTCTATTTTTTGTATTATTTTTTAGATAACTTGATTTGAGCTGTCAATCAAAGTTATTAATGCAGTGACTGAATGTGAACCGCTTATTAAGACTTGGACAAAATTTTACTCTTATAACGGAGCGTCCCCCCTCCTTAATTATCTCTGCAATTCTTATCTTACCTAAAAAATTGACAGAAAATGTGTCACACGTGTTTATTATTGTCAGACTTTTAAAAAAGAAACATATATTATGCATGCTTTAGTGATCTCTGCGTTACGTGAAATTCTCAAATTTAAATGGTGGTGAGCTTCAGCCTAACTTCATAATAGTTCATCCTCGAAAGGTCTTTTTTTTCCAAAAAAAAAAACGAAAGTACTTTGTATTGTCAAGTTTGTTAGCTCGTAACACCGACTGATTTCTAGAACTACAACTAAGAACTCCCATAATACCAAGCTAGACAAGAGATGAGAAAATCCAAACATGGGCATTGAAGGTTCACCTAATCAATAGTTCATTACCGCTAATATAATCTCAAAGTTATGGGTTATGTTCGTTTTGAGTAAAAATGTAAGATTTTAGAGAAGCTGTGAATATTTATGTTGAATAGTGTTTTATTGGTGTTTGTGTAAAGTGGAAAGAGAAATGATTTGATGTAATTGTTTAATAAAAAAGTATTAGAGTTATGTGAAAAAATATATAGAGAAAAAATTTATGTTGAATAAAAAAATTAAAAATTATTGGAGATTGTGTAAAATGTATTGGTGTTTTTGTTTGAATTTTGAATATATTCGGTGATAATTTTGTGAATATACTTAGAATCCTGAAAAAAATGTGAAAACGAACATATCTCTATCACCTCTTTCACAAACTATTCTCTATAAACAATTGATAACTTCATTAACTCAAAAAGTAAATGAGTAAAAATAAATAAAAAGTGTAAACAACTGACAAAAAAATCATAAAACATGACTTGATGTTCATCTAATTATCATTTGACAAATTTAAATTTGATTTATTTTTCTGTAATTAATATTTTATAACAAATTTTATTAACATGGTTTCAAAATGAGGCAGAAACAAGAGATGTGCTCCCAAGATCTTCCATTTCTTGGGCAAACACGTGTAAAGTCTCCCTCCCCCCCCCCCCCAGAAAATATTTTTCAATTTTTAGTTATATCTCTTAAATCTCTCATGCTCCACAGTTCCTAAAATCAGCAACAGAAAAATATTTAGTCAAAATTACTATTTTGTGGAAAAAAATATTGAGTGTTTGATCCAAAAATAAAGATTAATTATTATGCAGATAATATATAACTTTTTTAGTAATTGATCTATAATCTTTGATTACTAGATACATGTTCACTTTCTAAATCATTAAAAATATGTTGAATTTTTATATATATATTGTATCGTGTCTATTTATAAAATTATTATTACTATTACTATAAATATATAACAAGATAAATAATTAATTGTAATAGTAGCCACCCTAAGACAAACAGTACTTAGTTCCCCCACATATTGCAAATTTATCGTATCACATGCATTTTACAAGTAAGATAATTAATTAAGTTGTTTATCAAAGGATTCTCTCTAAGTTTTATTATATGAGATTGCAACTCATATTGTTTTAAGTTAATCAATCCATACCCCTGTCATATAAATTAGAATTTAACTCAAAATTCAAATGAATAATTTTTAAAAAAAAAAGTGGATAAAAGGGATAAAAAAAATCAAAAAACAGGACTTGATGTTCATCTAATTATAATATGACAATTTTGATTTTTATTTAATTATTATAGGACAAGTTTTATTAAAATGATTTCAAAGTCGTCGTATCACATGCATTTTACAAAACGGCATGATAATTAATCAAGTTGTTTATCTAATGCTGCTAGCTTTTTTTTCTAAGCTATCTAACGCTTCTAGCTTACGTATGCATAGATGTCACAATGTTGCGTCACCGGGTGGACAGGTGTTAACATGGTGGCAGCTTGATTCTCGCAAATATTTATTTATTTCTTTTTATTTTTTATTTTCTAAGCAGCCGGGATAAAAGCACAAGTGAAGTGCTAGCCCCAATAGGAAGTCCTGGGAAATCTTTTTTTTTCTCTCGAAAAATAACGAATGCATTAAAAACTTGTAAACAGAATGAACACAGAGATAACAAGATGAACACAACAAAGACACAACAAAACGAACACAACCAGCAAGACCCCTGAACGGATCAGAGGAACCACTATAAACTTCATGCAGGGCAGATGAAGTGGTGGCCGGACACAGTAGACAGAGCTACTAGGACCTGAACAAGCCAGTAAAGAAGTGTCACAACCGGCGCGTAGCAAGACCCAACAAAGGGCCGGAAGAGAGCCACAAGGACTCGAAAAACCCACCGAAGGACCGGACAACAAAGGCCAAACAAGGCAGCAACAAGCAAAAACAAAACACAACCACGAAACACAACAAAAAAAACAAGCCCAAAAAGAGGGGCAGCCCCAAACGGGCGAAAGCACAACAAAAAACAAGCCCTAAACAAAGGGGCATACTCAAACGAGTTTATTTCTGGTAGGACCGGCGGCGGCCGGTGTGGGCCGAGGCTGGAGGAGGAAAGAACAGCGGAAAATGGAGGACATGAGTCACTGAGTCCTGTCCGGCGAAGATGAGAACGAGGTGGAGGCCGGACGCGCTCCTAGAGTGGTCGGCGCGTGAGATCCACGCGCACCGCGTGGGGCGCGTGGATCAACACGTGTCGGCCTGGGAACGTCGGGCGACCATGGTTGTGAAGCGCGTCACCTACTGAAGACCACCAGATGGCGCGTGTCCACGGGGAAGGGGCGAATACCTCCGAACTCCAAGGAGAAGTCACCTGCAAACAAAACAAAAAAAAACACCAAAACCAATCGAAAACTAATCGAACCAGAGAAGAGAAAAGGAGAGAGAAGATGGATGAAGGAAAAAAGAAAGGGAAAAAGGAGGAGGGGGATGAGAGAGTCGGAGCTCCCCCCCTCCTCCGTAGGGATGCGGGGGGTTTGGGAAGAACATAAGGGTTTTTGGTTGGGAGAGAACGTAATGACATTTGGTAGCTAATCTCACCAAAAACACGTCCCTGGGAAATCAATTTGTGAGAAATGATTTCCCTGTATTTGTCTTCGTTCTAGCTGGCCCTCCCAGGGAAGGCCCTTACAGGCACTTGCGATCCATAAAGCCTCCGGCTCCGCGGGTGGCGGCCCGCGTTTCCACACAGATCGCGGAAAGCTTTAATTTTCTTTGGAAATTCAAAACCACTTAGGTTGTATTTGCATATTAAAATTTTGGGGAGGTTAAAATTTTAGGGTATTGAATTTGGTGAAAAATTGAAGAGAGGTGATTTTTAATATTTATTATAGTGAAAAGTAATGATGTGATAGGGAGAGAGATATTATATTATAATTCTTTATTGTGTTAAAATTTTAGGAGGTGTAAAATTTTTGTTAACCAACCCACCTTTGGGCATTTAAAAACTACAACGGTATGTACAAAATTGTTTCCCGTGTGATTGTAATGTTTTGACTCTTGTGGCCTGTATCCCTTCGGTTCCAGTTATGAAACTTGATTTATAAAAGAAAAAAAAAATACATACTGTCAGGAGAGGATCTAAACGAGTTGATGTCTTCGAGGTTAAGGACATAGAAAGGAAAGTACTGCTACACCTAGCTGCCTTTATTTACTTTAAAGAAAAATAAACGAATCAAGTCCAGCATGAACCATGATTTTTCAGAAACACTCATTTACGCTTATTACGAAAATGAACAAGAATTTAACAAATGCTTTCCTTGTTAATTCAAGACAGTCAATCGAAGTTTATCTATTCGTAGTTTGGCATGAGGGGATCATAAGACCCATCAATAGTAATGAAAGTGTCAACAAATTTGGCAGCAACTGAAGCTATGGTAAGGATGAGGGCCCCGATAATCACGATTTGAGCGCAAAGCCACTTTTCGCTGTACTTTTGCTTCTCCTTCTTGTACATCTCCAAGGGGAAGTAAATTCCGAGAAACCAAAACGCAATACCATCAACAAGTTGAAGAGAGTCGTTATAGACCGCTAAAAACATTGACATCACAGTGGTTGTGATCACGAAACCGCTCCTGCAAACCAACCGCAAGAGGTTTGTTTTGAAGGTGAAACACGGGATAGGGATTTCAATGTCTTTGGTGGCGAATTCGCAATTCGTGACTACTCCTCCTATGAACTTCTCAACCATGGCGAACATGGGTTGGGAAAAAATTTGGCACCAACATGGTTGATTAGCATGGCAAGACTTCTAATGTCAAGCAGCCAATATGGATTCCAGAAAGAGCTGTAAGCGACGCTCTCTCCAAAAGCAGCATACTCGAGGCCGCCATAGACAAGATAGACAAAGGTTGTGGCCACAAGACTAAATTTGGTGGCCTTCTTCATGATCTGATTGGCGACGTCTGGCTGTGGGGATTCAATTGTATCCTGTTTTTGTTTTTATTTTTTCACATTAATAATTGGTTAGTTCGACATTTTATTCATATAACATGAAAGAAAAAGATCAATTTGATCTAATTCATAAACCTTCGACAAAAATATACCTCAATGTCTACAAGGACACTGAAGAAATCGTATGCAAGAGCTATGTCCCCGAATGCTTTGAAGATCCCCCTCATCTTTTGGGCTCGAGTTACGTTGTCAAGGCTCGTTCCACCCGTACGTCCCTCGATCTTCCCATTTTCTGGTAATTGATAAAGGCAAAATAAAATTGAAGAACCAATTTTGTCCTCCAAAATAAGTCAAGATTCGAAACAAAAAGTAAAAAATAGTGATAAAAATTAGTAGGATGGACCTGTAACTCTACCGATGCTAAGGCCAAGACCAATTGCTGAAAAAGTTATGAACGTCACAAGTGAGAGACTGGAGAGCCACCCCAACTGATCAAAGTTGGGAATTTGCGAGAAAAATATTTGAATCACGCCGGCTGCAATGTTATATGGTTTCTGATTAACTCGACATGTACGCTTGCCATGGTGACAAGCATACCATATCAGGTCCCTAGATGGGATCAAACACAAAGAGGACCAATTAGCAGGTCTGGATTCAGTCCAGACCGTACGGGTCCAGACCTGTCCAGACCCACGGTCTGGACCCGCACGGGTCTGGACTGAATCTCGTCCCCCAATTAGCGCCCAGATCAGTTCCAAACAGCACTATTAACATTTATAAACCAAATCATTTCAATCGTTGTCTCATTTCAAACTTACGTCATCCTGAATGCCGCTTGTTGTGTGTATTTACTGACAACGACAAGAAGATTCAGGTACTGAACTACAAAACATACTATGGCATGTCTTCTACCTAGAAAATTACAACAACCCAAAAAGATCAGAGTCCAGATCTGGTTTATGAAAGCAGCCACTTAGATATAATTTCACTACAAAATGAAAAGAAGCTAGTTGGGACTACCAAGGTTGGATTCAACGACGTCCATATAACTATTTTTCTTTCCAGTGTCGGTATTTTTCCCAGGACGGTTGAGGAGGAACCTGGAGGTGTAGTAAGCCAGGAAGGAGAAATAGATCATCGTGGCGGGACCAGCAACCCATCCAAGCTGAGCCATGTTCTCACTCATTAACATCAACGAGTCCGACGCAAGTACACTAGTCGTTATGAGAGCACATGTGCTCCAAATCCCTGCAAGTTGAGGAAGTAAGTTAATTAAAGACAAACGAAGTAGAAGAATAAACACTATAATTTAATGTGGTTTGTCAAGATTTCCCAAGTTCGTGGGTAGAAAAAATGTTTTCTTCTTCACTAGAACAAAAGGAACTCTCTTAGAGACCTCTCTCTCCATAATCTCACTGTAAGATTATGAAACTGATTTGGTTGCTTAACCAAAACAGGTTATGGTATTGATATTTATACACAAAAGTGTGATAACAAGATAAAGACGTAATTTGAATACAAAAGATACAAATTATGAAATAGCTGTTAGGATCTTCACTAAATATGTAAGCGGTTAGGATCTCTTAGAAATCTGTGAGCTGTTACTCCTTATCCTTGTCTCTGTCGTCATCAGAGTTTGAAATTTGTGAGCTGTTACTCCTAACACTCACCCTCTAAGCCTTAAATCTTTTAATCCTCCAAAGAAGAGAACCTAATTCCAATAAGAAATAAACAAGTCTCGATTCCAATTCTACGAGGACTAGCATTTAACACCAACAATGACCGAAAGATACAAGTTACCAGTTCTCTTGGATTGGCCAACAACAGCGCTCTTGGGACGTTGGCCATCGTTGTCCAAGCCCTCGGAGCTGCCTAGTGGGAGCCTAACGTCGCCGGAAAGCTGGTCAGTAGTGGCAGTATCCTCAACCATTTTTGTTATCAAAGGCGACTAAGATAAAATCTTTTTGCGCGAGATAAAATACTGACGGTAAGGTGGGGGTTTTCCGTGTGCTTCAAGGACGCAAAGAGTGGCCTCCATCTACGGGGAGCCCACACGGGTTTCTTTTTCTGACCACAAGACAAAGAGCGTGGTGGCAAGTGGCCCCACTACTGAAGTTATCATTGGCCCTTGCCCTGGATCGGGCTCCTCTGCCTTTGGCTTGTTCTTCGAGCTTTCATACTTCGGAGTCTCGGACGCCAGTACCGTGTGAGACTCATCTCTCTGAGCTGGTCTTTCCGCCGAGGAAAAAGTCGGTGAAATTCGAAAAGGAGTTGCCTTGCGAAGGTAGGATTTTTTCTGTGCTGTTTAGCTGTAGTTTATCCCAAAAAAAATATAGGACTGCTCTTAGTAATGGCGGAACCAGGATTGAAATCTATGGGTATCGAATTTTAGAGGCAAAATGATAAGAAAATTTTTTTTTCGTAATACAAAAAATTGGAGTTACAATGTCAAAAATGAAAGATTAAAAGCATTAAAAATATTATAATACATATATCGTACTATGTACTAGAACTGAAAAATGACAATTGTATCCTACGACTTTGCATCTTCTGAAAATGTTGCAAAATGACTTCATTCTAATAGTTTTAAAAACTTCTTGCTCAATGTACACTATCATGCAATCATTCATCCAATCGTCTCTCATCCTATTACGCAAATCACTTTTAATGATCTTCACTAATGCAAAAAACACTCTTTCAACGGATACAGTCGCAACTGGTAAGACCAATGTCAACTCAATAAGTCGATAAAATAATGGAAACAGAATATTCTTTTTTGTCTCAACCATCTTCACAACAAGATCTTCAATATCTTGAAGTCTAGAAAATGCATCATTTCTTCTAACGTCTCTAATATAGGTATTAAGCTGACTTTTAAGTATCAAACGATCATCTACTGTGAAATCTTCTGGATAAAGCTCAGCAAGACGACATAACTTAATATGATCAAACGCTGAGAATGAGTTTTTTGGATCATGCTATGCAAAGAAGTAATTTCGTACTTGCCTTTGTGAACCGATTATCCATCTCCTGAGTGATCAAATCAATAACCTGGCAAAACACTTCCACAAGAAAATGATGGAAATAAGTAATAGGTTGCCCTCCACGCCTCAAATGACTACGAATTGGTATGATGTCTTCCATATTCGGCACACTAATAGAGTTATCAACAGAAAAAGTTTTAACTTCTTCCAAAAAACCATCTCATTCTATCTCTCTCAATTCTTGCAACTGTTCCTTCACAACTTCAACCAAACTCATAGCATTAACAATATCTTGATCTTTTCGTTGTAAGGCTTGTGACAATTCGTTTGTAATTCCCATTATATTCTTCAACAGATGCATAGTGAATACAAACTCAAAATTTTCCATCTTATCCATCAAACTCATAGCCAGTGATCTTTGTTCTAATAGAGTATCATCCTCTTTTATGTCTTCAAGCACTTCCAATACTGATGATAGTGAAGAGACGGATTATTGTAAGGTAGTATGAACCCCAACGAATGTCACCTACAATATTATAGGAATTACAAAACTATAAACAAATTAAAAAAAGAACTAAATGGTCTATTAATATTGTAATGAAATATAATAATCACCTGGTCGTGCGAGACTGGTTTCTTGATTTTTGATTAATTGATTAAAAGCAAAATAAAATTGAGGAACCATATTTAGTAGTCCTCCAAAATAAGCCAAGATTCGAAACAAAAAGCCAAAATTAGTTATAAAAATTAGTAGGATGGACCTGCAACTCTACCGATGGTAACGCCAAGGCCAATTGCTGAAAAAATTATGAACGTCAACGCTGAGAGATTGGAGAGCCACGCCAACTGATCAAAGTCGGGAATTTGCGAGAAAAATATTTGAACCACGCCGGCTGCAATGTAATATGGTTTCCGATGAACTCGACATGTACGTTTGCCACTATGGTGGCAGCCATACCATATCAGGTCCCTTCGTGGGATCAAAACACAAAGGACTCATTAGCGCCCCCCGAGTTCCAAACAGCACAATTAACATAATAAACCAAATCATTTCGAACTTACATCATACTGAATGCCGCTGCTTGGGTGTACTTACTGGCCACGACAAGAAGATTCAGGTACTGAACTGCAAAACATACGATGGCATGTCTTCTACCTAGAAAATTACAACCACCCAAAAAGAGAGTCCAGATTTAGTTTAAGAAAGCAGCCACTTATGGCATGTTTGAGACCCCAAATATTTGGGGTCTCAACAAATCGGACAAACCAAACAAACTTCAAAATTTTTAACTTTTACACCTACACACTTCACTTTTCACAAACCCCAATAAATCTCAATAAAGTAAAGATTCCCAAAATTTTGAGAATATTCCCCAATATTTTGGCAAACAAACATCCATAATTTCACTGCGAAATGAAAAGAAGGAGAAGCTAGTTAAAACTACCAAGGTTGGATTGAACGACGTCCATATAACTATTTTTCTTTCCATTGTCGGTATTTTTCCCGGGACGGTTGAGGAGGAACCTGGAGGTCTAGTAAGCCAAGAAGGAGAAACAGATCATCGCGGCGGGACCACCAACCCATCCAAGCTTAGCAAAGTTCTTACCCATCGACATGAACGAGTCTGACGCAACTACACTATTCGTTATGAGAGCACATGTCTTCCAAATCTCTGCAGGTTGAGGAAGTTACGTAAAAGACAGAAAGAAGAAGAATAAACACTAGAATTTAATGTGGTTTGAAAAGATTGTCCAAGTTCGTGGGTGGAAATAATGTTTTCTTCTCCACTAGAATCAAAGGAACTCTCTTTGAAACCTCTCTCTGGCTCTCTCCATCACACCCACTAAGCCTTAGATCTTTTAATCCTCCAAAGAAGAGACTACCTAATCCCAATAAGAAATAAACAAGTTTTGATTCCAATTCTGCCAGGACTAGCATTTTAACACCAACAAGGACTGAAAGATGCAAGTTACCAGTTCTCTTGGATTGGCCATCAACAGCTCTCCTGGGACGTTGGCCATCGTAGTCAATGCCCTCGGAGCCGCCTAGTGGGAGCCTGACGTCGCTGGAAAGCTGGTCAGTAGTGGCAGTATCCTCAGCCATTTTTGTTATCAAAGGCGACTAAGATAAAGGGAACGGATTCCATCCGAACTTATTTTCCTCCGAATCTCCGACTAAACGGCTGAGAATTGAACTTGTAAATCCAACGGTGTACAATAGTTCAGGTGGTTTAATGAATTGTTTTAACTTCCGGCTTGCCTCTATGGCTTGGCCGCTCATATCCTCCGAATGTGCGACTTGATTTTGAAGTTTGATTCTTTCACATCTTCTTTTGGTTTAATTTATTTATTTATTTTTTTGTTTCTTTTATGTTTTTGGGAACCCACAATTTGTATCATTCAAAGGCTGCACTCGACCTTGAATGATTTATATATTATTAAATTAAATATTATTATTATTATTATTTTATTATTTATAGTTATTATGATATTAAAAAAATTAAACCATATATTCAAAAAATACGTAGAAAATGGTTTTTGCGACAAAATTATACATTCATCGATAAAAAAGTATTTTAGCGACAAAATTATACACTCAAGTCCAGTCCACTGTGTATAATCTTTTGAATATCTTGCTAATCCACTAACTCCAGTGAAAACCTTTATAACGGAGTTTTCTTGTAAACTGTCTTAAAAATTAGAATTGCAGAACATTATTTCTCTACAAAATAAAACGGTGAGATACGGTCTTCACAAAAGCTATAGGAATTTACAGTAATGTGTCCAAGTCCACCGTGGACAAATTTCCTTTGATACGTGCACTTTAATTGTGGGTTCCCAAAAAAACATAAAAGAAACAAAAATAAATAAATAAATTAAACCAAAAGATAATGGGAAAGAAACAAACTTCAAAGTCACGTGTAAAAGAAACTTTCAGAGGAAGAAATAAGTGTGAAGAGTTGAAGAATCGGGCGTAAAGGTTCAAACTTCAAAGTCAGTCGCACATTCGGAGAATATGAGCCGCCAAGCCATAGAGGCAAGCCGGAAGCCAAAACAATTCATTAAACCACCTGGACTATTTTACACCGTTGGATTTGCAAATTCAATTCTCAGCCGTTTAGTCAGAGATTCGGAGGAAAATACGTTAGGATGGAATCCGTTCCCTAAGATAAAAGCCTTTTGCGTGAGATAAAGATATTGACGGAAACTGAGATCGACAGACCTCCCCGCCGTCGCATAAACCCACAGAGATTTAGAGGTTTTGGTAAGGTGGGGTTTGCTGTATGCTTCAAGGACGCTTGAGTGGGACGCACAGAGCGGCCTCCAGCGTCTCAGTGACTCTCCAGGAGTTGAGAAGACTGTTAGGCTATGTTGTTATGCTTTTTAAAATGTTTTCAAAAAATTTCACACTCATTTTCTTTTTTATTAATTTTAATAATTTTTTATAAACTCAAATAATTTTTAACACACTTTTTACCGATCTAAAAAAACTAACTGTTTTAAAATCTAAACTGTACTTAATTTTTTATAGTTGAAAATCATTCGTGAGATACGTCGAGCAGACCATGTGGAAAAGTTTCACGATAACCCGCTCGTTAGAGCTCTCTGGAGAATGCTCTCCTTTCTGGCCAATATAGTTTGGCTCTCTCTTTCCTCCTCCTTTTCCTTTCTGCATGTCTCCTTACTTTTCAGTCTGATATCTTTTCTATCACTCTTTTCCGTTGGTGCCTTCAGACTCGTTCCTCCATCTTTACCTTTTCCTTTATAACCGATCTCACTGAGTTTCTTTCCCATTATTACATTTCTCTATTTTCTCTACAGTTCTTTTTTTATTTCTCCCGTTTATCTTGTATCTTTCCCATATTATGGCTTCTTCTTCTTACACTCCTCTTAGGACTTCTATTTCCTCCGATCTCGGGGGTTCTCCCTGTCTCCATCTTCACACTTGTCCTCTCCCCCACCTGTTGACCACTCTACCACAGCAGAAGCAGCCGTTGAATCGACCACTCTCTTAGTTGGGAAGCTCTTCTCGTTTAGACCTCCTAACAAAGCTGGCTTTCGTGAAGCGGTTCTGAAATCTTGGAGTTTTATTAAAGGGATAGAAGTTTGAGAAGTTCTTAACCTAAAAACAAAACAAAAAGCAAAAAAAGTCTTCCCCAATAATGCTCACACGTCCACTAAAGACGTAAAAGCTTGAGAAGTTTGGCCGCCAAATGCTGGCCCACACGGGTGGGTCTCTGTTTCTGACCACAAGACGAGAGTGGTCGCAAGTGGTCACACTACTGAAGTTATCCTTGGCCCTTGCCGCTGATGGTAGTCCACACATTGGATCACTTGGATAATTACATCAGCAACTATAATTTTTTTGCTTCAATAAGCGTCCATGTTATGTGAAAATTTATGAAGATAACACAAATAAACGGATAAAATCAATAAAAAAGAAACATTTATTCAATATAATTGTCATCTATAAAGAAGTTGAATATGTAACACTTATTGTATCCTTTAAAAATACTTTTACAATAACGAGAACCAAATTTTTACATAACAATTGCCTAAATTTGGTGATGTTTGGTTATTAAAATTTTAGGATGGTAAAAATTTTGGGACGTTGAAGTTAGTGAAAAAAGTGAAGATAAAGAGATGATTTGAATAAATTTTTTATATTTATTTAGAGTAAAAAATGATGATTTGATGGAGATAAAGAAAATTTTGTGTAGTTATTTTGTAAACTTCACCTTGAAATGATGTGCATAAGTGAAGGGGAAATAGATCTAGGACACAACCTAAATGACCTTCTCCTGTCAAAAATGAAGAGCATTAAGTATAAAGAGAAGTTGGTGCAATAGATTTTACAGGCAAAAGAGATTGATGTACAAAGCCATCTAACTGCATTAGAATTATTTAACTACAAGATAAACACAAAAACCCTCCAATTGCATTAGAATTTGCATTATGCACATTCACATTCAGCATAAACAAAGCGCAGCAAAATCTACAGGTAAGGAATGTGAAAATCGAAATCAACAGGATATTAGATAAAGCAAATTCATCTTTGTTTTTTTATGAATCTTGACTTGACATAAATATCCAATGGCATGCCTATTGCCTCCTGGGAGCGAGAGTCACAATATATGAAGAATCCTTGAATAAAAATAGAAAACCAAATAATAGGGTAAAAAGCAAAATTAAATTGACACAACGATCGAGATCATGCAATAGATACCCACAATAAGACATAGTACAAAAAGATAATAGCTCAAAACACCCAAGCGCGAAACCAACCACCCAATTAAAATAAGGCTGTGTTTGAGTGATAAAATTTTAGTGTATTAGATTTAGTGAAAAAGTAAACAGAAAGATAATTTTTAATATTTATTATAGTAAAAAGTAATTATGTGATGAGGAAAGAGAGATTATATTAGAATTTTTTATTGTATTAAAATTTTAAAAAATGTAAAATTTTAAGTAACAATAATAGCCAAAAAGACCCTACAAGGAAAGGTCTCTTTCTATTTTCTTCTTCTCTAAGTAAGTTCATTGTCCAAAAATGAACAATTTTTAAAGTGGTCAAAATTTTTAGGCATGATGTTAAAAGCACTACAGAGGGGTCCGACAAAGGAGAACGGATTCCCTCCGAAGGGAATCCGTCCGGATGCCCGAATGGAGGCAATCCAGCCCTCCATTCGGGCATCCGGAGGGATTCCCCTTCGGAGGGAATCCCTCCTCCCGACAAAGGCCGTAGGGCAAGTATGCGGCTGAGATTCGAGACCCTACCCGACGAGGCTCTCGTGTCTGGCTTGGGACCTTCGACACAACTATTGAAGCCGCCAAGGCCTACGATCGAGCTGCGTTCAAGCTCTACAGGTCAAAAGTCATCCTCAACTTCTATTAGGTTTTGCAGAAACGTAGAATTTGAATTGTGCAAAAACTATTTTCAAGGAAGGATTACAACGAAATATATATTACATAATCGGGAGATTGTTCCCATATTAGTGCTAATAGAGAAGGAAAGAATAAGCTAGAATAAAGGGTTAAATAAAACTGTACGATAGTTACATAGTTAGAATCATATCGTTTGACAGTTAATAACTTCCTGCTCAAAGCTGGCAACGCGGGCACGAGCAGCTTCATCGACAAGATGTACCGTATACATGTTTCACACCCTTTCTAGATCTCGTTGTTCACTGGCCATGGCAACAATCTCAGGAAGGCCAAGGAGAACGAGAGAGCGAGAAGGAAAGAACAAAATGAGCGGTTGGCTGAGAGCAAATAGAGAAAGGAAAAGGGTTTTTCAACCTAAGAGGAGCGGGGACTTGCAAAAGGCGTATTTTTAAGGCTATTTAATTCCAATCAGGAAGGTCACTATTTGAATTTTTGGCTTTAAAGACGAACTTTGTCTTCCAGTCACTATAGCCTATTGGTTATCCAGTCCCGGCCAATTCAATTTCATCTCTAATACCACCAAACTTGCCGCCAAATATTGACGATCTAGGACTTTTTAGCAACCTTTTTTTAAGACCGGTTAAGTCATCATATATGACTATTAAATATTAGTTGTCATTGTTTAACTTTTAGTAACCAATCATAAAAAATTAGCTATCATCTTGAATTCATTGCTAATAAGCTAAAAGTCCTATTAGCAACGAATCCTAAAATTTTGTTGCTAAAAGTCAACTATTAGCAACCATATTTAACTTGTGGCTAAAAATTTGGCAACTATAGCTCCTTTTCCCTTTGGCTCTTGTTTTTTTTTTTAAATTGAAACATCTTGGTTCCATTCATACTTCCAGAAATATTACAAAGTCATAAGGAATCAATTCTCGCATATAACCAAAATGATTCATTGCCTCCGTGCTAGTGAGCTAATAGCTCGATTGGCACCCCTTCTCTTAGGGAGGGATCGATCCCGGGGTCAACCCTTGTTACATGCAGGCTTGACCTGCTCTCCCACCCTCCATTACCTAGAAAAAAAAAAGATTCACTGTCGTCGTGACTAAACATTGAGGTGGCCCAACAAGTATGGATCAGACGCACGTTAGAAGCTCCCATGCCATACATTATAGTTGTCTTCTCTCCGGGACTCCTTTGGCGATAAAAGAAAGAGAACATTAGGGGTTGGTTTAATGTTTAGAGCTTTAGCTTTGGTGCTTTATTCAAATTCTCATAGGTGCTACCAATCTTTTGGGGCCAACCCCAAGCTTTTAACCTGATTTGTGTGGGATGTACGGATTGCACAGGCCCTAGGATTAGTCAAGTTGCGTGTAAGTTGTCACAGACACCCGGTATAAAAAATAATAAACAATAGGTATTGCTATATATTTGCCTACAAGAATAGCCATTCGGTTGGTCCGTAAGAGAAAAGTCAACGTAAGTTACTCTATGTTCTTTAAATTGGAACATAAGCTTACCAAAATAAAAATAAAAAATATTTTATGGGTGGCAAACACGTTGATCTATTGCTCGAAATAATACATTAGAACTCCATTAGCCTAACATTAGATCTACAAGAAACTCAGATAAGCAGCTTTCTACATAGACCCTAAAAAATATACAAGACATTTTGGAAATAAAAAAAAAAGACCGTGCCAAATCTCAAACTGCAATTTTGACTTTCTTCAGGCATCTTTCTAATTAATTAATTATTTGCAACTCCCAATCATATTATTTCCGGTGGAAAATCTTCGCCATGCTAAAGTAGATAGCCTGAGCAATATGTTTCTTTAATTGGTTCTCTCTTTTCTTTTCTTTTTGTTATGGTTATAAACAAATCGAAAGCCTTCTTTTTCGATAAATTTTTTATAAATAGAAATAAAGCAAAAACTGAAAAATAATTTGAAGTGTTATTATACAAGCTCAGAAGAATAACTTAGAACACTAAAAATATGAACAATGCTATTGATTTACTTCATTAACTACCAAATCAAGGAAAGTAAACATGGTACAATAGAGAAAAAAAAAAAAGAATTCCATTGGTTGGAACCAACTAGCCGCTAAAATCAGTGATCTGAGTTCTACATCCAACTGAGCATTGGAGACTAATTTAAAATGTCTTATTTTTCGATTTCAACTCAGGAAAAACTCTGGAGGTATCGTAGGGGGACAACACTTCTTCGCCACATATTTGTACTGAGCAAGAGCCAAGAAACAACATGTCAGTGAAACGCAGATCAACCAAAATATATACTAATTTCAGCAAAGTGATGAAGTGAGGGCATTTAGCTTACCTTATGTTGACTGTATTTCTCCCTGATTGCAGGTAAACTAGAACTAATGCTATCAGAGCAGAGGCGGTGGAGATCTTCAACACAGTTACACAAATCTGAAGGCTGGTATAGCGTGTAATGCTGCAAGGTGGAATTCTGTACAAAAACAAAATGGAAAAATCAACCCATCTTAGAGAACCTTAATCATAAACGACTAGAAAAAGACAATCTGATCTTTTTATAAAAAACGTACCCACGGTCTCTGAGAAGGGGAAAGTACATATTTGGCCAAGAAAATCGAGGAAGCAGCAATGAGGGATGGAGCATAACAAAGCATACTGTATTCCAAGAGGGATAATTCCGCTATGTAGTTGGCTAAGCACTCCAACTGCAGTGATGGAGCCTGAGAAAAATGACAGATAAAAACACAAGAGATCAAAGTTTTAGGATATGGCAGTTGTAACCAATAAACGGTTCTGTAAATCTATATCATAAAAGAAACCTTCTGAATGATTGATGAGGGTGAGCTTCATGATCAAATTTGTTTCCCCTCTCAATCATCCAAGAACCCTGTGACTTTAAGTAAACGACTATAATCAAATTTGTTGAAAGCCACAGTAATGTAGAGGAGACTTTGATATTGACTGGAAAGATGTAAAGCCGAATAACTGAGCTCTCAAACCCAAGAAAGATACCTCATTGATCCCTTGAGCTGCACGAACAAATCGCCTAATCATGAACCACAAGTCATTATCTGGACCAGGATATGTGAAATAAATAGGTGTAGTTAACAGTCCCAGGGTAGCCCTCACCTTAAGAAACATTTAGTTGTCGACGCTGTCATTTCAAACTTCAAGTAATTCAACACAGCAGATTCCATTTGCAGAACCTGCATACAGAATGATAATGATTACTCTGTTTAGGCAGAATTAAACAATGAAAACAGAGTAGGATAGGACCCAAACCTCTTCCTTGAAATAGGTATTATCAGTTATGTAACAGAACTCTTCCACTTGGGGCGCACAAATCTCCTCATATTTTCTGGCAACAAAACACTTTTGCTTGTTAATCTATTAGACCAAAATTTTCAAGTGGATATTAAAAGATGAATCCCCTACAAAAAACCACTTTGGAAGAAATTTTGATCTTACGAGGCAACCATCATGCAAGCCACGCCAAGTAACTGTAGCCTTTGCCTATTCATCACATTGCCTGAGAGATACCTATCTATGTAGTTCACAGTCAAATATAATGTGTCAGGTACAAGCCTGTACTCTTCAGCAACCTGCATTAGGAATAGAAGTTCAGAATTTCACACGATACCTACATTTACGCCCTTGATAAGGTTTAAAGTGTTGGCTAATGATATTCCCAAGTGATTTCAATGCCCCAAATCCTCTGTTTTGACAATAAGTAGACAGTAATCCTCACCAAATTCTTCTCTCTTAAAGCATGTCCCCAGGATATAAAAAAATGTAGGACGTTCAACACATATGAATTACCTCCACAAGCCAATCGATCAGTATTGCACGCATGCTGGCGTTGATGTCCTTCTGTATTTTCTCGATAAAGTCTGTGGACGGCCTTTTCTTTGCCTAAAAATCCCGGAATTTTAAACGGATCATGAAGCAGGAAAAAAAAGCGTACAATATTGACCAACAAAACTAGAAATAAAGAATGAGAATTTTGTAAATTAGGATGAAAGAGATTGTGACAGTATTATACTACGACTGTCATACCTCAGATGCACGTAAGTGCTTGTAAATATCACAAGCAAAGGTTGCACACAACTGCGGATCAGTGTAATTGATATCAATGTTTACAACTTTATGATTTGTTTCCATCTCTGTGAGGACATCTCTATTGCATATGCTGCCTGCAAGTAAATTGATATGAACAACACTGGAAAATCAAGAATACATGAAATTATGGTTCAAAGCTATGAAAGTTTTTATGAGCCCGTATAATGGGCCCACATTTCTTAGAAACGTGAAATATTAGATGCATGAGTAATGAATTCGATAGGGTCAGGGGAAAAAACTCAAAAAAACGGGCTAACGCGACAAAAACTGGAAAAGTAGAATAGAGCACCTGTTTTTTCTTCATGATCTGAAATGTAAAGGCTGCTGATCGTTTTTCTGTTTATGGAGTCAACTGCTAGAACATCATTGTTGTCGATGTATTCAACGTCAGGACTCTTGAAGGATTCACATTTAGACATTGTTTCATCCAGAGAAACCGACAGTCCATCTGATTTACTTGGAGAAATATCCATACTGCATGGCGCAGAAATGGCAGCAGTTCTAGGGATAATTTCATCACTTCTAGGGAAAGATGTAACCTTGCTACAAGGAATAAGTGCACTTGATTTCACATTCAAGGATGCAGGAAAGCTGCTCCTGGCAAGTCCCATGCTACCTGGGCCGGCAGGAGGTCCCTTCTTTGCCTTGGATATTTTAGTTGCAGATGACACCTTCAAATACGAAACCAAGTTAAGTGTCTGAAGAAGTACAACTGAAGCCACAGTGAGCAGACTAAAATTTGGTAAATGCCAAAACAAGGTGAAAATTTAGGTACACGCAAGTGCATTCAGTTCCAGAGCATTTTAAAATTCCACACCTAAAAATTTCACGTTACGGGATCAACTTTAATCGAAAGGTTCTTAAATTCTAGCTGTTGATACATCACATCTTTTTTTGGTGGTTGTAAAACTTGTACAGTAGAAAGCAAGCATTTAAAGAATGACAGAATCCCGACTTCTTTACTTGAAATGTAGCGATCAGTTCAGGCTCTTCTCATTTCCTGAAAGAACTCACTCTGTTTTCAATTTCCTTGACATGGAAAGAAAATAACAGCAAAGATGAACAAGATGTATCATTTAGTATTTCGTACTGGGATAAGGCCACAAATCAAAAACAAAATATCTTAACAATTGAAGAGAACCAACATAAACATTCTAAAACCTCATTAAAAGAAGAACAATAAGATAACGAAATGTCCAAACTCCTTTCACTTTATTTTTCTTTTCCTCACTTTTTCTTGTTTCGATTGGTATTTCATTACATTTTCTCAGCACACAAACAACCAGAAACAAGATTTGTACAGTAAATACCAACGCAGAAGATGGAACGGAGCTCCGCGAAGAAATGTTAGCCACGTTCTTGACATTGGTGAGGTTACTCAGCGGCGCTCGTTTCTTTGCCATAGTAGCCTTTCCTACATTCTCCGATGATGAAGACGAGGCGTTCCGCTTGGCCAATGAGGACGAAGTTGATGAACAAAACGATGAACGGCGATTCTGGGTAGACATTTTGGATAAAACCCAGTTTAGAGTTCGCGTCCAAGAAGCTTTCTTTGCTCCCTTGGCCTCTCTGGTTCAGCCTTCTTTATTGTCAGCTTAGCTCAAGCACAAGAAAAGCATCCTGACAAAGAAAGAGAGAGCGTTTCACAGAGTGTGAGTTCCAGAGTGTCATTTAAGAAAAGTTTTTTTTTTTGTAATTTTAAGAAAAAGGTTTAATTAGACTTGAGAGGCGGGGAAATGAGGGTATTTGAATCCCTGAGCGGTCCCAGCCGTTAGATTGGCTCGGTAAACGTTAGGAGCGGGGGGAGATGTGGGCCAAGCATCGAATGAGGCGATCCCAAGGACCATTTAAGTCGTCCGTTACTGTTCATGTGGTCACAGTCTGTGAGTTTAGGTTTTAGGTTTTTAAGTTTTGAATTTGAATTCAAACGGTCAGCGGATCTGTCTTCAGCTTAGGAAACAAAATACAGACAGATAGACAGTACAGTATCCAAACCAGTAGTGACAGGGAAGACATAATACTCATTTGTGAGTAATGAGGCTGTGTTTGAGGCTTTGAGAAGTAAAATTTTAGACAGTGGGGTTAATGAAAAAGTAAAGAGAGATAATTTTTTATATTTTTTGTAGTGAAAAGTAGTGATTTGATGGGAAGAGAGATTATATTGTAATTTTTTATTGTGTTAAAATTTTAGGATTAGTGTGCAAACGGAGCCTAAGTTCTGTTCCAAGAAAACATGGATCTTAATCCCTTTATTTTCTGTTTCCTCTCTCTTTTCGAAATTCCTTCAAAGTTTAATTACCCAAAACAATGAAATTGGAAACACATCGACTAACTAGCCCCAAAACGAACATGTTCATTTCCTTTGCATTCTAAGAATTTTTTGAATCCTGAGAATACACAACCTAACATGTTTGTTAACATCACCTAAAAACAATTGCAGCAGGCATACTAATAAAGTTAACATCACCTAAAAATTCTCAAAACACTAAAAATTCTAAAAAAAACACACTTTTTATAAATAAACTCCGAATATTAGAAAATAGATTTTTATTGGAGAAAAAAATTTCTTCCCAATTTTTATTTTTTAGTTTTCTTGAGTTTCCAATTTTCTCTCTTATCTTAAATTTTCTCCTCCATCTTCTCGTCACCCAAAATCGGCTCTCCTAAAAACAATGGCCAGAAAACATAAAAACGTAAAAATAATTTTATAAATAAACTCCGAATATTAGACAAGAGGTTTATTTATAGCAGGTATGTCGTCACGCCTAAAGAATACCCAAGCTTACTTTCCATCCGTTGGTCTTGCCCAAACTATATTACTCTAAAGATATACAAAATGTCAGACAAATGCTTGAGAGATAATATTAAAAAAAGAATCTCATTCAAACTCAAAATTCTTAAATTTTTTGCTTACCAAATATCGCTAGATTGTAAGGTTAGTGTAAGCGTCAAAGTTTTGGCATGGGATCCAGTCTTGTGTTGGGCTTTATCCCCCGACATTCTTTGTTTTTCTTAGCGTCAATATTATTGTAAAAGTGCATTTAGGATAATGTCGTGTCTGCCTTTGGGCCTTCAAATTTATGTTTTGACGAGTGTCTTCAATCTGCCTAAGAACTGCAATAAATAGGCTCAAATCGAAATGATGAAGAAGTCCCAGACACAAATTGGAAACTCAAGAAAACTAAAAAATAAAAATTGGGAAGAATTTTTTTCCAATAATTTTTTTTAGATTGACTCGGCTCGGCTCCATACTGGGTGAAAACAGATTGCTCTGGCGGCACCACCAGATACTCACCGTTTTGCCTGTCGCAGAGGCACAGACGAGCACTCTATTCTGGCAACCTCTGAGACTTATTTCATCAGTAGTTATGACAGCATGTGAACCCATGAAGGAAACAGGAAACACGCTAGAAGGGATGGTTGTCCATATTTGAACCCGCGCTATACACTGAAAACTCATTTCAAGAAAATAATTGTACAAGAGCTGAGTGTATTATGTCTAGGAAAACAGTACGACGAGAAGGTCGCCTGAATATCCAACAGTACGCACAGAACTACTGGACTCAAAATTCCATACGTGGGATACGCATGCCGAGTTTCATTGAGTTGGAACGCTGATGAGCATGTCTAGTTGCTCAGGTCTTGGAAAAACTCTGGAGGTATAGAAGAAGGGCAGTACTAAGGCAGAAAGAAACATGTCAGCTTAAACCACGCTGTGTGAGAAAGGGCAAAAGAAAAAACTAAATTTTAGCCAAAATCATTAGAGCGTACTAGCTCAGTTCTGCTTCTGGCAGAGAGTAATGATTTGATTTGAAGAATATCTGAGCACATTTTTGAAAATTCAGAAAGCAAAAACTTCTCTATAATGTTTTGCTGATGTGATGCATATTATGCTAACAAAGAATGTTTATTGAAGTTCATTACAATATGTACTAGTTCAGCTCTTCATAAGAGGCTGCACTAAACTGACTTAATAAAAATTGTTGCTGATGAATCTCATTTTTTACCCATCATCCAGATAGATGAGAGAGCTGAATACCTTATGTTGGCTGTACTTCTCCCTAACTGCAGGTAGATTAGAACTACTGCAATTACAGCACAGACTATGCAGCGCCTTGACGCAGTCACTCAAATCAGAAGCTTGGTAGAGTGTGTAATGCTTCAATGTCAAATTCTGTAACATGAATATACTCAAAACTAAACTATACTTATATATTTATGAGAAGATGTGCAATAAAAAACATTAAGCCACAAGAAGAATCTGTGTAATACTTCCTCACACATACCCAGGGTTTCTTTTTGTGGAGGAGTATAAATTTGGCCAAGAAAGTAGCGGAAGCAGCTACCAGCGATGGGGCATAACGGAGCATGTTATACTCTGGAAGAGATAACTCCACGAGGTAGTTGGCCAATCACTCAAACTGCATTGATGGAACCTAGGCAAAGTAGCAGATACGACCTATTGTAGTGAACTTCGATACCAAAAACCGAGAGCATTAATGGACCTCCAATTTCTATATATTCAGAAATTTACCAATCACCTTTATTAAAACCAATTTTAACTGAAATTTTATTGTTCTGTCATAGTAATTTACAGCCAAACTCCGCAGAGAGTCATGAAGGAATGACATCAAACTGAAGTACTAAAAGGAATCTTGTCCAAGAAAGTCTATACCTCACTGGTGGCTTGAGCAGCACAAACAAAACGCCTGAACATTTGTCATAAAATAAGAAAATTCAAAACTGAACGCAGTTCCAATGAACTTCCATTTGACAATCTGATGTTAATAAAGTAGCTATCACCTCAAAAAACATTTAGCTGTTGGGGCCGTCATTTCAAATTTCAAGTAATTGAGAACAGCAGATTCCATTTGGAAAACCTGCATAAATTTACGTTGTCAATGCTTTAGGAGCTAGGGTAAATACTGCAATTCAAAGAAGCATCTAAGATTAAACTTTAAGACAAACCTCTTCTTTTTCGTATGTATGATCAGTTATGTAACAGAACTCATCCACATTGGGCGCACAGATCTCCTCATACTTGCTGGCAAGACAATCACCCAACAAGGTATCACTAATACTTCTTATGATTGTCGGAACTTATATAGGCGGATGCACCACATGGACAGAGAGAGAGAGAGTTCAATAAATAAGCAAATCTACAAAAGAATCTTACGCAGCAATCATCATGCATGTGACTCCAAGCAATTGCAGCCGTTGCCTTTTCACCGAATTGCCAGAAAGATAGTGATCAAGATAGTTAACAGCCAAAAATAGTGTATCAGGTAGAAGCCGGTACTCTTCAGCAACCTAAAGTTAACAATAGGAGGTCAGATAAGACCAAAAAAACGGAGTGCTTATAAAGACGAAAAGGCTTGATGATATTGACAATGAATGTTTTATAATCCCATTGAAAACCCCACTTATCAAGATATTTATTAAACATAATCCTGAAAAGTGTGATGGAGTGAGGAGGGGGGGGGGGAACTTGGATCATACAAATCATCACCAGCTGCAAATTACCTCCACAAGCCAGTCGATAAGTACAGCACGCATGCTGGCATTTATTTCTTTTTGGATCATTTCCATGAAGTTTGTCGAAGGGCTTTTATTTGCCTGAAAACCGAACAAATTGAATGAACCACTAAATAGAATATTTAGGATAGACAATGTACTTTGATTAGGAATACACAGTACATTGACCAAATAAGAAAACACAGCACATTCAATATTGTCCAGAAGAGTATGCTGAACCTCAGATACACGCAAGTTTTTGTAGATGTCATAAGCAATGGTTCCACAGCACTGAGGATCCATGAGATTGCGATCAATGTCAACAACTTTATCAAATGTTTCCATCTCAATAAATATACGTCTCTTGCGAACACTCCCTGAATTTGACATGAAAAACTGCTTTAGAAAGGACAAAAAAAAATATTCTAGATATGCACTGTGCACCCAAAGCAAGTACACCAAGATATCATGGCGGATGTTGACCAAAAAACTTGGAGATGTATCAAATCCCTACTTAGATATTAAAGAAGATGATCCTCAACATATAGAAATTGAGAGAGAGAGAGTTATACAGGTGAGATCTGAATGTTTTACAATAAGAAACCTGCTTTTTCTGCGGGGTCTGAAATATTGAGACCGTTGCTTGTCTTCCACTCAATTGATGTAACTGGTGAAGAGTCCCCATTGTCAATATATTCCAATTCTGGACTCCTCAGAGACTCACACGTAGACATGCTTTCATCCAAAGAAACAGAACCACCAAGTGAGATACTTGGAGAAACATCCATGCTGCAAGGAGGGCAAGCAGAAACTTGTTTCTTCGTCTTGGCAATGTTGGCCGCACATGGCACCTTCAAATAGAAACCAGTCGATCCTTCTCTTACTTAAAACGACTATATCAGGAAGCTAAAAGCTAAAACTTATTTCCCACGTCAATGTGAGAAGAAAGATCAAAATCTAATTATAACAACGAAGCAAGGAACTTTTGACTGCCAAAATTCAACTCAATCCTCACCATTCACAAATATCAGCCCAAAGCGCTATCCATCATTTTGAACAGAGCATCGCAAAATATCACCACCATAATGGATACAATCTCATTAGTTAGAACCCCACAAAGTTCTTACATGAATCAAAGTTAGAAAGTTATGCAATCACGACAAGGTATATTACAAATTAAGGTAGTGATAATCAAATAAATTGCTAAAAATGCCGAAATAGATATCTGTATATTTCAATGGAGATGAGAGAAAGACATGTATAAATCTAAAATTATTAAATGCTCCTTACACAGCTGAAATACGGCAGTCAAACATCTGGATGTAAACCTTTTGATGCATGAAATGGAATGAACATGCAAATACTAGACGACAAAGATGGGAATTATGAAGTTGATTTGAGAAAGATGGTCATTTGTATTTTTCCAACGTAGCAAATGAATAAGATAATTTTGTCCTATGACAGGCGTTAGCATGAAAATATTAGCAGTGTTTTAATTAAATTAATTACAAAAATTTGGCTTAACCAAGCACAATAACTCCTTTATAAAGACTGGCAGCTCGTGGTTTAGTGCCCAACAGTTAAGCAACTCAATTGGTCACAATGCAACTTGATGAAAATATTTATGGAAAAATAGTAACTTGATATTTCTCCATAACGAAAATACGATCCACGTTTTCTCAATGGCCCATCATCATATGATTGTAAACCTTTCTCTATGTCTTTCACTTGTTACGCATTGATTCTCAATTCATAATATTACTTTGTTATTCATTTCTTATTTTCTTTTTTGTTTGGACGATCTTCCATTTAATCGTGCATATAAAACCACCATGGATTAAAAAAAAAAAAAGGTGGCGAACCCCTGTTTTGTTGAACAACAAGATAATCGAAACTTGGATGATTCAGACGCCAAATTGGCTGGGCAACCGGCGTGCCTCTGTTGAGTAAGCAACACAAATTGTTTCCAATGTAGGAAAAAAACCGAGTATAATGATGTAACACAACAGCAAATAACCCCAACGAATTCTCGAATACTTTTTTAATTTGGGGATTTTGTGCCAAATATTAAATTTCCATTTCAAGAAACAAAGAAGAATCTAAAATCAGAGACCCCCCCCCCGAACACAGAATGTATACTGCAATTGTTCAATAAGCCATCCCCAAACATTTCGAAGAAAAAAGAAAGACGCGGAGAGAGGAGAAAATCTGATGTTAAATTGAGAGAAATTATGCGCACCAGAGTCTTGGACGATGAAAGCGAGGTCCGTGAATTACTCTTAGAGCCATTTCTTTGGTTGGTGATGTCCGCGAGAGCGGGTCGCTTCTTTTTCACCTTCCTGGTTGGATTGTGCGAATCCGAGGGTTTCATGGCCGAATATGAAGATGAAGATGGTGGCGGACCGCCGTCGCTGGTCGACATTGAGGGTAGGATCGCACCCTCAGTTGAATTCTCTAATTGAATGCTCTTTTTCGAGGGATTAATGAGTGAAAGATAAGAGGGGGGGGGGGGGGAATGGTATGTGTTCTTTTTTTTTTTTTTTTTTTAGTATAATATAATTGGGCATGTTTGAGCCCAATTAATTGGGCTCAAAATTTTAGGTTTACTACTAAAAAATTCACAACATAACTTTTTATTATTATAATATTTATTAAAAATCTTCTCTCTCTTCACTTTTTCACCGACTCCCATAACATTTCTTTACTCTATAATATTTCTTAAACTTCAATACACAAAATTTACACCCTCAAACATACCCAATATTTATTGAATGGTAATTGAGCACGAAAAAGCGTGGCTTTGAAAGGATGAGAGATCCTGATTGTCTGCTTGGGGAAGGAGGGATGTGCACGGTCTGTTGGTCATGATGGGACCAGTTTCATTCTGACGTGTCAATGGAATGGAACCTCGACTGCCTCTGCCGGGAAAGGATTCCTCCGAATAGAGAATTATCTTATGGATTTTAATATGTTATTATATGGACGACTGCACATTAATGAATCTATCCAAAGGTCTATATTATATTTTAATATAGATCATTAGAATGAATTCATTAATATATTGACATCCATCTAATGGCTCCTTAAGACCGATTAGATAATTTATCTCAGAGGAATCCGAGTCCCGGTCTGCGTGAGTGACCGCGTGAATCACAGTTTGTCATCGCAAGCTCAACGGCGACCAATAACGATTCTTCTTCTCCCTAAAGGAATTGTTGCTATTGTTGAGGCCCAACAAAAAAAAATAAAGCCCAATGAGCGAATTATTTGGGGGAAGCTCGTATTCTACGCGTTCGGGATATGAGATAAAAGAAATAAATGGCGAAATTACTCAAATTACGGGATGGTTACGTAGTTTTACTTTGGTCATTGCGGTTATATGTTAAACGATTTAGTTCTCGAGGGTTATAGTTTGAGACATATAACTCTCTCCGTCTATACCTCCATTACTTCACTAATGGAAGAGGTTAATCAAGCATTTTTAAAAGGAAAAAATTCAAATCACTCATTAGGTTTTTATTTTCTTTAAAAAAAAACTCACTAGGGCTTTTTGCCTAAATTAGTTCATCAAACCTAACACTGTTTGTTAAAAAAAATGTATCTCGCCTAATCGCATTGTGACATTGTACAAATATTTAAATTTTTATTTATTTTAATGATTCGTGTCACATTGTGATTGGACAAGATAAACTTTATGTTAAATAAGTCTAACAGAGTTAGGTTTGGTGAGCTAATTTACTGAGGCTTAAAACTTAGTGAGTTTTAAAAGACTTTTTAAAACACGGTGAGTTTCTTTTTTTCAAAAAAAAAAGACATTAAAACTTAGTGAATAATGTATAATTTCTCCTTTTTAAAACACGTGGACAAGCTAACCAAGTCATTTTTTTAAAACATGTATTGTGTGTGGGTTAGAACACACTAACTTGAGCTGTGAGATTTCAGCAAATATGACTTGTGATACCACTGAAACAAATCAAAGTCGCAGCGGATTGTTGATCGTTGAAATTAGAGCAGTCCAAGCTTGTTGTCTCCTTCAAATCCAGGCATACAATTGTTTGAGAGACAAAATTTTAAAGAGAAAAAACGTTTCTCATGTTCTGTCATTTTAATCTCAAATGAAAAACTTTGAACTTTTTTATAATGGTTCGCTCAAAGCCTCAATTGTGCATGTGTCTGGATCAATAAGAACCTCAAATCTCGGTTGTAGGTTTATCATGAAAAACTATTTTTCATTAACTCCCTTATATTCTATATTCCAAATTTATAGACTTCTACAGGTTGTGATAATATCCTTTAATATATCACAATTGACCCATGAGATAATGAGATTGTTTTCTTTTTTTTTAAAAATTCTTTTTGCTAACAATTATTTGTTTATTTATTCTTTTACCATGCTATATTTCACATGAGCCAATATGATCGGAATAATATCACTAATTAAATCTATATCTCATATAATTCTTATTTTTTAGTCTGTACCCAGATGGACTCTCAAAAAGTTTCAAAAATAATTTTATCAAATAAATATATTTTTCTTAATATATATAAGTAAATAAACACAGTGAAAACCTTTTTTTCACAAAAACTCGCTGGGTAGCGTTTCTTATTTGAGTCTAACATTATATAGACATAATGAATATACTATCTCGAGAAGAGATTGGTGGATTCCATATTGAACAATTACACAGATTCACTTACTATGCACAAAGTCCAACATTATTTGAAATATTTGATGAAGATCATCACCAAAAGACTTAGTCAAAGCACAAGCATACAATAAGCAAATCTACATAACTCCCTCAAATCTAAAGACAACATAAAATAATTGTGCAGTATACTATTCTCTACATTGATCATTTCCAAGAGGTATTTATGTTTAATCTAGTTCAGTGTGTGTACTCTTATAGTGTACTAAGAGTATACTATAAGAGTTATCACCTCAATGACGGAGTCCATTATTCTATCTTATAGAGGCACAATGAGTGTAGACCTATTTATACATTATTATGTATCTCGGTTCAGAACACAATTGTTGACTTTTGTGCACAATCGAGATTTTGATGATTTTAATAAATGAATAAAGTTTATAAAATGAGCATCTTTAAAGACAAAGATGTTTTGATGCAAGGAGCTCAAAAGTGAAGATGCAAGGAGTTCAAAAGTGAAGATTCAAGACCTTAGGGTATATGCATTGTAACTATATGTTTCACTTTTGACAAGGTTTATGAATCACACTTGCATATCTTTCAAAACGTGCATAAACCGTTTTACTTTTTGTTTGAAAGATTAAATTTTTTTTAATGGTTTCAAAATACCTCAATCAAACTCTCAAACCTTTCATATGTTTATGAGAAGTAAGTCTTTAAAAGTAGTCAAAATCATGGTTTTAAATGAACCGGACAAAGAGCTTAAGTTGAAGGGTCGACTGGCCTTCGACCGCTTGGTATAGCAGTCGACCGGTTGATTTTAAAATAGAGTCGTTAAGCTTCTGGCAATATGATCGTTGGGTAACGGTAACTTGAAGCGGTCGACTGGTTCATGTAGCGGTCGACCAACTTGTTTTGACAGATTGGCACTTTAAAGTCACCGATTCATGATACTTCAAATCATTCTTCACAATTTTCATAAATGAGTAACAAACAAATAGTTCGGATCAAATTGTCCAGCGTGTGCCACTTTCCCTCCAATGTAACTTCCATGAACAAAACTCATCACCCTCCATTTTGCAAAAACGTGTATAAATCGTTTTACTTTTTATTTGAAAGATTAAAATGTTTTTAATGGTTTCAAAATACTCAAATCAAACTCTCAAACCTTTCATATACTTATGGGAAGTAAGTCTTTAAAATTGGGTGTTTAAAAGTAGTAAAAAACATGGTTTTAAATGAACCGGACAATGTGCTTAAGTTAAAGGGTCGACTGGCCTTCGACCGCTTGGTATAGCGGTCGACCGGTTTATTTTAAAATAGAGTTGTTTAGCTTTTGACAATATGAATGTCGGGTAACGGTAACTTGAAGCGGTCGACCGACTCGTTTTGACAGATTGACACTATAAAGTCACATAGCGGTCGCGCTCAAACGGTTCCCTATCAAATTGGCACTATAAAGTCACCGATTCATGATACTTCAAATCATTCTTCACAATTTTCCATAAATGAGTAACAAACAAATAGTGCGTATCAAACTGTCCAGCGTGTGTCACTTTCCCTCCAATGTAACTTCCATGAACAAAACTCATCCCCCTCCATGGTGCAGAAACACTTTCACCATCTACATATATAAAACCTTAGGGACTCAGTTACTATTCAGCATAACCACGTGGACTAACTAACAAACGACATAACAATCTCATTTAAAAAAATTTAAAATTCACTTAACTCGTATAAGGACAAGAACAGAAACATACAGAATAGTCAAAATAAGGACCACATACTGGGAAAGCGTAGACAGTAGACCACTTATCCATATTTTTCGTATAAAACAACACCATCAGACATGTGAAATCAAGAATAATGACAGTATTCTAAATGGTCAGGTTAGAAAAAAGGACACACCCATCCAGACAACTTGGCACGTCCACTTCAATGGACCACTCAATAAAATAAAGATAGTGAAATCTATTTCAAAAGTAACCAAATGAGAAACATTAACTCAAAAGCAACCAAACGCTGACAGTACCTTTCCAAAAGGGGGTAGGCGAATGACTCTTAAAACTTGTAAATCTTTGTACCAGTTGCAAAGGAGGCTTATTAGGTTCAAATCGCACCGAATCTTCCAGGATTTGTGGGTTCGCACACTCGGTAGCTAACGGATTCACGAAGAAGAAAATCTTTCAGACAGTTACGGTTCGGCGAACGGTTAGAGTATTTGGGGATCTTGGACACGAATATGCATTTGAGCATTTGATTTAATTAATTATAAATTAGTTTTTAACGAGTTGTCCATTTCCACGTGTACTCAATTATCCACATGTGCAATTCCGTTAAAAGAAATTAACAATTGGATGAGAATGAGATTAGGTCCAAACCGCAAGGATACCTAGGAAAAAGTTTACCCTAGAGACTAATCTTGGAAAAAACTTAAACACAAAGACTAGAGACTGGTAGAGATATTTAGTTTTTTTTAAGCGTTGCCTCACTAGTTAGGTTATTGAAAATAGTCTTCACCAACTCTAATTGGTATGCTTCCCATAATCAAATTTGATATGCCCACTGATTGGCGCAGTGAATTAATCCCGAGGATTTGTTGGAAGCATTTTCCTTCAAAAATTGCATACCCTGATTTTCTATCAAAAGCTTTGTACTCCATTGTTAAAGGATACCCCGTTTACAATTGTCTATTATTATTATAATTGTTATTTTGCTGATTTGAAATTCTTATTAGTAGCATGGTTTAATTTACTTTATTGCCTAAAAGACACTAAATTGAAATGTATATGTGATGTTTGTCTAGTAAGATTTTTTAGTAATTTTGTGTTTGTAAAAGAATATTTTTAAATTTGACTTTTATGGAGTTTGTAAAAAAGTTAGTAAAAAAATTGAAAAATGTTTGATTATAAAATGGTTTTATTGAAGTTAGTTAAAAAATGAATAGAAAGAAGATTTGATATATTTTTTAATAAAAAGTAAAGAGAATATTTGATGTAAATTTTTAATAAAAAATTATTGAAGTTGGTGTGAAAAAATGTGTTGAAATGTATATAGATTTTTTTAATATTTTAATGTTTGGATGAAAAAAATTCTTAAAAGTTGTAAATACTTTTATATCTAAAGATATTAAATAAGTTGTTGGAATTCTATAAAAAATTTAGATTATTTTTTAAATTTTCACGTAAGGTTAAAAAAGGAATATTTGATATTTGATCACTAGGTTTACAACACTTTTACGATTTAGTCACTAGGTTTTATTTGTTTACTAAATGATCACTGAGAATATATAGTTGTGACGATTTGTTCTTTCCGTCAAACTTCAGTTAAATTTTTAATCGGAATAGCGGTCGACCGGTTTGTTTACTGTTGTGGTAACGGTAAATTGTTGCGGTCGACCATTACGCATTCTATTCTGTTAAAAATTAACGGATGTTCGACGAAAAGACCAAATCGTCGCAACTATTTATTCTCAGTGACAATTTAGTAAAAATAAATAAAATTTAGTGATTAAATCGTAAAAATGTTGTAAAATTAGTGAACAAATATCATATTTTCCTAAAAATAAATATCCAAACGCCACCTAGTCCTAGCCACCGCGCTAACCCCTTTGGGAACGCCCCTCTGTACGCTTTGAGTTTCGCTTCCCCAGTACCTCGACCAAAGCGGGAAAGAAATCTCTATACAAAACAGGTCCGAGCGGAGAAATTTTACGGAAGAAAAAGAAATGGCGCCTGTACTGCAAAGCTCTCAGCCATAGGTCGAAAAATAGTGTGTTCTCTCTCCCTCTCGCCTTTCGCATTTGCTCTAGTCAGGCGGATTTCATTGTTTCAGTTCATAATTTGGTGTATTTTATGTCATTGAAAAATTATTTTCAGTCGACCAAAGCAAGTAAAAGATGTAGCACACCAAGACGAGGTGGTCCGGGTCCTCAAAAACACTCTCGAGACCGCCAATGTAACAACTCTTACATTAACATTCCAAGATCTTTCAATCTAGGAGAAATCCAGCAATTGAAACTCCTCAACATTCTTTTTGCTTCTGTTGTTCGTGTTTTTTAGTGCCCGCACATGCTCTTCTATGGCCCGCCCGGCACTGGGAAGACCACTACCGCGCTTGCCATTGCACATCAGCTCTTCGGGTTACCCACTGCACCCATTTCTCATACATTCCGACTTGGTTTTGGTTTCAGTGTCGTCAATTATTCCCTGAGCAATGTTACAAAGTGCTAAGGCTTATTTGGTTATTTCTTGTGATTCCCATGTCACGAATTTATTGGTCACTCTAGTAGGTTTTGGCAGTTCGAGAGGGGTAGTTCCTGTAGTAACTAGCGATTTTGGAATCGGTGGTCATGATGTCTTTTGCAGTTATGGTGTGATAAGGGAGAGGGCTACTTCAAAACGTGCTACTTCCTAAATAATTTTGGGACCAATAACTAATTGTACCAGTTCAAGATCATGATACTGCTTCTAAGTTAAGATTTTAAGCTGAGCCGTTGGACTTAAAAAAAAAGGGCAGGGAAAAAGAAAATGTCCGCTTCTGCAAGTTATAGTGCCCCATCAGACAATTGAGGGGGAGAAAAAAATGGTTTCCTGGGAAGCACATGCCCACCGAGCATATCAAACTGATCTTTGCTATTCAATCTCATGTCATACATTAATACCACTTGAAGGAGTGTATACACTATTGACTGAAGAATGTTGCAAAAGAATTGCAATATGACAGAACCTTGTGACATTTTGAAAACACATAATCAGACCCAGACCTTCTATATTTTGTGAGTTGACAAACTATCATTTCACATGATATATTTACTTAATTTCACTCAACGTTGATGCAAACCTATTGTAGTTCCATCTGCTAAAATTTGTACTTTTTGATGCATATACCTCACAGAATGATGGTTTTGATGCATACAATTATCTTTCTGAGAATGCTGATGCATAAGTAGTGAAATGCTTTGAATATATTCTTGCCCGAATTACTCTCTTTCTGGTTTTCACAATTGACTTGGTAGTATTTATTTAAATGTCGTTTCGACCAGTTTTCTTTTTGAATTTGATAGTAAATGCAAACATTTGACCCTGCAGTGTAGGTTCATTATTTTCAGGTAAATTTAAATAGTGTATAACAAACCTTCGTTGTTGTCTGGAATGCTGATATATTAGTCCTTTTATAGAGCATGTTTGCTGTTATCCTGACAATCTAAGACTGGCAGAATTGACTGCCTGAATTTGTTCGTTTTCCATATGTAATGAAACCATTATGTTTTGCAGGCCTGAGCTCTACAAGTCTAGGGTGCTGGAGCTGAATGCGAGTGATGACCGCGGCATCAATGTTGTCAGGACAAAGATAAAAGATTTTGCTGCTGTAGCTGTAGGTTCTGGTCATCTTCAAGGGTGTGCACTCATATGTTGCAACAATTGTTATTCCAATTTGAATCTACATTTGATTTCTTCTAAGCCTTTTTTAAAATTTTCTCTTTTCCTGTAATAATTGAGGGGTTATCCATGTCCACCATACAAGATCATAATTCTAGATGAAGCAGATTCAATGAATGAAGATGCTCAGGTATGTTTGTTACCCATCTGGTTCTTAATTTTGCATAGTGAAATGTTTTATCAGTGGCCTGCCACTTATATCTTCTACTGTATAGAATGCCCTGAGGCGTACTATGGAAACTTACTCCAAAGTCACAAGATTTTTTTTCCTATGTAATTATATCAGCAGGTAAGCCTTATTGAATGCTTGCTAATTTAGACACAATTCTTGTTATTTATTTATTCGTTTCAACCTTAAGTATGCAACACTAGCTTATTTTCTTTCTGTCTGTCTTTTGGGCCTGGAACGGGGCATGGTGGTAGGTAATACAATCAACCACCTTAACTGTTTTATGTTCTTCTGTTTAGTTTAGTATGAATTTTGACAGTACCCTGACTACCTAATCAATTGCAAGATATAGACAAGATGTAATTATCCAATAGGAAACAACATGAAAGCTCTGGAAGACACCTCAGATTAAACTATCTAGGTGAATGGGTTTATAAACTGGTGATCACAGCTACAGTGGTTAATCGCGAACAATATACATCATCAGACACAGTTCTGAGATGTAAGTTGTGTTGTACAGTTTCGAACGCATTTTTTAGTTGTCTTCGAGTTTCGGTTCATGTAACTGTGCTTCATCAAGGGTTTAGAAGTAATTTTAAGACTCTGTTCTCTGTTCTCTGTAATCACATATCTTATTGATTCCAATTTGTTTAATAGGTGTATATAATGTTAAATATAAACCTACCAGTTGTTTTTGCTGCTATCATTGAGGATCTGTTCTTTTTCATAGCACATTAATATCTGGATGAATAGAATGGTATGCATGGACTCTGTGATGTAGATGGTTGTATTTTTTGTAGGATCATAGAGCCACTTGCTTCAAGGTGTGCAAAGTTCAGGTTCAAGCCACTTTCAGAAGAAATCGTGAGCAGTCGTATATTGCATATTTGCAAAGAAGAAGGTCTCAATCTAGACACTGAGGTGTAAACATAATGCCTTAGACTGTCTTATGGAAGAGCATTCAGAGTATGTCTAGATTCTAACTTCATGAATATGATGCATGATTATAGGCTCTTTCAACCTTAAGTTCTATTTCACAAGGTGATCTTCGGCGGGCTATTACATACGTACAGGTGAGAAGTGATCTTTCTCCTGGTGCATGTGTTCACTTATGTGAATATCATCATTTCGTCTCAGCGCTCATTCAGGATAGTATTCTTTTTGAAATTGGATGGAAGCTAAGCAGAAAAATATAGACCACTATCTCTACATCTGAAATGGTTTATTATTGCTAGATTGGTTTGTTCCAGCCTTTTTTTATATATTTGCCAGCCAGTGAGCAGAGAGTCCTTCAATATTTAGTTCTGAAACCATTGGATTAAAACATTGATATAGGTTTGTCTTTTAAGCACCACCAGATACATCAGGCATCACAAATTACCCTTTTTCTTCCAATTTTTATCAATATCTTCTTCAATTTGCAACATAGTTGTTGTATCTGTAATGTCATTGGATGACCTTATTTGATTGTTGATGATCAATTAGACTACTACCAACTTTGACATAGGTTTTCCTTTCAATTAAGCAATCATCATTGTTAAAAACGTAGTTGGGTTAAATTGTAGGGTTTCCAGTCAAGATACTCATATGTATTGTAATTTGGGCGGAATCTAAAATTCTAAAGTGACTAAAGTTTACATGGTAACAATCTGTTCCCCACATTTAATGGAAATCACCAACTTAGATGCTCTTGCAGAGGTGTTAAGAATTTCAGAGACTGAGGTCTTTTGGTTATCACAGCTGTTCAAACTGGCATGTGCCTTAACACTTTCTCTGTGGGATAGGTTGCAATGAAATAATTGTGTGAAGAATTATGTAAGCATGATTAAAGATTCCCATAATTTATTTAGGTGGTGTTTGCAAACCAAAATTTTGGGAATGTAGTAAAAACTGAGGTGGATTAGAGTTTTATTGGATTTTGAGAGAAAGTAATAAAAAAATCGAATTTTATGGGAGTTGGTGAAAAAGTGGAGGGAGAGATGATTTGATGGGAGGGGGGGAGAGATTATTTTATAGTTATTTTATTATTATTTTCTTGACCAAAATTAATTTTGGTTTACAAACACCCCCTTAGTTTGTGCTTTCTAGGGATCTTTGGCCATTAAGTAGCAATTAATAATGGGCTGACTTAAACTTTGGCTTGGTGGAGATCGTGCGTAATCTTGAATAGACATGTAAACATGGAAATGTCAAATGAAGGTAGCTCTGATATCAGAGGTTGAAGAAACACATCTTTTTCTTGTATATTGAGGCTTGTACAACTGTTATAATGTGAGAACAATATGTGATGTCAGATCATTTATTTGCTTTAGTGAAAGCAGACCTGGAAAAGACACAATTTTTCTTCCTCTTCATCCATCTATTTCTCCTGATCCCTACTTGTTCCACAGAAATTGAATTGGAACTCTAGTATATGTCATATGATCTAAGATTCTAATCCGTGTCGGCATATTTCAGTCAGCTGCGAGATTATTTGGATCATCCATTTCTTCCAAGGACCTGATCAGTGTGTCTGGGGTAAGTTATGATAAAGGCTCCAAGGGCTTTGTCTGTCTTAGCACAGATAGAATTATATATATGTTGCAAGTATACACACACAAAAACACATACATACTTACATGCAAACACCGTTCCTCTAAGGCTCCTGAGTGGCTTGAATATTTAGCCTTTTATTGGATAGTTTTTATCTAAATCATTTGCAGTAATGTGGTAGCTTTCTCAAGCCAAAGAGCATTGTGCTCGTGTCACAGACTAGTGATTTGCTTGTTCATGAATAAATAATGTATTGGCTACATAATTTTGGCATCAAGGAAGCATACAAGTGCAAAATTCACGGATGCAACCTCAAATGTTTTATTTTATTTGTTTTGCTGTAACTCCAATTCCAAATGAAGGCTTCTTCTTTCAGTATTTAGAAGTGCTGCCATGTGTGCTAACTCCTAAAACCTCTGTTATTAGGTCGTACTACAGGAGGTTGTTGAGGCTCTTCTTGTAGCTTGCAGAAGTGGTAACTTTGATGTGGCAAACAAGGGAGTCAATAACGTAATTGCAGAAGGATATCCAGTCTCTCAAATGCTTTCTCAGGTCTCTAAGAATGATTTACCTCTATTGGTGGTTGTTTACTATTTCCAGTTGGTAGATAAAGGTATTACCAATAACATGTTTTTCCAGTTGCTTGAGTTGGTTGTTGAGGCGGACGACATATCAGATGAGCAGAAGGCCAGAATTTGCAAGAAATTGGCTGAAGCAGATAAGGTTTACTCATTTTAACGTCATAGTTTCCAAGTAGTTAAAAGTAGAGAGTTTGGTATCATTTTGTTCAAAAAGGAAATGAGGTCTGTAAATAATGTTGTTGGCTTTCCCATCAATAATCTTTTTGGATACTTGAGATTGCCTGAAGGCGGAGCATAATTTAGCAGCATAAAATACTTTTAAAAAGTAGTTGATCATTATAGAACCCATGCTTCCTCTCCGAATGATCTATGGTTTTCTTATTATCAGTTATAATGGATTGATCCTAGTATTTCTAGAAAGAAAATTCTGCAGAATGATACAAAGGGCTAGTATTTACTTTTCAGAAACTTATAAGATTATTCACACATTAATACAATATGGGTTTCTAAACCGATTAATTGGTATTTTTATTCGTGCTATTTGTCTGCACGCTGCTTATCATTATTTTTTCTTCACTTTGTGCATCTTCAGTGTCTTGTTGACGTTGCGGACGAGTACCTGCAGCTGCTTGATGTAGCCAGCAATACGATGCGAGCTCTTTGTAACATGCCACAAGAATTTTCTTACGAGACCTAGGTAGTTTGGGAATGGTGATATGGATGCGGTTTGTTGTCTGATAATGCAGAATTTAAGGCAACTTGTGTTTTGTTGAGAACACTCTCTCTGGGGTATCTAGGATGAGGGTCTGGGTCTTGGCTTCAGGGAGGTTCCATTTCTTACTAACCCATGAGCAAATTTTGCATTAGCAGAGAGAGCATTACAACTACCAAGTTGTGGAAAGCCAATCTCCCAAAATGAGCCAAACTCATGGTAATTTGTTTGGCCCCTCGATAGATCCATAAAACCTTCACAGCGGAAGTTCCATGAGCTGAACAGTAGTTAATACTTATTCAAGAGCATAGTATATGTTCTCTCTCAGGCCTACACAGTTGAAAACCATTCTTGATGCTTGAGGGCATTGAAACTTTGTGTATACATGAAAACGACGAGGCACGCTGAAACTTATTACATGTCAAGTAGTTGGGGAAAATGATATGGTTCACGATTTTTGTTGCCAATCGTGTTAGGCAGAACATGCTGACATGTTTGTCTTCAACAAAACGTTTTCAGCCTTCCACGTGAAAATGATATGTTGAGCCCACAGCTTGATTGAGACATTCCTCCTAAGATTGCGGTCTCAAAACAAAGAAAAGCACAAAGAGAGTTTGATTTCGAAGACCAAATTTAATTCAAGTTACTTGTTTTTTTTCCCCGATGGTTCAAATCCGGAGGCAGGAAATCAGTGGGATTCGTGACCACCTACGGCTACCAAATGTTGAAGAATTTGCAGTTTTAAATTGTTCACTGCAAAAAAAAAGAGCATGTTCTATTTATTTCACGACACATATTTTCCCTTGTATTTTAACAAGGAATTGGACTACTAAAATATGATATTTCCATAGTCGTCAATATTTTATGCTTTGCGGCCCACTTGACAAGATTTATGCCCCCTGAGTAGCGCCGAGCTAAATTTGTTGATTCCTCATCGAATTGAAGCTGCAGACAATAACAAATATAATTATCTAAGCAACAAATTATATAAAAAAATTGCATAAATTAAAAAAATAATATAACTTCACAAATGGTGTCAAGGAATAAGGATACGTGGAAGCCACCGGTATTCTATTACGCAAGAGTCACTTCTTTTTGTTTTGTTTTTTTGTTCTCTCATCCCAATATCCTCTCTCCCATACCTCTAAAGGCGTTTGAATCTTCCACCAAATCATGGCAGTTCCTTCTTGCTTTCTCCTTCTGCATGATTGAACTCTTTGGCTTTTTACAAATCTGATGTAGTCAACCGCATGCCTGGACCCATCAACTTCTCTCTTGGCCCACCAACCCCTCGCTTCCTGCCTCTAATCTCGCCGTGACCTGCAGCTTTCGTTTTCTTCATCCTCATCCTCAGAACTGCACCTATATATACATGTGTGCGAAACTGCGAATATGAGAAAGTGGAAGAAAGCGTTCCAACTTGTTACTCGGCAGTGCATCAGGATCCATTTGGACTTACTTAGGACGGTTTGAGGTAGTGTTTTCCAGTTGAAGAATGGCGATAGATGAGTCTTTTAAGAAACCAGGAGCTGTACCATTCAAGTGGGAGGTCAAACCAGGTGTTCCAAAGGTCCCACGACAGCAGCAGAGACAACCACTCTCACCGCCACCGCTGCCACAACCTCTTCATGACTATCATCGTACGCTTTCCACGCCGCCACCAAAGCTTAGGCCCCCTCCGTCCGGCGTGACTTACTTTGTGCCACCCTTGGAGTCCCGGACCTGCTCTTTTCAGTCGTCCCCCAGGACCCGGTCCGAGAGCTGGAGGTTCGAGCGTAGACCCTCCAGGCTTGTTAGTCCGGAGGTTGTCTCGCCCGGGTGCTTCCTGTCATCTTTTTTGAGAAGGAGCAAACCGGCAAAGAGTAAGCTCCAGAAGCTTGGATCTGAGCTCGAACCGGACTACACTTCGGAGCTTGAGACGCTGGCCCGGTGGTCAGTGTCAAGCCGGAAATCGCTTTCGCCGTTCCGTGACTCAGCGTCGACATCGTCCTATTCGTCGTCATACCAGTCGTCGCCCCAACCTGTGAGCGATACCGAGTGGGCCGGGTTCGGGCTTTTTTAAGGACTTCTTTGGAGTTTGATTGCACGGGAGTCTTTTTTTTTTCTTTCTTTCTTTTTTTCCCTTGAATGTTACATAGTAAAATCGTCAAAGCCGGTATATTAAAATGTTTTTGGCAGACAATTTTTATTTGTCTTTTTGACATTTCAAATATACTTTTTAATAAAGGGAAATTTAAAATGTTTCTCTTTTGGTGAACATTGGGCCAAACGTTTACTGCTTGCAAGATGGGCCTGGAAAAGCCACAACAAGCTTACTATCCGATCAAACCCAGTACCTTCCTCGCATCCAGCTACCATTCTCTAATGGGGAGGCAGGAGAGCCCAATTAATCGGAGGCTGCATTTGCAACCAAAATTTTATTCAAAATTTTGTCCCTCTCCTAATAAAATACTATAATATAATCTCTCTCTCCCATAAAAAAATATAAAAAATTACAAAAAATATAAAATATTATCTCTCTCTTCACTTTTTCACTAAACCCAAGACCAACACTAAACCAAATAACAAAAATTTTACAACACAAACACACTCGGAGTTTTGTATGCCTTTGGGTGCATATAAAAAATTGCCTAAAGAAACCGGAGTCCAAATTGAAATTAATTTTTAAAAGCACGTGACAAGAAAATATAGAATAATATTGTTCAAGATTTCTACAATTTTTTTGCCTGACGATAAGTACCAGTTCTATACTATTTAATATTTTATGTATTGAATTTTGAGTATTATAAGCTCCACGACATTTAATTTTTAAGGAAAATTGATTTTTAATCACTGATTTTTACACTCATTTCATTTTTAGTCACGTAATTTTTATGTTCAAATTTTTAATTCTTTGGTTTACTATCTTTACAAAATTTAGTCTTTTCGTTACTCCTCCGTTAGGCCCTTTAATAAATACCAGTTCAAATTTCGTTAAGAGAACTAACGAAGGACGACAAAAGAATTAAATTTTGGAAAGATAGTAATCAAAGATTAGAAATTTGAATCTAAAAATTATATAACTAAAAATAAAAATAGTGTAAAATTTAGTGATTACAAATTAATTTTTCATAAATTTTATTGTATTTATCTCTCTTAATTGCAGACAGAATTATATCACATCTAAGAATATTGTCTTAATTTTTTTTTTCTTCTGATCACCTTTCACATCTTTGGTGAAAAAATGGAAAATATATAATACAAAGAACTATATATTGGTGCTTTGCACCCCAAAGTTAGAAAATATCAATGTATGAAAAGAATGAAATTGTTTGGTTATTACGGCGGAGTTGATTCGTTGTCGCCATCTTGCTTATAATGTAAGGCGCTAAAACAAGCGGCGTGATTATTTCCAAAAACATGATCCCATCGAGGCCTCTGTACCGCAATCACTCTTCCCTGGTGAACCAAGTGCTGGCCGCTATAATCCAGAAGCGACCCTTTGATGCCCGCCTGGCTGCCTCAACCACGACCGATCCAAACACCTCCCAACATGCTTGGACTGTAGAATCAGTTTCCGAAGTGTTAAGGTCCATTCCAAGGGTCTTCTTCCAATCCCCTCGCTCCATTGGCCGTCAAAGAGGCTTCCGGCATCGCGCACCTTTAAAACAACGGAACCTCAAAGAAGAATCCACTAAGTTACGACGTCATGTTCTTGTTCTTGGCCCTGCCGCTTACAGAGACCCCCAGAAGGTCGAGTTGGGATTGGATAAAGCACTGGAGTTCTACTACTGGGTTGAGGCCCATTTTGGGTTCGTCCACGACGAGATAACTTGCAGAGAGATGGCCTGCGTGTTGGTCAAAGGGAATAGATTGAAAGCTCTTTGGGAATTTTTGAGAGAGATGTCAAGAAGAGGGAATGGTGGGCTTGTGACGACTGCTTCTGTTACCTGTTTGATAAAAGTTCTAGGAGAGGAGGGGTTGGTCCGTGAGGCATTGACTGCGTTCTTTAGGATGAAGCAGCTTCACTGTAGACCGGATGTTTATGCGTATAATACAATCATTTATGCTCTTTGTCGAGTAGGTAACTTCAAAAAGGCGAGGTTTTTGTTGGAGCAGATGGAATTGCCGGGTTTCAGGTGCCCACCAGACACATATACCTATACAATATTCATTAGTTCGTATTGTAGGTATAGCTTGCAAACTGGGTGTCGGAAGGCTATTAGGAGGAGGATGTGGGAAGCAAACCATTTGTTTCGCATTATGCTACTTACGGGGTTTGAACCTGATGTTGTTACTTACAATTCTTTAATTGATGGTTGTTGCAAAACCAACCGGATTGAGAGGGCTTTGGAGTTGTTTCAAGATATGAACAAGAGGGGCTGTGTTCCCAACCGGGTTACTTATGGTTCTTTTATTAGATACTATAGTGCAGTTAATGAAATTGATAATGCTATTGATATGTTGAGGACGATGCAAGAAATGAATCACGGAATACCCACCTCCAGTTTATATACACCAATTATACATGCCCTATGTGAAGCAGGAAGGGTTTTGGAGGCCCGGGATTTTCTTGTTGAGTTGGTTGATGGAGGCTCAACACCTAGAGAACATACTTACAAAATAGTATGTGATGCGTCACACTCCATTGGAGAGGATAACTTGCTTGGTGATGGATTGCATAAGAGAATAAAGGACGGTATAATGGGGAGATATAGTCAAGTAATGAAGGTAAAACCAATAATGACCCGCAAAGGATATTTTAACTCTGCAGAAGTTTGATAAAGCGGAGAAACTGGTTAAAGGTCAACTATGAAGAGATTTGTATACAACGAAGTTGAATTTTGGTTCACATTTTAGCATTCTGCAGGTGAGAACTACTCAATAACATTACATAATTTATGTTTCCTAATCTTTGATTCGTCTCGATTTAGACTTGCTTTCTGTTTATCCAAATTCCAATTTAATGTCCACCTATTTGAGTTTCAGGAAAGCTTTCTCTAGTTTTTAATGATGCCCATCAATTCCTTTATATGCATGAATCGTGATAATGCCTTACCTACTGGTGATTCTGTCCATTATACAATATTGTCAAGTTCATAAATTCTCATTGGTTGAGGAATGAAATAGAAGATAGCACTGCTATCACTTCCGCATGATGGAGGATGAATACTCCATCATATGCTTAATGTTCCATGGTGGTACAGTACTTTCATGCTAATGTAGGCATATTCTGTCTTATCTAATGCCGGTGTGTAGGATGACAAGAATCTCCGTTGATAGCGTTTAAGAATGTGATCTTTGTAAAAGATAAGCAGTCTTTGCACCAGAGGATAATATAAGACTGAGAATGTACAGAAGAAATGTCAAACTGTCATTGTACTAAAACAAAAATAACCTTTTAAACTGTGAGCATGTAAATTACTGACAAAAATTTTCTTTCTATTTATAAAGATCAACCAAGCGGCTTTGTTTGTCTTGCTCAAGCTTTCCACTTTGACCTTGATTAGGAAGCATTTAGATGGATAATCACTTTTTCATGACATTAGCTCTTCTATTCTATTCCGACATTAACTCTTCTTTATATTGGCTCACACATGGCTTGTTATCATGCTTCTGGTTTCGTCATTTTGATTTTACCCCCCGTGGAGTTCCACATTTGTTTTACAAGTTGTAGAGAAGCAGCTCATTTCTATGGGTTTTATTTTTGGTATATGGCCCCTTATGTAATATCAGGACTAAGAGAGTTCTGCCCTTGGAAGACAATGTAGCCATGAATGCACTCCAAATGAGCGGTGTAGAAGAGTGGTGGCTACAGACTTTTTTCGTCCTAAAAGTATGGCAGGTTATTTCTTTTTTCCAACTTCCTAAAGTGCTTAAGCACCCTCACGTATTTCTTCTTTCCTTCTTGGCATGTTGGATACTGATCTTGGTGATATATTTGCAGCTTTGATAATTTGTCATCTAGCCAATCTTGTACGTGATCTAAAATCTTGTACTCGATTTATGATTATCACAAAGAATCTAATTCCACATTTTGACTGTTCTCTACATATCTCAGTCAGAGCGAAATAACATACCCTTGAACTGTCTTTGGGGTTATGTTTTGGCAGATTAATATGCAGGAGATAAATGTTCAGTTTATACCAGCATCATGTGTCATTTTCATATGTTTCTCAACTTTTTGTGGCAATCATTGAAATCTGAATCAAATCCCGGGGGAAGCGTAGTGGGAAACTACTCCATTATGTTTGTATACACATTGTACGTCTTTAGCTTGTTTCTAGTTTTAAAGCCATTCTAGTCATGTTAATGAATGACTGAAGGAGCCTGTAGATACCGAAAGACTAGGAAGAAGATGACAATATCAGTTATGGAAGCGTAGCCATTTGCTTATGGTGGTTGTATTTTAATTTTTTTTTTGGGGTGGGCGGGGTGGCAATTTTTGAACTTCTTGCATTCTTTCTGTGATTTATCGGTAATATTTACTTAATCTCAAGTTTACTCCCAGAACACTATCTGTGAGTGTATAATCCATGTTGATTTTTGTCGATAGCTAATAGTAAACCTGAGTATGCCATATATGCTTTCTATAAGATTGTGATTGTCCCTGTCCAGGTCTCATTTCGAACTTCAACTAACACTAGCAGGATGAACTGAAGCTGTCCTCTCAAGACCAGCATAAAGTTGAGACTTGAAATAGTTTCTCCTCTGCTTATTCTTTTCACCTTTTATAGACACCATTGACAAATGCAAGTTCTTTTGAAAAAAAAAAGTCTAGAAGGGATGAATTTATGTAATTGATGACTCGGAATATATAATATCATGCTATCTTTAGTACTATATGATGCGTTTTGGCCAAAAGTTCAACTCTTCATGCTGGATTGAAGCTTGGTTGAGGGACAATTTTTGTTTGTGTGCTGGAATAATACAACAAATTCAATTAAGGGTAAATTAAAAATCACTGCTTAGGTTTTCACTCGTTAACAAATAACTGCGTGGGTTTTGAAAAAAATACAAAATGCTGCTTGGGCTTGCTCCTCTTTTGAAAATACTTGCTTCCGTCCCAATCTTGCCACTAATAGTGCACCTACTGCGCGTCATATAATGGTCACGTGTTATCCAATTAAATTCATACATGTGGCCGCCAGCACCCCAGCTTCTATATGAAGAAACTCTTCCATATCTCTTCTTTTCTCCTTTGCAAAACATTCTCCTTTCTCGCTTCTCCTGCTTCTCTCTCTTGAGGAGCTTTTACAAGGGATAACTTTCACTCTTTTAATTCACTTCGTGGCTTAGAAAGCATGAAATTGAGACTAGTCTAGGGACATCTATATTTTTCCGGTATTTTTCTTCTTCTTTTTTTTGTTTCATAACACGATACATATTAACTACTCAACGATGATTTTTAGACTTATCCACCCATTTCTTCTGTATTTTTCTTGAAATATATAGAATCTTTTTTTTTTTTGAAAAAAAAGCTACCTTGAAAAAAAAGCTACCAATTACTTCTCGTGAGTGTGAATAAGTACTCGAAAAGTTGCTAATTATTAGATATATAAAGTTATTTAGTATTAATTGGTATTACACATTATAAACTTTAGAACTGAACACTACCATGCTAGTTGCATGGTATGATAGCTTTAGACGAACTTGAAGTAAGCTTCAAGTCAACCGTACAATTTGGTAGTACTAGAAGTACCAATTAGGAACCCATAGATCCTTCTGGAGGTCCCTCGTTGGTGAAGCATTCGATTTTGACACCCTCTATTCTGGTAAAGGGATATCCGCCAAATCCTCTCTGTAAGGGATTCGGTCCAAATTGGCAGGTCCCTCAAGACAACTTAGCCCGTTTTCCATATTGTTTTGGGCTACTGGGTCATTTTTTATGGGCTGAACGAATGTTATCACTCTGTCTTTTCGAAAGGTTAGGTAGATGACTGCGAGGATGTAGACCGCCATTATGGGGAACACTAGGATACCCACGAACACATTTGCAACTTTGGGTAAGTTGTTGTTAATCAGCCAATCTACGAAACTCGTGCTTAGGTAGTAAATGTTGATACCGATTATTCCCAGGCCCAGGATCCATGATATCACAATAATCTGCATTCATAATTATTGTTTAGATGGTTAGTAGTGGAGTTGAACAATACAGAGAAGACAATCACAACTATGAAACAAGTGTTGATTGAAAGAAAAGGGTAAGTTAGCCCAACATGGTCAACTGAATTGCCTTTACTCACAAGAAATGGCTCAAGAAAAGAGAAAATATAAGGAAAGCAATAAAGAAAACAACTCACATATATTGAATTTTTGTGAGGTCCCATCTTCGTAGTACTGTTACTGAATTTAAGAAGAGGGATTAGAGCAAATGGAAGCTCAAACGAGAGTATCATCTGAAAGACAGGTTACGTTACTATAGAATATTGTACAATAATCCTTCAGTTTGACCATTTGAAAGTAAAAATACATAGTTTGAGAGTTACAAACCGATGCAATAATGATGAGTTGGCCTGCTCCTGAAGATCCACCGATAATTGAAACTATAAGACTAGGTGTAATGGCAATGCACCTAGTCATCAGGTTCCTAATCCATTTTTTCATCTTAAGGTCCAAGAAACCCTAAAAAAACCAACCATCCTTAAATAAGTCAAAAATCAGCTATGTTAGGTATACTACAAATATACTAGCATACTATAGTTGATATTTGACATATATCAGCATCGATATTCATATAATATCTTATATGTATATTATTTAAGACCTGCATGATGAATTGTCCTGCATAAGTGCCTGTGATGGTGGAGCTTTGCCCTGAGGCTAGTAATGCAATGGCATAAATGACGGAGCTTGAACGACCCAACACATTCTACATGTACATAAAACGATAAAAAAAGTTATATGTTAGAGTGTTGCTTATAATATATGAGGCAATTGAATTTAAACAACTCGATAACGATTTTGAACCTTGAGAAGGAATGAGGCTGAGTTAAGGTTAAGATCATTGCATCTATCTGCATTCTCAGCTGAGAGGCTATCGGCTGTGCAAACAGTGCCAGATACAGAAATGACTGCAACATTGATTAGAAATGCGATGAACAATGCGAATCCGCTCTCTATCAGGAAGTATCGACATGCGTCCTGTAATATTACACGATGAGGAAAATTAATATATATAGGTCAATTTAATTTTGTCTCAAAATTAAGCTAGCTAAAATCAACCAACAAATTAAGGGAAATTAATTATTTGAGAAAACTTTCTTACATTATGTCATACATATATATGAGGGGTCCAAATTCGACCTCAACGGGAGAGATCCAGTAGGAGTTAGAGAAATTAAACGCAAGGTTTGAACTTATAAACAATCATATTTAAACTAATATATTAAATTAACACAAAACTTGTGTAAAGAACCTAATTAAGCATGATTATTAAAATCCTCCAATTACTTAATTATCCTGTAAATATCTTCTTGAGTACTTAATACTAATGAAGGGAGCATTTATAAATCTTTCACTTTTTTAAGAGGAATATATATATATATATACAAAAGCTGACTTACATTGATGCCACGGACAGAAGTGGGTATTTTTCTGGAAAGCACAAGAGCCGAGTGGAGGAAGAGATTGTGCCTAATTAATGATCATAAAGAAACGGACCAAATTAGTTCAGGCGCAGTATCTGATATATACACACAACATATATAAGAGGGAATATCGTACGGCATGATAAGAGCACCCAAGACGGCGATGGCATCGCCGGTCGCTCCTTGGCCTGTGAGCTTGGGTATGAACATTCCCTTTAGCACCTCATCAGTTGGAGGCTTTACGTAACTCATTTCCCCAAAGAAACAAGCTGCCATCACGAAGACCAGCACTGCTATCAGCATTTCCAGCTTCCTAACCTGGTCACAGCTCACAAGATTTTAGAAAGAAAATAACTAGAACATAAATTAAATTAATTAAGAAGAAAGAAACTGAGGAAATTTAGCTCTTTGATCATCTCCAAGGAGTAATTTGAAGTTTATATAATAGTTGTTTGACATTAATATTTTATAAAATATACACCTTTGCATTTAACACAAATCTAATTATGTTCGATCGGATAAATCACGATAAGAAAAAAAAATATCTAACAACAAATTTCCTAATAATTAAACATCAAGGTTTTATTTTTCACAATAAATATAACATATATATTAATAAAAGCGCGGAGAATCTGAAACAGGAAATCAAGCTTGCCTATATCAGTAGTAGAGTAGTTTAAAAGACCAACTAATGAATATCTGCCTTAAAATATCTACAAATAAGAAGTCAAATCCACCAAATCCTTCCTCCGTATTAGAATTTACACAATATGTGAAAGATAAGTCTGACTCAACTCCAAAAGACGTCTTAAGGAGTGAGAGATGTCATAACCTTATAAGGAGTACATTGACTAGTTTCTCTAGCAATGTGAGACTTCCAACACGCTCCATCACGTGTGGCGGGAGGACATCCAAGCCAACACGTGGAAACGGGTGACGGTGGGACCACAAACTAGGAACCTTCCTCTGATACCATATTAGAATTTACACAATATGTGAAAGGTGAGTCTAACTCAACTCCAAAAGACGTCTTGAGGAGTGAGGGATGTCACAACCTTATAAGAGTCACATTAACTAATTTCTCTAGCAATATGAGACTTCCAACACCCTGGATCTCAACTGCACCCATCACGTGGATGATATCTACATGCATGCATATACCGACAAATTAAAAGACCATGGAGAATCCACGTGGGGAAGAGTTAGACAAGTGTATTGAATCCTCATTCAATTTCTGCAGGTCTGCAATATTCCCACTTACTTGCAGTGAAATTAGGTACATAGCTAGCTGATCAGCAAACACGTGAAATTCATAATTTCTCAAGTGGTTAATGATCAACCAACAAAATATTTTGCACAAAATTAATTTTTCTGTTCATAGGTTTAATTTTAATGTGTCAAAATTATAGTTGAAAGTCTTATTTAAAATTGTTTTGATATTTTAGAGGCACAAATAATTGTTCATAGATGCAAAGATACTCACACACATGACATGTTAGAAACAAAAACAGAGAAATTAGGACATCAAGCATTTGGAATTATTATTTTTAATAAAAGTGGAAAAAGCCATGAATTGCCCAAATTTCTTAAGTAGTTATTATAGACCAAAAACATATTCTGTACAGAACTAATATTATCTGCAATTGATAACTTTAATTTCTTCACCAATAGATTACCCCGTATCTCTGCAGGCCAAGAAGTAAGAGAGTGCTTAAGCCAGTTAATAGAACTCCAGCCCATACTGGGATGTGGAACAGTATATTCAGAGCAAAAGCTGTCCCGATCACTGCAAATCATAATAAAGAAAGAAAGCAAAGTTACGTCAATGCATGTGAGATTATCTATGGTATGCTTTTTTCTTGTTTATTCATAAATATTCCGCTTTCATTTTCAGAATATGCAGGAGATGGGGGCGTTCCTGAGAAGAAATCACAGAATGATCAAAGCCGGAGGACATACTGCAATTAAAGGATGCCTTTTCCGTTTCTTTTTATGTCTTGGTCGAAGAAGCACAAGGAGGGAGAAAACATATTATTGAAGAATAAAATAAGTTAAAATGTAGACCTTCGGGTATATCTGCAGCTATGACAGCAACCTCGGCTAGCAACCACAGGCAATATTTCGCATATCTTGGGTACTCGGCCTTACATAATTCTGAAAGGTGTTTGCCTGAGGGATATATAATCAATCATAATCTCAATTAGCTATTCACTTGTACAAAATTCGTGATAGAGAGGATCGCGCAATGTTCATTTCATATTCCTTTTATGGAAGAATTTGACTGCTTTAATTGCAGCTTACCTGTGCTTACACCAAGATATGCAGCCAGCGATTGGATTATGAGTGCAAAAATCATTCCAATGAGTATCACCCAGAGAAGCTGAAAAATACGAAATATAGAGCACACGACCATGATGATGATGCTTTGTAAGCTAAATTCCAGAGATTAGTATAAAGCAAAAGAACGCTGAGATTCTATGATTTCAAATAATTATTAGCAGTTTTCTTTCATGCATGCTCTCCTTTGCTCTTTATTTTTGTTGTATTTGTTCCGTCCTTTTGATATTCTTGTTTTCAAGGAAACCTGGCCATTTTCTCTGTTTTGACGATTACCTCATATCTATGACTTGCTCCCGCTTGCAGATCAGTTTCCACTGAGACACACGAGACCATAAAAATGGTATCAGTTTGTCGAGTACATACATGCACGCAGAAAAAGAGATTAGAGGGCGGCAGGAGAGAGAGAGAGAGAGAGACTCACAATTGCCCGGGTCAAGATAAGCTAAAGAGACTAGGAATCCAGGGCCTACATATGAGAGAAACTTTCTCCATCCTGGTTTCTGGAACATCAAAAGAATCAGCAAAGTACACAGATTATACTCAAATATTTAAAGTGCTACGTACCATGCATGTATTAATGGTAAAAAGGGATCGAATTGCATGACCTTTATGCATGTTGAAGAAATTAGAAAGAGGGACATATATATGAGATATATATACCTGGTGATTAGGGTCTTCAATGTCGTGATCAAACTGTGTGCCGGTACTAATCATATTGATGGAGGGTGGGATCTCTCCCTCCACTTCAATGGCTGCTATGCGGTTACTTCCTCCACCCAATGATGATGGAACTACGTCATTCACTCGCTGCTGTTGCGGCTCCAGGCTTCCCATCTCTCTCTCTCTCTATGCTTCAACTTAATTGAATAAACTCCTGCAATGGAACTGACAATGGGAGTCTTGTATTTATAATGCATTGATGGACAACCGCGCAGTTGCTTCAGGCATGAATATGGCAATATAGCATCCGTCCTCCAGCTGGGATTAATGCATGTAGAAGTCAAGTGTCAATTAGAACCTGAGATAGGAGTGCCATTAAAGTACTATTCTAATGGGAATTTAAATTATAAAAATTGATTTTCATTTGCAGCTTTAGGCATTCTATTTATATATATATAATTGGTAGCCTAGCTACTTATTTGTTTTCAAATAATATAACATTTGAAACCATCCACAATTGGATCTTTGGGTTCTCTATATAGAAAGTCACAACTGAATGGATATATATATATACCGTCATCAAAGAAAATAAATAAATAAATATATATATAGGGTAATATTTGCATAGAGAATTGTTAGTTATGTGTTTTTGTGCATTGCGTCATAGAAATGTAATTTAATAAATGTACACGAATATATTGCCTCACAGACACAAGCGAGCGCGAGCCACACACATATATATGTTGAAATAATAGATCAACATATAGTTCAAACTAATATAAGCTAACATTATTTTCATAAATATTGCCTCACAAACGTTACACACACACAAACACGTGCGCCCACGCGCCCACACAGACAGACATACATATATATATATATATATATATATATATATATATATATATATATATATATATATATATATATATAACTCCGTCATACATATAACACAGACATTAAAACATTAAAAGTAAAAGAAAAGAACCTGACATTATATGTTTTTAATTAATAGATCAACATATATATAATTCAGACTCATATAAAATAACAGTACTGTTTTCACAAATATATTGTTGGCTTCACGACAAGTTATTATATGCACATACAATATTAAAAGAAAAAAAAACTCGATATTATTTTTAGGCTTAAATGCACCCCATGCCCCTGGGGTATGCGGAAACAGCAAATATGCCCCTGAGGTAAACAAAGTCATTTTCATACCCCTGAGGTATACTTTCAGGAGCAAATATATCACTCCGTTATGTGCCGTTTGAAACCCTAACGGTAAATGCTGACGTGTCAAGATTTGACACGTCAACACCAATCAAAATTAGACACGTGGCATTTTCGAAATTAAAAAAACGGAACAGACTGGGGGAGAAACCCCGAGCGGCGAACGTCGTGAGGGGTGGCCGGCAGGGGCCACCCCGGCGAAGGGGGAGCCCAGTTCTGGGCTCCCCCGTCGCGCGAGCGGCGCCCGCGCGAACGGCGCGGGCGACGCGGGGGCGTCGCACGAGGCGGCCGCGCGCCGCGAGGGGTGGCCTCGAGCCACCCCCGCGTCTCCCCTGCTCAAGGGTGGCGCGCGGTCGCCCTCGCCGGGGTGGCCCCTGCCGGCCACCCCCGCACGGCGTGAGCCGCAGGGGTGGCTGGCGGCGAAGGGAGCCCAGCTCCCTTCGCCGCTCGGGGGTTCTCCCCCAGTCTGTTCCGTTTTTTTTTTAAAATTTCGAAAATGCCACGTGTCTCATTTTGATTGGTGCTGACGTGTCAAATTTTGACACGTCAGCATTTACCGTTAGGGTTTCAAACGGCACATAACGGAGGGGTATATTTGTTCCTGAAAGTATACCTCAGGGGTATGAAAATGACTTTGTTTACCTCAGGGGCATATTTGCTCTTTCCGCATACCCCATGGACATGGGGTGCATTTAAGCCTTATTTTTAATTAGTGGATCAACATATAATTAATTAAGACTAACATAATATAACAATATTTTCACAATTGTTGACTCTCTCACACACACATACGTATATAGACGGAAGTTTGAGAGCAGAAAAGTCAACCTTCAAAAAATCTAAAAAAAATATCACAGAAAGAAAAACCAAAATTTTTTTTCTAATAAGATTTATAAACGAATAAAAATAAATACAAAATAATTAAAGAAAAAGGATAAAATTAAAGTGTTACAAATTAACTTGGAAAATTAAGAGACTGTAAAACAGAATGTAAAGTAAAAGATAAAATTTGACATTGTATAGCATTGAGTTTATATATAGTTCTTCGACTGTGAATTAGAACGTTATCAAAGCACTTTTTTTACTGTTTAATATATGTGTAGTCCTTATTCCAATGTTGAGTTCGAGTTTGCTTGAGCTTGGCCATGCTTATATATTTGGACCTTGCTTGAACTACGTACATTGAGCTTGCTCTTTGATACGTGTCAACCTTTATATGGAGAAGCAATTTTCATTGATTTTATTAGAGTTTCATGTTGCTAAAGTAACGTGAACGTAATTAAAGGCTTATAAATAAAGCATTCTGACTTGTAATCTCATTCTTACATTAACTAATACATAAGTATATCTGGTAAAGTCTTCTCACAGTAAATGTAGATCTATAGACCGAATCACTTAAATCTTGTGTATCATTTATCTCTTTCTCTATTTTTAGTTTAAATTATTATTATTACTTTAATTTTAACAGATTTCAAAATAGAAAAAACAGAGATCAGGAAAAAAGAACACGCAAGTTTCTTACGTGTGACACTCGACTCGGTATAATCTCCCTTCCTCTCTGTCAAACAACCAAGAGAATTGTTGACCTCAACAAAAGAGAAAGGTCTAGACTCTAGCTTTGATCACAAGCTGTCGCGTTTCGTGTCACTTTAAAAAAAAAAGGACAATTTATTTAATTGGAAAAAAGTTAAAACTAGAAATCGTTTGAGTTGCAAACTACAAGTCGTGGAGAGTCTGTGTACGTGCTGCGCTTGACAAGGCGATGATTTGCGATTTCGGCCTTTAGGGGCCGTTTGTTGTGTAGTTAACAAATCTTCATCCTGTTCTTATTCTATGAAATCTGTTGTGCTCTCGCCTTCTCTTTCTCTCGTGGGCTTTTGGCGGCCCTGAGCTTAATCTCTATCTCAAGGGGAGGGATCAGGCTTGAATACAAAAAACTAACGAAGCAGACTAGCAGTGTTCTGTTCATTTGCATAGGCAAAACAAAAACGAATTGCTGGTATCCTAGTACAGGGAGCCTGGAGGCGGCCTGTACTAGGATTTGACTCAATTATTTGTGCCCATTAGTGTTGTAACAATACTGACACGGACAGATCGATCACCTAATGGGCAAAAGTTTAATTGGTTTTGACTTTGGAGTTCAATATTAATAGTTATGAGCTAGTCTTATCCTAACACATCCTACTCATGACAAGAACGTTTCATGAACAGTGCCCTCCTTCATTTATATGATGAACGCGTTCAAGTACTGCCCATAAATTTTATACTAGTTTTGTAAGTTATGATCCTCATGAACTTCTCGGTGGTTTTTTTTAGAAATTCTCAGATTATATAAAACCTTTTGTTGCAGTGCCGCGCAGATATAATCAAACACTGCAAATTAGACACACTTGAGCACGTTTTGGCATCATGGCTGCTATGGTGAAGCACGTGCATTCCGGAGGCCGGCCCGAGCTGTGTCACCATTAGAAATTAGATCTAACCCAAATCAGGACCCTCCACTCCATTATCGACGGTATGGAATGCTAATGACATGGAGGTTTGTTTTCTGATATTTGTAGCTTCTTCTGCATATTATATAATGCTGATTGCTGAGAGAGATCGTTCCAAATAAACGGGAATGCGGATATGATAAATTAGTTCCCAACTGGCTAATTAAGAAAAGGAAGTGTCTTTTTAGAGTTCTGCATCCTGTTCCTTTGTTATGGAACCTTGAAAGCGATTGTAATAAGGTATATGGAGACTCTATATATGTGCTAGCTGCATGGGTCATGCCACAAATTGGCTCTACGGGAATGCGGATATGATAATTTACTTCCCAACTGGCCAATTAAGAAAAGGAATTGTCTTTTTAGAGTTATCTGCATCCTGTTCCTTTGTTATGGAACCTTGAAAGCGATTGTAATAAGGTATATGGAGACTCTATATATGTGCTGCATGGGTCATGCCACAAATTGCCTCTACTTGGAGTATGATGTTATTTATATTAGGTTTCATGTCACCCATTAGAATATTCATTAATCTTATATATCGTTAGTGTATTAGGTTTGATTAGATGATGAAGAATGATCTTCGATCTCCATGAGTTTTTTACTGCATGCACATTTGATCTTATACTTATTAGTAAAATGTTGCCTTGCCTTTATCAACCAAACTTACTACAGCCATAAAACATGATATATAATTCGCACGAGTATGATTCTCTCTTTAAGAAAAATGATCACAAGATCGTAGTCATAGAAGGATAAAATCGAAAATATCAGAGACAATATTGTATAGCAGGCAGCAGCAGTGCTGTTTCGTAGGGGGGGTTTTTCCCTCTACTTTTTTTTAGCTCTTCCCCTTGCCATCTTCAACTCTTGAAGCTTAACATCAAATTCCCATACTGCTGCAAAATATAGGGTCACATCTTGTGATTCAAGTAACTTTCAGGACTTCTAAGCTATGACTCTTCTAAGCAGAAAGAACACCTAGTTAAAAGAACATCGACCAGAAAAACCACAAAATATAGCAACAAAGAGTAATGTAAAATTAAAGCTTAATTAGTCTTTATTAGTTTATTTTTACTTTCACTTTTGTCTATTAATTTTAAAATTGGCTATAATTTACACTTTTGGGTCATTTACACTTTGCACCCCAATATTTTATTTTTGAGACATTGGACATCTTATCTTCAACATTTTTACAATGTGAACCCCGTACCCGATTTGACCATCTAAATTGATGGATTTCGTCAACACATGAACCAGTCAACCGCTTCAAGTTACCTTTATAGCGGTCAACCAGCTCGTCGTGCCTCTCACGTTACCTTTATAGCGATCAATCGGTTCACGTGTTGACGAAATCCATCAATTTAGAAGGTCAAATCGGGTACGGGGTCCACATGACAAAAATGTTGAAGATAAGAGATCCAATGTCTCAAAAATAAAATATCGGGGTACAAAGTGTATATGACCCCAAAGATAAGGGGGCAAAGTGTATTTAACCCTAATTAATACATGCGGTGTGCCAAGCATTGCCATTACACCTAGTCTTATAGTTTCAATTATCGGTGGATCTTTAAGAGCAGGTCGACTCATCATCATCACATCGGTTGTAACTCGCAAACTATATATTTCTACTTTCAAATGGTCAAACTGAAGGATTCTTGTACATTTCTCTAGTAACATAACAAATTCTTGAATGCAGATGATACTCTCGTTTGAGCTTTCATTTGCTCTAATCCCTCTTCTTAAATTCAGTAGCAGTGCTACCAAGATGAGACCTCACAAGAATTCAATATATGTGAGTTGTTTTTTTTATTGTTTTCCATCTATTGTCACTTTTCTAAGCCATTTCTCTTGAGAAAAGGCAATTCAATTGAGCATGGGTTAGGTTGCGCCGGCTCTTTGTGATGTTGGGCTAACTTATCCTTCTCTTTCAGTCAACAATTGTTCATGGGTTGTCTTCTCTGTCTTGCTCAGCTCCACTGATAAAACATCTAAACAATTATGAATGCAGATTATTGTGATATCATGGATCCTGGGCCTGGGAATCGTCGGCATCAACATTTACTACCTAAGCACAGGTTTCGTAGGTTGGCTGATTAACAACAACTTACCCAAGGTTGCAAATGTGTTTGTGGGTATCTTAGTGTTCCCCATAATGGCGATCTACATTCACGCAGTCATCTACCTAACCCTTCGAAAAGACACAGCGGTAACATTCATTCAGCCCATAAAAATTGACCCAGTAGCCCAAAACAAGATGGAAAACGTGTTAAGTTGTCCTGATGGATCTGCCAGTTTGGATCGAATCCCTTACAGAGAGGATTTGGATAATATCCCTTTACCAGAATAGAGGTTTTCAACATCAAATTGTTCACCAACGAGACCAGAATAGAGGGTTTCAACATCGAATTGTTCACCAACGAGACCTCCAGCCTATCTTATATATGCGTTCCTTGGTCTATTGCTAGTAGTAACAAATTGTAAGGTTGAGTACAATTGGAGTTTACTTCGAGCTCATCTATTAAAGCTGTCATACTATGCAACTCGCATGGTTATGTTCAGTTGTAAGTTTATGTGTAATACCAATTAATGCTAAATAACTTTATATATATATATATAATGATTAGCAACTTTTCGAGTTGCTATTCGCTCTCACAGTGTAGTCTCGATTTAATCATGACAGTGTAGTCTCGATTTCATGCTTTCTTAGCCACGAAGGGAAAGAGTGAAAGTTATCCCTTGGAGAAGCTTTTCAAGGAGAGAAGGAGAAAGTACTGGGAAAGGGGAATATTTTGCAAAGGAGAAAAGAAGATCTATGGAAGAGTTTCTTCATATAGAAATGAGAGAGAGAGAGAGAGAGAGATTTCTCATCATCTCATGCATGAGAGATCTTAGGGTCTGTTTGTTTAAAATCAGTAAAACATTTTACTTGCTTTCCGGTATTTGAGATGCAATTGAAAATGAGGTCAACTGAAAATCTTTTAAAGTCAACTGAAAACTTCTCTTCTTTTCTAGAAAATAAACTAACCCCAAATTTTTCGGAAACCAAACTTCATTTTTTACTTCCTCTCCCCGACATTTCCACACCACACCCCGTTGTTTTCAGACACTGTTTCTCTCTCTCTCTCTCTTGCCCACTCAAGCTCATCGATCTCCAAATCAAGAAACACGAAAGCCCTAGATTCGGAGTTGTAGTTGGGATCTCTACTGTCTACGCGATTCACTGTAAGAACTTCAAATTTTTTTCTTCGGTAGATTTGTTTCACTTTGCCGATGTGTGGACATTTTCTCGATCCCCTTGGTTGAGCTCTATTAGACGCACTCTGATCCACTTCTCTGTTCCTCTTACTCATTGCCTTGTATTCTTCTTTATTCTCCGTAATAGTAGTGGTAGTTGTGGTTGTTGATAGTGAGAAAAGCTCTATCAACAACCTTGATCTGTTTCAATGGGGATTTCGACCCAGATCTGTGACAACACACCTTGAGTTTTGAAATTTTTGAATGCCAACGGTAACAAAACCGTATGTTGGTTTGTATGGGGATGTGAGAGAGTCGACAAGGATGGAGAGAAGGATGCCAAGAGAGCATATCTTTGATTAGGACGGAGGATGTGAGCTTGATGGTTCTGTTCTCTATTTAGTTTCTCAAACACAAATGGAAGGAAAGAGGATGAAAGAACTTCCAATTTCGGAGTTCTGTTTAGATTTGATTAGGACGGAGGGGAATATAAAAAAGTAATGTATCTCTATTTTTGTTTTGTTTTATGAGGCAATTAGGTGAGGAAAAAGGAGTTCAGAATCTTTACATTTCAGATTTTGTGTTCTATTGTATTATGCCAATTTTATGTGGTCGCTGGAAAAAAATCTGAGGGAGATCAGTTTTCTTTTGTTTGAGGTGTCTGGTTGGATGGAGGGAAAGGAAAAGAAAGTAAAATGTTTGAGAAATTACATCTTTTTGGCAATGATTTAGTTGTAGTGGAATTGAGGGTTGTAGTAGAAGTCAGTGCATTTGTTTGTGTAAGCTTAAATTTGGTTGAGTCGTTCAAGCTCTAAGGACAAGTTTCTCTTGGATGGCACATAGAAAATAGAAGGTTTTCATGTTCTGAAATTTTCTGTTTCTACTGTCTAACGAATACTTGTTCAACATTACTGGGATTAACTTGGGGGTTAAGAAACCGAAAGTTGCATTTGTGGTTCAAATTGCATTAGGGTAGAAAATGTGTTGTTGCTGTTTTTTGGTGAACCTTGGGTCTGTTCCGTGCCTGTTATCTGCAAATAGTTTTCGTTCCTAGAGTCCAAAAGCCATGACTTTTTTTGTTCGTTTTTTTTTCTTTCTGGAATGCACCAAAGAGATGCTCTTTTTCAAATCCCTGCTTAAAGTTGCTTATTTTGGAGTAGTTGTTGCAAAATGCAGTAAGGATGTTTTCCTCTGGAATGCACCAAAGATATGCTCTCTTGGCATCCCTGCTTAAATTGGCTCATTTTGAAGTAGTTGTTGCAAAATGCAATAAGGATGGGGTTTCTCTTCATTTAAAGTGGTTCATGTTTTTCTTTTCCTCTTGAATGCACCAAAGATATGCTCTCTTGGCATCCTTGCTTAAATTGGCTCATTTTGAAGTAGTTGTTGCAAAATGTAATACATTAATGTTTTATTGTCAATCATGAACTTGGAGAACCTGTTCCTTGGATCACTAGGCCGGTTCCCGACCAGTCATTATGTTCAATGAAAGTTGACCTTTTTTATTTCATTCTTTAGAAATGTACTTGCTTGACTTTATGATTTGAACTCCAAATGAAAAATATGATTTGGGTTTCAAAAGGGTAGTTACATATGGAACATCGCCTAGTTTTTGATATACTGTGAATTTCCATGTGTAGATGGGTGATAATGAGAGAAAAGCAGCAATTATGGGTGCAGTTGTTTGTGTTATTGTTGTTGGTCATCTAGTCTTAACAGACCCTTCATTTGCTCGTTTCGAAACTTTCTCTGATCATGTTAAGCTGTGAAGTGCATTTCATAAAAAATGAACACTGAAAATACGTAAATCATTAGGTATGTCAACCATCAAAAAATATTTTCTTGAAAATATTTTACAATAATAACCAAATGCGGAAAATGAAATTGTTTTCTTGAAAATGTTTCAATAAAAAACTAAAGCATTAATACGATTTAAGATACACCCACAGAAACAAAAAAAGATCAAGCTTGTATTAAAACTCTTTTGAAATTGCTTAGAAAATCGCTTAGAAAAAAACAAAAAGAAAGAAATCGGTCATCAAATCCAATTCCACTTAATGATCACAATTGCATATTTTGCTTTCCATATAATGTCTTCACATTAACCCATCCTCTCTATAGGAGCTTATAATTTATATTCCAAACAATCCAAGCTACCTTAGCATGAACTGGAGGCTTTTAAGTCTACCATAGAGCCAAAATGGATATTTTAGTTGATAAGCTTGGAATTCTTAGAAAGGACAACTCACGAAAGGGTCATTAAAGTGGCAATACACAATATTTATATACGTTCTTTTACAACTTTCTATACTATTTGCCCGAATTACTCTCAGGTGTTTCTGACGATCCCCAATTGTCTTTCTTCACTTCGATCACAATAGGAAACTACAATATTTGACTGTGTTTGGAAGTAAATTTGACATGTAATAGCCCAGTAACCTCAATTAATCTCAGATCTTCAAGCTAGTCAAGGTTGATTGTACAGCTAGAGGACTAGATTCATAAGATTGCACAAGGAAGAAATCCACAAGAACATGAAGCCTATGAGAATCCAATCTCTATATTGTCCGGAGGAGCCAGAATGAGGAAAGCATGGGAAGGTTTGAAGAACGAGCAAAACAAGAGGAATATAAAATAATGAATGCTAGTTTCATCATAGAATTCGCTTTAAAAAATCTACTTCTATTCAACTTGGTAAAATTACAAGGCCTACATGAACTGCCCCTGTACTTCTATGTAGATCAGGACAAGAAAAATGCGAGGCAAATAAAAATTTATGGCAAATGTCAATAATCATTTTCCCTCTTCGTTTGAAATGGAGAAATGAATCACCGAAAGGAATTGAATCAAAAAAGAACTCATATCAAGTTCTCTTTTTCAACCTAAACCAGAGCTTTTACCAGATACAGGCCGCAGCATCGGATGATTAAGAGTAGGCTGTGCATTGCCTGAGCTACTGAACATGACATTTGAAGTAGACGAGGGCTGCTGTATTGCAGACATTGGCAGCCTTGGCCCCAACCCAAACATTTGCTGCCGTGGCATGAAAGGCCTGTGCGGATGGACTGGTTGGTTGTTGCCATATCCTGGAATGCTTGGCTGTGAGGGTGAAGCTGACATAATTTGTGGCCTATTGTTGGTGGCGTTATTGTTAACCGTAGAAGGACCAGCGCCTGGTACACTCGTGGGTGAAGTGACCCCAGTAGGTCCAAATCGAGCTGATATCATACGGGTCCTCTCAGAAGAAAGTCTCTGCCTTGTCCTTTCCACTTGTTCGCATTCTTTCATCAAAAATGTCTCCACTTCAGCAAACTGCTTCAGCTTCAGCTCTAATCTTTTCAACTGTCAAGGAAATTTCATAACAGAAAAGCGGGAACAGGAACTTTTAAATTTACTTTCAACAGGGGGATAAAAAATCCAGCTTTTATAGCAACATTATTGCTGTATATTGTACTATAAGTGAAAGTAATCTCATAGGGTACACCCAAACAGCATTTTCACCTACAGAGGTATAAAAGCGAGAGCTTGACAAGAAAGACGACTATAAACTTCCAAAACTCGTATAAACTCATTATGGAGAGATAGTAAAGTTCACACTGATGGTAACTCCCGAGTGCCAACAAATAACAGTGGTGTTTCCATTCAGATTATTCATGTAGAGACAGTCAAACAGCATTAAAATTGCCATAAATACTTCACGACTCAAAATAATCTTAATCTGACCAGTTGCGGTCAGCTAAATCCTCCACAAAACTTTGAGTAATGAATGTATGAAGGGGTACCCAGCAAGCCAATGAATTGAGAAACATGACACCTCTGGTAGAGTGCAAGCTTCTTTCGGCCCCATAAATGACCAGCTGAAGTTACAAACAATGCACAAGAGATGATGGAGTTATCCTGATAATGGTAAGTGGCAGAGACACTAGTATATTGAAGCTTTTTTCATGCCTGACATGTTACACCAACATACCTCAGATATAGACAAACTGCAACATGTATAGAATTCCAACACACATCTTTCAAGCAAGATGCGTTGACTGAAATAAGCTTAAAACAATTTGGAACAAAAGCATGCTGCCAACACAAGCCAAATACACTTAAAGCACTTCCCCCCTGGGCTTGCTTTGACGTTCAACTTTCCTAAGAGGTTCAACTTTCAACGACTAACAAGTAACAGCTAGTAGCTAACAATTAATTACATATCTTTAAACAGGATAAAAATAAAGGAATGGAAGGGAGAAAGGAAAGACAAAGTTCACAAATCTAGAATGTTTAGAAATATCCATACCTGATGGTTTATTATATTTGCAGAAAGCCTCTGAATTTCACGTTCTTCATGATCTGCAAATAGTTTTGCCTTTGTTGCGGCAGCAGCAAGACCAGCTTTAGCAGCTGCTTTAACTTTTTCTGTAGATAATAGAACCTGTCCCTCATCTTGACTCCATGAACCATGTACTCCTGAGTTCTCTTCTGAAGTTCATTGCACAGGAAATTTTCAGTACCAACTTAAGTTTCTAACCAGAAAAATGAAAACAAAGTACAGAAAAGAAAGAACTGGAAACAGGAAAAACAGAGTATGCTAACCTTTTTGCTTGAATGAATTTGAAATATCTCCATGACGACCACCTTCTCTTCCATGCGCGCTCTCTGAATTCATCCTTCATAGGTGTAAAGAAACTTTTTATTCTGTGTACAGAATACATAAGCTAGTGTTGATGCAGAAGCAACAATTACAATGAAAACGCCTCGAGAGGATTCCTTGAAAGTCAGAGTAATAAAAATCTTCTGCCCTACCTCATAATTTTGTAACCATTATGACTGGGGACATAACAGGTACATAAAATAGCAGAATGATGAAACTCCCTTTGGAAGCATAAATTTAGGAAGTTAACAATCCCACCCTAAAGTTTCTATAAACTCAAACAAAAGAGCAAACTTCTAGTCTCTGATAATCGCATGAGAAGGAATCCCAAGAACAGAAACATAGTTTCGTACTATTGAAACAGCACAAGGCGAAAATAATAGTGTTGTGTTGAAGAATCTGAGCATGAATTACACTAACCTATTACCATGTCCAGATCTTTCCACCTGTAAAATTCTTCCAGAAGTAGATAAGCCACTGTCCTCGGATAATACTGCCAAGGATGCATGGGCGCATGCCGCAGCAACTCTTGGTCCAACAGCAGAGGACAAAAACGCAACCTAGAAAAAAATTTCCCACCAGTTACATCTGTTGAAAGCAAACAAGCATATGTATGAAAAAAAAAGCACATATTTTAGCATGAAAATATGATATTATCACTCTGATAGAGCCCCCAACTTCTGCTTATGACATGACCACCACTGAATGAAATTCGTAGGAACAAGAAAGGTTATATTCTGCATATATCTTCCGTATCAACCATTCACCACCTTAACTTTGTCTCAATTGTTTTTCCTCTTATTGCAGGAAGATCTCGTCTCTCTCATTGTCCATCTCCTTTCTTGCATTCAGATTCTAGTTTTTTCTTTGATGGATAAAAATCTAAAGCAAAAAGAAAAGATAAGGGAAAAAGATCTAATTCTCAAGGTTCGAGAAGTAAGAAAAGAATGATATAAAACAAACACCTACACAACACAAACGTCAACGGATTTTTGACTATAAAGAATATAACACAATGGGACTAAAGATTTGCGCATGGAATCAATAGAAGACCAGTTTTATACATATTCCTATGGAATTGATGCAATGCAAAATCCAACGATGAGGAGAGGAAAACTTTATCAAGCAGGAAGAATTTATCAGGGCTACAAGGACAATAGGCACCAGTGTTAATAAAGGAGAATTTCATGAAAATGAGATACAAAGTGAAGTGGAATATATGCCACTCCCTTAATTATAAGAAGACAGATGGTATTCACGATTATAGATCTAGCCATTTCAAGAGCTAATATCAACAGAAAATTGCAAAAGGTATTCAATTAAACATCCAAAATTATGGCCTTCTAACGAGTTGTGTGAAATGAGTGCCAACTGCCCTTAAAGAAAACAGTATGAATTCAAGGGAAGAAGCCAAGGACAACAGAATTCAAAAAGAGCATGGGTTGAGGTAGGAAGCTAATGATTAAAGAATACATAGGACATTACACAGTTAAAAACCCTAATTTGATTTCTACAGCAAATCACAAACAGCGTTTTGAACTGTAAGGCTCAAGGTGTTATTTCAAATTAATAAGTGTCTTTGTTGGAGCAAAACCTTTATAACTCAAACCAATAATCTGCTGCCCAAACTTCCTATCAAGCATTTTACCGTGGCAAATCTAAACCAAATGCATTCTTTGGATATAGTTATGAGAATAATTGATTTCGAAGTTCACAAAATCAAAAACTGAAGCAAGCAATGCCAATGCCAGAAAGTTCAACAATTTCATTCTGCAGGTATCGTGGCAAACATGGGATTATTAGTCACCTACCAGGGTCATAACAGGATTCCCTGAATTTGCAAAAGGGAGTCGGCTGTCAGAATCAGTATCTTGATGACAGGATCCTAAAAAAAGAAGGGGGGGAGGAATAAAATGTTAGGGATAAATATCACCACTTGAACAGTAAATACTTTAGTAAATAAGACCACCTGCTGAATCCCCATTGTAATTACACTTTGATCTTCCATGGTCATCTCCATTTAACAACCTGGGTGACATGCCAGGAACTTCAATGTTTTCCAGTAGGCCATTCTCCATGGGTAGACGGAGAAAATGAAGAATGCATTGTGCTTTTGACTTGGTACCTACATGTTCCGCGATCTCATTCCAATTCTCATTGTAGATCTCCATTGCCTCAAGCAGAAGTAAGGTTTCCTGATCACTCCAACTTTCCCCATCTGGGTCTGCATAATCATTGGTTGAATCCACTCTTATGAAATCTATGCTGCAATGGCCGGTAACAAACCTCCCCTCTTGGAAGCAATCAGAACACAGTTGTGCATCTATCTGCCACATGAGATGCTAATCAGCCAATAGAGTTGAATCAAGTTAATAACTGAAGCAAAAAATGATAATTCCTGTCGACATCCATATGTAATCAGGTTCTCAAAGGCATAAGAGGGTGCTAATGGGCTAAGCTGCTCCATATCAAGATGTCTCATTCAGCATAAAGTCCCACTACCAAAGCTTTTTGAAATATTGCACACTTTTTACTAATTTTTCAAGTATGCTTTCAAAGTTTCTACCCTTTTCTTAAGCCCCAAGCTTTTGGATTGACGTGTGCCTAGCCTCACATGGGATACCTCCAACAGGCCTGTAAAATTAATTATAGAGAATATTTTTTTTTTTGATAAGTAAGTCAATTTTATTGAAAGGAGCCAAATAGAAGTAACAGTACAAAGGACTATACTGATATTCTATGTCATACATGCGAGAAAACTAATGAAATCAAAAAACTCTGAAAAGGGAGAGCCCAACATGGTACTCGCCCACAAGCACAAAGACTGCAAAAGATTGCCCCTCAAACTCTCCATGGACAAAGTCACACCCTCAAAGCATCTTCCATTTCTCTCTCGCCATAACATCCACCAAATACAAGTAGGGATCATTTTCCAAATAGCTAAGGCCCGAGGGTCTTTAAAGTCCCTATTCCAACACAATAACACATCAGCAATCCTCCTAGGCATCACTCAATCATAATCCAATATAGAGAACACCAAGGACCACAAATCCCTAGCAACCGAACAGTGCAAAAGAATGTGCTCAACGGACTCCCCAGCACACTTGCAAAGATAACACCAATCAAGCAGGTACACTCCCCTCCTTCTTAAGTTGTCAGTAGTAAGGATGCTTTCATGGGTGGCTTCCCAAACAAAGAACGATGCCCTAGGCGGGGCTAAAGACCTCCAAATCTGTCTCCAAGGGAATCTCCCATCGGGATCCCCAACAAAACACGCATACCAAGACGTCACCGAAAAAACACCACTTTTAGATCTCACCCATCTCATCTTGTCTTCAGTTTGAGTCCTCAATACTTTAGAGTAAAGTAAAGAGAAGAGCGCAGAAAACTCCTCTAGCTCCCAATCATTTGCCCCCCTAACAAACTGAATATTCCACGAAGCACTCCCGGAAACCCTCTCGAAGCAGTCCGCAACCAAAGCATCCTTATTGCAGGCGAGAGAAAACAATTGCAATGCTCTCTCTCTCTCACACACACACAGGTGAAGGCAAGCATGAATTAATTGTTAGGTGTTTTCTACCTTAAAGGCGAAGACAGTGCTTTAACCTAAAAGAAAAACGAAAACAACATAATTGGAGGGCAGGTATGGCTAGGTTTCATTTGTATACTTGGAAGAATCTGGAAAGTATAATAGGTGAACACTGATTTGGGTAGCAATACTTAGTACCAGGTATTTCTTCTATTATTGAAGAAATGCAACATGTGTTGTTGTTTACTATTTCTCTACTATCATTTTACTATATTACTTTAATCCTACAAATAATTAAAGAATAGTTCGCGAATCAATATGTCAACAATTTGAGTCAACCTATGGGCATTACCAAGTGACACCATAAGTTCATGAAAAGTTCAACTAAGGTCCATATAAGCATGGCCAAGCTCAAGCTAACTCGAACTGAACGTTGGGATCAGGAAAACCACAGAGATATTAAACCGGTAAAAAAAGTGCTTTGATAACATTCTAATTCACAGTCAAAGACCTATAAACCCGATACTATACAATGTTAGACAGAAGCATTATTTTTCTTCTTCAAGTTCACATATTGCTGCAAAATATAGGCTCACATCTTGTAATTAAAGTAACTTTCAGCACTTTTATGATTCTTTTTAGCAGAAAGAGCACCTAGGTAAAAGAACATCAACCAGAAAACCCACAATAGGAATAAAATGATAGAGTAATCAACAAAAAATGCTGATACAGAAGTGTGTATTACCTCCTTCTGTGACTGATAGTACAAAGTGGGAAGAGACCGAGAACAATAGTAACAGCGATTTTCAGACAAATGCTCTCGGATTCTGTTGTCCAGATCAGAGGCATCGGCATCATGAAATGACAACGATGAATAAACATCAGCCGCTTTCAGCCTACATTTGGGCCTGTCAAATTTTATTAAGCTGTCAATGGACTTTAGAGCAGCTGATGGCACATGGATCTCACCATTTGGATCCTCCCTTAAGTAAGATCCACCATTCCATGGCTCACGAGTTGGTGCCGAAGCACAATAATTGATAATTCCCCAGTGATTGAGAAACCGAAAAATTCGAGTTAAATCTTCGTTATCAATGCCAACTACCAATCTCTGGCAATCAGGGACCATGAGCCTCTTCCCTGGATTTTCCATGTATTTAGCGACAATGTAGTTCCTACATTCCATGTATTTCTCAGGGGTGTGTTCCAGCGATATCCCGGAGAAGAAATGTGGCACCACTTGCCTTTCAAGTCGATTCACTGTAGCTGGTGAAAACCAATCTGGCCACAGGAGAAACGCAACGAGAACAAATCAAGGCTAATGTGGAAATATTTACTTCATGCATTAATATGCCAGCATCTACATCCCTGTCCCACATGCACACACATAGTCATATACATAGCACACTCACACATGCACGTGCAGCAGAGAGCACGATAGAGAGACAGATCTGCATAAAACATGCTTGATGTTCTGAAACACAACCCACCCAACGGGAAGAAAGGGGGGGGGGACGAAACAGGGGAAGAAAAAGATTAGAAACAAACAAAACTATTTGTTGGTCTTAAAGACGATGACAAACTAGGAGACAATACGACGACAGGGGAGACAATATGACACATGTTTCTTTATCTGTATGTTTTGAGTGACTTTAGTACAATCTTTGTACTAATTTCGTCTCTGGTCTTTTCCCTTCAATAAAACTTTTTCTTACTTATCAAAAAAAAAAAACCAAGGGTCCAGAATATTCCAATCCTGAATTGTTAAGCGGTTAGACTAGAGCCTAGGAGACTGTCCCATTAGTCTCAACTAAGGCGGGCAATCATCAGTGTAATGGCTGAAAGCCATTGAAAAGGAACACAAGCTTGCACTTTGAACAGACTTAACTCAGAAGAAGCGGTCATTACCTAGGAAATTCCCATATCATGTCAACAAGAGTACCATAAACACAATCTCCACAAACGTCTTCCCATGACTTGCATCTAGACCCTTTGAATGCACTCGTAATGTTTCTTAGAGCGAGGATGAATGGATGATAGTCCAAGTGGTCACTACGTAAAAACACTAAACCCCACAAAGGGCCTGTTTATATCATTGAAGCTATTCGCTTCTTCACTTGGTTCAGCAAACACTCGACAATTCACTCGCTAGAGCCAATAGAGTCAGCAGTAAATGCCTCGAGTTCCTCAAACTAGGCCACCTATGTGTACATCTAAATGTATGAATATATTAAGTTATGTGAGGGAATAGGTACGAATAGGTAGTGATATTAGTATCTCTACCTGAATGCATTGGAACCACATGAACCCTACTCCCGAACCGCTTGACAACGCCACGGCCTTCCATGATCTGAGGGGGGGTGATCACGTAGGCTGAATTTCCGCCGTCCGCCCGGTCTTGATCGAACACCGGAGCATCAGGGGAAACGGAGGACAAAGCCTGGAGTTGCCCGTACGACACATTCTCCAAGAAGGGCAGCGGAGTCTGGAGCTGCTGCTGCCCGTCCTTGTTGTTCTCTCCGCTCTGATTGACCCGCTCCGCAGCCACGATGGCCAGCACCGAGGAGTGGGGCAGGTTCACAGAGAGCTTGACCACGGGAGGGAAGTCAGAGACACGGACGCCACCGTCGGAGAGGACCTCACACTCGTGGTGAGGCGGAGCGGCAGCGGATTGGGGGTCTTCGGTGTCCTCCTGAGGGTCTACGTAGTCGTCGTGGGCGGTTGGAGGGTCCTCTTCGTCTTCGTCTTCGTCCTCTTGCTTCTGTCTCCGGTTGATTTGGGGCTCTCTCTTTCGCTTCTTCCATCTCGTGCGGGTTTCTAAGCTCCAATAATAAAACCAAAAAAAAAAATCGGAGATAAGATCAATGTAAATATATATACAAAACATTCAATTAGTTTGAATTTTAGAGAGGGAAACAGAACTAGCAAGAGAGAGAGAGACAGAGGGAAAGAGGGAGAGAAAGAGAGAATTTAGGTTTGGGTAAGAACCTGAAGGGAAGGAAGGGGAAGCTGGCATTGCTGAAGGAAATTTAGAGGGGGAGAGAGGGAGAGAGAGAGAATTTTGGGGTCTTTGATTGGTGCAATGGCGAGAAAGCAAGGCAGCAGGAGAGAGAATTTTGGGGGAGCTATCGTCGTCGCTGCCTTTGAGCTTTGTGAGCTGCTGTTTTGTGTTTGGTTCTGCTGAGCAAGACGTCACTTGGGTGTATTTTCTTCTTTCAAAAACCCGATGTGTTTACTTACCCACAAAAAAAAACCGATGTGTCGTGCGTGAGGCCTTGTGCTTGGCGCGCGTGAGAGAGAAGTTTTTGGAATAGCCAATATTTTAACAGGATTTTGTTTTTTTAGTTTTCTTTTTGTTTCTTTTGTTTTTTTTAATAAGACGATTGTGCGCGGCTGTACTTGCCAACGGATTGAGATCCCTTGAGTACTGCATAGGCAGCAATAAGGAGAATGCTTATTCATGATCTTTTACTTTAATAAAAAAGGTACATTTCTTTATTTTTAGTGCGTTTGTGTATCAAAATTTTACCCCCTTTAAAATTTTAACACAATTAAATATTATAATATAATTTTTCTCTCCCCATCAAATCATTACTATTTATTATAAAAAATATAAAAAATTACCTCTCTCTTCACTTTTTCACTAAACCCAATACCTAAAATTTTAACAACACTAAAATTTTACAACACAAACACATAATTAGTAACTTTTTAAAAACATAACCAACTATTTTAACCATCTACTTTTACTATTCTATTAAAATATTATTTTTCAAAAAATTCCCCTATTCTTTCTTTAACGTTTATATTTTTGAATATTTGGTAATAGTCATATTTTTTAATATTTGTCTTATTTTAAAATTTTGAATTTTTTAAATTGTCTTTTTCTAAAGGTCATATTTTTAAAATTAGTGAAGAATGAATTTTTTTTATATATTTATTATGATAAAAAAATATTTATTAAGAAAGGAAAAAATATTTTATAGTTATTTATATATCTTTTACTTTAATCAAAAAGTACATTTATTTATTTTAATTAGTAACTTTTTAAAAACATCACCAACTATTTTAACCATCTACTTTTACTATTCTATTCAAATATTATTTTTTAAAAATTTCTCTATTCTTTCTTTAACATTTATATTTTTGAATATTTCATAATAGTCATATTTTTTAATATTTGTCTTATTCTAAAAATTTGAATTTTTTAAATTGTCTTTTTCTAAAGGTCATATTTTTAAAATTAGTGAAGAATGAATTTTTTTATATATTTATTATGATAAAAAAATATTTATTAAGAAAGGAAAAAATATTTTATAATTATTTATTAGACTAAAACTTTGAAATCATTTGTGACATGAAAAAAGAAATGGGGGAAAATATAAATTTATAAGAGAGAGTGAAAGATAAATAGATAATCAATGTTAAATTGTTAACTTTTGTTAAAATAGATAAACTGTAAAACACACATTTATAGGTATTTGATTATATTGATTCTCTATTCTAGCCAAAAAGCTAGAATAGATAACCTGCTAATAATACTCTTAGGTATTACAAAGAGAGCAATTAGGAGAGAAGAGTGTGAGTCCCGATCAGAATTTATCATTTTCTCTCCCGCTCTCCTATTGCACCTGCAATTCGGTGACTGAATTGCATGAAATCCCTGTACCTTGCCAACTGGTGCAAACTTTACAACGTTTTGATTCTGTCTTGACTATTGACAGACTTTGAGATTGGTTTTGAGGGTGCTCTATGGTTTTTTTTAGCCTGATAAATTTATGTTTTGAAAACATATTCGGTAATGTTTAGGGCTCTCAATGTTTAGATGTATTATCATGGAGCTAACAAATTTTGTAAACAATCTCCTTCTTTGCCCATCATCATCATAAGTTGTCTCTCTGGGCCTCCGAGTAAAGAGTAGATCATATCAATACCAGTGTTTAACATGTCATATTTTCACTATATCTTGTTTGGCAAGTAAAAATTTTATGTTTGTAGGAAAAAAAAAATAAGTTTAACTTTTTATGGTGTTTGTAAAAAAATTAGTGAAAAAGTTGAAGAATGGATTATAAAATATTTTGTATTGGAATTTGTTAAAAAATAATGAGTTACAAGATTTGATGGATTTTTTAATAAAAAAAAACTAATGGCGTTTATTAACAAGTAAAGACAAAAAAATATTTGATATAATTTTTATAATGAAAAATACTGAAATTGGTGCGGAAATATATTGAAATTTGTGTATAATTTTTAAATTTTTATGCTTAATTGTAAAAAAAATTTGAAATTTTTGAAAATATTTCATATCCAAACATTACCTAGTGAAAATTTTCAATCTTCGCCTATCCGTACTAAAAACTAGTCCACTTTAAGTTCGCAAGATTGAAACCTCTCAAGTGATATTAATATTTTGAGCCACCCCAAGATTTATTCCACATCAATTATCCGATTGTAAGAGGGTACACAAGCATGAAGGATTAGTAAAAGTAAGCTCTGAATATTATCCAAAAAAAATTATCAAATGAGATATAAAGTGCGATTTTATTCTCAACAAAACAATGCAAAAGCACGTTCTAAGCCACTAATGGGGATGCTGGTTCCACCAGCTCAATATTTGTGTATGTAATTTTGATTTTTCTTTAAACCTTAACCACCAAGAGTAGGGTTGTTCAAGAGATCTTGGAAAAATTTTGGGTTTTCTATTATCGGTACCGCCACTAGTACTGGTGACTTAAAATACTTGTTTGCGGAAATTGCGGAAATTTTCTCAGTTGTTGAAGAGACCGACACCGCTTTAGCGCGGGTACAGTTGGAAACCGGATTTTTTTTTTTTTTTATAAAAAAATAGTTTAGATTATTGATTTTAGAGTTTATTGGATTAGATTTATCATACTATATTTTAAGATATCATTTATTATTATTGTAGTTTATTGTATAGATTTTATTTTGTTCAAAATGTTTTATAAGTTCGTGATAACAAATCCAAAAAAAAACTAAACAAATTTAACTAAATTTGTTATGGATTTATTATTTTCGAAAATTTACTGAGTGCCATGAAAGGCACTCCAATTAAGTTTACACTAAAAAAATTGGGTCAATGCCAAAAAAGCGAAAAAAAGATCTATTAATTTTGGCAGTAACGAGGTCCTGCTACCACTAAAACAGCCACAATTAATGGCCGATTACCACATCTAACAGTAACAGTGGTAGGGACCAAAATCTAGAAACCGGACCACCCTTGAGACTAACTGTAATGTCACACGTGCTGGTCCCATATCGTAGTACTTAAAGGTTATGCTCGCCAACCGTTAGGAGTGCATTGTCTCCCAAAACTTTGGAAAATATTCCCACAATTTTTAAAATCTTTTGAATGTTTAAGTTTATTAGTGTTTGTGAAAAATTTGAAGTGTACTTATTTTGTTAAAAAATTTGGACAAACAAACGCAACCTATGTCAAGAACCCCTTCCTATTAAGAGCAAGTTTGTAAACTAAAATTTTAATTTCCAAATATAAATAACTAAAAAATGTAATAAAAAATTTCAAAATCATCACCTTCCATTAAAATCTCTATTTTCGTTACAATAAATATATATAAAAAAATTCAAATAATCTAATTTCACATTTTTATTCACCCTCGTAAAATTTAATTTCATTATTATCTCTCAAAATTCAATAAAAATCTAATACACCTTAATTTTTAGGATATTCCCAAAATTATAGAAAATTTTGGTTTTGAAGCATGACCTTTAAGTGTTAAAATTTTGAGGAGTTTAAAATTTTAGAATATTAGATTTTGTGAAAAAATGAAGATAGATGATTTTTAATATTTATTATAGTGAAAAATAATCTTGAAAAACACCCTAAAAGATAAATGATTTTGGGAATCTTTTGAATGATGAAATTTATTAAAAATTTGAAGTATATAAGTAAAAGTTAAAAATTTTAAAATATATTTATTTGATCAAAATTTCTTAGCCCAAAATTTTGACAAACAAACGTTTCATATATCTATTTAGCAAAAAAAAAGTCATCTCTAACTCCTCTTCCGGACTCCGGAGATAGCTGCAGGGCAGAGAAGACCTGTAATTCGTAGCCCCCATTTGCATGCACAAGTTGGGACTTAGCTACCTCCCAATAATGAAGAGGCCCAGACTCACCCTGCCATCTAAACCACCGCTCCTCGCCGCCATAGCCCACGGCACTAACGTTAAAAAATCCGGAGCCACGACTCAGCCCGAATGGGTCCCCCTAGGGCTCAGCAAATCGGAGCTGTCCCTGCCCCTCACTTTCCCCACTGGCCAAACCTTCCGGTGGAAACAAACCGGCCCTCTCCAGTACACAGGCGTCATCGACTCCCACCTCGTCTCCCTCAAGCATCTCCAGAACAGCGACGTCTCCTACTGCGTGCACCACCACACAGCATCCGAGGCTGAGACCAGCGCCAGGCTGGCCCTGCTTGATTTTCTCAACATGGGTATTTCTCTCAGCGACATCTGGGAGGTCTTCTCGGCCTCGGATCCGAGGTTCGCCGAGCTGGCACGCCACTTGGGCGGTGCCCGGGTGCTCAGACAAGACCCGCTCGAGTGTTTGATACAGTTTCTGTGTTCCTCCAATAATAACATTGCGAGAATTACGAAAATGGTGAACTTTATTTCGTCTCTGGGGAGTTATTTGGGGACCGTAGAAGGCTTTGAGTTCCACCAATTTCCAAGCTTGGAGCGGTTGGCGATGCTCTCGGAAGACGAGCTTAGAGAAGCTGGTTTCGGTTACAGGTTGGTTGCAACATTATTTATCCGTAACTAGCATTATTGTTCCAGGGGTTTAGAAGGCCTAAGACCGCCTAACACTGGTATCAGAGCCGAGGTTTACCAACCAGTCTAGGACCCAATAGTCCATGGGAGAAACGGGTTAAGGTCCGATGTGTGAAGGAGAGATTCTTGATGTAACCTAGGAGTCCCCCAGAAAACCTTAAGGATCCGTTGTTGTTTTATCCTTCAGCTAACTGATATCGGGTTTCTGTTCTTATATGTGTATGTTTCTGGTTTAAGATGCATTTACGTTTGGAAGGTTTTCCTAAGCTCTTTTTTTCCTTTTTAAATTGTTTATACGTCGTGTATCTGTTGATTGTTTCTCTATCTTTGGTTGAATTGTTGGGTTGAGATTGTTAAGCAATTGATGGTGTACGATGATGTTTTGGAAACTCATAATTATAGAAGTTGCTCGTAGCATGGTTGTGATGACTTGGTCAAAATAGAAGTGAGCCCGACGTATTGAGCACTCATTATGAGGTTCTGGTGGATATTACTCTAGTTAAGTATACATTTTCTGAAGAATATTGAAACATAGAGATACATTGACTGGATATGGAAAAATACATGATGCTGCCTTTTTAAATTTGTTCAGTTTTAGCTCTTTAAAATAATGGTTTAGGTGGTCTATAATTCCTTCTGTGTACGTTCTCCCTTCTTTTGTGGATGTTTTGTTCCTTATTGATATAATTGTATATCGATTTACCTGAATTGCATTTCTGGTGTGGATTTTTTTTCTCTGTACTCATGTTATTGGAAATCCCTATGAATTTCCTACACTAAAGCAACTATGGCCTGTTTTCTAGGCAATATTAGGATGTTTATCTAGATATATATGTGACCCACTATGCATAGTAAGAATATGTTTTTTGGCCTTGTATGCAGTATTTGCTTTGGTTGTGAGTGCAATCTTGAAAATTTGTTTCACTCATGATGTGGTGGGCAGGGCGAAATACATCATTGGTACTGTAAAAGCTTTGCAATCAAAACCTGGTGGTGGTGTGGAATGGCTCGTGTCTCTTCGTAATTTGGATCTTCAAGACGTTATTGATGCTCTCTCTACTCTGCCTGGAGTTGGTCCTAAGGTGGCAGCATGCATTGCTCTTTTCTCTCTTGATCAACATCATGCCATTCCTGTCGATACACATGTGTGGCAGGTATGTTCTTGAGGTTTCCGTGTTGCCCTTCCCTGGAATGCGACTTATGTTTTGTGATTGCCAGGTTAACCACCAGGATACTGATTTTGATTAGCTATGAAATAAGGACCTTCTTTAGAAAACAAACTTCCTGCTATCTGAAAATTTCTATTTGCATCAGCTTTAGTTTGAATAACTAAGTTCATCATTCCTAGCCATCTTTCATGATTTTCAGTTCATGAAGTGCTGATCTATTAACATTTTTTGTTTCTGTGGAGCCAGATTGCCACAAGATACCTGTTACCGGAGCTTGCAGGCACCCAACTAACACCTAAGCTCTACAGCCGTGTTGCTGACGCATTTGTCAGAAAATATGGTAAATATGCTGGCTGGGCTCAAACTCTGCTTTTCATTGCCGAATTACCTTCACAGAAGGCCCTCCTACCATCAAATTTTTGTAGTTCCAAGGAAAAGAAGTCTGCAAAGAGTAAGAATATCAATATAAGCACCAAGAAAAAAAAAAGAATATCAATATAACAGCAGTAATTGAAACTATGAATGTGTTATTTGGAGGGAAACCCCTTGAAGCTATATAGTTGGTAATTGTCAAAGCGTTATCTTTGGATTCATGATGTTAAAGTTTTCACCTTCTTTCTATCTTCAACTATAAATTCTTCCTCAAACCCCCCCCCCCCCCCGGCCGCCGGCCGAGGTCTCCATCGAGACAAGTATAATGTGGCATGGTGATTGATGGCAGTTTCTACAACCAGATGTCCCTTCAACCTCAAGTCTTACTGCAGCATGATCTTACTGCTGTGAGAAGAGGCATGTAAGTTTGTAGCGATTCTTGTACAATGGACAGTGCTATTTTATTGTCATTATAATTGTTATCGAGATGTTTCTCATCCTGATGTAGCAGTTTCTGCCTTTTTACTTCATTCTTGTTTCGTAATCCTTCGTTTCAGTTTGTGTGCTCATTTACCTTATCTAACCCATCCCTTTTACCCTTTGTTTTGATTTTGTGCAACATTTTATTTGTGCACGTTTTCTATTGTTGGGATCTATTACTGATTTGTGATACAACTTGAAAATTATATGGGCAGATACGTTTTTTTCTGATGAACATTCAGCTGCAATTTTACATGCACTACTAAATCCTGTGGTATGTTTATCAACAAAAGAGAGGTTTCCACTCACTTGTACCCAAATAGTAACTATAAGTTAATAATTTGTTCCTTCCAAGCATCACAGTTCAATGATAATGATGCCTTTAATTACTTCATTACAGCTCTACAGTTGACAATGGGAATTGATAGTACTAATCTTTCATCCTCCTTGGAAAATATGGCACGAAATTATGAAATAACCTCCTCCCCCCCCCCCCTTCCCCCTCTAGTTAAATGGCAACAGAATCAATGGAAATGACTTGAGAATAAGGTTAGAAAAACAGGAGCACACCTTTTCTATAATGGTTCTGGAATTAGGCGAGTGACACCTTCCAATAGCATAACTCTCACAATTCCCAAAAGGTGTTCCAAAGCTTGCAAATGAAATCTTGGCTATGATACTTTTTGGTGGACATTGGAGATCTAGTTTGGGCCTTTTGCCATGTTTCTTTTGATAGATTTCACCACTCTGGTTTTCTCTGGTCCATGAAGTAACTGGTGGTAAATGGGAATCAGATACAAAGCCACATACTTTTGTTCTTGAAATTGTGTCCATGGAAATCCCAAAGGGGTACCCATTTTCTTCTTCGAGTAGAACTAGGAGATTGTCCTTAGGCTTGAGGAAGGATCGAGGTATGTTGTACCTAACGGTAAAAGGTTCAACCATTAGTAAACAAATTTACAAAATCAAGAAATTGTAATCTAGAGTAAATTTGAGAAGAATAGTAGCAGTTTTATAAAATGAAGTAGCTTTTTCTGTTATGAAAATTCGTGTAAAACAATTGGAAGTTCTGAGTAGAAAATTACGTTTTTTTAAAGAAATTCGGGCAATAGATGAAACTGTTATTGCCAGACAGAACATAGTATGTGTGTCTATACACAATAAAACCTCCAAGAACAAAGGTATACCAATGCTTTGGCCATTGACCCAAGCTTCTCCCTTTCCCATGGAACCAAGGTTCAAGGCAACAGGTTCGGTTCCAGCAGGTGCATCTAATAGAGTCTTGCAATCAACTATGAAAGAAAAGATTAGCTCAGTGAATTTACGAACACTATCAATTGTTAGAATTAGATGAGTTGTTGATTCTGATATGAAATACATGTGAAAGAGGGGGAAAAACAGAAAGAGAAAGTTTGTCTTCGCTTCCCTATTGTTGTCCATTTGCATCTTGTTGCAAATTGTGCATGAAACAAATTAAACTTTTAGGGGGGATGTAATCCTACCTTGTACCAAGTGAGTCGTGGAGTAGAGCTTTCCGCCGTACTCCATTGGATTGTACTAGATCCAAGACTTGTATAAATTTGTAGTTTCTCTCCTAACAAACCAACCTGCAGAAAGGTTATCCATTTGAATTAATCTGAGAGGTACGATTGCTAGATAAGATTTGTGGTGTTATACTGAAACTCATGGGGACCTTGGAAAGTGCATGTATTTACACCAACTGCTCAAAGAAAAAGGGCTCAAGACTAAAACCATAAATAGGACAGCACATTGCACAATGTGACTTTCAAATGTTCTATACAATGAAAGAAGAAATTCTTAGCTAGAATTAAATCACCTGATATCCCCACTGCTGGTTGGTTAAATCTTTGCCTTGAACTCTTACTCTTCGTAAGCCTTCAACTTGACGCTCAAGATATGCTCCGCCATCCTTCACAGATAAGAAAATTTTACGCCAGTTTCATGAAGAAAAAAACATTTGTGTTTTATTTTGTTCTTTTGTGTCGCTACTTAGAGAATCAGCATGTACGTTTCACTGACATAACATAATGTTGCTTTCTAAATCTGATTTTACTCAAGTTAAAAAGAGTTTTACTTGTCCATGTTATGGTATTGTTAGCAGAGGCAATTAAATAAAGTCACTAGAACTCAGTCTAGGGGCCAATAGGTCATTGTTTGGTTTTTCCTTTTGGTAATTGCCAATGCATAAAAGCGAATGGAGAGAATGAGGAAAATGAGATTGAAAACTACCGGCATTCCAACCATTACACTAAGTAAGGAGATGTAGTTTGTCCCATTTCTTAAGGTGAGAGAAGTATCCAGGGAGAGAGTTATGTTGCTGTGACTTCCACGTGCGGATCCTAAAGAATAGCAGAGTATAGGCAAAACTTTTAGCTTCTGAAACTGTGTTATTAGAAAAGAAAGCAATATATTGAGAAATTCTGGTAAATAGTAGGCAGGATGAAAAGGTATATGTGAAAACATACTGTTTTCATTGGAAAGAACAACTAGGGTGTTGAGTTGATAGTTTACAGAGTCACTACTCTAGAGGTTTCAAGGGAGGAGAAATTACAAAATATGGGCCTATTCTGCTTACACTTGAGAGGTTATGGATAAATGTGCTGAGTAAGAAAATGTGACTTTTTTCTTCCCCATAATCTTGAAAATAAAAAGTACATAAATTAAACACATTTTCATCCAGAGGATGAATATTGAATGTGAATTTTATCTTCCCCAAAATCTTGAAAATTACAAGTTCATGAAGTAAACACATATCCATACAGAGGATGAATACCGAATGTTTCAGTATACCCTTTACTCTCATGTTCACGATCCATGAATTATCATAAGACTAGAACTCATTGACGTTTCTTGCAAAACGCCGCTATAGACCTCCTTTAGCAGGGTTTTTTGCAAAACGCCGTTAAAAACACCCTTTAGCAGCTTTTTTGCAAAACGCCGCTAAAAACCTTTTTTTTTTTTGTAGTGGTTGTTGATCGTCGATTGAGTTTTTCCTACGGTAAACTTCTCGTTGATCCCCTCAAATTCTCTGTGTTCAAATTGGACTGCTCTTGCTTCGGTAATCTCCCTCTATCTGGTTTGGTTATGTAATTTTCGAATTTTATGTATCCTCTTTTCACTTTGCTTTTATTATAAATACATGAGGTGAGATCGGGAACAAAACATTACCCTTTCCATAGAATTCGTGTTCTGCGAGATGAACTAGTTGGATTTGTGGTAGGCAGATCTTGTCATTTATAGTGCTGATTGAGGCTAGTACACGCACCAGGCATCATGCATGGCATGCTCTTAGCAAATGTATTATAAATTAATGAGCAGTCATTGGTGAAAGTATAAATAGGAAGTATATATCTAATTTTATACCCCGCAAGTCCATTCAGCCTGAATAAATGGTCCGATCCTAAGACACACATATAGGCCTTGTGCTTCAACTTCCTTGATGAACCTTACTATGTCACTTCTTCCACTGAAATCAAACTGCAAACGAAAAAGGAAATAGAAAGAGATAACGTATAATTGGCATGATTAATTAGCTTCTACATATCATTTTATGTGTTTGCGAGAGAGAGAGAGAGAGACCTGTCCGAGCTGGGGCTCATAAAGGTTCCAAAACACATAGGTGTCGATGACGTCTAGTCCTCCTTTGGCCTTGGCTATCAAAGATGCCCACATCTGCATGAGTAAACAGGCTATCATAATATATTATATTCTAGTCCGGGGAGGTGGTGCAGGATAATATCATCATAATTTTCTGATAATTGAAAGACTGAATATTTAGTCAAAATAATAAATAAATTTAAATTTAAGAAAATTTTTCCTTAAAAAAATGATTTTCAACATCTAATATAATGTCGAAGACGAAGCCCCGATTTCTCACTTGCAGCACAGAAGAGATTTTTTTTTTTTCTTAGCACAGAAGAGGTTCTTAAAAGCCCCAGCTTTCCCTTCTTCCACTCCCATGATTAATCCTTCTGGTTTGGAAGAAATAACATGATCAGAAGGGTAAAAAAATGAAAGGGAGAAAGAGAAGCCAAAACACCTCAGGAGTGCTACGAGGATAATGGATTGAACCAGAGAAGAGAATCCGTGTTGGCCATCTACGATCAAAGATCTTCCGTCGTAGGTTACGTTGCCTGCATGTCCGGTGTCGAGAGCGGCCATTAATAGCGCTGCAAACCAGCAAAACCAAACCTTGTTGTCCATGTCTATCCACTTTTTTCCTTCACCAAGCACGCGTCGCAGCTTTTAGCAGTGATCTTCTTTTCCTCTACCCATGTGGTTGAATCGCTCGTATATGCAGCACTGAATCTCTCTCTCTCTGTCTCTCTCTCTCTCAATAAGGGAATATCTAGATTCTGTATTTAAACTTTGTCAGCAAATATGGAAATAAAGAAGAGTATGTTCCTGGATTACGTGTACCGACTCATGCATCTGCAGTTTGAAAGAGTTTGTTTGCCTATGACAAACCGTAGCGAGGCAATTAATTAGGCAAAAGAATTAATAAGAAAGCAAATATGTAAATTTTTTATGTTGTAACTAATTAGGAAAGAAATATTAATCTATTATATATGCTGCTGTCAACTTTAAAAACCCCACGATCTAGTCAAATGGAGGACCATCAGATTAATTTCCTATCTAAAAAACTACCCAACTTAAAAATGGAAATTAAGCATTTGACAACATATTCAAAGATTGATAATTTGGGAAAATATCTCTTCCCATACAAGTTTGGGACTATTTTTCTTGACATAATTTTTTGATGCTTGAAATCACTTCTGAAAGAAACTCCAACAAACATATATATGAAAGGTCACTTTGAGAGTACTATGGTTGATGAAATTAGATTTAATCGGCCATCACAAAAATTCACTGAGCAAGAGGAGCCCGAGAGAATTGGCTCAGAGACCCAGTATGAAGAACGGTAAAGAACCTACAAAATTTAGGAAGTGGTGAGTTGGGTTGTCCTGCGGTTCATCCTTCGAAGCTCAAATTAGTTCTTTGTAAAAATTACGAGAAAGAAGGAGATGATTTTTTTTGTCCCTTACCGTCCATCTCTTTCCTAAGCCAAGGAGCCCCCTTTTATAGAAAATGACTCTTTACTCCTTGCACACAGAATAGGCTAATTGGGTGTCAGTGGGAGCTAAGTCTCTCTGCAGACTGATGTGTTTTTTGGGCCACTGAGAAATGGCCCTGCAGATGAGAAATTCTTTGAAAATCTACCAATGGATCCACTTTTGGACTTTTTACCGCTGGGCCTCATTTAAATGTGTAGGGTCTCACCTGGGCTAGGTCTATCAAGTGGGTTGAAAAATCATTCAATGTTAATGGTCCCCAGAGCATGTATACAGTAGCCAAAAACCATTAAATTCGAAACCAAATTAACCCGAAAGCAAAATGTAAAAAATCTTCCTGCATATAAAATATTTTTACAACGAAAATTAGGATTTAAAAATCCACGATTTTCGCTGCATAGTTGGATTGAAACTATGGATATGTTCGTTTTCACACTTTTTTCAGGATTCTAAGTATATTCACAAATCTATCACCGAACATATTTAGAATTCAAACACAAACACCAATACATTTTACACAATCTCCAACAATTTTTTAATTTTTTATTCTTTTTCACATAACTCTAATATTTTTTTATTAAACAATTACATCAAATCATTTATCTCTCCACTTTACACAAATACCAATAAAACACTGTTCAACATAAAAATTCATAATTTCTCTAAAATCCGACATTTTCAGTCGACACGAACATAACCAAAATTTTGGGGAAACAAACACCCCCATAATAACAATGCAGTCCATTGTTTATAAATTTTAGATCCATATATGGGACGTGCCCGAACCGGTAAATTTCTTGCCCACCCGAATTATTTCCTGAAGAATAACGAGTAAAGCTCGGAGAGTTGGAGTGAACCCCAAGCCATTAGTCTTCTTCTCTGCCAAGTCCTCCCCGAAGCTCATTTTGCTCTCTCCCTCTCCCTCTCCCTCTCCCTCACTCACACACATTTTGCAATCTCGGACCCCCAATCATGTCTGTAAGTCATTCTATCTCTCCCTGTTAATTTCTCTTTGTATCAATCTGAAACCCTAATCTCTTCAATACAATTGTAAGTAAGCATATGTGATACGTGTACTACGGCTTACTTTGTGTTCTTTTTGGTCGCTCAGATTTTTGAGTACAATGGATCTGCTCTGATTGCGATGGTGGGCAAGAACTGCTTCGCCATCGCCAGCGATCGCAGGCTCGGAGTTCAGCTCCAGACCATCGCCACAGATTTCCAAAGGATCTATAATATTCATGATCGCTTGTTCCTCGGTCTCTCCGGCCTAGCCACCGATGCTCAGACTCTGTACGACTCCATCGTATTCTCCTTTTGATTTCTCTCTCTCTCCGGCTCTTCAATTTTTCGGTAATTGTTTTGCTTAGAAGGTGCGGTTGATGTATAGGTATCAAAGGCTTGTGTTCCGGCACAAGCTATATCAGCTTCGTGAGGAGAGAGATATGAAGCCTGAAACTTTTGCGAGCCTAGTCTCTGCTATTCTTTATGAGAAAAGGTAAAGATAAGCTTGTAAATAATATTATCTATCAAAATGCTTGTGTTGGGCATTACCATTGGATTTACTTGTTTACATTACTGCTCTAGAATGCGAACTACACGATAAGTTCATGTGCGCAACAAGTGCTTTATGTTTGTATGCTAACCTTCCTTAAGGGAGGGGAGAAAAACTTTGTGAGCGTCGTTTAGTTTTTCCTTCTGGAGATAACATACATATGTTTGTTAGATTTGCAGAGGTTTAGGGTGTGATACAACCTTTATATTCTCCTGTACTGTTAAAAAGGCATTGCGGACATGGTTTGGTGCTGATTCTGTGTAAAAGAAGTGTCACTGTCTGAGGATAGTGTTTGTCTGTGCCGTTTAGCTCCTTTCAGAAAAAACAGATTGATGAAACAAGCATGTTATAAATGCAAAAGGTGCTAAAGACTACACGTGAATGAATGAAGGAGGTGGTGGGGTTTTAGCTCTAACCTTTTTCCCAGTTTGCTCCCAATCGGAGTACAATGCCTGCGCCGAGTCTGACCTAAACACAGGAAATAGGGTGCTTAAGGTGACTTAGATGTGCTTATCCTTGTTCGTAACACAATTTGTAATACTTTGTTTAGGGCTTATTGCAGAGGCAACCATCACATTCTTCTCTCTGTTACTTGCAACCTTGTTAAAAGAGACCCAGTAGCTGTGTCGTCCTCTTTTTTAACTGATCACACCCTTTTGAAACATCAAAGGCTTCCTCTTTGTTGTCGTGGTTCAGCAAAGGCTTGTTTATAGATGCGTGGACTGTGCCTAGAACCTGCTGCCATGCAGTATACAAATTCCTATGTCTTTTTTAGTTTTCTTCCTTTTCCCCTTAGACATATCATTGTCTTGAATGTGAGACTGACTGGTTTAACAGAGACGAAAGTTAGCCATAGTGATCCAGGGGTCATGCGTGGAAGGCTAGTATAAAATTGAAGAATATGATGATTCCTTTTCTATCACATGTTGTAGCTCTTGAAAGGATACATTTTAAAGTGCCTTACATTGAGAACATTTCAGTCTCTTGCAATAAGAATGGAAAAAAGGGGAGAAATAGCAGCACTATAGAACCAGTGAATGGATTGTGTGAAAGTGCTACCCTTAGAAAAACTTGCACACGCGTTGTGTTGTTTAGTATCATGGATAGTTCCTCGGTGGAATTGATCCTCATCAACCTTGTTACATCTTAGGGAAATGAGGGATGACTTTACCTGTGTAAAGGGTGCTTGTGCAGCCCCAAGTATCCAATACATGTTGTCTTTCTGTACTGGAACCTTTGGAACCAATTAGTTTACTGCCCATTCTCAAATAAATTATTGCTCCTAGTACTGTATACAACTGTGCCTGTTTTTGTTTCTTAAAACATAGAATATGTAACCGAAAGGACAAATTCCTTTGCTTCCCTTTTGTATGTTGTATGGAATTTGCTATTGAATGGATCTTAGTCTAGATGGTTGCTAATAACTTTCATAGAGTCACTAGATTTTTGTAGTTGTTAATCTTCTGTTTTATTATCCATTTTCTCGAAGTCGTTCAGTAGCAAATGTAGCCTTTGTATGACTACTTTTACTTTTGTTCAAACGATCTTATAAGACAAACATTTGCTAAAGATGGATTTGATCTCTTTTTTTTCTGTTTAGGTTTGGTCCATATTTTTGTCAGCCCGTAATTGCTGGATTGGGAGATGGAGACAAGCCATTTATTTGCACGATGGATTCAATTGGAGCCAAGTAGTTCGATTCTTCTTTTTTGGACTCTTCTGAGTGGAGATTCATCTAAGCCTTTTTGTACTGAGATTCTGAACGGTGCCTTGTGTGGTGTATGTGCAGGGAACTAGCCAAAGATTTTGTAGTTGCTGGCACTGCATCAGAATCTCTCTATGGTGCTTGTGAGGCGATGTTCAGGCCTGACATGGTTTGTCACGATATTAAATTCTTGACGTAATAGTTTGGCGGGATGCTAAATTACCTTGCCCTATTTACAATCCTTATATTTGTAGTGTATGAATTGCTACCTCATTTTAATTCTATACATTCCATGGGGAGAATACTTCGTGTGTTCAAAATAACAAGTCTCGCAGACAGGAATACTGTACCATGTTTGGAGCTCCCTATACGAGCATGATTTTATCACATCCTAGACAAATGGATAAGTGAGACAGATAGATGCACTTTGGCTGTCTTCCTGTTCAGAATGGCTTAGTGCTTTCTGGCTATTGTTCTGAACTGGTTGCTGAATTTAGTCATTTTCTCTTTTATATATTTGTATGCCTTTTTCATGCCAATGAAAGAGATTTTAATAGCTCTTTGTTTTATGTACTCAGGAAGCGGAGGAATTATTCGAGACCGTCTCCCAAGCACTGCTATCATCAGTTGATCGAGACTGTTTGAGTGGATGGGGAGGACATGTTTATGTTGTGTAAGCCCTTTACTACTTCCCCCTCTTAAAGTTCCTGGAATAATTTTGTTTTGAACGTTGATACTGCTAATAATCCACTGAAACCATAATGAGGGCTAGATTATTTATGATAGCGTATGTAATACTTCACTTATTGTACCTGTCAGTCATTAGTAGAAGTTTTTCTTTTGCTATTATTTTGGTCTTGCTAATTATGGAGAATGAGCGCAATAGAAGAGAGTAGAAAATGTTAAATAAAGAATTGGAAATGTTGTGTTTTTTCTCAACAAACTTAGGAACTGTAAGGATCCGTGTTTAGTCTTTCTTTTTTCTGCTTGGCTACCAAAATCTGCAATCTCTTAATAACCTGGAGTGTCCAGCATATATCCTAATGATATGAAAAAGAGGATGAGAAGTGAGAGAGAGTGGTGTTGACTGTTTGGTTACACGCTTTATCTAACTGCCGATAAGCTGCGTGAAAAGTAAAAGAGTATAATATATGACAGCACTCCAGCATCAACATGTTGCAGCATTAAACCGAACCTGTAATTTTTTAATTTTTTCAACTATCTCGTTTATGTGAGAGGTACTTTGTATCGTTTTTACATGTTTGTTCCCTTTCTGGCAGAACACCAACTGAAGTTAAGGAGAGGATTCTGAAAGGAAGGATGGATTGACCTCCTGCTGCATGTCGGAAAGCTTTCAAGATTTCGGTTTCCACCCCCCATTTTTGTTTTTCTTTGTTTCATATTTACGTAGCTTGCAGTTAATTGCCCATTTTATGGGGTGGTTGAAATTGGATTACTGTCTTGTGATTGATAAATTAGAATGACAGCCGATACCTCTTATCATTCTGATGAAATATTGGGAATTCAGATGTGCTTTCGAGTTGCAAAAGCTAGTAACCCCTTGAAAGTTTGTTTTTTTTTTTTTCATTTTTGGCTTTGTTCGTGAGCACTCGAGTTATTTTCCTCCCTGAAAGCACATGCTTTTTTTTGGGAAGGACTGGCATCTGTTCAACGAGTTATTTCTAGTTTTGCAATGCGATCTACTGCTCCGAGGACTGGTATTTACTTTTCGATTCTTTTTTTTTAATTAAAAGTACACTTTTCTGCAAGCTCCCAAGTTCCTAACCATCAAATTTGGAAATGATTGTTGGGTTTTCAAAAGATTTATTAGACCATCTAGGAATTTGCAGAATTTCTATCAAATGTGTTTTAACTCTTTCTTCTCAAGTCTCAAGGTTGCATCAAATCTCATTTCACATTTTTCTTGCCAAATAGACACGGGAAAAAATGAACTAAAATATAACATATTCTTAGAATGCCTCAAGAGTTTGGAGCTTATAGGCTTATTTATTAGGTGGTAAGCTTGTTATGGCGCACCCGCCATGCATTTATTTTCTACGATGCCTCTCTTGAACTATTCTATAATGGCACCATCGGCCACATTTTTCGAGCACTCATCTCCAGAGGTTAATCGGATGGGCTCAAGCCCAATATAAGTAGGTATTGGCCCAAATATAATGTCTCGGAAACCCACTTGGGCGCTTGCAGTTGACAGTTGACACTGAGTCCGAACGTGGTCTGAGATATTTTGAAAGACAGAGACAGTTACACCCACTCTGTTTTCCTGGTTTTTGTCTCTTCCCTCCGTCTTTATCATCAACTCATTTCGCTTTGCAGTTCAAATCTGCAGAGAACAATGCCTGAGGTGTTTGATACCACTACACATTTTGCTGTATGCAACAACAGACAAATCAGCTCTGGTATTCTACCCCTGCAAGACTAACCATCTCTCTCTCGTAAACATACAAAAGGAACATATACCGGCGCGTGTTTCTTGGGTTTTCTACTATCTTCCAATTGAATTAGGATCTGCATTTGAATTCGATGAGAATAGGATATTTTATACACGGAAATACTTCACTTTGGAAAAGAAAAAGAAAAGTGCGAAACTCTTGTAGTTAACACCCCACATTTGGATATCAAAAGGTTTTAGTTAAGATTTAAGAAGATAGTCATCTATATTGATTGCTGAATGTTTGACTAAGAACTATCTGGAATGTCTAATCATCGTTGTGTTTCTGATGTTTTTATTTTGTAGGAGCGAGAGACAAGGGGTGGGTATTTTTCTCTGAATATCTCGGGCAACTGAGGCTCTGCCTAAATGATTGATGGGTAACATAATTAGTTCATTCTTTTCGAGCTTTGGCAAAGTCATTGGCGACCTTTTCAACTCCCCACTAGATTTTCTTGCTGGAAAATCGTGCAGGTATATGCTGTTCTCAGTGGGAACGGATTCCCTCCGAAGGAGGGATTTCCAAAGGTTACCAAAGGCATGATCCAGATTAAAAAAGAAACAAATCAACGGTTAATATAAGTACACCTCATTTAATGAATAGAACAAGTCATTTTTAGTCTTTTTGTCATAAAATGATTTGGACTTATATTAACCGTTTATTTGTTTCTTTTTTAATCTGGACCATGCTTTTGGTAGCCTTTGGAAATCCCTCCTTCGGAAGGAATCCATACCCGTTCTCAGTTTCGTGTTATTTTGCAATGCCTTATGGCTTAGGAAAAGACTCTTTTAACCTATTTCGTTAAGAGCCGGATCTTCCTTTTGGACAATATTTAGTCAAAGCAATAATAAGAATATTTCTAGCGGAAGGTAGCTTGTTATTAACTGATCTCCTTGAAAAGTGTCAAATGCAGAGGCGGCCTGGGCCGACACCCATCAGACTCAGGCCCAGGCACTACAACTATATTTTTTATATAAAAGCCTGGGCCCGATTCCCTTGGTCCAGGCCTTTTTATTTTTTTTAAACAGCAGAAGGTGAAATGACGCGTTTCACCCTCTGCAGAATTTTTAAAAAAAAAAACAGAAACAGACGTTTCTTTCAACCTCTCTCTCTTTCAATTTCATATCTCACTTCAGCCTCTCTCTCTCTCTTTCAATTTCACAGATTCAAGTGAGATAAATGAATCTGTGATTCCAAATTTTCATTTCAGTGGTGTTTTAGCAAATGATTCAAGAAGGAACTAAAGGAAGAAGAGGAACAAGGAGAAGAAGGCCGAGAGGGAGAGACGGGTTTGTCATCTCTGGCTTGAAGCTCATTCAGGTTCCCAAACAGACTACCCGCTTCAAACCTGGCTCCATGGGTACCTACAAGAAGGTCCCCCTTTACTTTTCTGTTTCTTTCCTTCCCCTTGTTTTGGAGATCTGGGTGTTTTGGGTTTTTAATTTTAACTGAACTTCTACTGCCATTCAAGTGCTAATATTTTAATCCAATTATCGGTGTTGTGAATTAATGACGAATAAATTAGTAATCCGATTGATTAGTGGTTGATCTGGTGTTGCAGTTGGTTGTAAGAAATTATCTCCCAAATTTCGGGGAAGGTTCTGACAATTCTGCTATGCGGGGACGCTATCTTGATGCATCCTCCATGTACAAACGTGGATAGTCGAGGGAGTAGGGACTATTTGAATGATTATGACAGAGAAGAAAGTTTAGGTACTTTTCAATTGCTTTATCGTCTTTAATGTTTCACTCAAAATTTTGTGACCACCAGTGACTGGCACTAGACCTTTTGGAATTTGTTGTTTTAATGTTTAGTTTGGAATTCATATTCCAATTTTGCCTTTTTAGGATCCTTGAATCATTGGGTAGGTACTTATCCCAACTTGTTGTGGTTGTATTCTAAATGCTCTAGAGTTGAGAAGTTACGATGTTTAAGAATGATAAAAAATAGGTGTAAATAAACATACTTACTAGAAGTTTTAGGTGATAGAGGAGTTGCCTTCTTTGATAGATGGACTTTGAAAATGTGCGTAGCAGTATTGATTGATAGGATGATCCAATTGTTCTTACTTCCTATCCATACTAAAGTCACTAGTTCCCATTTCCACTGAACCAAAACGACTATCACTGAAGTCTATACACATCTTTGGATATAATATGAATGTTGCCGAACGTTAGAGGCAATATGGAATTTTTATTGTTACATGGATGATGCTTACTATTGAGCTTCTTTCTCATGTGAGCTGTAGTACGTTTCCTGAATGGCAAAGATATTGGAAACCCTTCATGGAGGCACTCTCTTCCACATATCCTTGTGGCAACTATTTCTTCATTCATGTTTGGCTACCATCTTGGGTATGTCTCTCATCCTTGAAACTCATTTTTCTCCTTGCTGATATAATTTGAGAATTGAATTAATTTATTCTCGTTCACTATTGTTAATCCTTGAATCATTGGGTAGGTACTATTTCTTCATTCCTGTTTGGCTACCATCTTGGGTATGTCTCTCATCCTTGAAACTCATTTTTCTCCTTGCTGATATCTAACATGTTCTGTCAATGAAGGTCTAGTGGTGAGTATATGTTTAGGAGGCACCTTTGCTGGATGTCTTTTCAGTGGTTCAATTGCTGATGGGATTGGGCGTTGAAGGGCATTTCAGCTTTGCGCTCTGCCAATGATAATCGGTGCATCGATGAGGTAAATGCATTGAGAGGCACGATTAAAGTTTAGTGCTTCCCAATATTGATTTATCCTTTCAGTCGAGTACTGCCAAAGCTTGCTAGCGGTAGCTTCATACTTTGCTTTAGCTCTAGCTTCCGCACTTCGCTTGGTTCCACCAAATAATGAAGGGAGCCTTAGATCCTTCGAGTGCAAAGTTAGCAATACGGCTGGTTAGAGCAGGGCATAAGCTTTATTGGCTGAAAAAATTCTTGTCATTTTGCATGTAAAGTTCGACCCCCATTAAAATTGATCCTGGATCCGCCACTGGCCAAATGGATATCCTTATCTGGTTTTTGGTTGTTTTTCAGTTCAGAATGAGGGTCAACGTGGGATTTCATCTGCTACATTGAAAATTTCTGCGTCGCCAATCTGCTGAAGACGGCCATGGTACTGGTTCTGGTTTACATTGGTGAGTATCTTTGCTGAGACGATGACTCTAGTCTCTAGCTTAACAGTGGCGGAGCCAGGAGGGCAGGCTAGGCCTACATTTTGAACCTATCTGATAGTGAATATTTCTTGCTTTCCACTGATGATTGCAGTTCTCTTATTCTTCTATCTGTCATATAAATTGGGCATTTGCGAGTGCATTAGTCACAGCCTTTGCAAAGTGCTATGTGCATGCGTTGCTTCCTGGTTTCATGCGCCGGAGTATTGTTGCATTTGCTTGTGGGCTAATCTTTATAAGCTCAAAAGAGTAAACAGAGAACACAGAAGAGTTCGACACGGAAGAAGAGTTCGACACAAGTGAAGAAGAATATTATGATAAAAGCTTTTCACATTATGTTCCGAGACACAAGGATATGAGTAGGCCACCATCTCACCGATGGAGGGACTATAGAGGTGCTCACTCGAGGAGGTCTTTTCGGTCAAGGAGTCATCGTTTACAAGTAGGTATAATAAAAAGAGAAATGTTTGGTGCTCGGTGCTCTTCCTGGGTTCTTCCCAGGTTCTTTTGGGAAGAATCTGATGGCTCAGGATTCATTTTAGAAGTGGACCCTACACACCCAGAGATCCTGAGCCGTCATATTTTTTCCAAGAAAAACCTGGTAAGAACCCATGAAGTACACCAAACATTTCTCTGTAAGAAAGGGTTCAGTTCATGGTGCTGGAGGAATCCTATTAAGCATGGGATTTTGGAGACATTCGTGACATTAGGGTGACCGGGACATCGAAGTTTGTGCATAAAGCTGGGAGAAGTTATAGGGGAGGGGTTTATCACATGCATTGGTAGTCAAAATCATTAAAGTGATTGATTTATTACCTTGTGTCACTAATAGAGATCGTCTCTAATTTATTGTCCAAATTGAATCGTCTAATTCAGAGAGATAAATACAGGGGGAGATCCATATTGATGGGTAATTAATACCGGTAGTATTGAATATTGTAATACTCATATTGTATCTCTCTTCGAATTAAACCAGTTCGGTGGCAAATTGTCCCTATTCATCTCAATGAAATTTAAGATCCAAACTAAAGCGCATGAACCCACATTTACCCACAGTGCTACATCTCAGGCATTAGAGCTCCCTGTTTTGTTAGGAGTTTCATTTCGTCATACACGATTCCTTGTTTATTCTTTAGTAATGGCGCTATAATCATTAAGTCTTCGGTTTTAGGATTGAGCATCATCTTGAATCCGCTTGGGTATATATTTTCCAATGCATTTATCCAGGAGTTACTATGCATGTATACGGCCTTATACATGGTCTGGACTGGTAGATTGGGGCCGGATTGCGTACATGTGAGGCAAGGAGAAGTTACAAATCTTCGTTAAGCTTTCAAATTTTGGAATACGGCATGTAGTTAACTTAGCAGAGATGTCATGCTTTTCTTGAAAGCTGCTCTCTTCCTGGGGAAAGCTGGAAACCCCAGCTGTGGCTAGAGTTCTGGCTAGTGGAGAAATCAGCATTAATAGAATATGAAGTGGGAATCTGGAATATCAAAACTGAAGAGAGATGGCCGTTCATTGCTTGCCGGGCAAGTTTCCTCTTCTCCAAGTAAGCTTTTAACGTCACGCCTCCTTTTTTACCCTCATATACTCCATTCAATTGGCCGGTTTTGCACTCTACTGGCTCAAGATTTCGATTTGTTCTTCAATAATGGACGGAGAGGAGAGCAAAGAGCCTTCCCAGAGAAGCCCCTTCACCCCGCTTGAACAGGTTCACTCAGATTTTGCTCTAGCAATTTTAATCCAAGAACAGGAGATGGCCTCATCAAGGTTGTGGACAGCTGGAAGCGGCAGCGAAGAAGAAGAAGAGGCAAGTGAAGCTTCTGAAGATAATTACCATGATGATGCTAATAATCAATATATCGAACTTGACCCTGGATCAGAAGAAAGCGGCACCGAGGAGGAAATTATGGAAGAAGGCGAGTTGGATGAGCTTTATGGAGACGAGTATCTCGATTTGGATGAGCTATCTTACGAGGAGCTGTTAGCGCTAGGAGACTCTATAGGACAAGAGAAGACAGGCTTGTCTATTGAGGAAATTCCTAGTTGCTTAACTCCATGGAAATGTCAGCCTCTTAACAGCAAAACCAGCATGATTGATCGGTGTGTTATTTGTCAGGTTGAATACGAAGAAGGTGAAGCCCTGGTTGCTCTTCCTTGTGAACATCCATATCATTCAGAGTGTATAAGCAAATGGCTTGGAATTAAGAAAATTTGTCCAATTTGTAGCAACGAAGTTTCTCCACCTAAAATAGGTAGAACTTCGTAGTTCTTTTTAATGAATTTGCACTGTACAGTTTCTCATGTTTCAGATTTGTGAATAGAATTTGAATGCAAATAAGGTTCAACGAATCATATAAAGCTTAGTATTAACAACAGTACTTTCCTTCCCATGACATCTCCACCGATCAAATGGCGCCATCTCAACTGGTTCCGATGTTTCATGTATTTTCGTATATAATTTTGGAACTTCAATATTGGAAGTTTTTAGGTTACAAACGTATCCTTTGCTACAATTGTATAAGCCTTACAACTCGATGTAATTCGTGTACAAAACCCATAGCGAGAGACTTGGCCAAAAAGATCAGCCTGTTTTTTAGGCTTTTTTTAATGGTTTTTTTTAATTTAGGTTCTCCCAAATATGATTAGATGCAATTAGCCCTCCAATAGTTCCTTCCTAGTTTTGTCTATGCAGCAATAGCTATAAATAATTAGAGATGGGCTTAAAGGATCAAGCACTACCATTAAATCAAAAGCTTAAGCTATTAGTCAAGGTGCAACCTTATTTCCTTATACGTTTGGCAACGCAAAGCCACATACTGAGCAACAGATGGACATGAGGGACTGCACCACGTGAGTGCAGCAAGTTGGGCTATCAAACACTGTCCTCTCGCTCTAATACCAATCGAAGGATCAAGCACTACCATTGAGCCAAAATCTTAAACTATTCGTCAGGCGCACCTTATTTCCTTAAACACTCGGCGTGCAGAGGTACTAAGTGCTAGGTGGACATGGTAGATGATGCAGGTTAGGCTATCAAACATCATTCTCCATTTCTCATATGACAACGGTCAAGTCTACAGAGTTATTACTGACTCCATAAAACGAACGCGGCTTATAATATAGATCGAATTGTTGTAAACCGGCCTTTTCAAACTAAGAGTGTTCGGTTAGAAGTGTTGTGAGGATTTTTGTGTTTTGAGAATTTTTAGGTGATGTTAACTTTATTGGTATGCGTGTTGTAGTTATTTTTATGTAAAGTTAAAAATGATGTTTGGTTGTAGGATTTTTGTATTGTGAGAATACAAAAAATACTGAGAATTCTTTATTAAACGAACAGCCTAAATTCATAATCAAATGAAGCATGCAAAAATATGCTGACAAATTAAAATAATTTCATGCCAATCCAAGCAAGACCTATTGCTCTAATTAGTTTTCAGATCCACGTATATGCATGCATGTTGAGCCCGTGTCAGGCGGTTAATGTTATGTTCCCTAAATAGGCTGCAGAAAAGATATATCAACCCACAAAGATTAACCTAAAATTACTATCATCTTAACAATTTATCAAATAATTTATACATCAGAATAGACATTATCGAAATGCGCTGTCCTACTTCTTTGAGGGCCAGCTGGCTGCGAGAGCAACTTACACGTTGCGTTTTTGGAGTGCATGCTTGGAGTACAAAAATATATAATGAAGAAATTCGAAGGAAGAATGGGTGGATATAATCGAGAAATGGGATTAACTAATCTAAACATGTAGTTTACGCACGCATTTAATTAACTAAGAATACTGTTAGAAATAAAAAAAATTTTACTTTAGATAAATGAGACACCCAATAGAAAAATCAAATTGGATTTGTTTACATCTCATTTATGAAAATAAAAGGTTACAAAGAGCTTATATTTATAAGCCAATATTTTCCTACTCCCCACATTGCTTAGCAATGTGGGACTCTCACTTTCAACACTCCCCCGCAAACTCAAGGTGGACAAACCTTGAGTTTGGAGTTACAAAAATAATTACAGAAAAAAATGATTACAGAAAAATAATAACAAAGATTGCCGGTACTAAGCCGGGAAGTCGTCGGTACTGCACTGGGAGGATACCGGTACTAAGCCAAATGGTTGCCCCGATACTGAGCCGGGAGGTTGCCGGTACTGAGCGGGAAAAGTTGTCGGTACTAAGCCGGGAAGAAGCCGGTACTGAGCCGGGAAGTCGCCGGTACTATGCCGGGAAGTCGCCGGTACTATGCCGGGAGGAAGCCGGTATTAAGCCGGATGGTCGCCGGTACTAAGCTGGAAAATTTGCCGGTACTAAGCCGGGAGAAAACCGGTACTAAGCCGGATGTTCGCCAGGAGGTAGCCGGACTAAAGCCAAAAACCTTGCTCCGATACCATGTTAGAAATAAAAAAATTTTACTTTAGATAAATGAGACACCCAATAGAAAAACTCAATTGGATTTGTTTACATCTCATTTATGAAAATAAAAGGTTACAAAGAGCTTATATTTATAAGCCAATATTTTCCTACTCCCCACATTCAATGTGGGACTCTCACTTTCAACAAATACAAAACAACAGAACCATTCAAGGAACAAGAAAGCTTCTTCTTTTAATTTTGCTATTTTTTATCAGTCTGGAAATTAAAAAATTAGCAAAAATATAATTTCACTGGGTCACGTTTAGGATACATCCGCCCTGGATCTTAAATAAAGTAGGATCATGCATGAGCTTTCGGATATCAGTTACCATCAATCAATTTTTTTAACTATTTCCGGCTAAAATATGGGGAAATGATCATCAAAGATTGTGATGTGCACACGCTCTGCGTTGATACTATAGGCTAGTTCTATTATATGTAGTCATAGACTCAGAGAAAGAGAGATCTTGAGATCAGGCTCTTCAATCTGCTTCCAGATGAATATAAAGCTAGGGTGAAGAACACAGACAATGGAATCCATATCCGGTTCTTATTTTACTCATAATGATCTCCAATACGTACGTTAGATGAGATACACACAGGCGGATCCAGCTAGGGGCAATGGGGGGCAGCCGCCCCCCATTGCCTGAAAAATCTCTTAAAAAAAAATTTTTTTTGGATTTTTTTTATATGGGCTGCCCCCCTTAGACCCAGGCCCTGAAGCCAGCCCCCCTTCAAACCCAGGCGCCCAGGCCAACTTAGCCGGTCTAATTTTTTTTTAAAAAAAATCAACAGAGGGTAAAATACGCATTTCACCTTGGCCTTTTTTTTTAGTTAATTTGGCGCCATCCTCCCCTCCCTCTCTAACAACTTCAATTTCCCCCCCTTTTCTCCCTGACGCCCACAGCCCAGCCTCTCTCACTCTGCTCCCCACCTCCCGATGCTAGCCTCCGTCTCTCTTTCTCCTCTCACTCTGCCTCTACAGAACGTCAGCCTCTAGTCCTCTATCACTCTACCGACTGCCTCTCCTCCTCCGGACCTCCACAGTCAACAGAATGTCGGCTGAGCTCTCTCTCTCCCTCTCCGTCCCTCTCTCCTCCTCCACAGGACCACAACTCTTTCTCTCTCTCTATCTCCAGCTCTCTCTCTCCAGCCTCCAAGTACTCTCTCAACTCAAGTCTCTTTGTAACTCTGTTTATTTTTCAATTAGTGATGAAATTTATTTTAAATTTTGATGAATTATGTGATGAAATTTAATTAGCAGATTAGGATTATTGAATTTATTGTGAACCGGATAGAGAATTCATGAATTTGTGATGAAATTTAATTAGTAGATTAGGATTATTGAATATATTGTGAACCGGATAGAAAATTCATGAATTTGTGATGAAATTTTAATTGAATTCATGTGATGAAATTTTGATGAATTAAGTACTGATAGAGAATTCTTGAATTTGCAATCTTTCTAAGCAGAAGATATTTGTTGTAAAAACCTAGATACAGTCAATACAATCACTCACATACCAACTCGAATCAAATTTCTGAATTCTGATTCGTGTAAGCAAAAAGGGAAACACGATTTGATCTTTTGGGGCTTATAGAAGGCAAGAGGAGAATTGGGCTATCTTACTCATCAAGATTAGAAGGAGACCATCGTTTTTTGCTCTTTTTATTTCCTCTAAGTACTTGATCTGTGCTTTTGAATATTTAAGCTATGTTTCATTTTCCTAGTAGAATTGTCTTAATAAGCTTATAATGTACTTAGTTCCTTTTAATTTGCTATTAGGTCTTAGTATCTTTGAATTGTCATGTAGGCCTTCAATTCAAAAATGTTATGTGCTTAGTTCCTTTCAATTGGTAATTTTTTCTTAGCTTTTATTCATTATTCTACTATGTAGTGCAGTATGGAATTTATAGAAATTTTGCTAGTTTTAATTTTAGTTTCTTCTTGTTTGAAAAATAAATCTGCTGCGAGATCATGTTATTTTTATTCACACAAAGTGGTAAATATTTTCAGTCCTCGTGTTAGTCTTTCTAGGATATTTTTTTAACTTTTAAGACATTTTTTTGCATTACATAGTAAAAATTTTTTTTTGTCATTTTTCATTAAGAGTTTGCCCCCCTTCCATTACATTCCTGGATCCGCCACTGGAGATACATATATATAAGCAAAATTTCTGTGAAGACCCTAACCTACAAGAAAATACATCTTATGTGACAAATTTTTAGGTGTTAAACCAAATTTTGTCTTCTAAAGTCACATTTTCCTAACAAAAAATTAATTTCGTCACCCAGACGGATTTGTGGTGTGACAAAATACATCTCATCGCAAATGAGTGACGATACTAATCGTCACAAATAGTTAATAGTCGTCCGAACCCATAACCACGTCATTCAGACGCGTATCTAGGTGACAAAATCTAAATCGTAGTAACTGAGTGACGATTTGAATCGTCACCTATTTGACAAGTTCGCCCGAACGTTATTTTGAAAACGTACGCAGACTTTACCTAACAAATAATGATCGTTAGCACATAGTGACAAATTAAAAATCGTCATGAACACTCAATAACGTCCGGACGTATACAAGAGCGTTCGAACGCTGAAAAAATAACCTCGTCCCAACGCAAAAAAAAAAATGTCTGCATAGGTATAAATGCTTATGGACGTGTTAGACCGTGTTTGGATGCCTTCTAAATAGAAACATCGTCGTTTGAATTATGTGCGAACGAGTTATGCTTACGTTCGGACGGTTTTTACTATGTTGGTCATGGATCACTCCGAAAAAAAGTATCAACAAGGTCGGGGCACAGACAGAGCGACCAGCTTAGGCGAGTACTTTAGTAGTGGACTTGAAAGAGAGTATTCAGGCGATAGTGGAGCCGACACATACATTGTGCACGAAACTCCATATCCGCTTGACCACTCTGAAGAATAATTTTGCTCTAATGGAGAGGGGTCTAAGGAAGGAGGTGATTGCTCTACGGAACGAACTGATCGAGTTCTGCGACAACACACGTGTCTCAATTGTGTTAGTCTCTCAATACCGTTCCAATACAGCTTCGGACATTCATCAAACGGGTGAATAATATGGAGACGCCCTCGAACAATATCTAGACTAGCCAGCTCGTTTTCGTGGTTCAGACGAGTCTATTACTTACACTTAGCTAGTCCTCGGTTGTGATTCAGACTAGTCTCCTTTTTATGTTTTATAATTTATTAGCTTCTGTCTTGTACTAAACTATATGATCGTAATTATAATTAACTTTCTTGACAACCAAAAAGAATAAACCATCCTGTCAGATATTGTAACATCCTGTTAGCTAGGCATGGGACTTGGTCGGAGGATCTTTCAAATGCATGCTAATTAATTAGACTCTGATACGACACGGCTTTATCGGTTTATGATAATTAATAGAAAGAAAGAAATTAAGAAGGAAATTCAAATAAAAAAGGGGCATGCAAGGACATGCTAATACTAGCTAGCTTTCAACTAATTGAAAGGAGCCTTGACGAAAGATTTGAACCCAGAACCAACTTGTTGGTAATTACCTATGTAGAAATTACAACCTTGGAAAAACAAAAACAATCAATATTGAAAAAAAAGTGACAGAAATTTTCATCTTGTACCTCCTTTAGCATAGACCTGTCTGACCTGGATCTTAGAGTAGGTTTTTGGGTTTAACTTTTGATAGTGGACTTTAGCAATAACTATCGTCTATGTTTGTTTCATGTTTCAAAATGTTTTCAAAACGTTTTTCTCTCATTTTTTCATCAATTCTAATATCTTTTCATTAATCTCAATAATTTTTTACAAATTCCAACAACTTTTAACACATTTGTCATCAATCCCAAGAGAATCTACACTACTTTCAAAAAACATAAACACAAAAATATATCTCAAAACATAAACCAAACATAGCCGATCATCTTCTAGAATGTGATAGACTTTATTTGTCTCTAGATAGGGTAAAGTTTCGATTAATATTATCGAGGATAGTGTTGTCACGCATCATATATAAATTTATAGGGTAGGTGATGTGTATTTTGTTTTTTGGGGTAAGTGATGTGTATATTCACTACACAATAGCACAGAATTTAAAGGCAAGAAACACAAATTGTAAGCATGATGTACTATATATATTATTATTTTCTATTTCAGTCATCTTTTTTGTGTTGGGTCGAGAGGCATAATTATAGGAGGGCATTTAACATTTCTTTGAAGACCGGCCGACAGGCTATGACTCATTTAACACTCTTGTCGATGGATTATTATAGAAAAAGATAAAATTAAAGAGAGTAATTCTCTAATGCAAGATGAGAAACACAAACATGCAAAATCATGTTAATGTTAGCTTTTCTTTGTCTATACGTATTTTAAAAAAATATTAAAAATAATAAAAGAAAAACTTCATTTTGCACTCTGAATTATAAAATTAATGTCACATTAGTAATCTGAACTATTGAGTTTTGAACGCTTAATATATATATATATACTCTTAAGACGAATATAAATTCAAGCTTTAGACATGATTCTTAAAACAAAAAACCAAACGACTAACCCATTCGAAATTTACCTGAAACAAGCCACGCTATTGGATAGACATGTCTTTGTATCAATGCATGCGGGACAAGGCTTTTGTCTGATCAAATATATTAATTTATGTTTGATCACCCGGAAGAGAAGGCAATGGTAAAGGGGAATTTAGTCGAACAATGGTAAGAAAAAGCCTCGCATTGAGAATAATGAAATGATTAGACGACTTTGTCCACCAGTAATTATCAGTATGATTCAGCACGATTTGGACTTATGTTCCAGACCATTTTAGAAGGTATGGACAAGACAAAGGAAATTTTGGACCAATTGGCTGCTGAGAAACGCATCAGTGCCGCCTCCCCCAGCATTCCCTGATCTCTTTCAACGAGGCTATAGGTCAAAAATAACAAAAGGAAAAGTAAAAGGTTCAATTCACATGGACAGAAATTGGTGAACAAAGTTTTTGAAGAAAACCTCTGCCAAACCCACTAGGGCTTTTTCTGGACAGGGTAAGTGAGGAGACATTCTTCTGGTTTCACACTACCAAAAAGAGACTCTGGTTTTTCTCCCTTTTGAATTGTAATTCAATTATTAAACCTTTTCTTTAAATATTTTAATCCCAAATGCTCCTGCTTATGGTAAAGTTGCGTATAAAGTATAATTAGTGGTATAATATTATTATATTGGTAGTGTCTAGGGTCGGTCTTGATTGGTTGCTCGGTTTTAACTTTAGTGTTGTATTATAGATATAATAGAATAAGGAATTGTTGGTGTTGGCGTTGGTGTTGGTGTTGGTGTTGGTGTTGGTGTAAAAACCAATTCATTCCTTTTTGTTTCTTTCTTTGATTATTGTTTCCACTCTCTCTCTCTATAAAACTTTCGTAATTTTAGTTCATTTTTCTGATGGTGATCTAGGATGTCCACTAGTTAACTAGTTGATCTTTACTCTTCACAGCAATATAACTCGCGACTTAAATAATGCGTGTTGTGAGGTGTTGTTGCACGGGTTCGGAATTCATCATGACTGTAAGCCTTCTAGTTCTAGTTCAATCAAGCGTAGCCAGATTTATCCGAACTCGATGCATAAAAAGTGTTGCGAAATATACCACGTTATCTTGAAAAATTAAATTATCCATATTAAAAATTATGGACTAATTTCAAAACTTTCATCATGGAATTCTTGTAAGGCATCCAAAAGATTATCATATATAAATTTTATATATATATAGGGGCAATAAGAATGTGTATTTTGGAGGGGTAAATATATATATATATATATATATATATAATTTTTGGATGACAATTTAAAGCATAAAAAACACAAAAGATAGACAAACAGTGTATCACGAACTCCCATTATCAGGTTTGAACGGATAAGATTTTAAGAATGGGAAAAACGACATAAGAAGTCAATAGCTCGGCTAATTTGTTGGGCAGGATCGTGTTAAATAGAGGCGTAATTTACATATCTCAAATTTTAGGTCAATTTCTAGAATTCCGCGTTATGTATAGTTATATATTACCCTATAAGAAAGGAAAAGATTATTATATTTAATTTTTTTTAAAAGGCAAATAAAACAAACAAGGAACCTAATGAATATGTTTCTTGCTGGGTAAGATATACACCTACCGTGTGGAGTGTGGACCATTTAGTCCACGACATTTTGACCATTCCTCTCAAACAAACCTCGTGGCTGATCTCAACCGTCCACACATGACCTCGGATTTTCATTCCCACGTGAACAAACCGCTCAAACCAAAGAAATCATCGGAGCTAATTTATGCGTCTATGGTCAGACCAGTCACCAGACATATAAAAAAAATATTTTAGTCGTGGGGCGGACCATTCTCTGAAATCATTTGAGCCAGCCCGAGGACGCCACGTCAGAGAACATAAAACGGAGGATAGAATAGTCATTACAATGCTTACAAGGACTCTTGATTGGGTCACCGTTGCGACTATTGTAGGTCGCCTCGTGTGTCTCGTTCTACACGTGTCCAAAATAAACCCGAGGGCATAAATATGTCATGGATGACGTGGTTAGTGTGTGTGTATATATATATCGGGAAGTTAAGATCTGAATCCAACCACATCGTGGCCAAACCTGATTGGATTGTCACGCTAAACAATACTATTTTACTGTACAAAGACACACAATCATTCTCTTAACTGCCTTCTCGAGTTCACGCATTTTATTTATTTTAATAGTTAATCGTTATTATATTCTTTATAATTTTCAGAAATATATATTTTCTACTAAAATTATATAATATAATTTGAGAAAAGATAAATATGACCCATATCATTTATAATATTGTTTATATAAAATTTTGAAAAAACACAACTTATAATTAGATTCACCTTCAATTCAGATCAGATTTTTTTAATTTAATTATATAATATATATTTTAAAAAAATATAAACATAATAAGTAGATTTATATTATTTAATATTATCTATATAGAAATTTAAAAACATTATAATTACATGATATGTGACCCACACGAACTAAGCGTGGCAGTAATGTTATTTGGTCGTTTTCAGCGCTTGCCTAGTACCTTCCTTTATCCTTATCCACGCAGCGGTTGACAGCTTTCACCCTTTTTTGTTATTTTATTATATATTCGGCGTATTTTATTTGTCCAATTGACATTTTCAAAGTCCAAAGACAGATATATATTTAAAAGCACCCAGAAAGCAATAATGTCATGTTTATCCGCAGGAATATTGTTTTAACCCTTCAAAACCCGCGAGTCAGGTCGCAAAACATGTCTTATTTGAGTGCATTTTCCATGTTTTTTTTTTTTAATGGTAACCGACAGCACCATAGTTTTGACCATGTATAATATTTTCTCAGTCAAATCCACTTGAATATATATATTTAAGTTTTTTATTCAAAATCATCGATTGAGTTGGAATTAGTCTAATTGGACAAATCATCGTGTTTGTTTTCAATCTAAGTCCTTGTAGCCAAACTGATGTGTATTTTACAATTTATGAAGACAGGTAGCAGATATATTGTCTCGTTTAAACAATCGAGTAGGGTACATAAACCAAAACATACTTTAGATGGGCCAGTAGCATTTTTCCATGTCTATCACTCATGATACATGTATCATATAAAAATATATTATAAATATATGGTGACACTCGTTATACTAATCACCTATGTTGATAAAATCCTAAGGAACAAATAATATTACTATGTAAAGATTAGGCTTATCAATTAATTATAATTTTTAATTTAAAAAAAATTGACAGAAGAAAGTATTGCTATTTTCGTTATATCCCTCGAATTAATTTGTGACTTCAATTTGTAACTATTTATGCGCTGGCATATTCTCCCTTATTCCTGCGGAAATATTCACGAATAAAAACGAAAATAAACGTTGTCGTCATTTAGTTACATCCTGCCTCGTGCAGCACACGTGGAGGCTTATTTTGCTGACGTGTGCCCACGATCCACCGTTACTGTCGGCTCAAGGACCTAGAAATCCAAAACAACCCGCCGACCTCACACATACCCCGAGTACAAGTGGGCCCGAACCGTCTATCATGCCAGTCCAAAACAGATAACGTAAGCAGTGACAAAATCAGCTCCATGTGTGCTGTCGACACGCACGCACAGCACTTGAAAATTCGCCACCTGTCCGGCTGCGTTCAGCATAAAAGCTAGTCCGCACAGATCGCAGGAAATATTTATATCCCACGTGTCTTCTGGAATCAACCGGCATATACTGACACGTATCCCCTCCACCTCTCTATATATTCGTCTTTGGTCCTTGCGTTCTAAAGTTTCAAGCGCCGCCAAAGGCAATACCGGAGACAAAGCAGAGAAGAACCGAGCGAATAAGAAGAGGCGGAAGCGTGAGAGAAGTCGAAAATGACAACGGAGCTACCCTTACCTCCCGGCTTCAGGTTCCATCCAACTGACGAGGAGCTTGTGATGCACTACCTTTGCAGGAAATGTGCGTCACAGCCACTCGCCGCGCCGATTATCGCCGAAATCGACCTCTACAAATACGATCCCTGGGAACTCCCCGGTAATCTTTTAGTTTAAAGATAATTCGAGTGTCTAATCTGATTTGTTTATTTCCAAATTTCCTTATTCATTTATGGTGTTTTGTTCAAATTTACAGGTATGTCTTTGTACGGAGAGAAAGAGTGGTATTTCTTTTCTCCGAGGGATAGGAAGTACCCGAACGGTTCTAGGCCTAATCGGGCAGCGGGGACCGGATACTGGAAGGCGACTGGAGCCGATAAGCCTATTGGGCATCCGAAGGCGGTTGGGATCAAGAAGGCTTTGGTGTTTTACGCCGGAAAAGCCCCCAGAGGCGAGAAAACTAATTGGATTATGCACGAGTATCGGCTGGCGGATGTGGATCGTTCGGCTCGCAAAAAGAACAGCTTGAGGGTATATTACATTATTCACCTTCCGCGGTTCGTAACGTTCGTTAGGTTTGTCAGGGGTAAAACGGACATTTAGGTGGAGGCTCAGTTCGAAACTGACACGTCGGTGTTCAAATGACTATCTTACCCTTGAGATATTCTGAATGCCAGCTGGGTCTTCGGTGTCCTTGTTTAGACTTGATGGCCATCAAAGCCACTAAGCCAGACTTGCAAAAAAAATTTCTTACCTTGAGCGCTTATTTGCACGATTAAGCCGTCACGATAAAAGTGGATTACTTTAATTGCCTGTCACTTTAATTAGGGTTTAACGAAAAATCAAATTTACTTTTTGTGACGGTGACAAAGCTTTTGTCACGGAAGTGAAACTAATCAATTATTACTTTCCGATTGAGAAAATATTCCTTCTTATCTCTTACTGACCTCTGATCCAACAGTGAATGATATAGACTGTACAGTACATACAATAGATTAAGATTCCAGGCTAACGATTTTGATGCGATTCATCTAATGGTTCTGATTTTGGCAGCTGGACGACTGGGTTCTGTGCCGCATTTACAACAAGAAGGGGACGATGGAGAAGCAACAACAGCAGGTTATCAACAGGAGAATGAATAGCTTTGAGATGGAGGAGAAGAAGCCGGAAATTCTGACAAGTGGCGGGACTAAGCCTGCCGCGCTCCTTCCCGCTCCTCCGTTAGCGGTGCCGAAGGCGGCGGTGAACGATTACATCTACTTCGACACGTCAGATTCGGTGCCGAGGCTGCACACGGATTCGAGCTGCTCGGAGCACGTGGTGTCGCCCGAATTCACGTGCGAGGTACAGAGCGAACCGAAGTATTGGGAGAAACCCATGGATTTCTCATATAATTACATGGATGCCACCTTTGACGACGGGTTCGGCTCGCAGTTTCAGAGTAATAATCAGCTGTCGCCTTTGCAGGATATGTTCATGTACCTGCAGAAGCCGTTTTGATGTTGGGTCTGGAAGGGTGGGGGCTCTGGCGCATGTGGAGCCGATGTAACGCATTTGTTGGTGGGTGCGTCGCGCGGTAACACGAGACAAAAGGTCTATGAGTGTGGCTGTGCGAGGCTGGGGTCGTGTTTGATCATTAGAAAGCTAGAAATATGAATCATGTTAGCCGAGATAAAAAAGCCAAAAAGAGAGCGAGAGAGAGAGGAATTATATGGTGGGTCCAGACTGGGAGCCACGTGTGTTTTGGGCCGTTGATCAGGGTGATGATGTAGTGGCATGTATAGAAAAATGATAGTCATGTGTATCCATGATAGTTTGGGAGGCCCATATTGGGCTTTCCAAATTCTTATAGATTGCAGTAGTTTTTCTTGTAATATAACAAGCTAAGTATTTACTTCAAAATGATGCAAGCCTAATATTATTTTCTCCCGTCTTTTTAATTCCTCGTAATTTTTCAGTTTTTTTTCTTCCTTTTTTTTAAATATTCTCTAGATAATATATATATATATATATATATATATTGATAATATTGATATCAACAAACTACAAAAAAGGAGGGATAGATGTTCAAAGCCTAATCGTGAAGCATTTTGACACTATTTTGCCAATTTTTTTCTCACACGAAAGAATTACCTTCCCTGTGAAAGTCGATGATTTTGTTCGGCGTTCAGGCCCTCGGATGGTAATGGGCCGGATAAGCTTTCAGCCCGTAATAAAACTTCGTTGTTTCCAGATTGCTGCAGAAACCGCTAAGAATCTCTATCCTGCCCAGAAGGAATATGAAAAGAAAGAGACAGAAATCCACTGTTCACACTGCCAGGGAAGGTGACATTTCAGATCTCTACTCCATCGTTTTTCATTATCCCGAAGGCTCTCTTTTTTTTTTTCTTCTAGGCTATCCCGAAGGCTCTTACAAGGAAGTGATGCCAGGGGACAAGGGTCAGTCAGAGCATCCCATCAGAGTGACTTGTGGACGTGGCTTTTTATGGAACACATCTGAGGATCAATCCCGAAACACATCATCAGACTAGTCATGCTCTGCTAGATAATCTGGGATAAACTTAGCTGGAATCCCAATCCAAAAGACCAAAATATGTGAAAAGTACAACTCAAAACTTTGGTTGTCAGGTTGTCTCGTTGGATTAGAATTCTCACCGCCATGAGAGATTAACAGAACAAGAAGACTCTATACTGTGTCATTCGTGTCCGTCGGCAACAATGTGTAGGCTCCACGTTACCGTGAAGATAGAACTTCGAGTGGTGAGGCTCAGTTTGGTTGTTACACTCACAATGTCTTGTTTCAAGTCATGGCCGCATTCTACTGGCAGAGCTGAAAGCTTGCCTTGCCTATCGATAGTTTCCCTGTCATCACTTTCACTCTCAACTATCTGGGTTTCGCCCAAACACCGTGTCCATACAGAGGAGGGGGAGCTCCGGCTCCTTCAATCTCTCCTCCTTTTTCTTCTCTTTTTTCCCTCTCTCTTCCCTCTTCCCTTTCCTTCTCTCAGGTCCGGTCGGTTGTGGCTTAGTAGGGTGGTTTTTTGGTTTTTTCTTACAAGTGGCTTCCAAGCGGTTCTCGGCGGTTTCCGTCTCCTTTGGACACGCACTCGCCGGCTGGTTGGAATCCTCACGCCGCGAGCTACCAGATCCCTCTCCCCCGGCGTCCAAACGGTGGCGGATGTTGATCCACGCGCGACGCGTGGATCTGACGCACGGTTGCTCTTGGCCGCGCGTGATCGCTCATCTTTCACCCGAATCCAGATCTTCTCCACCGGAATAGCCTTTTGTGGCTTCTGCCCTTCATTTATCGGTTTGGTTCTCCTCATCCACCCTGCACGCGCCGCCGCCGTCGGTTCTATTCTGGCCGAATTCTCTTCGGTTCATGGGAAGATTTATGTTATACTTTATGTTGGACATAAGCCTGTTTGGGCCAGCCCCAATGTTTAGGGCTTGTTTTCTGTTTCGCTTTCGCCCGTTTGGGCCAACCCCAATGTTTAAGGCTTGTTTCGGTTTGTTTATGTATTTTTCCGCCGTTTGTAATTACGGTTGGAACTGCATGATTAGTTCTATTAGGGCACTAGTCCTTCCACTCCGTCGACGGTCCTTAGACTCCGTCGACGGGCCTTCAGCGGTTGGTTTGTTACTTTCACGGGTTTCTCGTACTTCCTAGGACCCTTGGGTTTAAAGTCACTTCATTGTTGGCCCCTCAACTCGCCGCTTATAAAGTCCCTTGTGAGTCTTTTTTTTTGTTTTTCTAACTTGTAATTTTTGTTCTTTGTGTTTTTTTTTTCAATATATAAAAATAGATGTTTAAAAAAAAAAAGTCATGGCCGCCCTGTACTTTCACTATCCATTCAATTATCATGTCACGTAGAAATCACGAAGAGATATTTTTTCTGTTGAGGTTCGGTTTTTATTGGGAAGATAAGACCAGAAAGTGCTTAACAGATACGAGTCAAGCTCATTCACTAAAAACATTTTTATTCACTTCCAATTTGCTCAGCCATAGGGGGGCTCCCCCATTTTTTTTACACCTACAATTTTATTTATTTTTTATTTTTATCAGCCCGCCCCTTTGTTTCTTCAAACATGTTTGAACTTATTCTTTTCTTGTTCTTACTTTTAAAATAAGAATTTTATGATATATAAGCTCTTTATAGATTCGTTGGGACAAATGATTAAATAGAAACATTTTTCAAAGTTGCATATTTTGACAAATAGATATGTCAAAATAACACTTCAATTTGTTTTGGGTGTAAAATTTCTTATCTCAGTGGCATATTTTGTTGTGATTATTCCTACAGGAGGAAATATATCATTGTATTGTACTACCTAATATGTTGTATGTGTAACTTAAAATATAAATTAAGGTGCATTTTGCCCTGTAAGAACTGAACTGTGCTACCTAACATAACTGGATAAAACACTGATTCTTTAATGGATCTTCCTGGACTGGCATGAAGATGTTAAAATTGAGCTTTTTGTACCATTTTTTTTCCATTATCATTTACCAAGTTGACATTTTCTCATTCATTGGGGTTTATGCATGTAATTTTTTTGTGTCTCATCTCTTCTGCATTTTGAGACCTTGCGTCATATTTCTTTTGTTTGAGTAGCGTTTTGGTTTATTGTTTGCTTTTTGTTTTTTGTTTTCTAAGCCAATTATGTATTTTCTCATTACAATTACAGGTTATTTTCTTGTTGATAGATTCACTCCTGAAAAAGCTCATGTTCAATAGAACTGTCACACTAAAAGACAGTTATAGCAAGGGTGGGAAGATTCAACTTTTTTAGAAGATGCAGAGTTGTATGATCTAATTGTCACTTCCCAGTCTCATCAAATAGTACAGTACGTGTATTTCAATATAATATATTTTAATCCTTATTTTTTTTAATATTTTAACTCTAAGACATTTTTTTATATTATATAATAAATTTTTATTTTGTCATTTCTCTTTAGAAGTTTGCCCCCTTTCAAATTGATTTCTGGCTCCGCTACTGTGCTCCGCACTACTATTTTGACTAAATTAATCTGCAAATCTCTATGGTTTAAATTTGTTTTTAATTTGGTCTCACAGTTTTAATTACTTTTCATGAAAATTTCCTTCCGTCTACACAGATAATACACAATACAAGTATGCATATTTCGTCTACGGAAAACATGCTACTATTAAACTACCCGAGTTGAGTGAAACAAGATCTCAAGTGATGTTCGGTGGTGACATGTTTTTCAGTAGTTTTTTTTTCTTTTTCAGAGAAGGCTCCAGAGCAGGAGCTAACCTTTATTGAAATCAAAGAAGGCCCCCAGAAAAAAGAGGCTTACAAAGTCACGGGGATCAGTCTCCTCATACAACTATAACATCGAAGTAAATTGCTCATAATACACAGGGAGTCCTCCAATTTCAATTGCTTCTCGTAATTGGGGACTGATAAAATAACAGGCCGATTTAACTTTTTTCGTCTAATTTCAGTGATGCTAGTGATGGAATTTGACTACGTACCTATTGAAAAACATGTCATCATTGACCGTCGTTATAACGATCGCCATTAAAGACCTAATTTTTAGCGATGTTTTCCTAAAACGTCGTTAGAAGGGGTTGCAACCGCCGCAAAATACAAGTTTTTTTTATAATGATCATGTCACGCCCCAAAAATCAGCAATAATAAATAAAAATAAATTTATCACCTTTATTCGAAACAAAACATATTATAATGATAATGTTTCAAAACATAAACTTGAACAAATTATCATAACAGTCTAAAATCCATAATGATGCTCTCATCTATCTTGCCCGCATGCTTTCTAGGTTCAATCTTTGAAAAATAATAAAATAAAACAGAGTTAGTTCAACAACTCAGTAAGCAGATAATAAAAATAAACGAATAAAAATATAATCCTTCTCCGAAACAAAAAGTCATAGTTTATGATAGTTTTATCAGTAATACAAAAAATCGATTTGGCATCAACAACAAGACACATTGATCCCTGTGACATGGTTGTGCAACGACTTAACCGACGACCAAACCGAATCTAGCCAACAATAAGTGGAGTTTGCCCTACTAAGACTTAGCCACGTACGCTAAGTGTGCACTAGGGAGAAACTCACACAGAAACAGTATAATATATAACCAGTAAGTTGGTACTAACAGCAGCAGTAATTAGTAACAGAACATCGTCTCGGGATTTGAAAACAGTACAATATATAATATCAGAAACATAAATAATATTCAGCAGGATACAAAATCTTTGAGAAAAAATACATAACAGTAATATAAACAATTTTAAAAATTCTACATTGATTTTCAGAATAATATAAGCTTGCAATAAAACAATATTTTTCACAAAATCTTTTATGAAAACCTTTTGTCATTTTTGAAGAAAAACAGTATAGTAGCTCCGCTTACCCGACTTGCTTCGATAATCGAACCGCCATAAATTCCACGTATTGCAGTGACCCAAAAGAGTCGAAGATAATTGTAAAAACCCAACAATAGCCGGATTGTAGAGAGAGAGAGAGAGATCTCAAAAACTGATAGTGAAAATCACGTCCGAGAGGTGTGATCGAGATCTAAGGAGAATAAGACCCCTTTTATAGGCGAGTTTTGTCCGAAAATCAATGAATAAGGTCCCTAACTGCTGCCTTTTCAAGATCCCCCATTAAACGCGTTAAATCGTATGATTTATTGTGAAACGTCAAGATCTATACAAAGGAGTTGAAAAGCCACGAAAATTAGGCGAGAAGGTGTTAAAACGGATGAGATATCAAAGAGAGAGAGAGAGAGAGAGAGAGAGAGAGAAATTGATGAGAGAGAGGAATGGTCGTTAAACGGCGATCTGGAACCCAGAAAGTCGATAATATTAGGGTTGAGGAAGAAGAAGATCAAAATGCATTGTTTCACTTAAAAATCCAATTCCAGCAAAACGAGTTTAAATAAAATAAAACCTCAACAACACCAACCAAACGCATGAAGCGTCCCAGCGGTTAAACTATATTTCTCCTCCCTTTAACGCGCAGGTTCGAATGCTCGCATTCCATCATTTTTCGACATAAATTGCTATACATATAAATAAACTACACCGCACAATAACCAACAAACATGTGTTTGACACAGTGGTCTTCCCCTTTTAAAAACTCAGGTCTTGAGTTCGACTCCGGCCTTTGCCAAAACCTCTTTTTTAAAAAAATTGGGTTGTCACAGATCCAGTAGTATATCTGGATTAAGGGAATGATAATTGATTGAAGATAAACAATTGATTTTAGGATCAAATAGGCAGATCTTCAATCTGAGTGAGGTTGTTTCACAGAATAGCCACAGCGTACAGAAATAAACAACACATCAGATTGCCAATGAACTATGGCTCAAATGGCATGTCCTCCTATATGGAGGGTCCTGAACTGAGGTTCAAATCCCTCCACCCCTCCCCCGCAGGCTTGGCCTGCATTGCTAGAAAAAAAAAACAGAACGACACATCAGATTCACATGGCTTGCCCTTCTTGTTTACCATACCACGTGCATCTTTGAGAAAAAAAAGTTAGATATAAGAAAAGTTATCTTCGCATCAGTGCAGGTGAAGATAATTCAATAATGTCGCGTTGCTTGCGCCGAAGATGCGCCTGGGTGGCTCTTCAATTCTTGGACCAAACAGATTTACCTGATTTCATCTAATAAGTTTATCAACCTGCTCAAAACAAAAACATATCTATGCGGTCATGGTTTGGTGGTTGGGAACGAGTCACGACAATATCCCTGATGAGTTACACTTAATGCTTGACCAAATGTCTGGCTAGGACCCACTTTTTCTTGCCAAATGGTCTTAAAAATATTAGAGTGACAGGACCGAAAATAGCCCATTACCACCAACCATATCCAAAAAAGATTCCTGAAATCAAGTTTTTGATTATGACTGGCTTGAATTGGATCACATTCATAAACATTAAATTAATAGCCACTATGTATATTTGAGTAAGTTTTTGGTCCTTGAAATTAGGGCCATGATTAAAAGGTTTATGTGCTGATCATCAAAAGATTTAAATAATCACAAGGTTAGAACATAATTGTGTATGAAAATAAGTGAACAGATTAAGATATTCTACCATTTTTTTTATAAATCAAGAGAAATAGATACAACAAATATTAGAATGTAGAAGGCAAAACTGTAGTATTCAAATTTGTCTGAATTTAATAGGGACAACATTAAATAGGGTATATAATTTATCTTTCTCTAAATTAGACCATAAATTTAGGTAACAAATTAGTTTTTCTTTTTTCTCAATCCCATTGAATCCAACTTCATCCCACATATCATTTCTTTTCTTTATGGAATGAGTTCACGTGTGAGGAATTGTGATGTTTTATGATGTGCAAATAGTAAAATCGAAAAACAAAGTGTATGCTTGGTTTTGTTTTGAAAATATTTTCTGTATTTATTTTTTTCGAAAGTAATGTAGATTTTTTTGGAATTGGTGAAAAGTTTGTTAAAAGTTGTTGGAATTTGTAAAAAATTGTTGAAAAGTGTAAAATGTTATTGAGATTGGTAAAAATGTATTAAAATTTATGAAAAAAGTGGTTTTGAATTTTTTTAAGGGTTAATGTCCTTTTTAGTCCCTAGGTTTTGGGGCGGTACTCGTTTTAGTCCCTAAGTTTTATTTTTGTTCAAAACAATCCCTAGGTTATTTACGTTTGTCTTTTTAGTCCTTCCGTCCAATTCCGTCACTCCCGAGCCCAGTCAGCTAACGGTGTGACACGTCACACCCAATAGAATATTGACACGTGTACCAACTTTTTAAAAAATAATAAAAATGTCCACATGGACAAAACTAAAAAAAAAAACGGGAGAGGCACCCCCGTGGCCACCACCGAACGGGGAGCCCAGATTTGGGCTCCCCGTCGACGGGGGTGGCCGGGGGCACTCACCCCGATCTGGGCTCCCCGTCTGGGCTCCCCGTTTGGCCACCGGCGACGGGGAGCCCAGATCTGGGCTCCCCGTCGCCGGGGTGAGTGCCCCCGGCCACCCCCGTCGACGGGGAGCCCAAATCTGGGCTCCCCGTTCGGTGGTGGCCACGGGGGTGCCTCTCCCGTTTTTTTTTTTAGTTTTGTCCATGTGGACATTTTTATTATTTTTTAAAAAGTTGGTACACGTGTCAATATTCTATTGGGTGTGACGTGTCACACCGTTAGCTGACTGGGCTCGGGAGTGACGGAAGGACTAAAAAGACAAACGTAAATAACCTAGGGACTGTTTTGAACAAAAATAAAACCTAGGGACTAAAACGAGTACCGCCCCAAAACCTAGGGACTAAAAAGGACATTAACCCTTTTTAAAAAAAAACGTTTCGAGAACCAAACAAATATAGCCTTCGAAAATTTTTATGTACGCTCTCCAATATTTTAAGGCACAAGATTAGTGTACAGTTTCTTTTGTTATTTAAAAAAAATAAAAAAGCGCACTTTGAAAAGTATTCTCTTCGTTGCTATGCTTGTGTAGAATACACTTTCTACTTGGCTTTTATTTATTTTTGTTAAACAACTAGTTTTATATATTGAAAAAACAGACAAACAAAAATTACAAGCTAGAAAAATACAGAAAAGAACCCAAAAGGGGCATTACAAGTGACAACGGAGGGGCCAACAGTAAAGTGGCTATAAAAGAGGACACAAGGTCCTCAGAGGTGGCGGACACGAAGTCCGAAGCTAGAGGACCCGAGGAAACACGGAAAACGCGTGAAAAAACTGTCGCTGAAGGACCGCGAACAGAGTTAGCGGGCCGGCTCCAGTAGAGCGCTAAACATGCAATTCCAAATGTAATTTCAAACAGATGAAAAACACATAATTAAACATAAGCAAGCCTTAAACAGAGAGGCTAGCCCAAACGGGCGATCACCAAACAGAAAACAAGCACTGAACATATGGGCTGACCCAAACGGGCTAAAGAGTAACATAAATCATAACATAAGCCCCGAGAACCGGGGAGAATCTGGCCGGAACAGGACCGGCGGCGACGGCGACGGCGCGTGCAGGGCAGAGGAGGAGATCCAGACAGGGAAAAGGAGGGCAGGAGCCACAAAGGCCCTTCCGGTGGAGAAGATCTGGATTCAGGCGACTGAGGGGCAGTCGCGCGTCAGATCCACGCGCTGCGCGTGTGGCGCATGGATCAATAACCGCAACCGTTTGGACGCTGAAAAAGATGGGTTTCGAAGAGCTCGGCAGACTGAATCTAACCAGCAGACGCGTGCTCTTCGAAAGGGGTAGGAAATCGTCGTGCGCTATTTGGAAGAGACTTGCAAAGCAAAACGAAAAAACCAACCAACCAAACAAGCCCACCAGCCAAGCACACCAGAGAGGAGGAGAGAGAAGAGAAAGGAGGGAGGAGGGGAAAACCAAAAAGGAGGAGAGGGGATGAGGGAGTCGGAGCTCCCCCCTCCTCCGTAAAGATGCCGTGGGTCGGGGGAAACCAGAGAGCTTCTGATTTTTTTGAGAGAAGAGGTCGACCTTTTTCAATGAAGTAATTACTCATTTTTCTACTTGGCTTTTAAGTAACAACCAATCTAGGACAAGGCATATGAGCATGATGGAGGAGAATAAGAGTTAATAAGCTATCAAATAAATTAAGCTAAAAATAGGATTTGGATATTTTCTGATGTGTAATGAACAAATATTGTAGAGATCCTTATGAAAGTTGATTCTCCTTTCTCCATAGGTACCGATTTAGGATTCTAGTGTCTCTCTCTCTCTCTTTTTAGATATAAGACAGTAAATGAAAAAGATTATAATATGTGAAATTTACAATTTTACCCGAGGCAGTAATAGGATATTTTAACAGTTGAAAACAAAATTAGCCTTTCAAATAAAACCAAGTAAGAAAAAAAGAGATTATTAAAAGAGAAAATAAATAAATAAAGAAACTAAAGTGACTAGGCATTAGCTTAACAAATAGTGGCACAGTATTGAAGACCCAATTAGGCTTCGCTGTCCTTTGGCACGGATATCGATGTTAATCGCCCGGTTCTATAGCCAATCGAACATTATTATTAAGCCATGTTCTTTTGGTTAAAATGGTTATAATTTAAATTTAATTTTTTAAATTTATACTTAACATTATTCTTAAACTAAATAAATCACACTATTCTTACTATTCCAACACATTTTATCAAAACGAACGTTGCTAAGACTATGGTAAAATTGGGAAGAAAAATTATATCATATTAATGGTAGAGAAAGGAGACGAAGGAGACGAAGGAGATGAAGGAAAAGACGAACTTCTGTCCCTCTCTCTCTCCTCTTTCCATCTCTCTCACTCGACGTAGCTACTGTTAGGTCTGTGTTGGACAGTGATGATTCTGATGAAGTCCCAGATAGTTTTTTATTTCTTTCCCAAAAATTTCCGGCTCATTGTTTTTTTCATTTCAGTTTCTCAAATTTGGAGATAGCATGAAAAGGACGTTTTTCTTGCCCGATTCTCTGATGCTGTCTCTGATCTGATCTCCGTACTTTTCCTAAATTTTTTTTCATTGTACTCAATAATTATTCACAACTATATTCGTATTGAATTTCTTGAGTGAATGTTTCTTACTATATGTGCAATTTGGGATCCTTGTTGTCATTTGTTGGTTGGGTTGGATGTGAAAACCGGTGGTGAAGTTTGCACTTCATGAGCTTGCCCTGCACCATTTAAATTTACACACTCTGAATTTGTTTTTTTAAGCAGAATTAGTGCGAACTCCCTGAGAATTTGGATAAGATGGTGATGGTGATGAATTGAGGTGTTGATGCTTCTCAGTCGAAACGGCTGGGCTTCGGTGTAGCAACAAGGAGGGAGTTCTTGGGCATTTGCAGCATTAGGCAAGGTACTTTCTTTTTGGTCACTACTGTATCAGTTCAGTTGTTCCAAATTCAAGGTACTGTTGAAAATCGGGTTTTGTGGTAATGTTAGTAAACTTTGGTGATATGAATATTATGAAAGTGGAATAGTTATGGCTCTGGCTTGTGAGTGCCAAGCACAGCTTTGGATTGTTGGTGGTGCTTAAATTGGGGGCTGTAATCATATTATGATGCTGGGAAAAATATTTTTTTTTGTCTTTCCCTGGGACCCCCCTTTTTACTGATCTGGTCAAAGATCTACGTGCTGTGTGGTGTTTAGAATTTGGATCTGTAGCTAGGCTATATTGAGTTCTAAAGAACTACCAGTTGAGGAGCAATCCAAACGATGAGCAATCCAATATTCATCTTGCTTCTTAAGATTTGTCTTATATGCACATTCATATTGTATCCATATCCATGATTCATTAGTTTAGTAGAAGTGATTGGTTAGTTTGGCTTGCAGGTGGCCCAAGAGGGAACTAAAGTGGCGTTTTGGTGCAAATGTCAAATTCTCCCTCCCCTGAACCAGAAGAGTTCCGATCTTCTTCTACTTCTCGGAATAGGTTAGCATTTTTGTGCTTTTTTTTTCCTCTTTATTTTGGTAACCAATATCTTCTCTCATACTTTATAAAGTTATTTTGTTGTGTTCCTACATAGATGCTAGAAGGAGAGAGCAAATCAGAAGAACATACAAATGAGCTGTTAACTTTTAATTTGTATAAATACATATCTTCGTAACGATCGTAGGCTTCTCCTTTAAACGTTCCAGTCGATATCAAATTTAGTGCTTTGCGGTGTTAAATGCTATAATTATTTTATCTTACATTTGAATGTTGAATGCTGAATTTTCTCATTACATCCAGGGAAGTTAATGGAGCAGCGGCAATGGATGATTCAGAATGCACAATGGCTACTGTTGCTCAATTTGTTGAGCAACTGCATGCCAACATGTCCTCACGACATGAGAAAGAACTTATTACAGCACGCTTGCTAGGTTTTGCTAGGGCAAGAAAAGATGCCAGGATGTTTATTGGTTCCCCTGGCCAAGCAATGCCGTTATTCATAAGCATCCTCAGGAGTGGTACCTCTGTGGCGAAAGTTAATGTTGCTGCAACTCTTAGTCTTCTGTGCAAAGATGAAGACTTACGGTTAAAGGTGCTCCTAGGTGGGTGCATCCCACCATTACTCTCACTCTTGAAGTCTGAATCAACTGAGGCTAGGAAGGCAGCAGCAGAGGCACTATATGAAGTTTCCTGTGGTGGGCTTTCAGATGATCATGTTGGTATGAAAATATTCGTGACAGAAGGTGTTGTACCAACCTTGTGGGATCAGCTTAATCCAGAGAACAGGCAGGACAAAGTGGTTGAGGGGTTCGTTACAGGGGCCTTAAGAAATCTTTGTGGAGATAAGGATGGTTACTGGAGAGCTACACTTGAGGCTGGAGGAGTAGATATTATTGTGGGTCTCTTGTCTTCTGATAACTCTGCTTCTCAGTCAAATGGAGCTTCTCTGCTGGCCCGCCTGATGTTGGCTTTCAGTGATAGCATCCAAAAAGTAATAGATTCTGGAGCTGTAAAAGCGTTGCTTCGGCTTGTGGGCCACGAAAATGATATTTCTGTCCGTGCTAGTGCTGCTGATGCTTTAGAGGCTCTTTCTTCAAAGTCAATCATGACAAAGAAAGCAATTGTCGATGCTAATGGTCTTCCAGTTCTGATTGGGGCTGTGGTTGCTCCTTCTAAAGAGTGTATGCAAGGCGAGTTTGGTCAGGCTTTACAGAGGCATGCAACACGAGCTTTAGCAAATCTTTGTGGTGGGATGTCTGATTTAATACAATATCTTGGGAAGCTTTCACAGTCCCCTCGCCTAGCTGCACCAGTTGCTGATATAGTCGGTGCACTTGCATATACTCTGATGGTTTTTGAGCACAACTCTGATGCAGACAAGGAAACTTTTGGCGTGTCACAGGTAGAAGATATTCTTGTAATGCTACTAAAGCCTCGTGATAATAAGCTGGTTCAAGAGCGTGTCCTCGAGGCTTTGGCTAGCCTTTATGGAAATATCTATCTTTCAAGATGGCTTAATCATGCCGGAGCAAAGAAGGTTCTTACTGGACTTATTACGATGGCTGCTGCCGATGTGCAAGAATATTTGGTACTGTCTTTGACAAGCTTATGCTGTGATGGGGTAGGAATCTGGGAAGCAATTGGAATGAGAGAAGGAATTCAGTTGCTGATATCGTTGCTGGGCTTATCCAGTGAGCAGCATCAAGAGTGTGCTGTTGAGTTGCTTGCGATATTGACTGACCAAGTTGATGACAGCAAGTGGGCTATCACGGCTGCTGGTGGGATTCCTCCTCTAGTGCAGTTGTTAGAGACAGGATCTCAGAAGGCAAAAGAGGATGCAGCTCATGTTTTGCGAAACTTATGCTGTCACAGTGAAGACATCCGTGCCTGTGTTGAAAGTGCTGGAGCCATCCAAGCATTCTTATGGCTCCTAAAAAGTGGTGGATCTAGAGGGAAAGAAGCCTCAGCTTTGGCACTGAAAAAGCTTATCCGAACGGCCGATTCTGCTACCATCAATCAGTTACTGGCTTTGCTCCTTGGAGATTCTCCAAGCTCAAAGGCCCACACAATTAAGGTTTTGGGTCATGTACTCACGATGGCATCACACAAGGATCTTGTCCACAAGGGTTCTGCAGCTAATAAAGGGTTGAGGTCTCTTGTCGATGTCCTTAACTCATCAAATGAAGAATCGCAAGAGTATGCAGTTTCTGTTCTAGCTGATCTGTTCAATACAAGACAGGATATTTGCGATAGTCTTGCAATTGATGAAATCGTTAATCCTTGCATGAAGCTTTTAACCAGCGAAACTCAAGTTGTTGCAACGCAGTCAGCTCGGGCATTGGGTGCTCTGTCCCGTCCAACCAAGACTAAAAAAACGAACAAGATGTGTTATCTTGCTGGGGGTGACATGAAGCCTCTAATAAAATTGGCTAAAACTTCATCTATTGAAGCTGCTGAAACTGCAGTTGCTGCACTGGCTAATCTTCTTTCTGATTACCAGATTGCTGCTGAAGCCCTGGCAGAAGATATGGTTTCGGCTTTGAAAAGAGTCCTAGGAGAAGGAACATCAGAAGGCAAGCAGAATGCCTCACGTGCCCTCCATCAATTGCTGAAGCATTTTCCAGTTGGTGATGTATTCACAGGACATGCGCAGTGCCGCTTTGCTGTTCTAGCACTTGTTGATTCTTTAAATGAAACAAGTAAGGATGGGACTGATGCTGCAGATGCCTTAGAAGTAGTTGCACTCTTGGCTAGGGCAAAACAAGGTGTGCACCTAACTTTCCCTCCATGGTCTGTCCTTGCAGAAGTTCCCTCAAGCTTAGAGACTCTTGTCCACTGTCTGGCTGAGGGGCCTCCCCCTGTACAAGATAAGGCAATAGAAATTTTGTGTAGGCTTTTTCGGGACCAACCAGTTGTAATGGGTGATCTGTTGGTTGCAAGATCGAGGATCATTGGTGCACTAGCTAATAGGATAATGAACTCATCCAGTTTAGAAGTGAGAATTGGAGGATCTGCACTGCTCTTTTGTGCTCTTAAAGAACAGAAACAGCCATCAATGGAAGCACTCGATTTGTGTGGATATTTAGAACCACTTATACATGCTTTAGTGGAAATGATAAAGGGAAATTCTAACTGCTCATCTTTGGCTATTGAAGTCAGAACTCCTAGAGGTTTTAAGGAAAGAACTGCATTTCAGGAAGGAGACGAGTTTGATATTCCTGACCCAGCCTCTGTCTTGGGGGTTACTGTTGCCTTGTGGTTGCTATCAATAATTGCTTCCTTCCACAATAAGAACAAACTCATTGTGATGGAAGCTGGTGGAGTCGAGGCTCTGTTTGACAAGCTTGCAAGCTATACTTCCAGTTCACAGGTAGCCCACCTTTTATTTCACTCTCTTGTGCTGCGTTGCAATTCTATTCGATGCTGTTATAGACTGGTAACTAGCTCATGATATAAATTAAATTTGGCGTCATATATTATAGGGGATAGTTGAAATCATAAAAACAAATTAGCAGAAGCTGATTGGCTCTTTAACAAGTCAGAGATACAAACATATTGAATCTAGAGATGCTGATGATTTTTTTTATCCATCTTCATGTTTGAAGTGTAACTGCTACCACCTAAGTATAATCTTTTGTTACTTATAAAAAAAAAGTACAATCTTTTCTCCTGCTGGGGGGATGGCATCAGTACGTCCCATCCTTCGTCAGTTTTTTGCATAAAGTGGCTGCTTTCAAGACTTGATCTGAATGCCTGAGAGCACAAATAATAGACCCAACTTGTGTGGTTTAAACCTAATAGTAGAATTGCTAAAATAAAACTTCTTGTGGCGTAATTTATTTAGCATGGACAACCTTATCCAAATCAGTGGTCCATTGCATGTGAGTTGCACGTGAAAATGTATTTTTTTCATACAAATATGTCGTGACATGACTTGCCCTTGTAGGTTATGCATTAGCTGTGAAGCTCTGTTTGTTGCTGAGCAGTGTGACAGGAAGGGAATGTTTGGGGGGGGGGGAGACACGTTACAGCATCTTTAATGAGTTTATATAAGTAGTAGTGGACTTAAAAGATAAGACAAGTCTAACCTGCAACAAAAAGACTCTTGTGTAAAATTACAGTGCTCCCACCAGAATTGTGCATGGTAAACTTTCATTGCCATATTAACAGTATCGGTTTTTGATTGCCGACTCCTTTTAGTTAGTTTTGTAACTTTTGTTGCATGTTTGATATGCATGCTTAATATTTTGTTTCACAAAGATCGTGTCTGAACCCATAATAATTGTCTTTTACAGGCAGAATATGAGGATGCAGAAGGTATATGGATTAGTTCCCTGCTCCTGGCTATTTTGTTCCAAGACCCAAATGTTGTTTTTTCTCCTGCAACTATGCGAATCATACCTTCACTTTCTCTTCTGCTGAGATCTGGTGAAGTGATTGATAGATACTTTGCTGCCCAGGCAATGGCCAGTCTTGTTTGTAATGGCAGTAAGGGAATAAATCTTGCTGTTGCAAATTCAGGTGCTGTTTCAGGGTTAATAGGCCTGATTGGTTACATGGAGTCCGATATGCCGAATCTTGTGGCTTTGTCAGAAGAATTTTTTCTGGCACGAAATCCTGGTCATGTTGTACTGGAGCGCCTTTTTGAAATTGAAGACGTAAGAGTTGGGTCCACCGCACGCAAATCTATACCTCTGTTGGTGGATCTCTTGAGACCAATTCTAGATAGGCCAGGTGCCCCTCCAATAGCTGTTCAGCTGTTGACCCGCATTGCAGATGGAAGTGATACAAACAAATTAATCATGGCTGAAGCTGGAGTTCTGGATGCTCTGACTAAGTACCTGTCTTTGAGCCCTCAAGACTCGACAGAGGCTAGTATATCTGAACTTCTGCGAATATTGTTTAGCAATGCAGATCTTATTCGATATGAAGCATCAGCTAGTTCCTTGAATCAACTCATAGCTGTTCTGCGTATGGGGTCTAGAAGTGCTAGATTCAGTGCTGCAAGGGCTCTCCATGAGCTTTTTGATGCTGAGAACATCAGAGATTCCGAATTAGCCAGGCAGGCTGTTCAGCCATTAGTTGATATGCTTAATGCTACATCAGGGGGAGAGCAAGAGGCTGCTCTTGTTGCTTTGATCAAGCTGACTTCAGGAAGTTCTTCCAAAGCAGCCTTGTTGGCCAATCTGGAAGGAAATCCACTAGAGAGCTTACACAAAGTATTGTCTTCCTCCTCATCCTTGGAATTGAAGAGAAATGCTGCACAATTCTGTTGCGTTCTGTTTGGTACTGCCAAATTCAGAGAAAATCCAATTGCCTCTGAATGCATGCAACCCCTTATATTGCTCATGCAGACTGATTCAATTACAACAGTAGAATCTGGGGTTTGTGCTTTGGAAAGGTTGTTGGATGATGAACAACAAGTGGAGATTTCAGCTACCTATGATATCGTGGATCTTCTTGTTGGGTTAGTTTCTGGAACAAACCATCGGCTCATTGAGGCCTGTATCTGTGCTCTCATAAAGCTGGGGAAAGACCGGACTCCACTTAAGTCGGATATGGTCGAAGCTGGCATCATCGATAATTGTCTTGAGTTACTCCCTCTTGCACCTAGTTCATTATGCTCCTCAATTGCAGAACTGTTCCGCATTTTAACAAATAGCAATGCAATTGCTAGAAGCACGGCTGCTGCCAAAGTAGTAGAACCCCTTTTCCTGCTTTTGCTTCGTTCTGATTTTGATTTGTGGGGCCAGCACAGCTCCTTGCAAGCGCTTGTAAATATTTTGGAGAAGCCACAGAGCCTTGTAACTTTAGAACTTACTCCTAGTCAAGTCATTGAACCTCTGATTTCATTCCTGGAATCCCCATCTCAAGCCATTCAGCAGCTTGGCACAGAATTGCTCGCACATCTTCTTGCTCAGAAACATTTTCAGCAAGACATTACAACGAAAAATGCAGTTGTACCCCTCGTGCAGCTTGCAGGGATTGGAATATTGAACTTGCAGCAAACAGCAATAAAAGCATTGGAAAAAATCTCCAAAAGCTGGCCAAAGGCAGTTGCTGATGCTGGAGGAATTTTTGAGCTGGCCAAGGTTATAATTCAAGATGACCCTCAGCCACCCCATACCTTATGGGAATCAGCTGCTTTAGTTCTCTCTAATGTTCTGAGCTTCAAAGCTGAATATTACTCTAAAGTTCCTCTAGTAGTTCTTGTGAAACTGCTGCACTCAACATGGGAGAGCACTATCATGGTGGCTCTTAATGGCTTACTTATCCATGAAAGGAGCGATGTTTCGAGTGCTGAACAGATGACTGAAGCCGGTGCCATAGATGCTTTATTGGACCTTTTAAGATCTCATCAGTGTGAAGAAGCAACTGGAAGACTACTCGAAGCCCTATTTAACAATATAAGGGTGCGAGAGATGAAGGTTTCTAAATATGCAATAGCACCTTTATCACAATATCTGCTTGACCCACAAACCAGGTCACAATCTGGCAAGCTTCTGGCAGCTCTTGCACTCGGTGATCTCTCCCAACATGAAGGACTTGCTAGAGCTAGTGACTCTGTTTCCGCTTGTCGTGCTTTAATAAGCTTGCTTGAAGATCAGCCAACAGAAGAAATGATAATGGTGGCTATTTGTGCATTACAAAACTTCGTCATGCGCAGCAGAACCAATAGGCGGGCTGTCGCAGAAGCAGGAGGCATATTGGTGGTTCAGGAATTGTTGCTTTCTCCTAATCCAGAAATTTCTGGGCAGGCAGCATTGCTTATCAAATTTTTGTTTTCTAATCACACACTCCAAGAATACGTGTCAAATGAACTTATCAGATCTTTGACTGGTGAGTTACTATTGGCACACTCTGTGATCTTTTATTTCCTTTTTTATTTCAATTTGTCAATACATTTAGTTACAAACCCTAGGCCAGTACTTTTCTTTAACCGTATATGTACATCAAGTTATTTTTTACTGTTAGTATGTGGTTTGATATACTTTTATTGGTTTGCCACACAAAGTCCCAAGTAAAACAGAGTTGGATGTTAGATATATAATCTGTTTGGGCACTTGATAGCAGGCTAATCAGAGGCAAAACCTTAATGACAGATTGTAATTCATAGAAATTATACGATGATCATAGAAATCTTGTTGTTTTCTGGGTTTTCTCATGGTTAAATCTGTTACAGGATAAGCTCCTCAATTTTTGAATTCCTTGAACCTATACTGTACCTAGCATTGTTTAGAATTTAAGCACACGTTTGGCAAATGGAAATTTTGAAAATTTTTGGTGTTGGTGTGAAAATTTTGATAGATTGAAGTTTCTGAAAAAGTTGTGAAAATTTTGAACTATGGTTGGTTGGGGTCGGAAAAAGTGGAGAAAGAGAATAATTGATGGCGTATTTAATATTGAGAAAGTGGAAAAGTGGGGAGAGAGAAGATTGATAGAGTTTTTTAATACTGGGAAAGTAAAAGGTGGGCCCCACATGTCTGAAATATTTTGAGAATTTTCTGATTGAAAATTTTCCAAAAATTTATGTTTGGTAGTGAAAATTTTTTACGAGCAAAATTTTGGAAAATTTCCATATGCCAAACATGCCCTACGGAGGCAATGTCACTATCAAGGATATAGGAGAAACTTGGCTTGACCCTAAAATGTCATAAGTAAATAGGAGTCAAAACGAGTGACCATGATCAGAGACTGTGAAGTCTGCTGAAGAGGTTACATGAGACTGAATTTTTATCAGGGGCCATAAAGAGTGAACATTCTTAGGGTTGCAATATATGGCCTTTCATATCTGAAGGACCTTCAAAGGAATCTGCCAATCTTCGATAGATAACCAGTGGTATCGCCTTATATAAGATAGTTCAGATAGAAAACCAAATATAAGTGGAGTGTTTAATGCTTAATGAGAGAAATATATTCACGGTTTTTATTAGAGAAAATTTAAGACAAACATTATGTATGAATAGTTGTGAAGATAGTGGATTGTCAGACCCTGTATGTGGCCACCGACTTTTATTTTATGTTTATAATTTCGGTTTTAGTAAAAAGCTTTTACAATGCTGCTTAAATCTAGATTTTGTTGAGAACTAGGCTATCCATTGCCCCATCATTTTCCCATTTGAACTTTGATCCTGTCTTTGCCTTTGTTTTGCAGCTGCACTAGAGAGAGAGTTGTGGTCCACTGCAACTATCAATGAAGAAGTTTTGAGGACCTTAAATGTGATATTCATCAACTTTCCTAAGCTTCATATCTCTGAAGCTGCTACGCTGTGCATTCCCTATTTGGTAGGAGCACTTAAATCTGGTAGTGAGGCTGCTCAAGAATCTGTATTGGACATCCTGTGCTTGTTAAAACATTCTTGGTCAACCATGCCAATAGATGTTGCAAAGTCACAGGCCATGATTGCTGCTGAAGCCATTCCAATCCTGCAAACGCTCATGAAGTCCTGCCCGCCAAGTTTTCATGAGAGAGCAGACAACCTGTTGCACTGCTTACCAGGCTGTTTGACTGTTACTATTAAGCGCGGGAACAACCTAAAGCAGGCCATGGGAGGCACCAACGCCTTTTGTCGATTGACAATAGGCAATGGTCCTCCAAGACAAACGAAGGTATATGCTCCATCCTTCCATTGAGGCAGATTTCCCCCTCACAAAACATGTGTGTGCACGTCCACAGAAACACACAGTGCCCTTCCAGACCTTCCGTTTTGCCACATAAAATCATTCATTCACGTTGCTTCATGATAATTTATGTGCATCTGCTCACATGTGAGTTATTATGATATCAGCTGAAGAGCAAACCAGACACATACCCCTATGAATCTCAGTTTTAACCCCTAAGTTTAGGTCTTAAGCTATGGAACTTCCTGAAAGCTCAATTTGTAAGCCTAAACCCCTTTAAGGGTACGTCTAAAGTTGGAAAATTGACATATAAGCTACGATTAACCTTGCAACCCTTTCGCGAATAGCATATCATGTAGCATTGTTACCGATGCTTCCTTGTATCACTTGTTGAAGATTAACACAAAAAATTTCTTTGTTTCTCATGTAGGAAAAAGAAAACTAGTCTTGCTGATATACGTTAATGAAGGTGTATAATTAATTTTTGACCTGGCATAATTGGATTAGGTATTGTCTAGATATGTTAATTTATACTTTTAGCCTGGCCACAAGGATTATGTATGTTACAAAGTAAACTTTAGGGAAGCTTTTGACCTAACACAAAGGAGATGGAAAATATTTTCCTGGCATGCTCTTCCCTCCCTTTCTCAAGAAAGAAATCCCCATATGATGTTGTCCTTGTTTTCTCGATTCTTCCCATGTTATATTGGTCTTTAATTATTTAAGAGCCCTAAGTATTACACACATACAGACGCACAAACATAATTTCCTTTACTCTATATGACATTTGATTTTCTCGAATGCACGTTCCTTCAAGCCCGAGGGCTCGGAGGAGAAGGTTTTTAAGATTATCATCGTGTTCTGACATGGATTGTTTTCTTCCTCTGTGTGCATCTGTCTTTTCTCACTAAATGGTTGAGAATTTAGAGTTTTATGAGTTGCAGAATCAGCAAATTCTTAAGGTTTACTGGTTTTTGCCGCAAGTTGCATCATCTAACATTGTTTCACAGGATGTAAATGAAATTCATTATAAAAATTTTCCAAGGATAATCATACTTCTGCAAGTTATTTTGGGTATGTACTCCCTGTTTTGAGCAGTTTGACAGTGATAGTGGTAATAACATATATCCTGAATATTGTGCAATTTTAGAGTGATGTTTGGATCCTGATCTTTCAATCTGTTTGTAAGTATATACTAAAATGGTACCTTGTCATTATCAGGTGGTGAACCACAGTACCTCGCCTGAATGGAAAGAAGGGTTTACTTGGGCATTTGATGTACCTCCAAAGGGTCAAAAGCTTCACATCATTTGCAAAAGCAAAAATACTTTTGGGAAGGTAATTAGTTCCCGTTTATATGCTCTTAGCACTGTTCTTATCACGTGGCTGAGCCCCTCATTCACAGCGCTCTCACCAGTGCAGTCTCTCATTCTACTGGAAAAGCATGAGCAGTTCTTTATAAGTGTAATCCTTTGCTTGCTTTGTACATGATTTTGCCCCTTACATGGGCATAAATATTTGCTTGCTTTGACCTGGCAAACTAGCACAATGGTGGAGTCAAGAAGTGTTTATTTGTTTTTTTTTTCTTTTCTTCTTGGTTTCGTAAGTTGTTGCTTTCATATCTCATTGAGAGTGTGGCCTTTTCAGTCAACCCTGGGTAGAGTGACCATCCAAATTGACAAAGTTGTGGCTGAAGGAGTATACAGCGGATTATTCAGCCTTAATCATGACAGCAACAAAGATGGCTCTTCTCGAACACTTGAAATTGAGATTATCTGGTCCAACGGGATATCAAATGATGACATGTAAAGGGTGCGATATCTCCAGATTAGCAAACAAAGGAAAGGCAGGTGCAGCAGCCAGCAAGAGGTGTAAAGCTGTGAAAAGAAGCATCCGATGGGTGTCCTTGTGGAGTGAGACTTTGGTTTGCTTGTAAGTATTCACATCTTTCGCAGGTCCAGTTTTGTAGGCTGAAAGATTAAGTTGCTCGAGGTTAATTGTAAATTATGTCAATTAATTTGCAGAGATGATAAGAGGTTTGAGCTGGGTTCCCACAGTATAGGGAATTCTAAAGCTGATAAGAAGTTCGTTGTACAGGTCAGTTTGTAGGCACTAGCAATTGAAGCATACTAGGGAGGCTATGACATCTGAAATTGAGGGAATGAAGCTTTTTTAGCACCATGTGCTACCTTTCCAACAATTGAAATGGGCTGTACGTACAAAACTTGTTCAAATATATAAGGGAAGCCACTACACAAAAAGTGATTTTGATAAAACACTTGCTAGGTAAAACTGCTTACTATAAAATTTCTTTCCTCAAAGAGTCATGCATGAACCAGTCATTTAAGATACTAACGCATTCTCAGTCATGCATGGAGCTCCGGGTTTAAGGATTCTATTATGTTTTCGAGCCATAAATGTCTTGCGTTTCATTTTTATCCTTACACAAACATCTCACGTGTTCTCCCGTTCCGTTTTAAGAATTAAGCAACTTTTCATCCTGCAATCGATAAATTGTTCTGCTGTTTGTTGTCTTCCTTTTATTTTCTTTTCCTTTTTCTAATTACTTTGTTCTGTTCGTTGCTTCTTAATTTTAGCTTATTAACTGCCACTTCTGTACATAATGCCCAAAGTTGTTCTTTTTCGGTTATCGTCCATAGTTATTCTACTCGAAACGTTTCTCCACTATTAGACGTATACTTGTTTCATGTATCCCATGTGAGAGAAGACCCTCATCCCTTTCCTACCAAAACCCAATTTCATTGGCTTAAAAAGAACGCAGCCACCAGAAAGCCAGACGCGATAGGAGTGAGGACAAAAGTTCTCCCATAACCAGATTATATAGACATCATGGACTACTGTTTGTAAATGAAATTCAATGGGGAAACGGGTAGAGGAGATAAAAAAAATGTCAGCATTTACCCTCCTTATCAGTTTTAGTTGTCACCACGCAAAACAGGGTGCAATAGATGAGCTACAAAAGTGCTTGTGCGATTGAATTAGCTTAGGAAATATCAGGAAGGAAGCTAATGGACCAGAAACGATTATAGCAGGATGGATAGCGCAGCTATGTCCACCAGATACAAAGTGACTCAAAGGTCATGCTCTAAACAGTGCAAGTCTGGATTCCCAACCTTAGTTGGAGAAGTTATTTCTTGACTGCTGGCTAATTGAAAACTTACACCTTTACATTCTCGAGTCACATGACTCGCAGACTACTTGAGCAAACATCCCATTCTGGAGTCAAAACCAAACCCAACATCTTGAGATTCTGCATACTTTTCTGACCATGGAGAAATTAAATAAACCATATGCTCAAGTAAAATGCCGAAGGAAAGCAACACCCCCTGATAAGATAAATACAACTACTTTGCAGCAGCAACCAAAGCAGAGCGAGCTCGTGTAAAAGAAGAAACAAGTGATCCAAGTTGCAACTTGTCATTGCACCCAAGACTTAACCTGTACCTGCATATAAAGAACCAGTAAGAGAAATAAATGCAATTGAAACCTCAACAAAATCCCAAATCAAATTCCATTCGTGTAAACCAACATGTCCAACAAAGTCCCCAAATTGAAGTACCACAACCGAGTACCAAAAGTATTCCAATTAAGATACAATGTACATGCTCCAGTTAACCACTACGATGAACTCATGAATTGGGCAAAATTGTTATTACAACCCCCAAATGTCTAGCTTCACCTGTGGCTCAACAAAACGGAAGAGATTCAGTTGTATTTATAGAGTCTCAGTAGCATTAATGTGTTTACTCAACATTACATCGGGTCACTAGTTAGATTCCATGCAATTTATTGTTGAGCCCCTCCATCTCCTAGCTTAAGCTTTTGAGTAGAGTACTTGTGGAGTCTTTCCACCTATTGTTGAGTGCTCCTAGCTTAAGCTTTCGAGTCAAATGATGCTATGAAAGTTTTAAGGTGGGATAAGGATAAAGTTTGTCATCTAGTTGTACAGTTAAGAACAGAAATACTACATACAAAAGAATAACATGGGGGAACATACTCTATGTCAGCCAAATCATTAATTAACTGGACTCGAACTTCCGATGGCATCTTGATCTTGAAAACAAACCTGAACAATGTAAAGTGAAATAAGATCAAATGAGCAAAATACCAAGTGGATGCCTAGCGATTACATAGCACTTACATTGTCACCTCTCTCACAATATCTACCAAGGCCAATCCTTTCCTCGTGTTGATATCAGATATTCCTATCATAGTTGAGCAGAAAAGTAAATACATATACGCTTAGAAAGAAACTTGTATTGAACCGGCACTAATTGTAATAATGCCATTATAAACAAAATTTGTATACGTTTGAAGCTCTCTGTAAATGACTCATTCAAAAGCCAATATGATATCTGCTCAATGTCTTTGGGCAACGGATTTCCAGTGCACAGGTATACAGCTTCTTCTGTTATCTGCTGAGAAGCCATATGTGTTGACTGCGTACATAAGAGACACAACCATGTCATTACAGAATCTGTTCACAAAGAGAAATTGAATTGATACTAGAAAACAAATAGAAACTTGGAATTCTAATGTCAACGACATAACCAAGAAGAAAGCAAAGTTGTCTTACAACTATGAGGACAAATATTAAAAGGAGAGAGATCAGGAAAAGCCAAAACCATGAGATGCTTGAAGTCAGAATCAATTTGATTTCATCATACATGTTTGGATTGGCACGAGTGGATTAGATCATTAGAGAATAATCTTGTTGACATTGTTACAAATAAGTGTAAACCTAGTGCTTCTTGTGTATTTCTCGATCACTGTAAAGCATGAGAAAGTAGGTGTATCAGCACAATGACATGAAGAAAAAATTGTAGGAATAAAGGTAGAGTAAAATAAAACCTCTACGCAAGGCAAATTGTGCATCTTTTGTCATAGCATCAGCCTCATCCAATAAGACCAACTTCACAGAGGACTTTCCCCTATTCAAATAAAATGTGGAACTCTTTAGTAATCGCCTAAAGGAATAAAGTGAATTTGCCAGCTAACTTTTCAAGCCACAAGGCAGTACACCTTGGCTATTACAAACTTGAGAAGGTTCAAAGAGTGAGATGCTACATTAGAACTACGGCACACAAATGATCATGGAAATTTGGCAACATGAAGTTCACAAAGACAAAAAAGGTGAGAAATGTATGATAAATAGTCAAATTTGAAGTTTTGCGTGTACTATCTTGCAAACGGAAAAATGTTTTTCTTTTCAACTAGAACAAAAAGATGATTTTTGCCTGGCATGTTGAGACTGAGACCATTACAAGCGTACTACTTGTGCTGTGATCAGACTTTGCATGTTGACACTACAAATGAAAAAAGTTTTAAGTCCTTGAAAGTGTAAATCAACATAAAGATAGCAACTCGGCTCTTATCTTATTGCTGCATCAAGGTGTATTCTTATACATAGATATGCATGCAAGCATATATGCACCTGCACATACACATTATAGCATACTACATTCGTCTAAATTTACTGTTCTGGATTAACTACCATCAGAGAAACATACTTGACATTGGGCAGCTGGATGGTGACTAAAGCTTCACACAGTTAATTAAACGCACGCACGTAAACACTTACATATAGGTGTGTGTACGCAAAACTATGACCTCTCCAGATGAGTTTTATATGTTTATTATAATTTCACACTGAACAAGCAAGAATCATTCACAACTCAGAAACCAGGGTGAGGCCTTCTATAAATTCTGAGATGCCAAATTCCATAGAAAAAATCAACTCATCTAGACAGCAGAGGAAATAAATTTAGACAATTACAGGACATAATGAAAGATACCCAAAAGAGAAGCTCTGAGTGCTAGCAAAATCTTGGATCTGTTGTCGCACAACATCAATTCCCCTATCATCTGATGCATTCAGCTCCAGAATCATATTGCGGTATTGTGCTCCATAAAGCTTACGTGCCACAGCAAGGATAGTTGACGTTTTGCCAGTGCCAGGCGGGCCATACAATAGGAGATGAGGCAGCCTGTTCTCACTCGTCAACCTATCGACTATTTTAAACCAAAGAAAAATAAAAGGTTAAAACGGGGTCGACAGAAACAGAAATATGATTCAAAATCAAGTTACATTCTTTCCTCTTTTCCATTTTTCTTTGTGAGCAACAGGGAAAAACCAAAACAAAAAACAGAGAGAGGAACGAGCAGAAACCCAGCATCCCTTTGCTTTACCCAGATTTCAGGGAAGTTCTTTTACAAAAGAAAAGTGACAAGCTTCGTGATTTGTAATGTTTCACTCAGACATTTGATATCTCCAATCAGCTTAACCTTACATGTCTACTAGGCTTGGGCGTGATTTACTGCTTTCCAAGTCCTGTCGACAAAAAACCCTCAAGCAAAAAAATCTAACAGCGTTTTGTTTTCCTCTCTGTTGCCACGTTTTTTAAGCCACCAAACAAACGTCGAAACAAACCATTGGGAATTTGATAACCGTATTAGGTTAGACTACCATCTTTAATCTTTAAAATTAGATTCCATTTTTCTTTTGGACGATTTCCTGCAGTCCAAACAGATCATTCCAGAAAGTTGACAGAAAACCCCAGAGAAACAATAAGCGAAATGAAGATTGCATCATTACACGCTTCGCTTGAATTTCAAATGCTCCAACTCCTCCAAATACCCTCTCTCCGCTTTTCCCTTTATGTTTACAACAATTTCCTCGGGAACAAGTAGGAAAAACAAATGAAAAAAGGAACAGAAACCCTAGGGAACGACAAGAAAGAGTTTCCAGTCAGTTACTCAACTGGTATCAACAATGTCACGGTGAGCCGCCACGTCGGCCAGGGATTGTGGGCGGTACTTCTCGACCCAGGGTATGGCTTTGGCGTCAGGCGGGGTTCCGGGGACAACGACGACGTTTTTTCCCTTGTTGTTGGGTTTGAGATGGTGGTTGCTGTCGTCGTTGGTGTCCTGGTCGTCGTCGATGTCCATGAGAGATATTACCTCCGTCATGATGAATGATGGTGCCGTTGGTCGGCCCTCGCGGCTTGGCACTTGCGATTTTGCTCTCTGGCAGTGTTCACTACTCTCTGTGACTGTGAGTCAGTGAGAGTGAGGCTTTTTGGGCGGAAGGAGTAATGGCGCCAAGTTTGTGTCATAAGTCCGCATACGATTCATCGTACGACTACGGTATAGCTAGTTTGCAAATCAAATTTAAAACAAAAAAAAATGAAAAATTTGAAAAATATTAGAGTTATATTTTGAGAAAAATAAAATAATAAATAATAAATATTATGAGATGAATGAAAAAAAGTGAAGAAAGATTATTTGAGTGATTTTTTTATATTTATTGTAATACAAATAGATTTGATAGAAAAAATAAATGATTATTTTTAAAATTTTATTATTAAACCAAAAATTTGACATAACTATATTTGCATTCAAAGTTTTTGAATGGATCACTTTTTTTATTTTAAATATTTTGAGTTTACAAACATTGCCATGTGTGACCATTAATAATCTAATACATGATAAAGAGCCTAGTATATGCACCCAAAATTTTTGCCTTAAAAAAAATCCCCCAAAATTCTAAAATCATATTAGTATGTGCCCCGTTTTATAAATAAATAAACATGACCAAGGACGCAATTTGGCTATAAACATTATCATCATCTTCTGAGTTATGCTAACTTGAGTAAGAATTTAGTTATGGATATGTATTGGTCTGCCGATCAATTGTGCTATCCAATAGTTTGATCCTAATAAAATAATTACAAAAAAAAATATCTTTCACTATCAAATTATCTAATTTCACTATAAATAAAATATAAAAAATTCATTCAAATAATAGCTCTCTTCATTTTTTTTTCACCAACTACAACATTCCAAAATTTTAACAATTAAACACCGTTACTTCTTAGTGCAATAGACATGGGACGGCATCACCCGATAATTTACACTAAAAAATAGTTATGATGTCATAAATTTATGAAAAAAAATCACTTAATGTCGTTAAACTGCCACTAAATGTCAATACTATGCCACTGGTCTATTTTATAGACATTTAGTGTATTTGCTCATTCTATCATAGGGCACATAATTCTAAAAACATCATATTATGCTTGTTACTGGTCCGTCAATACTACTAACGCTCTTTGATTACGGACTTGTTCATATTTGCTCGTTCGACCGTATTCTCTACTAACTACATTACCCTAACACATATGAACAACAAATCGTCAAATGGGTGGGATTTTTTTTATTAAGCATTTGATTTGAAAACTCATTACCAAATATCCCATACCACCTACAAAGAATTAGTCATATTTGCCCATTCAATCCTGTCGACTATACTTCATGAAAGAAAGGTAAACTGTGTATAATTGAAACATAATGGAGAGACGAAAAAGAATAAGGAGAGACGAAAATTTAAGTGGTTCGGTCTAGAAGACTTACATCTACTGTAAAAACCCTCTATGACTTTGTTTTGTATTATAAATTTATACAGATTACAAAATTGAAGGTAGAGACAATACAAATCATGATAGAAAAATATTTCTACATTTAAATTTAAATATTCATAACGATATCATGTTTAAACTCAAATATTTAATATCCTGATAAAGATAATATCTTATCAAATCTTGATATGATATTATCTCTAATACTTCCTAAACTGATTTGGATTTGCACGTGAATAAGTGTACTCCGTCATTAAAAAAAAAGTCTTAGTAGATGCAATTTCAAAACCAACGAAAGGTCGAATTGTGAAATAATCTAATGAATTCATTGGGAAAACAATTAACGAAGAGTTGTATTTTAAAAAAAAAAATAGCTCAAAAGAAAAGTCGTGCAACTGTTACAATTACTGCGGTCCCGAGTCCAAAAGGAGGCCTGTTAGTCCAGAGATTGGCCGAGAGAAGCCCAGACCTTTACACTCCAACGGTCCAACCAAGTGAGAAACCGATCAAAATAAAGAATGGAAAACTTTACCAGTAAGGTTGAATACGACATTTCATGTATAAAAAAAGAGGGAGGTTGAATACGACATTTCACACGCACTGAGACACTCCAGTCAGAATACGGACAATTTCAAACGCACCAATAGCAAAGTTAAAAGCGAACCTCGTTTTGGAGGGAGCAGCTCTGTCCTAAGGCCGGCACATTTCCATTGACCGGCACGGGAATTTTGTGAACTCCCTAGACCCTGCTCTTAAAAATCACTCTCTGTTTCTCCACCAATGTCCGGCACTAGCTCAGCAGGGTCTCAAAGACCCACCCCATCCGTCTCGCCCTTCCGGTCACGGAAGTCTCCAGCAACAAAGTCCGCCGGTCGACCGGTGACTCCCTCCTCCACGACGTCCTCTAGGCAACCATCGAAGCTATCGGTTTCTCCTGCGGCCGCGGCGAGTCCTAGTCCGAGTCCCAGCCCCAGCCCCAGCCCGCCCACTCTGACACTGGACTGCCCCGACATAAGCAAGTCAAAGGAGAATGTGACGGTTACAGTCAGGTTTCGACCCCTCAGGTCTGTGCTTTCGTCTTTTTTTTTTGTGCGGCTCTCGAGTGGTGCTGGAAAGTGGTGATTTCGTTTTAGTTTACGAGGTCCTGTGTGACAGCCGGAGAGCTCAGGCTTGCAAACGTTTGGTTTTTGAGTTTTGAGCAGTGCAAGGGAGATTAACAAAGGGGATGAGATAGCATGGTACGCAGATGGCGATTATATGGTGCGGAACGAATATAGTCTATCCACTGCGTATGGTTTTGGTTCGTACCGTAGTCTTCTTCACTACCTCACTCTAATTATGTTCACGCTTCAAAGATAAATGTACATTTATATATCTGAAAAGTGTTGATTACATTGGAATTTGGAACTCTCTCTTATAACAGTACAAAGACTTTACGGAACTGTGTGTTTGGATGCACTTTTTTGTTTTTTTTTTTAAAGTTTATATGCCACGGAGAACTCATATCAGATAAATTTAAGAAACTTTGCTTTACTGAGCGTACTTTCGTATTTGCTTCTTTTGAAAGTGCTTAGACTTCAGAGGTTTCTTCTGGTCTCATATGAGAATCTAACAATGGATGCTGCAGACAGGGTGTTTGGCCCAGCAACAACAACGCGGCATGTTTACGATGTTGCTGCGCAGCATGTTGTCAGCGGTACAATGCACGGGATTAATGGTAATTACTTGACGTAGAAGTTCCCAAGGGAATCATTAAAGGAAAATTTCCAGTAAGAATTGGTATCTCAACTGTTTTCTGAGAGTAATGATGGGCTCACGTGCAACGTCTCTTTCTTTCGTCAGGGGTTCTACTAATTGATATTTTTCTAGAAGCACGTGGAATTCAATTAATATAAATCACAGTAAAGTCACTGCGTGAACCATAAAGTTTGTGTGTTGACTCTGTTGCTAAAATGAGAGAGTCGTATTCTATTTGGACCAGAGTCCAGAGGCTACGTGGAATTCAATTAATATAAATCACAGTAAAGTCACTGCGTGAACCATAAAGTTTGTGTGTTGACTCTGTTGCTAAAATGAGAGAGTCGTATTCTATTTGGACCAGAGTCCAGAGGCTGCCTGGGCCTATGCGTACGTTTGTAATCTCTTTATTAAGCCTTCTTCCAATGGCATTGGTTATTTTGTTGGGAAACTAGATTCTGCTCCCAGAATCCCGCAGTAATATGCTCACAATGACTTGTGATTTATAGCCTATTGTGTTTCTTAGCTTGGGCATATTGAGAGCACTCTTTAATTTCTAGTTTCGTACCCAAGGAGTAACATGTGAGTCGAATTTTCAATATATGTTGGTCTATTTGACAATATACAACTTGGTAATTGGCTAATTATTGCTCTGTTTTTATGCAGGTACAGTGTTTGCCTATGGTGTTACCAGTAGTGGCAAGACGCACACAATGCATGTAAGTTACTCTATTTTGTTCATCTGTTGTGTCAGGCCCCCTACATGCCCAATTGTTTATTTCCACGAGCTTCATGAGAGCTGGATCTTCATTTGCTGTTGATCCTGCAATCAATGGATCCCCCTATATTTTTGACAAATTGATGCCACTCACCCAGTTTAATAGTAGGTTGCTTCGTGTTACTTTGGTGGTTAGTTGTGTGTGTAGTATTCTGATGAGAGTTCACAGGATGATGGATAGAAGAAGAAGAAAGAAAGAGTATTTTCTTAGTTGGACAAACTGATTTCCTCCAATGGTAACCAATTACTGGACAAGAGATTGTCATGAAAGAAAGTTTGGGATGGAGATTTATGTGGCAAAATACAAGACAGTTATAAAAAAAGGGCTTTCTTAGTGTCTAATTAATACCATATATGACATTTTAGTGAGGGCTATAAGCCATTATTGTAAGAGTAAAATCACAATCAACCAAATATGATTGTGAACGCAGCGGAATAATATAACAGAAACTTTACCTCCAGCCATCTTTCTCAGCACTTGAACGAAATCTCTGCAGAGTAACTTTGTAAATCTAAATAAATTCTTAGAGAGACTCTTTCAACCTATGCCTATGTCTTTTGAGTGTGTCATAGATGGTATACGCATGCCTCTATTTATAGGTTAGGTCAGGGACCCTCAATCTGTTATAGATTCTGATTTGTTCCTTCCATCAAGGAAATTCAAATCAAAATCAAATAGCAATCTTTATCTAATAAGTTACAATTTGAATTCCAATTTAAATCAGAAATCAAATTGCAATTTTTATCCAATTAGTTCTAAATTTGAATCTGCTACAGATTCCATAATCTTATTTAACTGACACCATAATCTTTAAAACTTTAAAAGATTATTTACATATGTCAATTAGGTCACCTTAAGGAAATATTCTAACAATTATCTCTTAAAACTTTTCAAGATGTTGCACCCTAAATAGTCCCCAAGTATTGATCAGAGGTTGTAAATTGAAAGTAGGAAGAATTTCCTTGGCTGCTTTTCATTCTTCATAGAATCTTTATTCTAGTTATCGGTGTTTAAACCTATGTCTAGATGAAAGTGCAATTGAGTAGTATGAATAGGTAATCTAATTTGTTCAAGATCCTTCAATTATAATGTCACGTTTGTTATATTTCTCCTTGTTTGCAAAGTATGAAGTACAAACTTGTACGTTTCTTTTGTATTTAAGGGGGAGCAAAAGTCACCTGGAATAATTCCATTGGCTGTGAAGGACGTCTTTGGAATCATACAAGAGGTAATGCATTAATCTGGATTAACTTTAAGACAATCATTATTATTTCTGTTGCTTAAAAAAGTATGTCCATTATATTTCAGACACCTGGGCGTGAGTTCCTTCTCCGAGTCTCATATCTGGAAATTTATAATGAGGTCAGCCTTATGTCCATTTTGTTATAAGAACCTTGCGACGTTGTGTTCCCATATCTAGGTTTGGAAAGATTCTTCATTTGGAGGTAAGATTTGCATGCTGTAGGACCTTCAGAGTTGAGGGTTTATATTGACAAAGAAGTCAGAATTTTTTTTGTGAAAATATTTTGTCTTTTGTATGTGAGATGTAGTTCATTCTTGTTAGTGGATATAAATAATCCTATCTAGAGGAAAGGTATTTGGAACTTCATTGATAGCTGGAAATCAGATGCCATCAGTAATTTATGGAATATTATTTGGCTTATAAGAACCACATGAATTCAGAAGAGATCCAAACTCAATTAGTGATAGATGCTGTATGATTGAGATTGTTATTATGTGCAGTGTCATTTTGTAGTTAGTTAGTATCATAGGGCTTGCTGAATATATGTTCTTTCTTGGTTTGTTAATTAATAGTAGAGTGTTTTGAAATAGAGAATACATCATGTATGTGGTTCTGTGTTAATTTTTTCTTTTGGAGAGCCATGTAGCTACTTTCGGGGCTCAAGGGGTAGATATAGTTCCAGTTGTGCTACTCTCAGTAGTTGTTAAAAGAGATCTTTCACTACAAGACAGAAGTAGGGGAGATTAATGGGCCACAGCTGTGGCCTGGGCTGAAAATTATTCTTGACTCGTATACACTGGGAAAACATTTAATAGAAGCAGGCCAGTGGCATAAAGCCTCAAAGGAAAGAAAAATTATACTTATACCACCTCATCTCTGTAGTGCAGGGTTCCAAAAGACCTCCACCCTGATGTCAAATCAACTTTCGGTTGTCTTTTGGACTAAAATTACTATGGGATGTGATTTACCTCGTAAACCTCTATCAGCAAATGTGAATCATATCTTGCCTCTGAAAGTTATGCTTAAAGCTCTTCATTATACCTGTCTGTATGTTTTGCTTTGATGCACTGTGAACAACCACTTGAAATTAGAGTCATTTCATATTTGGTCGACTAAGATTCTGTTGAATGAATTTGACCAAACATGCAGGACACTTGTAAGGGGGTTTATGGGGCCTTGCATTAAAAGCTGCTTGAAGTACTTAACAATTTTTTGGAATTGAAACAGCTAGTCTAAACAGTATTCATTTCTGAAAGAAGGAAAGAAGTGGTTCTGAATGGATCACTTGTACCTTTGTGGTTTATATTATTACCTGATTTTTCGTAATTGGTAAAGTCCTACTTGTTACAGAATTTGCAGTTTATTAACAATGTTGTTTGTATCTGTTTTACCTTCCTTTACAGGTCATCAATGACCTACTTGATCCAACTGGGCAGAACCTAAGAATACGAGAGGATGCTCAGGTGCCAGTAACAGAGCAGGAAACTTGTGCTTGTGGTGTTTTGTGCGATTCTCTCTGCTTATTGTAACAATTTTGATGCATAAACATTACAACTTCAAGAATCATTTCTTTTTTCCTGTATCCTTGGGTGCCTCTATGATTTCTTATTCAGACTAAATGTTGTGGAAATCTTTGAATGCTTATGATAGTTAATGAGTCTGTAAAATCCACATTGTATGTTTCTGTGCCAATTGAGCCATTTCCCTGAGCTTAGAGGTCTTTTTGCCTTGTAGTCAACTCTTCAGAGAAATTGACAACAGGATTCTCTAATCTTTCCACTCATCAAAGAGCAAAAGAATTGTTATATCCTACAGGCTTGTTCTCGGCTTCCTGTAGAAATTATAATCATAAGTCAAGAGATGACTTAGAGCACGAGTGAGAATTTTTTTTTTATGAGTAGAGCATGAGTGAGAAATAGACAGGCCTAAGTCATAAATGTTCTAGGGATTTGCCTCAACAAATGAAAGATGCAAGGAGCCTACTAATTGTTAAGATATTGATCAAACAATCATAGTAAAAATAAAATCGGCAAAGATTGGTATTAGTGTACACTATTAGTCTACTAAATGGTGACTTTTACTATTTGACTGTGCGGCATCCTCTGGGCAGGGAACTTACGTTGAGGGAATCAAAGAGGAGGTTGTCCTGTCCCCTGCTCATGCTCTTTCCTTGATAGCATCTGGGGAAGGTACTAAAAAGTTTATTTTTGTTTCCTTTTGACTTTCTTTTGGTACCTCAGTTGCATCACATATTTGCTTTTCTAACCATGCTCTCAGTGATTTCCTTCTTGAAGCACAATCCTGTATATTAGGTTAATATATGTTATTATATAGAAATATTTGTTGTCTATTTGCAATATTCCTCTCTTTCTCAAACATTAGATGCATAGAGGTTTGTGGTGTTTTTTTTTTACTGGGTCTGGTGCCTGGTGGCTGCTTTTTTCCTTTCCTCCATCAGCATTGTATTTTAATCGGGTCTGTGTTATGTTTGGACTTGAGCACCTTTTGATGTACCATTTTTTTTCTGATACTGCAGAGCACAGACATGTCGGTTCTAATAATGTCAATCTACTTAGCAGTCGGAGCCACACTATATTTACCTTGGTAATTTTTTCTAACTCCCATATGATTAAGTTTTGAATGTACATTCTCCTTATATCTTTGGCTGTCTTTAGAAGCTAAAGCTCTAATCGGGACGTAACTTGTAAGAGCAAACAAGGTGGACTCTATCCAGTATAACTTCCATATGCGGGCAATCATTCTATAGTCCTTTGCTTTTTCATAGGCATTGAACCATATTTACATGGAGTTTTTCAACTTCTTTTTGCCCCCATAGTTGAGAGGTTTATCAAGTTAATATTTTTATTGTTGGGCATATCTAGTTATTGAGATTACGTAATGAATGTTCTTGGAATGTATTGTATATAGGAGAGGAAGATTCTGAAAGGAAGCTCAGTTATGGAATTCATAACGTGCAATCCTGCCGCTTGCTAGACATGGGGTTTTTCGTTTTTTCCATTTTTGTGTTGTTTTTGGGAAGGAGAGGTGGCAGTGAAATTCTTTTCTGTGGAACAATTTCTACCAGCGATGAATAAAGGGCTGCCTAGTCTCTAAAATACCTTTGGTACTAAGATGAATTCATGTGTGTTGGATCTTCAAGTCACTCAAAACTCGGGAGGCCTTTATAATTTTGAGAGATGAAGCTATATCCTAGGAAACACTCAACGAGTTGCTTAACCACTCAAAAAAGTGGAACTCTGTACGGACAAGACTTATACTATGGAGGAAGTGGGGCTCCTCTCAAATAACCTATCCTTTCCAAATGTTTTTTTCCTGTAAACTTCTTCATTCCTTTTGGAGCAACCAGTGATGCATGGTGTTTCCTTCTATGGTGGACCTACCCTCTTGTGTTAGCACCCTCGGTAAACAAAATTTGGTATGTGTCAAACATATTAGATTGGAGAATCTTATAGTGTTACACGTTGAGAAATTTGGAACTTTTTTTTAAAGCTCTGATGATACACATTTTTTTACCAATCGGGCCTTCTTGCAGTTGCTTTTGCTGCTCAATCTATCTCATTCCTGTATTTATTCACTTATCTAGTTTTCATCCATGATCTCATGGTTGGATCCATGTCTTAATAAATAGTTAATTGCTTACAAAAAAAGATTAATATTCTACTTTTTTGTTTTAGCAGACTATTGAAAGCAGTCCACGTGGGGAAAATCATGGTGAAGAAGATGTGACCTTGTCGCAGTTGGTACTGTCTTGTTCATCTTTATTATTTAAATTTGAGTTGCCAACAGATCTATAGTTGTTCGAAATCTTAGATACAGTGAAGTATTCAACTACAGTTCCAACATTCTGTCTGTTACAATCTGGCACTGAGCCCCGTACTAACTCAAGTTTGCCATGCAGCACTTAATTGATCTTGCAGGATCTGAAAGTTCTAAAACTGAAACAACTGGATTGCGAAGAAAAGAAGGTTCATACATCAATAAAAGTCTACTTACTCTTGGAACTGTAAGATATTGCTGCTGTGCCCCTTGTTATTCATTTTTGCTGGGTTATATGGTTTGGAATCAATCCTCAGAATCCTGTTAATGTAATTCTTCCTGTTGGTTTGACAAACTTTTTACTTAAAAACTTCAAGCCTAAAACTACTATTTCTGGGTGGACAATGTTTCAACTAAAAGGAAAAAAAGAAAAAAGAAAATAATATGAGGACATATTCTCTTATCTGAGTCTCTTCCCTGTCTATTTCTCCCCCTCATCTTAGAGGTTCACCAACATCCTTCCCGGACATGATTTAGAAGGGCAAGAAGGGTCATATACTATTCGGAAGAATGACAAGAATAGTACTAAAAGTGGGAGAAATGGTTAAATTTTCTCCGCTCATTGTATACAGCCGTTCAGCCACTTCTAGAGACATGAAATGAGCAAGAACTATGTACAAAGGGGTCAAAATGATTCTGGAAGGATAACAATGCAGAAATCCTGAGTATCATGGATGTGGAAATCACGAGTGGTATGGAGGATCTCAAATGTTATGGAGGGAATCTGAGAATCATGGAATGAATATAATATCCCGGGTAATATGGGGTAATTAAGAAAGGCAATATTTGGAGATATTCGGTACTTGATTTAGGCTGATTTTCAGAGATTAATTCATTATGTATATACCTCTCTATGGTGTTATAAATAGAGACGCATACCTGTACGATTTATTCATTCAAGCAATATACAGAAAGCTTTATTTTTCCTTCATTCCTTCAAACAATAGTGGTACTAGTTGTTCCACCATTGTAGATGCTTCAGCCTTTGGCCTGTGCAGTGATAAGATTGAAACCTATCAGACTTTGAAATTGGGTTTGAAAGAATGATAGTAATTTTTGGTAGTTGTTGCATTTGCTCCTTTTATATAGATGGTCTTGCAATGGGTACTGTCTTAAAGTGATTGAGAAGTACGAGGTTGATATGGATTTGTGAAAATGACAACAGTAGCAGCAGTAATGGATGAACCTACATTTAGGCCAAGGGGTGTCATGACTAAGCTTGAATTTCTTTTTCCCCTTTGTAATAGAACATTTACTCTATTATAATTAACGATACCCAGTGTATCCAGTGCCATATTCGTTATGACCTAAAATGAAACTTTTGTCTTCATCAAAACCGAAATGTTTACTGTCTATTGTTGCAGGTGATTTCTAAACTAACAGATGGAAAGGCTACTCATATCCCTTATCGAGATTCAAAACTCACCCGTTTGTTGCAAACATCCCTTGGAGGCCATGGACGGATCTCCGTGAGTGCAATACAATACTTTGAGTATCCAGTACTTGCGTAATTGCAACTTTTGCTTGGCAACTACTCAATCGCACCTACTAATAAATTTCAAATTGGATCTGCTAGTATTTTTGTTCTAGTTTTGAAAGATGATTTTGTACGTTGTGGCAGCTCATTTGCACAGTAACTCCTGCCTCTAGTAATAGTGAGGAAACGCACAATACATTAAAGTTCGCACATCGGAGCAAGCGTGTGGAAATTAAAGCTTCTCAAAATAAGGTGAATCTCAGATTCACTCTCCATGTGATGTATTACTGGTTACAAATTTTCCACCCACTGCTGCTTCATCTTTTCCTCCCCCCAACCTCCCTTTCTACTCACTATTATCTTTCTTAGATCATGGATGAGAAATCTCTCATCAAGAAGTATCAGAAGGAAATTTCCAGTTTGAAGCAGGAGCTTCATCAGTTAAAGCATGGCATGATGCAAAATCCTAATATGGCTGGGTCCTCTCAGGAAGATCTGGTTAATCTGAAGCTTCAGGTTTGTGCTGTTACATGAGGACACATAGTTATAGTCATTAGCGTGCTTACATGTTAACTTCTTTGTGGGACTGAAAAATTCAGCTCTACCGTGATTATACTAGCTGGCATGCTGATTGTAATATCTGTAGTCTGAGGTCGAGCATTACAGTGCGCTACTATATTACTTTTGTATATCTCAGGCCACTTTTTGTCCCCATTAGAAATATGCTCATTTATTTAAGCCATGGAATTGGTAAATTTCATTGAGGATTCTGTTATCCGTACCGTTGTTTGATCTCCTTCGTAATACGTGTTGTTTAATCATGTCAAAGCTGGAAGCTGGTCAGGTAAAGTTACAGTCAAGATTGGAAGAGGAGGAAGAAGCTAAGGCTGCTTTGATGGGAAGAATTCAGCGACTGACTAAACTAATCTTAGTTTCTACAAAGAATGACATGCCATCAAGCGTTCCAGAAAAGCCTGTCCATATGCGAAGGCATTCATTTGGTGAAGATGAGGTGTAAAATTTAGCAACTTTAAGCTCTGTTTGTGTGACAACCAGTTTCTGGATGGTCTGGCAATAACTTATTTATTGATATGGAAATTTCAACTTCTTATGTGTGTAACTTACAATAAAAAACAAGTAAACTAATAGCAATATCTTTCATGTTACCATTGATCCATTGTTTATGCAGCTAGCATATTTGCCAGATAGAAAACGGGAATACACAGTTGATGATGATGCTAGAAGCTATGCATCGGAGTTTTCAGTGGAAGGAAGGGGTGACGTCACTGATATTGATGAGTTGGTTAAAGGTTACAAAAGAAACAAAAGGCGTGGAATGCTTGGCTGGTTTAAACTGAGAGTAATTCACTAATTCCCTTTGGCATATGTTTTGAGTGTGAAGCTTGATTTCTCTTTATGGTGGTTGTTAGGAAAGAGGATATCGAGGATCAGTTGATGTCTCAACATCCAGGCTTCCGTTTGATAAGTCAAGCTTCTTATCAGTGTCTACATTGTACCGACCTTGTATCATCTATTGATAATTTTCTTGGTAGATCATATGGATTATTTATCACATTTTCGTCTTTGTGCTTCACCTAGTTTGATTTGATCGATACATTTATATCAAGATATATGGAAGATGTTGGGATATTGAATATTACTCCCATTACCATACTGATAATTCAGGTCAAGTTTATACTGCTAGTGAAGGTTCTATTCTATCGTTCAACATTCTGATATTTTTTGTCTTTCTGCTAGTGAAGGTTTTAGTACGATGCTGGCATCAGATATTACACCCATTACCCTACTGATATTTTGTCTCACTGCCAGTCAGGTTCTAGTACAATGCATCAACCCCTAATTAGGGAAGAGGAGAAATCAAATCTCCACCAGCTAAAAGAAATAAAAATATTGGAACTACCCTAGTCGAAACACCTCCTTGTATATACCCCATGATTTTTGTAGCAATCTATCATCATCAGATGGCTTCAGATTAGGAAGGGTATTGAATCCATTCCCATCGGAGAATGTAATCTCATGAATAACATTAGAGATGTCCTGAGTCCTATCATGAAAAACCATTGAACTGATGATTTCTTTCGACTCCTAGGGGTCCAAGGAAGGTTATGTTTCCTAGAGAGTACCAATCTGGTCCAACAAATGACATGAAAAGAAAGGTCATAATCTTCATTACCTAGTCCACAGAATTACTTAAATTTCAATGACAATACCATAAGAATGAAGCTTATATTTTACTTGTTAGCTTTGCTATGCTAGCAAATATAATTCTTTATTTGTAGAAACACTGGAGTTGTTCTTTAAGACTGAATTAAATTAAACCAAGTCTTTTCCTATGCAGAAGCCTGATAATCCTGTAGGATCACCACCAAGTGCTGACAATGGAAGATCTGCTAGTGGGTCACTTGCATCTTGTTCAAAATCATCTCATGGTAGAGTCATGTGCACTGACATGAAGGATGGACAGAGAAAATCAATCAGTAGAAGGGGGGATGAATCTGCTGTTATTGACTCATTTCCAGGGAAAACACAAGCTGGTGACTTGTTTAGCGTGACTGTTGGAGGTCGCCGACTGCTTCCTGTGAGAGTAATTCTGATCGCTACTTTATTTGGCTTACTTAGTCTATACAAGTATCCAAATGAATGTCAACATCAAAAGTCATGGTCCAAGTTTCATTACAAATGCAATTTAACAGACTTGCCAATAAAAAGAGCAAGGCAGAGTGACCTGCCTTTTCTATTGTGCATTGGTATTTTCTAACTGCATATGTAGTTTGCATGAGGATTTGAACAAGAGCTTTACTCACATAACCAAATTAAAAAAAAGGAACTAGGGCTTTGGTTTCCTTCTTGCATGCTTATCAAGTTTCTGCTCTTTCATGATCATGTTTAGAAATGATTCAGTAAGGGCACTTGCCACACGATTTTATTTTTATGTCTTGGAGAAATATAATTGCAGTGCATTCCTGGAGACAAGTTCGGACTTTGTGTGGTCATATGGAGTGGAAATTTCCTCTTCTTTGCATGCTTTAATTTTTGCTAAGCTGAAAATTGTTGCAGCAGTCATATGGAATAGCACTTGAACTTAACGAGAAAGAGATGTTGTGATCTAATGGGATTGAAGGTCTTTTATCGGATGCCAAAATCGATGCAGTGTTGGCAATCCACCAGGGCACCTTCTACTTCTAATAGGCCATGAATTGGTTCATAATCATTCTCAATGAGTCCATAAGAAGTAATGCCATTTTTTTCATCAGGTTCGAGTAGAAACAAAGGTCTTGAGTGACCGATCACTAACAGGCCCCGTTAATTTCTTGCAGTATCATATTTTCTCATCATGGAGTATAGCAATTGCCTGTTGGTCATCATAACCAAAACTAGGTCTCTCTAGTCCTGTTGGCGACACATAATCGATTCTTTTGAAGAACTTGATGAATATTAGCTTGACGATGTGTATGCTTAAAAATTGGTATATAGGTGCTTCATAACAAGTGGATAAGTTAAATATTAACTAAGGAATTGCTGAATTACTTTTTAGCAGACTGGGACCACTGTTACAGACCAAATGGATCTTCTTTGTGAGCAAGTTAAAATGTTAGCTGGTGAGGTGGCATTGTGTACTAGTTCGCTGAAAAGACTCTCAGAACAAGCAGCTAGCAGTCCTGAAGATTTAAAACTGATGGTGAGTTGCCTCTTAATTGTCCCTTATCGAGGACAAATTCAATTGGTTATTCTGGGTGACTCTTAATGGTCCTATTGGATATTTTAGGAACAAATGCAGAATCTAAAGGATGAAATTACTGAGAAAAAGCGTCAAATATGTGTTTTGGAGCAGCGTATGATTGGGTCTGTTGAGATGACTCCACATACATCAAACCGCATCGAAATGTCTCAGGTAACCATGAGCCAGTAATGGAAGAATTTGGTTCAGTTCCATATGCTATCAATAAAGACATGAAAAAAAGAGAGTTTCATTTTGAGGCAGACGGTTTAACCTCATAAAATGTTAGTATTTGGCATGCTTCTGTCCAAGCATTTGAATTTGCTTTTGAGCTAGTATTGTTAAATTGAGCTATCACCAAAGGTGGTAAAATATAATTTTCCTTTGAATTCTGGAAAGTCGTTTCCTGAATTTTGCAATGTCCTTTACTACCATAAAAGGACTAGATTTTGCTTTATTTGTGCCTTTAACTCTCATGTCATTGAGGAGGTTGGGGGACTTTTACTTTTAGTGTGCGTTGTTGGTTAGTGCTATCTGCTATCTATAGTGGTGGATAACAATATGACAACAATGACGAGAATAGACGCAATAGATATTAAAGCAACATCAACCCCAAGAACAACTGGGACTCATTCTTTACCCTTGCCATGTGTGTTAAGAGTTGTTCGTGCTCAGTTCATTGCAAGTCATGCCATTGAATGGGCCAATTTGGCACTGCTAGCTTGTTTACCTGGTTGAAATCATGTGAAATTAAAATAATGACTGATTTCCATGTCACTGAGGACAAGAATTTGTACTATTTTGTTGTTTTTTTAAAGCTGATTCATTTTTTTGGGATTACTAACACTCCATATGTCCCCTCTTAGACCCCATTCAAGAAAGTCGCCGGTATGCATTGATCGTATTTGAATTTTACTATTTCAGTTTGCCCTTCTTATTTCTGGAATCCATATATACGTGTTTGGGCATTGATGATACATATATACATAGTTCTCTTGAGATGGAGTAGTCAGCATCATCAGAATGATAATACAATCATAAGCATCATTCTTAGAATTTTGATCTGTTTGCTCTGATTACTCTTTTTACTGTGCAGTAATTTTTTCTTATTAGTCTATTACAATACCATGTAGGCTTTGTCCAAGCTTGCTTCTCAGCTAAATGAAAAAACTTTCGAACTTGAGGTTTGTTATCCTAATTACTTTTATCTGTGGGGATGATATTAGTATCCCCTTCCATAGATCCTTTACTAATTTTTCTTGTGATGCGTATCCAAGATTAAATCAGCAGACAATAGGATACTTCAGGAGCAGCTGCAGATGAAGGTAAAATTCGGAAGCTGTGAGATCTCTTTCTCTATGTGCAATTGTTAATGCTTTATATTCTTTTCTCATTGGTAGATCTCAGAGAATTCTGAAATGCAAGAGACAGTTCTTCTGCTAAGGCAACAGCTCAACTCATTATCAAATAAAAGCTCCAGGAATTCTAAAAAAATTTCTGATGCTGGGGCTATTCCATCCAAGACATGTTCTGAAGAGCTAGTGGAAAAGAACAATGAAGAGAGGAAAGGATTTGGTCCAGGTGAAGAAAATTATGTGGATGAGAATACTCCAACAAGTTTTATGAGCTTGAGTAGAATCTTTTCCCCTGAGGGCTGTAAAGAGAGCAACAGTGATTTGAAAAACCAAGTCCATGTACAGGTTACACCTTTCTCTTTGTTGTTTGGCATAATCTGCAACGTAGAATCAAAATACAACTTTGTTCTAACTAATCATCTTTTAGAATATTAACATTTAAATAAGGAGTTCTTTGTCTGGTAAATTGACCTATTGGTGTGCTATTGTTATTTTATCTCATGTAGGCAGCTGAGATAGAGTTTTTGAAGCAAGAGAAGGTGAGATTGACTGAAGATAAGGATGGGCTTGAAATTCAGACTCGAAAGCTGGCCGAAGAAGCTTCATATGCAGAAGAGTTGGCTGGGGCTGCAGCTGTTGAACTCCGAAACTTGGCTCAAGAAGTAACTAAGCTGTCTTATGAAAATGCGAAGCTTACTGGTGACCTGGCTGCTGCTAGAGAGGCTCATCACAGATCTACCTGTTTCCAGAGATCTGCATTATATGATTTGAAGCAATATAGCACCAATGTTCAAACTGAGGGACACCCTAGAAATCCAGAGGAGGAAGTTTTGGTTCAGGAAATTCAGAAGGAACTTAATGCAAGATACCAAAGAGAAGCTGTTTTGGAAACTGCACTATCTGAGAGAGATCAAACAGAGAGTGAGCTACAGCAAAGACTTGATGAAGCTAAACAACGTGAAGAAATTCTGGAAAATGAGCTTGCAAATATGTGGGTGCTTGTTGCAAAGTTAAGGATGTCTGGCACAAGTGATGATGACATGGCATTTAAAGGGGTGCATGATTTGGATATATCCCAGACTAGAGATGGATTTCTTAGATCTCTTGGTCACTCATATAGAATGTTCAAAGAAGATGAACCTTACGAAGAAATGGATAAGATGAGCACATTAGAGGAATTAAGAGCTTGCTATCTGAAAGAAAGGAGAAGATCCACAGAACTTGAAAGCCTTGTTTCCAGGTTGAAGGTATGCTTGTTGTAGACCAAACTGTCGAAGAAGTTGCACACTACGTGCAGCACTAGTGTAAATTAGGTTGAGCATGTTTTATATGAATTGATAAGTTTTGAAGCATATGCAACTGTTCACTGGTAGGATGACCTTTCCTGACCAAAGTAGAATACATTGGAAACAGTATCTTTATTTTTTTCTTTTGTCCCCAAGCCATTGCGTAGGTTTGACGTCTTAATCATTCCAGGTAGTAATTGGACCGGAAGCTGTCTTTTGGTTTCTTGTTATTTTTATTTTGTTTTGTCAGCCTTTTCAATAAACCGTGTTTGGCCGCCTAATGAAGTGGGTTTAATCCCCTTGTTTCAGAATGTGTCTGGATTCAAGCAAATTGCACTAATATTGCTTCTTCTCGGTGTTGAGAAGATATCTGATACATATAGCCATATTTTACAAATGGGAATTTAATTTTCCATGGAGGACAATCTTGTCGTCATCACCATTTGTGGGGGCCTGTGATCTTTAAGTCCATCACTTCTCTCTCTCTCCCCCTCCCCCCCCACGACACACACACAAGCACACATCAAATTTACTTGTTAGATATGATTGATGAAGATGATCTATTTTCTGCTGCTTCATCAATAGTGCTATTTTCATGACTTCAATGGCATAAGTCTGTGCTACAATACAGACATTAGATGGCAAGATATGTATTTACTGAATGCTTTAGGTTATCTAATCAATGGATCTCTTATGTTCTGGTCTGTTAAATTATACTCACCAAGTTGAGGATTTTGGATGACGTGTAACAAAGAAACAAAGACAAACCCTTTCAAAAATTGCAATTAATTGTGTCAGGGTGAAGATATTATTGGTCTGGATGTTGCAGCTCTTGAAGAACTCCAGAATCTTCATGTTGAAGCTATAACAAAGATAAGTCATGCAAAGGTAATTGTTTTGTTTGCTCCTTTCTAATCAACATACTCTAATTCATACTTTACTCATCAACTGGAACCATCGCATTTAATTTTTGGCTGCTGTCTCAATTGGTTGGTCGTTGGGTTGGTTATTGTGGATCTTGGTACTTGTTACCAACAGATATGAGCTTTGGCTATTATTTTAGCTTGGCTTGGATGGTTTTATATGGTATAATAGTGAACATCAGCATTGAGCTAAACATAATGATTGAAGTTCTCTGAACAATTAAAAGAGGCATTTAAAACATTGGTATAGTTTCTTGTACTACTTTCGCTTTTTCTAATAAAAGTTGACTTACTTATCAAAAAAAAAAAATTAAAAGAGGCATTTAAAACGCTGGGAGAACATAGCTTGCCTTGGGGTCATATGCGCACAGCATAACAAGTAGTTGTCAAATAGCAAAGCTTTATCAGATTTTGAGAGAAACCTCTGGGTAGGTCAACTCTTATATTTTTTTGTTGTAACTTGATTTGGTATTGGATTTGATGGGGGGACTATTCCTGACTGACCTTTTCTCTGTTACTAAGCAGCTTGAACAAACGAGCAAAAATCTTTCTTATCTCTCTTTTGTTTGATATGCCAATGGCAGTTTTCACATCTAGGAAGTCTATTTTCCATGGAACAATTTTGTACTGTTAATTTCCTAAATTTTTGACATAATGTTGAAGTCCTGCTATCACTTTTGGAGCTTTGGGTGGTTTTAAATGGTCATGAACTTGATATTATCCTTTTGCTGCCATGCAGTGTGCAAATCATGACTTTTGGCATTCTGAGATGAACCCATGAAATGGGCTGTACCACGCATGAAGCTTCTCATCTTTAAAGGTTAGTCTGTTTGGTATTTTTATTCCCAATAATGTATTGTGAAACCCAGGATGGACAGATTGCTGCAAAGATGTTTATAGAGGATAGGAATGGACCGTATAGATGAGGTTCCCCATTTAGCATTCCTTTCCTTCTCATACCCGTACTCCTCAAGACACGTGGCTGCTAAGGTGTCAACCATTAGATTACTTCCGCTGAAGTAGCAATATTCAAGCTCTTTGCCATTGCTCCTACTAAAAGTGTTTGTTGGCTCATAACATTAGGTGGAGGATTATCTCGCCAAGCTTATGTACGTTACGCGGGCATATGCTAATCTGCCCGTGAGTAATTAAAATTGTTTACCCATTTAGAGATGAATAAACTGATATTCTTGGTTGGATAGAGGTCTGGTTTTGGTCTCGTTCAGCCCATATGGAAGTTAGTGTCGATGATACTCATATAAAGTCGTCATTCCTATTCTGCTAGGGTGGGTATACAAAAGGGACGTGGAATAGATTCTTGAGACTGAATAAAGTCGTCATTTCTATTTAAAAATCAATAACAAAGATTGTCATCGTTTTCTACAGTACAGAGAGTTAGATCTAAGCAACCCTTTTGTATTAGAAAATGTAAGCAATGTAGTGGATGGCTGAAGTGGGCAAACTTGTTTCTCATACAGTTTGGAAGCCCAACATGCTTCCAAGCTGTTTCCTAAATAATATTTCAAGCCCCACAACTTGTTTTCTCATTTGGAACTGAACGCCTAATCCAAACTGTGCAAGGATAATATTTTACTCCACCTCTCTCTGTTGCAAAGATAATGTTCTTATTTTCTTTAACTGTCCCCACCAGTAAATAGATGCTTTACTCAGTTACTATCTCTGTGAGTTGGGATCCTTTAACTCCCTTCAATTGACATCTTAACTGAAGTGATTCTTCAGATAGACAACAGAGAAGCCACTGTCAGTTGTCATCTAACTCCATAACATTTTGAACTAAATCCTCGACATTGTTTCACTCTATTTTGAATAAAGCAATTTCTTGGCACTGATGTAATCATCTATTTGAATTTAGACTTGCAACCAAATACCTCTGGAAAGAAGAAGATGCTTCCTGTAATTCATAGTCTAAATATTTTTGAGTCCTTGTGCTGTCTGTTGCTCTTTATTGTGATTTCGGTAAAAGAACTATTGATTTCTTTGGTGTTTTGTGTGATCTGAGAAGATTGCATATCTTACAGGTACACTGAGCAGATGTATTGCATTGTGTACAGTTGAGGAAAGGATGGAAATATCTTTACAAGATCAACTATGTATGATTCACGCAAACTTCCTTTATAAGTCATATACGGAGCAGCGGCCAGTGGAGATGTAAGCTTCTCATAGTTTAAGCAGCAAAAATGGACCAACACATTGTTATTCTGTGAATTTATTTTGTAATAAAACCATATATTGCTCAGTTCGCGTGAGGCGTATATATCGATTTACAGTTCCTACATTGTAGACTATGGTATATAGAAAGAGCTCTTGTAAACCTTCTGTGACCAAACAAATGTGTCAATATATAAGGGGCACCTTGTCGGTACTTTGGACTCTACATACACCTAGAAGCAACTCTCTTTTAAAAGAAAAAAATTCCACTCTATCTTGCTATCAAGCTTATTGATCACCTCAAGAAGCTGCGGGACAAGCCTCTGCTAACGTACCCCAATTGGCTGCATAAGGCTGAAAAAGACCTTCATTATAATCACGTTCCACGCTGTTAATAAATAGGAGAAAAGTTTCGGGTATGAAAGTTCTCAGCAGAATCATAGTAAAGGAAGAAAGTTACACGAGTATATGGTTCAGGACTTTGGAAGCCTATCACAATTTGCTGGAGTCCATCCAATCTGCTGCTTTTCATTGTCATAGATCACCATTTTATCTTGCATAGAAATGTCTGGATGACAGACAATGAAGCAAATTAGTGGAGATTGTAGGGATGGATCCGTTCACAATATTCATGCAAAAGGTTTTTGCTTCCAAGGATTTCTTACCTCCGATTATGTTAAGATTTCCGAGTCCTACTTCGGCGCCGTTCAGAACTCCCAAGCATACATTGCCGAGTTTCTGAAGAGGAACACTTGTTAGGCATATTTCATAAGATGTTTCCTTTCTTCTCTATTTTATTGCAGGGGCCAAAAAATATTCAGAAGGGGAAAAACACCAGTTTTGAAATAGGGCCAAAAGGCAGGGTAGCAGAAGTTCTGCAGTAGTACTTACAGTCACGACTAGATAAGCTTCAGGAGGTAATTGAAACTGAACATTCTTGGCAAAGCTCAGCTCCAAAGGCTTGAAGTAGTTCTTGACATCACCAACAGACTTGAAAGGCTTTGTGCCTTTCCAGCAGAAGGGGAGTGATTTGTCCTCAGATGCATCCTTTAATGGCTTTCCAGTCAAGCCTTTTTTCAGCTGAGACATAAGACCAAAGGTCAGTTTTTCTGCATATAAGAACAAATTGTAGAAGAATGCAGTCCTTTGTTCTATTCTCACCAGATTGACTGTCGCTTGGTAAGCTTGGGCATTGAAATAAGTGTAAGAACTTCCAGTGTCAAAGACAGCCACTAGGCCCTTTATGCCAGTAGATTTTCCATCAAAGAGAAGTTCAGCTGCTCCTGCTGCGTGGTGGTACCTGAAAGAGATCATCTAGTATAAATTGTTTGGCAGTGGCAAGATGATCCTACACATTGCAGGAAAAAAAAATATGCTAGGGAAAACAGAGGAAGTTGCAGGTGCTTACTCCAAGGAACTGCGTGACATTGCTGTCCATGCAATTCCTGAAGAAGGAACAAGATCATCTCCAAAGAACAAAAATCCTCCCCCTCGTCCGCTCAAACAGTGGCCTAGCACATTCCGTGTCAATCCCATTGAATGCAACTGCGATAATATGCTTGTTTTGCCGTTACCGAGGCCCAAGACTCCTGCTGTGGGTGGTGGAGAATGTGGCCCTGCGTGCTTTTGGTCATATCCACACCTGCAGAAATCGGGAACAGAACATGAAAGCTAACAGGAATTAATCTCAGAACTCATAATTATAGTCTATAGAAGTCAAGTGCCCATTTTAATGAAGAGAAAAACCTACCCAAAGGTCAAACGGGGTCTAATGACAGAGCCATTGGTCAAGCGAAGGGGAAATTCGTCCCTGACGAGCACACCAAAAGAAGAGCCATGATCGGCGTATTGGATCTCATAGTCACACTGCTCATTAGGGTTCTTGCACTTGGGGTTTGACGGTGAGTGCAAAGCATCACATAAAGAGTCAACACAGCTGACAAGGTTCTTGTTAGGCTTATAAAGACGGCCAAGGGGCTGCAGAATCACAGATAGACAGGAAAGCAAAGTTCAGGATACTATCAAAACCAAAATGTTGAAATTTTGTAATATATCCATTGGATCACTAACCTCGGTGCAACCAGTACAAGGTGCATCACATTGGACCCAAGTGAGATCACTACCAGTGTCAATATCAAGGTTGAATTGCTTCGGTGGATTGCCTATGTTGAGGTTGGAAGAATAGTACCTGACAGATTAAGGAAATGCCATAAGCTTTCCGTACTAATATGGTAGAAGGCACAAATGTAAACAAGATTCAAAATCAAGTTAGGGTTCTATCAACTCTTGGACCTAGTAGAAGAGAAAAATCTAACCCACGAGAAAATTAAGGCGCCAGTGGCTGAAAAGGGAAGTTTCTGGGAAATGAACACCCTTAGAAATGGCTAGCAAAAGTCTGATGCAAGAAGTCAAGTTTGAAGGGAAAATGAAATGAAAAAGTCAAGTTCAAATTAGGCAAACTCAAGAATACTCAGGAACCATAAGTTGATCAAGAAATCCAAAAATCATAGGGAAATGGTAAAAAGGAAACCCAAGAAAAAGAAGATAAAAGTTTTGCAGGGAGCAATTCCATGAAATCAAAGAGGGTGAAGAAGTCCAGCAATCCTCCAGTGAAAACTGAGAGGAATATTGCAAGAATCTAGAACACTAAAAGAAAAAAACTCAACCATCGAGAAACAAGAATGCATAAAAGACAACAACGAATTCGAAAAATGCAAGAACAAATAAGTGACAACGTTGACGAAGTGAAAGAAATCTGTAAGCTAAAGCATCATTATCATCAAAAGATTTCCAAGTATCGAACGAAGTATTAGAAATTCATACCCAAGAGGATAAAGATTTCCTTGGACGGGGAAAACAACTGAAGAGCCAACGCGAGTGGCTGACTTTTTCTTGTTCAGTTGTGGCTGATTGGCTGCTGAGAAACAGCCCGCAGGAAGAGAAGCAAACATAGCCAGAAATAACAAGGCTGTCAATGCAATCACTCTCAGTCTTTTCTCACCCATCTCCGAACCTTTTGTTTCTTTATTTGCAGTCAAATTTGGTTACTTTTAGAGCGCCCAAAAGGGTGTAATTGTGTAAAAGAGCTGAGAGAGCAAGGCTCAGAGCAAACAGGATTTGGAGGGTGAAGTACTGGGAGTCCACTGGCTTCTCTCGTTCCAATGCTCTGCGATATATAGGCGGCAGTGTTTGTCTGTCAGAGAATAGAGATCGGCACTCTCATCGTGTACTTTGGGACACGAACCAAAAATGTCAAGGAAAAAAAATAAAAGGATAGAAAAAGGGAGAGAAGCCAATTGGGTTCTTGGAAGTTTCGCTGCACGAGCACGAGAACCGCGTCTACGTTCTATACAGCGCGGAATGATGTCGTAAAAGGTAAAAAACACCATGTACAGGTTGCGGAGAACACTGGTTTAGCAAAGGGCAAAGTCGTCCAATGAATGAGATTACTGATTAGGGCCTATTCGTTTACAAAGAATCATAAGGATTTTTTGAATCCTCAGGATTCTACAACCAAACATCATTTTTCACACCACATAAATATAACTACAACACGCATATCAATAAAGTTAACATCACATAAAAATTCTCAAAACACAAAAAAATCTTCACAAAACAACTTAATCGAACATCACTGAGTCTTCTGTCCATAGCTTCTAGATTAAGGACTGAGGAATCCTTTAGTTTGGCATATTCTTTGGAGGGACAAAGTCATAATTAATCCTATAAGAATTACTAAAAATCGAATCAGTATTCTTAATTATTAATTTAGCGATTTGAGATCAATAATTTTTAAAAATCATCAATCTAATTCGAAAATCATGTAAAATGGTCATTTCCAAATAAAATTACTAAAAAAATTCATGAAAAATAAAAAAATATCTTTTAAAAATAAAACTATTGAGAGTCTATTTCAATAATATACTTATTATTGTTATTATTTATTTATTTTTTAAATTTTAGTCTTTAAGAAACATTTAGGTCATTTTGCTACTATTTTATTAATATACAGCGATTCGCATTTCCCTTCCAAATTTTCTTATCTCATATTTTTTAAATATTATTTTTACAGTAATTTTGTTATTTATATTTTTCCCTTATATATGGACGATAATAGGGACAAGGAGAGCTGGACTTTAATGGATTAGGTTAAGTGCAGTTGTCACGTCTTGTCAAGTCAACCTGACTCAGCTATTGAACAAATTTGAGCATTTGATCTACCAACCTCCACAGGTCACATTTGGGAAAATTGAAATCCCTACTCAATGTTTATATCATCGATATTATCTAATGGCATATATATAAATATATATATTTGGTTGTCTTCAAGGCCATTTGAAGATTTGTGCTTAAAATATGGATGGAGCATCTTTGAATTTAAGCAAGAAACCCTTAATCAATGCATTAAATGTGCTTTTATTCAATGAGGAAATGCCATATGATCCTACACCAGCACAACCATCCACTTCCACCCTATTTCCTCCGTTAGAAGACTTGGGCTTAGGATTGTTCTTTAATTTTTAATTTTTTTAGAAACGAAAGAAATCTTACATTGTTGTGTATAATGTAAATCCCGTAGCGTACAAATAGACCTACTTAACGAACAAAACTCAGAAGAAATTAGCACACGATCCATTATTCCCACAATCCCTCGTTTAAATCGGTTCAAATTTGATCTTCGAGAAAAATTGAACTTGAGAGCTGTGCACCTAATCAGAGTCAAGAGTCTTGAGCTACTCGTTGCCACTAAAACAACCAAGTGATGGGTTATTCTTTTTCACTTTTGGTGAAAATCTTTAGATGTGTACATATGGGTACTAGGTAGATCATGAGAAGGTTGATGGTCTATTAATAGTGACATTTCTTGTAAGGTCTTGGAGACATGTGGCATTAAATTATAGGTGGGAATCTTTATATTCTATGAGCCCCTAATTAATAAAGCTATCTATCTACTTCATTAAATATGGAAATACCCGCATGATCCTACACCAATTACAGCCTCCCACAACGCTTTGCCTTGAAACTTGAACGATTATTTTCACCTTTTGGTGGACTAATTAAAAACTTTTCGTGATTGGGTTTGACATCATCATCTTTTGGGTGCCTGTTATTCCCTATTTCCCTGTACATCTCTAGTCTGAAGACAAAGACTTTTCACAATCATGTTCGCGAAAAAGAGTATGGCCCAACCTGAAAGGTAAAGATCACATCGGCCAGGCAAGAGTCATGGGCATTGGGCAATAGCAACTGTTGTAGAATATGAGCCTGGTTACGAACACCAACATTGTTTGAAAAAAAAGTTATGCAAAAGTTATGCTTGAAATTGCTTGTTCTACTTACCCAAAAACAAATTGCTTGTTCTCTATCCATTAAGCATATTTCAAGCATTAATATAAATATTCCCAAGAATGCATTTTATAAAGACTTTCTTCATAAACATATATATATTTTTAGTGGATACTATTATTTTCATAAACATTAAAAAAAGATGTCAAATATTTTACAAAAACATATCTTTTTATGTAGTATACCAGTTTTACAAATTTAAAGATATCTAGCAATTTGAATGTTTGTATTGAGCAATATACAAAAGGATACACAACAATATCAATCCTTCCAAGATACGAGGTTAACCATTTGAATTACAAAATAGAAAACAGATTAACTCCTCCTACGCCCTTTCAACTGATTTTGCTGAAAAAAGGCCTTGTAAAGCGCTTCACATGTGTGTTTGGTTTAAAATGCGTTATTGTGTGGATTTAGTCAAAATTCTCCTGTCGCCCTCTCTTCTTTCCCTCCCTCTCGCGCTCGCTCGCTCTCCTGGTGGATCTTCCTGCAGCTTGATTTAAAGCTAACAACGAGGCTCACGATCGAGGTATGTACGTATATCCATGTCCAAGAAACTCTGGTTTTCTCTTGAACACAAATATTCTTTCTTTAATGTATCGAAAATAACCAGGAATTAGTGTTTGCCTGCCATGCATGATCCAAAAATGAGAATAATAGCTTCTTCCTCGTGTCGTAACTTAACCAGTATTTTCAGGACCCTCCCTCTCGGCACTCCTTACGACAGAGTAAAGGAATAAAAAAAATGAATAAAGTTGAGAGCTCTCGATATGATGTAGATGGTAATATTGAAGGCCATGATCCTTCAAGTCCTAAGGGTTATCACAGGAATCGAAGCATGGATAATTGTTTTCCTTCTATACCTTCTCTCTCGAAAAGTGGAAGCCGGAGAAGCAATACTCCGACACGATCATGTCGTCTGTTCAAAACCATGGGCCGGAAGGGCGCCGCAGATGCGCTGTCCTCCTCCCCTGCAAGCATGGGACAGCAAAGTACCCCAGATTCAACGCCCACTCGCCCATTCCTTACAAAAAGTGCTAGTGGGAGCACTCGGAGGAGCGCTGGGACCTCCATAACGTTTTCCAGTTCGTCTGGGAAATTAAAACCCCCACCGGTTGAGAAGAAGCTCGAGTGCACGCTTGAGGAGATGTGCTTCGGGTGCAGGAAGAAGATCATGCTCACAAGAGACGTCGTCACGAACACCGGGTTTGTTACCATGTTCCTTTTGCGTTTTCTTTCTGACCTTTTACTTTCTTTGCCAAAAAAAAAAAAAGAAGAATGCTAACGATTTGTTTGTTAACCGGTAAACCTGCAAATAGTCTGCAAAAAAATTAGTGGAAATAAAAATTATCTCACCCAAACAGAAACTTCAAATTTTATACATATTTTTTTAATTATGAAAAAAACTAGGGTTTGCCCTTTTTTTTTTAACTAAAGGGCTACAAAGACACCGATAAATAACTATTAAAATCCAAATTACTAGGGTTAACTTCATGAAGTGATTCCTTGTGTAATATGCAGCATCAAAGATTAACAAGATATTGTATGGTAATTTATAAAATAGTTACCATCTACATCTTTCAATGTAAATAACTCATGTGGTACAATTTTAATGATCGGATCTTAACAAATAATTAATATTGTATTTTTTCAATAATTTAAAAGTTTGATATGTCAAATTAAAAGATTTTATATTAACTTACAGAAAAAAGATGTTATATTTGCAACAGGGGGACCTAAATCCAACACCCTTTTTGACACTCCTCTCCTACTGAGGGAGTAATCACTTGTCCATTGCTGTTAAAGAGGAAACAAAAGCCATATTCCTCAATCTTTGTTGCTTTTTTTTTTCTTAATTTGTTTTTTTGGATGAGCAAGTTTGGTCCGAGCTTCAGAGAGTAGAAGGGTTCTCCAATGTTCTATCAATGCGTTGAGCAAAATAACGTAGCATAAGCAAATCATATGCTTGAAATGTGGGGAAGTAATTGATAATTTTTCTTCTCCTTGCTGGCAGGCAAATAATTAAAGAAGACGAGTTGCTGACAATAAAAGTGAAACCAGGATGGAAGAAAGGGACAGAGATTACATTCGAAGGGATGGGAAACGAGAGACCGGGGACTTATCCAGCTGACATAGTCTTCGTGGTTGTAGAGAAACGACACTCATTGTTTAGAAGAGAAGGAGACGATTTGGAGTTGGCAGTAGATATCCCTTTAGTCAAGGCACTTACAGGCTGCACTCTCTCAATCCCTCTATTGGGAGGGGAGAGCATTCCTTTGACAATTGGCGATATCATTCACCCTGGCTATGTAAAGATCATTGATGGCCAGGGAATGCCAAACTCCAAGGAGCCAAGAAAGAGAGGAAATTTGAAAATCACATTTCGAGTTTACTTTCCGGCACAGCTGACAGACGAACAACGATCCGATGTTCTTAGCATTTTACACGATACTTGCTGATGAACTATTTTAGTTTTTTCCTACAGGGATTAGCGATCATATTTGCCCTTCATGTGCTCTGTTTAACAGCTATTCTGATAGAAATTAGGTTGGCCACCTCAATTCTTCATTGTCACATTTACTTAGAACCTTAATTTGCACTGCAGTCATCCTAGGCACATTGGATGCTCAGTTTTGCATCTCACAGAGACAACTTGCTGGTTGGCCGAAGAATGCGTGCGTTTGATTTGAACTGAAATAGGATTCCGATGACAGAGTACATGTTCTTTTTTCGGTTCAATTACAGGACAGTCTTGTGTTGAAAAATTAATCTGTCAGAATTTGCAGAACCTTGAACTCCTCAGAGAAAAAGGTTCACCTTGATGCTGCAGCTTGCGATTTCACATTTTCTAATATCACTGAGCGTCTGATTGTTTGCTTTTAAAATTTGTTTTACTTGTTTTCATATATTTGGCAAGCATCATAAAAAAACTATCCGTGAGGCTATTTCAAGTTTTAAAATATTTTATTCTGCTCATATGTTTAAAAAATAATTAAAATGAACAAAATGCCCTTAAGACAAAATTATTAAAATTATTAAATTTTTATTTAAAAAAATATAAATATTTTTAAATAAAAATTGAATTTGAATGTTGCATCTGATAGTTCTATATTCTTCTCTTTTCGGGCTAAATTTTCAAACATCATTCTGTCTGTTGAGACAATAGGATGGATGATTGATTTGTCTAAAAAAACTTACCTCAAGAGCCCAATGGTTGAAATTGATACTTGAAGGACTAAAATGTCAAAAATATCAAGAGAGGCCTGTACAATAATTAAGCCTTTATGTTGTCAGAGAAATTGCAATTTTAGAAAAAGGCCATATTTCCAGCATGCTCCATGTACTTTCATTTACCAGTGTGATAAATCCCATTTGGAGAAATATAAGTAGAGGAACAAACGCATAGATTGGTAGTTCAGTTTTGCAATTTGGTATCCTATATATTTTTAATTCTTTATCTATAATTTTTCATAGACACATCAGTGAGCACATCAATCTGCCTAGCTGGACCTTTCTACAGTGAATGTAGGTCTATAGACCGAACCACTTAAATCTTGCTTCTCACTTCTCTCTCCTATCTTTTTCTTTAGTCTAAATAATTTTCTTTTTCTTTCATTTTATTCTTAACATGGTATCAAAGGCATTTAGATCTTGTGGCCCAGTTTGGCTCAGGTTGGTCAGCACTCTTGTTAGCTTAGCTTGACCTAGTTTAGGTCTAGTCTAGTCCGACCTAATTTAGTTCTTTTCTTGAGCCTTCCGGCGCCCATTCGACATCAATCTGGCATCTTCTCTCAAACTTTCGGCATCTTCACTTGGGCTTAGCGCCTCGTCCGACATTCCTCCGATAAATTTCCGGCGACCCTTTCCGGCCACATTAAGGCGATTGTCCGCTCCTCTTTGGCAATCTTCGGGAGATTGTCCGCCCTTCTCCGGCCAACCTCCGGCGCCATTTTTTTCTTATGGTAAATTTCTTTTTGTAACTCCAAACTCAACGTGTGTTCATCTTGCGTTTGCAGGGGAGTATTAGAGTTATTAGAGTCCCACATTGTTAAAGCAATGTGGGATATTGTAATCAAAGACTTATAAATAAGTCTCTATGTAATCTCTTATAGACGCATAAGTGAGTACACCAATCTGTTCAGTTGGGTCTTCCCACAGTGGATGTAAGTCTATGGACCAAACCACTTAAATATTGTGTCTCACTTCTCTCTCCTCTCTTTTTCTTTAGTCTAAATAATTTTATTTTTATTTTATTCTTAACAATATCCCTGATTAAACCAGAGGAAAAGTTACTTTAGTATGGAAAGGGATATCTAAGGAAAACAACGGTCAACAGCACAGATTGGTAAGCCTTAAGTCTATTGATTCAAGAAAATTTAGGAAGTAGTACAAGCTTATGAACATGTGAGGTGGAGGTAAGGAGAGTGGTTATCAACTGGGCGTAAGTGCCTGCTCATGGGACCCAAACTAGATCTAAATCAATGACCCACCAACAAGAACATCACATTACTAAAAACAATCAAACATTATCACATATTTTCATTTGCATTATGAATCGATCTTGTTCAAATTTCAATCAGAAGGGAAACCAATTCATACTCATTTGAGTACCCTCAAAATACAAAGAAGAAAAGAAAAATATATCCAGCACAGCATCGTTTGATTATCTGTTAATAATCCTTCGACAATCCCATCAGAGCGGAGATTACACCAAGTATAGTACCACATATCAGAGCCTTTACCAGTCTTATCTTTCCTTTTGTGTATGGTGGGTATCTCACAGGTGCATCACCGGCAAAACCTCGATACAGAACTGCCTTCTTATGCGTAAAAGCATCAAAAGAGAATTTCCCATGATAGGAACCCATTCCACTCTCCTGAACTCCTCCAAATGGTAAAGTGTCAACGCCAAGCTGCACCACCAAATTCATATTACATATTTAGAGAATGCAAACATATTTATGAGGCTATATGCATGTAACTATTAGAGAATGCAAACAGATTTATGAGTCTATATGCATGTAACTACAAAAACACCGCATGCTTCTATGTAGCACTCCGAGTATATATGACAATGTCGGCTTTGACTATGACAAAGCCAGACATATTATATGAATACTAACTTTGGGCTGTATATGGGCTGAGTCTTGAGACTCATGCCAGTATCCATAAAGGCAAATATGAAAGATGCCCTCAAGCACACGCAATTTTTTTTCTTTTGAGTACATAAAGTCCAAGTTGTTGCCAAGAGGTTAGAAAATCAAGTTCTTTTCACCATTCCTACCTTTCTAGATTAAAAGCTCAACAATTTTGTTAGATTCAATTGAGTCAAGGTGTGATTTTCTCTTTATACCATGCATTACTTCTCTCCTACAAGTGTGTGTCAAATTATCCTTTTTTTATGGCACAATCAGCTGAGAGAGGCTTCCTGGCCTTCCAAGGACATTCAACCAAAGAACCTTCTGAATTGAGAACCATTTGCAACATAAATTTTAAGCAAACCCATGATTGACAATGCGGTGATCATCTTTAAAGATGTTCAATATACTTATGCTACCATTTTAACCTACAGAAGGAGCTATTAAACAAACACTCTTGATGTCCATCAACAGCTCCTTCATGTTAGTACATCCCTTAATTGCTATCACTTCTTGTTTATAGATTTGTGCATGGAATAGTCATGTATGCAAGTGTTTGCCTCTAGTTCAAGGAAGAATAATCACATGTATAACAGTGTCGTTGATGAGCATGCCACCAGCAGAGACAGTCTTTACAAATTGCTCCTTGAGCTCCTTATTGTTGGTAAACAAATATGCAGCAAGGGGTTTTGTTCCTGAATTGATAATGTCGAAACTGTCCTCCACTTTTTCAACCTGTTCCAAGCAAAAAGGAATATCATTGTTGATCTCCCCATGTATGAAATAGAAGTTCAGTGAATTTTCACCAACAAGATTCTCTATTTTCTCAATGAAGTAATCTCTCTGAGAAGACAACATGGCACATTCCTATTGTATCAAAAGAACTACTGGTAGTACTCTGTCCAGAATAAAGAGAAGTGCTCGTAATATTGTCATTAGAGTCATTTGAAATAAAGTTCAGATCCTTCAATGTTTCTTTAAGCTTGCATCCTACAGAAACATCAGAAACTCTGGCATATCTCAATGTCACGGACTGCTTGGGTTCTTACCGTGAGAATTGGAAGCAACGGACCAAAAATCTCCTCATTCATGATCAGAGAGTCTCGTGGAACATCCAGCAAGATGGTCGGAGAAATCCTCCTGGAATTGAGGGAATAAAGCATCAGCAGTATGAAGGCCCGTTGTACGTAGCCAACAGAAGCTATACCAATGAACCGAAACCAAGAACAAGCAAACACACACACTGCAACTCACAAGTTTGATTTGTCCCTTTCACCACCATGGACAATCTTGCCAGAAACCTGATCCTCATCCAAGAGCTTGATCAAACGAGAAAAGTGGTTAGAGTTAACAATTCGGGACAAGTCTTTTGACTCCATTTGGTTCTTCCCATAAAACTCCTCTAGTGCATGTTTCAGAGCATCCACCTGGAGACTCAGAGGCATAAGAAGAAAACTAATGCGTCACCTTAAAAATTAGAACATCTAAGGGGATATTTTTTGTGAAATTACCAACTTTGGAGCATAATCTTTTGTTGTTAAGATGTAATCAGGAGCAACGCAAGTTTGTCCACTGTTACATCCCCACTTACCAGCGATAATCCTTCTACTAGCAACCTAGGAAGTAGAAACAAATATAAGTTAGCACATGAGACACAAACACGGCAGTCATAGTGACCTGATTAATAGCAAGGATTATGGATGTGGAAAGATCTTTTTCATGATGATTGGAATGATAGAATAATTATTCTGTGCCATGAAAAAAGAACTTTCACATGTGAATTGATGCCTGCATCAACAACAAGTGGACATTTTCCTCCAAGTTCCAGTAGAACTGGTGTAAGGTGCTTTGCAGCAGCTGCCATCACAACCCGTCCAATTCTTCCATTGCCTACAAATTCAAGGATTACTGAAGTAGAAGGACAAAAAAAATCACAACATTCAATACTAAAAACCTAAACCACCCAAAAAAAATGCTTTAGCTGCAAAAGGCTTGTGCTACTGCCACTAGATAACATATAACTCCACTTCCTAGAAAAAAATAAAAACCCAATAATTATCTAAAACTTCCTAACACTGCTCATTGAGCCAAAGTTAAGTTATCATTCAATAAGGCTGACACTAAGAGAATAATAAATCTCAAGCAGACGTAGACAAAGCCAACGGCAGTGAAAATGAAAAAAATACCAGATGGTTGGTTTACACCAAACCTCCTTAAACATGCAACGCTAGTTCAAGATTGGAACCTTCATGAATTGACTAATCATTCAAAGAGAATCCTTCCTTTACCTAAAAGAGAAGATTGTTGACATTAGCCAGTTGTAAATGCAACATTCTATGTCTGGAAAAAATCAGTGGAGCAGAATCACTGAATCCAATATTTCTTGCATTAAGACAATCATTCCCTTATCAAATACCATTCTTGCATTAAGACAATCATCCCCTTATCAAATACCATCCCCACACGCAATATAGTCCAATTACCTTCAAGCAAATGCTTGAACTTTAACCAAAACAGATGTTATAACTCCAATGAATTTCTAAACTCCCTATGACAAGTGCCTCTGTACTTTCCTAATCAATTCACCACTGAAGGAGTAATGACGATCAACATTAGACATGTAGGAAAAGGAGATAAGGTGTGAATAATAGAAGCTATTTACAATCCTCATAGACGTGTACTTTCCCTCTGTCAATCTTATGTCAGAATGTTAAATACTGTATCAAACACTGCCTTGGTTATAAGAGAAGCTGTCGACCAAATTTGAATTCCAGGCTGCTAGTCTCTTCAACATTTTTCTTTCTGTCAGTGGTCTCTTCAACTCACCTTCACTAAAATATGCATAAAAGGCCAAGACAACCTCAGAACAGTGTAGTGTACTTTTACGGTGACAGAGCTGATCCCTCAATAAAATTATGTGTCATTAGATAAGACTTATAAGATATCTCCCTGTCTACCACCTCCCTCAATCTCAAATCCTGCACCTTTGCTATGTTAGATTCCTATCGGTCACACGGCTCACTTGAGCTATTATTTGTTCCTAAGTTTACAGTGAAAGACTTGCATCCATGAAAATGCAAAGAGTTCATCATACTCAATATTAGGTAGTTAGTCTATTCAACCATTCCAGCAAGTATATTCCAATCAAAGATTCTCATCCAGGTTTCTTTCATCTTTTTCACTCTACTTCTTCAACCACCACCAATTAAATTTCACACGTGGTGTAGTAGTCTTACATCAAATTTTGAAACCATCTATAATCTACACGCCCATATTCTGAGAAGAATACAGAAACGAAATGAGGTAGATTCAAAAACATGCTGTAGCTTGAATTATTCATAGGCTAACGGTTGACTTCGATATTACTTTTTTTTTCTAAAGAATAGCACTTGATACAAATAACCAAGAGTTCACTCTTGTCCTACAAGAGGCATATGAAAGAGAAATGACTAAGAACCTGTATAACATATCTTGTCCCACTTTTGCTCCAGCAGTGCAGTTGTTTCAGGAACGGCACCCTCAACAACCCTTATCAAAGAGTTATCCATACATTCCCTGAATAATTTTGCAAGCAAAGATGATGAGGCTGGAGCAACTTCTGATGGTTTTAGAACGACTGCATTTCCAGCTGCAATAGCTCCAACAACTGGCTCAAGGGACAACACTGGAAAAAAAGAGATTAAATAGTGGTTATATAGTTAATAGAGAGACTAGCCTGAAAATTTATTTGCAAGTTCAGTTCTAAATGTGTAGAACATCTAGACAAGTAACTAACATACAGAATGGATAATTCCAAGGTGCAATGACCAAGACAACACCCAGAGGTTCTGGCACTATTTCAGCTGATGAAGGAAAAGTAGTCATTGAAGTTTTAACCTGCAGAAGAGGCAAGATATTAAACAAAACACAGATACTTGTATTTCACACAATTCACATATAAAAGATTATTCATTGTCAGGAAATGACAAACAATACCTTTTCTGGCATCATCCACTGTTTCAATTTCTTAATTGCCACTGAACATGCACTATTTACCATAGATACCTGCATAAAAACCAAAATAAACCCCTGAAGTATAACCTACACATATAGCCCAATAACCTTTACAGGGCAAATTTTTTTTTTTTTCAAATTTATAATAATACTCGTTGATCCTCCAAGAATAATAAATTTAATTGGCTCCAGAAAACCAAAGAAAGTTTTGCTACTTCGTTTTTCACCATTGATCTACGCATAGCTGCACAAACGCTTACACATATATCACCAAATAAAAATGACTAAATAAGCCTCCTGGTTGAAGAGTGTGTAATTTACTCTTCGAGATAGTTTAAAGCAGTTTATCTTCAGTATAAATCAAAAAATATTGGGATATTGCAACCCAGAAATTTCAAAATATACTCCAGTTAAATTTCAACCTTAAGTACTCACGGAAAACTTATCAACGCTAGTGACGAGGAAATGATGGATCCCACAAGATTTCTAAACTGGACCATGAACAAGGATCAGAACCCAAAACTAACTACAAACATTGTGTCAAATCATTGATTTAAGTGCCTTAAATGTCGAATAATTGTGCAACCTATTCTGTAATTTGTAGACCACATCAATACACAATTATTCTTCAGCTGTTCCAGAGATTTCTATATTTTAGCCTACTCTCTTGAATATGCCAACTCCAAATTGTAATAACCAGTACCAATGTTCTCTTTGACACCGATTTTATTCAATACAGCGACTTCAAACAGGCATACCTTCCCGTTTCCAAGTTTATTACTCATCTTTGAGCGAATTATGACTGATAACTTCCAAAGCAACTGGGCAAAGTATTAAAATTAGCACTTGGAGTTACGTATGTTATAATCAAATACAAAATTTCTAGTTTATCCTCATAAACAGGACTTTGGGATCCTTTTTGTAGCCAAAACATGACAAGAGAGTACAGAGAATACTCTTGTTCAATAGCCAATAACTATGATAACCTGAGCTCTTTACATCCGTCTGAAGCCATGTGCCAGAGAGCACTTTCAAGAAGCATTATAGGTTGGCCAACCTAAGCATTAAAAGCTTCGGTATGCGTGCCATTAATACTCTACCATCCATCCGTAAACAGAAACTTTCATGTGTGGCATAAAAGGAACCCAAATCGTAACCATTCCACCGATAATACCCTTTGATTGACTCTTAAAGCTACATTAAGCACAACTGCTAATTTATACCTTAAAGTGATGAAGCAAGCATGTCAAAAACAAACAAAAAGAACGTATAGGATTTAAAGTGATGACGGAGCACTAGAAATGGTATATGTGGCTAATGGTTTGCTATCCATAGTCCATACAGTAGATTACAATAAAAACATTCAGGTTACTGAAATAGGGCCCTCGCCCTTACAATTCGACGGGCTGCTTGCCCTTAGTCAAAAGAACAATTACCAACGCGTCAAAATAAATGACTGCACATCAAAAGGCAAAAATATAATCACTTCACTCATTCTTTTTAGCAAGAAGTTTGGGTTTCGATAAAGCTTAAAAATTTACGATTACAGCTTTCACTAAAACTAATGTGTGTCTTGGCAATACTCGTTCGTCATGAAATTCAACCACCCATTTATAATTAATGCCTCAGACAAATGGTGACCCGTTGACCAAATTAATAGCACGAGAAGACAAGATGGAAATAGAATCGAAATTCAACCAGAATCAAGATAGAGAGGGACTTAAATAGAGTAAATGACAGGAATCAAGAGAAATATTTTGAATAGAACTGTGCCTTTTATCCAAGAAAAAGGGAAATAAACGGTCATAAAATAGGACCTCGTAGATGACGGACTCGAGCTCGGGCTTGGATAGGTCGGAACGAAGGGCCTCCGCGATGTCCTGCTCGTGATCCTCGACAATCTTCATAATGCCTTTCAACTGAGACATTCTCCACTCGTAGGTCCGAGTCTTACCGGCAGTAAACCCGCCTCTGAGCTCCTCCACCAAGCGAGAAGCTGCTTCAGCGTCGAACACCACCTTTGTTTCCCCCATCGCCGCCAGTGACTTCCGGTCTCTTTAGATATTCTTTTCTAGGCGGTCTCTTTAGATATTCATATACATATACATACAGATTGGAGTACTCCTATATATTGTCAGAGATAGAGATATATATGGCAATGGTAGAGGAGCAGAGGAAGAGACGAATAGGGAAGCGGACATAGAAGAGTCGGATAGCAACGTGTCGCGTCGTGAGTGGCTTACTGTGTTCTCTGACGCTGTCCTGCTCTGTTTTTTTTTTTTTTTTTTTTTCTGTTTTCGTAGGGGCTGCTTGCTCTGTTCTTCCTGAGGGAATATATATTCTGGGAAAGGACAACCGTTTGCTTTGACTGATTGTTTCAGATCGCACGCGCTATACAAGAGCGTGGCGGTAATGTAACTTGTCGTCGCGGCTTTTCTGCTGGATTTTGGATAGTTGCGGATAACTACGACGGATTTTCTTGATTTTAGGGCAGGTTTGTTAAGGTAAAAAAAAAAATCTTCTAGAATTTTGTTTTCTAAACCTAATTAATTCAAAATTTTAAATAATCCATCTTTCTATCTTATTATCTCACTATCATCCCGTAAGTATTTAAACTAATCACCTTATCTAGTTAGTTATTATTTGATTTATATTTTAATGATGTAAAGTGTATAATTTTAAAGAGTTATCTGTTTGTTTAATGTAGTAATTTGATTTATATTTTACACACTTTTTTGTCATTATAAATATTCCTGCTAAGCTGCTAACAAAAATTATACATAAATATAAGAAATTTATAGAAACAGAAATACAAATCTCCAGCAGATCAGATTGGCGTTGTCACGCAAATTTCTGGCCAATAGATTTTTTGATGTCAAAATGGGAATGGCCTCGTGCAACAAATACCAAAACCCGGTAACGAGCGTACTGCATTAATTGCTTCCCATGAAAGAAACCAGCAACAGCAACGTGCCCTGAGTTAGCTCTGTATCTACCGCCGTACCCCTCCCCAACACGTAATCAGGGAACTGAAAGAGATACGCAACGAATTGAATGGAGGGAATGCCCAATTTCCAATTGCTTTGCAGTTAGGTAATATTGTTGATACGCAGGTCAGGCCGGTACAACTAACTAACTCTGGTTGTCTTCCTACACGCTATGAAAACGAGGCAAGCAGCACACAAGTTTTAAGGCCGTTTCACTTCTAACAAACAAACGATGTCGTGTTTAAAGCCATTAATGCACTTGCATTTCTCTCTTCTACTAAGTTTTGGACGATTACCATCTCAAATTTATCAAAAATTTTGTGAAAAAAATATATAACATTGTAGGGTTTAAACTGTCTAACAATTAATACTGATAACATTGCATGTAGTAAAATTCAGACATTTATTTATCTCTCTCAATTAATTTGAGTAGGGTTTTCAATGTTAAGATTCAAGTTAATAGCAACATGGTTTTAATTTGAGTAGCAAATTAGAGAAATAGCTTGATCCTTTGAAATTAGGTCTCCTACAATCTCGATAGGAAAACGATATGAAATCTCTTCAAAAGTAATGCACAATTTCTATGGTAGGAGTAGGAATTAGTCCTTATACTTTGGTACCTAGTATTTAATTTCCTACGTCTTATTGTAGTAGTTGTGTATATAAATTGAGCCGGCAGTATCTCTAAAAAAATAATGTTAAGAGAACAAAAATAATGTTACGTGGATTACTAATTTAACATACATAGTATCAGCTAACTCCCATAGAAAAATAACGTGCGTGGAAGGTTCATCTTATTATTAATTCCCGTTGGGGATCTGATATCTCATTTAATGTAGTTTTTTATAGGCTTAATATAGTTAGGAGATCTCATTAAGCATAAACAATAATAAGGATGCTTTTTTTTAATATAATAAGGTTGCTTTTACACGACACATATCCGTGCTCTTCACGGCCAATTCTGTTGATGCTCAATGACATATCGAACTCGAGCTCCTAGAAATCAGAAAGTGGTGTATCAACGTAAATTTCAGTAAACAATTGTTTATCATGTGCGTCCAATCAGCGGTGCCTTGTAACTGCAAGACACCAATTATTGATGGGAGTAAGGGAGTAAAGAATGGCAAATTAATTACAACGTGAGGTCTGCAAATACGAAACAATATCCTTATGGCCAAGAGGGTTCAAGAGGGCCCACGGAAGCTCAATCAAGATTTTAGGGTTAGCTAGTGACTGGGCTAGAGATGATCAACCTCCTGAGCTATTAATATTAATTGTATTTTATTAGAATTGTGATGTCTGAACTTTTTGATTAATAATTATGATTCGGACATTTTATAATGAGCAGATAGTCCCAGTAATCACACCAAGGGAAAACTGATCGAGTTTGGATGTTTGAGGGTGTAAATTTTAAATATTGGAGTTTAAAAAATATTATAAAGTAAAGATACGTTATGAGAGTTGGTAAAAAAGTGAAGAGAAATAATTTTTTAATAAATATTATAATAATAAAAAATTATGTGATTAATTTTTTATTATTAAACCTAAATTTTTAGGCCTAAATTATTGAGACTCAAACAAGACAATGATAACTACTTTTTACGCTTTTGCTTAAAATAAGAGAAAAGAGAAGGGTCGTTCAAACTAAGAAGGAAAATGTACAAATATATCCACTCGAGAGACTAGGAAGTAGGTTTCTTCACGGTGGATGATCATCTTCCTAATAACCCAACCTCTTCCGTCAAATAGAAAACTATGTGGTTGTAAAGCTTGCATGAGAAAGTGAGAATTAGCATTGAATTGCCTCCTTTTTTTCTCACAAAATTTAGGGTGTGTTCGGTTAAGGTGTTTTGTGAGGATTTTTTGTGTTTAGAAATTTTTTACGTGATGTTAACTTTATTGGTATATGTGTTGTAATTATATTTATGTAGTGTGAAAAATGATGTTTGATTGTAGAATACTAAAGATTCAAAAAATTCTAAAGATTCTTTGTAAACGATCAGACTCTATTAAAATATTTGGAGCGAGATCCATTAACCTCGTTCTAGAATTCCCCGGTCAGATGCGTTTGACTACCATTTGCAAAGAGGACTCGGAATCCAAGAAGGCTATCTTCGCATTTACCATGATTTCTTGATGTCAAAGTTTTCCAACAGCCACCAAGTTTGAAAGACTGTAAGTGCGATCGACGTGCAAAGACAAATTAGACCACCCTAGTCTATCTTCATGATAGGTTGTGAGATCCTCGCTCCTGAAGTCAAGGGAGAGATTTTCTATCTTCTGTTGATTGTCAAACTAACTCATCTTCATCTTAGCTACTCAAGTCTTCCATTTTCTTCCTTTATGAGACTTGTTTGATCTCCGATTATTTGGGCCAAATATTTAAATTTATTAATAAAAAATTATTCACATAATTTGTTATTATTATAATATTTATTAAAAATCTTCTATTTTTTCACTTTGTCACCAACTTTCATAACATATCTTTACTTTATAATATTTCTCAAACTCCGATACTTAAAATTTTCACACTCAAACATCCTCTAGATAATAGTATGCATTGGTGACCACCCTAGTCTATCTTCGTGATGGTTAGTAAAGCTTCTTGACAAACAAGAAAGGAAAGTCGGTGCAACTTTTGACTTCAACAATGAGCTACTTCGGAGAAGGAAACCTATTCCATCATTTCATAGAAAGAAAAAAAAGTCTCGTGATGCTAAATGGTAGCTTGAAAAAGAAAAAAAAAATGTTAGAATGAATAGGGTAGAAAAATAGTAATAAGAGACAATAGATTTTTAAGTTCGGTTTAGAAGACTTATATCCACTGTGAAAATTTTACAAGACTGTATTTTTATATTATGAGTGTATACAGATTGCAAGTTGAAAGTTTCTATCTATAGAGACAATACAAAGTATGATAGAAAAATATTTCTACATTTAAATTTGAATCTCTATATTTAAACTTGGATATTTGAGATTTGATAACGATATCACATTAAAACTTGATATCGTGAGAACAATAATATCAGAAACTATAGTCTTCTAATTACTTAATTAATGTTGCATTTGCCTAGTGAAAAAAAGTTAAATTATTGTTATACTAATAGCAGATATTGAGTCACCTTGGGGTCACCTCCACAAGACCATAACAGAGTTTGACTTATCTGTCATGTGTGGTTTGGAGGGGTGCACGACCCAGAGCTTACTGTGACATTGAACTTAATTCGTACGGATATTGGGTCAGGTCCGTCAGAACTCGTTGCACATGAATAAGTGTCGTGGCTTTTTATTTCTAAAGACTGTATGGATCTGATTTGAGTTTTTATTACTCATTCAAAAAGTACACATCTTTGTTAATCTTATCTTTAAATGCGATTTTATTAGATTAGTAAGAAATTAAGTACAAGCATTTTTTTACTTAGAAAAAAAAAAGTACAAGCATTTTTTTTATAAGCTCAAGCATTTATTGATCTTATATTTGTGGAGACAAAGGTTATCTTCGGCATAAGGTAGGGACAGGTGCACGACTTGTACAAGCACGCTGCAGACAAAACCCAAACACAATCCCATTCCCATTCCCAAACAAGGCCCGGTCCGAGAGAGCGAGAGAGGTTGCGTTGAGCGTACCAGCTGGCGCAGGCCCATTCAATCCGCAACAAAAAGTAGAGGCAGCATATGGAATAGCTACTGTCGCTGACACTGCTGCCATCCCAAGCACCGGCACCAACTGCAGTTCCAGCCATGGCTGCTCGTATTGTCCCCATCGCCGCCGCCTCTTCCTCTAGAATCCTCCCCGCCGCCGCCTCTAGAGCCAGACTTTCTGTCTCTTCCTCTTCTTCTTCCGCTTCTCTTCGTTCTCGCAAATGCCTCCGATCCTCTCCTCTCGTCTCTCGTCTCTTTCTCAACCAGGTTTCATCTCTCTCGCAGTCACTCTGCCTCTAATGCTCTGCTTTGGTGGTTTCATTGCCTCTGAAATTATTTTATTGTTTTCCTTTCTTTTTCGCTTTGGATTGAACTTTAGAAACGATCGCCTGTGGCTCGCGTATCAGAGAAGAGAGGTCTTAGCTCGGTGGCTACTCCGAAATGCGTGGCATCTGATCCTGTACAGTTGAAGAGTGCCAGAGAGGATATCAAGGAGCTTCTCAAGACCAAGTTCTGCCATCCTATTCTAGTAATATTTTTTTTCTCTTCCATTTCAACGCGCTCTGATTCAGTTTGTTATTAATACTCTCTCTTTGGCTAAAATGCTTTGAGTGTTCGAACGAAAATAGTGGTTAAGAGCTCCATTACGTTCCAAGACCTTGTTCTTTCGCTTTTCACTTCTGCAAAATACTCGTTAAAACGGTTACGAACTTGAATTGTTGATAAATTTTGACGGAGCTGCAGTCGAGGCATTGGTGTGCAAAACCTCGATTCAATTGCATTAGGTACCATTGGTTTGGGTTTCTAACAGGATTTGAAGTACTATGGAATTGATGTATGTACGTTCGAAATGGCAAACCTTAAGAGACTATTATGTCATTAACATTGATGTTTGAGTACTGAGTAGAATATCTTTGGAGAGGATTGAAGCCTTTTTATTTCCGTCCCCATCTCTCCATTTAAAGTAGTTTATGTAAAACAGGTTCGCTTGGGTTGGCATGATTCTGGTACTTACAATAAAAACATCCAAGAGTGGCCACAAAGAGGTGGAGCTAATGGAAGTTTGAGATTTGAGATTGAGCTCAAGCATGGGGCCAACGCTGGTAATGCTTCAACATTTATTGCTAGTTAGCTTGGTTGATGGTGATATGGTCTTACAAGCTGGCATTTCAGGTCTTGTGAATGCGTTGAAAATTCTTCAGCCTATCAAAAACAAGTATTCTGGTGTGACATACGCAGACTTGTTCCAGTTGGCCAGTGCTACTGCTATAGAGGTTGTCCTTACTCTTACTCTAGAAACAGTTATAGAAGGAATTTACAAAATAAATAAATTATTCTGATTAACAATTCTTGGAAATCTCAGGAATCTGGCGGCCCCAAAATCCCAATGAAGTATGGAAGAGTGGATGTCACAGGACCTGAGCAGTGCCCTGAAGAAGGGAGGCTTCCTGGTAAGAGGACCACACAAGCATAGCTCCTGTAATCTCCTGCCCTTAAAGACACGAATGTAAATCAAACCTAGCTGGCCCTAGTACTTCTCCAAAGGCTATCCCTTTGGCATCCGAACCTTCTGAGAAATCCATTTACCCCGTGCCTCTCAATATTTTGCACCAACAACATGCAGATATGGTCTTCCTCGTCACCGAACCACAATAAACTTAACGCAACAGGGCTTTAGTGAAGAATTCTGTATGGCCTCGCCCCAAATGAAACTTAAGCTCCTTATCGTCCCACTGCATGAAAAATCCTTCTACAGGTTCTCCATATTGTTAGCTGAATGAATAAGAATGGTAAAGAGAGTCAAAGAATAGATGGGGAGGCTAGACAAAGTATCTTCAGAAGCATGGGCCTTTCCCCCTTAAATAAGTAAAATTTCTTCAATCCTGCCAAGCAGTTCTCTATCCTTCCTAAGACCCACAGGACCACAAGGTAAAATCCTTGAGTGAACATCCCAAGGGCAAACCAAGGTAGCTCAGAGGAAAGATCCCACCTTACAGCATAAGAATGCTGCCAACTCCTCCACATCTTCCACTTCCCCGACTGTGATTAATTTGTTCCTTTTCCGAAACAAATTCTCAATCTGGAAACAGCCTCAAAGAGAAGAAGCATAGATAGCTGTAACATCTTCCATATGCTTGATAACTCTCGTCAACAGGAGATGAGAAATAGTAATACACCCCTAGAAGTGGCTTCTATCTGCACTACTAGGAAGTACCGGGTAGAGAATGGTCCTCTGTCTCAACCCCCTAGAGCTGTTGAAGGAGCCAATGATGGTGCAGTTTGCCAGAACAGACAATCTAACTGTAAAAAATACAAGAGACTACTAATTTCCTCTATTCTCTCCCCCAAAGCCAAATCTGCCAAATAACAAAACAAGACTCATAATTCACATGGTCATACGTCTTATCCAAATCTAGTTTACACATAACTCCTGGGTCTTGATACTTGTCTACTGTCAAGACGTTCATCACAAATAAAAACAGAACAAAGACTCGTCTCCCTCCTATAAAAGCTTGTTGGTGTTCTGGCTCTAGGTTTCCCCACATGTTTCTGGAAGGTAGTAGCTAGAACTTCCATCGAAGTGCATGCTTGCCACTGAACTGATTGGTCAAAATTGCCCTATATTCTTGGCTCCTGTTTTTCTTTGGCATAAGAGTTATTAAAGAAGCATGCACAATTTCATCTCCCTGGTGGTTTTCAGTGTTAGGAGAAACTCATCGAAAAGTGATTACCCTACTGTCATCCACTGTTTGGTAGAACTGTCCATTGCTTAGAAAAGTAGGCATATGATGTGGCCTTCAATATTGTTTCACTTGTATGATTAAATGCCTTGATGCTTTGTCTTTCAGATATTTTTTTGGCTCTTTGGCCATAAAAAATATTGTTTCCTTTTGTGAGCTCTCTTTCTTTATTACTGTTGTTTAATTTCTTAATAATCTGATTCTGCTTTTAGAATTCACTCTGCTTCAACGTTTAGAATCTTATTTTAAAAGAAAATCATCTTATCATTAGCTGCTGGGCCTCCTTCACCTGCTGATCATCTACGGGATGTTTTCTACAGAATGGGATTAAGTGACAAGGTAATATTTGGTTTCTGGATATTGCCTCACCATGCATGTGAGGTTTACCTCTGAAGCTGCTCAATGTGCAGGAAATAGTTGCATTATCTGGTGCACACACACTGGGAAGGTCCAGACCGGAGCGCAGTGGTTGGGGCAAGCCAGAAACAAAGTACACGGTATCAAATTATCATTTTTTGTATAAGTGCCGAAGAGCATTTTGTTACTAAGTTGGACATTTCATGCCCTACCTCGCATGGAGTTCCGGATGTCGGATTATAATAAGCATATAAAATCTGTTGTAGCAGACACAGAAAATTCAAAATGATATCCAAAGTATTAATCAGACCTTTACGAGGGCAGAAATCACCGGTTTGTGTTAGGTGATGACCCACGATAAATTGCAGGGCGTCATTATTGCCAATTAAATGTAGCTTCACGTTATATACTTCATATGAAGTGACTATGCTTACAAATATATATATATATATATATATATATATATTGATGACCCACGATAAATTGCAGGGCGTCATTATTGCCAATTAAATGTAGCTTCACGTTATATACTTCATATGAAGTGACTATGCTTACAAATATATATATATATATATGAGACTAGACTATTGCAAGTTTGTATTTTGTCACCCATTAGATTGGCCATAGTGCATGATCGTATTATCAGGAAAATCCTTTAGGTCACACAAATGTTTTTATGTTTTTGAGCAACAGGCTAATGTCAGAATATTTGTCTACAATGTATAGTATGCCAGACCGTGGATACCGAGGAGATTACTACTTTATTAGCAACCTTTGAGTCTTTTTATTAATATTATACCTTGTTTTGTCTTTATTTTCTATACCTCGATGATTCAAATTTTACTGTAATTGAGAACTAAAAAGATTAAGGAATCTGCCTAACCAACTGCCAGAGATATGAATAGCATCTATTTCATAACAGAAAGAGGGACCTGGAGCACCAGGAGGACAGTCCTGGACAGTGCAATGGTTGAAGTTTGATAATTCCTACTTCAAGGTTTGAAAATCACAATACTCTCCTTACATGCATTATGATGTCCAGCCCTGGCCATGGGGTGTGAGTGTCTGGAGAAATCATTTTTACTGATTGTGATTGCTCTATCAGGATATCAAAGAAAGAAGGGATGAAGATTTACTGGTATTGCCAACTGATGCTATTCTTTTTGAAGATCCGTCATTCAAGGTACTACGAAAACTGATGTTTGCCTCTGAGACTGTTATAGATTACAACATTTGACATGATATATGCATGGTGTTCAGGTATTTGCTGAGAAATATGCTGAAGACGAGGAAGCATTTTTCAAGGATTATGCTGAAGCCCATGCCAAACTCAGCAACCTTGGAGCCAAATTTGATCCTCCAGAGGTTTTTTCATCCTTCATGTTTATGTTTGTTGTTGACTTTTCCTGGGATGCTAATAAAGTATAAATAGTTCAACTAATACAATGTTCGCTATATGCTAATGCAGGACCAGACTTTAGCCTATTTTAGCATGACATAGTCATGCAAGATCTTTGTATAGGTTTGCATAATATACAAAGTTGTCAGCCTAACATAATCTCGTTCATGTTATATATGTCAGAGGTTATTCATGACACAGGAATAATCTCGTTCATGGAGAACACACATTTGTAGATGCACAGACCTACACATGGACACAGGAAAAATTGAACTATGCCTTCTTCTTTCTTATTTTAGTGGTGGGTCTAAATAACTGTTGTGAATGTGGCATCAGGGTATTGTGATAAATGACGGTCCTTCAGAATCTGCACCAGAGAAGTTTGAGGCAACAAAGTACTCGTCCGGGAAGGTTGTGATTCTGATGGACTCACCTCCTAATATTATTTTAATTGATGGTTTTCAAAAATTTCTTGCGCTTTTTTCATGACAATATATGATGGAGAAAATAATTGTTTTGCAATTTTTTCATCACCTTCGCTTTTCATGGTTTGCTGCAGGACTAAGAAACAAGCATCTTGTTTTCTTGTGCCGTGTCTTTTAATAACACAAGATGAAGCTATTTTCAAATCCTCTGAACTGACATGTAATGCATGGAAGTCTTAAATGAAGAAGAATGGAATAAAATTCAATGGTCTTACCTATGTACTTGCAGAGAGAGCTGTCAGACTCTATGAAGCAAAGGATTCGAGCAGAGTATGAAGCATTCGGTGGAAGCCCAGATAAGCCTCTACCGACTAACTATTTCCTGAACATTATCATTGTGATTGCTGTTTTAGCAGTTTTGACATCACTACTTGGGAACTAGGTGCTCTGAGCTTATTAATGAAAATAGCATCGTGTCTGTGCTCTTTGGTTTGATTGTGACATTTTCGAAGTATTAAATGGTGGGGCTTTTTGCAATCGTGGAAGTCATAAAATGGTAACGAAGATAACAAGTTAGGACTTTGTGCTCGTCTGAAACGTCTCAAACTCGAGAATTAGTTCTTCAAATTCATCACATGGTAGCTTACTTGTATTCAGAGTTCTTGATAATCAGGTTTGTCTCTATATAGGAACTAATTTGCAATCCCTCCATGGTTCTAGACTTGCTTAATTTCCATTGATTAGTTTCTCTCTCCACTAAACGGGTTGTATGGAAAATTGTAGAACAAGCTTTTATATGCCCTAAACCATCTCTGCATATATCCAAATGGTCAAGTTGGTTTGTTACATTTTTCCCTTTTAAGGTTGGTTCAGAAGCAAAACAAAAGGCCATCCCTGGTTTGCCAAATGCTCCCAAAAGTTAACCTTAATTTCCCTTTTTTCTTTTCTTCTGGAAAGGGGTAGGGAGATCAGAGCCTCTGATCTCCCTTCCAGGGCTTTACCGTAGTAGTTGTTGAGTTATTTGAAGCTTTGATTATTTGAAATTTGCATGAAATTAATTGTATATACGCAAGTATTTGAAGTCGACCTATAGAAGATCATTTGTATTTTTGGGCTATTCAATTTGTGTACTACTGGGTTGTCCATCTGGACCACTTTTAAATGTGTGGACTTCATTTCTACAACGTCAGGCCCAATTGGGGTTGGACTTAACCAGGTAGGTGTGGAGATACGCAACTGTTGTCGGCCCAACTACACAGGTCTGCTGGTGTTTGTCCTTGTAGTTAAATTTATATGCTCCCTGTTAAATAGGAAAAAAAACACATACATTTGTAAAAACATCCCTGCACTTCTAATTAATGTTACCTCAAGACGAAGAGAAAGGGCTGCCAGCCAATGTCAAAATCGGGATCCTGTAAGACTTGTGGGAGTTCCTTTAGGATTGGATCATAGGATTCAAGATTTCAGAAACCATTAAATCAATACCTTTAGGATTGGATCATAGGATTCAAGATTTTTGTTATTTTGTATTTTTTAGGCATTTTAATATAGATCATTGGATAGATTCATTAATGTGTTGTTATTCATCCAATGGTCTGTTAGGACCTATTAGGTAATTTCCTATTGACGGAAATTCTACTTTTAGTCTCTGAATTTTATACCTTTTGATAAAAAGTTCCTCGAGTCTTAAAAATATATTAAAAAAAATCGATCGCTAAATTTTTCACCTCTAAAAAAACAAACTTATCTCGTACCGTTCATTCGAACAATACACGTCATCAGCCCATTGAGAAATTAACAAGGGTTATGTTCCTTTTTTTGGAAAAAGTTAGGATTCGAATCCTAAGTTCCTCATGTTCGACAAATGTGAGATTAATTGAAGCATTCCAACACTCATTTCCTGCGGGATGGTAGTAGGGCGTTGTCAACTTTTGGTGACTTTTCGTTGTATTGTTCCCTGCTTTTGGTGACTTTTCGTTACATCGTTTGTGGTTTTTTGCTTTTTTTTAATATCTTTTAAATATTCAATTTTTAATAAAAAAATAATAATAAATTCGAAATATTAAAAAAAAAACTAACTTTAAACATCATCATTATTTTTTTTTACACTTCAATAACTTCTACACAAATACCATATAACTCTAACATTACCTAAAAATTTTCAAAGCACTTCAAATCTTTGAAAAAAAAAATCAAACCGAACATAACCAAGGGAAATCCTTGTAATCCTCCGAAAACTGTCTAAACAAATGTTGCTCCGGTCAAAGTACGGACTGTTGACTACATGGCATTGGAACAGAAAAATGTTGTTTAAACTTTCTTGTTTCCCTTGGATATAAGTAAAGAACGAAAAGAAAGTACACCTTTTGTTCCTATTTTAAGGAGCATGTAGGAATTATATTAATCATTACTCCCTATGCCTTGTTCATGTTTGGAAGTCGCTTTTTGCTGATATTGTTTATAGGTGGAATCCTTCATCAGCCTTTTCTTTCTGCAAAGTTATTTTTCTTTTTTCCTTTTTTATTCTCTCTTTGGTACAATCCTTTTCCGTAAAGTTCAGAGAGTTCCTTCTTCACCTCCTAAAGCGGACTTTCCGTGTTGTGCCTTTTGTTAACAGTCACCAAATCATTCCTTGTCCCATGTGGGCAGCAAGAAGATTAAGAGAGAGAGAAGAAGAAGAAGAAGAAAGGCATATAAAAATAACATAGGGTGGGTATCAAGCGTCATCACAAGATTAAATGAAAAGCCATATGGGGCTTACCGCGTTATAATGTTTAGTTAATGTAATGTCATTATATAGGTCATCGTGTCCATATATGATGATGTTTTTGTTTTTTTTTTCACTTTTTCTAATTCAAACAGGCACAAGTTCAACTTCTCCAATACTGTCTCTTAGGGCGCATTTGATTTTCTCTCTTTTATTTTATTGTTGTCTTTTAGGTGTCTTGGATAGTTGCTATTACAGTAAAAGTAACAGTAAGAAGTACAACACTAATTTCCCCATTGATAGCAAAGGGTCATCCATTAAGCGGGGGAACATGCTATTTAAAATTGAAATGGACAGGGAGAATACCTCGGTCAATGAGTTCCAACAATTTGGCTTGCATCGCCCCTCTCAAAGATGTATAACTTGGGGCTCAAAAACTCTGATCAGGATTCTTTCTACACGTCTTTGCCTAACTTACAATAGGTGAGCTCTGTATTATTTGACCTGACTATTATAGAGTATGATCGTCCAAACAACTCATCAAAAGGACCCATTTTCTAGGTTGTAGAGAAGAAGAAAAGGAAGACAAGTTGGTGGAGCAACATGTTCTTGTCAAAGGCAAATGGTCAAGACGCGGTCTTTTAAAAATCTTTGAAGTAATAAATCCTCGGTTTTCCAAAAGCTCTACCTCGTTTAAAGAAAACAATCCCCTTTCACGCGTTTTGTGTTGACAAACGAAACCACGAATCCAAACAATCCTAATTTCATTGGTTCCAAAAGGTCGCCGAAGGAAAAAATTGGCAAATGGTCCAAAGTTCCAACTTCCAAGAGTTCAAAACTTGCGATGCTTTAAGATGAACTAAAGATAAGCTGTTAGAATTCCTTGATATATCGGACGTCAAAGATTTCAACTACTCCAATAAACTACTACTAACCACGGGCCATACCCGTGTGATTAATATGTTATATGGATGAGGTTGGTGCAAATAGAAAATGCACAACTCTCACTCGTCATTTTGGTAGGTTAAAATTTTAGAGTATTAAAATTGGTGGAAAAGTGAAGAAAAAGATGATTTGAATAATTTTTTTATATTTTATTATGGTAAAAAATAATAATTTGATAGGGAGAGAGATTATATTGTAATTATTTTATTATGTTAAGTCTAAAATTTTAGTAAACAAACACATCCGATATTGTGCTCGGGAAAAACATAAAAGAAATATCCTAATGTATATTATAATTTTATTGATATAATTTGTTATTTTATCCTAAAAAGTTAATAATCATATCACAACATGTGGGGTGTCTTCTCGCAGTATGCATAAACCTCTAAGAGAATAATAAAAAAGTAAATTAAATAAGACCAAACACTAATTTGGATAAATATTAATTTCATATTATACAAATTAATATTAATATATTTTTAAAAAAATTATTGATAAAAAACAGATACTCAATCCCGATTAATTTTATAGAACTCCACGTGTCGGTGACAGAAAAATTGGGGCCCATCGTATTAATCGATAAGGGTCCATTGTATTTTAAAAGTAGCTGTTTGAGCACGTCATTCAGATAGCTCGAATGATTCGAAAGTTTTTTTTTCATATATATATATATAATTTTGGAGTTTATAACGTCGACCACTTCATGTATCCGGCTCTACAAATTAATTGAAGTATATGTCAGAACTTCATCCAATACACTTCAAATTAATTAGGGACAATAATGTTGATGTTAAGACTAAGGGGTGGTCAACAGTGGAGATTGAAAATTTTGGAGTATCAGAATTTGTGAAAAAGTAAAAATATTTTATAAAATTTAATAAGAAAAATAAAGAGAAAATATTTAAATAAATATTATGATAAAAAAGATTATTTTATAATATTTTTAATATGTAAAAATTTAGAAGGGTGAAAATTTACGACCAGGATTCTCTATAATAACTAGGGTTTTGCATAGGATCTAATTCAGTGAGATGTAAAGACAAAAATATGGATCACGACTCGGAACCGACACTTACCCTAACGCGACTCTATGACTCTATTGTTCGAACAGGTGGTCTCAGCAATTCGCAATTGCAGACGAGCAGGATCCGAAAATTTAAACCACCTAAATCTGAAGCGATTGACTTACTACCGTACCAAACCCCTGTGGGGACGGTCTGAAAAGTTGATGGACAGAAATCTGCGCATGCATATCATCAAATAGGTTTTAGTTAAAGTCAAAATTGGGTCCCACCTTAGAAGAGGCCCCATGCGTCATTTTACCAGAACATAGTTCTGGTGGTTCTGAGGACTGACGAGTATGGTGCAACACGTGGCACTGCTCCTCTTTCTATAGAACCGCGGGACTTCACGCGTGGCTCATCTCTGACAAAAGTTCGAAGACTTTCATTCTTGGGTCTTTTCTTGAATTTAATTAGGGAAAGCTGCTATTTGTTAGGTTAAAATTTTAGTAAAATTTTAGGAGTTGGTAAAAAGTTGAAGAGAGAGAATTGAAAAAGTGAAAAAGTTAGAGAAAAAGTAAGAGAGAGAATGAAAAAGTAAGTAAAAAAGTAAAAAAAAAGTTAGAGAAAAAGTAAGGAGAGAGAATGAAAAAGTAAGGATGTTAAAATTTTGGTAAAATTTTGTCAAAACTGTAGTTTAGACAAACACCATGTAAATCTTTGAAAGAATTTTTGGGAAAGTCCCCTCCGTCTCCAACCTCCTTTAGGTGCGTTTGTGTACCAAAATTTTACCCTCTAAAATTTTAACACAATTAAATAATACAATATAATATCTCTCTCCCCATCAAATCATTACTATTTACTACAAAAAATATAAAAAATTATATATCTCTTCACTTTTTCACTAAACTCAATACCTAAAATTTTAACAACACTACAATTTTACAACACAAACACAACCTTTAATAAATGAAAGACTATTTAGGGTAGGTTTGTGTTGTAAAATTTTAGTGTTGTTAAAATTTTAGGTATTGGGTTTAGTGAAAAAGTGAAGAGAGAGGTAATTTTTTATATTTTTTGTAGTGAATAGTAGTGATTTGATGGGGGAGAGAGAAATTATATTGTAATTTTTTATTGTGTTAAAATTTTAGAATGTGTAAAATTTTAGGACGCAAACGCAGCCTTAGTATTTACTCGTCAAATAAAATTACATTATTTTACTATGTTCAGGACAATTTAAAATGACTTTTTCTAAAAAAAAATTACGATCAAGTTGAAATCTATGTCCTAATTAACTGCTTTGTTCAAATTTAACATTTATATGTCGTTAACGACCCACAATTTTGGTGAAGTTTTACGACTTTATTTTAGGATTTACTTCATACTTGTTTTTTACGAACTAAACATCATAAAATACATGTATTTTAATACAACAATTTATTATTATTTTTTTACAAATATCAATAAATTTTAACAACTTCTGCACGTATGTTAATACAATTTTAACATCACCTAAATATTCATAATTTTATCATAATCTTACAAATTTCTTCTAAACGGACATCCCCAATTATCTTTGATAAAATCCTATACAAAATATATTAAACAATTAATTAAGGTTAAATTTTGAGTTTTCGTGCGGAACTAGGAACTAGGAATTTATTTTAAGATTGCTAAACGATTATTATAATTTTTTAATATGTTTTTATATTGAATAAAATTTATAATTTGTACTCTAAACTATCAAGTTTGATATATTGCACTATATTTATGCTATACATATATATTATAGTAATGTCTATCTTTGTCCAATATATATGATGCAATTCGGATAAAAGATGGTAGAAAATCTTGATTCTTTGTTACCCTTTCAGCTAAAGACCTTTGCAAACTAGTTCTAAAGACCTTTGTTATGATGTCCCGAATCTCATTTGGACTGGGAGTAAAGAATTAATGAGAGATGATTAAATTTTATATTGATACTTTATTAAGTTAAATTAAGCTTTATAATGATCTAAATAGACATCTGTGACTAGTGCGTCTTTTTCTACGTTATTTGTTTAGGAAGAAGATTATTATATTATAACAGACTTTCAAAGTATTACGTACCTTCATTACTTAACGCCCACTAGGTGTATATCTTTGTCTGTAGGAGTGCATGCAAGAGCTGGGCTTTCTGTTACGTACATTAATCTACCAATTGGATCTTAAAATATTGGTTCTACTTGTTTGGTCTGAGATCCCTTTCGACTTTAAAAGATAACTTCATAATTTTCCTCAGGATCAACCCAAGACAGTCGGACAAGACAAGTTAAAACGTTATAATTGTCCTCATGCTCTTCCCTAGCCTGTGATGATGTCTTAATTCAGAAAAAAATAATACACTGATTGAGTTCGTCGCAGACTTGCACGATTCACGGCTCCTCTTAAAAAAAAAACAACAGGTTGCTTCTTAATTTAACCTAGTATTGGTTAGAGGATTCTAATTCAATACGGTTAGTGGCATGGAAAGATGTATGGGCATTCTCTGTGCATTGGGCTTGGAAGAACCTGACCTAACTTGGACACACTGCGAGGTTTAACACCACAAACAAACCTTAGAAAGCTAACTCATACCTATTGCTCCCACGACTCCCACTCAAATAGGCTTCAGTATTATTCTCTTAGATAATTGAATTTGGCATCGGACGCCTTATCCACACAGTCTCAAATTCGCCCTAACCACTAAGACAATGATTTTTATAAATCTTCTTTTTCTTATTTCTTTTTAAAGGGGATCTGTATGAAGATAATTATTATAGGAAAAGGAATGCTCCAAATATCACAACACTAAGAAAGGAAGCTGCCCTTATGGCCCATTGTAAGAGATCTTTGATGGCCTAAATCGGAGTAAAGATCCTTGTTTCCTTTCAGAAAGCACGTATAAATCAAAGTGGAAGTGTCCCACGAGGTCAATATTTGGTACTACCTACTACCAAATGGCAGGTGCATCAACGGAAGTCTTTTATTAACTGTCTTTACCGTTAGGGGGAAAATGTCTTCTTTATAAACTATTTTGCTGGGCAGCCTAAAGTGGTTGGTCAGAATCAGGCCAACGAATTGGGAATGCCTTTTAACCAAACGTACCTTTAAAAGTGGGGATGTATTACGACAGATTAGGGTCAAGTTAAAAAGCAGCAGTCGAGTTGCTCCTGGAAAGGGACGTACGCAAAGGGTAGTCGGTGTTGAGTGGAGCTTTGATTGCAAAGCCACAACGAGATTGGACTTAAATATGCCAACCCAATCACTTGCACATACAAATTGAAGATGCTTATTCACCAAGCACCTCAAAGTGACCAATTATCCCGTGCAAAGGATTGCCCTCTTGTATGAGTTCCAAGTTGATTGGAAAACATATGTATTGGCTTTATATAAGCTTGGAAGCACAAACCTACATAAGCTTGTAGATTTAAACCTTAGAAAATTGATTTATCAAGTGAAGGTGTCTCCAAATTTATATAAAATCATTATATATGTTTCTTAATCAATGTGAGATTGTTAAACTTTTAATATATAAAATATATTTTTGTTTCACTAAACTTCACTCTTACTTGAGCCCTTTTTTTTCTCCTAATCAAACAACTTGGGCCTTACTTGGAGGTAGGGGCCTTAAGCAACCGCCCAAGCTGCCTACCCCTTCAGCTGACCCTGTATGTTTTTCAACCGATGTGAGACTGTTAAACTTCTTAATACAATGAAAAGTTGTCTCTTCAAAACTTTTAGAGATCCCATTACAGCTCGCCGGAATTTTCAAATAAACCTATTGATTAAAGAGGAGTTTGGGAGTGCTAGAAAATATAATTTAAATAATAAAATTTATCTCATTCTATTTTTGGAATAATTGATAGTTTCACAAAAAGGATACACATACAGTAATAAAGTCAATATTATAAATTAAAAAAAATAAATCAATTTCATTAAAATGCTTAAAAATACGAAAAAAAAAACTTGTGTTTCGCGACACCTAGCTCCGTGCATACACGGGACTTCTGTGCTATATCTTATTAGAATAATTCCATGAGAAAGTTCCTAAAATTCGAAGGACAATGTTGGAGTATATTTACTTCCTTCTTAAATTTTTTATTATAAATAAATGATTTTATATCGTATCAGAATTAAAATCTTGAGTTCGAGATCCGACTCAATATCTAACTTCAATTTTAATAAAATATTATACATATCGAATATACTAACTAAAATCAAGTTCAGCCTAAATGCAACATGAGTGTTAGGGAATATAATTTTATGCATAAACAAGACTTTTGCATTAAATAATCTTAGAATAATTCCATGATAAAGTTGTTAAAATTCCGAAGGACCTCTGTCAGTTCATCATTTAGTATGATTCTTTACTTAGTCTAGTTTATATGTATATGATGTACATCACATGTTTTCAGATGGGATTTCAATCACTAGAGAATCAAATGAGACGGCAATGGACCATAATTTGCGTGTGGAATAGTATTTGCCTCTCTAATTTGACCACCTGTGTGGGATGTCGTATGTAAGTTTAATTCAGGGCCGGCTCAAGGGTAAGGCAACTTAGGCGGTGGCCCAAGGCCCCATAAAGACTAAAAATAATTTTTTATTTTTTATTTTTTTTTGTGTTGTAGATGTCCTAAAAATAAAAAAACAACTTAGCTAAGAAAAAAATGGCAAGATGTAATATTTTCATATATTTTTTTATCATGAGTGCACTAATATATTTCTTTCAGGCCTCCAAATTCATTTTTAGATATTTCTAAACTTTGCTCAAAGAGAAAAAATGCCTTATAAATTTCTTAATTGTATTAGTCATGGGGCCTTGATGTCATGTATGAGGGCCTCATAAAAAACAATTAATAGGGCCTTTAAATATTTTATATTAAATTTAACCATTTTTAAATATTTTAAATTAAGTTTTATATTAAATTTTATATTAAAAAAGCCTAATAATTTATTTTACCTTAGGCCCCATTTAGTTTGAGCCGGCCCTGGTTTAATTTACCGGTAAACCATACCCTCATATTCTTTCCCGCCAAACAAACTGAGTTCTGTTCACGTCTTAAGCACACTCGCAAAACTTGCTCTATTGACTGCTTCTTCTTTTTTGGCGTGGAAAAGTAGACCAATTCAAATATAAAATATTTCTACAAACAAACCCAATAGTTTATGGAAATAAAATTATTGAAGGCAAGGTTTTTTTTTTTTGGAATAAAATTATTGAAGAGCATTGAATTTGAGGTAGCAGAACAAAGGGGAAGTCAAAATAATAATAATAAAGTGGTGGTAATAATTAACCCTAGCATTTGCCCACCCTACCTAGACTACTATAGCTTTCCCGGAAAATAAAGCTCGAGAAAAATTGAAAAAGATTCAATCTGGACTGCGGACCACCATGTGAGAACTCAATGATTATAACAGCAGTAATCACCGATCATTCGGTCTGACATGTAGGAGTTAAAGAGATTGTAAATATTTAATGTTAAAAATGATTTTTTTTCTTCTAAATTTTTCCCTCTTGAATTGTCATTTGATATATCCTTTTACTTTTGTAGATTAGGGATTGAAAAAATATAGAGAAAATTAGAGGGAAGAGAGAGAGAGAGGGGGTTGAAAATGGTAATAGCGACAAATTGCGTTACCGGTGCGGGTTCCACGAACCTCCTTGTCCGTCTCCTTCTTCTTATTCTTCCGCGCCTGCTACGTCCTCTGTTTTTCACTCTGAAACTCTGAAACAGGTTGGAAAATTACAGAGCTAGATAGAGAAACAGAGGGGACAAAAACCCAACATCGCAAATCTCCACGCCCATTGGGTTTTTGTCCTCCACACCCATTTTATTATTATTTGAAAAGAATATTTAAGATCGCGAAGGTACAGACTCAAATCTCTGCGTCTCAGATTCTTCAATTCAAAACGATTTCCTCTCTGACTTCCCTGCCCCCACCCTTCCCATGGACGGTTATTATTCAACTCCATCAATCCCAACGGTCAGATTTCCCTCCTTCCACTGTCTCACTCACTCTCATTCACCATCTCTGTCAATTTCGCGTGTTAATTTCTACTCGCTCACATTTGCGCACAAACACGCACTCGGATCCAGCGGTTCTCTCCCGCTCACAATGCTTCGGCGTTTGTTGTACGGACAGGTTTGGAAATTGCTGTGACAATGACTCGCATTATTTGGCCGCGCTTTCTTCCACTGAAGATTTTTGTCTTTTATTTGTATTGCTATTCGGTGGTGGGGTTTTTGCTATGGGCTGCGGAGGCTCCAAAGTCGACGACCTCCCTTTGGTGACGCTTTGCAGGGAGCGTAGGGACTTCATCAAAGCGGCGTCGCATCACCGCTACGCTCTCGCCGCGGCCCACGTGTCCTACTTCCAGTCCCTCACCAATATCGGCGACGCCTTGCGCCAATTTGTCGACGAGGAGCTCGTGGTTGGTTCGTCGCCGCCGAGTTCTCCGCTCCTCACTTTGCCCTCCGATCAGGGGAAAAGGACTAAGAAGAAGGTGCACATAAACGACTCGTCGTCGTCGACTTCGATTTCGCATTCGGCCCCTCCGGACCGTAGTCCGGAAGAGGAGGAACACATTGCGGAGTCACACTTGCATTTGTCGTCCGAGTCCGAGTCCGAGTCCGAAGGGGGTTCCGGTTCGGATCACATTCACATCAAAGATAGTAGTCCGGAAGAACAGGGACATTCTTCCCATCCTCCTTTTTCATCTTATGCTTATCCTCCACAGAGCTGGGATCCTCCTGGAGTGAATTCTTACATGTATTATATGAAGACGTCCGGCACGCCCATACAGACGGTGGTGCAGGAGGACCCGGAGAGATATCGTGCGGCAAACCGGCAATGGCCCGATACGTCGTATGGGTATTCGGGCTATTCACCTTATGGGAACGGGTACGGTGGTTTCTTTGGCTTGCCTCCGATGGGTCCTCCAGTACTTGATCCTCAGAACAATCGGCAGCCGAGTCCGCCGCCGCCTCCGCCCTCGCCGCCGAGGGTGTCCACGTGGGATTTCTTCAATGTGTTTGATACGTCTGATATTTCTGGTTACCCGGGTTATTACCCGCAGACTCGGTACGGTTCGACCACGAGTAGCCCCGATTCGAAGGAGGTGAGGGAAAGAGAGGGGATTCCTGACTTGGAAGATGAAACAGAGCAAGAGGTTGTAGTAAAAGAATTTCAAAAGGAGAACAAGAAGTTGAATGAGGATGTGAATATTTATCCGAAAGGCAATAGGAACATGAACGCTGGTGAGGGAACTTCAAGGGCTGTGCCATTACACGGGTCAGGGAGTTCAAGCACAATACCATTGAGCAGTAGTGATAGCTCATTCTCAAACTCTGCTCACGGAAAAGAGATAAAGAGCAGTCCTGACACAATAATATCGGAAGAAGGGTCCTCAAGGAAGAAAAGTGTAAGTTTTGGTGTCGACGAGGCATCGCATGTCATGGAGGTCGAATCTTCCAAGCCGAGTAGCTTGACCACATTGTCGGCCCACAGTACGAGGGACCTTCAAGATGTTGTCAAGGAAATCAGAAACGAATTCGAGACTGCCTCTAGTTATGGGAAAGAGGTTGCACTGTTGCTTGAGGTGGGCATGCTGCCTTATCAGCCTAGAGGCACATCATTTAAAGGTGTTGTTTGTCGTTATAATTCATTATGCATTCCTTGAATAATTGTTTCTGAATCGCGCCATAGTTCTGCGTGTGGTTATATCTGCTTTGCAGCATTTTGGTTTCTATTGTTGGGAAATTGTCATCTAAAATTGTTTGTCAAGCACTGCGTCTAGCTTTGCAGAGTATAAGTTAAAGATTTTTTTGGCGAGTGTAGTTTTACATCCGGTTAACCGAAAGTGATTTCACATCTAATGTGTTTGGATAAAATTCCTCATTTATGCTCCTTGTGGGTTGACAAGGACAAGATCATGCAGTACAACAAAAGAAAAAAAAAATCCTCATGTTTGCTTGACGGCTCGAGAATGTTTGTATCGTCTTTCTAACCTCTTGCATAGAGTAGTTGTTTTGTACTTGTTAAATTTATTTTTTGGATTGACTTTCGGGTATAGTAGTGCTGACAGTTTCACTATTTATGTACTGAGTGATCTTCTTAATCTTACTTGCACGAGTGCATTGACCTAGACCATAATTTCATGGCAGCTGAAATTTCTATAGCACTTTGCTGAAACTTTTCTGAACTATTTATGCAGTGATCTTTTCTAGGATACGGTATCTGGTTGCACCTTCGAAATTTTCTTCACACCCTCCATCCAGGGTTTCAGTAAGATTATCTCCTAGGACTATGAAAATTGCAAAGGCATTCTATGGGGAATCTGGGAAGGACAATATGCCTGGAAACCTTTCATCAACTCTGGATAAACTTTATGCATGGGAGAAGAAGCTATACAAGGAAGTGAAGGTATGGGTGCCTAAGCAAAATTCTATATCTACGGTATTTTACTTTTTCAACATAGGATTATTGGGATTATATGTGCGTGTGTGCATCAAGACCCTTAGTTTTATTGTCAAAATTTCCGGATTCTGGCTTCATATAGTATAACTTTTTGGAAAAGGAGCCTGCCTTTTGCAGACATCGTGTGCTAGTTCTTTGAATATGGCCATGTCATATTCAGACCATGTTCTCATCTTTTGAGCTCCTTCCGCTCTTATCTTTCATGTGCAATGTTGCTAAGGTCATGGCGTTGTCTATGTAAGGATTTGGGGTAGGGTTTTGTGGATTTATAGATGCATACCAATAGTATCATCTAGATGGAATTCCAGATTCATACACCCAAAGCACTGATGCCTTGATGGTGAGAGATGACTTTTTTTAAATAGTACTAGTTGACAATGTAGAAGAATATGCTTTCACTAATTGGTTCAATGTGGTGTTAGAAGTTTTAATTGCTTGTTCTTTGATACAAGGGCACCTTTTCTAAGAACTCTTATGATGTTCCTTTAATACTGCACTACAATTCTTAAGGTTCCACGCAGTTGAAAAAACTCTGAAACAATAAATGCTTTTAGGAAAGTTTTATTCTGTAGAAACATCTCTTGTCCCCTGATAAAAGTTTTCTAATACAGTTGTACTCTGTGTGAGGATACCGTACAGCGCTTGATTATTTCCAATCTTTTCTGTCATCAAGCTTGAATGCTAAAATCTAACATTCAAAAGTGTCTTAACTGCAGTTTGTCAGTTTTTTTTTTTGATGATCATCTGTATGCTCTATGTCTGAAATTGGTTTTCCTTGTTCTCTAGCTCCGACGCACCTGGATCCTATGAAAGACTACCAGCTAGACCTAGCTGTTCTTTTAGCCTGTTTATATAGTTATTTCATGGTTATGGGCACTGAATTATAAAAATCTGAAATAACAGATTAGCTCCTTTATAAGTCACATTTTTTTACCAGCATTAATATCCAAGTTGCATTTGGCATGATGGTTTTACATTGAAGAAGATAATTGTAATGAGTTGACAGTAATTTAACATAGGAGTGAAAAGCGATCAAAGTTAAACTGGCAGGCTAGATAAAGTAATCTTGATTAGAGTAAGACTACTGCACCATTCTACGCTTCTTGATGGTTGTTGGAACTCCACCTCTCTTTTATTATTATTATTTTTTATAAGTAAGTTAAACTTTATTAAGGAAAGAGAGTTGACACAAGAGAATATACTGAAAACACTAGAGCATACAAGCTAAAAAGCTCAGGAAATCCGGAAAACCCTCAAAAGGGAAACCTAAAATCAAATTCGCCCATAGAAAAAGAGTGTACAACATAGAACCCCCCAAACATTCCAAAGACAAGGCCTTGATCGCAAAACATCTCTCGTTCCTTTCCCTCCACAAACACCACCAAATGCAAGCCGGGATCATCTTCCAAATAGCCGAGGCGATAAGATTCTTAAACTTCCTCCTCCAACAATACAAAACATCCACCACCTTCCGAGGCATAACCCAGTCATAGTTGAGGATACTCAGCACATGCGCCCATAAGAATCTCGCCACTGTGCAATGAATAAGGATATGATCAACCGTTTCTTCGTCCCCCTTACATAAATAGCACCGCTCCGTCAAGCACATTCCCCTCCTCTTTAAGTTGTTAATGGTCAGAATTTTCCCATGAGTGGCTTCCCAAACAAAGAAAGCCACTCTAGGGGGAACCAAATTCTTCCAACATTGACGCCATGGAAAAAATTCATTGGAGCCCTCTAAAAGCAAAGAATACGACGACTTAACAGAGAAGGTCCACCCTTGGAACTCGTCCAAAGCAGTTTATCCTCACCCCCTCTTCTCCAACTCATCGAGTAAAGTAAGGAGTAAAATGACGAAAAAGCGTTCATCTCCCAAACATTGATCGTCCTCTCAAAATGAACATCCCACACAACAGCTCCGGAACCCAACTCCAGATAATTAGCCACCCAAGCATCCTTGCATCGAGCTAGAGAGAATAAGTGAGGAAACTCCAATTGCAGAGGTCTTTCCCCACACCATTTGTCATGCAAAAACTGGATTCTTGAGCCATTACCGATCACAAACTTAATATTTTCTCGAAGAAAGGACCACCCTTTGCTAATGTGCTTCCAAAGGCTAACCCCATTAGGACTAAGTGCGTCTATAGGGCACCAACCACACTCCTCACACTCATACTTCTCCATAATAACTGTCTTCCATAAACTGTCTCGTTTAGAAGAGAATCAACAAAGCCATTTTCGAAGAAGAGCTCGATCGAATAAAGGAAGCCTTCTGAGACCCAGCCCTCCGACTTTGATAGGGGAACAAACTCTAGCCCACCTAACAAGATAAACAATCTATCTGAAATTATTTGAGTTGAAGACTTTAACAAGTTTGTAGCCAAAAGTGAACCAAAAATGTTAGAATTGTTATTGTTCAGTGCTTTTTAATATGTAAAGATCAGCACTTTTAACGTACCAACCTCTAAAGTTAAGCCTTTGATATTTACGAAGAGAAAAGCAGTGTGGGGTAGGGAGGTAAAGGAAGCGTCCTCAGGTGAAACTTTGTTAGTCTTTGTTTGGTTAACATAGGGATCACCAAAATAAGCACCTTTCCTGAAAAAGAAATGAATTTGGCAACTCAACAACTTATTGTGGTCAGAGGGAATCATTTAGGACAGCTCCCTTATAGAGCTCATGTTCTTTTCATAACAATTTTTGCATAGACGACTCATGAGAATCGTGTACTATCTTTTACCTGAATACATTTGTGCTATTTTGTGTGGTTTTTAGGTAATTGCCTGCGCTTGATGTTTTCTCATTGATTTGGAATAGTTTTACAATCTAATCCAGCTATGAAGACACCAGAAAATGTACTGTTAGTGTCAAGTATAACCTGGTATATGAAATGGGAGCTTCAGTGGTTCTTTAATCTTCCATTTTTTTAACGAAGTCAAAATATATTTCTCTTGTTCTGCAATATATATCTTCTTATTTTAATTGCTTGCTTTGATTCTAGGATGAAGAAAGGCTACGGGTCAGTTACGAGAAAAAGTGCAGGAGACTGAAAACTCTGGATGACCAAGGAGCTGAGTCAAGTAAGATTGATGCTACTCGGGCTTCTATAAGAAAGTTGCTGACAAAAATCAATGTTTGTATAAGAGCTGTTGATGCTATCTCAAGCAGGATAAATAAGTTGAGGGATGAAGAACTGCAGCCCCAACTCACTCAGTTAATTTATGGGTATGAAGTTGCTTTGCTTCTCAGTCTAATTCATGGTTGTCATTTTGGTGCTTGCTTAGTACCTTTTGCATGGATGCAGAATTCTATTGGAAAGGTTGTAGAAGGCATTCCGACGTGTCTGCAGAGAGTAGCTTTTTGCACTCATTTCGTTCTTATTTTCTTTTTCCTCTTCCATCTGGAGAGTCTAGCTTGGAAAGGTTTCAGTGGAAGGGTTACTTTAACAAGGGCCAGTCGTTTTTATACAGTGCATAGGAAGTGGTTCCTAGTTTTGAGATTTCTATAATATTTCCTCCACATGTCCTGAAGAAGTTTTGCCTAACTGAATTTTTTACTGATAGTTCATTTGAATGTGTTGTTTCATTAGCTTGGAATGGTTGATTGCTTCCACTGCATGACCCTATTACAGTATTGATTGTGATGATAGTGTAAAAGCTTGCAAATTCTTTACATGCTCATGGTTTCTTGGTGGAATATTTAGGGAAAGATGGAAAGATGCCTATTATTCTGTTGGGAGCAAACAATTGAATCTAGCAGTATTATTTTTGTTTTCTGCATGAATGTAGTCTTTTTGCTTGCTTTCATTCGTCATGACAAGTAGTTTTTTTTTTTTCTGCAGCTTGATAAGAATGTGGAAGTGCATGCTTAAGTGCCACCAGAAACAGTTCCAAGCTATAATGGAGAGCAAAGCTCGCTCTCTTAGAGGGAATACTAGCTTCCACAGAGATTCAGGTTTGAAAGCTACTATTGAACTTGAAATGGAGCTTCTGAATTGGTGCTCCCGGTTTAACAATTGGATTGACACCCAGAAATCTTATGTAAAGTCCTTAAATGGGTGGCTTTTGAGGTGCCTTGACAAAGAACAAGAAGATACTCCTGATGGACCTGCCCCTTTCTCACCAGGCCGAATTGGAGCTCCTCCAATTTTCATAATTTGCAACGATTGGTACCAGGCAATGGAAAGAATTTCGGAAAGAAGGGTGGCAAATGCTCTCAATGAATTTGCTTGTAGCTTGCATCAGTTATGGGAACGACAGGATGAGGAACGGCGTCAGAGAATTAAAGCAGAATTCCTTTCTAAAGATTTTGAGAAACGGCTTAGAACCTTACGCATGGAGATGGGGAGGATGGAGCTTGACCATGATGCAGTGTCAGAGAAAACTGCTGTGTCGAAAGTTACCTCTGAAAGTGGAGTTTCACCGCTGGATGATCTGAAGGTGGATTTGGATTCAATGAGGAAGCGACTAGAAGAAGAGAGAGCCAGTCATAAGAAAACAGTGAGACTGGTTCATGATGCAGCTTCTAATAGTTTAAAATCAGGTTTGGTTCCAATTTTCAAGTCTTTCGAGGATTTCACTTCAGAGGCATTGAAAGCTCACGAGCAGGTTAGAGTTCCAAATGCAGGAGGCTCTTAAGGGAATACAGTATTTTATTTACTGTCCTCAACCATAGAAATTTGCTGGGTCCTTTTTGAGACTGAGCCTTCCCAGTTTATGTACAGTGGTTGCCATGAAATCAGGCACATTTAGAATCTGTATATCATCACTAGGGGGACAAGAATTATACTAGTGAGTTTTAGGCATAGCAGGAAGCAACATGAGATCATTCTGATAGGGAGGGGGTTGTGGAATCACTTATGAATGCAAATGGTTGGTAGAAAATTTGTGCTGTGGATCTCTGGGGCTGCGTAGAAAAAACATTTTCAGTTGCTTGTTTTGAAATTTGGTTCTGCAAAGAACCCCCTAATTGGACAGATAGGAATTTTGTACAGAAATTTATTTATTAGTTGATTGGTTATGGGTGGTTGCATTGATTATTGTTGGAATATGTGGGGAGGATATGAATCAGGTTTACTGAAAAAGAGGTCTTGAGTGATCCATCTGATATAAATCACATTTTTTGAATGTTCCATCTGACAATGGATGGAATTTGTTTTTATTTCTCTACTAGTGTTCTTCGTGGACCGCTTTTATCTTTTGGGGGAAGTTTCTTTAGATCCTTTAAATTCTAGTTCGCAGGTCTGCGACCCAATTACTGGGGGGCACAGGATTCTATTGCAGTGTGGATGTCTGTTTCACGGGTCTAATGGTCTCTAAAGGGATGCTTGATTTTGGGTAATCGTTGATTCATTCGGCCCAGAAAAAAAGAGCGGGCTTGCAAGAAATCCTGAAACTGCAAGTGGGCTTGTCATATATGTTTTAAAGGCCCAATGAGGTCCAGAATGCTTGCGCTACAATTTCTTTGTTGTGGCAGTGAAGCTCGTGAATTTTGCCAGTTTCGCTGGGTTTAGGGATTGTTTACCTGGGGGATAAATACAAAATTAGTCTATGTGGTATGCCTGAAAATTGAATTATTGAATTAACTTATTAGTCTTCATGATTTCATAAAAACATAAAATCAGTCCTTGATGGAGGACCAACGACAAAAGAAAATAGAATCAGAATGACTAATTTTATGATTTTATTATCACGAGGATTAATTTGATTTTTGCATATAACATGATCTGAGAATGACATGTAACTATCTTAACTGGCTTGTAACTTGTTGGATAAAATTTTATGATTTTTATAATATTAAAAACTTCTAAGATCCTAATTATATAATTGAGATATTATTATATCAATATTTGTGGTTTTATCACTACAATATTTAAGTTCTCATTGTTTTTTTTTTTACATTTTGTCATGCAGCAAATACACAATCATCCTTACTGTTCTTCTTTTTGAGGGTGTAAAATATAAATTTTTATTAGTTTTTTAAGTACCTTTAAATGTGGTATTTTAAATTTGTACCTAACGGTTGCATTGCTTTAATTAAAATTTTGATTATAAGCGCTGGAAGATTCGTAGCCGTCTTTGAGAATGTCAAGAGGGCGAAAAGTAAGAGAGGAAATAAAAAGGAGAATAAGAAAGGAAATAAAAGACAATTCCGTAATCTGTACGTAAGAGATCCACACTTTCTCCAAGCGATCCAAAAACACCCCGTTACCTATAAACTCAGATATACTCGCCCATTTCTAATTAACACTTTGTAGATTAGTATACGTGTGACGAGACAAACCCAATGGTGTTCCGCCACGTCGGAGATCGACCAGATGTAGAGCGAGTAGAATACCCACTGCTACCTCGAGCGAGTACGAACGGGGAAATATCTCAGAGGCGCTCACGTGTCGTTTCCATGTTTGTCTCGTTGGCTCTCTACTCTCTCACTCTCTCAGCCTCTTAACGTTAAAACCCCCCAAAGTTCTGAGTCTCGAAGGGAACCGAAAAACAGAAGCCAAACACACAGTCCATAGAGTTCTGGCAATGGCGTCTATGGTTTCGATTTGCTTTTATGTTTTCGTTTTGTGTCTTTTTGCGTCGTCCTTCACGAAGATCGGTGCCGAGGAATCGGAATCGAAGGAGTTCGTCCTCACCTTGGACAGCTCGAACTTCACTGACACTGTGAGCAAGCACGACTTTATCGTCGTCGAGTTCTACGCCCCATGGTATAACTAAATCTTTATCTCGCTTCAATCACCATTGATTCCGTTTACTTTGACCGATCTGTGCTAATAGTTGTAACCTGCTCAACTCTGTCTCACTGCCTGTCTGTCTGTTCGCTTAATATGTTTGTTATATTTTAAATTTGATTGAATTCTCAAAATGTGTCTCTATGTATGATTTATCTTATCCGTTGACCGGTTGATCTAGATTTGTGGTGCCGATTTTTTTGTTCATTATTTCTGTTACTTTGTGAAAGCAGGGAAAATAGTACGTTTAATTTGCTTTTGCCTTTTGAATTTAATGGTTAGTCGTGTAAAGGAAGCTTGAGTTGATATTTTCCTGCATGCCGTGATTACTGATTAGGTCCCTCTTAATCTCACTCTTTTCAGCTGACGTATAAGAAGATTTCACCATTTAATCTAAAACTCTCAATCAAATCTAGATATAATTTTCTTGTTTTCTGGATATAATAACGTTTACTTGGGACGACAGATTTGCATGGCCTTTGATTCATGTTTTCTCATATATTGTGTATGTATTATTCTTTTCATTTTTTTTTTGAGGATAGGATATATTGGAAAGAGTAGTACATGCTCCCCACGTGGGTTATTACCCGTCGATTGTCATGTATCCATGTTATAGCAGTTGTGTTACCTTCTTAATTTTGTGCTGATCTGATACTTTTTCTTGAAAGGAAAGAAAAAGTAAAAAAATCTTTAATGTCATACCTTTTTTTTTTTCTAAGCCTTTAATGGCATACCTATCACGCGTACAACATTCCCCAGTCTGCTGCATGTGCCTATAAATTTAAACATTATAGCTGGATTTCCTTTTCTTTTTCTTTTTATAGGAACTGAAGAGATGTTCTTCTAGGTTGAAATTGATAATCTTGTCTTTCTTTTGTGATTTTAATACGTATCATTTATTCCCGCTGTTTCTAGGTGTGGCCACTGTAAGAAGCTTGCTCCAGAGGTAATTATATATCCTAATCTCTATTGCTCGTTAACGAATTTCCTCCATAATGTGATACTTGCTTAGTAGAGACCTTATATTTCTTCCCTTAACTGAACATTTAAGGCTTTCTTTCATTTTGTAGTTCGAGAAAGCTGCATCTATATTGAGCAGTCATGACCCCCCAGTCATTCTTGCTAAAGTTGATGCTAATGAAGAAGCAAATAAAGAACTTGCTTCAGAATTTGAGATTAGGGGTTTCCCCACAATTAAGATTCTGAGAAAGGGAGGACAGATTGCTCAAGAGTACAAAGGGCCACGCGAAGCAGATGGCATTGTTGATTATCTGAAGAAACAAAGTGGTCCTTCATCAGCTGAAATAAAATCTGCGGAAGATGCTAGTAGTCTGATTGGTGACAAGAAGATATTCATTGTATGTGCTTCATTCGGTTTACTTTTCATTTCATTCTTTTCTGTAAAGTGTAGCCTGTAAGAATATATTGCAATATCCTTACAGGTTGGGGTGTTCCCGAAATTTTCCGGGGAGGAGTTTGATAACTTCACGTCTCTTGCTGAGAAATTGCGCTCCGACTACGAGTTTGGTCATACTTTGGATGCGAAGCTCCTTCCACGTGGGGAATCATCAGTGACTAGGCCCATTGTTAGGCTCTTCAAGCCATTTGATGAACTTTTTGTTGATTCCCAGGTACTGTGGATTTAATAAGCTTCAAAGCGGATGCTTCTTATCTATTTTATATTCTATACTGCTTTATGCTGGTGCAATAGCTATCTTACGGAAGTTACCTGCTTGCAGGATTTCCACGTGGATGCTTTAGAGAAGTTCGTTGAAGAATCTAGCTTGCCTACTGTGACCATCTTCAATAATGATCCAAGCAATCATCCTTTTGTTATTAAGTTCTTTAACAATCCAAATGCTAAGGTAATAGATTCATTTGGGAAGTTTGTAGACTAATTTCAGGTGTTACGAGTTATGTGTAACTATTACCCAAAAAAATGTGAAAAACAGGGTTCAGACCACCAGCAAAAACAGGATTTGCTGGTGGTCTCAATGCTTCTAATGCTTGCTGGATTAGCATTTCTTTGGCACAAGCCCTTATCTTCCATATGCATTTTCTGCATGTGTTTCTGGGACTGTGGTCATCTTTTAATTTATAATTTGGATTGGTAGGCTATGTTGTTCCTCAACTTCAGCAGTGAAGGTGCTGATTCGTTGAAATCAAAATATCATGAAGTTGCGGAGCAAAATAAAGGAGAAGGGATAAGCTTTCTGATTGGAAATCTGGAAGCTAGCCAAGGTGCCTTCCAGGTTAGTATCATTTCGATCTGCTACTCCACTTTTGCGTCTTCTTTCCCCTGTATCGGCTCTTTGACATGGTAATTTTTTTTTATCTGTATGGTCAGTATTTCGGGCTTAAAGAAGAGCAAGTGCCTCTTATTGTCATTCAGAAGGCTGATGGAGAGAAATCTCTGAAAGCAAACGTGGAGGCTGATCATATTGCACCCTGGGTGAAGGAATACAAGGTTCTGTTCCAACCCCCCTCCCCCCCCCCCCCCAAGAAAAAGGCCAAAGGATTTTGTACTCTTAGGTTTTCTAGGTGAGTTTTTTTTCCTTGAAGTCCATTATGACTAAAGTACACAATCGCAGGAAGGCAAAATCCCCCCATATAGGAAGTCCGAACCTGTTCCTGAAGCTAACAATGAGCCTGTGAAAGTGGTTGTTGCTGATAGCCTCCAGGACATAGTCTTCAACTCTGGGAAGAATGGTGAGGAGAATTAAATTCGTTTTGAGATTTTATCTTTTCTTTTTCTTTTGTGGTGGTAGGTTAGGCTGTCCGCTATCCTTTGGTACTTTGCTTTTCAAAGTATAGTTTTATTTCTCTTCAGTAGAATTGGTTGCTTGTGGAGGTAATTGAACGAAAAAACAACGGGAAATATAACTTCCTGACCATGGTTTCTATGTGGAATGATCTGGTGGATGTACAAACTTTTTTCTTTTACACATGAAAGTTTCAACTTGCTAAAACAACTTAAGCCGACCAAAAAAAAAAGGCTTTAAATCATCAGCAATCTGTTAGAACTTTCTTGAATAGCATTAAATGAGCAATGACTTGAATAATTCCTGACGGTAAGTTCATTCTGATTTCAGTTTCTATTATCTTTAGTGTTGTACATATGGTGTGAGAAGCAGTGAGGATGCTTTGCTGTCCCTTCAGAATTTGCTTTGTGAAACTTTTGGTCATGTGACACTATTGGATAATATTTTGGTATTGTATTGTTAGGCTGTCTGATACATTTTGATTTGGCCGTAAGGATTTTGCTGCCTTCCCTTACTTTATGAGCGGTGAAAGAGGCCTTAAAGATTTATGATACCTAAAAATTTTATAGACTAGATATATTGTGGGAGCAGCATGCTAAGGGATAAATTTGATGAATCAGTGAATTGATCTAGGGACCTAGAGTCGATGATGCTTTTTAGTAGTTGGGGTTTAGTACCTTCCTTCATGCTTTATTGTTTGATTCTTGTCAGTATCCGGTAGCAATTATAGAAATCACATATACACCTCAATTGGCAGTTCTCATAGAGTTTTATGCTCCTTGGTGTGGACACTGCAAAAAGTTGGCTCCAATCTTGGATGAAGTTGCCGTCTCATATGAAAGTGACACTGATGTTGTCATTGCAAAGCTTGTAAGACCTATTATCGTGTTGTGCCTTGTTGGTCTAATAATCTTTTACATCATGTAGTTTGTTCTTATTACCAATTTTTCTCTCTTTCTAGGATGCAACTGCCAATGATATCCCAAGCGATAAATTCGATGTCAAAGGGTACCCAACTTTGTACTTCAAGTCAGCAAGTGGAAAGCTGTCAGTATTTGATGGTGGAAGGACCAAGGAGGACATCCTGGATTTCATTGAGAAGAATAGGGATAAAGCTAGCCCCGAAGACTCGCTAAAGGAGAAAACTACTCCAGAAGACTCATCAAGAGATGAGCTCTAAAGAAGGTAAATATGGCTGCGGCGGTCAACTTTCTTCTATAAATTCTAAATTTTTGTGATGAACTAGCTTGGTCTAGCATGTATTGACTTTCTTAGCATACGATCACTGTAAGGGTGATATTATTTCCTACTGCCATTTATCTGTTTGAACACTGTAGATAATACATGCTGTAGAAGTTTAAATCTCTCCCCTTGAATTCATGCATATGAGCTTCCATCTGAGGATGGTCTCAATGTCATGAAAGAATTATTAGATCTGTTCAGATGGAGGCCGCTGGTTGTTGAAGAGGATTTCTCTGTGATAATAGAAGTGCATAGTCTGCCCCTCTATATGAGAATTAAGTTGTGATACCTGGCTGATCACAAAAACATCGCTTTCATTACCAGCAAGTCAACAAGATAACCTCAGACCTCAGAGTCTCAGACTATACCCATAGATACAGAAATGTCTCATCTCAAATGCACACATTCGGAGACACTTGCAAACAGCACCAGGATCTTGAGATTTATGGATGTTTTCTCTTGTGCAGGGAGGACGCCAATTCCGCACCGGAGGAGAGAGACAGACACACAGTTTTGTATGCATCTGTTTAATCGCTCCTATACACAGAACAGTAGCAAGATTATAATGCCTAATCTCCCTCCCTCGCCAGTTCTCTGTTCTTCTTCCTTATAAGTTTTTTTTCTAAAAATAAAATGGGGGGTATCTTATGGTACTTGTAGCTGTGGTAGTTTTTGGAAATAGCTAGTTTACCTTGTAACAGTTTTGTGATTGTAGACTCACTTCCCAGCAAGTTAAATTAGAAAGGATAATTTCGATGGTTCAAGAGTTTTCTTCCATGCAGGAAAAGAACTGCTTTCATTTTGCGTTATAATTGTGCTTTTCCCCCAATTTCATGGTTGGGTTGGATTTGCTGCTTCACACAATGGCATGCTGTGATGAGTGAAGGTATCCTTGGAAAGTGGCTTTCCAAAATGTAACCAAATAAGTCCTTTAAAAAAAAAAATTGAAGCAGATTAATTTTATTTGATTTCTCAATACCAGTTCTCATTCGAAATGAACTTGGCCTGAATTGTTCCTGGGAATGGGACTCAAAAAATTGATATTTCAATTTATCGATTACATACTCGCTCAGAGCATGATGGACTTGTATTGTTCTTCCTTGCCCAAAGCTTTCATGGACTCTTTTCATCTTTTGAAAAGAAAAAAACTTCTTTTTTTTAACGAACAAAGATAGCTAAATAAGTACACAATTTTCCACCAAACCTTACTGCCATGCCAACTCCGAGAGATTAGAATCTCTGGATAAACAAACATTATATACGTACTTTATACGCATCCAATTGTATCTAATGCTACTTATACAACAGCCAATCCCTGCATTTTAGGTCTTCTCTCTAATGGGTCTGGGGACGCTGCCTTCCTTTTGATTACAACGTTGTTGGTGTTCATCGCGATATCATTCCCACTGTCGGTGGAACTGTTTACGACTCTGCTAGGATAGACCAAAGACTTCAGAAGGTGAGGCTGAAGCTTCTTCAGGTCCGACAACTGAAGAGGCTTCAGAAGAAACTCCTCAGCTCCTTCTTCCAAGCACCTGTCGGCTCGATCAGACATTTTTGTCAAAAGTCATGAATGATCCCTGAGATGCTTCCTTTAAAAATTTTGGGATTTGACCCCTTTATTCTCGAGAAGGATTTACTAAAACGAGGAAAAGAGTTGCAGAAACTTACATGCTTATCCTAGAGGGTACATTCTCTGATGACATGACCACTACTGGTATGTCTTTCCAAGAAGATCCCTGCATGTGCATGCAAGACTTTCGCTTAGTCGAAAAAGAGCAAGACTTTGACAGAGAAATGCAATTTTCTGTTTTTTTTTGTTTGGTGTTTTGTTTTTTCCTTTATAGTACGTATATATATTTTATTATCTTCTGTAATTTTTTGCTTTAGTTTGTACCATACAATTTAGATAGAGATAAACACAATAAATAAACATTATGCTATTTAATGTTGTCCATGTAAAATTTTGGATGACATAAACTCTATAATACTGAGGTATCTCTTTCTAAATTGCATAGTACAATTTAAATAGAAAATTATAAAGGATCATGTTCTGTGCATATATATATATATATATATATATATATATATATATATATATATTATTCTCTTGCAAATGGCATAACCTAGAAATGGGGAACATAGTTAAGGGGAGGGAGGCGCGCGAGAGGGACCCAGTGATCTCACAAACTTTTGTGAAGAAGAGGGGTTTAATGTGTTTTTTTTAATCAGGGGTTTAATGTGTTTTAGTTGGAAAGAAAGTAAGTTAAACAATTATGGAGACAAATGATGGTGGTTGACCTTGACTCTCTTTAGTAAATCGTAGCCGCTCATCCCGGGCATCGAGTAGTCCGTCATGATCAGGTTTACTTTCAACCCCTGCAAAGTGTTCACATTACGAAGACATCTTTATCTTCTATGGAAGAATATAGGAGGAAGGCAAGACTTCTTGTCTCTTTCATACATTTATCAATAAGAACTGAAAACAACTGATGGAAGAAAATTATAGAAGTAATAAAGCAAACATTTGAAAAACAAATAAGAATAATAATGGGGATAATTTATATAGCAGTCTAAGATTAACCCAAATAAGAAAGCCATAAAATCGTTAAAAAACTTTTTAGTGAAAAAACTACCAAAATGAAATTCAAAGAATATATGATTAATGTTTGCATATATTTGCAAGAGCACATTTTGCAGTTGATGCGCGCATCTGCCATTTTGGGTGGCCAAGATTCTGCAGATACTTCAAATGTGTTCGATTGAAGGGCGTGATAAAAACTAAGCAAACTGGGTGTTCTTGGTGTCCTAACTCTTTTATCTAGATATCCTTAATTAATTTAAAAAAAATTAGAACAGCTTTGATCTCCAGTCACAATATTCTGGTGGTTAATTAGTCAGGCTCACTAGCTATGTCTGTACAGCCACTGAGAACCATGCAGGCAAAGATACAGGTTGTGTTTGTGTTGTAAAATGTTGGGTATGAGAATATGTGTTGGTATTGGGTTTAGTGAAAAGGTGAAGAGAGAGGTAATTTTTTATAGTTTTTGTAATTTTTTATATTTTTTTATGGGAGAGAGAGAGATTATATTGAAGTATTTTATTAGGAGAGAGATAAAATGTTGGAAATGTTGAGTTTTGCAAACACAGCATTTCATCAGAATCTTGGCAGAAAGCTGATAGGAAGGTTCTCTCTCTCTCTCTCTATATATATATATATATATATATATATATATATATTTGCATAAACAAGGTGGAACAATATATCATGTTACTATTTGTAGAAGTTTGTTTCCAGAAAGAACTTATTCTATAAGAAATCTTTCCCAATACTCAACCAAACAAAAGTTACAAAAGGGCTTAAACGTCAATGGCTTTTTATTCCTTTCCTTATGACGTTTTTCAATCTTACATAATCCAATAGCTGGAAGGATAGCGGAAACAAAAAACCAGAAAACCCACCTCTTGTTGTAGCGATCGGGTAGAAGTGGATGAAGCTGTAGACTCGCTCTCTTGGCTATCAAGCAGGCGCAGATATTCAAGAGCTTTATCCCCAGAATCCACCAAAGTCACTGCAGCAGCAGTTCAGGAATATCGATAGAGATTATAGTGTATATGTTGTCAGATTATCGTAATATATAGACCATAATTGAGACAAAATGTGCTTAAGACGCACACCCCACATAATTAAGAAGCAACGTACGTCGAATTAGATCTACATTCTGAGGAGTCTAAACGAAAAACATACAGTCTTGGAGATATAGAAGAAGGCGTGCAGGTTCAGATTGGTTCTTTTTCATGGATTCTGACATATTACCTTCGCATGAAGTTTCTTTGAAGAGCCTCTCCAAGAGCTTCCTCTCAGTGAGACTATCATCTACTGCTAGCACATGAAAATGCGGGTTTTGAGTTTGTTGGGTGCCTGAAACATCTGCCTGTAACTCCATTTGCAGACGATTGAAACCTAAAACGCTCTTCAGAATCTCAAGTTTCTTGCGGTTTGTTTCTTTCTACCAGAATAATGTTTTCTTTAGACAGAAGGTGCAAGGGGAATGAGAAGTGTGTGTCTGTTCCGTAGGTTTATTAAGTAGGTAAGGAATACGAAGCAAAAGACTTCTCTGCAAGATAAAAAAAAGGTCTATTAGGGACTAGGGTGTGTGTATGTGCGCAGCTCGCGTGCCTAGGTGTGCTTTTCATGCTATATCTCCTCCTAGATTCTCTACACCGCGTTGGTACAACTACCACTTTCCCTCTCTCTCTTCTTTTTTCTAAGTCTGGATTTTGTTTGATTGCCAAGGAAAATTCGGGCCCCATTTCCCTCATGATCACAATTGAAAGGAGTTGATTTTGAGTGTGAATTGGGTCAGATTAAAGACTTTGAAAAAGGTACCTAAACTAATTAAACTATTATTATTTCGGATAATATCTCTCCAGGTCCTCTACTTTTCTTTTCTTGTTCCCCTTTCCAATTTAAAATTCGCATTGCCTATGGACGTTGAGTTGAAATTTTTTTCATCCACCTAACAGATATCCTACACCCCTACCATCGATCCATCAGCTTAGCTAGCATGTACCTTTTTTCTGAATATAGGATGTGATACTTCATGTATGTTTTTAATAAGAAATTAAAGAACGGTTTTCTTCTTTCGAACTTTTTATGGCAGGTGAGATTTCGACTTAGAGTTTGTCTCAATTTCATAATCTTTTTTTAATGTTTCTTGTGGTTAATAGAAAGTGTAGCGAAAGATGGTGAGAAGTTGGCACTTCTTATATTAGTGTGATCACATGTATGTAGCTATCACATTAAAATAAACTTAATTTAGCTTTCGATGATATTTTTATATGTGCCCTTTAACTAAGAAAGCAAACCGCGTTGTTGAAATGTGTAGTTCCACATTACTAAGGTAATATGGGCATTTGTGCTCCCGGCTCAGTACCGGCGACCTTCGGGAAAGTGTTGAAATATGTAGTCTCACATTGCTTAAGTAATGTGGGCAAGTGAGTTTAGTGACTTATAAATAAGCCCTCCATGTAACATTTTAAAACATAAGTGAGAAATAATAAATTCAATTGGGTATTTCCATAATTAGATGTCTTATTTATCAAAGTTTAAATTTTTAGTTCTATCATGGGCATGTCCAATTTATATGAAAATTCAAAACCATTTACTAACTGATTAGTAACTATGACATCAATCAGTACTTCCACTTCAGCCTTCGAGGGTATTAGAAAATTTAGGAAATGATGCTAAGTACGAGTGACAGCAACTTAAAGGTAGTGCTTGCATATCAAATGTTTAGTTTATGAGAATTAATAAAAAAAGTAAAGTGATAGATAATTTGAGTATTTTTTATTATAATAAAAAAGATGAATTGGTGGGATAGATAAAGAGTATTTTATAATTATTTTATTAAGTCAAATGGGTCAAATATTTGGCATGCAAACACTTACTTCGTGAAAAATTTCCCTAGTTTCCCCGTCCCGGCCCCCTCTCCTTTCTTGTGCTTAACAAAATTGAAGAGTTGTAGATGTCTTCGTATTTCTGCTCTTCACTTCTTTCCTATACTCATCCTTTAGGTCAAAATTAGGTTACTTGTTGTATTTCCTCTAGAGGTGCCAAATGGATAAGGATCTTACAAAATTCTTCCCACAACTATTGGAGAGACACCATATTTATTAAAGAATGTATCCTAATTAATTCAGAGTCATTACTAGCTTGTCGATCCAACTTGGGTATTTCGATCGGCAATGTGGGCAATCATATTTTTCTACTTATTCGAGGACATAAAATATTATGTTCAAAGCATATACTAAATATAAGGAACCGGAAATTGGATGTTAATTTTGGGAAACCCAAATTGATTGCTAATTTTTTTTTAAAAAAAAAAGAAAATCCTAGTGAATTTACAAACAAAAAACAGATCAAATAGCTTTAGACCGGATCCTTAACCTCTTGTAGCTCTTAAACTACAATTAAGAACAATTTTAAAATTGGGACCACGATATTTGGAAGTGGCCCCAATCCTCATTAATAACGTAACATGGACTTATGGGTAGTTCAAGACAATAAAACAAATAAAGGCTTGGCTACACTGCTTTGGTTTCCAAGGGAAAAAAAAAAACACTGCTTTGGTGTTTTTATTTTCTTTTAATTTTTTTGTTATTATTCGAAAGAATGTGAGTTATGCACATTGAACAATATATAACCTATACATTGATGGAAGATGAATTTTTTCCTTTCCATAAAAGCCCATAATCGGAAGTCCAAATATAGTCGAGCCTAGGCTTGCTAGACTGGCGCGCAGGTGTCTTCCCGTCATGATAAGAGATCCATAAAAAGGCTTGTCGAAGAAGCTATATAAGGTGTAGCAGCCCACGTAAGCAATCATGATTACAGTCAAGATTGCTTACAGCTCTTGATTGACGGTTTAAAAGGTGAAAGGTAAGGATAAGGGGTAGGTCGGCTCAGTCAAATCAAGGGGGACAAGTCTGACAGAGTCGGCGCCTGGTGAACGATCTGATGGGACTGTTGAGATCTAGAGATGTAAGGACTTGGACTGTGGAAAAAGGTCTGCCCCCCAGGCCCATGACAGAAAGGAGGGAAAAGGAGGTACGCAATTCTCTTACTCTGAAAAAGAACCAGCAAATAAAAGATATCCAAAAAATGACGATTAACAAATGCATCGAAAAATTTACCTACGGATAGGACTTCGTGTCCTAGGTTGTCTTTTTTTCTTGTAGATGAAGGAATGAGCATTTAAGCCTTTTAACCAGTCTCAAGCGCTGGACTTCTAGCCCAGTTCCCTCAGATTCTTAGCCTAATAAACTTTGTGATAGGCCGACTAAATTTGGCTTCATCATACATGATATTGGTGTTGTAACCTTAGGCACTTAGAATTATCATATGCACTGAGATCCAAGATCTTGATCTACATAAAAAAAAATATACCCGATTATTAATCGAGTTGAACTCTAGATTTTATTTATGTTTCAATAGAATTCTGATCACATCAAAGTTATCCTCTTTATATTTTTCCAAGCATTTGAGACTGTGATCATTAGTTCTATTTTTCAATTTAACAATATTATGGAAAATAGATTAATTTTTTTTAAATGCTTTATTTATATTCATTTATTACCGTCAAGTTTTCGGTGAGACTATAATCGAATACTATTTAAAGGTGCACAAATCATTTTAATTTATTATCGGAATTAGATTATTCAATTTTAACACAGATAGAATTGGTCGATCGTGGATCCTCTGATTTTTTTTCAAGAAAGAGTTACATCATTAATTGGGTTCCTAACTCGTGGTTCCATCTAAATAAATCTTTCCGTGGGTCCTAATGTCCTATTTCCCTTCTGCACTAAAATCTCCTAAATTTCGAATCTATACACGTCAAGGGTGTTCAAAGAAGAAGAAATTTTTCCTTCGGAGGAGGTGTCACGCTTCAACTCGAGTGTGGGTCCAAACCGTTCTTGCCACGTGTTGGTTTCTCTATCCTACGTAAGCTTTCAGTCGTTCTCCTGAAAGAGAAAAGCAATGGGTCTAACGTGGGCGGCTGGGCGCACATCATGAATCTCCGGAGCACATCACTCTCATCTAGAATAGAACATCTCTCAAGCTTCATGCACGTAGAAAAATCCCTCCATTTTTTAAAGAAAATATCCAAATAAACAACAAGACAATTTTAATTCACCATATATTTAAAAAAATACAACAAAATTCCGGATTGCCCACCAATTTTCCTGTTGAATAATCTTAATTTACTCTCTCTCTCTCTCTCTCTATATATATATATATATATATATCTTTAATCATATGGTTGATATCTTAATTAATTATCTTTGTCTTGACCCATTTCCATAAAAAGAAGGTTGATCGTGAAAACACCCTATGCAATCTCTATAGAATCTTGCTTTTGTTGAAAAGAAGTAAAAGTGTGTTCGTTAGCCTTCTTTGTTCACCCTCTAGTGCATGTAACTGTTGATATGTAATGCTGATTTTGGCTAATAATCTTGGATATAAAGAGTACCAACCGACGTGTGGGGTCCCTTTTCACTAGGAACCAATATCTTCTCGACGAATATTAGGTCAGTCCAGAATCATTCATGAGATTTTCGTAGATCTAGCTGTTGGGTCCACTGGCATGATGGGAAGTTTTCCAAGGTTTACAACCCATGTTGTGAGAAATTTCCGAACGACAGGCTAGGGGTCCGTGACCATCCAAGTCTTGGTTTCTAGGTCAACTAAAGCACTTGGATATTTGGAAGCTCATTGCTTTTGGGCGTGGAGCAATAACAGTGCTACTGTTAAGAACTTTTCCCACGATAATAATGCCAATTACAATCACTTTGTGAAAAAATGTAGATTACAATCACTTTGTGGGACTGTAGATTGTAGTGGGATTTTGGAATGTTCCTGAGAGGGAGGCAAATCTATAGTGCTTATGCCCAAGATTTGTGCTTAATCCCACATTACTATATCTCTGACAAAGTTTATCAGCAATAGTAATTCAAAAGTCTATTGAGAATATTACTGTTTATGAATGTCGGATATTATGTGGAAAATATGAATTAATCCAAACTACAATCAAATAATTCTACGAGATAAAATGTGCAAAATAAATATAGAGTATCTTGATTCATCTAGGATCCATTCAAAGTTTAGGTAAGTTTCTCTAACATCGAAATAGGCTGCCGTATTAATTCCATCTTCTTCTTTTCCTCATCAGATCTATTTCATAGATTTCTGTTTTTTGTTGAGTTAAGAACACCCATTGCATCTAAATTGGGCTAGTATATAGAGGGTGTTGGAGATTTCTTTCGTTATTAATTAGAGTCTTAGAGACAAGAATCCCTAAAAGTCTTCATGCACGCTGATTCCCTTGCACGGAGAAATTAATGACGATATTGTTTAGAACAATCAAATTACATGAAACAAAAACCGTCCCGTGATTAATTTGCTGATCAAAGACTCTCTTTTTAAGTGGGACCCGATAAACAATTTCCACTACATGTGGTGTGGAACTCGTAAAATAAACCAAAAGAAAGGAGCAACTTTAAAATAAAGGAGAGGGAGAGAGAGGGAAGCTTTACATCCAATAAAGATTTTCTTTGTACCCTTTCATTGCTTTCACCTTAGTCACCCATGATTGCCATGATTGTCAAAGATATCATGCGTGAAAATCCACGAGTCCAACAAAGTCTGACTCTGGTACGGACCCACCAGCATCAATTCAGAGAACATCAATGTTTGGGTCAAAACAAAACCCACATGTTTTGGCTTTTCTGATGTTTTTTTTAGCTACAGATCCTTTGTTATGCCGACGTCCAGCGTAAAAAATCTTGTTTACACCTTATTATTAACACCCAGAAGGTGAATAGGTGTTTTTTTTATCTATTTAAAAATTAATAATAAATTTTAAAATTATTAAATCTAGATCTAAATAATTAATTAACAAACTAGACAGCAAAATATATAATAAAATAAATATCAATCACACAAGATAAAAGAATATTATATCACCAATATATCACTTTATTTTTAACTCTTCGGATGATGTCTTTATCTTTTCAAACTTTAAAAGACTCATTAATTTATTAAATACTTAACCAAACTTAAAATATAATTCAATTTAAATTTAAAATTTGACACAAAATTACTCTAACATTAAAACACTAACACAGTTATAATTAGTAGAATGTTGTTTGTCTTTTAACCAAGTTTTTCTGGACAGTGAATAAATGGAATAAGCCTTTCTCTCTTATCTTCTCTTCTCTTCTGTTTTCGTAGTTTGACAGTGAATAGAGACCTATAGTAGCAATCTCTTTTAATGTCTTCTTCTTTGGCGTTTTTTTTTCATAACCAAATTAAACCAAATAATATAAAATTATCTATAATAAAAGGCTGGATTTGGATTTTGCTAATATTAGATTTTAGATTTATTATTTTTGTTATTAGTTTGCATTGTTGTTTTTGTGTCTTTTAGTCCTTCGTTTTGTGTTTGAAAGTCTTGTTTGTTTTGAATGTAATCAAGGTATTTCTATGTCATAAATGATGCTTTTTTAATAAATTTTTTGAGTTACTGTCCTCTTTCTCTAAAAAAAAAAACAAAAAAAAGAGTTTCACGTCAAATAACGTTGTTTATACACTCGAGTCGACATGGGTGTTTGCGTATTCTCGGCTTCTCGCATGTCAAAGTGGAAGCAGCCCAACCACGAGGAGTAGTGCTCTTAGAAACTCTTCCTCCCAACCCGGCCAGACCCAAAAAAAGATACTGCAGCTACTGCTCGGAATGTATGGGCTTAATAGAGTCCGGAAACGAAAACGAACAATGCTATCCGAAGACCAACTTCTTGGTCCAAACTCCTATTGGACCTTTATCACGAAAGGCCCATATTAAAGCCCAAAACGAAAGGCCCATACCGCGAGTGTGCAGCACAGAATTTTTAACCACCTTTCATCGACCTCAGTCAATCTCAAACTCGAAGTGGGTTACGGGTACCTGTGTACTACTACCAGGCAGTAAATTACGAATACGACAGTAAAGGAAATGATCATATGTCAGCTTCCCTTCAATTCCCCAATCCGATAAGATCCTCTGTTCTCCTGTCTCCCTCTTCCGCTGCTTCTTCGAATCCAAGGTAAGATTCTTGTTCCCATCTGCTTTTCCTTCATTCTCTCGGGAAAGTCTTGTGTATCTTACTAAGTTTTCTTGTGCTCTGTTTGGCTGTCTAGAAACTAAGTAGGAGGAAGGAAATGATTGTTGAGATTAGACGACTTTTTAGCTCTCTCTCTCTCTCTCTCTCTTTTTCATTTATTTTTCAATTGCGTTGAGAATGTAACTGCTAACGAGAAAATCAGCTGCTTTTCTTGGCTTCACTTACTCACCTACCAGACAAAACGTTGGCTTTTAAATTTTATTAGCGTCTGGTATTAAGAGAATAACCTCTAGCTGCTTTTCTTGCCTTTGAGTATACTTGGACTGGAAACTAGTTTTAGTTAAACAATTGTTCACTCTTTCGTATAAATATGTGAACTTTTCATTTTGATCTGCATTGCTGTTTTGTGCGCGCAATACAGACATTTGGTTCCATAGAAAGTCTTGGGATAGCCTATGGCCTCGAGTATCTTTAGTACTCCTTGTAATCTCCAAGCAATTAAGGGTTGGATTGCAATTCCAAGTTCAATTGCGTTAAAACTGCAGTAAAGGTTCGTCCGCCAAGAACTGTGGTTGTTAGAGCAAGCGAAAGGCATGATCGACCAACTGAGAAGAGGGGGTTGAGTGATGCAGAATGCGAAGCCGCTGTCGTGGCTGGTAACGTACCAGAAGCTCCTCCCGTCCCTCCCAAGCCAGCAGCACCAGCCGGAACACCTGTGGTCCCTTCACTTGTGAGTATTGAAAGGAGAATGTTATTTTAATAATCTTGCTAGATAGTCTGAATAAATAGTGTTTGTGAAGTTAAAATTTTACCCTGAAATTTTAACATCATTACATTCTCATTCCCTCTCTTTCCTTTTTCTCTAACTTTTTTACTTTTTTACCAACTTTTTCACTTACTTTTTTTATTCTCTCTTTACTTTTTATCTAACTTTTTTACACTTTTTACTAACTTTTTTCACTTTTTCATTCTCTCTCTTCACTTTTTCACAAACCCTAAAATTTTACAAACACCAGTGCTGCGGGCAGCTTTCCAGGAAACACACTTATCACCCGCAAATTTTGTTTATCCACTGTTTATTCATGAAGGTTGGTATTGGTGCCAATCTCTGTCTCTCTCTTGTGTTTGTGTGTACTGCATACATATGTGCATTTATGGATAAACCTGTCTCAATGTGTATGCTATGAATATGCCGCTCCACACCACTTGCAGGTGAGGAGGACACACCTATTGGAGCGCCTGGATGTTACAGGCTTGGTTGGAGACATGGACTTGTAGAAGAGGTGATTTATTTCCAACTGATTTTACATCTGATGCACGACTAAATGATTGGCATTTATTTTTTCCATCAACAAGATTAATTTCCCAACATTATAACAACTAATTTCAAGGTTTTCTGGTGTATGGTCGACTAAAGCTGGTCTTTACCAAAGACTGAGATTTGGTGTAAACTGCCGTGATGTCAGTAGTTGATCTTATATTCGGTTGGTGGGACATTCTCATGGGCACTTAGGCTTTAAAAAGGTTGAGGCTATTGGTATGCCTTTTGGTAACACAAGGGTGCTTTGGCACTTTGTCAATTATGAAGGAGCATCTGCTTTTTAAGCAAATTTTATAAAGCAACTAGCAGCGGAACTTCGACTTCTTGTATTATTAAAAAGCTGCAACCCTCCAGAATTGGCCAAATTCCAGGACTTTCTCCATCCAAACAGCTCAAAATGTACAAGAACAAAAAGAAAAAATCTACTCTCATAATGAAATGCTAAATCAATAAGCTCAGTTTGTAAAAAAAAAGTGTTGGAAAAGGTATTAGAGTTTGTGAAAAAGTGATTGTGAAATGTTATTGAACCAACCAAAAAAAGAGAGGCAAAGTTAATCAATATCTACAATGAGCATTGAGTAACAATTGTCTAACCCAGGTTGCAAAGGCTCGAGATGTCGGTGTCAATAGTGTTGTGCTCTTCCCCAAAGTCCCGGATGCTCTGAAGGTTCTTATTCTCTCAGTTCCTTGGCTGATCGTTCCTTTTTTTCTTTGGATTCTTTTTGTTTTTTGTTTTTTTTAGGGGGGGTGATTCAGGATGCCTTTTGTTCTCTTCCATATTAATGACGATTGCCTTTTCGCTTGTAGTCTCCATCAGGTGATGAAGCATACAATGACAATAGTTTAGTGCCCCGAGCAATACGATTACTCAAGGATAAATACCCTGACCTTGTAAGTCTATGCAGCATTTAGTTTTTCAGGGCCATAGAAGGATTTTAAGTGTTCAGTTCATCTTTTTGTGGAATTATATCCTTATTTTTAATTTTTCAATCTGTCTTTCATCAGGTAATCTACACTGATGTTGCTTTGGATCCATACTCCTCCGATGGTCATGATGGTAAGACAAATGTATTTTATGTTTCAAATATTGTTGTCATGTTTAAAAGAAAAGTGTGGAGAATCTTCTCAGATGTTGTGCAAGAAGAATGAAGAGATCAATTTAATAAGACAATAACAAATGGTTTCTCGTGACATTATGATCCATCAATGTCTTAAGGCGGCTGGTGATGTAGTACATGCTCAATAACTTCTTATAATAAACTCTCAAGTTTCCAACAAAATTTGGACAATATTCTGATCAAGCTGATTCCATGGCCTACGTTTTTGTGCATTCTATCTGTTTATCTCACATGGTATTTAATAATTGTGAATGTCTATATGTTGTTGATACCCTGCAGGTGTTATATTGAACGATGAGACTGTCTATCAATTATGTAAGCATGCTGCTTCCCAGGTAATCTTGGTAGACTGTAATCTATTCCATATTCATAGCGTTTACAGTTTGTAAAAATACCAAACATTTCCATTGATATTTCAAACTAGATTGGAGACGCTATTGAGGTTTCTGAAGGTGCAATGGCCCATCACACGTATTGGGTTTTTTCATTTTTTAAGCCTTCTCATGCAGAAGCTTCACTGGGATTTCCTTGAATTGAGCAGAAAAGCATCTGATTTACTGGGTTTTTCCTCTTAGAAGTTGTCAAAAACTATGTCCAGGAGTTTTAAAGTTGGGTAAGATGGTTGGTCTAGTTAACTGCTTTAAGTCTGTGAAACCATGTACCTCTCTCCCAAGGCTCCTGATTAATTTACGTTATAATCTTGGGGAAAGGCACCAGTATTGAGCAACCTTGGCAAAGGTTTGTAATATTTACCGCAGTGGTGGTATGGACAATGTTTTCTTTGTGTTCCACTGCTATTACTTGACTACTTTCTCTTAATGTGCATTTTGTCTTAGTTACTTCTAAATACCAGGCCCGAGCTGGAGCTGATGTAGTCAGTCCCAGTGACATGATGGATGGGCATGTAGGAGCCATTTGAGATGCTTTGGATGCTGAAGGATTTCAAGATGTCTCAATAATGTCTTATACGGCAAAGTAATTTGATTCCATGATTTCACTTTTTTAGTTCCCTTTCAATTGCTGTTAACAACTATTTAGTTGTCTGTTATGCATACATAGTCCACATGTTTAGCCAAAACTCACAACTACATTTCAGGAGTTCTGGTTTTGATTCATACTAGCATCCAAGCATGACGCTGCAATTGATTTGTCTCAAATGAAATATGGTTTCTCTTTAATGACAAAATTCAATAGAAGAAAATCATGTGTGTTTAACTTCCAAATGGAGAAAGAAAAAACATTATACACATTTCTCTATGCAATAAACTGTAGACATCAGAGATAAAAATATGGAAATGCAGAGGATAACCAGAAATAAAAACTAAACTGTGTCTCTGTGTCTGTGTATGAGTGTCTGACACGAGACTCGAACACAAACTCACAGACACAGGATGTGAGAGAGAGAGAGAGAGAGAGAGAGAGAGAGAGCTAGAAGGTTACTTTTCAGTCCATCAAAGCACAGAAAGTCACACAAGATGTTTATGAAGTACATGAAAGTCGCATTAGGAACTTTTGAAAGTCACCTCTTGCTCAGAAATCGTGTGACAGTGCACCATTATGGAGCATCTGGAAATAATATGGAATACATAATTTGACTGGAATGATATCATTTTGATGTTTTCAGCAGTGGTAGGAGTTTTCCCTTAATTTACATTTTCCTCACTGACGTTGAGTCATTTGCACCCTATGGGCAAAGAAAACTTAATAGACCTTTAGCTTTTCAGTGACTTCTTTCCAGAGAAGGTGGGGTATTTGTTTGAATGCGAAAAATACAGATGGAAGCTGGCAATTTCCATGGGAAATCCAAATGCTTATCTAGTGGATTTTAGATTACTGTTTGACTAGTCGTATCTGGTTTTCTTATGTGGTTCATACCATGTGTGAGTCTGCATCCTGTTTCTAGGTTGAACAACCATTTGTTATAATCAACTCTTCGGGTAGTTGGATATCAGTTGCAGATGTTATCCCCTTCTATTTTTTCTGCTTTTGTGTTGGTCACTGTTCTAAGATGTCTGTTTCTATCATGTTGCTAACAGATTTGCAAGTTCATTTTATGGTCCATTTAGAGAAGCACTCGACTCAAATCCACGCTTTGGAGACAAAAAGACGTATGTAGTTGATTAATTTAAATTTTATGGTGATTTGTTATCTATGGTTCCGTTGCTCAGTTTTGCTTTTAATATGGAAAGAAAAGTTATCAGATGAATCCAGCCAACTACAGAGAGGCTCTGGTTGAGACCCACGAAGATGAGTCTGAAGGCGCTGATATACTCTTGGTTTGTATTTTTTTTTTACTCCTTTGTTGATCTTCAAAACATATTTGCTCAAGGCAGAAGCTCAGGCCATGCTGATTTTAACTTTGGTGACAGGTAAAACCTGGTCTTCCGTATTTGGATATTATAAGGCTTCTCCGGGATAACTCTTCTTTGCCAATTGCTGCATATCTAGTACTTTTTCTGTTTTTGTTTTTATTTTTGTCTTTGTTTTCTTGGTCTCTGAGCACTGCATTCACTTGCATTAACTTTTGTGATTCCAATAATTTTTATTAACCTTCCCTCCCGTGTCATCTTTGATTTCCCCCAGTCAGCTCAATTCTCATTCTTGACTTGAATTTCGTGCACTCTTCTTAACGCTTCAATGCAAATTCGCTTTAGGATTCTTGTCTACCTCTTGTCGTTCTTAATTTAGGACCCATGTAGTCTCTTTAGAACCAAATTTCTAATTGGCAGCAGATCATGATAGGTGGCATTTGCCCTCGAAACAAATGTGTATTAGCTTAAACTTTGAAGATATTCCTTTGTACCAACTTGTGGTGCAGAAAAACATAAAGATTGACAAAACAAGAACTTTCTTGTTAAGGAACTAGTCAATTGTTTCTTTAAAATGTTTCAATGCGTCTACAGTTGGAGAAGGATTTTGAATCCCATTTGTGATAAGAAATGGTCTCACCAGAATATGGTGCTGTGAAAATCAATAATTAGTATTAGCTTTTCCAGTAAACTCAGTGTCTTTGTTTCCCTCCAAATCATCCACATCAAGTAAAGGGGCAGCATTCCAAATGTGTACACTCCATGCTGTCCAAACCAACCTTTCTGCCAAAAAGCACATTAACCACCTTTTTGTCTTCTTTTTTCCAATCAAATGGAAGAAGGTTTTCTTTTGAATGTTCACTTTCTTTCTCTGTTAAGGAGAGGAGGGGGAAGTGGATGACAAGAGAGACATGGGAGTATATTTTATTGTGAAAATGACGTGTGTTCTTATCTTTTATACACAATTTTTGTTCTAAACTCTCCGCTTGTGAAGGACTTTGAAATAGGTAAGTAGCTCAATCTTTGTCATTCTAGAGGTATTTAAATGCTCGGAAATGCTTTCTCTAACTGTTTCCAGCAAGGCTGAGGACTGACATTCTTGCAACTTTTACCGTGTCAAATTCGGGTTCTGATGGAATACAGAGCTATCCATGCACCATTCCTGAATTACTGGATTGATGCATAACTATGGCTCTGTCTGTTGTGGACTACATGCCTCAATACTGCATCAACGCACTCAAAATGACAGATGGTTTTCTTGGTTTAAATGTCGATGCCTATTCTTATACATCCTTTTGGGTAGTCAACCCGTATGGCCAATGTACCATGTCTGTTAGCCCACATGAATACGGTATTCTTCTTGTTTGTGTAAAACAAAAAGAGGGGTACTTGTGCAGGTATTAGTATTAATTAGCAACAGAAAACTTTTCCACAATGTCGTTGCAAAGATGTAGGATTCTAATGACCATCCTCAGATTTTGTTTGTTTGGTGACTAGCACCCACACCACTACTGTCCTTTTTACTCTTCGATATTTCGAACTGCCCACTCCTCTTCAGAGTGTTTGTCCAGATTTTGCCTTAATGAACTCATCTTTTGGGTGAGTACTGAGATTTATTGGTTTCAGGTTTCAGGTGAGTACTCAATGATCAAGGCTGTTGGGGTTCTGAAAATGATTGACGAAGAAAAGGTAATGATGGAGTCACTTATGTGTCTCCGACGTGCTGGTGCCGACATCATCCTTACATATTTTGCTGTACAAGCTGCTAGATCTTTATGTGGTGAGAAGAGGTGAGACTTTATGACAGAAAATAGGTAATTTTTTTTCTCTGCGGAAACCTTGAAAACCTGAATCGTTCGTGACGTGAAAGTTGTACTGAGATTGAGAATTAGATGCTTAAAATTTTAATTTTGACTTGTGTTCCTCTAATGTAATGAAGGTGCTTGAATCAGAGTAGTCCTGGAGTTCAAACTCAGTACAAATGCACCTATGTGCATGTTTTGTTCTGCTAGATGCTGACTTACGCTTCTGCTTCTCTTTATTTCATAGATTTTTTTTCTGGCACAGGATAGTTGGCGCTTTCTAGTTGTTAAAACTTGAAGAAACAGAATGGTGGGGATATAGGTTAAGTCCATTGCTCTCATGCCACCGTAAGCATGCAAGGTTAGATGCGAGATCCTTGTGAGCGGCAATGATTGGTTTAAGAGTCGCCATCACTCAGGAGATCCCCAATGTAATGAAACATAGGCTTGGAGATTCACACCTTGGAAAACCGGCTTGCCAAGTGGAGGTGCCTCCAACCTTATATAAAGACATACACCTACTATTTTAAGACTTAACACCCACTTTGCTCGAGGACTATGGGACTTCTATTCACTTAACTGGGGTCGTGCCCGTTCCACTGAAACCATGGCCGCACCTTCTATTACTCGAATTAGGGTTGTGATCGTACCACCGGATCTATGACCGGCCACTCCGTAGGCGTGGCAGCAGCTTAGCACAGGGGCCTACAACCGGCTATGATATCATTTGTAATGATTCCGCATAGATTTGGAGATTCACACCTTGAAAACTTACTTGCCAATTGTAGAGGTGCTTCCAAGCTTATATAAAAACATTCCACTGTTACACTCAACCATGTCTCTATCATCGCTAGTGATATTTTTCATTATGAATGATTAACTTGGAGAAACAAGCTTCACTTTCCTAGTGCATCAAAACCGTAATGACCAAGACCTTGATGCTTATAAATGAAGAGATCGACGAATCCTTACCATTGAGCAGACTGATGAAATGGATTTACTATCACTTGTAATACAATCAACAACAACAATCTAATAGTTACATTGGGATCTAGATTCTAGAGGCAGAGTCCACTTGTTCTTTGCTCCTCCATCCCATCAGACCAAAATTCATAGAGTACGCAAGGCACGAAGAACTCTGCGTGACTTGCTCCCGTCCGTTCCAAAAGATGCAGCTGACTCACTGGCATCAATCATCCATGCTCGTTGAGGTATCTTTCTGCAATGGTGGCATGAGTCGCTGCGCCTAGAGGAAGAACATCTTCGTCGATGATGAAGTAGGGTGAGTGGCCTGTGTGTATCGAACCCAAGGTTTCATTCCTTATGCCTATGTAGAAGAAGCCTGCAGGGATCATCTGAGAGTAGAAGGAAAAGTCCTCTGCACCCATCACTGGTGGGACAACCCTGAAATTCTTCGGACCCACCAAACCTATAGCCACCTTCCGCACATGCTCGTACATCTTCTCATCGTTTACGGTGGGGGGATATATGGTGGACTCTTTCTCAAAGAAGTCAACCACAGCCGAGCATCTGTATACGTTGGCCTGGTCCACAATTACCTGTTCGCAATCATGGCAATTTGTTTGTTATCTCCAGTTGGTTCAAGATGATCACGTCCAGATTCCTTTTTAATTCTGTATAAAATTTCTTTTGTCCCCAATCAACAGAGGAAACGGTTATGATCTTTCTGGTGCCAAACAAAAAGGTTAGGAACAAGGCAGGTCCCCCACGGGGGGGGGGGGGGGGGGGAGAGCAATCATGGTCGTATATTTAGCGGACAAGGTAGAAAGTTCTTGTCGTATTTGGGAGAGTGCTGGGAAATCAATTGTAGTTCGGAAGACAAACCTCTGCTATTCTTTGAAGAAGCTGGTAAAAGCTTGCGTTGGAGAAAGCCCTGAAAGTACCACCAAGGACAACTGTGTCCGGGATCATGTCAAGGTTGTTACCTCCATTAAACGATGTTACCGACACAACCTGGTGAAAAGAAAGTGAACAGCTCAGTTCAACAAAGTCTTACTACATGTGCCTGCTGGGAGTGAGTGTGTCGTGGCAAATACCAGGGAAATGGTACTCTAGTGAGACGCACCTGCGAGTCCAATGGATTTGATTCGCGGGACACAATACCCTGTAAGCTGATAACTGCAGCCGAGGCTGCCAAAATTGGGTCAACAGAGTGGTGGGGGTTCCCAGCGCCGCCCCTTTTGCCACTGATCACGGCTCTAAAAAAGCCGCAGCCAGCTAGCAACGGACCAGGTCTTGACCCGATGGTGGCCGTAGGATGCATATGGGATACATGGGCTGCAAATATAGCCTCCACATTTTCCAGAGCTCCGTCCCCAATCATCCTTTTTGCACCATTCCCTGCCTCTTCTGCTGGCTGAAAGAGCAGCACGACAGTTCCCTGTTATGGCAACCATACGACATTGTTAAGCTAGGAAGCTTAGCAGTAGTACATCTTAAACAAAAAATTCCCAACAAAAAGGAAGCTAGATTATTTGATTGGAATATACCAATGTTCCAACCAGTTCCCTCGCCCAGTTATATAAATAAGTTTTTATATCGCACTGGTGTTGGAAAGGACGAGAATCATATTCTTATACATAGCCAATGGATTCCTTCCCTTTAAAAATTATTTCCCAGGGATCAGAACACATGCCATTTGACTCGCATGCTTTCAAGTTTCATCCTTGCAAGACAAAAAACATTGTCTAGATTCTCGAACAACATGAACTACAACGGTTCTTTTATTATTAATAATATTGTCGAATGAAGTTAAAGTTCATCTCTAGCGGTCTCTTGAGCCTCAAATATAACAAATCTCAGCAGGACTTGTTTCAGGACAGTTATACTTTAAACGACACCGATTTATAAGATAAATTGAAGCATTGCATGCACATTTAGATAAACTTAAGCAATCCTTATTTTCTTCGTCACCCTTACTTTTCCACTCGGTTTTTAAGAGGCAAAAATGAGATGGGTACCACATGGGAAGAGGAAAATAATTTTAGTCTCCTAAAAGACATGGGGCATGCAATAAAGAAGAGAATATTTTCAGCTACCAGCATGTGAGCAAATAAGAATAATTATTCCTAGTAACCCCATCACGAACAATTATGCCACAAATAGAGAGTGGAAAAAGAAAAAGCAAAAAAAAAAAAACTAGATTCTGCTTAAGGACCAACATGCGAGAGGTTCTATCATTCATGATTCGATATTTAATTATTGATTTCCCCATTTTATTCTTTTTTATGGTGGATTACCACCTCCTTTATCAAAGAACATGTGTGATGATATTATTTTAATTTTTCTCGAAAATTTTATTTGATTGGAAAGACACTAGAATAGGCAAAGAATAAGGTACAAATGGCAATCAGGTAAAACCAAACATGGAAAAGCATGACCTAAAAAATACCCATTATTCTCACATCCCAAATCCAACAAGACAGCCACAATGGTGTCGCATTATAACCAGAAATGACAGGAATAAAACTTCTTCCCTGTTCACATCAGCCCAACTCAACAGGGAATCTTAATGACTTGTAAGGGCTGTGTTTGTTAGACGATGTTGTCCATAAAACGTGACCCCCTTTATAGAAGTGTGACATGCTTGAGTTCTGGGTTGTAAAATACTGCACAATCAAAAGGGGGAGAAACGAAAAGCGAAGGGACAAATGCTCTTCGTACAGTTTCCTCACATCAATTCCTTTCCCATAAAAGCTACTTCCACCTCGCACGATCAAATTTTTGGAGAAGAAATTCAAACTTCTGGGGCGTCCTTATTTTCTCCTCTTACACCTTATATAAGATCCCATCTATTCACACATATATATACACAAAAACATACACAATCGTATATACATACATTTAAAGGTGTAGAGATACTATAAGTGAGTGAATTTCTACAAAGAATTCTGCTGTATATTAACAAGCTACTGACTTCGTTTGTTTGAGAATTTTCATTTATTTGTCATCGCAGGCCTGCTCCAGTGTGGTTAGGCAAACAAGTTCAATTATCTACTGAATGAATATCATAACCAGCTTAAGTAAGAATCACAGTGGTGTGATACGCTAGCTGTCTGAAGTTTACATGTGCGTTGGGTGGGCTCATTCCGGTGACCAACCACACAGGCTTTCTCATCGTTGCCTAAAAAAATTCATTTATCTATTTCTCTCTGCCCGTAGACGTGAGCATGGTAGGCCGGCAGGTGCAATTTTCTTAACCAGTGGCAAGCAGGCATAAAGACTGGAACAGCACAAATGGGGATGGAGCCAGTGTGTTCGTTTCAACAGTTGAAGGATTTCATATCCCAAATATCAAAATTGGGCAATCATCTATCCTTTAAGGAAATGCTAAAGTTCCCATTGTGTTTACACTCTTTTCTTGGTGGACTGTCGTCCACAGAAAATTCAACCCCACTTAAAGGTAGTGTACCAACCGATCCACACCTGACCTCACAAAAAATTAACTTACTATTTACTACACAGCTACTTTTTCTGAAGAAAAAGTAAATGAAAAATAAATTATTATCCTAATGATGAGAAATATGGGATATTAATTTCAAGTTTTCGATAATTAGATAAGCCACCCCTAGAGGATTTAATTACTATATTTTATTTTTTTCATCAGAAGAAATCGTGAAAATAAACCAACATTACGAAAAGCAGACCTACAGATTAACGAGGCCGAGGCCAAACCTTCAAAAGATGCTCGCGACTCTTCAAGATCTTGGCGGCGCCGATAAGCATGGCAACGTGTGCATCATGCCCGCAAGCGTGCATTTTGCCGGCAACTTTGCTTTTGTGCTCCCATTCAACAGCTTCCTGCAACTACTTCTAAATTAGTCCCCTTATTTTAGGATAACACTCTCATGCTGACCACAAATTTAGTGCAGCCGGAAAGGTACGCAAAGAAATACCTGAGCACAACGGTTCAATGGAATTATGGAGCGGAGAGTAATTATTTGGGCTAACGCTAAAAGATGAAGAGCAGAGTCATTTGGTCCCTCCAAAAAATCTCAGCCCCAATGCAAGTACAACTTTTTGCTTCGGGATTTGAGCAATACTATAATCTAACACGTGATGTCTGAGATTACTAGAATTATATTCATGTGCAATATCGAAGTCTTTTGTCGTTAAGTATATAAGTATTAAATTATATTCGGAATGATATCGGATCGTGATCGTGTCTGTATTAAAAAAAGATAATTATAATTTTACGAAATTTACCTGATTCATATACAAATTTATTTTACTTCATACGCTATGGTGAGAATTCGAAATGAAATCTTGGGATTGACTGACTCCAAGTAATCCGAATTGAGGAAAAGAAGTAGAAAAACGAAAGAAACTAAAGAACAGAAAAAACGAACCTGAATTGGGAGTGCGTCCATGTCAGCTCTGATAGCCACAAACGGCGGGCTGCCGGTTCCGATCCAAGCCCGTATACCCGTCTTCGCTAACGGGTACTTGTAGCTAATCTCCATGCGGTCCAACTCGTCTCGGATCAACCTGCTGGTCTCGAACTCTTCGAAAGCGAGCTCCGGGTTGGCGTGGATCCTCCTCCTTAGGCTCCTGATCCACTCCGCCGTCTCCGGCCGTCTCGCTAAGCCCAATACCTCCTCCGAGCAGGCCTTCGTCCAGACCTCGCAGCCCGAAGGCAATAGAGTCTGAGAGGAAGCGGCCGCTGATCGGCCCGTCCGGTTCTTTTGAGCCGCCGAAGGCTTGGGAGCGATGCAGCAGCTGGGGTCGAAGAACGACCGGTCGTCGTCGGTGGTCATTATTGACTCCCCGAATGGAATTATGGAATCCAAAACGACCATAGAGATTGCGAACAAGAAAAGAAGTTTGTGCAAATCCATTTTCAGAGATGAAGAGAGAGAGAAAAAAGGAGAGTTGCGCAGAGAGAGAGAGAGCAGTGCAGAAGAGAGAAATAAGAGGAAGAAAGAAAATGTTGACAGGAGAATTTGAACACGTGGGGGAAAAGGGATTGGAGAACCGGGAGGGGTATTATAGCACGTGGGGGAAAATGTCGTGTAGGAGGTGGTAAATGGAAGGACCTGTTTCAGTTTGATTGAGGCGTCGAGTCGCAGTCTCTGGGCCCCGACCACTTTTTTTGGCGCGCTTTCCCATGAAAAGTATTGACTGTTCTCTTCGTTTTCTTCCCTGAATTATATATCTTATTATAGAAAACAGGTTGGCTAAAAAGTAAAAGTATCGTTTTCAAGGATCAAAACTCTCGTGTTCTTATCCCGTACTTGGATCCGGAGTCTTGTTTATGAGGGGGGAATTAATATTATCTTATTTTTAATATTTATTACCTTTTTAATCAATTATTAATATATTATTTTCAATAATTAAACTTTTCTGAAAAAACTGATGGAGAAAACTAACATGAAGAATTTTATTTTATTTTTGTAAGGAATAGGAGTAGGGGGGCGACCATAAGAGATCACATTCCTTGTAAGTGTTGGATGGAACTATAACTACTACATTTAAGAGGGTGTTCGATTGAGTTGTGTTTTAAAAATTTTGTGTGTTTTGAAAATTTTTAGGTGATGTTAACTTTATTGGTATGCGTGTTGTAGTTATTTTTATGTAGTGTTAAAAATGATGTTTGGTTGTAGAATTTTTTGTGTTGTGAGGATTTTAAAAAATCCTGAGAATACTGGTATGCGTGTTGTAGTTATTTTTGTGTAGTGTTAAAAATGATGTTTGTTTGTAGAATTTTTTGTGTTGTGAGGATTTTAAAAAATCCTGATAATACTAGTTAAAAGAACAGGCCCTAAGAAAGGGACTTCACCACAATCCCTTAAAATTGCAATTAAAAAATGTTAGAGAGGTTTGATGTTCCAGGGATCTACATCTCCACCTTCGCTATAAGGTGGTTCCTTTACAAGATGGGCTACCACATGGTTCATTAGTTGCACTTATTTATTAAAAAAATTGTTCAAAGAATTTATGAAAAAAATCCTAGAAGTAGATATTCTTTCAATTGAAATTTCATAAGAATTTTGGAAGAAGATCACCTAGGTTTGTTACAACGAGAATCTTATATAATTTGTTATCCAAATTGAATCATATAATTTGAAAAGAAATAAACACAACAAATATTAAATACATCAAAGCTTATACTGCCACAATGTTTAATTAATACAAGTAGTATTAAATAGCGTATATCGTACATAATGTATTTGTTTCTCTCTAAATTATACGGTACAATTCAGACAAACAATTATAAAAGGTCTTGAGCCATGCTCATATCCATCCGGTTTCCTATATTGTACATATGTAACTTTCATATATTGTGTTATCTGTGCCAACGCTTGAGCAAAAAAAATATAAATGATTTATAAATTTTCTCAAGTTCACTATTTTGAACTTCATATCATTTCAACAAGAGCAAATAAAAAGATCTAATCATCACAAGAAGAATAAATGCCAATTGAATGAGAGTTTTATAAGCATTAAGTAAAAGGGTTTTTTCCTTGCTAAAAGGGTGAGCCAATTCTTTTTCAGTTACTTGTTATTGCTGAATTTAAGACAATATATATATGTTGAATGGCGTCTGCCACCAGGTGCATTAAAAAAAACACCCTTAAATTTACAATTTACATGAGACTGATTAGTATAACGTGTTGACGGTCTTGAAAGAGAATTTTTAATTAAGGATAATGTCATAGTTAGCCATTTAAATATGTGAGTAAAATCAATCTCGCTACTTTAATTATAAAAATTGTAATTTACGTTCTCTAATTTTTGAAAATCAACAATGTACGTCCTCCGTTCAAATAAGCTGGTAAGTCGGCGAAAAAATATACAAAATGACCGATATGTCACTCCCAAACAAAATTACTAAAAATATTAAAAACTTTATTAAAAATAATTTTTTTAGAAAATGTAATATAATTTAAATAAAACTATTGAAACTCTATTTCAATAATCTATTTATTTCTCAAATTTTTATTTATGTTTTTAAATTTTGTCATGAAGGGGCATTTCGATCATTTTACATAATTTTCCGTTTGACTTAACGAGTAATTTGGATGAGGAATAGGTTGATGATTTTCGAAAGTTAGAGGACGTAAATCACCATTTTCATAGTTAAGGGAGAGAGATTGATTTTGTCTCATACTTAGGGGGCGTACTCTGACTACCGCTTCTAATTAAATAGGTGTTGCTTGTCGGAGCTGCACCCAACTCACACTATCAGCAGGCCGGTGGGAGCGAGAAGTTTATAATATGTTTGGTGTTGCTTTGATCACGTATAATGTCAATTCCTTAAACTTCATTGTACCAGCTCACGATCTACTATAAGGGTAAATCTGACAAGGTATATCCGAGCTTGGGGGATGTTCATTTTGAAGAAATTTGTAGGATTCTGATAAAATTGTGAATGTTTAGGTGATGTTAGAGTTATATTGACATGTGTGCAAAAGTTGTTAAAAGTGATTGATTTTGTAAAAAAAAAAATGTGTTGTATTGGAATACGTATGTTTTGTAATATTTGAATTGTAAAAAAAATAAAATGCAAATCCTAAAAAATATGGTAAACCAACGTCACATTGAATTCTATCTTTTGACATAACCCTAAAAGTTAGAGACAATTTTTTTTTTTAATTTAACCCTTATTTTTTAACACTTTTTACATTGGCCCCGAAAATTATATATTACTGTACTTTGCCCTCCAAAAGCTGAATCTCAGCTTGGCCTCAGGTAGTAGGGCCTAAATAATTCACAAATAATAAATAATTGTTAGCAATTTATTATTCATTCTATATGACATTAATCTTGAGAATAATAATATTTTAGTGAGATTTACATAATAAGAGAAATCCGCATGTGAATTTTTTTATTAAAGTAATCACATCGTACTCATGTTTAATTAAATATAATAGATTAATAATTATACCTAATAGAATCAATAAAAAAAAAACAGGCTGTGCAACCATGCGAGTGTAGTAGTTGGTGAGGTAGGAGGAAAATAAACAGTATTAAATTTTTTTTATTGAATTATACTGTACGGACTATACAATAATTTATATAAGGAAAATAATTGAAAAAAAAAACCATACGGATCGGACAAAAAAAAACGAAACGACACTATTTTCTGAACATTTAAAGTAAATATAAAGTGAGTCACGGTGGAAAGGATAAGTTTATGGTTAATCGTCGTCGACAAGCCTTAGGGGACGATTGACGTTTGGCTACGAATGGGTAATCGATCACGGACGACAAGATCACAATCACAAGACAATCTTAGGTGACATGAAAGTGACACCTTATTTGGTTTTCTATTTTTTTTTTTACTTTTTAAGGCAAATGGATAAAAAAAAATCTTGTTATTTTCACCACAAGATTATAACAGTGTACACCATTTTCGTTTATGTAAAATGCTGTAGACATATCGTGGAGAATAAACATATGAATGGGTCGTTGTTTGCAATTAGAGGCGTAACCAGCGAGGGCGATGGGGCGCCCCCATCGCCTGAAAATGTACAAAGAATTTTTTTTATTTTTTTATATGGGTAGCCTCCGCCCACCCCCATAGACCTAGTCCGCCCCCCGTTAGGCGCCCAGGCCCCCAGTCCCAAAGACCCAGCCCATTCCCCTGCTTTAAAAATATATATATATAAGGGTGAAACACTGAAACAACCCTGCGTAATTCAGCCTCCCCTCCCCCATTTTCAATTTTACCCTCTTTCTCACTCTCACTCTCACTTTGCTTTCCCTCCCGACGCCAGCCTCCGTCCGACCGTCTCTGTCTACTCCTCACTCTGCCGCCACAGAACACCAGCCTCTAGCCCTCTGCCTCTCTCACGCCGGCTCTCTCTCTCCCTCTCTGCCCTCTCCGTCCCTCTCTCCTCCTCCACAACCGCAACTCTCTCTCTCTCTCTCTCTCTCCAACCTCCAGGTACTCTCTCAAGTCTCAACTCAACTCTCTCTAGTTTATTTTTCGATTAGTGTTGAAATTTATTTTAATTTTTGCTTGATAATGTGATGAAATTTGATTAGGAATTTAGGATTGGGATCTGGAAAGGCAAAGCCACATACTGCAATTGAAAGAAGAGGAAGGGTCTCACTCTCAGCTCAGGTACTGTGTTTAAGTTGTCAATTGAGATTTGGGTGATCGGTCGTTGAATTTGTTGTTGCTGAAATTGAATTTATTCTTGCTGGATATATAGAATCTGTTTGTGAATATGTAGAATTTATTGTTATCAAGTTATTTTTGCTGCAATCTACAGGGGATGATATGTGAATTTATAGAATTTGATGCAATTGAATTTATTGTTACTGAATCTATAAAATCTGTTTGTGAATATATAGAATTTATTGTCATCAATTTATTGTTGCTACAATCTATAGAATTTGTTTGTGAATTTGTTTGAGTCTATAGAAATTTGATGCAATTGAAATATTAAAAGTTAATTTGATTGATTTTATTTCAAATACTCTCCAACTAACTATGCATTTGATTATATATATATAAACACACATTTAAGCTATGTAAGTGGTTGTACTTCAAGATTTGCAGTCACATACTAATAGATCTTTCCAATTCTCACAACACGAGACCCAATATTTGACTCCCATATTTGTTTGTACAAGCAATATTTCCATAGATTTGAAGAGAACAAAAATTGCAAAGGAAACATGTACATTAATACTTTCTTCCAGACCTGGTTTCGTGTTCTTTGTTCTTTTCTGATATATAACTAGTACTGAAGACCCGACACAAAGGAGGTTTACTTCTACGACATTAAGTATTTGCTGTTTGATGAGCTTAGTTGTCTTAGAGTAATTTGTGGGCCTTTCTTCAGGTCGTTATATTCCGCGTACTAAATGATTGTCACAAAGAGGAACTCATGTATTTTCCTAGGGAAGATGCATGAATTATCCCAGAAATCTGGCTTCTAGAATAGCATTACCAAATGCCTTATTCGAGTGTTCCCTAAGCATATATATAGTTGAGTCTGCAAACTTTCATCATTGCGTATTTCTTAGAAATCAATCTGGCTTCATCTAGACCATGTATTCTTGAGGGTTCCTCTGCCTTCAATGAACTACTTGGGAGAAGTTATAGTTAGTTTGCAATAATAGTTCATGTGTTGTGTACGCACCAGTCAATTAGTGGCCTGATAGATTTATAAGGATCATTATCCTCTCAATTTTAATATGTACATGATTCTTTAGTTGGTGCAACTATCTGAACTCAACTTGATGTTGTCTTTCTTTAAGAGTTTGCCCCTCTTCCCATTGAATCCTGGTTCCGTCACAGTTTGCAATCATACTAATCATATGAATGGCTAAATAGTAAAAAATGTGATATTTGTTTTTTAAACGTGATGAAATCTCTCGTATTTTGACATTGAATTTTCCTTAAAACCACGTGTTAAAAATTTTATTCATAGAAAAAGTTCAATATATCTGTCTACGAGTTTAAACGGCAAAATAGCGTACAGCTGTATTAACGAGCTAGATCAGATTGGCTTTGCTTGAAACACGTGTCCCCCCTGCCATTTCAGATTGGCCCAGACAGGGGAGCAGTACGGGCAGGTCGTGTCAGTTTGAAACTTTACGGGATCTGTTTGTTTCTGTTTTTTTCCTTGAATTTTCTCAATAGATGCCTTGAATCTCTCTTATTACTGGGGATTTCATCAAAATTTTGACTCTCCCTGGATTTTCGGGTCTCCATCTTCTTTTGATCGGTTCTTTTTCCTGGATATTCGGGTTTCCCTCAAAGTTTAGACGTGCTTCTTTCCATTTGCCTAGAAAAAAACAGAGAAAGAAATAGGATGTAATAGGGGAAGCATTGGGTCCGTGAGTCGACAGTGAGTTATTGCACGTTAGCAACTGGTTTCTGTGGTCCAGTGCGGTTTGATTGGGAGCTAGCCTCCAAAACCTGGCAGTGGCAGTTACCGGCAGAAACTACAAAAACCACGGACTTCAGTTTTGTTTTCTCTCTCCCTCGTGTCGATTAAGTTAATGAACCCTGAATAAACATGGGTAGTCTAGAAGGTACTGAGAGGAATGCTTGTGTTAAACAACGTGGCCCAAGCCAATGTTAGTAACCAAGGGCTGTTCGGTTATATAGTATTTTGAGGATTTTTTGTGTTTTGAAAATTTTTATGTGATGTTAACTTTATTGGTATGCGTGTTGTAGTTATTTTTATGTAGGGTTAAAAATGATGTTTGGTTATAAATATTTTGTATTCAAAAAAATCTTAAAAAATTTTTGTGGCCTAACAGACTCCAAGTGAAACTACAACTAGTTTGTTATTTTTATATTAGAATTTTCAATAATTTTTTATTCAAATTATGTGATGTAATTTAGAAAATATAAAATATTATCAATATAAAATTTCAAACAATATTATAAACCTATAATTGAATCTAATTTTTAATTTATCTCTTTCTTAATGAAATGCATGATACAATTAGAATAAAAAATTAAAATAAAAATTATATAAAATTCTAGTCCCTCCTCTCGTCTGTACAAATCTAATTTTGTCTTTGACTCATCTTCAGTGGATGACCTGTTTAGATAAGACATTCGGCTGATAAAGATCTTGTCTTTCTCTTAAGCCTAGGCAGTAAGCACTGGTGGCTTATAAAAGAAGACCGCATGGAAATCAGTTAATGGGAGTACTTTTTCTTTACAGCAAGTTACAACAGGTCAAAATAACCGGCAGGATATTACGGGTTGTTTGTTTTCCCAAAATTTTGGGGTTCGAAATTTCCAACAAAACAAACACACTTCAAAATTTTTAACTTTTACACATACACTCTACTTTTCACAAACCCCAATAAATCTCAATAAAGTAAAGATTCCCAAAATTTCGGGAATATTCTCCGAAATTTCCACAAACAAACACCCCCTATATTAGGATAAGCAGTGGCGGATCCAGGATTTTAGTTAAGGGGGGGCAAATTCCTAAAGCAAAATGACGTCTCAAAAAATTTTCCTGCGTAATGCAAAAATGACAATTCACAAATTCAATTTCAATTTTAACAAATGACAAATCGTGTTTTGCAAACGCAGCCACTCCATTCCTGCTCTAGACACAACTGTTGGTCATTAAGTGGCACAATTGAGCATGTAAGTCCAGGTCCCAACATGCCATTCCAATCAGGTTATGCGCAAAATCAACAATGATGTATGCTTTGTCTTGGACTAGAGGTGAAATGTCAGTTGTGAGATTCTTGTATTGTACTTAGAAAAAGAAGAAGAAGAGATTCTTGTATTGAATTACTAGTAGAAAGTTGCCATATCCATATACAATCAATTTGGTTGGCCCATGCACTGCACTTGACCTTCACAACACACGAGTGATAAGGACCGAATGGTTTACACTCATCCCTGTACCTGGAGGCTGGAAGACAAAGACAACATAAAAAAGCTTTATGGAAATATAAAAATGTGGCTAGCGCTCCTTCCGGTCGTTACATGCTCGGCACCATAGATGGCCCAAAAACAAATCATGCCATGTTGCAACTGATCTTGAGTATTGACTCAAATAGCTAGAATTACAACAGGAATTTACTTACATCTCTTGTCGAGGTCTTATGCAAGGAATAAACTGCTTGAGAAGCAACCTGACAGAACAAGCAATACATGGAACATATATTAAGAATTTCAAGTATAATTGCTCAGACGCACTCCAAACATCAGACTTAAGAGACATTCCTGATTTTACCTTCAAAGCCACAAATAGGAAATCCATATCAGCTCCCTTCTTCCGGGCTCCAAATGGAGGATTCATTACAACAGTATCAACAATTTGACCTGAATAAGTGATCACAAAAATAAGAGGAACAAATTATTCAAGAAATGTTAAATCATGAAGTGAACAGCTATGTCTGATGAAACTCTAATGTTAAAAACTTCTGCCTTCCTTAATGCATCCACAGAAATATATTATCAATGACAGGCTCAGATGTCGTCAGTAGAAACTGTAAGAGAGCTGATCCACCAATTACCCTAGTGCCCCGTTTTTCAACTTTTTTTAAGTATATATACCTCAAACCATCCTAACCCCAAAAAAAAACCAAAATAGGTAAGGCGGGGAGGGAGATACTCCAACACTAGCTGTACACACATAATAACTAGCTCCCCAAATTCAAATTTACCTAACTGCTACAATAATTTCTCAGACATTGGACACTGGAAGTTGCTGCCATTCATGCTTCTTGTGAACATAAACATTCACAAGGCACCTCCATCCCGAACTCATCTTCAGAAAAACAAACTATGCGAGGTGAAACCTATAACGGGCCATGCTATACAGTTGAAATATATCTGCTCACTTCCAAACTGTCTGGCAAAGTTTCTCATGGTTCAAGATTGCTGTTAATTGCTAGATGACAACTATCGTCTATGAGATACATAAGTGATAAAAAAAGATGAGAAAAAGCAATTATACATAGTTGATATATGGGGTTAGGTTTATGAATCCAGAATTAAAATCTCGGCTAAGACTTAAAAGCGAAAATGAATATGAGAAACCAGAAATGAAAAACAAGGAGAACCATGGTACTCACTCTGCATCCAAAAGTGTTGCTGCAGCACCCAATGTCCCACAACCACAACCGAAATCGACCACTACCTTGTTGCTCACATCCCCAAATGAATTATTGGCCTGATATGTTTCAATCATGTCAGACGTCAAAACGAAAAGGTACTACAACAACAATGTGATTCCATAATGTTGAATCCGTCAACAATCACAGGAAAAAAGGCCGCTTTTGGCATTACGCACACAATTAACAGCCTTGCGATTAGCCCGGCTGCCCGGGTAAACGCAACTTCAAAATAGCGAAGTAATAAGTGGCTTCTTAGCTTTAGAATTAAAGAGATTGTAAAATTGCTTAATTTACCAGCCGACAAGAATTATCGACAAAGACCAAAATCAGAAAACGAATAATACGAATGGAGAAACGGATAGTTGAAGCAAAAGAGTCAGAGACAGGGAAAGAACACGACAGTAAGAGCGCTAAGAAAAATTAGGGGGAGCGAGAGATTGTTACAGTGAAAAGCATGCGAGAGGCAATGTGAGATCCAGTTGGGTATTGCTCCAGCTCCACCTGCGGCGGTGAAATTCACACAGGATCATCAGGAAGCGACTCTAAAACTGCTATGCACGCAAAATCACACCGTTGTCGTTTCGTAGAGAGGGAAAGAGAGAGAAACCTTGGGGTTGGAGAACTGTTGAAGATCATCGTCCGGGGAGGCTGAGAATCTGAGATGGAGACTTGGAGAGGCTGGCTGGAGAGTCCTCTGAGAGGCCGATACCCCTTCCTAAGGGGGGCGGCCAATATTAAAAAAATAAAAAATAAAAAAAAGTATGAGAGATTTTTCAGTCGCTAGATCCGCCTCTGAGGATAAGAGAAACTACTATATACTCTCAGTAAAACAGTAAAAAATGGCCGGACATAATAGAGCGCCACAACCAGGATATATCAAGGGTATGTTTGAGGGTGAAAATTTTGAGTATTAGAATGTTAGAAATATTATAAAGTAAAAATATGTTATGAGAGTTGGTGAAAAAATAAAGAGAAATTTTTTAATAAGTATTATAATAATAAAAAATTATGTGGTGAATTTTTTATGATTAAATCTAAATTTTTGGGCTCAAATATCTGAACCACAAAAATACTCGAAGTCGCATCAGTTAATGGTAGGACACTTGCAGGGTCGCTGGTCTCCACAGGTAAATGTGGAAGCGCAAACAGAGAGGATCCCAAGGGCTGAATAGTAAATTCAGACCCAAAAGGTACAAAATAAATCTAGGGTGGGTAGGTAGGCATGCCTTGATCTTCCACCAATATAAACAGTCCATGAACACTTATTTTTTATTTTTTTGATAATGAAAAAAAACCACCAAAATAAACTCTGGTAATGCATAGATAAATTTTAGAGAATTAGTGCAGATCTATTCACACTCGTAACTCCCACTTTAATAGGTTACAAAACTTATAACCCGTATGTCTAATCCACATAAATACAGATTCACTCTGTCCATTAGAGAATGCTGTCATGGATTTGAACAAATGTCCACTAGAGAAGGCAGAAAAAAAATTGTCCATGTCTTTGTACCCCATGAGAACATATCGGATATTTTATTCTAGAGGGGCAGTGCCACCTACTAGCTGTATTTGGCCGCCTCCTGGGACCTGGTCTTCTTGATTTGTCATTAAGCGAGTCCTAATTTCACTATCCAAATTGCTGGCCGAGACTGGTCGCCGATTGCTCAAATGCTTGTGCTGGCGGCTCCAGTAAAGAGACCTTGTGGTCCATCATGAAAGAGAGATGACTTTCATGTGGCCTTGTTAACAAAGAATAGATTGCACATTAAGGAGGGTGCACAAGATAATGAACCCAAATCCCTTTTGAATCATCAAATTTGCTTCCTCCTGTCCCCCCAAGAGGATTTTCTTTCCCCTGAATTCCTAGATAAGACTATCCTCTTTGTGAATAGCTATCAGGTGCAGGAAATGACATCAACAAAAAGGGCTTTATCTCTAGAAGATAAGTATTGGACTCTCTCTGGGCCCAAAGAGCAAGACTCCCTTACTTTATGCACAAGATTCAGCGAAAAATAGCCCCCATAGTCAAATAACACCCCAATATTTCTGTTAAATTCAAAGAAAAATTGGGCAATTCAGACAACTTGTTTATCAAATGGGTCGCTTGCACTAATTTCTTAGGAAACATCGCCATCACCCTTTTACTATCCATGTAATATAATACAAGTTCTCTCTTTAAACGCTTACTAACTTATCGTTTCGACGACAGTTGTTCAATCAAATTGCATTGGGGCCGACTAGATATTTTTATTATTCGTGTTGCCTCTAGAAAAAGAAAAGGAAACAATTCCAAGATACAAAAATCACCATATAATGGGTGCATTCAACAATTAAAGCGTGTCAAAGAGATTAATACCTCAGGATTGTTGCACTTTCTCGTGAGTGATGCTAAATATCCTTTCATATTATATCTGGACCTTCTAGAAATAAGCCCTTCGATTATTGGACTTTTGCTGCATCTCGAACCAATCTCAGGCCCCGGAGCTATTTCTTGTGCATGGGCCGAAGATTACATACCCATCAGGAATTATTCTGTGGGCCATAATCTTTACTAGGGGATCGTTAGAAAAGTCTTTCATGGGGCCTCCGCTCTTTGTTGCAAGTTACAAGTTACAGTCACAACCACAATCCTTATCCATTTCCCGTTACAAGTTACTGTCAAATGGGACCATAACTCCAAGGTTGACTGGCCGTTATGACCTGAAAAACCCGCTCTTTGTTTTTCCCAACTACCACTTACAAAACAGGGGCTAAAACCCTGAAACTCATAGCGAAGATGCCTCATCCCAACAACAGTACATACACCACAGTACCACACCCAGTTTCAGTAAACATCGTACTCTCGGGCTTATTGAGTGGCATATAGGATTTGCATTTTGTCATTATTTGAGGCCTAAACCTAAGTAAATGGCTGAGATATTCGGAGGAGGAGGAGCTGAGAGGAAGGTGATGGTAGCCATTGATGAGAGCGACAACAGTCACTACGCTCTCATGTGGGTGCTTGAAAATCTCAAAGAATCAATAACGAAGTCTCCCCTCGTGATCTTCATGGCTCAGCCTCCGACCAAAAGTAGTTACACCTTCGCCGCGTCTCTTGGGTCTTCTCGGATGTACTGCCCTGTTTAAGCCAGTTAAGTTCCTCAAGGTCTTTGGCTCTCTTTATATGTTTTCTAGTGTTCCTATATTAGAAGATGGGACACATGATGAATTTAGGGCCTTCTTCGACCCTGTATCAACCCCTTATATTACTGATGGGACTATCTGTATTTATATGCTGACGGGAACGGTACAATTTTATTCAAGATGCTGGAGTTTCTATTAACAAGTTATATATGTCTGTGTATTGCAGCTCCAGAGTTTGTTAATTCTGTCAACGAAAATAATAAGAAGCTTACATTGGCTTTTCTGGAGAAAGCTAAGGAGATTTGTGCTAGTCATGGGGTACGTCACCAAATTTCATTCCTCTCTCTAACAAACGTTGGGTCACTAGGCACTAGCAATTTGCTTATTTTTGCATTGATTTCGGTTGCCATGGCGATTATAGCAGCACAGGGTATTAGGCAGAGTAAGATGGGCATATCCATTTAGTCTCAAAGACTTAAAGAGAGGGTAATTTGTGATATCATATAAGGCCTTGTCCAAAGTTGGATGGAGCTCTGGAAACATTCTGGAGTTTCGTTGTGCGTTGCTATTCTTGTAACAGAGAATTGAGTATCTTGGTGGCACTGTCCTATTGGCTATTAGTTCAGGTAGTGGGGTTTGCGACTGCCCCTTTTCCATTACGGAAGTTGCTCATTTCCTTTATCAGCAATAAGAGGTCAGCTATAAATATGAGCAGAAACGATGACTTTGTAATTCAATTCCTGTAGTAACAATCCAATCGTTGAAACCTCTATATAATACATGAACCCTCTTCATTCCTTGTATCTTTGTAAAGCCTTCCCTCGGCCCTTTGCTACAATCGGAAACACTGCTTCCTATCTTTTTAGTGATTTTTATTTCACCATTGGAACGGTTAGCACTAGCTCTCGGTATATTATTTTCCGTTTGCTTCATAGGTTGTCACCATTTACACATAATGATTTGCGTCTCAAAATGTGACCATATGTCTCCCTTCTTTCTTTTTCTCTCTTTTATTTTTTGACAGCCTTTTTACAAACATATGGCTTATTTGTTAACATTGATTTCCAAAAGGGTTGGAGTCTGAGGGAACTATTGGTTTGGTCTGCTGATATTGTCTGATGCTAACCATTGAGCTGATGTAGGCTTTCAGAACTACTTTAGCTAGTATGGGCATCAATGACTAAGTGTAAGACCCATGGCAGTCCAGAACTGATCATATTAGGTTCCTAATAGCCTAGTGTAAACTACTTCTTAATTGTCCCGGTGTAAAAGGCAGTGACATGTGAAATTCATCTTAGGTGACTTGAGCGCCGAAATTCATTCTTAGAAGTTTCCATTTCAAATTTTCACTTCTTACTATTGTTTTATGGTTCGGTCTCTCCTCTTAATGTCTATTATTATGTTTATCGGGTAGAATGCGAATCCTTTTACTCTACATTAAGTGTATCTAAGTTTCTTTTTCACTGCAACACAAGAATCCTGGATCATCATTCATGCAGGTTTGGAAAGATGATGGAATAATAGTTGTAGGAAGAATAAATATCACAGCAGTTTCTGTGCCATGTGTTCTCACTTGGCTTTTTCTTACCATCAGATAATCCATTTGCCCCAAGTTGGTCAACGGGAATGGCATAAGCCATATACAAATTAATTTGTCACCTCACGAACTCAGTCTAATAAATCTGATTAGTGGATTTGAGAAGTTAGTTACTTTGGATATCAGTCAGTGATAGTCATGCTTGAGAGCTCACATTTTCCGATGCAAACATGCAATTTCCTATTGTTTCCTCTTTTAAAGCACACCCATGCTGAGATTGTGTGGTTTATTGATGTTGCTTTTGTAGGTAAATGCGGAGACACTTACAGAGGTTGGGGATCCTAGTACAGCCATATGTAATGCAGTTCAAAAGTTCAACATCAACTTGCTTGTTTTGGGTGAGCGTGGCCTTGGAAAATTGAAAAGGTTAGTTCGAAACCTGATAAAATAGTGAAGTGGTTAATGATACAATAAGTATCCATATAGACAAATGAACCCCATGTTTACAACTCATGATGATGTATCTAAATAAAACTGCACGTCCAAAACCAGTCGATGGTAACATCTCAATGTTAAGATCATGTAAACATGGGTTTAGATACATCAGACACCATAAGCACACACTCTAGCTAATGTAGGATTTTCTGTCTTTGTTCATATTAATTTTAATGCGCTAAAAAATTTGTTAGGAACTGCTTAACTTGAAGTTTATAGCTAGAGGGAAATTCTTCCCTATTTCACTTGAGTAACAGTAAACAGGACATAAATCTTTCCCCTATGATGTAACTTGTAGTAGCAAAGTGCAGTAGAAACATTGCATAGTTGCCTTGCATACTTGTGACGTCTGTTGAATATTATTTGAGACCTACCTTGAGGAGCCAAAGAATACTTTATTCCACGTGCACATGCAAGTGATGCTTTGTTAACTTCTATATAACGCAACTGGCATATGGTTTTTCCGATCCATATATTCTGCAAGCTCAATCTTTGCCCTTCTTAGTTTAGGTTCTTATACAAATTGGTGAGGGCTAGTGCTCTACTCTCTGCATAGTGCATGATATCAGATTGGCAATTGGAATATGCTTTCCATGACACAGGGCTCTTCTGGGGAGCGTGAGCAGCTACTGTGTTCAGAATGCAAAGTGTCCTGTCCTTGTTGTGAAGAAACCTTAGCTGCAAGTGTGCTACATTCTCGATATAGAGTTCATTCATGACAGAGTTCACAGAAATGTTTGATACGGTTTGTAATGGAAGTTGAACTGCGGAATCATGACAACGTGTATTGTGTGGGATTTTGTTTAGCAAAAAAAAAAGAGTATTGTGTGGGATTTGTTTAAATAGCTAGTCACTCTCGATGTTCTATAGATGCTGTCAATTTTCAGAATCAGAAATTTCGATCGCGCTGCATTTTAATTTACTTGGTTTCGAGGAGAAAAATGACTGCGAGATAGCAAGAACAGTGATATCTAGAATATAGGAGACGCTGTTGATTATCGAGATATAAGGCCCTTTTTTAATTTGACGTATTTTTTAACTATAGAAGCAATCCCACTTCAATTGGGGCAATGGTGCTACTCAACGTGGCTTGTAAGGAAAAAAGGTAACCTTCTAAATTACTGATGTCCACCGTTCAGTAGCACAAACAGCATAAACATTTGATAACTGAGGCAAGTTGAAAGTTGATAGATGTTTATGTGTTTTGGACAAATGAGTGTAGCATGAGGCAACTAACAAGAAAGACGTAAAGCCAATTGTCAGAACAGGACACTAGGACCCATGTGGAGTTTTGCCACAAAAAAGCTCCTAAAAAAGTTGTGAACCTATGCTCTGCTCTATAGTCTATACAAACGTTCGCTTCTCATTCGCATGTACTGAAACAGTCAAACCTTAGGGCCATTTCCTAGTTCGACTGTTTGAGATAACTCATCACAGAGTTCGCTGAAACGTTATACAATTCAGGATGTAAATGCAGAGTCAGAATACTGTCGGAGGTCTGGAATGTGTTTAATTTCAGATATTAAGTCTAATGTTCTGTAAACGCAGTGGCAAAGCCGTAGCTAGAAGATAGAAGAAGCAGCGTTTAATTTACCATTTATCAATGTCACGCAGAAAAAGGAGTGATACTTCATACATTGCACAAGCAATGGCTTGAACCCTTTTTTTTTTTAATTTCATACCGATGGACCACTTCTATGGCCTAAAGTTTCAGTCATGCGCCATATAATCCCACAAAGTAAAGAGGAAACAAGTATTATCACTTGAAATAATGGTTTAGAATGGCTGCCAATCGAACTCCAGCTTGAGCCAACCGCGTATTGACTATTGGCAACCAGGAGAGGAAATATTCATCTGCAAATAGATCCCATACGATGCACTTATACTGAAGAACAAATGAAGCGCACAACTGATGAACTCGCAAGTATTTTCTTGTTACCTTTCAAAACTAAACCTTCGGCAGCACCTTTGTAACGACCCAAGGACAAGCACTAGCCACATCTGTGCTTTGACTTCAAAATGACTAGTCAAGGTTGCTTTTGAAGCCTCTTGGATCATTATAAAGCCCAGTTCAACCTAGTAAGGTCCCAATGTGGGACTTGACTCTTATAGAACCAATCACTCATTCATTCTCTTCTCTCACTCCATGTGAGATTCGGGGATCACAATAGTATACTCACAAAAGAAATATATTCCAACAATCCAACATTTCAAGTTTGATTCTGATGGTATCAGAGCATAGGTTTGTGATTCTGTAGACTCTTAGGAAGATTTTGATTGAAGTCCGAACATTGGTTTTGATATGTGGTAACTCCATTGATTTTTAGAAGGATTTTGATTGAAATCAGATTATAACTTTAAATTTGGAAGAGATTCAAATCTTGGTCATTCTATTACAGATAAGAGCTAAAGTTATGGGCTTGTTTTGAGGATTTTGATGTTGATCATAGTCTAGGCTTGCATATAGTATGAGTTTAGGTTTTAGGCTTGAATTGTGTTAAAAAAAAATTATGAGGTGATTTTGTATGATCAGAGTGCGCAACAGAAGCATGAATAATTTGTGATTTGGTTTGTTAACAGATTTATTCTTTGTGGAAGGTGTCGCAAATTTCGGGGACGAAATTTCTTTTAAGGAGGGGAGATTGTAATATCCCGTCCCGAAAAATGTGTAAGTGATTAATTTGAATTTTAATGAATAGATAGTGTTTAATCTTGTGTTTGATTTTTGGATAGAGGTTTAATTGTATTTTTGAATTTAAAGGTGCTGATATGGAGATGTGATCTATATTTGAATTTAAAGGTTTGAATAAAGATTTGATCTTGAGTTCGAATTTAAGGGTTTGAATAAAGATTTGATCTTGAGTTTGAATTTAAAGGTTTGAATAAAGATTTGATCTTGAGTTTGAATTTAAGGGTTTGAATAAAGATTTGATCTTGAGTTTGAATTTAAAGGTTTGAATAAAGATTTGATCTTGAGTTCGAATTTAAAGGTTTGAATAAAGATTTGATCTTGAGTTTGAATTTAAAAGTGTCGGATAGAGGTATGTTTGAATTTTAAAGTTGCAGAGATTGAACTTAATAAATAGTTGCAGAGATCAAGGTTAATAAATAGTTGCAGAGAATGTATATTGGAGACCAAAAAAATTGGGATTGAGGTTGTGCTATTAGTTTCTGAGAGATTGTTCGGCAATTATTGGAAAAGTTTTAAGGATTGATTAAGCGTTTGATGTAAGTGGTTCTTCAATGAGATTTTGAACTTGCACTGTATTTTATATGGTTTTGATGTAAGTGGTTCTTCAATGAGATTTTGAACTTGCACCGTATTTTTATATGGTTTTGATGTAAGTGGTTCTTCAATGAGATTTTGAACTTGCACTGTATTTTATATGGTTTTGATGTAAGTGGTTCTTCAATGAGATTTTGAACTTGCACTGTATTTTATATGGTTTTGATGTAAGTGGTTCTTCAATGAGATTTTGAACTTGCACTGTATTTTATATGGTTTTGATGTAAGTGGTTCTTCAATGAGATCTTGAACTTGCACTGTATTTTATATGGTTTTGATGTAAGTTGTTCTTCAATGAGATTTTGAACTTGCACTGTATTTTATATGGTTTTGATGTAAGTGGTTCTTTAATGAGATTTTGAACTTGCACTGCATTTTATATGGTTTTGATGTAAGTGGTTCTTCAATGAGATTTTGAACGTGCATCGTATTTTATATGGTTTTGATGTATTATTTGGGAGAATTGAACAAATTTTTGGTAAAATGAGATTGTTGAGATTTTCGTAAAACTCAATTGAAATATTTATAACTTGTTTGGTGAGTATGCTGTGAAAATTATCCTTGCGCTGGTGATATATCTCTATGGTCTTTGTGGCCAATTTATCCTTGTGGTCTGTGTGGCCAATTTGATACCCTTCGTGGTATTTGGAGGTCTTTGTGGCCTAATATTTTGAGGTCTGTGTGGCCTGGAGGTCTGTGTGGCCTGATGTTCGAAGGTCTTTGTGGCCTGGAGGTCTGTGTGACCATTGGTGATTTCCCTATATTGCGTGGCCTTGGATATTTTTGTTACAAACTGATATTTTTGGATTCGGTATGGCTCACAATGTTTTATTTTGGATTTCGGCTATTGTGATAAAATTGTCTTTTCCCCAACCCTCATTGACTTACTACTTACTGAGCTAGTCGTAGCTCACCCCTTATTTTCATATTTTCCAGAGTTGACGGAATTAGAGAAATTCGAGGAGCTTCAGAGATATTTGTGTTTCGAAGGCGTGTTTTCAAGAGTACATTTGAAGATTAATGTTGGAGAATTCAATATTGTATTATTTTGGGAGATCATCGATATTGGAAATATCGGATATGCTAATATAAATTTTTGGGCTCGGATTGATATTTTTGGGCTTTTTACGGTTTATGAATATTTTGTTGAGGTTGTACAAAATTAGTTTTGAAATATTGGGGCCTAGATAAATGATTATTCATGGTGGCAAAGCCTAATTTTATACGAAAATCTGTCTGTATGGAGTTTGGGCCCGGGGTGTTACAACCTTTGTATGCCCAGTCACAGGCAGCTTGGATGCCTTCAGATGCGTATCTGCATAGAACTAAACTCTTTATCTGTATCTATAACAGCCGTGGGATGCTGTTCCGGTGATCAAGACATGCTTAATATATGATCTAGCCTAAGTTTCTTTATAGAGAGACAAAAAAACTTCAGAAGCAAGGATCAATGAAAAGAACTACGTCCCATTGTCAGTAAATTGAAACAGAAAAGTGGCAGGAAAGTAACTGGGAACAATGTATCCGTCTCTGCAAATCCACATCTGGTTGCGATTATGACAATTAGAACAGGAAAGAATACAAATCAAGTGCGAGATGACGTCTAAAGCTACATTTTCTAAGAGCAAAAGATGATCTCAGGCAGAAGAGGTGGCTTTTAGGAAACTAGGTTCATGAAAAATGTAAAATTTAGCACCTTAATTACTGAACCAATGAACAGGGGTTGTGAAACATACACGTCTGCACATGTTGTATCAGTGAAGTTGCAGCTCTCCCAGTCCTTAACTTGATCTGCCCATTCCGTCTGTATTTATAATAAATTAGAAATAACATTGAAAACGCATTAGGGTCGATTATAACGTATAATGAAATACCAAGGACTAAGTCTAATAATTCAATAAAAACCCCCCAAATAGGCTACCGTAATATTCTTCTGAATTGCATCGATCATGTCATCCACATTTGAATTATAGTACCTTTCTTCTGCTGTCTCTATTATGTTGTCGTCCCAAATCTGTATGCATAAGTATGAGGCGTAGAGTTCATTCACAAGGCAGCTCTTTGTAGAAGGCAGATAAATTAAGCTGGCTACAGTAGACTCACCTGGTGAAGATTTGGTTTCTCGTGTACCAGTGAACTTCAATCGTATTGCCTCCCTTGTCTGAAGCAAATCCCGCGTGTAGAGGCTGTGACAAAAACAGTACTCTAGTTTAGGACTCACAAAATTTCATGTTGGTGATGATCACGCAGAAAATCCAGACATATTAGGCATAATATACATATACCTACTCGCGTATATTGTGTGGTACCTGATGAAGGGAAAGGATTGCCTCCAAAGGCAATCCCGTCCAAAGGCCGAAAGGCACGGTCGGGATTGCCTTTGGAGGCAATCCTTTTCCCCTGATGAATGTCTCCCATGAAATGAGAGTAAAAGAGAAGTGCTTCGGTGAGGTTATCTGATATGGTGACAGTAAATTCATATTAGAAACGCTATTTGGCCAGCATAGTTTCGTTAGCAACAGAACATCCATAAGAGGTGCGCTTTATATAGTGAAAAGAACCCAATAACGCGATTGGACTAAATATTTTAGTTTTTGGTTCAAGAATTTACACGAACTCCTCTTATTGCTGCCAATGGTTAACAGCTGCTTGGTGTAATTTTGGACTGCCCCTGCAACGCACCTCCCCTGCTCTCCATTGTCATCCTTGCAATCACCTGAAGAGTAAACGACTGTTTACAATGACACAAATCTGGTCCACTTAACGTGGTGCATCCTACATCATTAAGATCTCAAAACGTGTCTATAATATTATTGTGATACTAAATTAGCCAGTCTTACGGTCTAGTTCAAACTTCAAAGAAGGATTACAGTTTTTAACCTCTCCTACCCATTTCATAGACAATGAAAGAAAGAGAAAAGGGAATTGGGGCAGCAACAGAGACTGGAAACTCACTCTCGAACTTGTAGTTGCAAACATCAGGGGTATTCACGTAGTGAAGGGGACTTGACCAGTGATAAAGAAACTTGACCTGATCTGCCCATGAACACACTTCCCAAGTCATTCTCTGCAGATTTTGGAAGCAGCTCTTGCACTATATCCGCTGCTGCCTTGTTCATGCGCGACTGTTTATCATGATACAAAAACACCCACATGGCATAAAAATGATTGAGGCGTGACACGCACTCTCAGAAAGAGAGAGAGAGAGAGAGAGATGGTTAAGGACCTGAGCAATATTACAAACTATGTAATGTCCATCAATTCCCCAAGCATCAGTAACCGGGAATAGAAGCATCAGTGCCACAATAGCTATCATCAGGACTCTGCAGCACTCCATCCGCCTTCCCTTCAAAGCCATAAAAGCTACTACATGATGTACTGACGTTTTCATATATAGCGCAGCAAAGAACTCGGAAAGGAAACTACAACTGTGGATGGGTGGTGTGAACTGTGTGAGTAACCAGCGTTATGGCGTGTAACGTTGTCGTCGTACAGAAACCGATTTTTGTTTTGTAAACGCTGTATATATGTCTGTCAGGCGTCAGCTCATCATGACATTGACATACGCACCATCTCAATGTTGGAAGCGAAAGAGATGGCTGAAACGAATCTGATTCACATTGAGATCACTTTTTTTTTTTTTATTTCTTGGCAAATTGGGTGGAGGCGGAGAGATTCAAACGCCGGATCAGGACCGGAGGAGATGTCAACCGAGCCAAAAGCTCGCTGACCACAATTAGATCACTTAATTTGACTATAAAGAACATTCCTAGCCCTAGGGCTGTGAGGGGCTCATAGTGTAACGGGCTTATATGGGATTCCAGATATGTATGATTCACAATCTTCACGCTTGGTTCCACCACCTGCCTCTCCCAAATTTCTGACCACCTCGTTCCCGAATTGTCTGACGTCATCATCACCGTCATGAAAGCCTCCGAATGTCCCACCCTGCCCCTCTCAGTCGGAGAATGTTTCCTATATGCGTCTTCGCCAGTTGACACGTATTGTTCTTTATTTCTCTCACCGCCTCCTCGTACGCGTGTAACCGCAGCGAATCGGTGCCACGAAAGGACCCCGGTGGGTACTTATTGAAATACTGGTCGAACTCGGGGACCCCGATGGCATTCCTCAACCCGGTCCGAGACGCTGCCGAGTCGTAGAGGACGCTTCCGGATCGTAGAACTCGACCAACTCCTCGATCATCCCCGAGTCGAGCATGTCGTCGACTCGCTTTGACAAGTACTCGAACAAGGGATCAGTTATTATGCGAAGCAGTACCGTGTGAAGCTGAGTGAAGCTGCGGTGTGGATTAAAATGAATTAAACCAACGGTGGAAATCCAGCCACCTCAATTATTGAAGACCCGCCCGAAAATACCCGAATTCCCACTCGACCCGCTGGACTTAAAAAATCTCATCTTCCTTATAAATCTCGTCGTTGCACAGCCACCGTCTGAAACGAAATCGAAACACCTTCAGGGATGAAGCTAAAAGTCTCTACAAGTTACAGCAACACAATCTCATGGATATTCATCTATGGGGTTAAAAACTAATTAGCTGCATGCAGGGGAATTGAACTATAGAAACTTAGCTCTCCTTTGTATTTGCCTTTCCTTCCATCTGTCTTCATGTCGTGATTCCAACAAAAGTCAGGAAAGACTCATCTTCCATTCAAACTGCTTTTTGCATTCCTTTTTCTGCAAAAGATATTCACTATGAAGCTTGCTATCGGAAAGAAAAGAGAAAGGATAGATTTTACCAGGACCATTTTCGTCCTGCAAGTTCACATGTCCAAGACAAATGCATTCTCTGTTAAACTCAATCCCACTGCAACAAAACAGCTTGAGAATTCACTTCCATGGTGTAAGATTTTGAAAGAGAAGAAAGGAAAAAAAAAGAGAAAGAACGATAGTCTGCGAGAATGCTGTTGTATATTCGTTGTTGAGAGAAAAACAGAGGACATACAGTATATATAACGTTAAGAAAGAATCATCTATCCTACCTAAGAACTTGCTAACAAATGAAATATATACACGTAGGAAAGAGAAATAGAAAAAGTAGCTAAGAGAGGTGGAAAGAGGTTCGGCAGCTGCATGTGTAGGCTGTAAGACATGGCTTTCGAACAGCCATTAGCAAGCGCAGGAGTTGGTGATCTGGACGCTTAGCTTTGAAGACGAAGTTCCTCTCGCAAATTCATTTCCACATCAAGAAGAAAGCACGGTCGACTACGCTCCAGACCATACTGAGATGGCTGAGCAACGATTTCAAGATCTGAACGATGAAGAAGAAGACCTGGGCATCGTAAAATTTCGGCTGTTTTGGTTTCACAGGTGGGTGGGCGAGATTTTCAAGGGTCGGGTGGGATTCTGTGTTGAAGGGTCGCGGATATTCATTAAATGACATGGAACGATCTCCACTGTTTCGTTCGCTTGTTTTTAATCTCTATCGTTACTTCACAGTGCTTCACACGTTACTGCTTCGCATAATAACCGAACCCCTCGGACAAGACCATGAACGACACGTCCACCCAGAGGAAACAACAGTTGTACCTCAGCTCGGACGAGACCGAGTGCGACCCGTCGAAGACATTCGCGTCAGGATTGAACCGGTCCACCACCAGCGCATGTATGAAGGAGTTGGACTGTTGGACCCACCCGCGATGAGGGGCAGCTTCCTTCTAGAAGCGATGTCGGTGATGATGGAGCCGGCGAGCTGGGGGAACTCGGAGGGGTTTAGATTGCCGTCTTCCGCTTCGACATCTCCGAGAAGGTGGTGGGTGACTAATCGTCCACGTCATGGGGGCCACCGGCACCGGAAAAACCAAGCTCTCCATCGAACTCGCCACCCGCTTCCATGCCGAGATCATCAACTCCGACAAAATGCAAGTCTACAGAGGCCTCGACATCACCACGAACAAAGTCTGTCTTCACGAGCGACGCGGCGTCACCCACCACCTTCTCGGAGATGTCGACGCGGAAGACGGCGAGCTAAACCCCTCCAATTTCCGCCAGCTCGCCGCTCCGTCATCACCGACATCGCTTCTAGAAGGAAGCTGCCCCTCATCGCGGGTGGGTCCAACAGTCCAACTCCTTCATACATGCGCTGGTGGTGGACCGGTTCAATCCTGACGCGAATGTCTTCGACGGGTCGCACTCGGTCTCGTCCGAGCTGAGGTACAACTGTTGTTTCCTCTGGGTGGACGTGTCGCACATGGTCTATTTTCTAAGTAGAAAATCAATTCTTAAATGAGTAAGTATATATAAGGAAGGTGGATTGGGGGCTGAGGCCGGATTCCTTGATAGACAATCCAAAATTAAACACAACACATGGCATAGGAACCACTTGAGAAAACACTACCAATGTATCCATATTTACCTCCATATATATTTACCTCTAAACTATGGACAAATTTCGCACCTAAACAACTAAATTCAACAAATTACATTCCAAATTATAATGTATTTACACTTTATGTTAAAGTTTTATTATTGTGATCAATGATAAATGTGTTTTGCTATTTACACTTTATGTTAAAATTTTATTCAAAGGATTAGACCGTGATATGGATAAGCCAGAAATCTTGGGTTTGTGTTTCTTAAATTTTACGGGGTCTTGGATTATGTTCGGTTTTTAACTTTATTTCAGAATTCAAATATATTCACAAAACTACCACCGAACATCTTAAAAATTAAAACACAAACACCAATACATTTTACACAATTTCCAACAACTTTTTATTTTTTTATTAAACATAAATTTTCTCTCTATACTTTTTTCATATAACTCTAGTATTTTTTTATTAAACAATTACATCAAATTATTCCTCTCTCAACGTTATACAAACACATACAAAATATTATTCAACATAAATATTCACAATTTTTCTAAAATTCTATATTTTTAACCAACACGAACATATCCTTATTTCTATTTTTTTTCCTTGAGTTTCCTCAGTAGATACCTTGAATCTCTATTATCACCGTGTGATTTCATCTTTAGAGGCTGTTCGGTTAAAAAAAATCTTCAAGATTTTTTTGAACTCTCAAAATACAAAAAATTCTACAACCAAACATCATTTTTAACACCACATAAAAATAATTACAACATGCATATCAATAAAGTTAACATGACCTAAAAATTTTCAAAACACAAAAAATTCTCAAAAAATAACACAACCGAATATCCTCTAAATTTTGACTCTCCCAGGATTTTCGGGTCTCCATCTTCTTTTGATCGGTTATTTTTCCTGGATATTCGGGTCTCCATCTGCTGATTCACGTTTATCTATTTTTGCTTTCGCGGCTTCCAATACAAATAACTGTTGTTATATATTTGTTTTGACGTATATTAAGCAGGGGACTTGCTGGGCGTCCCGCTGGGGGACGTGGCAGTGGGGCCCAGCAATTTCCCCCAAAGGGAAATGGTGGGCCCCACGCTGGGTCCCACTGCCACGTCCCCCAGCGGGACGCTCGCGGGACGCCCCAGCGGGACGCAGAGCATTTCTCATTAAGCAGTGGTCCAATTGGGTAAAAAGTAATGGCCGTTTCTTTATTGAAGGCGGCTCAAATTATAGTCGATAAAGCTATGCAGCAACCCCTCATTCCCTCGGAGCCTCATAGGCATATGGAATATTGACTATGCCGTATGTTTAATTGTTAAAATTTTATAATATTGTAATTGATAAGAAGTGAAAAGAAATAATTTGAATAAATTTTTTATATTTATTTAAAGTGAAAAATGATGATTTAATGGAGAGAAATAATTTTAAGAAGTCATTTTATTAGGGTTAAAATTTTGAGACCCAAGTATAGTATTCACCATTTTCACTGCGTGTTTAATTTTTAATTAGGATTAGATCTCTATTAACTGTAATTGGTTTATCTGTCTTCGACCCTGGAGATTATTGGACCTCCTGAATCCTAATAGGCCAGTCTGTCTGTCTCCGAAATTATTGGACTTGACATTTCCTATATAGTCCATCTTTTGTTGTAGTGAAATAGGATGTAATAGGCCGATGAGCTTTAATTCAATTGACACCTCCTCCTTTTATGAAGGAATAAATCCCGAGGTCGAATCCTTCTACCCGCAAACTTAGTCGTGCTTCTTTCCATTTGCATAGAAAAAAACAAAGAAAGAAATAGGATGTAAGCAGGGAAGCATTGGGTCAGTGAGTCAACAGTGAGTTATTTTTAGATTAGAATTTTCAGTAATTTTTTATTCAAATTATATGATGTAATTTATAAAAATATAAAAATATTATCAATAGAAAATTTCCAACAATATTATAAACCTATAATTGAATCTAATTTTTAATTTATCTCTTTCTTAATGAAATGCATGATACAATTAGAATAAAAAATTATATAACATTGTAGTCCCTCGTCTCTCGTCTGTACATATCTAATTTTGTCTTTTGACTCATCTTCAGTGGATGACCTGTTAGATAAGACACTCGGCTGATAAATATCTTGTCTTTCTCTTAAGCCTAGGCAGAAAGCACTGGTGGTTTATAAAAAAGACCGCATGGAAATCAGTTAATGGGAGTACTTTTCAGTAGCGGAACGCCGGAACCAAGATTATAACTCAATTATGACACATTTTTAAAATAAAATGATTGAATTTTTTTATATATAATATTAATAATTGTCTTAAAATTACAATATTAAAAATTAAAGACTAAAAATAATAAAAATATTAAAATACACATATCGTACTATGTACTACAACTGAGAGGGGGCAATTGGATCCTGCGTTTGTGCATCTTCGATCTGAAAATGTTGCAAAACGATTTTGTTCTTTATAGTTTCAAAAATTCTCTCTAAATGTACACTATCATTCAATCATTCATCCTGTTATCTCATCCTATTACGCAAATTAGTCTTGATAATCTTCATCGCAGAGAACACTCTCTCAATGGTTTGCAGTCACAGCTGGTAAGACCAATGTCAACTTAATAAGCTGATAAACTAGTGGATACAAAATATACAAAGAAGTAACTCTGTACTTGCTTATGTGAAACGATCATTCATCTCTTGAGCAATTAAATCAATAATCTGGCAAAACACTTCCACACAAAAATAATACAAATAAGTAATTATTTGTCCTCCACGCTTCGAACGACAGAAGTGTTAAATCCCACAGAAGTAAACACATCTCTCCTGGACCTTGCCCCTCTAGATCGCCTAGACAAATAACACCACAAGCAATATGCGACATCCTTTGATACACTATATTCCAACTACAGATAATCTTTGAACCATGCCGCCCTAAAACCCCTTATATCACTCTCATATTTCTTCTTGGGAAAATTATAGCTACGTGGTTGACAAGTACATTTGATCAAGTACTCCCTATGAACTTGATCAATAATCCTAGCATCATATTCTTCAATGGATTTACGTATCCCTAGGTCTGCAACAATATCATCTAGACTAAACTCAATACAATATCTTTTCAAACTAGTATCAATTTCAGAACTAGTAGCCATATTAGGAGCATTAGACGACTCCACGCTTCGTGAGTTTTTTTGTGAAAAACCTTTTCATTATATAAAACAAAACAAAACAAAATAAAATTCATACAAATTAAACAAATTTAGAGATTTATGACATATGTTAGGTTGTTTGTGATGAAATCTTTTGTAAATGGGAAATTTGCTTTTTAGTCCACTAAGTTTTAATCCCGTTTTATTTTTAGTCATAAAACTTTATGTTTCAAATTTTTAGTCCTCAATCTTTCAATGAAATAAAAAATTAGTCCAACCGTTACCTTCCGTGAGTCTAATTAACGGAATAGTGGTCCACGTCAGTCCCAATTTCTACGAAGCCAACCCACTTCCATGTCAGCCCCTCAATATTTAACTTGTAGCTTAAACGACATGTAGACCATTCTACCAGTCTATTTGCTTCTGTAACTCTTCAAGAAACCACAATGCCGAGCACCACCATCCTCTTCCTCCTGGGCCTCCTTTTCTCCATCACCGCACCTAGGACAACCAAAACTCCCTTCCTCTTCCTCTTCTTCCTCCACGCTACCAAAACCATTCTTCCCATCCCATCCCTCCGCGGGTCCTCCTTCTCCTTCCCCAACTGCCCTCGCCACCTTCCCAGCCAATATTTCCGACCTCTTCCTGCTCCAACCCAACTCCTCCTCCATCTCCCACCGCCACCTCATTGTAATCGTCGTCTCTGTCTCCCTCTTAATCTCCGCTCTTTTCTTCGGCTTCTCCGCCTTCCTCTATTGCCGCAAAAACACATACTTCACTACTACTAAGAAGACTTCCCACTCCGACAACCTCCGATTGTACCCGTCCAACATCGACACCTCCGACGTACCCAAAAGCACCCTCGCTCTAGTCTGCCACACACCAGCTCCGAGCGTCTTCTCTAATGGTTTTATTTTTTTCATCTTTTTTTCGTTTTGCAAAAGGGCAGAAAGTAATCATCTTTTTCCCTTATCCCTTATCCCTCGTCTCTTATCTTTTCTCCTTCCTCTCACTGTGGAGCGGCAGAAATCTCTCCTCCCTCTTCTCTTTTTTTTTTTTTTTTTTTTCGAGCAGCAATTAATACTTTTGCTTGATGGAGAAGAAAAAGTGGTAGACGAAAATTGGCTTGGTTAGCCAGCCCAACCTGCTGCCCAATTTGTCCCTTTAGTCACTAACGATGTGGCAATCTTAGATTCATTAGATTTATTCTTTAAGATCACGCTCCTTGCTTTGATAGCTTTTAACAAAAGTTATTTGGATAGAATCTTTTTCCGGTTGTTCAATGCTGCAAATTTCGGTAGCAGAAGCTTCAATTCGAGGACGGCATCGTACCCGTGTTCGAATTAAGCTTTCCCGGCAAAATCTGTATCCGATTCTGCGTCTCCAACTTTTGAATTCGAGTCCCAGTCCCAAAAGCTTGAAATCGAATTCTCATCCAGGTAATACCTATAATTCACTGGCAAGAATTTCTGATGTTTCAAAGCAGAGCAAAAAAAACATCGTTCTAACTTAAATGTCGTTTAAGCTACAAGTTAAATATTGAGGAGCTGACATGGAAGTGGGTTGGCTTCGTGGAAATTGGGACTGACGTAGACCACTATTCCGTTAATTAGACTAACGGAAGGTAACGGTTGGACTAATTTTTTATTTCATTGAAAGATCGAGGACTAAAAATTTTAAACATGAAGTTTTATGACTAAAAATAAAACGGGATTAAAACTTAGTGATTAAAAAGCAAATTTCCCTTAACCTTTCTATCAATGATATTATAAAATTGGCCTTAAAAAAAATAAAAGTAGGACTTATTCTTAGACGATGACCAAAATAAGTGTTTGTGATACAATTAATGACTAATATAAGAAGCCACTATTTGTATATAGAAAAGCTACTTTAACATAGAAACAAAAACTCAAAACATGGCGGGCCCATAGCTCAACCATGGCGGGCTCAAACCAATCTATTTATATAAAAAAATAACATGTAAAAAATTATTTTTAGCGGGGCCAACCATGGCGGCCGCCATGGTTCGCCATGGCTTAGTTCCGCCCATGAGTACTTTTTTTTTTCTAAGTCAAATTTTCATAAATAGAAACATTAAATTACAACAGGTCAAAATAAACTGCATGATTCCACAATACAAATCAGAGAAATCTACTATATATTTCATGTAAAAGAGTAAGAGAGGTGGCCTGACATAATAGAATAAACTACCCAAACATAGCAAGCTCCGTCAGTTAATGATAGTACACTTGCAGGCTCGCAGGTCTCCGCAGGAAAATGTGGAAGCGCAAACAGAGAGGATTCCAAGGAGTGAATAGTAAATTCAGCCCCAAAAAGGGTACAAAATAAATCTAGTGTAGGTGGCCATGCCTTGATCTTCCACGGTTCCACCAATATAAACAATCCTTGAACAACTTATTTTTTATTTTTTGGTAATGGAAACACCAGAGTAAACTCACATAATGCATAGATAAATTTTAGGGAATTAGTGCAGATCTATTCACACTCTCGTAACTCCCGCTTTAATAGGTTACAATATTTATTCTGTGAAAAATTAAACTTATAACCCCGTATGTCTAACCCACATATTAGATACAGATTCACTCTGTCCACGAGCATGCTGTCATGGATTTGAACAAATTATTTGATTCCATTAACTTCACTATCCAAATTGCTGGCCGAGACTGGTCGCCGATTGCTCATTGCTTGTGCTGGCGGCTCCAGTAAAGAGACCTTGTGGTCCATCGTGAAAGGCTTCATGTGGCCTTGTTAAAGAAGAATAGATTGCACATTAAGTAGGGTACACAAGATACTGAACCCAAATCCTTTTGAATCATCAAATTTGCCTCCTCCTGTCCCCCCAAGAGGATTTTCTTTCCCCTGAATTCCCAGATAAGACTATCCTCTTTGCGAATGGCTGTAAGGAGCAGGAAATGACATCAAAAAAAGGGCCTTTATCTCTAGAAGATAAGTATTGGACTCCCTCTGGGCCCAAAGAGCATGACTCCCTTACTTTATCCACAAGATTCAGCGAAAAATAGCCCCCATAGTCAAATAACAACCCCAATATTTCTGTTAAATCCAAAGAAAAATTGGGCAATTCAGACAACTTGTTGATAAAATGGGTCGCTTGCACTAATTTCTTAGGAAACATCGCCCTCACCCTTTTACTATCCATGTAATATATACAAGTTCTCTCTTTAAACGCTTACTAACTTATCGTTTCGACGACAGTTGTTCAATCAAATTGCATTGCCTTTAGAAAAAGAAAAGGAAACAATTCCAAGATACAAAAATCACCGTATAATGGGTGCATTGAACAATTAAAGCGTGTCAACGAGATTAATACCTCAGGATTGTTGCACTATCTCGTGAGTGATGCATAAAACTCCATTTTAATAAGTGAATTGGAGGGGCCTGGCCCTAGGACACCTTAGATAACAGCGAAATGTACCCATCTCTGCTTCTACAATAATTTTACCGTAAAGTAGGTAAAATACATTATTATTTTTACATGATATATGCAGTGGCGGAACCGGTAATGAATATGAAGGGGGACCAACTCTTAAGGAAAAATGACACAAATTTTTTTTACTACATAATACAAAAAATGACTTAGAGTTAAAATATTTAAAATTAAAGACTAAAACATTAAAAATATATTATATTGAAATATATTATGCCTCTTCATTCATGGGTAATAATGGTGTATTATGTTGGCAGATAAATTTATCTGAAAAGATGCAACAATTAGTTTGTATTATTAATGTTAACTATGTACAAATCTTAGGGTAGAGCTGCTTAGCTTCTGCAACTTGTCTCATCTCTTGTTATTGGAATGAAGATCATTCAAGCTCTGATCTTTACTTTTCGTTTTACAAGTGAACAAAAAGAGAGGAAATGTTCAAACATTCGACCTCCAAGATGGTACAGAGTGCAGATTCAATAAAATATCAAAAGATTGAACATGTTCTTTTAAAAATTTCAATTACCTCAAACATACTTTTCAGTCTACAAATAATATGATAACAAAAAGCAACATCAAGATCTTAGAAGCACCAGAAACTTTAATCTAAAACCAGCACTTATTCATATATCGTGCGTATATAAATTTAAATGATAGAGTTAACATTAAAATGAGATTCTATTTCAAGGGAATCTGTCTCGGAAACAAAGGAAAATAATAATGACCCGATTCAATTTCAACAACTCCAGGAGTTTCTAGTTCATACAACCCCTAATTCACACGAGCTGGCCAGTACAATTAGGCAAATAATTACCAAGACAACATGATCAACAATCTTATCCTCACCTCCATCAACACAAGCTTTTTAAAACCCCATTTAATAAAATTGGGAAAATCCGTTTTGCATAAAATTGGAAACACCAAGAAAAATATTAGTTATATATATATATATATATATAAGCAAAGTGTTGCATTGGGCCAACAGGGGCAGGGCCCCGGTTCCCCCCCGGGTCCGCCAATAGATATACGCAGCATGAGATAAAATGGTAACAATATTTTCCGACCAAAGAGAGGAAAGAGAGGAAAGAAATTTGAAGTGTTCAATAAGAGACTAATAAGAGCTTTATAAAGTGTTTCGAGAGTGAAGTATTTTATTAGGGATTAGAAGAATGTGTACTTACTCCTTTTATAGGGGTTGAAGTATTCCCATTGAATTCATGCAAGGGCGAAACGAGTGCTTGATTTTCCCTTCCTATCGGGATTATGGGATTATTTGCATCTCGGATATTGTGGTAACTAAATATTATTTCCTTAATCAATGGATATTTTCTCGATTTATGGTATCTAGACTATTCCCCTTTGACCGGGCTCTAAGCAGACCGTGTTAGTAAGTTCAGAGAAAAATAATTTCCTTTTATTAGGTATTCTTTCCATACTTGATGTGATTTGACTGGTCCAATTAACGGCGCGTCCTATTTTGAATATCCTTTCATATTATATCTGGACCTTCTAGAAATGAGCCCTTCGACTATGGACTTTTGCTGCATCTCGAACCAATCTCAGGCCCGGAGCCATTTCTTGTACATGGGCCGAAGATTACATACCCATCAGGAATTATTGTCTGTGGGCCATAATCTTTACTAGGGGACCGTTCGAAAAGTCTTTCATGGGGCCTCCGCTCCGAAACAATAGAAAGATATGTTATTGGTGTTTGGTATTTAAGGTGGACTGGTGGACAATTGGATTGACAACCACAATCCTTATCCATTTCCCGTTACAAGTTACTGTCAAAATGGGACGAGAACTCCAAGGTTGACTGGCCGTCATGACATGAAAAACCCGGTCTTTGTTTTTCCCAACTACCACTTACAAAGCTAGCACCCTGAAACTTATAGCGCAGATGCCTCATCCCAACAAGGCAACAACAGTACATAAACCACAGTATCACACCCAGTTTCAGTAAACATCGTACTCTCGGGCTTATTGAGTGGCATATAGGATTTGCATTTTGTCATTATTTGAGGCCTAAACCTAAGTAAATGGCTGAGATATTCGGAGGAGGAGGAGCTGAGAGGAAGGTGATGGTAGCCATTGATGAGAGCGACAACAGTCACTACGCTCTCATGTGGGTGCTTGAAAATCTCAAAGAATCAATAACGAAGTCTCCCCTCGTGATCTTCATGGCTCAGCCTCCGACCAAAAGTAGTTACACCTTCGCCGCGTCTCTTGGGTCTTCTCGGATGTACTGCCCTGTTTCAGCCAGTTAAGTTCCTCAAGGTCTTTGGCTCTCGTTATATGTTTTCTAGTGTTCCTATATTAGAAGATGCGACACAATGAATTTAGGGCCTTCTTCGACCCTGTATCAACCCCTTATATTACTGATGGGACTATCTGTATTTATATGCTGACGGGAACGGTACAATTTTATTCAAGATGCTGGAGTTTCTATTAACAAGTTATATATGTCTGTGTATTGCAGCTCCAGAGTTTGTTAACTCTGTCAAAGAAAATAATAAGAAGCTTACATTGGCTTTTCTGGAGAAAGCTAAGGAGATTTGTGCTAGTCATGGGGTACGTCACCAAATTTCTTTCCTCTCTCTAACAAACGTTGGGTCACTAGGCACTAGCAATTTGCTTATTTTTGCATTGATTTCGGTTGCCATGGCGATTATAGCAGCACATGGTATTAGGCAGAGTAAGATGGGCATATCCATTTAGTCTCAAAGACTTAAAGAGAGGGTAATTTGTGATATCATATAAGGCCTTGTCCAAAGTTGGATGGAGCTCTGGAAACATTCTGGAGTTTCGTTGTGCGTTGCTATTCTTGTAACAGAGAATTGAGTATCTTGGTGGCACTGTCCTATTGGCTATTAGTTCAGGTAGTGGGGTTTGCGACTGCCCCTTTTCCATTACGGAAGTTGCTCATTTCCTTTATCAGCAATAAGAGGTCAGCAATAAATATGAGCAGAAACGATGACTTTGTAATTCGATTCCTGTAGTAACAATCCAATCGTTGAAACCTCTATATAATACATGAACCCTCTTCATTCCTTGTATCTTTGTAAAGCCTTCCCTCGGCCCTTTGCTACAATCGGAAACACTGCTTCCTATCTTTTTAGTGATTTTTATTTCACCATTGGAACGGTTAGCACTAGCTCTCGGTATATTATTTTCCGTTTGCTTCATAGGTTGTCACCATTTACACATAATGATTTGCGTCTCAAAATGTGACCATATGTCTCCCTTCTTTCTTTTTCTCTCTTTTATTTTTTGACAGCCTTTTTACAAACATATGGCTTATTTGTTAACATTGATTTCCAAAAGGGTTGGAGTCTGAGGGAACTATTGGTTTGGTCTGCTGATATTGTGTCTGATGCTAACCATTGAGCTGATGTAGGCTTTCAGAACTACTTTAGCTAGTATGGGCATCAATGACTAAGTGTAAGACCCATGGCAGTCCAGAACTGATCATATTAGGTTCCTAATAGCCTAGTGTAAACTACTTCTTAATTGTCCCGGTGTAAAAGGCAGTGACGTGAAATTCATCTTAGTTGACTTGAGCGCCGAAATTCATTCTTAGAAGTTTCCATTTCAAATTTTCACTTCTTACTATTGTTTTATGGTTCGGTCTCTCCTCTTAATGTCTATTATTATGTTTATCGGGTAGAATCCTTTTACTCTACATTAAGTGTATCTAAGTTTCTTTTTCACTGCAACACAAGAATCCTGGATCATCATTCATGCAGGTTTGGAAAGATGATGGAATAATAGTTGTAGGAAGAATAAATATCACAGCAGTTTTTGTGCCATGTGTTCTCTCACTTGGCTTTTTCTTACCATCAGATAATCCATTTGCCCCAAGTTGGTCAACGGGAATAGCATAAGCCATATACAAATTAATTTGTCACCTCACGAACTCAGTCTAATAAATCTGATTAGTGGATTTGAGAAGTTAGTTACTTTGGATATCAGTCAGTGATACTCATGCTCGAGAGCTCACATTTTCCGATGCAAACATGCAATTTCCTATTCTTTCCTCCTTTAAAGCACACCCATGCTGAGATTGGTGGTTTCTTGATGTTGCTTTTGTAGGTAAATGCGGAGACACTTACAGAGGTTGGGGATCCTAGTACAGCCATATGTAATGCAGTTCAAAAGTTCAACATCAACTTGCTTGTTTTGGGTGAGCGTGGCCTTGGAAAATTGAAAAGGTTAGTTCGAAATCCTGATAAAATAGTGAAGTGGTTAATGATACAATAAGTATCCATATAGACAAATGAACCCCATGTTTACAACTCATGATGATGTATCTAAATAAAACTGCACGTCCAAAACCAGTCGATGGTAACATCTCAATGTTAAGATCATGTAAACATGGGTTTAGATACATCAGACACCAAAAACATACACTCTAGCTAATGTAGGATTTTCCTTCTTTGTTCATATTAATTTTAGTGGGCTAAAAAATTTGTTAGGAACTGCTTAACTTGAAGTTTATAGCTAGAGGGAAATTCTTCCCTATTTCATTTGAGTAACAGTAAACAGGACATAAATCTTTCCCCTATGATGTAACTTGTAGTAGCAAAGTGCAGTAGAAACATTGCATAGTTGCCTTGCATACTTGTGACGTCTGTTGAATATAATTTGAGACCTACCTTGAGGAGCCAAAGAATACTTTATTCCACGTGCACATGCAAGTGATGCTTTGTTAACTTCTATATAACGCAACTGACTTTTAGTTTTTCCGATCCATATATTCTGCAAGCTCAATCTTTGCCCTTCTTAGTTTAGGTTCTTATACAAATTGGTGAAGGCTAGTGCTCTACACTCTGTATAGTGCATGAGATCAGATTGGCAATTAGATTATGATTTCCATGATAGTTCAAATCCAATCGTAAAAGAGGTCATCCCATTATCGACTACTGATAACATTGTGATGACACAGGGCTCTTCTGGGGAGCGTGAGCAGCTACTGTGTTCAGAATGCAAAGTGCCCTGTCCTTGTTGTGAAGAAACCTAGCAGCAAGTGTGCTAAATTCTCAATATAGAGTTCATTCATGACAGAGTTCACAGAAATGTTTGATACGGTTTGTAATGGAAGTTAAACTGCGGAGTCATGACAATGTGTATTGTGTGGGATTTTGTTTAGCAAAAAAAAAAAAAAAGAGTATTGTGTGGGATTTGTTTAAATAGCTAGTCACTCTCGATGTTCTATATATGCTGTCAATTTTCAGAATCAAAGGTGACATATTGGATGGAATTTCGATCTCGCATTCGAGGAGAAAAATGACTGCGAGATAGCAAGAAGAGTGATATCTAAAATATAGGAGACGCTGTTGATTATCGAGATATAAAAGCCCTTTTTAAGTTGACATATTTTTTAACTATAGAAGCAATCCCACTTCAATTGGGGCAATGGTACTACTCAACGTGGCTTGTAAGGAAAAAAGGTAAGCTTCTATACAACTGATGTCCACCGTTCAGTAGCACAAACAGCATAAACAGTAACCTGCTTTGATAACTGATGCAAGTTAAAAGTTGATTGATGTTTATGTGTTTTGGACAGGTGAGTGTAGCATGAGGCAACAAACAAGAAAGACGTAACGCCAATTGTCAGAACAGGACACTAGGACCCATATGGAGTTTTGCCACAAAAAAGCTCCTAAAAAAGTTGTGAACCTATGCTCTGCTCTATACAAACGTTCGCTTCTCATTAGCATGTACTGAAACAGTTAAACCTTAGGGCCATTTCCTAGTTCGACTGTTTGAGATAACTCATCACAGAGTTCGCTGAAACGTTATACAATTCAGGATGTAACTGCAGAGTCAGAATACTGTCGGAGGTCTGGAATTTGTTTAATTTCAGATATTGAGTAATGTTCTGTAAACGCAGTGGATGATGAAACGCAGTGGCAAAGCTGTAGCTAGAAGATACAAGAAAGCAGCGTTTAATTTACCATGCAATCATTCATCCAGTCATCTCTCATCCTATTACGCAAATCACTCTTGATGATCTAATTCAAGTTAATTCCCTACTTAATTCTAAAACTTTAGAACAAATTACAGATGATTCTAATGGTTGAGGTCTTGATGTCACTAAGGGTTGTCTTTCTTATATTTTTTTGTTACTACCACAACTGGGGCCTGTTATTTTTTTCTCCTTTTCTCTTTTGACAAAAGGTTACTAGGGATGCATTTTCAATTTACTTTCTATAAGTTCAATGGATTTGGAATTGAAAGATATTCACATTCTCTAAAGCAACTTCCACACACAAAGCAACAATTGATGGCAAACCATGCTCTGAATAACAAAAACAAAATTTTTAGGATAAGCAAAATTTAGTAAAATAGTTCCTTAGATAAACATATCCCAAAAGTGGCTAGAACTTTGGTTTGGCCTATACAAGGATCCTAAACAAACACAACATTTTTCGAGGTCTCTAATAAAAATGAAGAAACAAATCAACATAGGGAGAAAGAAATGAAGTGATCTTGATTATGAAAAATTAGGAGCAAAGAGTAAATAATTTTTTACTAACAAAAATTTAGCAATATGGCAGGAAGTTATCCCTCAGTTGAAGAACTTGTAATCGATGCAAAACAAAAATCATAATAACTGTATATTTGCCGCCTCAATTATTATGTAGCACTAGGAGCAAAATCAATGTGTAGAAAAAAATTGTTTTAGGTCCGATACGTCTAGTTGGCCTGAACTTCATGGGTATCGGATATGGACTTAATTGGTATCGGACCTAGCCAACTTATGAAGAAAAAGAAAAAAAAACACGTGTAAATTGTTTTTTGGGGCAAGCCATGGGTAGCGGACGCACGGGTTCGATACCCCTGCGTCCGCCACTGGTTGGTGATGAACACGAAGAAAATCCAGACATATTAGGCACAGTGGCGGAGATAGGGGGCGGGAGGGGGTAGCCTCCCCCCCTCAGGTTTAAAAAAAAATCTGCAGCTTTATAGCTCATTTTTGGAGAAATTCACTATTTCATTTTTGGTTTCATTTTTAATTTGCAGTCCTTAATGAGCATCTAATTATTTTGTGTTTAGTTATACTTTCTACTTGTCAGTAAATATTTTGGGAACATGTAATTCATTCCTTAGACCCATGATTTTCATTAGTATTCACATTTTATTTTGTTGGTTTGTTTGCCTTGAATCATGAATGCATTGACATTTGATATGAATAAATTTATACACTACTATTCCTATTCACTAAAACTAATAGATAAATAATTTTTCAGGTTTCGTAAATAATTTTATATCACATCATGGGCAAGCCAAAAACAATTGATGCATTTTTTAAGAAAAAGAATGTTGCTTTGGGTTCTAAGATGTCTTCCTCGTCTTGTAATCTTCAACCTCTAATTCTTGAGCAAGAACAACGCCCTTCTAAGATTCCAAGAACTGAATCTCAAGAAGTTGACATTGCTACTATAGAACGTGATCCATGAAAACGTATTCAGATATGTGAACATCCAGTTAATCAGCAAGATGGAATTAGACAATCTTATCTTAAGGCGGGTCTATGTAAATATATTCCTGCAGCTGGTACTGAATATCCATTTACAGAATTTGGAAAAAATCGTCGACGGTTTTCTTCATCTTGGTATAAGCAATTTCTTTGGTACTCTCCTATAACTGATGCTGCATATTGTCTCTATTGTTTTCTTGATTGTCCTTATGTATATTATGTACATTGTATGACTCATCAAATACAACTAGCATTGGTCGCAGTAACAAGAGATGTAATGCCGATTTGTGGTATTTTTTTTATGAAACTAAGATCCATTGTTAATGTTGTTGGTGCCTCTTGTAAGCGCAATGATGAACTACATGTCAATCAAGCAGCTGAAATTGCACATTTAATTGCCATTGATGAACTTGAAACCGGAATAAGGGCAAATCAAATTTATTTTTAATCATATTATTTAAAATAATTTTCGTTTCTGCCCCCTATAAAAAGTTCCTGGCTCCGCCACTGATTAGGCATAATATACATATACCTACTCGCATATCTTGTGTAGTACCTGATGAATGTCTCCCATGAAATGAGAGTAAAAGAGAAGTGTTTCGGTGAGGTTATCTGATATGGTGACAGTAAATTCATATTAGAGACGCTATTTGGCCAGCATAGTAGCGTTAGCAACAGAACATCCATAAGAGGAGCGCTTTATATAGTGAAAAGAACCCAATAAAGTGATTGGACTAAATATTTTAGTTTTTGGTTCAAGAATTTACACGAACTCCCCTTATTGCTGCCAATGGTTAACAACTGCTTGGTGTAATTTTGGATTGCCCCTGCAACGCACCTCCCTGCTCAGTTGAAAACAGAGTTCAAGAAGAATATTTCATTGTTGTCTTTTTCTCAATGAATTCGTATAGTACATATAGAGAATAGACAGAGGTATAGATCCTATAATCAAGCTATTGATCCTACAATCAAGCTACACGTATCATGAATCTGCCCACACCTACTGGACAACTACAATGTCTCTAGAATAGGAAAGAATCACAGAGTTAATTACGGAGATAGTTGACTGGCAACCAAATATTTCAACACTCCCCCTCAAGTTGGTGCATAGATGTCATACATGCCCAACTTGCCCAAAAACTTTGAGAATACTCGAGCTGAAACTGATTTGGTGAGAATATTCGCTAGCTGATCCTCCGATCGAATGTGATGCAACTCCACAATTTTCTCATCCAGCTTTTCCTTAATGAAAAATCTGTCTACCTCAACATGCTTTGTACGATCATGTTGAACCGGATTGTGGGCAATATCACATGCTGCTTTATTGTCACAATATAGTTGAATTGGTTGCCTAGGCAGATAGTCCAAATCCTGTAAGAGAAGCTTTACCCATAACACTTCACAAACTCCAAGTGCCAGACCTCTAAATTCAGCTTCTGCACTTGATCGTGCAACAACATTTTGTTTTTTGCTTCTCCATGTAACAAGGTTACCACCTACAAAGGTGAAATATCCTGAAGTAGATCGTCTGTCATCTATTGCTCCAGCCCAATCAGCATCGGTATATGCTTCAACGCTTTGACAATCTATGTTTTTAGTGAACAGGATCCCCTTTCCAGGAGCTGACTTTAGATACCTCAAATTATGCATAACAACATTCATATGTTGTTCTCCAAGATTATGCATAAATTGGCTGACAATACTCAATGCATATGCAAGATCAGGTATTGTGTGTGCTAAGTACATTAATCTTCCTACAAGTCTCTGGTATCTCCCTTTATCAACTGGTACTTGAGTAGACTCAACACATAATTTCAAACATTCTTCCACTGGTGTATTAGCAGGTTGACATGCTGACATACCAGTTTCTTGTAACAAATCCAAGACATATTTCCTTTGAGAGAGAAAGATCCCTTTATCAGATCGGGATACTTAAATTCCAAGGAAAAATTTCAAGGGACCGAGGTCTTTCATTTCGAATTCTCTGGACAAGTAACCTTGTAGTCTTTTCCTTTCTTCAGGGTCATTTCCTGTGACTATCATGTCATCTACATATACAATAAGTGCAGTGATGTTACCTTGTTGTTTCTTTAGAAATAAGGTGTGGTCTGAATTGCTCTAATGGTAGCCAAAGGTTATCATGGCCTTTGTGAATCTTCCAAACCATGCTCATGAAGATTGTTTCAACCCATACAATGATTTCTTTAATCTGCAGATCTTCCGACTATGTGTTTCTGGTATCATGCTTCCTGGTGGGAGATCCATGTAAACTTCTTCGGATAACTCGCCATGTAGAAAGGCGTTCTTCACATCAAATTGTTGTAATGGCCAATTCAAGTTCGCAGCAAGAGACAACAATACTCGAACTGTGTTGATTTTAGCTACAGGTGCAAAAGTATCTGTATAGTCGATCCCATAGGTTTGGGTGTATCCTTTTGCAACCAATCGTGCTTTAAAGCGTTTAATTGTACCATCTGCTTTGTACTTCACAGTAAAAATCCATCGGAATCCAACTGGTTTCTTTCCTGGTGGACGATCAACAAGTTCCCAAGTTTTATTCTTCTGTAAGGACTTCATTTCCTCATTCATAGCAGCTTTCCACCTTGGGTCAGCTAAGGCTTCCTGCACACTGTTAGGAATAGATACAGTAGATAATTGATTTACAAATGATTGATTTGATTCTGACAAACGACGGTTAGACACATAATGACTCATAGGATATTTAACTTTACTAGAAGGATCAGGTTCATAGGTAGGTTTAGGAATACCTCTGGTCTGACGCTGTGGTAGATGTTTTCTAACTAGTTCCAGGACATCTTCAGCAAACGATTGGTTTGGTGCATCAGTTGCAGGTGGTGTGAGGGACTCAGATGAAGGTGGAGCCACAAATTCAGTTTCTGGGTGTATCTCACCACTTTGGTCCAAATTGATACCACTCAAATCCAATGCACCCACGTCTTGATCAGTCGACCCAAGTTGTGAGTATTGATCACCACTTTGGTCCAAATTTATACCACTTGTATCCAAGATACCCACATCATGGTTAACCCGTTGAGGGAGTTCGAGAGTTTGAACTTCCTCAAGTTCATAGTCTAGAGTCTGAACTTCCTCTTGGTACTCCTCCTGAAGTTTAGGCTCAGATGAAAAATACATTGAGTCTTCATGAAAAACAACATCACAATTAATAAACATTCTTTGAGTTGGAGGATGATAGCATCGGTACCCCTTTTGATGAGTAGCGTACCCAACAAAGACACATCGCAATGCTCGAGGTGTCAACTTGTTGTGTTGATGCTTATGAAGGTGTACGAATGCTACACAACCAAAGACATGAGGAGGTAAGTTTGGGACATTTGGGGCAACACTTGCTTTAGAAAGAGCTTGGAATGGCGTTTGGAAATCGAGAGAGCTTGGAATCGATTGATCAAATATGTTGCAGTGGAAAGTGATTTGCCCCAATAAGATAATGGCATTTGAGCTTCTATCAATAAAGCACGGATAACCTCCAATAAGTGACGGTTTTTCCGCTCAGCTACCCCATTCTGTTGGGGTGTATAGGAACATGTAGTTTGATGAATAATTCCATGGGCTTCCAAATATTGCTGCAATTCAGAACTCATATATTCTCCTCCATTGTCACTACGGAGGACTTGAACTTGTGCGTTATACTGAATTTGAACCATAATATGAAATTTTTGAAATAACGGGTTCACTTCCCCTTTGGACTTCATCAAGCACAACCAGGTCATCCTGGTACAATCATCAATAAAAGTAACAAACCAACATAATCCACCCAAGGTAATGACTTTGGAGGGACCCCAAACATCAGAATGTATAATCATAAAAGGAATTGAACTTTTATTCAAGGTTAATGGAAATGAAGCACGATGAATCTTTGCAAGTTCACAAACTTCACATTTGAAACTAGAAACATCAAATTTGGCAAATAAATGAGGAAATAATTTCTTGAGATAACCAAAAGAAGGATGCCCCAGACGTCGATGCCATAACCAAATATCATATTGTTTCTTTTTCCCCTTAGAACCATCCACTGCAGAGTTTGACCCAATGTGTTTAAACTCTGTTATGCCAAGTCCAGGTAATACAACTTCCCGCGCCTAACACCACAACCAATCGTCTGACGAGTTCGGATGTCCTTAAACACACAAAATTCAAGCCAAAAAATTACAACACAAGATAAGGCAACAATTATTTGAGAAACTGACAAGAGGTTATATAGCTCAAAGAAGGTACAACTAAAACAGAATCTAAATTCAAAGTATCGGTAAGGGGCAAGGATCCTTCCCCAATAACTGGGGTTGAAGTACCATTGGCAGTGGACACAAACATTTGTGAGGACGTTTTAAGGGTTGTGACTCGTCTAGAATCAAATGTCATATGATCTGTAGCACCAGAATCAATTATCCATGCACTATTAGAAACAGGTGTAGACATATTTAAAACCTTACCACCATTACTTGCAACTGCTGCCAATGCCGAGACCTTTTCAGCAACTTCCTCCTCTGCCTTTGTTTCAACAGTCGCAGCAGTAGAGGACTTCTTAGGATTCCTCTTCCGTGGATCCCGGTTGTGATCCCACCATTCTGGATACCCCACAAGTTCATAGCAGCGACTTTTCGTATGACCAGTTTGATCACAATGAGTACATTTATAGGTGGATTTGTCGGTACCATTATTTGTCTTGTGATGGCAGGACTTTATTCGATCATGCGGGTTTTGAGGGGGTCGGTTTCGAGCCACCATGGCTGAAGCTTCAGATTTTTCAGAGTCTCCATTCATCGTTGTGCGACGAAAAAATTCACGGCGGATAAGTGTATAATATTCTTCTAACTCCGGAACAAGTTCCTTTCTCAAAATTTCACCACTGATATGTTCAAATTCACCATCTAATCCTGCAAGAAAAATATGCACCCGTTGTCGCTGAACGGATTTTCGGTAAGATTCAACATCTTTCTCACTCTCCATAACCACTTTATCACGATGATCCAATTCACCAAAAATCTCGGTTACTTCTCCATAATACACAATGAGTGCTCTGCCATTCTGTTTGGCAGAGAAAGCTTTTTGATTCAAGGCAAAAACTTGTAACTCATCCGCTCCATCATAGAAAGCTTTGGAAAGAGCTTTCCAAATATCACGTGCAGTGGGTAAGCGAATGTATCGCTTCATAATGTCTGGGGACATAGACATCAGTAGCCCTCGCTTAACCTTCTGATTGTCTGCATACCATTTTTCGTATTCATCATCCTTCGCGGTAGGTAGTTGTGAGTTTCCACGAATAAAGGAGAGTTTCTCCTTCTCGGCAATATGCATCTCCATGAGTTGAGAGCAAACATCATAGTTTGTCTCATTGAATATAATCCTTGCGTTGAAGGATGAACCTTCAGATTGAATAATGATAGGAACAAATTTGTTCCTAGATGCTTTAGACTCTGACTTGCTCATGGCGACGTGAGCAGGTGGAACAGATGTTTTTCGGTGTGGCGTCAATAGAGGACACGATCAGAAAAGAAAGAGGGGTCCAGTGGGAACCTCCCTTTGATACCAAGTTGAAAACAGAGTTCGAGAAGAATATTTCATTGCTGTCTTTTTCTCAATGAATTCGTATAGTACATATAGAGAAGAGACAGAGGTATAGATCCTATAATCAAGCTATTGATCCTACAATCAAGCTACACGTATCATGAATCTGCCCACACCTATTGGACAGCTACAATGTCTCTAGAATAGGAAAGAATCACAGAGTTAATTATGGAGATAGTTGACTGGCAACCAAATATTTCAACATGCTCTCCATTGTCATCCTTGCAATCCCCTGAAGAGTAAACGACTGTTTACAAGGACACAAATCCGGTCCACTTAACGTGGTGCATCCCAGTGGCGGAGCCAGAAAGTTTGTATAGGGGGGGCAGAAACGAAATTTTTTTAAAATAATATGATGAAAAATAAATATAAAATATTATGCGAAAAAAAATTTCAAAAAAGATTTCAATATACCAATATTTTTTAATACCTGAAGACAAATATGCAAAAAAAAAAAAAAATTAGAAGGGAGGGGGGCACGAATTAATATTTGGGAGGGAGGGAGGGGTAGGATACTCAGTTTTTTTTTTTTTTTTTTAAACTGAGGGGGGGCAGCTGCCCCCCCGCTCCCCCCTTCCCTCCGCCCCTGGTGCATCCTACATCATTAAAATCTTAAAACGTGTCTATCATATTATTGTGATAGTAAATTAGCCAGCCTTACGGTCTAGTTCAAACTTCATAGCAGGATTACAGTTTTTAACCTCCCCTACCCATTTCATAGACAATGAAAGAAAGAGAAAAGGGAATTGGGGCAGCAACAGAGACTGGAAACTCACTCTCGAACTTGTAGTTGCAAACATCAGGGGTATTCACGTAGTGAAGGGGACTTGACCAGTGATAAGGAAACTGGACCTGATCTGCCCATGAACACACTTCCCAAGTCATTCTCTGCAGATTTTGGAAGCAGCTCTTGCACTATATCCGCTGCTGCCTTGTTCAAGCGCGACTGTTTATCCTGATACAAAAACACCCACATGGCATAAATATGTCTGAGGCGTGACACGCACTCTCAGAAAGAGAGAGAGAGAGAGAGATGGTTAAGGACCAGAGCGATATTACAAATTATGTAATGTCCATCAATTCCCCAAGCATCAGTAACCGGGAATAGAAGCATCAGTGCCACAATAGCTATCATCAGGACTCTGCAGCACTCCATCCGCCTTCCCTTCAAAGCCATAAAAGCTACTACATGATGTACTCTGACGTTTTCATATATAGCGCAGCAAAGAACTCGGAAAGGAAACTACAACTGTGGATGGGTGGTGTGAACTGTGTGAGTAACCAGCTTTATGGCGTGTAACGTTGTCGTCGTACAGAAACCATAAGATTTTTGTTTTGCAAACGCACGTATATATGTCTGTCAGCTCATCATGACATTGACATACGCACCATCTCAATGTTGGAAGCGAAAGAGATGGCTGAAACGAATCTGATTCACATTGAGATAACTTAATTTGACTAAAAAGAACCTTCCTAGGGCTGTGAGGGGCTCATAGTGTAACGGGCTCATATGGGATTCTAGATATGTATGATTTTTGCTTCTTCGTGTTAGGAAAGGAAAGTTGGGGTTGTAATTGTAACGTACTTTGATGGAAAGAGTGGCAGAATCTAAAAGATGTACACTGTACAATTCAGAGCAAGAAACAAATTGTAGGGCTCACCTTCCCTGCAATTTCACATGTGCAATATTAAATTTTTTAGGACGCATATGTTATTTATATCTCTCTATAATTGCTCACTCAATTTGAATTTGAGTATTGTGAAGATCTTGATATGTCAAAATACAATAAAAGCAATCCATCTTAAATTTGAGATTGTGTCAAAAACAAAATAGTTCAACATCTTAGTACTTTCTTACTTTTGAATTTTCAAGTTACGAATTCATATTAGGCATGATTGTACTCAAAGTCAATGAAGTACTAAAAAGTAACAAATAAGCCCACGACGTAAGAAAAACGACAAATAGCTCTTTGAGATAGATATTAATGTTAGCTTAGAAAAAAAAAAGAGATAGATATTAATGTTTGAGGGTGAAAATTTTGGGTATTGGAGTTTGAGAAATATTATAAAGTAAAGAAATGTTATGAGAGTTGGTGAAAAAGTGAAGAGAGAAAAGATTTTTAATAAGTATTATAATAATAAAAAATTATGTGGTGAATTTTTTATGATTAAACTCAAATATTTGAGCCCAAATATTTGGGCTCCAAACATCCCCATTTTGTTAAGAACAAGCTCATCCGTACTTTTAAGTTACAAGGAACCTCTCCGGTAGCGCCTGAGATGAAAGTGTACGAATGAGCCTATTATTAATTGAATATCGACCTCATAGAGCTATTTGTCAATTTTTCTTAACTCGAGGGCTTATTTGCAAGTTTTCAATACTAGTCCAAAGGGACTTTGGGTGCAATTAGGCCTTGATTTTAATTAAAATATTCAATATGGATTAATAAAAACAATAAAATCTCGTTGCTGTTTTAGGCAGTCCCATGAATTTTATTTTATTTTGCAAAATGGGCACCTAGTTTAAGGGGCTGCAATGGCCCATGGGATGGCTAAGCCGCGTACTCCAACTCTTCCGCGCTCTGAGGGCCCTGAAACCCCCCAAGAAAGGTAGCCCTAAATAATGGGCTGGGTATCATATCAAACACGTCAATCGAAACCTATAATCATGCTTTTTGCTAAGGATGCAGAGACTGACGGAAAGGGCTATTGCTACCCACTCTTTTTTTTTTGGAAAACAACTAATATATTAAAAAAGACTAAACAACGAACACCACAGGACTGACTACAGGACAGACCGACACAGACACAACCAGTAAGACCCTCCAACGGATCAGAGGAACCACTATATACTCCATGCAGGGCAGAGGGAGTGATGGCCGGACATAGTAGGCAGAGCTACTAGGACCTGGACAAGCCGGAATAGCGCCACAAGGGACGCGAAGCGAGACCCAACAAAGGGTCGGATAAAAGCCACAAGGGCTCGGATAAGTCCACAGAAGGGGCGGACAGACAACTACGAGACAAAACAAACAAGCCCGAAACAGAGGGGCAAACCCAAACGGGTGAAAACACGACACAACACGAGCCCGAAACAGAGGGGCAGGCCAAAACAGGCGACCACAAACCAACAAGCAAGCCCGAAACACAGGGGCCGACCCAAACGGGTTTATTACAAGACGGACAGAAACCGGCGGTGGCGCGTGCGGCGGCGCGTGCGGCGGACGAGGCGGCGCGTGGTGGACGGCAGGGCGAAACCGTGGTGGAAAATGGAGCGCAGGAGCCACACGATCCACACCGGGGGAGAATGGCTGGGTTCGGGGGGCGGAGAGGCAGCCACGCGCGGCAAAGATCCGCCGCGCGTCAGATCCACGCGCCGCGCGTGCGGCGCGTGCATAAAGAGCGGCCACCGTTTCGGCGTCGGGGAAGATGGATCTGGAAGCTCTCGGCGGGAGGAAACCAACCAGCCGGCGCGTGCATGTCCAAAGGAGACGGAGAACGCCGGAAACCGAGTGGAAGCCACCTGCAAGAAAAAACCAAAAACCACCCCAACAGAGCCACCACCGACCGGACCGGAGAGAAGGAAAGGGAAGAGGGAAGAGGGAGAGAGGAAAAAGAGAAGAAAAAAGGAGGAGGGGGTGAAGGAGCCGGAGCTCCCCCCTCCACCGTAAGGGCACTGTGGATAGGCGGCGACCAGAGTTGAGAGCGTTTTTATGTTATATCAGACATTGTATTCCTATTGCTACCCACTCACTCAGAAAAGAAACCAGAATAAAAGAAAAGGCTATATATGCAGGCTGATTACCTCTTTTCTCGACATCATTTCGGAGGAAAGTGGATCTAAAGTGATACAAAAGATGAACAATCTCATTCGGAAGAATGTCTTACCAAATTCGCAATGCTTTTCTCCACACCTTTTCTTCACTTTTTGGAGGTGTAGTTTTTTGGTTACTTGACTTCCTCTGATCTCCTTATAAGCTCACGTAGAGGAAACCCTTCTGAGGCTTTTCAAGCTGGTGTGAAGTGGAGCCACACAAGCTTGTCCTCCAAAGGGCATCCATCACACATCAAATCGACGTAGCCTCGCCGATTCAAAGACTAATCGTATTTGCTTGATCTATCATAGGAGGAATAACCACAGAGTGTAGAGAATTGTAACTTCATAATTCGTGATGTCTCAATTTAATAACTACGTACTGAAATTTGAAATTAACATTTTTTTCTACTTTATGCGTTTTACGGCTTTTGACATTATAAAGCCTCCTAGTGCTACAAGCCAATTCTAAGACGGGAAAAAGATGATTACGAAATCTTGGGTTTCTTTTAAGGTCCCTTAGCCTTTTGGTTCCATTCGTTTAAAACACAAATTGACTTGAACAAACCATTATCAAATAAATAAGAAAACTTCGATATTATATATGAAAGCCCCCTCCACCCAAACCACTAAGGTTGCCCTCTAGCCTTGAGAATGTTCATATATAATTTATGGAAAGAGGGTGGAGCTACCACGATCCTACGGCCAAAAAGCTTCGGAACATTGATCAGATCCCAATGGGCTATTATTTAAACTATTAGATCTCTCCTAATGGCGTGGACAATACCTTAATCAAAGCCCAGCCTTTTTTAGGCGCAACAACCGACGTATTGGCCCAAGAAAACGCGGTTCGCTTAATTTTTTATTAGGCATCTTGATTAATTTTAATATATGTATAATCTTCCGTTTCACACAACTCTTAAGTAATATGCTGATGCATTCTTCTCAAATTAATTTTTTCAGGATCTACATATAATTTAATACTTCGATGTCTTTATCCCTCTCTCATCTAAAAATAATAAAAAATAAATTTGAATTTACTAGAAATAGGTTTCCAAATGTGCCCTTTAATTGATCCGGTATAATCTATAGAATTTTAAATTACTTTTCGGGTGTGCCAGAACCCCTTGCCCCTTTTTAAATTTCTCCCTACTTTATATTTGTCGCCAGTTAACACAATTTATTATATTTTTCCTTTTTTTAAAAAAAAAAAAATCTCGCATCCGGCGTTGGATCTCACTAAAATACTTATAGACGTGCACACGCACTTGTTTGTTTTATCTCAGATTTCCCCAGATAAAGAGCTTCAAAAGATATATATATATATATATATATATAAATAAATAATTTATTAACCATTTCTTCCCTTTCACTTCTGTTGAGGCCGATTCCAAGTTGCTGTCAACTAAATTATCCGATACAAGGGTGGGTTTGTTTTGTAAAATTTTAGCGTTGTTAAAATTTTAGGTATTGAGTTTAGTGTAAAAATAAAGAGAGAAGTAATTTTTTATATTTTTTGTAATGAAAAGTAATAATTTGATGGGAAAAAGAGAGATTATATTATAATATTTTATTGTGTTAAAATTTTAAGAGGAGTAAAATTTTACAATGCAAACACAGCCGTAGAAGGCTCTTGCATATGTCATAATTTTGTGTTCAAAATTATTCAGCCGTGTTGACTTCTACTTCTCTGAATAAACTACCATTTAAGGCACGGGATTTGCGTATCTAATTTATTGGTAATTACCAATAAGATTGGTTTGGACATGTCAACAAGCATTAAGATACTTTATAATAAACACAATAAATAAATTTTACACCATTTTATGTTGCACATATTTATTTATATAAAATTTCAAATTGTGTAGGAAAATACTCACAAAAACAACTGCAATTAATGGGTCTGCCGCCATGTGTTTATATTTACTTGACAAATTAGGGAAGAACAATCAACCCAAGTGGACAAATCTCAATAAATATATATATTTTTTTTTATAAAAAGACTTCCGTCCCGTTTAACTTTCGTTACAAGGAAGCAAAGATCGTAATCGTATAGTTGAATTACAAGCTATGCGACCGATACAAAGGAATTAGAAGAACAAAAAGAAGATTATTATTTACTACCGATAGTCGATAAACCCAAATTTACAATGTTGACCCTCCATAAATTATTCACAAGATCTAAAGACGTAACCGCGTACCACGGTCCACGGGGGATTCAGGGCCGAGTCACCTCCCTTCGCGTCTTGGTTAATGGTTTAATCATTAATGGTTACTCCTCGTGAAAATCGTCCTTGACGATAACGGAGTCTGCGTCCCACCACTTATCCACCTCCACGTCAGGTCCCGTTACGTTCTTTAACGGCGATGTGACGTTCCTCACGTCCCCTACGGTAAGGTTGTCGCTAGCGTCATCCCAGACGTAGACCTTCTCGACGCCGCCGTATCCAATGCCCACGATCTTTCCCACCTGGGGCCGCCACTGGCCGAGCATCGCCGGTATCCTACGCCGAACCCGACTGTCCCACACCCTCAGCGAGATTCCTCCGAGCCCGTTCTCCCTAGTCGCAGTCAGGATCACTGGCGGTGAAGGGGACACCGTTGCCCCCTTTTTCCCGCCGCAAAAGGAGCCGATTATCTGCTCTCTGCTGTGATCGTAAATGGAGACCACACTTAGCGAATAGTCATCGAACTCGCTACAGTCGTCTTCGAAGCCTAGACCTAAGCCAACATTGTCCCACACCTTCACGACGCTCCGGCCGCAAGCCAAGTCGGTCCAAGAGAACCGTCTCCGGTGCATCGATTTACCATTTTGACCATCGATTTCCTCATACAGACCCGAACCACCAGCTACCCGGAAATCTTCATCAGTGGCTCGCCACCGATTCGACTCGTGTTCCTCGTAGTCTTCTTCCTTTTCGTCTTCGAAAGAAGATGATGACAACGGAGAAGTTTCTTCTCTGTCGTCAATGTCTTCGTCGCTGACGAGTTTCGTAAGAGGCTCGGAAGCCAACGAATTGCCGCTCCGGCTTTTGACGATGAAAAACTTGATTCTGTTAACGATGGTGCCAACAGATGCGACTAGTGCTAGAATCAACGCACCCCATGTCCAAAGGCTGGAGGCTTCGAGCCCAGAATCCGAAAGAACCCGAGAAAGCAAGGATGAGTTCTCCATCGAGACCTCGAACTCGCTTATCCCGTTGAAAACAGGGATTTCCATGGTTACACAAGTCTCCGGTGCACTCAGCTGAAAAAAAAAACCACAAAAGGAGAGGATTGAATTTCTGAAATGAAGTGCTTTCGACAAAACGGCAGAGAAGGTGAGTTTGAGAGGTAGGTGAAGACGAGGAAGTTTCTGTCAGTTGGGGAGGGAGGGCGTGGGTTTTTTAAGGGCAGAGAGGAAGGAACTAAAGTAGCAGCCAAAATTCTAAATGTTGACGTGGGGGACAACCATTAGAGGAGTAGTATGGAATTTTTGGGGCCACGTCAGGAAAGGCAGCTGGGCTTTTACGGTGACTGAGGAGATTAGGACAGCTGAGTCATCATCTAGGCGTGGTCCCGAGTACGATAATGGAGAAGGGATTATTGTGGGGGTGAAGCTTGGGGAGTCGGGACTCATTGGCAGAGCCAGAAGTTTCAGAGGGACGCGGCACAGGCATCTGATCCTCCTAATATTCGAGGCGGTGAGCAGTTTCCACCCGTGAGGTCCCAAATACGTGGTGGTCAATTTATTGACGGTTTCACCACTCGGACGCTGACACGCGGTGACAGCTCATTGATGGCTTTTGGTTCCTTTTGCCTTCTTTCATTGGCCTTAAGAGTTTTTCAATTTGGGTGATGGTAGGCCCCATTCCCTACCATCGACCAAAGTTATGATCATCAAACAGGGAAGTATTAAGTTGGCATGCAGGAGTAAATGTTGGGCACTATATGTGGTCAGCAATGATGAAAACTTGGGCATTCTTTTTTGTGTCGTGGTCCAAAACTATGACCTTTGAAACACAGGGAACGCTACGCGATTTCCAACAATTCTCATGTGTATCATAGGTTGGTTACAACTCACACGATTAGCATGTATCACGTGAATATTGTTCAAAAGCAAATTGCTTTCGCATTTTTAGTCAATTATTACGTCTCAACGAATTATTTTGGAAAAACCCAATTAATTTGGTGACATTTTTGTTTACTTTTTTCATTATTGTATTCTTCTACCACAACATTTTTCTCTGTCACATGTTAAACGAGAAGCGTTCGGTCATAGAAGCTATTGACTTCATATTCTAATGGGTCGCATTGCATTAGTTAGCTCTTAGTAATTTTTTTTTATTGGATAGGTAAATTTAGTAGGCACGTGGGATTGAGGTTAATTTATTGACAATTTTATGTGGTAATTACTTGAGGTCACCTAATCGCGTTATCCATGCAAATCACACAACAACTGGCTGGTTGAGTAGAGGCTTAGGAGTTAGGTCCTTATCAATTGAGTCCCATCAACTTGCCAAAAAAAAAAAGAAGAAGAAGAAGAAGAAGAAAAAGAAGAAGTCACTTTCAACTTTATTTTCATTAAATTAAATCTTGAATGCAACTGCAATGGTATGGGAATGTTTCGAAAAGTTATTTTTAAGTCTATGTGATAATGTCCTCATAAAAAAATATTCTTATGTCAATCTTCGTTTCGACGTGACAAGCGTAAACCATGTATTCACGAATCATATTAGGCAGCGTGTCATCTTGGGATTGTCTTGTCATATTTGATGTCCATTCATTGACACATCATTCAAATAAAGCCACATAGACCGAAATACAAAAAAAAAAATCTAAAAACAAAGCAAGCTGAACGACATCGTATGCACATGACCTTCAACATATTCACTCTACTGAATCCCCGAACTCCTAACTCTTTATTTCCCAAAATTCCTTGTCTTCCCTGCAATAACTGTCTAGCCCCGAACTCCTAGCCCACTGGATCAATATCTTCCCTCTATCCCGAACCCCTAATTCATACTATAATTTCTTGAAGAGCTTGTAAATAATGACTTATGTTTGTCATCTCACCATGTTAGTTTTCAAAAAGAAGATTGAGGGAGGGATAGTTATTTTACTAGAAATTACCATGTAGACTTAAAAATAACTTTTGTTATTACAGGGATATATTTGTAATATTCTCATAGCACAAACAGTAATTGCATTTAATTCTTAAATTAATTTATAAGTATTAATAAATTCAGTCTAAAAATAAACAATATATAAGTGAAACATATAAGCTATAACAAATAATAAATGCTTATAAAACATTATAGAAACTTAATTATTATCTTTATGGCGTTACAAACGATGTGAAGAGGGCCCGTGGGCGAATATACCATGGGTATGTTTGTTTTTATCATTTTTTCAGGATTCTAAGTATATTCACAATTCTACCACCGAACATATTCAGAATTCAAACACAAAAATCAATACATTTTACACAATCTCCAACAACTTTTTAATTTTTTATTCAACATAAATTTTCTCTCTCTATACTTTTTCACATAACTCCAATACTTTTTTATTAAACAATTACATCAAATCATTTCTCTCTCCACTTTACACAAACACCAATAAAATACTATTCAACATAAAAATTCACAACTTCTCTAAAATCCTACATTTTTTTCTCAAAACGAACATAACCCATATATTAATTTTTTTTCCGAAGATGCTCTGCTCTGTAGTGTTGGTGATCCTAGCTGAGAAGCTTTCAAGTTATGGGCTGTCTTCTAGGTTACACGCGTCGTTTCAATAAACTCCTTGCAATTGGACGATTCTTTGGTTTTGTGTTTCCTGTGTACCAAAGAAACGAAGACGTACTTATCTGGATAAATTATATATTTCTTCCAAGAAAAAGAACAGATAACGCAAGGCACGTCGTCGTCGTATTAAGTAAACTTTGTGGCTTATTATATAAGGTTGGTCTCAACAAAATTCTAGATTCATTCAGTATAAAGATTGGAGACGGATTATATGTACGTCACTTTGTTACAATGATTTCTTGGAATACTAAATCTGGTTGTTGTGCCTAATGAGGTTTGAGTTACAATTAAGGTATAATGTTCTCTAGCCCTTCTGGGTAACTGGAATCTATGTGCCAAGCAAACGGAGGTAAAAGAAAATCATTGGAACCAGTCAACCTTGGAAATGTTTCCAAATTGGTCTGTGTCGTGGGTTTCAAGATCGAAATTGAACACGTAAACGCAATGTTCTCGGCGTTCCATCTTTTTTCAATTTCTTCGATGCCCTGTTTTGGGTGGTGATCTGGTAGTGGAGTTGTTTCCATGGGCTAAAATTTTGGCCCAATTATGTCATTTTTTGGAATCCGAGAACATGGGGCTGTGCGTAATTAGGACTAGTCAAGAACTAGTGTCCAGACTTCTTGACCCGTTTTTCTAGCCTATATTTGGTGGAGTCAGATGGGCCTCCAATTTAAGATCATGGAGCGAAATTGTTTTACCAATATTACTATTATGGATGTTACGTTTATAAAAATTTATAAGATTTTCATAGAATTATAAATATTTAATTAGATCGAAGTTTTTTCTAATTTTTTGCCCATCCAGATGATTGCATCCTAAAATACTTTTGCAAATTAACATGCTTGACATGTTTCAGAAGGAGAGTGAGTTTGGCGTAACAAGCAGGGAGTCTTGACTCCCTAGCTATCCGATTCATTTTACTGGTGCTTCAATACCTTTTAGCGCATTAAGTTTCTTTAAGACGAGACTTGCATACCTCCCGTTTGAGTCACCGGTTTGATCTTGATAGGAATTGACACATGAAACCGTTCGCTCAAACCATACAGTTTCAAGTACTGTGTCCTAATCCGGGTTTGCTTCCTTATATTTTATTTCAAGAAACGTCAGGTTTTATATTAGGAGCTAATTAGTATATATTGTATGGGTTAGAAGGGTGTGTACTGGTTTACCTATTGAGCTTGCGGGAAGTTATCACTAATTATATGGATCAAGATAAAACAGCTCACAGACGGAGCCATTTATGCATAATGACACGCAGTTTCCAGTTTCTAATGGCAAACCTTGATGTCACCATGGAGGGAATAGGATCAGTATCATCCTTTCTGCAGCGAACGAAATCTTAATGTATTTGCAGATGACAAAGAAAAAACTTGTCTATTTTTCAAAGTCTTGAAAGGCCGCTTGGAGACAATAAAAACTACATGCGGAATGGAAATTCTAAATGATTAATGTAATTGATCAGTTCCATCGAAGTGGAAATCTTTTGCATAAGAAGAGGTTGATCTGTATAATCCCAATCTAGTAAGATCATAGGCTAAAATTATATTAGTCTTACCAGAAGAGAGAAGGAAAATAGAAGAGACGAGGATGAAATTGAGCTAGATCATCAAAAGCACTACCTCTTATTTATGACAGAATCAAATACCATACCTATCAATCAGGAGATATATAGATAGATCAATCTACTCTTAGAATATTGCCAAAAAATTAATTAAATCTCTCAATCATTCACAGTTAACACTATCCACTCTCTTGCTCTGATTCATTTCTATACCATTGGAGAGATATCAAAAAAAGGAACAGAAACAATCAACAAGGAAGCCAATTTATGGACAAGACACACGGACAAACTGACTAATAAGTCCTCTAATTCCATTACCATCTCAATACTCTGGTAGCCCTTTCATAAACTCGAACAAAGACGGGGACATCGAGCCACCCATGTTTGGCGAGACGTATGCCGAATCAGGATATCTATAAACAGGGCGAGGCGAGCAGAAGAAATTGGTAGTGGTGGTATTCGGGGTGAACAAAGGAATATCAGCGAGATACGGATTGGTTTGCGGTAGAATTGGTGAGGCACAGGACGAGCTTGCCTTGACATCACCACCACCGCCGCCGCCGCTTCCAGAATTCTCGTCGGTGAGAGCCGAAGATGACTCATTATCATTATGGTTAACATTCTTCACGTTGGGATCATTTCCTTCCATAGACAGAGCACTCTTCCAGCCCTTATGGGGTTGATCATCATGCGGTGCAGTCTCAGTTTCATCATCCTTATTGGACCGAGACGATACACCGGTGAGCTTCTGAACGAGAGCCATGAAATCCCGAGCCTGCGTGTGGATGATCTTCGGCGAATGGGTATAAATTATAACCGGTTGCCTCTGCTGTTTCTGTTGCTGTTGCCTGGCCGGAGCAACGCTAGCAACCGAAGAGGTTGACATTGAAGAGATATTCGAAGATGGCTTGTGAATGAAATGGGAACCCTTGTTGATCTTCAACGGAGACGGACGTGCACCGTTGATCTCCCTCCTAGAGTTCCCATATTGGAGATCACCATGAGAATCTGCAGGGCTCATGGCTCAAAATGCTCGGACCGGAATCGGAGGAAACCTAGCTACTTCTGTTAGATATGTAGAGTTTTGTTGGCGGTGAAGAGGGTTCTATATATATATATATATACAGGAGGATTAGTTGGGGGAGGAGAAGGATAGACATAAAGAAGGATATGGTGGCCAGCGATTCTGACCGTTGACATACATATACAGTACTGATGTAGAGGAGAATGAGATGCGGTGTTGAAATCTAAGGGTTTAAAGGAGAGAAGCTGTTAGACGCTACCATTAGTTGTTCTATTTTACTACGAGTTGTTAATCTTTTATCTTTTCCCCTTATAGTTTAGTAATTTTTAATTAATTTCTATATTTAAAATTTTAAAATTGTCGATTCTACTATATATATATATATATATATATATATAAAGGCGGCCACTGAATAAAATGTGTTTACTTGCATACCAAGACAATCCTAAATATGGTGATCTCAAAGTACGTAATTATTTTATATAATTCTGAATGATTATAATTACAATTTATTTCTTAAAAATTATGATAAATACATGCCTTAGCAGATATACTTTTCTTGAAAATGAAATGATAATTTAGTTAACAATATTTTTTTAAAAATAAAAATAAAAAGCTTAAAACTTCATCAGTGGTACCCGAATTTAATCAATTTATGCTGTTAAAAACTTGCAAAATAGAGATTTTTTTTTTTGTTTTGGTACGTAAAATAGTGGAATTTCATATTTAAGCACTTCCCTCCTTCGTAATGTTATGCTCTTGAAGGTTCAACTCTAATAATGGAGTTTAATAAGATTTTGTCTTGTCTTGGATCAAAATCCGAAACAATTGTCCAACTTGCAGTTTAGATGTCACTGAAAGTGACAAGTTTCTAAAACATTTTTTACGTTTCAGTTGACTGATACCTTAAAGGCTTAAACTATAAAAAACAGCACATCATGTTTATTATCATTATGCACGTCAATTAACAAAACATAGACAGAGATAAAGTTGTGTGGCCCAAGATTAAGCATATTCTTAATTTCGTGAAAGTCAACGAAAGCGCCTCCTCATGAGTTGACGTTTGGGCCTTTTCGTAATCTTGGTATAGCAAGCCAGAGCATTAGCCGAGTTTTGTATTTGTTAAACAGATATTTGATGTTTTTTTTGGTATATTTGAAAATGGATTAAAAGATAAAATTATGGGTTGAATACACTTTGCACCCCTTATATTTGGAGTGTTGGCACAATACACTTTAATATTTTATTTTTGAGTCATTGAGCCAATTGTGTTATCTCCTCCAACGATTTGCACATTGGAGAGAAATTAGACATCAAATTAAACGATAATTGTACCGCCCTTGCCCTTGCTAAGATATTGAGAGAAAATTTTGCCGGTAATTAAAACTTCAAGAATAATGATTCCAAGGCAATAAACGTCTGTCTTCATAGAGATATGTTTGTATTGTACATATTCAGGTGATCCGTAGGCAAACATTGTTGGAGATTCAAAGGCGATACGATAATCTAATAGAGACTGAGGTCACGTGAGAGACACGTGTCAACAATTACTGCTTAATTTAATGCCTAATTTCATTTCGGGGTGCAAATCGTTGGGTGAAATAAGATAATAGACTTCATGTCTTAAAAATAAAACATTGAGGTGCAATGTATGTGTCAACATCCTTAAAATAAAGAGGTGCAAAATATATTTAACTCTAAAATATATTTACTCAAAGTTCCCATAAAAATGATATTTATAACTGCGAGGAGACTTCAAACCGGGGTTAGTCAACAAATATGAACATACAGTAATATTATTCCAAAGCAAAGCTAGCTGCCGTTGTTGACAGATGAATTCACGTATTAGGTTTAGCTGCCATTTGTTTTTTGTTTATCACCTTCATTTTTTCTGTAATTGGAATTCAAAACCTTGGAAAAGGAACATTAAAAAATTAATCCATTGGAATGTGAATCCATAACTTTCAAACCTATAAATTAATATTGTTGTTGTTGTTAAGAATAAAATAAAAGAGAGAAAATAATTTAGACTAAGAGAGAGATGAGAGAAGTTTGACACCAGCTTTAAGTGGTTTGACCCATAAACTTACATACATTGTGGGAGGCCCAACTGGACAGATTGATGTATTCACTGATGTATTGATGAGAGATTACAGAGATTTATTTATAAGTCTTTGATTATAATAGCCTTTAGCAATGTGAGACTTTAATAACTCTATTACTCTACCGCAAACTCAATGTGGACACACGTTGAGTTTAGACTTACAAAAACAAATTCCCCGTTAGGAAAAAAAGGAGCCGCTCCGGCGCTAGGAGAAGGGCAGACTATGGCCCGAAGATGGCTGGAGAGAGGTCTCCGGAATGGGGAGATATCCGGAAGTTCGCCGAAGGGGTGTTGGACGGGGTGCCGAAAAACCCAAGAGAAGATGCCAAAAAGTCGCTAGAGTGATGCCAGACGGGGCAACGGAAGGCCGAGAGAAGATGTTAGAAGGTTGCCGAAATGATTCCAGACGGGGTGCTGGAAGGCCCGAGAGAAGATGTCGGAAGGTCGCTGAAGTGATGTTGGACTGGCTGCAGGAAGGCCCAAAAAGAACCAAATCAGTCCGGACTAGACTAGGCCAAGCTAAGCCAAGAGTACTGGCCACCTGAGCCAACCTGGGCCACAGGATCGAAATGACTCTAATATCATGTTAAGAATAAAATAAAAGAGAGAAAAATAAATTAGACTAAGAGAGAGAGATGAGAGAAGTGAAACACGAGATTTAAGTGGTTTGGTTCATAAATCTATATCCACTGTGGGAGGCCCAACTGAACAGATTGATGTACTCACTGATGTATGGATGAGAGATTACAAAGAGACTTATTTATAAGTCTTTGATTATAATAACCCACATTGCTAAAAGCAATGTTTAGTAATGTGAGACTCTAATAACTCTAATAGTTGTTCTTCTTCTTAACCCAAAATAATTGGAAAATAATTAGCAATGGCCCAGGACCAAAAAATTAAGGTAAAAGGAAATGAAAATAGTTATATTAATCAAACGTTTCTCTAAAACCCCTGGTAAAGTCCTTGGTTGAAACTTCCATTCGGAAGGAGAAAATCCTTTATTCGTCAGTTTCCTTTTGGTTTCCTCACATTCATATAGAATATAGATGCGTAAATATGGATTTTCTTTTGTTATAGCCTCTAGGCTATGTTGAATGACTTGAGTTTGTATGGTGACGCCTAGATAGAATCAATTGTCTCCGGTCACCCGCTTCTACCAGTTTTGTACTTAGAAAAATGAAATAGTTTGACAAGAAAAGTTGCTGAATATTTCGTTTAGGCCAGTTTTTATGTATACCCACGTGCATATATGCCTACTTATCGTGCAAGTGTTAGAAAGAAAAGAAAAGAAAGGGTGTTTAATTAAACCCCGAATACTACTTTTTCAGACCGGATATCATATGATTATAATAATGTCTCAAGTTTCTAACACGCTCCCTGCAGGCTGCAAACTAGATTAACCTCTAGGAAACTTCACCCCGAACAATGTCAACTTAAGCAGCTGGACAAGACAATAACTCTGGTCCGGACCTGAACCAATTTCGAATATCATATTAGCTTCTCTCTTGTTTCCTCCCCTTTGAAATTCCTGGCTTTGCTGAGGCTGGTGGAATGGGAAACATGTTTACCAAGAAAACTCTTTTCTTCGTGACGACATGTCACGGTGGAAGCTTATTTTTGCAGATTTCCTCCTTCCCCTTTTGGCAGCGGTTGGTGGTAAAAAACATGAGAGCATGCAATGCCGCGTTTTCACAGAACAATTTTCCTCAGTTCTGACCTTCCTTGGGTTATTTTTCCCCTCCACAAGGCTCTCCCAAATAATCTCCGTTTACACTTTATAAAATATAATTAAAATGGTAATAGTGCTGTCTACCCGCAGGAGAAAGACGCGCCTAATAGCACCAACTGTAGGCCCTGACTTCTCATTCGAATTTACAATTAAAAAAATAAAATTGGAAAAAAAAAACGAGTCTTATTGTTGCTCAAGACATTCCCCGATGACCACATATAGGGCATGTTTGATCGTCCAAAAATTTGGAGTTCCAAAAATTCCAACCATATAAATATACTTCAAAATTTTTAACTTTTACATATACATTTCAAACTTTTTACAAACCCCAATAAAGTTCAACGTTCAAAAGATTCCTAAAATTTTGATAAACAAACAACTCCGTATCATCGCTTTTTATTTTCTCCCACGTTTCAGAAATGAAAACTAAAATTCATGTAACAGGCCTCGGTCAATTGTAAAATTTGAAGCCCATCTCGACCTCAAGCCCAATGGGCTATCACGTCTGTGCAAGAGAAGCCCAATAAGAGGGATGAAATATTGTTTTTCAAGAGGTCTAGGAATCATCAAAATGTTCCGATTTCCAATGTAATGTAGGTGACAAAACGGAATTAGGAGATGTAACAAGCTATAAAAAAATGACACAATAACTTTAATTAGTTGTCTAAAGATCGATGGAGAAACTAGGGATACCTAGCCTAGTCCCGAAATATCTTTGTACTTTAATTCTAGCTTCGACCCTGCCAATGATTATTTGTTTTTGCCAGAATCATAAACAAAAAAATTAGGCTAGATGGGGAGGCAATTTTAAAAGTTTCTTCGAGCAACGGGCCACACCACACGCATATTAAGCATTTCACTGTTATGCATTCATTCACAAGTTAATAATTCCTTGTTATCGGTTTGGCAAGAGTTGTCCAATGTTTGCACAAGTTACCAGGAAAAAGAAAGGTATTTTTCCTTGCGCAGGACATGAGGAAACATACTCAATTGGAGCCCTAGGTTGAAAACAAACTAGGAGAAGCTCACATGCATGTAGAGTAAAGGTGGAATTGTGGGGCACTAATCGAGTCAAATAGATGAGCTCTAGGTGGACAAGAGGAGCAAGGGTTCATCGATTTATAAAAAATGCAAGCATGCAAAAATTGCAAACCCTGCTATGCTTTCATTGTGCTGGCAAATACTCACAGCAGTCTGCCAGACATTTATACCAGCTAGTTGGTTGGAACATGCACTCATCGAGTAGTGTCTCAAACTCTCTACCCCATAAAATGTGCCTACTAAAATATTGCCTTGACACTGAGTTATAGGATCATGCGCACAGGAACCGCACGCGCACCGACTCCCTGCCCTTTCTCTGTCTCTGTCCCGGTCGTAGAACAGAGACTCTCCTGGCCTTCTTGGTTTCTGCTAAAAACCCGCCACGATCATGATTTGTGTCTACCTGCTTCATGAGTGGTATGTTCTCTCTCGCATATTTGTATAACCCAATACTATAAGCGCAGAGCAGGTGAACTCTGTTATCGATTCTTTTGTTTTGTCTCACTGTCCCACTACTTCTTGGATCTCCCATTTCGCCCTTTTGATCGAACTCCCTTTCTGTCAGTGATTTACTCTTGTCTATTCGATTTTTGATACTTGAAGCAACATTCTTAAGTACTGTAGCTTCGCTAACACCAGCGTGCATGTTCCACATTCCACCATGACTGAGTACACTAGAGCCTCAACTAGTATATCCCACGCGTCAATAATGAGCTCCATTGATGCCGAATGATGGTGCTCGAGAGAAGAAACCATGGGTATTCTGTATTCATTCAGGAAATTAATGAACTGTCGAGTTTTGATTTCTTCTCTAAACTTCCCGTACTGTTTTTGTTAATATATCAACCTCAGATATTCCGATGCCACCCACATTCGACATCCTTTTTCTTCTCTATTTAAGGTTGCTTGGTCTTCCCAGTTTGTTGCCAGCCATCCAGAGGCGCGCTGCAGCATAAAATATTTTGCACACCACACTTCCAATTCCTAATTGGACCCAAATTTTATTCTACTGCTGTCATTTGTGACTTTGATTTGCAGATAACGACAGTATAATTGTTAATTAGTGAGAAAAACATCATAATTGTTTTGACAACCTTTCGTAAGGAAACAAAACAGTACGACCTTTGATAAGCTTCTAGAGTTCGCAAACAGTACTATGGTTGGAGCCAGCCCCAGCTTCATGATTAGCCAACATAAAATAGTTCCATTTGAACCATATTTCTAATTCCCAATTGCTTCAAATTCTACTACTTTCGTGCAGGCTTTATGTATTCACCAATCGTGTAGGTAATTTTTATATTGCAACTTCACCATATATATAATTTTTTTTATCATAACCTGTTGCTTGAAGGCAACTTAGCGGACCAACCTAGCTATTCATGTTTTTCTAATAAGCTCCTGACATTGTTTGGTATGTGAATGTTCATAAACCATATGCATGCTTTGGCAGGGTAATTATAATACGTACGCATGGCTTTAAAAATTCTCATCCTTCGTTGTGCACATTACACACGCAGTACCGTAGCAGCTTAAGTATTAAGCATCGATCGATGTATTTCCCTGTTGAATTTTTGTGCTTGGTGCAAGTGGTGAATTTAGCTAAAAATTTTCGATTTCAGTGGAAACTAACCGATTTGCAGACAACACGCTTCAACTCAAGAAGTGATGTCATAGAAGTTGTTCATTCGAAACTAAGAGGGCTAGTTTTGTGTCGAGAAACTTTAATTGAGTTCAACTAAAGAAGATGTGATAGGAGAATGTGTCTAATATATGAGATGAAAGTGACCCATTTGACTACGTACGTTGTATACGTCAAAGGCTAAAGCTCAAAGAATTTCAGGACAGAGCCCTATATATATATATGTCCCATGCCAGTCAGCCAACTCGCGAATCTCTCTCTCTTATTATGAGAACGTACGAAAAAAGCATCAGGCCGCGAGACAAGCCTGAAAAACATCCTGACCTGAATACAGCCTGCCTACTTGCCGCTACTATAATCAGATATCCCAAAGAATTCAAAGCGGACGCAGCTGGGGGAAGAAGAAGAAAGAGAAGGTTTGAAGAATGGCAGCTGGTTGGACGAATATATGAGCATATTATTTCAGCATCTTAATTATAATATCTAATCAGCAACTACAAGTTGCAAAGAAGAACAAAAGAAATGCAATCACAAGTTGGAATTCTTGTAGGGGTTTTTTAGATCTTCCAAAAAAGCCTACCTACTTGATTCAAATTGCTTCTGATCTATAATGTAAGTCCTCATAAAAAAGAAAGAAATTCATGAACTAATTGAGCCTCATCAAATGAGCTGGATTGCCATATGAGAAGGTGGGTTTAACTCATAGTGGGTACTCATTAATTCAAAAATCAACTCTTATTTTCCTAGCGAAGAAGCGGATTATCAATCAGGCAGCGCGAACAACGCACATCCCTTTGAATTAACAAGGCATGACTTTACCTCATGCATGATGTCAAATACTTCATTAATTGGACCCTAACTACACAAATTGACCTCATGCATGATGTCAAAATGGACAAAACATTGAGGTCTAAAAAAGAATTATATGACAAGTAGTCTTGACACTTTGCATCTTCATCTATTATTTTTGTCACATTTTACCCAAAAACTATTAATTTCAAACACTTTGCACTCTCTATTAAAAATTTTTGTTATTTGAACAAAAAATAATTTTTTGGTGCATGGAACGACGATTTTGTAAAATTAATTTCCGTCAAAATTGGCCGAACATTTTAACATAAGGTGCAAAACCTCTAAAATTAATCGTTGACAAAAATAATAGATGAGGTTATAAAGTGTCAAAGTCTTGTATTTATCCAAAAATAGAAAGAAAGAAAAGAAGCAATTTTAGGTTTAGAGGTACGATCTTGTTTAATAATACAGTAGACTAAACTTGATTAATAATACAGTAGACTAGCAGCTATCTAACTCTCTCTTCCACATTACACTGCACAAGTGTATGACCAATTGGCCAATTGGGTGCCATAATTTTCTAATGTCAACACCCCCCTCGTACTCACATGCTGAAAGTTCTCTCTGTCCACCAAAATTGACAATTCAGGGCTTTCATTTTTATTGTACACTGGCTGCATTTAAAGCCCCCACAACTAGAACCTGACTAGGTGTCATTCTCAAACTATAACGTTCACAATTATTTTGATACAGACAAGAATTTGAATTCATCGTACAAAAAGGGAAACAAATATGCTCCCCATCCCATTCCTTAACTCAAGATATGGCCTATAGAAACTTTTAGGGGTAAACTTATAGTTAGCCCCATATCTTTAGGGCAAAATCAAGTTACTATTTTTCAAACCAACAATTTGAGACCCTTATGTTTCAAAATCACTCAATCATCGCCCCGCGTTTAAATTCACCGCCAAATGAGACGGTTTTTCATGAAATGACCAGAATGCCCTTGATAAATGATTGGTGGATGACCAGACTGCCCTTGCTCTCTTTTTGTGCCCAGGCGAAGACCAAAGTTTTTCTTTCTTGGACTAAATTGCTCTGAAGTTCGAAATTCCAGTACGTGAACTGTAAGTGCTGCAGAATAAATTGCACGTAGGAACTTTGATTGGAGAGAGAGAGAGAGAGAGAGCTCAGTGATCTGTTGGGCCGAACCGACATGCAACCCAGGACCCTCAAGGGCTCCTTTTGATCGATTCTCCTTCTACTTCCTTGTCAAGGATTGGAGCATATAACATCAGTGCAAGGGGCCACGCAGAGGTGACAAATACGTACTTTAACATGTGAATCTCATCGGCGACTTCCAGTACTGGAGTTCCAAAGGCATCGACAACGATGACTGTCATGCTAGGCTTCAGGTCAAAAATTGAGGAACGGAGAGTCGGCCGAATTTCGGTCATAACGGCGGTTAACCGAGTGAAGATCAGAGAATTAGGTCCAACTTGACCGGAGATGTCCACTGGAGGTAGTACGACAATATCTAGGAGCTTCTGTGCCATGGCTGATTGGATGAGTTGGGATTCACCAGCTGAGGCTTTAGATTCAAGGACGACGAAGAAGGTAACATGGAAGTTTTGATCGCCGACAAGGCGATTGCCGAGTTCAAGGTCACAGACAAGGTGCCCAACACCGGGGCTAGAGACAATTACTGCCTGAGGCTTTGAGCTCTCCATGGACACTACCACGAGTCGAGGATGAAGCAACTGATCACTCTTTCTTGCAGCTTGCTTGGTTTTCGTTGCAAAACCACACCAGTGAATATGATATTTTTGGAGGTTATGGATGGCGTGCCCCCAGAAACAAATTCACTTCATATAAATGCTTATCGCAGTGGCCCTTTGGCCAGAGAATGGAAAAATAATTAATTGAACTCGAGATTATGATGGCACAATACTTGACTTTTGTCTGCAAGTGTGACGTCATTTTTTGTGGTAGTGTTCATCTGGGTGTAGCTTATTGTCTTTTGCAGGAAGTACTGTGAGTCGTTTACTTGTGTCAATAAATTTACAGGGCATTTTGGCAGCTGACAAGAGTACCGACACAATTGGAAAGCGTTTAGCTAGCATCAATGTCGAGAACATCGAGTCCAATCGCCAAGCTCTTCGGGAGCTCCTCTTCACCAAGGATTGTGTTCTTGTCTGGTGGACAGAGTGAGGAAGAGGCAACTCTTAACCTTAACGCAATGAACAGGTTGGAGGTGCTGAAGCCGTGGACTCTTTCTTTCTCATTTGGGCGAGCTCTGCAACAAAGCACGCTCAAGACATGGGCTGGAAAGAGGGAGAATGTGGGCAGAGAGGCTGAATGTTTAGTGGGGGAGAGCTGAGGGCAGATTCGACAATTTGGGTGGAGTAGACGCACGTGAGACACACATGCACGAAAAACCGTCTCATTTGACGGTGAATTTAAACGGGGGGCGAGGATTGAGTGATTTTGAAACATAGAGGTCTCAAATTGTTGGTTTGGAAAATAAGGGTAGTAACTTGATTTTGCCCCAAAGATATGAAGCTAACTATGAGTTTATCCCAAACTTTTATTAATACCACCTTCACCCACATTTAACTCACCATGCTGCTGGGGGTCTAGCTACCACACTTAGCAATGCCTAGCGAGATCACTAGGTACCATATGCAATGAGTAGAAATCCCGCGTGCCAAGTTCACTAACGCACAAGTAAACTTTGAGGAGATTAATGTGGCAGCTTACGGCTAGCTTCACTTAAGTCACCAGTCTGACTCTAAAAGTATACGAACTTAGAACTGTGCGTCATACAATTTGAAATGATATACTTAACGATATATACAAGCTGATGAATCATCGTATGAGAGCAAATATTTTAAAGTATAAATTCTAATATCACCTTTTCTTTGATTTTTTTTTTAAGACAAGGAGGGGAGTTTGGATCTCTCCAGATGTGGCAAAGGATTTGATTAGTTACTCAATCTCAAATAGGAATAGCAAAATTCAGTAAAGATTACAAATCCAATAGTTTATTAAGAACATATCTAGGTTGTAGATTATATACTCGTGGAAGGCTTTCGGTTTCACACCAAACTGAACAGTTATTAGTTTACTCCGTCCAGAAATGTGGCTGCCAAATCACTGCTAGTTAAGCAAAAAAAGCTTGAGATTAAGCTCCAAAACATGAAGATTAGTCCCAAATGACAAGGAAATTTGTAAAATACAATATTGGAATGGAGCAAATCATAAAAAGGGTCAAGATACCATGTTGTCTTGTGCTGCTGCAGACCAGAAAGGCAAAATTTGCGTAGGTGCTTGACACGATTGAGAATGTGACACAATTTGTGCTTATTGCCCCACACTCCCCACACGCCAAATGTGATGAAATGATTTTCCCCACACTCTGAGAACATAACAGCTGGGAGTTAGAGAGAGTGATCAGCAGCAGCCAAAAGTTTTTCATATTTCTCGAATTTGTTTTTGACTAAAATGTATAGCTGGAAAAAGCTGGGAAACCTACTCCTCCAAGAACCGATTCACAATCTTCACGCTTGGTTCCACCACCTGCCTCTCCCAAATTTCTGACCACCTCGTTCCCGAATCGTCTGACGTCATCATCACCGTCATGAAAGCCTCCGTCGCGTCAAGCCTCCGAATGTCCCACCCTGCCCCTCTCAGTCGGAGGATCTTTCCTATCTGCGTCTTGGCCAGTTGACGCGTGTTGTTCTTTATTTCTCTCACTGCCTCCTCGTACGCGTGTAACCGCAGCGGATCGGTGCCACGAAAGGACCCCGGTGGGTACATATTGAAATACCGGTCGAACTCGGGGACCCCGATGGCTTTCCTCAACCCGGTCCGAGACGCCGCCGAGTCGTAGGACGCTTCCGGATCATAGAACTCGACCAACTCCTCGATCATCCCCGAGTCGAGCATGTCGTCGACTCGCTTTGACAGGTACTCGGACAAGACCATGAACGACACGTCCACCCAGAGGAAACAACAGTTGTACCTCAGCTCGGTCGAGACCGAGTGCGACCCGTCGAAGACATTCGAGTCAGGATTGAACCGGTCCACCACCAGCGCATGTATGAAGGAGTTGGACCCACCCGCGATGAGGGGCAGCTTCCTTCTAGAAGCGATGTCCGTGATGATGGAGCCGGCGAGCTGGCGGAACTCGGAGGGGTTTAGCTCGCCGTCTTCCGCGTCGACATCTCCGAGAAGGTGGTGGGTGACGCCACGTCGCTCGTGAAGAGGGACTTTGTTCGTGGTGATGTCGAGGCCTCTGTAGACTTGCATTTTGTCGGAGTTGATGATCTCGGCATGGAAGCGGGTGGCGAGTTCGATGGAGAGCTTGGTTTTTCCGGTGCCGGTGGCCCCCATGACGACGACGATCTTCTCTTTCTTTCGGTGTCGACGGGAGGTGTTGATCGTCGTATTTGTGGTGGTAGAGTCCATGCGAGGCCAGCGAGGTCTAAGGAGTTTGGAGACAGATATAAGAGAGGGGGAAACGATACTTTGAGAATAACGACAGTGGGAAATCGACGATGGAAAGGGAACAGGTGTCATAGGGGAGGGAATAAGGGACAGTACTGGCAAAGGCTGGGGTTTTGCTGAGCTGCAATATCATAGGGGCGTACAGGACTACATGTATTACAAGGAATGGTATTCGGGCACAGGTACAGCAGTCCCCCACTCTCCAAGAGAGGCAAAGAGCGTGTGCGTATGTAGGTCTGTAGTAGCGCGAGGAGCAGTGCTGGTAATATAGTTCTCTCTCCTGCGCTGTGCGGACTGCAGAAAATGAGCGACGTGAGTGTTGCGTTGGGAGGGGAGGAGCCGTGAGGGGGGTTTTGTTTTATGAGGAGAATATTTGTTTGTCTTGAATTTTGCCACAAAATGTTCGGGTCAGGTAACAGTGGGCACCAGAATGGATGTCCCCACCAGAATCATTATTTTCATTTCGATTCCGTTCTGGAATGAAATCGAAATTTTTCAAAATAAAAATAGGAAATTTCGGTTCCTTATCTGACCAGACGAAGAGGGAGATAAAAAACACAATTAGAAAGCTATCTTTTGTCTATGAAAAATATAAAACGTTATCCTTCGTAACAGAAACAAAGCCAAAATCATATTAAAGATAACAAAAATAATAGAAAAGAGCTATACATGGTCCGTCCATTGCGGTACAAATTTTTTTCACAATGAAAATAGTAATTAAGCTAAATCTGGATTATCTTTCTCCCGCAAACATTAAGAGTAAATATCTACATAATCACCCACTCAGTTTCAGACTTTTAGTGAAAGGAGAAGCTAAACCACAATAAGAGAAGAACCAAAAAAAAAAAGCCTAGAACGAGGAACAAGTTGACACTGACCTTTAATAACGCCCAAAAATAAAAGCCCAGTGAAGAAAAGTAGAAATCGAATAAAGTTCCACAAAGAAGCCAAAAACCCCTTTGGAGGTTCCATCTCCTCTATACGTTAACCACCTTGATCTCCCTTGAATGACTACATACACATCCCAGAGTCAGTTCCAATTCCAACTTACAATCACAAAATATATCATTTTTAGCCACTCAAGCGCCAAAAAACCATAAAGAACAAAATACTCAACACGCTAGCAGCCGATTACCAAAACGAACCAAACAAAATATTCGGCCCCAATGTGATGTGACAATGTGAGAGAGGGGGAGAGAGGAGCTGAGCTTGACTGAGGGAGAGAGGAGCCACTGCAGAGAGGGTGGGGGGCATGGCTGACGGCTCGAGCTCATGACAGGGAGGCTGGGAGAGGGGGTGAGGGTTGGAACGAAATTAGGTCTTTCAAATAAGTTTCGAAAGACCTAATTTTGTTACGTTAAGTGACTTGGGTCGACCCAGATCACTACTTTATTTTTTTTTTTAAAATATACTAGAACCGAAAATTCCAGAAATTCCAATTCCAGTTTTTCCTTAAAATGAGATCTGGTCCCGGAAATAGTCGGAACCTGTACCATAACGCTATAACCAGTACCAAAACTGGATTTCGGTTTGAACCGAAACAAATGCCCACCCTTAAGGCCGGGGGGAGAAGAGATCAGAGGTTGGATTATGATCTTCTTGGTTTTAGTTGGCTTTGAAGCAAGGTTGTAACGGGATTAGACAATTCGAGTGGAATCCACATAACTAGGGTCCACATAATTTTTATTTGGGCAGGTGTGACACAAGACTGTTGCATTGGGTGCTAGATTTAAAATATCTATAACTTGATAGGCTACTTTATTACGTAGAAGTATACTCTTTAAAATTACGTTCATTATTTTTAAATTATCTCCATCTAACGGAAAACAAATCCCTGTTTGTTTTATTAAACTAAATAAAAAATATCTTACGATACTACCTTGGTATTAGTCAAATGAAGCCCACGGGTGAGCTCAAAACTAGAAACGGAATAAAAATTATTGTTTTGCTAAAGGGAAAAATATTCGTAATGATTTTTTTGGGGAGCTGAGGGCTGGGCCATGGCTCCCTTAGTCCTCTAAATCCGTCCATGAGGCAAACACAATATATGTATCATATCAGTGACGGATGCAAGGGGTTGGACCAATGCTAGAAGTTAACCTTTATTTTTAATAACTAATATGTTCCTTTCAAAATGTTAACTTGTAATTGGTCGAGCCAATACTTGATATGCTATTAATATACAATTTTGAAATTATATTAAAATTGTGAATATTAGGACTAGGTTGTTAAATTGTGATTAGGATAGTAACTTGCGAAAATATATTGATGAATTTTGTTTAGATAATGGATAAGTTTTCGATAAAAAAATCAGTGGAGTCGTCTAATACTCCGAATGTGGTTGTTACTTCTGAGACAACTACTAGTTCCAAAATATCTCGTGTTTTATTAATTCGGACGATATTATTGCTGACCTAGAGTTACGTAAACTCATTAAAAAATATGATCTTAGGATTAGAGATTAAATTGCGAGGGAGTATTTGATAAAAGATCCTTGTCAATTACTTGTGTATGATTTCCCCAAGAAGCAATATGGAAAACTAATAAGGGCTTTTTGGAGCCATGGTTCAAAGAATATGAGTAGTTGAACTATAGTGTATCAGAGTAAGCGGTGTATTGCTTGTGCTGTTATCTATTTAAACAAAGTAAATGATCAATATCCGAGTGAGATGTGTTTACATTTACAGGATTTAGCAATTGAAAAAAGGGAGAGGAGGTATTCAAGAGTGATGTTGATGCATTTAATAGTCTCAGCAAATGGTATGGTACATGTATTTTAAGATAATATATTTTTAATATTTTAACTCTAAAATATTTTTTTTACATTACGTAGTAAAAAATTTCCTATAATTTTCCCTTAAGAGTTGGCCCCCCTTCAAATTGACTCCTGGTTCCGCCACTGTATCATATATTCGTTAATGTTTTCTAATATTAAACTTCGAGTAATGTGAATTATACGGTATTTAATTTATATTTAATATTTTTATTGTATCGGTTTCTCTTGAAATTGTAGCCTACAATTCGGTCCTAAACTGCTACTATATATATTAAACATTTAAATATGTATATGTGGCCTTTCAATGATAAGCAAGGAAGAACATAATATCAAGACTATGCCCCATATAAAAAACCCCATCCTTGTTAAACCATATGTATAAAAATTGGGATTTTCTAATTTTAGCATATGTTTTGGTTCTTGACGTCGAGCCCTCAACTATATATGAAATTTATATAATGCTTAATAAAATGATTGGCATGGAACATCAATAGATATGGATACAGTATACAACATATTTCTTAAGAATATTTTGCTGTTCTTATCATAGGTCTCCTGTTCTTCCTCTATTAATTAAATGTTCTGGCAAACTTATAGCTTGTGATCTTGCTATATATAGGTTTGGTATATACCTAAGAGTCCTAACTGAATATGTTATTCTTTTTTTTTATCAATATTCGTATCGTCGTATTATTGTCTGCTTTAATTAGTAGTTAATTATTGTGTAGTTATTGAAATCAAACTTCTACTTAAATCATTTTTGTGAATATAGCTAGTTAGCGCTTATTTCAAAAGTTTAACTTTATTAGAAAAAAATAGATTTTATTAATTGAATTGTATTTTATTACACTCTCCCTCACGTGTGAGCCGAACTTTGATTTAATATTAGACACAAAAGTGTAAGATTAATTGAAATTAGGGTGAAGGGTTGTTGTTTGCCTAGAAAAAAAAAATTGAAATTAGGGATCTTCATCGAATTGTGGATCTTGAATCTCTGGTTGATTGGCTAATGTTGAATCACTCGTTGATTGGCAAACTCAACATAAAAATGTAGTAGTAGAGACTCCCACCATTACGTGTAGGTGTAGGCTGAACAACTGTGACAGAAATTGGTCACATAATACTATACGCCATGTATATTTACAAGACATATTTCCTTTTCATGAACAGTAGTCCTACTCTACCTACGAGCTAGGCAGATATGTCCCCGTTAGCCATCTCTAAGTAGTAACAAAATTGCTGATTCCTTGGACCTCTCTATTTGGAACTTAACACGTCGACGCACACATCAAAGATAAGGTATAAAGAAAGATTAGAAGTACTGCTGATCAAGCAATAATTTTAAATACCGACCCACATGATCACACAGATCCTTAATAATAATTAGATAAAAATATGACTTGATCGATATTTATGCTACCAAATATTCAATTTGTTAAATATTACCCTACAAATTAACGTTTAATGGATAAAAAGTTGGAGTCAATTCTCACAGTTAAGCCTCTAAAACATCCGGTTGACACAGAGTTGTGATCATCCCTCAGGCTCAGGTGCAAATAATGAACTGTACGTACTGAATATTTCTCTTTCATTTCCTTCCTTCTCCTTTCTTTTAGGCAATGAATCTTGACTCAGTCGGCATCTAGGACTATGTCCAAAGATTGAATTCCCACACCCTCAGGTGATCTATGATGTCTATGGGATTCTAAAATCGTTAGTGGATCTATCTACCTCAATCGTTGTGTTTAGTGTCTTCAAGGGTTTCCCTAGGGGAAAACGAATTTGCAATAAAGGTAATTGGGATTCTCAGTCACGGCAATGTATAGTGGTGATTCCTAATCATGGCTGGCTGCCTCTATAGCGTTAGCAGGGGCCATGGGATCGGGTCCACCTGTACCTGGGTCGCAGAGATAGTGGCACCGAGGCGTGAGCTTCACAACACATCCAATTGGTGGTAAGAGTACTCTTCAGGGGAGAGGGGATTGCCTCCGAAGGCAACCCTCTTCGGATGTCCGGCTGGATGCCATCCAGCCGGACATCCAAGGGCTGGGAATGGGGAAGGGTGTGGGTCCCGCACGGGACCCACACCTGCCCGGGCAGCCCGAACAGGATGCTGCCCGGGAATCCCAGCCCTTGGATGTCCGGCTGGATGGCATCCAGCCATCTAGCCGGACATCCGGAGGGGGTTACCTTCGGAGGCAATCTCCTCTCCTCTTCAGGGTGCATGGTGCTCGATCGTGACAGAAAGCCGGGCTTGGTCACATGGCCCCATGAATTTCTTAGACTTTATGTTGCACTGAGAATTCTATTACCTCGGTTAATGTTTGGACCTTTGTTTTTGTTTGTTCTCTATTAGGCCAACCTCACAATTAATGTGTGGATGGATTCTTCTTTCAATAGAAGCTGTTTTCCTCCAAATTCTCCTATTCGAAGAGCTCGATCATGGTAAAGTTCGATTCAGTTTCTTAGGTTTCATATGGGCGCGCAATATAAAACTCACTCAGATTTGAAACGGATCAGTTGACTCAGACTCCAGAGACATTCTATTTTCTAAGTAGAAAATCAATTCTTATATGAGTAAGTATATGTAAGGACGGTGGACTGGGGGCTGAGGCCGGATTCCTTGATAGACAATCCAAAATTAAACACACAACACATGGCATAAATGCAGAGAAAAGAAGAGCATATGCCGTTGTTGATTCGAAGCTATGAAACAAGAGTTGGTTGGAACGTTTCTTTCACATCTTCTTTCCCTGCTAAGTCGGCGTTTCATTCACATTTATTATCAAATTATAAAGGTGCTGTAGAAAGTGTTATTTTATGTCTCTAAATGTTGAAAATAGTTCTTAATTATTCCCTTGGAATTTTCTTTTTCTTACTTGTCCGTAGAATATTGGTGATGATTTGAAAGCAAGAACGTCCGCGGATATAACGTGGACATGGAAGTCATGAAGAAAATCAACGTTGCCACCGCCATTTTAGTTTTGGTAGTATTTCAGCTGCTTCTTCTTCTTTTTTTTTTTTTTAAGGGAAGAGGACGGTATTCAAAATTTTATTAAATAAGACTCACTTATGGCCAAAGAATATCGTAATGACAAGCATAAAATAGACACAAAATAAGATAAACAAACACAAAGTGAACGTCAAAGCATCACACCTTATTTAATTTCCACGTGGATATAAATCTGCAAGTAATTGCCAATACATCAAAAAGCACGTTGAAAACATTAAAGCCCTAAAGTCGGTAAGGTATGAAAAGTACTGCAGCTTCCTATCAAAATTCATGATCTTGTAAATCAATCTTCAAGAATGTCACCTGACACTATGTTCGAGAGTACTTCAAAAGGGGAAAGAGGAAGAGAGTATATATATATATAATAAGAAGCGAGGGAAAAGGAGATTTTCTTCTCATTTATATATAAACCCTTTGATCCGAGACAAAGAAGATATATTACATGCATTGAGTTGATCATTATAGTCTTTACATTCCTACAATCTTCTTCATTTATTGATCACCCTGTGTTATAATTCGATCCTTAATTTCCTTCTAATTAGATATATGGAGTTTACAAATCGTATATGTTTTTGTATTCTTTTGGTATATTTTCGATGGATTTTAATGTATATGCATTGATTTGCGTCTTATCTTCTTCAACTAAAATGGGAGAATAAAGACATTAGAGAGGGTAAACTTTCCTCTGCATTCTCAAAACCCTAGTTAATAGAAAGCAGCATTGTAACGAACCTTAACAAGACCGCTTAATCCCCTTATCATCCCGAATAAAGGCCCTATGAAAAGGGTGCTTCCGTCTTCTTCCATGATAGTCTACACCAGAATATCTAACGACAGTGACATCAACTCAATCTGGGTAAATTTCAGATCAGATGGTGACGGCCGGTAGAAAGACTTCTTTGGATCGGGAAAATACCTATAGAATGATTGGACTTTTCCGTTGAATTATATATTGGTAATCATTTGGGTGCCTCTTTGAGATTTGATGGTGGGGTTTCTCTCCCCAAGAATTTCAAGATCTTTATTCTTTCTAACCATGCTAAATTCTTCAAGCTGGCCTAATGGTCAAGCCCACGTACTGCGCGTGCTTCTAAACACTTGCACTAGCTGAGGCAAATGAACGAAGTACGTACAAAGTGATCATGCATCTTTTTCTCCTCCAATTGTGAGAGGTGGTTTTGATGGACCTACCTTCTGCATTCTTTTGGAATTGCTGATATAAAGGTACACGATGGTACCTCCCACCATTGAATGATCTTTAACCTAGACCCACATTGGATACGATTTCGCATAAGATTAAAGATTTCCATGTATTATAAATTCAAAAAGTTAAAATACTGCATGCCCATAATCTTTGACGCACTTGTGCTAATTAATTACTACTTTGATCTTTTCTTTGAAATATGCGGCATGTCTATGATCATTCCATATAAGAATGAATCTCTAGGGATTGCGTTTTAAAAGCTACTTAATTTAGACCCTAGCAAGTGTCTTAAGTTGTGGTTGTCAACATTTTAAAGTAGAATGTCTTTAAAAAAGAAATCATATATTTCATGTACGAATTTGGAGAAATCTTTTGGAGTAAATTAAGTGAATTTGGAGAGTAAGAAGGGTTTAGAGCCGAGAAATCTTATATATGGAGTAGAAAAAAATCGACAAAACTATATATATATAAAAGAGGGAACTGATGTTAGCATAGATATCAAATGAATGATTTAAACTAGATCATGAATATTATTGACACATGCAAAGACGACCCATGAAAGCATTTCACTTTTGCCTTCGTACTGATATATATATTAATATAATTGTCAATGTTTGTAAATGAAGAAAACAAAGAAAGAGCGGATAGAGGAATGTGTATAAGAATTCTGTATTCAGTTGTAATAATTCTTTACAAAGAGCATCGTATATATAGACTACAACTTCAACTATCTCGACTAACAAATTGATCTAACAAACCAACTACTCATCTATCTTCCAGCTCAGCATCTTCGGTTGCAGCTCTCTTAATACTCCCCCTCAAGATGAACTATATATGTTATGTATGTTCATCTTGGACAACAAGTAATGAAACTGATCGGAAGCTTCAAAGAGCATCGTATATATAGACTGCAACTTTAACTATCTCGACTAACAAATTGATCTAACATACCAACTACTCATCTAACTATCTTCCAGCTTAGCATCTTCGATTGCAGCTCTCTTAATACTCCCCTTCAAAATGAACTATAGATGTTATGTATGTTCATCTTGGATAACAAGTAATGAAACTGATCAGAAGCTAAAGCCTCTGTAAATAAATCAACAAGCTAATGTTGTGATCGAACATGTAGAGTGCTTAACAAACCATTATGTATCTTTTCAAGAATGATGTGACAGTCTAACTCTATATGTTTTGTTCGTTCATAGAAGACTGAGTTAGCTACTATATGAAGCGTAGCCTAATTGTCACAGAAGAGGAGAGTCGGCTGAGGGTGAGAAACATGCATATCATCAAGAATAATCTTAAGCCAAGTCAATTCGCAGCTGGTAGATGCCATAGCTCGGTATTCAGCCTCAGCTGAAGACCGAGACACAGTAGTTTGCTTCTTGGACTTCTAAGAAATCATAATATCACCCAAAAAAAATCAAAATTCTGTCACAGATTTTCTAGTATCCATACAACATGCCCAGTCCGAATCTGTGAATGCTTTAATATGCAAGGGGCTATGAGCTGGAAAGAACAGTCCCTGAACAAGGGAACTTTTGATGAACCAAAGAACTCTATGAGTTACTGCTAAATGAGAATCATGAGGTTGGTCCATGTATTGAGTGAGAAACTGTAAACCATATGACAAGTTAGGTCTAGTAATAGTCAAGTATAAAAGCCTACCAACTAGCCGATGATACTCAGTAGGATCTTTCAAAGGTGAACCAACATCCTTGGCCAACTTAAGATTTTGCTCAACAAGCGTGAGGACAGGTTTGGCACCTACAAAGCCAGAGTCAGTTAGAATGTCTAGTGCAAATTTCCTTTCACAAATAAAGATCTCATCTTGTGAATGAGCTACTTCTAAATCGAGGAAGTACTTCAAATTGCTAGATCTTTTATTTTGAACTGCTGATCAATAACAAGCTTGAATGTATTAATTGAGTCAATATCATCCCCAGTGAGAATAATATTATCGACATACACTAGTAAGGCAAGAATGAACTTGCTGAGTGTTTTGTGAAGAGAGTGTAATCTGATTTTGACTGAAGAAACCCATTCGCCAATAAAAATAAAAAACTGGAGGAACATACATATATAGCTTCTTCCCCAACCCGTATAGAGACTTATTTAATCTGTAAACTTTGGACTCCCCCTTTCGATTAAAACCAAGAGGCAGCTTCATATATATCTCCTCATGCAAATCCCCATGTAGGAATGCATTGTTAATATCCATTTGCTGAAAGTGCCAACACTTAGAAGCTACAACATCTAACAATAACCTCACCGTTGTTAATTAACCATAGGAGAAAGTCTTAAAATAGTCGAGACCTTCTTTTTGAGTAAAACCTTTTATGATACCCCGAATCCCACATGGAGTGGAAGAGGAGAATGAATGAGAGATGTATTTTATAAGGGCCAAGTCCCATATTGGGACCTTACTAGGTTGAACTGGGCTTTATAATGACTCAAGGGGCTTCAAGAGCAACCTTGACTAGTCCTTTTGAAGTCAAAATACAGATGTGACTAGTGCTTGTCCTCAGGGCGTTACAAATTGTATCAGAGCGGTCCTAGTAACCATCAATGTGGGCTTGGTGGGCCTTAACGAGGACGTCAAGGATTTTAAGGGAAAGAGATTGTGATACCCCGAATCCCACATGGAGTGGGAGAGGAGAATGAATGACAGATGTATTCTATAAGGGCTAAGTCCCAAATTGAGACCTTACTAGGTTGAACTGAGCTTTATAATGACTCAAGGGGCTTCAAGAGCAACCTTGAATAGTTCTTTTGAAGTCAAAACACAGATGTAGCTAGTGCTTATCCTTGGGTCGTTACACCTTTAGCGACTAATCAGGTCATGTGTCTCTATAGACCCATTTGTTCGAAACTTGAGTTTGTAAATCCATTTGCAATCAATTGGAATATGTCTAGCTGGCATATCACATATGGTCCATGTATTGTTAACCTCTAGTGCTTCAATTTCTTTTGCCATGGTCTCTCTCCTTTCAACAGATTTAAATGTGGAAGGCTCAACATTAGTGCTTACAGATAAGGCTAAAGCCTTATGAGTTTTAGAAAGCTTGTTATAATCAAGACAAGCATGAATAGAATATGGTAAGCCAGAAAAATGTGAACTGGGCACATTGGACAATACTGATTTAGCATTAAAAGGCATAACCAACTGACAATGATAATCATCTAAATATTTTGGTTTTCATTAAAGACGAGATGATTTTCTAGACGGTATGACAAAATATGAAGAAATTGAGTGATATATCCAAAAGGTACTGAAATGATGAGAGGAATGGATTCAGTATGTGAAGTACCAGTAGAATCTGGAATGACAGGTCTACACCAGAATCTGCAGTTGAATTTATAAGAGGAGAAATAGAATCTGGAATAGAAGTTGAAGGAGGAACAATAGCTGGAGTAGGATGTAATAAAGATGCATGAGAGGTAAAATTGTGATGATGTATGATATCAGGTGGATCATTAAGATCAGAAATGACATTTGGTAACACAGTAATGTCAGAATTATGAGTATGGAGATTATAAATTTTGAAACCCTTAGTTCCATAGCGGTAACCACAAAAAACACATGAATCTACCCTAGAATCAAACTTATGACGTTGTCTAGAGAGAGTAGAAACATAACAAAGACATCCAAATACACGAAGATGTGTATAATCAGGAGCAGTTTGAAAAGCATTTCAAATGGTGTTTTGTTGCCAAGAAAAGGGGATGATAGTCGATTTATCAAGAATACAACAGAAAGAATACAGTCAGACCAAAAGACAAGGGGAAGCTTAGATTGGAATCGAAGAGAACGAGCAACATTAAGTAAATGTTTGTGCTTTCGTTCCACACACTACAACAAATATGGCTTCTGGCTACCATTGTTTTTAGCCACAACATTGAGTGCGTACCCATTAAATAACATTGGAAACGGTAAAAAAATTGGCTGCCACTGCAATTCTTTAGCAACGACTATGCTAAGTTGGGACCCACACGATTGCTAATGCCTGTAATTGTTTTTAGCAATGAAAGGCAGTGCATCCTCATTAAGACAATTGTATGACAAACTCATTTTGATTTTAAATATTCGTTTATTTAATTTATTTTATTATTTATTTCTCGCGAATCGGTGTGATGGAGATCATATGTCAAACTACAATGTGCTAACTATAGTCCGATATTCTAACCATGGTTGGTTATAAGGTAAAGGATAGTTTAACTAGCATTAAAGACGGATCGAAAAGCTGGCTGCCACTGAATTTTTAAGGGGCGAGAAATAACCGGGCAATCGGGGGCAATTCCTGCTATTTTCCTCTGTTTTTTCCTAACTTCTCTCATTTCTCTTCATCTTTCACACCCGGTTGCTCAACTCTCTTTGTTTGATAAAAATGTCGTTCCAGAAGATCAAGGTGATGGTGGTGAACAAGAAAAGCAGGAGTGGCCAAAAGCGAAAGAGAAGTGGATCTGAAAGCCGAAGAGAAGAAGAATATTATGCCCACTTTCTTTTACGAGTTCCCTTGCGATTTTTTGCAGATTTTTTTGTAGATCTTCTGTTGCATTTTTTTTCTGAGTTTGTTGCAGTTTTATGTTTGGCAAGTTTGATGTAGATCTGACCACATTTTGTGAAATCTTCCGTTTTGTAGAGTACTTTATTCATTGTAGATCTTTTCTTTATATGGTTTGTTGTGGATTTGTATTTTCTAGATTTGTTTGCTTGTGTTCTATTTCGTGAAATCTGTTATATGATATGAAAATTCAAATTTTATATGGCAAAGATGGTTCTTGACGAACTGAGTTTCCAGTTTTCTCCATGGCAACGACTCTTTATTCGCTAACCCTCCTCTTTTGCAACTATTCTCTGTCGTTGGTAGAACGGCTAATCTTTCCCAAAGAAAATGTGGCGCCGAATTTTTTCATCTTTTCTCAGCGGGTGTTAGTCGTAGTGGAAGCACTTTGGTGAAGAACCTCAAATGTCGTTGTTAAAGGTAATTCTTCACGAGACAATTGCAACGAGCTTTTCGACGACTTATTTCGTTGGAATAGAGCTTTACCAACAAATTTTCACATTTTTGCCAACGAGAGCTTGCGCTGTTAGAACGTGAAATTCTCGTAATGACAATCCCATTCTGTTATGGAGTAGCCATGCAAGAATGTTGATGAATGATCCCTTGTGAGGCTAACAGCTCATGAAAATGGATTTCAAAACCAAAATCAGTTATGATGGTCTGAACTTTAAGATTGAATTGAGTTTTGACAAGTTCAAAGAAGGATAAGAGATAACTTTGGGTTTGAGACTTGGTTTGAAGCAAATATACCTAAGTACAACGTGTAAAGTCATCTATAATTGTGAGGAAAAATCGAATGTCATTGTGATCTATGGGGACCAATGAATTAGTTCAAAAGGAATATGAGTCTTAGTAACAGATATATTAAATGATAATATGTGTCGCCTAGCCATAAAGCAGATAGTACAATGACGTATTGGTGAACTAGTAACATTAGCAATTGAATTTCACAACATAGACATTTTAGCATGTGAAGGATGTCCTAATCTATAATGCCAGAGGGTAGTAGAATTATTTAGGGCAGTAGAGTTATTGACAGAAGCATTACAAGTAGATTAAAACTAGTAAATGTAGGAATAAAAAAATATTGCCCACATGATTCTTTAGCCAAACAAATTGTTGTCCATGTGCACGAGTCCTGAATAAAAAGATATTGGCCATGTAATACGAGACAACATGAAATCTGTTTGAGAAGAGAACTAACATAAATCAAATTGTAAGAAAAGGATGGAACCACAAACACATTGGTTAGTTAGATGGAATGTGAAATATGCAATGTTCCAATATGTGTGACAGATGAAAACTGATTATTTAGCATCTTAACAGAAGACTAAACAACATATGTAATAGAGGTGAGAATCAAGACAGATCTGACAATATGGTTAGTCGCTCATGTGTCTACAATCCATGTTGTAGCAGGACAACAAGAAGATGAATTGTTTTGAGGTGAAAAGGAAAAACAATTACCTGTCATGTTGACCATAGAATGAGCAAACATCTCATTGGTCAAACTGGCAGAGGAAACTGATTTTGCTGTTGGAAGTAAGGCTAAAATTTGCTGGTACTAAGCACGAGTGAATGACAAAGAAGGAATCTGAATTCCACAAGTACAAACATTTTCATCGGTAAGATTCTTGACTGATCCATATATGCCAACATGATGACCCTTATAGTTGGACAATTCTTCCAATAATCCCTTCAACCGAGTGTAGTAAACACTAACAGTGGTCTGTCCCTGAGAAAGAGATGCAATGGACTTTTGAATCTGAAAGCACTACTAGAAAAAGGGTTTTTCGTGAAATTTTCGTCACTAAAGGTTTTATTTGTGACGAAATAAAATAGTCGTCAATAAAGTTAATTTTTTGGTGACGAAAAGTTTCGTCACATGCCGATCCATCGGTTATACATCGATCGATCGTACCTTTTGTAAAGAAAAGCTTCGTCACTAAATGCAAAGAGTTTTTATAATGAAATTAAGTCGTCACTCCAATCGATTGATCATTGTTTACGTATCGATTGATCGGTTATCAACAAACACGTGACTTTGACAACCGATCGTTCGTTCATAGGAAACCGATCGATCGGTTAGAGTAACCGTCGGCAAATGCGAGCCGTCGATCGATCGATAAAAGAAATCGTCAATTAAAGTTACCGATCGATCACCGATATGATGAATGAGTGTTTGCCACATGTTATAATTATAGCGATCGATCATTACGTGACTATCGATCGATTAGCGCGAAGGATTATATGAAACCGTCGAAGTCATTTTTACTGGTTATCTCTCCACAAAATCTCTCGAATCCTCTCAAATTTTAAGGAGCCATTTCGTGCTGCATTGTCCTCCAAATTGCGTGGAATCATCCTTCATTATCTTATACGTCGAAGGTACGTACTTATATTGTTTATAAGCGATATTATGCAGTTGAAAATGAGTTTTTAGTTTACATTTTTTAATTTGCTAGATCATCCATTTGTGTTAGTAAAATGTATTTATTTTATTATTGATGTATGTTTTAAGAGTTTATGATTGTTTTGGGATCAATTTGGGGTGATTTTGAGTCTGTTTTGGGGTTTTCTAATGTTTGTGTGTTTTCATTCCCGTACCGATCGATCCTCTTCGTAGGCGATCGATCGCTTTGTAGGTGATGAGTGCAACGATCCATCGGTTAAATTAATCGATTGATCATTGTATTTGATTTAGGACCGATCGATGGTTTACTGAGAGATCGATCTACCCATCTAAACTTTGCATTTATATGTAAGAACGCTCGATCGTTTATTTTGACGATCGATCCATATATTATGTTGTGCATTTTAGAATTAGAGATCGATCATTCGCTTACGCCTAAGGGATCGATTGGTAAGCTTTAATGTGAAGCGCAATGTTTTTATTAACGAGCGATCAATTAATGATAATGTGCTTTTTGTAGCATGGACGATTGATCGTCTGTGCACTGACGCTTGGGGAATTAAGGATAACAGTCTCCCGTACGACGTGTTTCTAACACAGTTACTCATTGTCACTAGTGGTGACGGGGAGACCCATAAGAAGGTAACGAGCGTGTTGAATAAGTTCTCTTTATCCAAGAGCAAAAGACAAGATGAAGCTCTGACTCGACGGTTTGCTCGTAGAGCCGCAATGGCCGCAGAGGAGGCATCACGAGCATCGACCGACACCAGACCGACTAGATCAGAGGCACCTTTCGAGATGGGAGCGCCTACAGTGCCTCCTTCCTGGGTGGCCTATCTATTTACGGATCTCGACAGCCGTATCGAGGCTACTGTGAAGACCGCTCTACAGCCTCTTCAGGAGCAGTAGATAAATTGACTAAAGAGGTGCAGGAGCTCCGGGATGATCAAGGGAAGCTCTGAACTGCCTTTGAAGGGGAGCGCACTGTTACGTTCCTACGCAACAAGGCGGTCGTGGCTCATATGAAGGGGGTCAACGAATAGTTGGATGCAATCAAGAAGACTCTGGATGATTTCAAGAGAGCGACAGATCCACAGAAGATTCCTAGAGATATTCCTGATGACGTGATGACTTTTCGTGATGCTGTTCAGCCTTGATATTTTTATGATATTTCTACTGTAATTTTAGGACATACATTTGGATTTATGTTTATATGTATTTGTTTCAAACATATATGTTTATTTGGATTTGAGTTTTTATTTACGTATTTGGGATATTTATGTTTATTTGTGGATATGTAGTGACTTTGATTACAACTTATGTGTTTTTTATTTGTATTTTTTTCTCGATTGATTGTATATTAAGACCGATCGATCTCTCTCGTTCGTCGTCGTTTTGTATTCATTTAACAATCGATCGTCCAAATTGTGGCGATCGATCGGCTGAAAAATTTCGCTTGAATTTTAAAGTTGATAAGGCGATCGATCGCCATGGTGTACGATCGATCGGTGTTTATCGTGCTTGAAAAGTCAAAATGCTCTAAGGCTGTGGGTGAAGTGCAAAAATACACCCACGACAACTAGGAGACCGAAGGCTTGCGGTAAGGAGTTGTTTCCCTCTCAAACTTAGCCCAAATACCGTCCTTTTGGTTGAAAGAGTGTTTAAAATAGATTAAGAGGAAGCCATAGCTCAAATTCATTGGTTTTTTTAACCGAGTGAATATTGAAAATTGTGGGCGAAATTTGTAAGATTTTATTAGAGAGTTAGTTATTTTTCGTGTTGATTTCCTGCAAGAAGTAATATACTCTACGTACATTAAGATTTATAAATTTGTGAGGTTATTTGATGATTCTATTAATTTGGGTATTTGTGGGTATTGTGGATATGATTAGTGATGATTAGAGCTTATTAGGATATTTTTAATATGTACATTGGAATGAGTATTGAATGAGGATGATTTGGGATTGTTTTGGGCGTGAATTTGAGAGTGTGGGGAGTGTTTGCATGGTTTTATCGATCTGGGTAATTGACGATCGATCGTCTGTTAGATGATATATTACCAATCGATCGTTATGTTTTAAACAATCGATCATCTGCTATATGGTTGTCTAATGATCGATTGTTATATTTTGACAATCGATCATCATATTTTTACCGATTGATCGGTGTTTCACACAGGTTGCAAGTTATTGACAATGTGTAACATTTATATTTATTTACATGTTTGATTATTGAAGTGCTTGAGTTCTGGAAATAAATTATGTAGTTTGAGAAGCATGAATGATGAATATTGGAGTGTTTCTTACTTGTTCTGTTTGAGCTATATTATTGGGATATAACGTGTACCTTTAGACTCGTTCAAGGGTTAGGACAGAATAAATAGACATTTATCGCGTAATAACCCTTGAATTGTCCAAAATATGGACAATTTGAGATTGTGTATTTATGGTTGGACGAGTTCGATACTTGTGTCTTTCTAGTTTTGGAGGAAGTTTGGTATCATTTACCTTTTGTCTTTTGGGTATACTGCTAGTATTGGTGTATACGCCATACAAATATCGTTGATGAAGTCTGCCCTCAACGCTGGTGCGTGAACTTGGGGACTAGAGGAAATGCTGCCGAATTTTTTCCAGGTATGGATGGACGCAAGTCGAACTGACGTTCAACTCCGAATGCACAATCTTGAATGAGATATGACCTATCAGCTGGGCATAAATGTCACGTTCTAATGATTGGGTGTTTATGAGTTACTTAATGTCGTGTATTGTTTTAGATTGGTAGTGATGGATAAGAGTTGGGTTTACGAGAAAAATCGATTTGGTGAAAAGTATGATGAAGGTCCGTGGGTTTGTCGGTATGACTGCTTGTTGTGTAGATTCTCGGAGTCAGATCAGATGTCTGTGTCGGAAGTGTAGAAATGTAGTGTTAGATAAAATAGAAGATCATATATACATTAATGAGTTCTATGTGAGCTATATGTTATGGGTATTTCACGGGGAGAGTATTCAACTTGTTTAAAATCTGAGTCAAGAGTCTGGTGTGAGCTTGCCAAATATTGATGAGGATTTAAAGAGAGATAACTCTGATGGGATGAGAGAAATGTTAACTAATGTTTGTGCGGGGATGAAGCGGAAATTGAAGAAAATATCGAAGAAAATGGGGACAAAGATTTGTTCGAAAGTGATAGCGACTCTACTAATAATTTCTCCAAGTATATTTTTTTTTTGTTATGTTGATGTTTGCTCAATTGTTTTTGTTGTTATTGTCTCTTTTACCACATCTTTATCGTTTCTTTTGTTATGTCACAACTTGTTCGATGAAATGAAGCGTGGACGAGAATTTCCTTCAATTACTTCTAGACAGTTGTATAGCTTAGTTACTCTGCATAGTATGGGTCCGAGCCCGAGTCCTACTCCGAGCACTCCTTCTCCGAGAGCGAATGAAGCCATGAGTCAAGGCACGCTAGCTTGTCATAGTAGTTGTGCATGTAAGAAATTATTCTAAGTTATATTTCAATTTTTTAAAGTTAAACGACAAACTAACTTTGTTAATTTTAATTTATGTAGCGACATCTGTTTCTAAGCGCGGACGAGGTAGGACACGTGGGGTCGATTTAGAGAAGAGTCTTGGGTTCAGTTTCGGGTTCGGGAAACAATCGGTGCATATCCCGGAGGGAGAGTGTGGATGAGTGTCTTTCACTGCTGTCACCCTATTGACGAAGATTGAAATGTTGGTCCGAGGGTTGATTCTGATCTCGTAAAGGAGTACATTATGGGTCGGGTGTTGGTATGATTAAACTCGTAAACATAGAATTTTTAGTTAAACATTTATTTTGTCATTGTAATATTGTATGTTTTTGTAGTTATGCAGAACCACTTCAACCTTGACTACACCCGTTAGGAGGACGTGAGGAAGGTGGTCGAGACGATGATGATGGCACGTCGAACGCGCCGTAACCGGATGCATGCGTATTTCAAAAAGTTCATGAGTAAAGAGGCGACATTGCTGAAGCCGCACCCTGATACTACGGAAGAACAGTGGAAGGAGTTATGCGATTTGTTCACCAGCGAAACATTTATGGTACGTGATTACAAAAACCCGTTGCTTAAATATTACATTATTTTAATATTTAATTACTAAAAATATCGCAGAAACGAAGCGAGCAAAATAAGAAGAATAAATCAAAGTTTACCTTGAACCACACTGTTTGTTCGTGCTTGTTCTAGCGCACTCGAGCTTGCATGGTAAGTTAAGTACTAAATTTTAGACTTTATTGATATTGTTTGTCAATAACGTTATGCTATTGCCATGTAGAAAAATTCAAGAAAGCGGCGAAATCAATCCTACAGAGGTGTATAAGATAAATTATACAAACAAAGATGGCGTTTGGACCTCGGAAGGAGAGAGAGAAATTTATGTAAGTCGCTTTCATTTCTGGTAATTATTGTCATTTTTCCAAGAACGGATGGATATCTTCTAGTGCCAGAGTGGTTTAGAAGGGAAAAGTTACACCAAAATTGAAGTATATTCTGAGATATTGGGCAAGAAGTCGGGATATGTTCAGGGATTAGAATGCGTGGTTAAGCCTCTGCCTTCATGAACTTTAACTACACAGTCTTCTGATCTACAACACCAGCTAGCGAAGGTAAATGATGAAATAGAAGCGATGAGAGTTGCTAGAGAAAAAACTTGTAAGAATTTGCGAAGAAGCAAGTTGAGATGGAGGCAAAGCTGAGGGAACATCGCGAGGAGCAGCGGGTGGAGCGTATCCAGTTGGAGCAGAATGAGCGCATGAAAAGAGAGCAACAATGCATGCTACTGGAGCACGAGGAGCGCATGCAACAGGAACAAGAGTGCATACGAAAGGAGCAAGATCGCTTACGGGTATAAATATCGAAAGAGCTGGAGAAGAAAATGTCCTCTGTAATGGAGAAGAAAATGAGCAACATGTTAAAGCGACTATTCAGCCACTTTGGGGGTTCAAAAAGGTAGATAAATGTATATTGTAATAGCTTTGTGATTATGTATTATTCCGATGTTATTTTCGATTTAATTACAGATCACTATTTGTTATTATTGATATTTATTAATGTGAGTATTTTATTGTTATTATAATAGTATGTGCTATATAATATTTTCTACTATTATTATTTTCTTAAAAAAATTTATTTTGTTACAACCGTTCGATCGACATCTTCAGCGATCGATCGATTATTGTTAAAGTGATCAATCGTACAATACCATTGTTCGATTGCCAATATTAAAAAGTCAAAATTACTAATCGATTAATAACGTAAACGATCGATCGTCAGGTAAGACTGATCAATCAGTTACTTCATCAACGTTCCATCATTGAATTAAATGATCGATTGGTTTTGGCATGATGATCGATCGTGATTCTTAAGTGATCGATTGCTTATATAAAATGTTCGATCATCGTTACTGAAATGATCGCTCGTCTATTTTTTACCGTGCGATCGGTTAGATGTTTCAATCAATCACCAATAAATAACCGATCGATCGTCAATACGTACCGTTCGATCATCTTAGATATAACGATCGATCGGTCTTGATAACCGTTCATTCATTGCAAACAAATACTGATCGATCGTTGTTCCAACCGAAAATTTGTCATCACTAAAAACTTTTTGTGAAGAAATTCGGGTTTCGTCACGAAATACATTTCGTGAAGCTCTTTCGTTGACGGAGCTCGTGACGAAAAAATTTCGTCACTAATACTTTAGTGATGAAATTTTGACTTTTAGTGACAAAAGTTGTTGTCACTAAAAGTCAATTTTTTTTGTAGTGAAGATTCATGGTCCATTGCCTTAGGAGAAACGTTCAGTGAGATCTTTCCAGATCCCTGCTGCTGTGTCGATATACAGGACACTGTCTGCAAGATCTGAAGTGGAGTTCAAAAGCCAAGAGGCTACTATGTCATTACAGTGGACCCATGCTGCATACATAGCAGAAGTTGGATCTGGCATTGGCAGTGCTCCATTGACAAAATTGTATTTGTTCTTGGCACTCAGTGCCATCTCCATCGATTTTCTCCAACTCATGTAATTCTCAGCATTGAGAATTTGCGAAACTAAGGTTGCATTAGGACTATCCCCATTGTTGAGAAAGAATGGATTTGCCTGAATATCAAAGTCATTTGCAGGAATAGAAGATGTTTTGAGTGGTGGTGTTTCGGCGGCCATCAGAAGTGCTCTGATACCATGTCAATGTTTGTAAATGAAGAAAATAGAGAAAGAGCGGAAATAGAGGAATGTGTATAAGAATTATGTATTCAGTTGTAATAATTCTTTCCAAAGAGCATCTTATATATAGACTACAACTTCAACTATCCCGACTAACAAATTGATCTAACAAACCAACTACTCATCTAACTATCTTCCAGCTCAGCATCTTCGATATAACAGAAGTATCTTCCAGCTCAACATCTTCGGTTGCAGCTCTCTTAATAATATTCAATTACAAGTCAACTGTTCTAGCTGGTTGCTTTCCCTTGTCCTCTTCTTCGTGGATCGATGTACGTACGTCCTCCAAGTGACTGGTTTATAGAGTTCGGCGGGTCTTAATCTTCTTATGTTTTCTGCTAATGACGACGTTGCTAATTAGATAAATTCATTCCAAGTGGAGGATAAACACATGCCTTCGTATTTGTTTAGGAAGATGATTCGATGAAGTCATGTAGTTAGCGCCATAATTTTTATTTTATACAAAGAAAACTTATAAACTGATGTATTACAATCTACCCGTCAATCCTGATCAGGAAGGAAGCCAAGATTAAACCTACAAAAATATTTCATTATATATTTTAATATACTATATGTAAAGACTATTTTGACTCGTGTCTTACAGATATAATTAAGTTCGTATGGAGATAATTATATATCCATATATCAAGTGAAATTAAAAATTTCACAAATCCTATGCTTTATATATGTACATATATATTTATTTATCCTTTTGTATTTGAAAGCAACATGGTAATTATCTTGAAAACATTAGTCTTTTCAACGTTGAATTGATCGTACTGCTGCTTAATTATCATATTATTACTTCATTAGGTTTTTTATAATTCGATCCGTCGTGATCTCTATCATTTTCAGCTTAGCTGAAACTTATATCTGCCTGTCAAATCATCCTAATCACCAAAGTACTATATGGATGAACATGGAGAGAAGAATGGGCTTGTACTCCCAATTTTTTAATTGGAATGATAAGCTTCACGCCGGACAACATGATTTCACAGGTCTAACCACTGAAATCCGCACAAGTCACAACATTGATATATGACAATAGAATGGCATTCGTACATTAAACTCCAGCATTATTGTCGGCCTCTACCTTTAGCTTAACACTTTGGTTTCAGGATGAGGGCAAGATGGGAGAGTGGAAAATCTTGTCCTACGTCGTCGGAGTAGTACAGAAGTTTGAAGGTTGAAGGATAATGCAAATCTCAGTGAACACCATGCACGCTGATAGAAGTACTACAGAAGAAATGCCAGATTCAGATTTCCTGAAGAATAATGCCAGATTTTGTTTGTTCAATTAGTTGAACAATCAGTTCATGGGTTAACCGATTGGTCAAAAAGAATGGATATAGCGACTTATCAGGAAGAAACTTTTTGTGACAGAAAGAGGATCGAAAAGCCTTTTTTTTCAAATGGGAAATTCCACAATTTTTATTCATGCATATTCTTGCACCGAAAGAGCATCCATTTGTGACAGAAAGAGCATCCATGCATATTTCATTCACAGAGTATTTGCAAAGTCTAAAGTGCAAATCATTTTCTTGCACCGACCATCTTGGCCAAATTCTCTCTCTCGATGAAAACGAGAACCAAACCATTATTTTTGGCTGACATTTCTTCGCTGAATGTATCTTTTTAAGCCCTTGACCTTAATTGCTTCAAAGTTTGAAATCAACCTTGCGATCGCAGCTCCCTTTAGTTTTTTCCAAGTCATCCCACAATCGCAGCAGTTCGAATCTTGGAAACCACTCAAAGGGTGTAAACGTGTCATCATCTAAAACCCGCATCACCTAATCAGAGAGGTGGAATTTGTGTATTTTCACGACTAAAGAACTTCAAAAGGAGTTTGTTAAACATCATTTCTAGTCATGTGAATCCCCCCTTTTTCCTTTCGGCAAACCCCACCCGCGATTCCCCTCTTTTCCCTTTCAGAGAAAGCGCAGGGCTGCGGTATTAGCAGCATTAGAAGTTTTAAAAGATTAGGTCTTGACAGTTCGATCCTCGAAGATGACTTGCTAGCAGTCATCGCAGTCATGTAATATCCGGCCACCATAGAAAATAATAGATTATGTGCGAAAATAAATTATACAACACGATATTACGGCTGTAATTTTTTTAAAAAAATCTAACGTTTTAAAATTAGCTAGGTAAGGAAATAAAATGCCTTAACCAACGTTGAAACATTTAATTTGTTTTTTTTAAATCACAGCGGCTGTAAACAGAATCCTTTTCTCACCACTGAATTGGTTCACAACTTCCATCGTTACCAACTTTTACATACTTGTTGTGACTAAAGAAAGCTGTGGCGGCCACCTCAAACCAAATAGTAATTAAGTCGATTCATGTAAGTGGGCAGGAATTAAAATAATCCCGGCCAATAGCGCATATATATATATATATTACATATGTCTAAAGAATCAAGGGAGTCGGAATCACCGACTCCGTTACTCCATTCAAATAGTTCAAAGCTACTTAGTGCAGATACAATCGGTCTTGGATCATTTCCCCAGTCAATAAAAGAGTCCAGGTTCAATTGATCATTTCCATTTTCCAATTTAGCATGAGGCCGGACTCTTCCAAGACACAAGTTGACTGCCATACGTTCACCAACTGCCACTAACCCATGTGAGTCTCGAGGCTTCCATCACTAAAGCATATGAAAGAGACTGAAATGGGATTAAGCTCCTAAAATAAAAGATTAAGCTTGCTTAGCATACACTCCACTTGGCTTCATTACAATAGGACATCGCATTTCGGGTCAGTTTCTGGAGCCGCCAAACTCATCATGATCATGGAGTTATGCGTTCTTGTTTTTGGGAAGAGTTATGTTAAACAATTGGGCTAAATTTTCTATTAAAAAATTACGTGAACTTAATACGTACAAACCAGGTAGTATTGGGTCTAAGACATTAAATTAAGCTACAACCTACGTCAACATTAAAATGGTTTTTTAAATATTTTCTATTTTCTTTATTTTTTTAAGGTTGAGATTCTTAATGACCGCCTAATACCCACCTTATGTAATTAATATTTGGTGAAATGGGACAACAACGTTATGACTAGTGAGGTTTATCTCTTTCGAGAAACAAACCATGTTCAAATAATAACCAAGTTGTGCATGCACATGTGAACACGACACGTGTGTTTGTCATGGAAGAAAGAATAGTCAAGCTAGTTCGCCAAGGACAAAAAGGTCTTATTCTTCAAGCTTTGTTTGCGAAAGAATGGGACCTCTCTGCCAAGTGCCAAAACAGGCCCAGATCCTGTATGGGCTGGGCCAATCACAAGCTAAAAAGAAGGTTGTGATAGTGGGCTTCCCCGTATGGGCTTGATAAGACAGCCGAGCTCCAATGTTTCTTTGTTTCGGTGTTTAAAGGAAGCAGCCAGAGCATAGTTTGGAACGGCCATGTTTCAAGGCCCATTAATGGCCAAGCATACAGCAAAGGCAGCCATTGAAGTCCAGCATTAAACGAACTAATCAGTAGTGTTGCTCAGGAAAAAAAACTGAAAAGACGTAAACTAAAAGTTCTTTTTTCCAAATCACAGAATGATAGAAAACAGTTAGTGAATCACTGTATTGCTGAAATATTTCTCAGGGCAATGACCTCCTACTATGTTGCTTAGTTACAGAACATTGTAGCCTCCAGCAGTCCCAGCAAGAACCTTTCAACAACTTACTACTGAATCACACATAAGCGACCATGAAAACAATATATGAACCATTTAATTAGGAATGGTAATTATATCATTGACCATGAAGCTCCAAAGATGAGAAACATATAGTAGCTGGTAATACATGGCTCACCATAGTTTTCTTGGTAGTCTATCGTGTGGCAACCAAGGGTATGGAGGCAATTAGGCAAATGTGATGACAATAGCATACACGTGAAAGGGATGAGATAGTAACAGGCAGTAATGGTGGCAGTGGAAATGTGATCTCATGCTGGTAATTAAGGCAGCAGCAGTAGTCAAAGCAGAGTCAATTTTGTTCCAGTGTATAAGCACCTATGGAATTAGATTTGGGCAATTTCTACTTCCATCATTTCTCTGTAAAAATTGTTTCTAGACTTTTCACTCTCTGTATATAGATGAAAAGCTATTAGACAGACCAATTCAAGTTCCCCACCCCTATCTTAACATCAATATACATTCCAAAGAATAGAACAGAATGATGACAGCAGGGGCAAAAGTACTAGTTCCTACCGTCAGTTAATAATATGCCTCAGATACGGAACACAATGTGAAGCACCAAATTCAGTTAACAAGACCAACCCAAGGCAATCTAGCCTGGAACTTGTGGCTTGGCCAAGGATTTTGTGCAGGAGTCTTCCCAGAGACGAGGAGACATTGCTGCAGCCTGCAGATTTCTTTATTAAGCAATCATTATCAAATCAAAAGCACCAAGAAGAGATCATATCCAGATGAAAATATTTGGCCAAGGACTTTGTAATGCTTGATTTATCCCTCCTTTATCTTTATGTTCCTTGCTCAAGTTCCATTGGGTCTGGCACATACCCAGATGATCTTAACAGTTTTGTCAAACCTTTCAAGACTCCATAGATCTCCTCTTTCTCAGGATGCCTCTCATCTAAGGAATAGAACTCAACAACAGAATTATTGACTTCAACCAAGCTACATCCTGGCAATTTTCTGATCCCAGTATCCCTCATCGCAACTTTTATGCGGGCTACATCTTTCCATCTCCCAAGATCCCCATATATGTTTGAAAGCATGACAAAATTTGCAGGATTCTTTGGTTCGAGTTCAATAAGCCGTTCAAGAGCCAGTTCAGCCAACTCAATGTTTTTGTAAATTCTACATGCCCCAAGTAAGGCAGCCCATATAACAGCATCTGCTTCCACCGGCATCTTCCTCACAAACTCTAAAGCCTGTTTTAAATGGCCAGCTCGTGCAAGCAGATCAACCATACAACCATAATGCTCAATTTGAGGCACAATTGAATAAGAATCAACCATGGATTGGAAATATGAAAAGCCATCTTTGACCAATCCCATATGTGTACAAGCGCACAGAATACCTATGAAGGTGATTCCATCTGGTGTTTCTCCAGCATTCTTCATCTCACAAAACAAAGTTAAGGCATCACTACCATGTCCATGCATCACCAAGGCATTGATTACAGTGTTCCAAGTGATCAAGTCCTTCATAGCCATGCTCTTGAACACGTCAACTGCACTTTTTATTATTCCGCATTTTGCATACATGTCAATCAAAGCATTCCCAACATAAAGATTCCCCTTGTATCCACTACTCTCTGCATATACATGAACCCACTTACCCAAATCAATTGCTCCTAATCTTGCACATGCAGACAAAACGGTCACAAGTGTGGCATCATTAGGAAGGACATTGCCGTCAAATAGCATCCTTTTGAAGGTCTGCATAACTTCAAAGAATTGCCCATTATGCCCATAGCCTCCAATTAATCCATTCCAAGAGAAAATGTTTCTATCAGGCATCTCCTCAAACAACCTTTCACACGCCTTAAGATCGCCATTATTTGCATAACCATTCAACATAGCATTCCAAGACATTATATCCCGATTCGGCATCTGATCAAAAAGCTTCCGTTCTGCTACCAAGTCACCCATTTCAATATAACCCGAAACCATAGAGCTCCACAACACAACATCCCGCCCGGAAGCCAAGTCAAAAAGGCGCCGTGCAGAAACCATATCGCGACACGAAATATACCCATTGATCATCGAAGTCCACACAACTACATTCCTCTCAACCATCTCACAAAACACCTTGTAAGCAGCCCCAATCTTACCCCTACCCGCGTACATATCAATCAACGTAGTTCCCACAAAGGGGTTTGCTCTAAAACCACCCTTTATTGCAAAGCAATGCACCTCTTGGCCCTCCACATATGCGTCAACTTTCCCACAAGATTTTAAAACAACAGGAAAAGTAAAGCAATTGGGCATTACATCCAAGCTCTTCATTTGACCAAAAAAAACTACAACTTCCCCATAAGAGTCATTTTCTGCATACCCTCTGAACATAGCATTCCATAGTGCAATGCTCGGGTCTGGAATTCGATCGAATAACTTGCGGGCATAACCCATTTTCTTCAGCTCGGCACATGCTGTGATAAATCTGGAGGTGACGTAGTCGTTGTACTTGAAGCCGTGAGTGATTATCTGGGCTTGTATTTGGTGGAGGCGCTTCGCAGTCTTACATGACTGCAAGAGCGAGATGAACTGCTCTTCGAGTAGCCTTTGGGGTGTCTTCTGGAGTAAATTTACAAGGGGAATTTTCGCTACTTCAGCAAGAGCAATGGCGTTGTGCTGTACTAACCGTTCCAAGGTTTTTAATGAAAGAAAGAAGAATCAGCTCGCTCACCGCTAACCAGAAGTTTCTTTTTCACGTTCACCTGTATCTACGTCGGACGCTTTGTACTTTAACGCAAGTTTGACATAGAGCTGGGTTCGTTCGGTAAAATTTTAGTGTTTTTAAAATTTTAGGTATTGGATTTAGTGAAAAAGGAAAAATTAAGTAATTTTTTATATTTTTGTGGTGAAAAATTATGATTTGATGGGTAGAGAGATATTATATTGTAATAATTTATTTTGTTAACATTTTAGAGGGTGTAAAATTTTATGTCATAAACACACGTTTTACAGACATTTCTCTTGGTCCGGATTTTTTTGCCTTGTGCACTATATTATTTGCCGCAATAGACATTTCCGTAACTTTCCTTTAAAAGGCGTCATAGAAAAGTACATTTGAGGACGATGGCTATCGCCTTATGAGCATGACAAGTTGCCGTTACAGATTCTTTTGTAGAATAGCGATGTTTTGTGGTCATTATTTCTTTCTTAGTGGGTCGGACATACTTGTCTGTCTCAATATGACCATTTTTTTTTCTAAGAAGCAAAATAACATTAAACAAAAGAGCAGTACAACAAAGGAGGTGAGGAGCCCCTACATCCACCTCGTTCAGCCACCACAAACAGAAAAAAAAAGAAAAAGGAAAAAAAACCCTTGGTCAAGAGCCAAGGAAGGGCCGCCATAAAAGCAGTTACAAGAAGAAGCCTTGGAGAGACTGCAACTAACATTTGCTACAACACCAACACAAGGTGAAAACCGCAACAGGAAGGAGCACGATGACAGAACAGGAGCAGTTGGAGGGAGAAGCCACACCGAACTCTGTTGACGATAGAAGATCTAGAAGAGCACGAACCGACTCCGGATAAAAGAGAGAAAGAGGTAGATCCGAACAAATTCATCAGAGGGGTGAAACAAAAACACCACTTGCCCTATCAAAAGGAGAATGAGAACTACATGGAAGGGGAAAGAGAATAGGAGAGAGGAAGAAAGAGGGGAAAGGAAGGAGGGAGGAGCTGGAGCTCCAGCCTCTTTCAAGAAAGCTTGAAATGGGTGAAGGGCAGTTGGAAGAGGGGAGAGCAATGTTGCAGAGGAGAGAGGAAAAGTCGAGAGGCTCCTGTAGAAAGCTGTTGAGATTGCTTGTATTTGTTTCCTAATATGACCAATTAATCATGCTTGAATATGTGTATAGGATTTTTGGAGCGTTTGTTTCTTAAAATTTCGGCACCTAAATTTTCGGGCCAAAATTAAACAATTATAAAATAAACTTTCTCCCTTAAATAATTCTTTTTTATTATAATATTCATTCAAATCTCCTATCTCTTCACTTTTTCATCAACTCCTATAAAATATCTTTACTTTTTCACCAACCCCAATACCCCAAAATTTCAACCACCCCAAAATTTTCACAAACAAACACCACCTTTATGTCACAAGTTTAATGCCTTCCAGGTAATATCTTTGACCATTTGTGTTTAAGATCTATTTTCCTTACATTGGAGAAGGTTTCAATCTTAAAGTTTTAATCTTAACAGGTTCTAACAAGAGTTGTGATGTTGGCAACACATTAATAAATTTTATCAATAGCCCAGATTGCATTAAATAATCTTATTAATGATCATTGATGTAATTTATTAATATTTTGTCAATATCACAAATTTTATTAGGACATATCAGAACTGAACCTTTAAGACTAGAACTTTTCCTGCCTTGCATCCTCCCCTCTAGTCCCAGCTATAAAAAATCCTAATTTTTATCTTACCTGTAATTATACGTCAAATTGCATGCGTTATTTTCTATTAGCACAATTTTTAGTCTCAATAAAGTTTGTAGTTCTAGGTGCCATTGCAGGTGGCTAAAGTCGTACTTTCATCTGTTTGTCACTACAAAAAAAACGACCTTTAGCGACGGTCAGAAACTACCGCTAAAGGTCAAAAAATCGTTGCTAAAGCTTTTGCAGCGGTTCGCGACCGCCGCTATATCACTGTCGCAGTAGGTTATAGCGGCGGTTTTCTCAACCACTGGTGAAGACTTCGAGTCTATAGCGGCGGTCTCGACCGCTGCTATAAACCCGAACCGAAATAATAGTTTTTTGCAACTGCTATAGGTTTTTAGCAGCATTTTTAAAAACGCTGATATAGGCAAGCTTAGTTTTTTATTTTGTTATGCTAAAACACCACTAATTTTTTCCTATATATGTTTTTTAATCGGTAATACAAATTTATTTTAATAATTATAATTCATTAGATGTAAAAACTTAAAGCACAAAGATAATAAAACAAAATATACTTCATCATTGATTAATAATATTTTACAACAAACACAAGAATCTCTACAAGTAATCTAAAAAGTAACAAATTTGTAATATAAAATAACAATACGCAAGAACCAACTAAAATATTCAAATACAACACAATAAAACAATGACCAATTAAAATGTTCCTCCTTTGACACATCATCGTCCTCTTGAATTCTCAATCAGTTCTAAATGTACCAAAATAAGGAAGAAATTAGTTAACGTCATTGGGAAGCAATAAAGAATATGATAATGAAAAATGCTTAACAATAAATTCAACAAATTATTGTATGCTAAAAACAGCTTCACAAAATTCTTTGGCTCTATAAATTAATATAAAACAAGACAAAGAGAGAGACTATCATAAACGTGAAGCTCCAAAGGCATCAGCAAAATAAATGAGATCATCTATAGAGCCTAACTCAAATCCAGCAAAAAGTTTTCTTCTGGTACAACATCACTTTTTCCACTTGATTCACCTTTTGACTAAGATAAACCAATCAAAACATGCAATAGATCAATATTTTGACAGAACCTAAAAGGAAACATTACAAAACTACGTTCTAACATAGTGCATCAATCTACACATCAAAAGGATCAAATATGATCCAAGTTCTATATTTTATTTTCAGGATTTGTATTTCACTGTCAGATTAAAGCATATTCTCCCAAATGATTATTGCATGAGATCTACTATGTATGAGCATCTCTGAGCATACCATCAGCCTCTATCGATTCACTTGATTGAAATGAATTCTCGATTTGCAAAATTTCTGCCTATATAGTGACAATTCTTTCAAGAACCTCTGGAGTGCTAACAAATCTCACAAACCTGTTCCATAAAAATAAAAGAGCTAACAACAAAAAAGCTTTGATTCTAAAAATTATCAATAACAAGCAACTATTTGTCGGATCTCACAGACAATATGGTTAGAGGAAGCGTATACCCAGACAATATGTCAGAAGACTCACTTCCTCCATGCTTGTAAATCAATTCAAAACACAAGCTGGAAATAGGGTAAATTGGCAGAAGGATAGCATACTATAGGGAGTGAAAAAGGTGTATATATAACAATATAAATACAAACCACAAACACGGTGCTAAGTATCTCATATGTGATCAGTATAAGCTCGATTTGTTTTCCATCCTACAGAATATACTACTACACTTACATACTCCATTCCATCTAAAGAAGGATAGAGCCAAAATATCATTCCAAGATATGCAAGAAACTATCCAACAAAGACATAAAAAATGAAACAATTTATATCATCGAGCTGATTTTGGATCCACTGAATGCATCAAACAAATTGATAAATACAATTTATATCAAGTTACAAAATTGACTTATCCAAAAGAGCAACCACGAAACTAAAAGTGTGACAACAGACAGGGGAGGAGCTAGATGCGCGCGACAGGGTACAACGCCCCGTGCATCTCTGTCTGCTCCACTCCGTGTATAAAATTAGCTTTTGCTTTCCCTCGTCTCTAAGAGATATTTCGCCCCCGCCAAAATGAAAAAATAGAGGAAATATAAGGTGGTTATAGCATGGAACATAATCCTTGCCAAATTGTATGCCCAGTAAACCATCGATGCTCTCAGAAATCATATAACATAACTATGATTAATATTAAAAATAATAAAATAATATATAAAATAATTATTAACATTAAATAACTTATAATTAATATTTTTTTGCACTTATACCTATAGCAACGTTTGTGTCAACAAACGCTGCTAAAAATTAGACATTTAGCGGGGGTCAGTGACCGCCGTTGAAGGTAAAACTTTGAGGGCATTTTTTTTACAAAAACACCGCTAAAGGGGGCCTGTAGGGGTTGTCAGTGACCGCCGCTAAAAAAACCGCCGCAATAGACCCCCTTTAGCGGCGTTTTTAGCGACTGCCGCTATATACCTGTTTTTTTAAGTTTGCAATTCAAGAGTATTGAAGGTCCTCTACCATTTGAGAGCATGATCTTTTTCCCCCTCTAGTTCTGAAGTTTCACGCGTGATTCAAGGAGTGAGAGTCCTTCAACATTTGTATTGTGTTCGGGTCTTTGGTCTGTTTGTATAATGTCTAGACCCTTATGGTCGGCTTGTGATTATCTTACCGTTTTTGTGATTGTTTATGGTCTCAACACTTGTGGTCGAATTGATTACCAGATCTTTGGATTCGATATATTGTAGAGCCTTTGGTTTGTTTAGGTTTTTTCGTTGGCCCTTTGAACTGAATGTTTTTTTTTTCCGAATATTAATATATAAATTATTGTTGGGGTAAGTCCGTTGTGGGAATGATTGATAGTCAATTTATAAGTATGAGAAAAAGTCTCACCTCTTGGACTAACTTTTAGAGTTGAGATCAACAATTATAATATCCTAAAAAAAGACATAAGCGTACAGATGTTTGATAGGTGGTAATTTGGTTACTATTTGTTCATTTTCAATTTTTGTACTTCAATCCCCTTCATTGACTCGAGGTGGTGCATCCTCATCCTTCTTCTTGTTTTTTTTTTAGGTAATGGGGGTGGGGAGCCGGCCGTGGTGCATCCTCATCCAGTTAGCATTTTCAATATTTTTAACAGATTGTAGGAATAGATCAATGTCTTGTTTGGCACCTATGGCTGCACCGCTGCAGTATTGGCTAGTTCACAAAAAAAGTTTGGGTTCAATTTGGAACTCTGATTTTTCAGGATCAAAATCCTATTTCTTGTATATGTTGTTTTGGAAGGGGGGAAGATGCCAGGGCTACAAGGGAAGTTTCGATGCAATTGGATGAGATCAGTTTTCTTCTCTGCTCTGCGCTTTCTGCCCTCCTCTAGTTACCGGGCACGGCAGGGTGTTGCGTCACTTTTAGTAACAAACTTGGGCATGATCTTTGTGTCATCAAATATGTGACTTAACTAAACGTAGAGCACTGCAGTTTACATCTTCATTGGAATATTCATTCGTAGCTGATAAAGTCATAGTTCTATTTGTGAGCCAATCAGTCAACGACAGAATTCTTAATGTCTTCAATCAATAATGTTATTTTATTGCGACAAGACTCTATTAACAATGGACCAAAAACTTTCTTCACATGTTTTTCCATGCGCAATGGTGCATAGATACTACTTTATTGAGCTCTCGTTAGATCCAGCTCCTAAATCCACGACAAACAATATGATGTGTTTGGGTATGAGTTCAGGTGCCTAGCCCTTAATAGACGAGTCTCTCAACTTATCTGCACAAAAGAACGCCGTGCCGAAATAGTTGCAACCAGGCAAGGGACAATGTAAAATGAAAGTGTTGCCGAAAACCAGAAATTCAACTCGATAGGTCCATCGGAATAAACTTATTTAACGGGTAAATACATTTTGAGTCGGTGTAGATTTCAAGTCATACCCGTCAGGTTAGTCGGATTTTATCGTAGAGATAGTTTCAAAGAATTGTTTACATACGAGTGATTCGAACCTGATATCAGCAAATCCCTGAGGCAACCCTTGGATGAAAAGCAAATTATTATTATTATTATATTTTTGTTTATAAGTAGATGAAAAGCAAATTCCAATACGTGGGATGTAATCCAATTACAGGTAGGCGTGCGCCAGCGTATGTATGTGTTAAAGTTTTCCCACGTGGTACATATGCAAGCTAGTGCTATGTTGGGACACGCAGCACTGCACCATGGTTCGTTAGTGAGCTTTTAAGTTGTCCGCTTCCCCAGTAAAGTAGTAACGTCCATAGCTATGGACCTCTCTCTCCCTCTGCGATTCCGATAGCCGGAGCTCTCTCTTTTACCCGGGAAATCCATCTGTCCTGTCAAATTTCCTGGAAAGCAATACCAACCCATTGTTCCTCGTCCCAACACGAACCCAGAGACCACGCCTTACACCCTAAAGCCTCACGATTTAATCATGGCCAAGAAAAGATCACCACTCGAAGGCGTAAGTCAGGAGCTGAATGAAATCGCCTCGCAGAACCTGGACTTTGCTCCCTCTCGAAGACGGGTCCATTCGGCCTTCGTGGAGGTTCAACAACATCTTGACCATTTCTTATTCAAGGTTGATTTGGCTCCATCATAATCCCAGTTTAATCTTTGAAATATGTTAAATATAGTTTGCTTTTCGGTTGATATATATGACGCAAGGGACTGATTCTTTGTCGGTGTTTTCTTCTGAACTCAATTCGTGTTGCTTGGTGGGTAGATGGCTCCTACTGGGATAAGAACAGAGGAGGTAAGCAATGCTTCTTGTCTGAAACCGTGGCAAAGTCTTATTTTCTAGCAATGGAGACCCAAAATGTAAGAAAGAAAGTCCACTCACATAATCTCAACGTATGAGGTCCAAATGCTTGTTGTCTTATAGATTTCTCAATTTCTCGGCAACTAAGTGGACGCTAAGTTTAAAGGCCAGTGAAGTTTTGTTTACCGAATGACTGTTAATGCGTTTGCAGTGGTATGAGAGGAACTCAAAGGGATTGGAAATTTTCTGTAAAAACTGGATGCCACAACCAGGTGTCGCATCAAAGGCGCGCTGTTTTTCTGTCATGGATATGGTGATACTTGTACATTCTTCTTTGAAGGTCTGTGGTCATATCTCATATAGTAGTGTGTTCTGTTTTTCATTTGCTCTACTGTCGAATTTCAGAGCAAATTTTAAGGGTTTAATTTTTCATTTTCATACATAACAAGTTTGGAATTTCAGGTATTGCCAAGTAAATTGCTGCCTCTGGATATGCAATTTATGCAGTGGATCATCCTAGTTTTGGCCTTTCTGAAGGATTGCATGGTTACATCTCAAGCTTTGACGAATTAGTTGATAACGTCATAGAGAATTACAGAAAAATCAAAGGTCCGACATTCTAAACTTTCTTAGAATCTGTATCACCATCATGTTGCATCACTATTTGTCAAATTTAATGAACGAAAGTGTGTTCCTCATTGTGTTTTATGTTTCCATTGGAAGGAAGACCTGAATTGAAAGGATTGCCACGGTTTTTATTGGGGCTGTCAATGGGTGGAGCTGTTGCTCTTAAAGTTCATCTAAAGGAACCACTGGGATGGGATGGAGTCATCCTTGTGGCCCCTATGTGTAAAGTACGCCTATCCCTGCCTCCTACTGGTCATGATCAATAATGCTGTGAAATGCATAGCAGTAACTTCTGACATGTCATTACCCAAAAAATCTGAATATTTTTGTGATCTATGGGCCCCTCAAAATTGTAAACTTTTTAAAGGTCGGTATTATTTCCCTGGTTTATATTTCTTTATTTCGCTCCAATATGTATCAATTCATTATCTCGGAAACTGTCTGCCAACTTTGTCCTTTTAACTTGTGCAAACCTGGTTGATCTATAAAAGCACATTTATGGTCTCTGATTCATTATTTTGTGGAATACTAGTTCTTTTTTTAGGTTTCATGACCTGTTAGCATACTATGAGGGTCCCTTGGTGAGAAGGAATTTGGAAAAGAGATGATGGAGATTCAGATGGGCCTGAGCTTGAAGTGAGAATAAGGAGGAGAAATAAATATAAAAATATTTTTGCAGTAGATTCTATACTGCAATGATGTAATTACACAAGGTTTGATGAATTAGTTAATAAGCAATTAGGAATGTGCAGAAGCCTAAAATAAGCTCTCTGCAAGTACTATTCCTTTGGGTTTCGGCTATCTTTGGAGAAGGAGAATGGTGGTTGTCCATTTTGGATGTGGAGAGAGAGGTAGGACCGAAACACGCCTTTATGCTGGGTGCCAAGTTTCAACTTTCGAGTCTGTTAGTAAGCTGTAGTAGTATTGCTTGCACCTGGTATTTTTGGGCACCAAATTAATATAGTTCTCCTTACCCTCTGCATGTCTTTGCTGCCTTCTCTCTTGGTGAACCTGGGTTAGTAGTCTTTTTCACACATGATACCTAGGTCTTAAGACTCCACGAGCAATATAGCAATATCAATCATTGTTGCTTACCATTGTAACTACATGAAAAAAATTTATGTAGCTAGCCTTCAGTAGTCTAAACATGTTCCTTCTACTGTAGCATGCCTGTGCGTGCAACTAATACAATGAGATCATATAGTGACAAGATTGAGATCTTCGAAGAATAACTATTTTTCAGTGGAATTTGATGTCTATTCACCCCCTCTCCCCCACCCCTGCACCCCAAAAAGGTGAAAAAAGGGGGAAAACAAAATGTTCTGTTTGACGCACTTCGTCACTCTTGAGAAGATGTGCCAATGTTGGAAATCAGAAGTAGTCAGAAAACTGCTCTCCTCAAAACAGGACTAGACATAACATAGGGGCATTGACACAAACTTATGATGATATGTATGTCTTGATAATTGACCAGACTATAAGAAACATGTGCCGAACAACATCAGATTGTCTCTTTTCTCCTCACTGTGGTATATATTAAGGGTGCTTCACATTTCTCCCCCCCCCCCTCCCCCAGCGAGTCCTGTGGCTTACATTTCTTGTTCACCAGACTATGACCAGATTAGATTGTATGGCGATTTATGTGTGCACGTTTTTGTGTGTTTGTTGTTTCCCTTGGGTCGGGGGTGTTGGTGCTAGGGAAACCCTGATATTATTGATTTCTTGTGCTCAACCTGACTTGATTGGGTGTTTTCAGGAAGTAGTGTGGCCAAATATTCACTCACCTTGGGCAATATTTTCTGACTATAGTTGTTGTGAAGATTGCAGAGGACATGAAACCTCCAGCTCCAGTTCTGAAAGCATTAATCCTCATGGCTAAAGTCATGCCAAAAGCAAAGCTCTTCCCACAGAAAGATCTATCTGAGCTAGCCTTCAGAGACCCGAGGAAAAGGAAAATAGTTAGTCCTTCATTTCGTCTATCGATATGCTTCTCATGCACGTGTCATGTCTCTGGCTTTGTCCTGCAATTATCATGAACATTCTGCTAACTGGCATTTCATTAATCCATTCTGCTTACTAGTTATCTTATCTGATTTTTTAGATGGAAATAGTTAATTTTGTTGTTCTCTGTAAGATTCTTGAATAATAAATTCTGCATTTTTGTATAGTAGGCTGCATACAATGTGATCTGTTATAATGATCAAACACGGTTGAAAACTGCTGTGGAACTTATGAAGGTCACAAGTGAAATTGAGAAGCAAGTGGACAAGGTCAGTTTCCCTTTGTGTTTTCTTAGACCCACTTCCTTGTCATCGTTTGGGGTTTGTCCATTACTATACCCTGAAGGAGGCATACCAATTACCTTGTATTTACTACATTTAAAGAATCATTGAGGGATTGCAGGTTTCATCTCCACTGCTGATTCTTCATGGAGCCGCAGACAAGGTCACAGATCTGTTAGTGAGCCAGTTTCTTTATGAGAAGGCCACTACAAAAGACAAAACCTTAAAATTCTATGAAGATGGTTATCACTGCATGTTGGAAGGGGAACCGGATGAGAGAATAGTTAAGGTCCTTGTGGATATAGTTGCTGGGCTTGATTGTCGGTGTTCCCTGAACTAGAAGTTCCCTTTGATGCAGCACCATGCGCAAATTCATCTATTGTTATTTCTTCTGCTGTATGCTGTTGCGCGACACAGAAGACCCTTTTGTTTGTGGTTGCAGGCTTTACACACGCTCGGAATCGCAGACACTAGGAAAGGAATAAGGAGTGGAGAGGAGAAGGGGACAAAGCTTTTGTAGTTTGTTTTACGTCTTTCACTATTGGTTACAAATGGAAGGATACTAGGAACTTAACAGACTTCTCAAGCCCCTTGTAACCCCATATTTGTTAAATAAAGTGACATTTTCCAAGTGATGTTGTGGTGCAATTATATAAAAGAAATAATTCATGTATACCACGGTGGCTTTACAAAAATGACTTTAATGGGATGCGAAGATTGCAAATTGGTATGGGAAAATATCTAAAAATAAATTAAGGGATAAAAGCCGTGTTGGAAGAGTTATCATTACTCGTTGCTTCATACTAAGTAGAGTTGAAAACAAAAATCACAGATAAAGAAGTGAAATTTCAAAATCCTTTGTAAAGTATGGTGAGAAGAAAATATTATGCTTTTCTTAGAGGGAAGAATGCAACATAAAAATCTGTTTCGTTGGACCTAAAAACCTCAAGGATATGTTGCACGGATCGTTTTGTACCGAGAACTTGTTCTTGTTACGTCGCATGTATCGCTTTTGTAAAGATATTAAGTAACGGAAAATACAATAGTCGTTACAATTCCATTTTAAAAAGGCTGCGCCCCTTGAATGCTTCCTAGAGCCGTTTGCTATCATTAAACGCGTTATGGATAATAAAAAATAAACGCAAGCCAAACAGCACCTTAACAGAGGAGTTGATCATCTCGCGATCGATCTATTATAGAACCAGGGACCCAGAAGAGGAGATTTAAGGCATCGATCTATGCGACGATCCATTGATACAGAGAGAGAGATCCTCCTTTAATCCCAAATTTAGAAGGGGCACATCTTTGACGTATCTTCCTCGATGTCGCTCTTAAACCAGCTGCTCAACAGAGGTGTTTTTGGCACAAAATGGTCAGTGATACTATTGTTGTTAACTGTGAAACCTCCCCATTTATGATTCCGGTTTCTTTATCTTCTGTGCTGAACATATTGATCTCTGTATTGTTTAATTGCTAAATTTGGTTTTTAAATTCTTGTTGCTTTTATGATTGTGGTTGGTCACCTTACTCTACGCCCAAGGTTTAAATTTATTAAAAATTATGGATTTAGTAAAGGCGATCTTTTGTTGTAAAATTGTCAGTGCTATGAGATACCCACTACCCATTAGTGGGTGTAGCTATGTATTTCTTTCAGTTAATTGTTTTTCATTTAAAAGAGAGTTATTAGTAATAATTGAAATTTTGTTCTTTTTATTTTTTCTAGAAGTAATAGGAACTGATTTCTTCCGGAAAGTGAGCTGTTTGTAGGAATAGTCTCAATCAGTAGTTCGTTGACTTCATTGCCCATTATGATTGTGATCTTAAGAAATTCTGTTAAAGTGGTTAAAGTGCTTTACAGTTGAATGAATGCGTTCTTTCCTCTGTTGTTATTGAGAATATTATATGGTACATATATGATGTTCTAACTTCTAAGAGTGGTTTTGTAGCAAAACGTGCTTGAGCTTGGCGATCTCGCGCATCAAGTTGCTGAAAAACAGGAGAGATTTGCAGCTCAAACATATGCGTAATGAGATAGCACAGTTTCTGCAGGCTGGCCAAGAACCCATAGCTCGAATTCGGGTACCTGTCTTCTACTCCCTCCAATATGAAAATAATTAAGCATTTTTACCATATGATCCCTCACTGTTGATCTACAGCAATATGTTTTTCATAGTCTGGCTATTAATCTGATTAGGTGGAGCATGTTATAAGGGAACAGAACATATTGGCTGCTTATGAGATAATAGAGCTGTTCTGTGAATTCGTTCTTGCACGTGTTCCTATAATTGAAAGCCAGAGGTAAATCCAATAATCTCAAGCATACTTTTATTAATGTTAAATTAGACTATTCCACAGACAGTCGCTTGCTAATTTTCCCTTTCTTTACCCTATGGTTCATTTAATCACAATTCTGCTACGATTCCCTAACAAGACTTTAAAGATGTGAGTTGCACCAGATTTATAGGCATGGGTTCGTGAGGAGAGCATGGAATACTTTTAAAGTAGCCTTCTTAGATAACTGAATTCAACTATGATCTTGGAAATTCTTTCACCAATTCATTCAGTTTTTGATGAATTATTTGATGTGAACTGAGAGAGTTTAGGTACCGGGGTTTAGTTCCTTCTCAAGAGCTAGGAGAACCGTAAGACAAGATAGAGGTCATATTTGTTGGTCTTGGATTCTTGTTTAATGCATTTACCCTCCACACATATTTGTAATTAAATAGGCACTTAGATTTCTGTACATTGATACATGAATTCATATGCTATATTTGATCCTTCTATTAATTTAGACACCTTCTTTCTAATAGTAGGTTTTGTAAGAAAATAGGAGATTTTTAGTTTATGAATTGTTTTGCCCATTCGGTAAATTAGATCAGATACACAATGAATCTTCTCTATCTCTTCTTTTCCTTTTTTCTTCACCCACGATGGTTATATCTCTTTCTCGGTGATTTGCATTTGTCCAAAACATTTGGGTCCATTTATATTTACAGAAATCACTCTTTCTAAGACACCAGGCTAATCTATACAATTAATGAAGCATGAAGCTCAAAACAACATTAGTTTTAATTATAGGTGCAACTTGTTTGCGGGATTTGTAGTTATAACCATCTCCAGTATCAGCACTGGTGAATGAAGTGAGGAGGTGCTTGTAAATAGTTATACAGCCACTGAGACTTCTATATGGCTACCCAGATATCATTAAAACAAGAACAGTACCTTTATAAAACAAGACTTCTATATGGCTACACAATCCACAATGAAAGCTAATGGCTGTTAGAGTGCAGAGTAGGTTGATATTAGTTGGAGTCATTTTTAGACTAGAGGAAAGCCAGAGCCTAGAGAAATCTGGTAAAAGATAATAAGCGATGGCAGAAGCCCCCTGATATATATTTTAATGCCCTGAGTTTATGAATTCCTAGATTATTCAGGCCTGCTATATGTATGTGTGTGTGTGTGTGTGTGTGTGTGTACATTATTGTACTGGTGATCTACTGAAAAAGGTGAATGGGAAAAGAAGATCTACTGAAGGGGCCATCAAATGGATTTCATGGTCTCTCATCCGGTCTTTTGTTTTTGTTCTTTTTTTGTTCTTGTTGTTTTCTAGTTTTGACTTGGCCTTTTATGTTGCATTATAACTTATATTGAGTAGTACATCACTGTGTCAGTCTCATTTGCTTTTTTTCGTTATACTACTTGTTTTGAAACAGAAAACTATTACTTTCTTGGCGTCAGACAATTAGGATTTATTGCCTGCAGTCGTTGTTGACGTCTTTAAATTAAATAAATAAAAAAGCACAGCACTTGATAAACAGAAGGTAATCACAACCTGATTGGTTGCTGTGGCATAAATAACCTTGAACATTATTCTACTTCTCTGGAGTATGATTGATGAATGTTCCTCCTTTGGGGCTCTAGAGAAATCCAAATTGATCAATTGCAACTTGTAAGGGAATCAATGATGTTTTAGAGGATGTATTGCGTAACACGTAGTCGATATCCTGATTCAGCACCATCCAGGGGTGGAACATACATGAGCATCTAGAAATGGTTTTGTTCTGCTTTCCTGATTGTCAAAACTATATTCCCTGGTGAAAGAGTATACCTCATCAATATCTGACATCGGCAGTTCCCAGCAGTTATTCTATCTCAAGCAATATTAATGGAATTTGGTATTTTTAGCATTGATCTCTTTAACCAAGAGGCTGATTGAACATGAGAAACCAGTGCACTTACTTTCTTATACCATTTGGGTGAGCCAATTATGTAACCAGCCTCTTATCTAAAACAGGGAATGTCCCTCAGAATTACGAGAAGCTAATGCGAGCATAATATTTGCAGCTCCAAGATGTTCCGATTTGCCTGAGTTGTTGCAGATCAAGAACTTGTTTACTGCAAAATATGGCAAGGAATTTGTCATGTCTGCATCAGAACTTCGCCCTGACTCTAGCGTCAACCGTACGGTTAAGTAGCTGGCTCATTTTGCATGTAATACTTCTTCAGGAGCAGCCGTTCCTGTCTTGAGTATATTAATGCTATTTTTTTACCTTTGTCTTGATATTTTTTCAGATAATAGAAAAGCTTTCAGTTACTGCTCCAGCTGCTGGGGTAAGGCTCAAGGTTTTGAAGGGCATTGCACAAGAGTACAATGTGCAGTGGGATTCTTCAAGCACAGAAGCAGAATTCAGTAAAAAACATGAAGATTTGCTGGTACTTAAGACAATTTGTTCTTTAGTTTCTTTTCTGATATGTTAGGAACAGCTTAAACTTCTGACGGTAGTAATTGGTTCTTGAGAAGACAGTCTTATATTATTGTCCTATCCTCAGTACATCAAAGCTACGTGATTTCTGGAAAGTGGGAATGATCTTGCATATTTGTGGATCCTGCTTCCTTTGTTTCCTGCCTCTAAGATTTCATGGGAAACGGCACCAAAATTTTACACTTGCTTCTGGATGCAAACTTCATTTACAGCGCTGTTAATTGAGCAGTGCCAAATCTCCTGTTTGCTTTGGCATAGTTTTCTTCCATGTTTCCATAACGCAGAAGTGAAGTTTCAAATCTAATGCAATGCTGACCACTCCGAACATTTAAAAATAGCTATTCAGAGGGGGATAAATTGATGATCCTTTTGTCTCCCACAGCCTTGTCTAAATCCTTATTCCCTAGGGGATGGTCAAAGAAGATTATCACCATTGAGGATGCAGTCAGATGATCTGATTTTAACTTCCTCAGACATTTCGATAAACTTTCCATTATCTGACACAATTTGCTTGAACTGTCCGGCAACTCTTTGCCATGGTCTGTCTAAAGACATACTTAATACTCAATATGGAGGGAAAATGATTTGTCTTGTTACATGCACATAGTGGGAATTGAGCATCCATAGGGAGAAGCTTCTGCAATGGAACTGTGAGACAAACCTAGATACTTGGCTTGAATTCAGTTAGGTAAGAGGTGTAGGTATCCATGGAATAAATGAGACTCGATGTTATCTTAAAAGCCATTGATTCTTTAAGTCATGCTTAAGCAAATTATTATCTGCTTTGCTAAGTTTGTTAGCAATTAAAACTCCCATGCAATGTGATGCTGGCTACTTTGAGCTTGTTCGAGATGGTTTACGAGACAAATGCAGTGAGCTCAGTTTTGATCTGGAGCTTATTAACTTTCAAGTTGAGCTTCAACAGCCAATTCAATGACTTCTTTTGGCTTGCCCCTCCCTGCAAGACTCCCTAATCAATTACTTTGGGAGGAATTATTTATACACTCTTCCAGAGACAAAGTAATTTCTTTTGTTCATAAGAAGTTATCAACATAATCTCCCCCCTCTCTCTCTCTCTCTCTCTCTCTCTCTCTCTCTGTGGATGTGTACACTGCATCCAGGATGCACATAAGCTGGAGAACTTCTAAATTTGCACCATTTAGCATTTTAACCAAAATTCCCTTTCATTACTCAACATGGATTTATTGACTTGGATGTAAAAGGCTCCAGCCCTTTGAATTTAAGGACTGGGAATTACTTTATGTATGTTACAAGCATCTTGTTTAGACAGTTACTGATCTATTCAAAGCCTTTTTGATGTTATTGAAATTAATTATGGCCTCATGATTGTTGCATATAGGGTGGATCAAAGCAAATATGTGCTGGAACTTCATTTTCTCAAGCTCTTAACAAACCAGACTCAGTTCAATCTTCTACTTGTGATGGGGTACAATCTATTATGCCTACGGATAGCAACAAAACTCAGCAGCTTCAAGCTTCTCCAGCTTCAATCAATGCACCTCTGTTGGGTACTGGAGAAATTGAAACATTCATAAAGAATTATGATCGATCAGTAAGTGATGCCAAAAGGGAGACAAGACCTCAATCGTTTGAAATCTTGGAGAAAGCTAGAGCTGCTATTGCCTCAGCAGAGCGTGCAACTGCAGCTGCCCGTGCAGCTGCGGAACTGGTAAATGTAAATTTTGGGTTGTTGACGCTTGAAGAAGATAAGTCTTCATAGTACTGAATCAGATACAAAAGCTTTCTCTGCATTCTAGTGAGTTCTTGACCAGTATCCAAAAACTATGGAAGAAAAGTGAAAAGAAAAAGGAGAAGTTTATATGAAAGGTAATACACTTTCTGACATGGTTAAGGATTGCACACTGTAATATCTAATAGTATGTCCTGTATTATAGACATGGCCAAGAATTTAAATTCAGCTGCAATCCCAAGACTAATTTTGTGTTTACATATTGAGTTTTTGAAGCACATCCAATAATCTCATTCTCCAAAGTTCTGTATATTTGCTATCGGGGCAATCCTACTTGTGATACACAACATTACATAAAGCAAAAGTATTGGAAATTACAGAATTTCATCAGAAAATTCAGAGCTAAGTACTCATGTGGTTTGATTTTGCTTCGCTTAAAAAAGATTCTTGGATTTTTGACAGTACAACAGTTTGCACTTGAATTTTACCGAAGTATAGAAAAAGTTATTCCGTTAGTCCTCATTGACAGAGCAATAACAAGACACTCATATCAGCATGTCCTCATTTTCTTGAGAGCTTATTAAACAAAAGAGAAAGAGGTTCCTCCACCGCAAGAGCATGCCTTCTGATGCAACAACACCTTTGGGGTCAAGGGAGTCCTGCAAAGGGTTGGAAAAGAACTAGCCCTGGGAAGGGGGGTGTGGAACATGGCTCCCATGTGCAGTAAGGGTTATGGGTTCAGCTCTTCACAAGGTGGAGATGGGACCCCCTCCTTAGTCCTTCCCCATACAGAGAGAGAGAGAGAGAGAATTTGAATTTTTTTTGTTACATCTTTTATTTTTTGTCTGACGTGGTAGTTTCAAATACATAGGCATGACGTATCATGTCTGAAATGGAGAATCAAACACATGGCACAAGTATGAAGTTTGCACTCTGGCTTGAGGAAGGGATTTTTCTTGCAGGAAGGGTCACAGCTGATCATTTGAAGTGCTCAGGAATCTTTTTAAAATGAAGACAACATTCAAGGACCAAATGAGTATTTAACTTGACCAGCTGCCCAAAGAGTTATGGCCTGGTTGGCCCTGCAGGCTGCATTGATATTGTTCGCACTGCTGCAAGAGTTCTACAATTGTCACCTACTTTTTCTTTTTCTTTTTCAAACTGCTTGTGGCTTGAAAAGCCTCAAACCAGACTAACATTAAATAAAACCAGCAACAGTACAGAGCAACTACAAACCAAGGAAACAACAAGAACGACAGAAACTACATAAAAACCAACAAAACAACAGCAACCTAAGGGGGATCAGACCCCTCAAACACCCACGGAAGACGCTGACGATACCCACATAATTCGGGAAATCATCCCTCCTTAATGGAAGAAGCAGCCCATTGGAAAAAATTGTGTGCAACAGAATTTACATACCTGTAGGTAAAACTTAAAAGAGCATGAGAATCCAGAAACCTATGCTAACCGGGATTGTAGCAAAGCAATGATGGGCTCAATACGCCATGGACAAGCAGCAAGGGGACGCTTCACCGAATCAATCACAGCCAAAGAATCTCCCTCAAAGATAGCAGAGGACCAAGAATGTTGATCAACCACTTTGACACTCAGCCATAACGTCTCTGCCTCCCCAACAGTTGGATCTACAGATGACAGCATCTTGGTATCCGCATGAAGGATGACACCCTGATAATCTCTACACACACAGGGAGCCAAGGAAAAATTAGGACGAACAACAACATCGACATTGATTTTAATAACACCTGGATCAGGGGGAACCCAACCCTGATGAAGCAATACAAATTGAATTCGCCAAGCTGTGGTATGTTGATAAGTGAGACGTTGATGACATTCCAGTAAAGCCTGAAGCTCACTCCTAGGCTAACCATAAATAACACGATTTCGTTCCAGCCACACTAGGTCAATCGCATTGACAACAAACACTACAAAAAAAGGGGAAACAACAGCGGTCGGAAAACTGCTGGTAAAAGCCAAAAAAACGCCGCTAAACTTTTACCAGCGGTTTTTTATCGGCGTTTTCCGACCGCTGTCTTTTCTCCGTCGGGGAATGTCTTCAACAGCGTTTTTCATAAACGCTGGTGATTCCCTACCTTTTAACAGCAGTCACTTAACGGCGTTTTTAAACCGCTGGTAATTCCATAGCTTACAACAGCGGTTTTTAGTGGCGTTTTTAAAAACGTTGACGTTTCACCGCTTATAGCAGCGATTTTAAAAAAAGCTGGCGTTTCCCCGCTTATAGCATTGGTTTTTTAGCGGCGTTTTAAAAAAGCGTCGCTATAGGTGCATTTTAGCGGCGTTTTTCGCGACCGCCGTTAAAAGGACCGCGGTTAAAAGACGATTTTATTTGTAGTGAAACAATTGAAAATAATGACTATCTTGTGTTGGAATACCAAGATGTTCAGGTGCAAGAATAACAGAAAGCCAATTGACCATGGAAAAATCCACATAACTAGACAACTGTAAGTTCCAGAGGGCAGCCTGCCAAATATAACAACTAACAAAACATTCCAGGAATAAATGTTGCAAAGACTCTAATTTTTGCACGCATAAAGGACAAACACTGGCAGGTTTCACTTGATTATGAATGGCTAAATCAATATGGGTTCTAGTTGGGAGAATATTCCATGCTAACTTTCATAGCAACAAACGTAATCGTGCATGAATTTTAAGCTTCCAGAGTAATTTCCATTTATGCATACTCAAAGGGCTACTAGACTCATCAAACTGGGGGAGCAAGGAACGATACATGGATTTAGAAGTATAGTTACCAAAAGATTCCAATGGCCAAACCCATCTATCATTTCTTTTATTAAGGTGGAGAGGTATACGCAAGATATGAGAAATAGTCTCATCATCAAATCGTAGTTGGAGAAGTGTTCTGCCCTCTTGACGGGTAATGGGAGAAATAAGAGAGCAAACTCTTTCATCTTTTCATTACTCAAGGATCTCAGATCTAGCTCGAGGCTGAAAATTAGCCAACCCCTCCACCCACGGGTATTTCCATACTGCAATAGATTCACCATTCATTATCTGCTTACAAGCAATTGATCTGAAATATGGAAGTAGCTTGATTAGACCTCTCATGTCCAACTAGCTACTCGAGGAGAAAGCCCTTCCCAGAAGCTAGTATGAAGAAGATGCTTTGCTTGACATAAACTCACCCACAAAGAAGGTGCATCAGATAACATAGCCCATCCTTGCCTAGCCAACAAGGCTATATTCATGTAGGATAATGATCGAATCCCAAGCCCTCCCATAGCTTTAGGTAAACAAATAGAATATCATGCTTTCAGAGTCAACTAAGTCTAATTCCCATTACCAATCAGGAGGATGAAAAATCATAAAGTTGAAATTGAAGTACTTCAAGTTGGATCCAAATTCATTGACACCTGAAAGGAAACATTTTGTTCGCTTGGGAGCCTTCTTTGTATGGTGCCAGCTCTTTTGTATTATTCCCTGCCACTTTAATAAAATTTATTTGTTGCCTAGAAGAAAAAAAAGGGAAAGGAAACATTTTGTTCGTAATGACACCTAAAAACCATGATGATCAACAACACTAATGCAACTAAAAGACAACAAGCGAGGGCCATACAGGCTTATCAAGGAACATTCATGATTCATACCAGGGAGATGGTAAAGTCTATCAAAGAGCATTCTACTGCTTGGGCAGAAGTGGACAGAGGAGCAAATGTAAGATGACAGACCCCAACAGTATGGGTGGACGTTCAAGCTTAATTCGGATGCGGCAATCCAACTGAATGTGACTTACATAACAGTCTTGGTATGAAATTCTTCCAGTTCTTTCTGTATGACATATATTGAACGATTAGTTGCTATGGGCCCCCTTGTTGGTGAAGCTTTCGCTTTGATGAAGGTGAGGATGTTAGCAAGAAGGCATAGGTGAAATCATGTCGTTTTTTAATGTGACTCCTTAGTTTTATGTAGAGATGTGCTCTCCCAAGAGCAACCTCAGTGTTGGGCGATATCGACAATGGTGGCTCATATTCAAAGTTGCCTAGAAGAATTTCGTGAATGGAGGATTGCTTGGGTGCCGAGGAGTTGTAATAATATGGCTCACAATCTAGCTAAGTGGGTTGCATGCTCGGATAGATAGAATTGGTTTTTCTTTCTGATCCGATATTCCTAAATATATCCAAGTTTGTGATATGCATACTTTGGACTTTTAGTTTTTAATATATTGAGGTATTTCTTAGTAAAAAAGACTTTCTTTCCTTTATATACCTTAATCTTTCATCGCTTAGATCAAGTTTGCAGCCAAATTTACCATCTAAAACCACTCTTAGTTTAGGGTTCATGTTACCATAAATATGGCACCACACATGCCATGCATAACATGTTCCAAAAAGCTAGCAGGAGTACATTTCAGCAATGATGAGGGAAGGAAAAAGATAGACAAAGAGAAAATGTGAGAAGATAAATTCACAAACGAGTAAAAGAGGATAAAATGGAGCAACGCTCAACCAAATTAGAGTGAATATAATTTTCTGAATTGAACCCTTCTACATTTCCCACTACATATTTTTACTACTTAAGTCTTAAATTAATTGTTCTACATCCTTCAAAGAGTCACATTTTTATTTATTTACATCTTTTCAACAATCATTCTACAACTTTCCAAGAGACAAGACACAATTTACTAATAAAACTCAACATGCTATAAAGGGTCGGTTATTGTGCTGAGGTTTACTATGTTGATGGGTGCTGATGGATGATTGAGATTAAATTTTTAAGATCCAATGACTGCAGGTAAGGCCATATCAATTAATGAATTTTACCCACGACCGACCCGTTTGCCACATTACCTGACCAGTTTTCTTCATAACCTAGATACTTGACCCAACAAAAAATTCAAACCCAACTTCTTCTTCTCTGAATCTGAAATTCAAACCCAGCTTCGTCGCGCTGCCCATCTTCGTCGGTCCCAGCCGTGTTCATCGGTGAGTTTGTTTTGGATCCAAAGAAGGTTCCCTCTCTCTCTCTCTTTCTATCCCTAAGGATATCCCGATAAATTAAGATGTGAGGGTATACTAGAAAGACGTCTTTTGCTATTATGAGCAAAGAAACTCTTGTAAATGTCTTATAATGTAAAACAAAATGCTAGTATAGTTATGGAGCTTTCATTTGGGGCTATTGGTATCCATCCAGCAAGTTTTGTTTTCAAGAGCTTTCATCTGTTGCTTCATGCCCTCTTAGATTGCCTAAAGTGTCTAGAGACATTAGAGGGCTTGTTGAGCCTCTTCTTCTACTGCATAGTGCAAAATCACATTTTCTGATGTGTGACTACGTTTTAGCTTTGTTGCTTTTGAGAAATTTTGTGCAAGCGTTTTACATCATTGACATCTATTCTACTGGTTGTTTTAAGTTCATGGATAAATAATTAGCTTGTGAATTATTCATGATTCTGTACATTTTGAATATATTTGCACCTACATTCCCTTTTTCTGCATTGTCTCAGATCCTAGTCACGGTGTCTCTTACTTTTTCCTTTTATCATTGGATTTTGGTACTTTTCAGTATTTTTAAGTGAGAGACTTGCTTTAAAAATCAGTATAGGTGGCTTTTCTCAAAAACGGGTAGTACCCCAAGTCCAAAGTCAACTTTTGATGAGAAATTCCTGTCGCAGCAGTCTCAAAATTCAGGTATGTTGTTCTTTGTAATTTCTGTTTATAATGTGTTCTTAATGAGCCTTCCAGGAGAGTAGGATGCAAGATCTGATGTCCAATCTTTCATACATAACTAGTAGCTTGTGTTTTTTCGTTAGTTAGTGGCATGTTTATACTAGATGGTTAGATCTTAGATATCAAATTAATCAGATGATTCAAGGAATTAGTTCTTCCAATAATGCTGTGACAGTAGGTTCTAAATGTTGTGCTCATAATTACATTAATTCATAGATTATGAGATTCTGAATCCTAGATTGAAGAGAAGGAAATATTGTTTTTTTTAGCGAGTATGGATTATATTGGTTTTCTATTGACAGCTTCTCATGCATCCTTGACATTCAAATATGTTTTTAAGGATGCGCCATACTCAAACAAAAGTACTATGTTGTAATAGTTTTATGGCACTAAATATGAGATGATATAAAAGGAGATTAGAAAAATTAGTTTAACTTGTGAAAGGAGAGGAACATAATTTATCCACCATTCTCCTGTTTTCCACCAAATGTGATTCTTTAGAAGTGATTCAGTGTTGGAGTTTTTTATCTAATTTAAAATTTTGTATGGGTACTAATTACCACAAAAATGGTGAAAGATACCCGCCTTATAATTAGTTCTGCTTTGCTTTTGTTAACAAACTTAGTTCATAAAGTTGGCACCAACATCATGAATGTAATATCTGACTCGATCTTTGGTTTTTATTTCAGCGATCGGTGGCCCAACTTCATTTGTGCATGTTCTGTTTTCTCATTAGGCTCTGTTCTACTCCATTGGTCACAGTGGGTGCATAGTCAGAATGGTGCAACATTGAAGTGGTTTCGCACAAGCAATGGAATTTTGTTGTTTGGCTTATTTATTAATCAATGGATTTAAGATCCAAATGCAAACAAAATTGACTATGTCTTTCCATTTGTCAGAACTTGAAAGACAGATTTTTTCACTGACTATGGTGATGCCAATCGATATAGAATTTTGGAAGTCATAGCGTATTTTTTATATATATTTCCATGATGTAACAGAGACACTTCAATATGTTTTTGTTGAATATAAATTGCAACATTATGGTCAAGTATATACATAGAAGTCCATGTTGGGGAGTGTAACAAAAAGGCCTTCTTTGGCAAGTGACAAAGACCATGGAGGTTTTGCAAGAGAGTTTCTTTCAGTCAAGTGACCAAGTCCATATTTGTTAATCACTGGAGAACTGATCCTCCATTAAATCAATTAGAAAAATCATTCACTAGAGGAAAAGGAAAATTATAAACATCATTCAACGTCAACCTTATGTCTCAGGTTACAAAAAATAAAAAAATAAAACATTACAATCCCCCCTATTCTTCAATTTATCAAGAGAGTAAAGATTGTCGAATTCTCCATCTTGGTTGAATTGATGAATGCAGACCTCGAGTGTACTAGAGTATTGAGTCCTCAAACAACTTTCTTTGCCTTGCATTCTGGAACATTTTTAGAAAAAACAAAAGCAACAGGGAAAAGTAATTCCTTTTCCAAAATCGTAAAAATATCCTTGAGTTTTCCTCCTTTTCAAGGAAAACAGTACTCTTGTGTTCAATTTGTTCGAGTCTGATGATTTTTCCAAGCCCAATGGTGCTCTGCACTAATTTAGGAAAAAAAATTCAGAAAAAGAAAACATAAGATGAATACCCACAAGGTATAACACATTCAACCATTATTTAAACATAATCTGTTTCACGGGTCATAATAGCTTATATATAGATTTTGCTTTACTTTAAGGTTTTTCGCCATTACTGCAACAAACTATTTCTGCTGAGACTTGAGTTCCTTCACCCTCTCTTCGGTAGCCCTCAATGCTTTCCCCATACTTGATTATTAACTGAGAATAATAGCAATTCAAAATCTCATAACTAAATCAATAAGTGACTCTATACTTCCAATTCTATTGCACAACGGTTAGTATTACCATTTCACCAAAATAGTGATGCACTTGACACAAACTTTCAACACGAATAAGTTGCAATAGCATTTCGCATAACATAGAAGAAATTTTTTTTTTTTCATTTTTAAAAATTTCTGTCCAACTAATTCAAAATCTCATCAAGTCTTGCAAAACATACGTGTGAGTAATGCAAATGTATGATCAACAAACCCAAATTTCGAGCACCCCTGGCTCCTTCGCAAGATTTAATTTGAACGAACGAACCCAGCAACCTTGGCCACATTTAAGTTATCCAATGCAGCATCGACTTCATCCAATATGAAAAATGGCGAAAGCCTATAACTGAAACCATTCATACAAGGAAAGTGAAAGCCCATTAATTAATCAAGTAATTCTAGCTGTCTCCTAATGAGAATACTTCATGTCTGGTCTGTATTGATGCAACATAACTCTAGCTAAAATGCAAAGCAAACATCGACCACCAAAAGAACTCCCTAAATAAATCAAGAATGAAAGTCAGAGATAGATAGAAAGAGATAGAACCTTCTTTGGATCCAAAACAAAATCACCGGCGAACTGGGCTGGGTGTGACGGAGCTGGTGGCGGAGCTGCGTGGCACTTCGGTGCTACAGCTGTGTGACGAAAATTTCAGATTCAACAAGAAGTTGGGTTTGAGTTTTTTACTGGGTCAGGTAATCTGGGTTATGAGGAAAACGGGTCAGGTCATGTTCCAACGGGTCGGGCGTGGGTCAAAAATTCATTAATTGATGTGGCTTTATTTGCAGTAATTGGATCTTAAAAATTTAATCACAGCCCCATCAGCACCTATCAGCATATTAAACCTCAATACAATAACCGAACCCTTCTATAAATCTGGACAAAAACAAAATATTAAAAGACTTTTGGTTTTTCAATGTTCAACTTTCTAAGACTTTAAATCTCCAAGAGCTCAATTTTCAAAACTCAATTACCTGCATTAGTTGGCATTTGCACTAAATCATGCTCATTCAAACATCCCTAGTTACTCAGACTTGCAACTTTAAGTGTCAAACAATGATTGGTTGTAAAGCAACCATGGAGTAGCAGCTCAACCCAGATCCACAAAGTTTCAAATCAGGACAGAACAACCAAAACATTCTTGTTTGCATTCCAGACACTCCTCGACCTACATGCACTCTCAGCTGACCGCACAGGCTCGTCTGACTCCCCCCCCCCCCCCCCCCCCCCAAGGTTCCATTTAAAAGCCCTAGTGCTGTAGGTAAAACTAGAATCCTCTGCGTGGGCAGAGACAAGTTTGTATATTACCCTAAATGCATATATGTGAAATATAATCACACTTCTCAACGACACCCCTCTCTCATGCAACGCAAAGGCCATGTCCGTTTCACAAAGGACACATTAGTGATCATGCATGAAACTTCAGCAAATTAAACAGTCCTGTAAGGCACACTAGCCGTACATATATACTGAAACACACAGAGAGAGAGAGAGAGAGAGAGAGAGAGGTGTGTGTGTTGTGACAAAGATATTGTAACATAGGTTAGCTGGAGAACTAAGGACAGTGTTTGAATAAGACCAATAAACAAACCCTGGTGTTGTTGACAGCATCCAAAAGGAGAGGCTCGATCAAGAGCGTGATCTGGAGCAAAAACCAACAATGATTTTGTTGAATGAGGGGTCGTTTTCGTCTTGAATTTCGGTTTCACACACAGATCCTTCAATTGGTCGGTTTAAGATCTACTTCTTTGTCAATTTTGGTAAGTGTTTTTAACTGAAGCATTTAAATTTGCGAGCAATACCTTCCTATTTTCCATTCATTTTCGGTTATTTTTTTATTTATTTTGTTTCAGTTAAGGAAATATGGTTCTAAATATGGCGATTAGGGGCGAAGCGCCCGCAGACCGATATATATAAAAGAAAGTGTTAGAGAGAGACAGGGGAGAGAGAGAGAGTTTCGGAAAAGACAACGCAGAGGATCTGGCTGTACACATACGTATTACTCCTGTGGGCAGGAACTGGCTACATCGAGTAATTTAATGGTGGATTTGTTGGAGTTTATTGGAAATAACCAGGGAATATTCTTGCTGTGATTTCTGTAAATTCAAGCTGGATTCTTGGTGGATTGTAGGTAAGACGAACATAATAGAACCATCCTAGGATATCAAACTAGAAGGTGATTAAGGATATACTTCAATAAGAACAACACTCCACTTTGTCAAAGGATGTAATATGTATAGCTGCCCTTCAGTCATATTAGTTCAAAGAACCTCGAAAGGACCTTATTTGGTTGCCAAAGCCAATAGCACCAACAAAAAATTTAAACAACGGATCATCCTACTTCAGAAGTATAGCTTTTTGTTGGATTAGCAATAGCAATGTAGGAGTATATGAAATGCATATGCTACTTTCACTTTCTCTTCTAGATATCTGAAGCCTTGTTAAGAGAATTCCTCACCTCCAAGGTCCAATTCGAAAGGAACTTTCGCAAAGATGTATTTGCTTTGCCAAATCTCACAAGCCAGACATGATAGGGGGATGCTTTTGTTGGCATTTATCCAGCACTAAGCGCAGGGCGAAGAGCTAATGCGCGCACCAAAACATGGTATTACAAAAGGGAAGTCCTTATTAGCAAAACAAACTAAAAGCACAAGCAAGACATACCGAGGAAGAGAGTTATATATCGTGCCAGAAACACTACTGTTAAGGCTGCAAAAAAGGTTACAGCTATTACATTATGAACAAAGGGAAACTTGTTTTTTTGGTCTTTGTAAACAGATAATAGAAATTAGAAGACATATAAAAGGATTCTATGAAGTAGAAATCCTTTCAGCAGCTTTATACATTCCCTCAGTCGTGATTGCACGAATAAGCTGAGCCTCTAGGCACCAGTACTAGGCGTCCACTTTTCCTGCGGCTCTTGCATTAATGGCTTTGCACTCTCGCACTCTCTTTCTCTCTCTGATTTCAGTCTTGACAGTTAGATGCAGCTTTTTTATTTGTGTAGTTCTGGCCCTACACAACATAAATTAAGATCCAGACCCTCAGTGTCATCTCCCCCCCCCCCCCCCTCTCTCTGTGCAGGCCAACTTACATCTCGTACATATGTCTCGGGATCGCACCGGGGAGATACATAGAAAGAGACCACAGTCACTGGAGAATTGTTCCTTCCAGGTTCTGTTTGTTATGAAACAGTAGAACTTCGTTCACTGATTCATTAAAAAGCCAAAAACAGAAGAAAAAGAAGGATTACATACTTATATATGAGGCTAAAAACTTACTCAAAAGTTACGATGGTTGAGATACCATCAGACAACCACTAGCTCCAGTAGGGCATTTAAGCAATAGAGTCTTATTCAGAATGTTGGAGCAGATCGAACTAAAAGTACTACTTTATGAGTTGCTGTAATTACTAGTTCATCAAGCACTCCTTAACTCCTACATATTTTTAGGTTAGATGGGGCAAAGAGTCAAGTAATTAAATACCATAAAGACTAGTTCGAAACGAAACCCTTTATTCGTGAAATGCCAAACCGACCTTTTGTAACATGCATGCCAGTGAACTTTAACACCAAAGGACTTTTTAGTCCTTTCGAACATCATAACATGTATTTCAAACCTTTTTAAGGCAGAATCCTTGATTTGAAGTAGATGGAACATCCGATAAACCGGTTGATTACTACGTGATTTACATCCATGCCTTGTTGCTTCTACCGCTTGTACGGATAGTTTTATCTATCATAGAAGAGTTCATCTCCTGGACAGAGCAAATGTCGAAAATTTTTCTCCATGAGCTGATCAATATGAATTAAAGCAGTAACAGAGACTAATAAAAGAAAAAGGTCGACTGAACTGAATCTGAGGAAGACAAATCAGCAGAGCAACAAAATCATGTAAAGTACTAGGCAGTATGGGCCCGAGATGTAGCTCCATTAGTTGACAAACTGATACTGAATTCCAGCCGAGTGGTGGACATGTTGCAGTCCAGCTTAACCTATGTTCCAATAGTCTGAACCTTTTAGGGCTAGGGTTAGGGTTACTTTCATCGATGCCAGATCTCTCTAAGCAATGAGCAATCTGTCTCTTCCATAGCTCCTACAGTCGTCTCTTCATATTGGGCTCGATCCCTTCAATCACTTCAATCTTTGCACTTTTAAGCACCTGAACACCTAATCTTCGTCAGCATACATGTACAATAATTGGCGAAAATTTGGGTTGGCTAGTCAAGCACCTAGGCAACAAGCTGTAGAAAGTCAAAGGAATCGTAGGGTTTCATTAGCTGGCTTCAGAGGCCTGAAGTTTGAGTATTTATTTATTTTGTTTTTAAAAAGAAAAAAAATCAAAATTTTAGTAGTTTAAATAGAACAAAACACATAGTACTAGGTTATACAATTGTTATTTTTAACTTTAGTACAATATCTCGCCTTAGTTTAATTAGGAACATCTTCTTTCTTTTTTCTTCTTAGTACAACATAACTTGAGGAACATTTTCACTATGGGAAGAAGCGCCGTTCAGCGAACTCAAATGCAACATATAGAACGTAACTAGTAGCTAGTATGGTTAATTACCAGCGAATTGGTTTTTTTTTCCTTTGAATTTAACTTTGATTTTCTTTTTGGTGAAATAGTAGATCATTTTAAGTGAAAATTTTAAGCTTTTGAATTCTGAAGAGAACTCTATAATGGAATTAATCCTCTCCTTCCAATTATTAAGCTCGAGATTTACAATAAATTCCTTATGGTTGTGGACTTAATGACGATTGTAATTACACAATAGTTTATCAAAAGAAAATGAAATAATTTCCTAAAGTCCATTTGGTTTGGGGGTCTGAACATACAGGCAGCCTAGAGAGGGTGTGAGGGCAAGACATCTGAAAATAGAGGCACTCAAAAAGAGTAAGTTACTCTGGTAGCCTCCTTTCACCCTTTTACCTAAAAATAATAATAATTTTGTTTGAGCCTTAGATATCTTTTTAGGCTAAACAACATGTCAAGAGGTTTTTTCGATTCTTTGTCGTTCTAATTATTGTGACGGATTTAGAATCCCTATAAATAGTTGTTACTTCCTCTTCTTCTGTTTCCTTGAGGTGACAAATTTTGATGGTGATTTATAGTTACTTTTTTTTAGGATTTTCTTCATGGATATCTTAAAATAATATGGCTACCAAATATATAGGTTTGTATATCACAAAAATATCAGCCAATATTCGAAGAAAAGCTAAAAAGATATTTTCAACTCGAACTTGACTTGGTGTAAATAAGTTATTTTTCTTTTTTCACGAAGGAGGAGGTACCTCAGAATATTATTCAAAATCATCACTTATGAAGGAGGAACCTAGATCTTGGCAAAGCTAACGTCAAAGGGTTATCCATAACCGTACAGTACTAATTAAGGCTAATTCTAGTCAATTTCCTAGTTAAGTGTTTCATAAAGAAAAAGGGAAACAGTAAAAGGAGAACATGGCGAAAACTATCCCTGACCGTACACTAGCAATGTTGCTTTGGGTTACAAGTTATTTGTCAATATTGTCGAGAGAAAATTGCAAAGAAGGGGCTTTTATGGAAAAATCACACAGCTGCATGTTGCAGATCACTTTCTTGACAGATATGATGCTCTGCTCAGTAAACTTTTGGCAAAAAGTGCTAAGTGGAATTGGAACTTCTATCTGGGTTGTTACCCCTATTTGTGCAAGCATCGTATGACACTACAACCAAAAAATGTCTCGAGAAACCAGAAGATCCCAACTATCGTTGCAGAGAGTGAGAGAGAACCAATCTCCCATCCGTTTTTTCTCTGGGTATAAGTCTACGTAGAAAGACAAACAAAACCCAAAAAGAAAAATATTACAATTAATTGAAAAACGAAAAAACATTTTAGAATAATCATTGCCATGCAAAACGAATCCCATGTGCAAAAGAGGTTGGGAACTTTCAGTTCATATCTAACTTCTAGTCCCACCAGGTCTAGTTCCACCGTTTTCAATAGTTGAGTTGTACATAACAATACAATATATATTTCCTTCGATCCACATAGTACAGCTCCAAGCCAAAGTAGCTGAGCATATACATGAGCTCAAAAGCTGTTACGATCCCTGGAGAAAATCCAAAAACCTCCCTTCTTCCATTCACGACCCCATCTGTCAGCGTGTTAAGTCTCTCGCTCTCTCTCTCTCTCTCTCCCTGTTTTTGTCTTCATGGGTGGCGTGCCAACGTGGACTACTAGTAATTCAAACTATCACTCAAACAATTTCTCTTTAGAACCCATCGTGAAACCGATTGATCGAGGTTGGAAGATCCAAGCGTTGCTGTTGTGTCCCTGTAAAGCTCCTGCCCCAATTCAATCCCTCCTCCAGATTGTGCAGTGACCCGTCTCTACCAGAACCTCCCCCTCCCCCTCGTCCTCCTACAGCCGATCCTAGCAAGTCCGAGACCCTGCTGCTAACAGGCGCAAACCCTTGTCCAACCGGTGCACCGATGCAAGTGTAAGTCGAATCTGGTGAATAGTTTAGGTTTGTCTGGCTGCATTGTTGGTTGTTGCTAAGAACATGGCCAACACAGTAGTCGTTCATCTGATATTGAGCATAAACTGGGGGAAAGGACATGGGCCGCGAGGGAGAGGTGTATACATATGGTTGAGGTGGTTGTGGTGCTTGGGGTGGCGGTGGTAACTGAGTGGACGGAGATCCAAAGAATCTTGGAAATCTGAGAGGCAGTGTTGGGTCTCCAATGTTGCCTGCTGGATGATAGCCTCCTGGTATGATTGATTGGCAGCAGCTAAGATCAGAATATCAAGTGAGAACTCTAAATTAGTTTACTTGACGTAGAGGAACAAAGCAGTATTGGCAGCTATGGACGAGATCAATGGGATAATATTTAGAGTAAACCAGCACGAGAATATTTCGTTCATTGCACATAAAAATGAAATAAGAAGTAGGTTTTGTTTCGTAACCTAAAACGTTTTGAAAAAAAGGGAAAAACTTCAAATCTTTCTACCTCTATGATCAAATCAAGCGGGCTAGTTTTATTATTCGAAATAGTAAATGGCTCATAAATTTGCTCTGCGGCTGAAATTCCCTCGCAAAGCAGAATAGAAGGTATTGAATACGTAGGTGGAGAAGAGGTTAAGAGAAAAAAAGAGAGCAATGGTGTTCTATAACATATACTAATACATACCCTAGGTGAGAGGCCCCTTGGGTGACTAGGCTATCGGTACTGAAGACCAGCTGACGAGCCCGGTTCAGCGTCTCTGTCTCTCTCTCTGACCATCCAACACAGAAATCACATCAAATCAAGTCAAATACAAGAACCTCACACTAAGAATTTCAGCAAACTCCCGATTCCGAACAATTTGTTTCCTAAAGATTGAAATGACCACGCTAGCTTCATGACCAAATCATTTAACAGGCAGTGACCCATTCTCCAATATAATAATGATTCTACTATCTAGCTAGTAACTTTGCCGAATAGAAACGAACTCAGAAAGTACTTGCCTTGGCGGTGGCGGTTCATGTGCCCCCCGAGAGCCTGAGATTTACAGAACTTGAGGGAACAAAACCTACACTCGTAGACCTTCCCACACTCGTCTTTTCCATCCTTTCCGCCGCTTTTCTTTTTCCTACAGCCTGCGATCAAAACGCCCAATTAAAGCAACTTTGATGAGACCCTTCAGAGCCTTAAAGCCGAACCCTAATTACCCAAATCAAGAATGACACCAGCAACTTTGATGGAGAAGGAAATAGAAACAGGAGAGTCGGGACATGTAATTCTGCTCATTCACAGTAATGAGCGAGTGCAATTTTAGAAGAGAGAAAAATTGTTTGCAGCTATAGGCCTGTACATCCAAGCGGTGAAAAGTTCAAAAAAAACAAACAATCCTTGCCCTTTATAACTTGAAGCTCCACTTTTTTGTTTTCCTTTTGCCTTCCATTTGCTAAGTCTATGCTTGATATAAAGATCTATATCTAATACGACTATATATCAGAAAAAAAAAAGGTTTTACCGGAGGAAGAGCTGTCCTCAAAGACCTGTTTACCATGCTCTCTAAAATCATCAGGCAAGTTGTTGAGGTCCAAGGGATTCTCCTCGGGTCTCCTGCAAAAGACAAAAAAACCAAGGAGCGAAAGTCGCAAAGGAGAGAGTTAAAAGAGTAAGATACCATGGGATAGTACAGGAGAATGCATAGAAGCAGGTCTGAAGAGGTTGTGGGGAAGACCTACATGGTACCGACAGAGAGGAGACAGAAAATATGAAGGAAATAATCTTTCAGATAAGAAGAGAACTAAAGCTCTTAGAAAATTATAAGACTTTCAGTTTGGAACTGCAATGTAGAGGCTAGTTGAGTGATGGTGGTAGAAAAAGAGCTTTGAAAGTTCTCTATCAGTTCCTCTGCCAGCCCCCACTGATACCATCTCTCTCTCTCTCTCTCTGAGATAAATGAAAGAACAAAAGGACAGTGGGTCTCGTGACTTTAAAAAGGGGAAGTGTGGGGGTGGAGAGAGTACATCGTAGTGTCATTTCGTTTGGTTGAGAGGGAAGAAATGAGAGGGACGTTGCCTTAGTTTTGCCTTTGCTCAAGAGTGCTAGGTCTATTTGATCTTTAGAACTTGTAGTATCGATCATGTCCAATGATATCCTCAATGAATGCTATAAATTAAGTTTTAACCGAAGTGATGGACCGCAATTAAATGCAAATTTCCTTTTCCACACCAGCTTCTAGCATTAAAGCAAACGCCCAGCAATATGAAAGATGGCATTTATTATATACCTTAGGGCCTATTTATTATAAGACAAGCCTGTCCTTGCAGACATGCTGCTGTGTAGTCGTCATTTTTGAGAAGGACATAAGATTACACGTACCCTGAGATTGCCTGGATCGCGGGAGTGTTACTATCGAGTTCAAATTACTACATGGGTTGTGTGATCGACACAAGTATGGACACTCAAGTACCCTACAAATGTGTTTGTTTTATTCGTTGGAAGTTTTTGGTTGCTCGATTATAGAAATAATCGTACGTTTTCAATCAATAATGTGAAGGAAAATTAATGGTTAATTTAGTTTCGTTTCTTGGATGATGTTATTTTTTCTTCTAGCTATCAATCAACTAAAGGTAGCGGTTTGTATTTAGGGCTGTTCAGTGACACGTTTAACCCCCTCCTAGCCCCCTTCCGGGCTCCTCAATTTCACGTTTTTCCCCTGGCCCCCTCCCGACACCCCCATCCCCCTCCTGGCCTCCCAGCCCCCCTCCCCCATTAACCATTCGCGTTTTTTTCCCACCGGCCCCCAGTGGCGGAACCAGGACCAAAATTCAGGGGGGTCGAATTCTAAAGACGAAATGAGAAGATTTTTTTGTTCTTTATAATGCTAAAAATTCTCTTACAATTATAATATCAAAAATTAAAGACTAAAAGCATTAAAAATATTACAATACATGTACCGTGCTATGTACTATGTCTTGATCATTTCGTTGTAAAGCTTGTGACAGTTCGTTTGTAATTCTCATTATATTCTTCAATAAATGCATAGTAAATATAAACTCATAACTTAGCATCTTATCCATCAAACCCATAGGATTCGACCTATTTTCGTGGTGAGTACCATCATTTTTTATGTGTTCAAGCACTTCCAATACTGATGACCACATAGTAAAGAGACGGAACAATAAGTCTACTAGTATTGTAGTGAAATATAGTAATCACCTGGTCGTGCAAGACTAGTTTCTTGATTTTTGCCCCTTCCCCTAGAAATCTCTCCATTTTCCAACCGTTCCACTATCTTCTCATGAAAGCTTTCCCGAAGAGTAGCTTTTCTTTTACATGAAGCTCCAACCATATTCACAATCAGGAAAATATGAGTAAAAAAAGCACCAACTTGCAAGTTATCTCGTGCAATAGTCACAATAGCCAATTAAAGTTGGTGAGCAAAACAATGGATATAGACAGCAATTACGATACTTTTTTTTGACAAATCTCAATAAAATCTGGGTTACTTTTAACAAAATAAAAAAAATTCACCAATCCATCTAACTAGTAAAAAAAATATTTTTCTATTGTTCGTATTTTGGCCGCCAATATTTATTTGTGTGGTCACTTCGTCCCTGCCTTTATCCGTTTTTTTTATTTAGAATCTACCAGCTTTTTTTTCCTATGTTGTCGTAATTTATTTATTTATTTATTGTTTTGCACTTAGTGGGTTCGGGATACAGATTCGAGCTTACATCTACAAATGGTTTGGGTGTTAGGGCCAAGACCATTCCAGTCCAATTTGTAAAGTCCATGTTTTTCTCTTTTTTAGTCTTCTAAAGTCCATGTTAATGATAGTTATTGCAAGCTATAGAAGGAAAAAGCCCTATGGCAGGTTTTAGTCTTTACGTAGAGATATACCCAAACTCCCAATATAGCTCCAAAGTAAAACCAAACGTAGTCCCAGTACAGAAATCTGCAATGGTCGGGCTTAGTTGTGTCAAGAAATCGAGAATTCTGGAACCGCATCCGGCCCAGGCTTTATGTTATAAAACATGTATATAGTTGGCCTAGGCCCGAGCCTCAAGGAAAAAATAATAATGCAAATTTTTTTTGGTGGCGTGAGGGGTAGCGGCCGCCCAGGACCGCTACCCCTTTCTTCCGCCACTGCCGGCCCCCTCCTGGCCTCCCAGCCCCCCCTCCCCCATTAACCATTTCGCATTTTTTCCAACTGGCCCAACCCCCTGGGTCCCCGCGCGAACCTCATTCCCCCCAGGCCCCTCTGGCCTTTTTTTTTAAAAAAAAAATGGAATCGTTTTGTTTTAAACCCCAGACCTCCCCTCCCCCATTTGTTGCCTCATCTTGTTGTGATGTTCTCTAAGTTTATTAATTTTAGATTTTATTAATTTTGATTTTAAATTATCATCTCATCTTTTAAGATGATCTTTAATTTTATTGATTTTGAAATTTGAATTTCATTAGTTTAGATTTTATTGATATGTGATTAATTGACCAAAAGAAACAATACATTGGGGCAAGTGCGTAAAATGCTAAAAAATGGCACAATATGAATGTATGATAACTGAAAACCGCCACCGCTAAAATAGCCACCGCTAAGGTCCGATTTTTTACCTTAACGATGTAGGTATATGTGGCAATTATTTAAAAATCGGCCTACCCGGTGTAAGTGCCGGTTTTGGCAAAAACCGACACCTACACAGAGGTTGAACATCCCTATTTGTATTTGACATATCAGGACATCAGAAAAGATTTTTCTTAGAAATTGAATTTTTTTTTTATAGACTTCAAGCATGCACTTAATTAAGTAGCTAGCCCAGTTAAGCGGTAAGGTAAAGATCAATTTTTTTTCTTCATTCTCCTACATACCTTCCCAATAGCCAAAATAAGACTTCAATTAAAAAAAATTAGGAACCAAGTCCAAGAAGCTTGTTCATGCTTTCATTACATAAAGAAATATTGTTCGATTAATACTGATAATTTAGAGGTCCTCAAATTTTATAATGTGCCTTTCCCTAATTTCACCTAGAAACTATACCATGTCTCTTAGCTCTTCAGATATACACTTTTATATAATTTGCAAGAGCCCTATTTTGAGACAATTTAATATCCCAACTATCCTTAACTAAAATAGATAATGACGTATGCGAAAGTAATTTGACCATCTTAAATTTACATCAGACATTTTAGGTCCTAGAGGGTCATCTTATAAAATATATACATTATAAAATATGTGTCGATTGGCACACTATTGATGGTTGAACTTAATTTTGATTTTATTAATTGACCCTTTGGCTAGTAACACTATAAAAAATCAGGTTTTAACATCGGTATTTTTAATGACAGTCACGAAAAACGCCGCCAAAAGTCACCTATAGCGGCGCTTTTTATGATCGTCGTTACAAAATCGGTGTCAAAACTCTTCACTTTTAACAGCGGTCATTTTTACGGTGGTCACGAAAAACGCCCTTTGCTATTCTTCTTTTATTTTTCACGCTTTAGGTAGTTTATGGTTTTTGCCTGCAGATCTTGTTGTCAACATTTGAATGTCGGCATTGTAATGAGAGGTAAATCAATTATCATTTGTTTATTTTTTAAGTTATTTGGGTGCAATTAATACAATTTTTAGCTCAACTTTGTTCTTATTTCAGTTTGATCTCCCTTGTAAGCTCTCATATGGTATTTACTTTTGTTTTATTACATAGGAACAATGAACCTCAGTTTGCTGGTGAAATTCAACCACGTGGGTGTTGCTTCCATCTGGAGGTCCAAAGGCTGTGTCACTTACAGTAAAATAACTATGAAGTAACCTCCCTAATGTTATGTTGCGTCTATTTCCAAATCTTGCATATCTCACTAGATGCAATCTATAGCTTAACATGCAACAGTTCAACGATGAACCACAAGTATGGTAAAGAAGCGGTTAACTCCTGATTATGTTGCCTTTTCTTCTTGCAGATTGATTTTTTTTGGAGATATTTGGGTTGGACTAATCTTGACATGTCAACTTTTGCCTCCTCAATTGATTTGCAGGGCACTACATATACTTTTTGGTTAATCAAGAACAATAGCTTCCGAGTTCTCTGTTGCAACTGTAATCATAGACCTTCTGTCTCTTGTTAGTTTGGCTATTCTTTGACTTTGTAGTCTCTCACTTAGTTAAATGGGAATGGCAAATTTCGGCATATTTGCTTTCATAGCATGGAATGAATTTCTGTTTGTGCTCTCTTGTAATAGCACCTTGTTTTCTTGTGTTATGATATGCCCATGAAAAGCTTTAACACTATAAAAAATAGGTCTTTAGCGGCGGTCTTTGACCGCCGCTACAGACCCCATTTAGCGGCGTTTGCGCTCAAACGCTGCTAAAAGTTTTACCTGTAGCGGCGGTCTTTTTCTTGGCGGTTAGCCTTGTAGCGGAAATTTTTTACCTATAACAGCATCTGTACACAAACGCTGCTATAAATTAGGCATCTACAGTGGTTGCTTACACCTTTAGCAACATTTTTTTACAAAAACACTGCTAAATGTGTATCTATTGCAGCGTTTGTTGCCACAAATGCTGCTTAGGTATAAGTGCAAAAACAATTTTTATTTATTAATTATAAGTTATTTAATGTTAATAATTATTTTATATATTTTTATTCTTTTATATATAATTTTATTTTGTCATTTATTTAAAAAAAATATTTTAAGGGACCTACTTAATAAAATATGGAATTAGAAGGAGTGTTATGAAAATTGAAGTTGTTATATGATATATTGTAAATTATACCTATGGTTGTTATGGTAATTGCATATTTATTACCTAAATCTAAGTAGTTTAAAAAAAATATGTTATCCTACTTATAATGAGCATATAATTTTTAATATAATATCATTTAATTAGAACATTGTTTAATTTCAAACAAAAATATATTGTGTAATTAGCTTATGCAATTAATGTACATGACTTAATATATGGTCTTATAGGCTATGCTTTAGTCAGTAGGTAGGTACGTACATATAAAGTACTTAGGTTAATAAGCACATATCATGTAGTGGCGGTCTTGACCGCTGCTAAGTGACCGTCGCTATAGGTCAAGCTTTTCACTAGCGGTCGCGAAAACCGCCGTTATAGCCTACTGCGACGATGCTATAGCGGCGGCTCTACCGCCGCTAAACAAACACTGCTACAGATATTTTTGGCCTATAACAGCATTTTTTGACCTACAACAAAGGTTGGCGACCGTTGCTATAGCCCTGTTTTTTTGTAGTGTAAGTTTCGATATAGGCAAGACTGACAAGTTTATTTATTGCAGATGCTTAACCGTCAAGTTGTGAAGTCTGAGTCTGCAACTGTTAAGGTATTTCAATATTTCAATAGATCTTAGTTATATTTGCTCTGTACAACTTAAGTTTTATTACCATCTTTGTTTTCACAGTTCACATATGCTAGCATCTTATGCTATTGGAAAGGTATAGTGTCAAATTGGATCAGTTCTGTGGCAGTTAATTATAAAGTTTCTGGAGGTTCTTAGTGAAACATGGTTATAATTTGTTAGAGGCTCGAGAGGAACCAATTTGCCTAATGCAGTAATGATGCTGGTGAATCAAAGTGTCACTTACTTTACTTATGTTACAGCATCAATTTGCCTAATGCAGTAATGATGTTGTTGTTTGTAAATTTTATCTTATCCAAGTGTCACTTACTTTACTTTGTACTCCACTGCTGTTGCCATCTTAGACTATGGCCTTAAGTTTTTGTCCTGTAATTGTGTGAAGGGAAGGTTTTGCTCTCTAAGGGTGTTAATGGACTATAGGAACTTGATACTGGTGGCGTGACACAGAACTTGAGTTTGTTGCACTGTTCACTACTTTAGTTCACTTTAATTGTGCAACTTAACCTATCCTTTCTGGGTTGATTGTTTGTTTGAACATCGGAATAAATTTTGTTGGGCCTTAACAATTAACAGACATTCCCTACTTTCAAGAAGTAATTGTCATGGCATCCACTTGTGATGGTTGTGGTTACCGCAACTCTGAGGTTTGTAGTAGTTTGTTACTTTCTCACTTGGGTTATGTTTGTCATCTAGACATTTATCTGCACCTGACATCCTTCCCTTGGTGGGCGTAATGAAGATTGTATGGCATCAATTGTGGCATGCAGTGATAGTGCCAAGATTTTTATCATGCTTTTGTGTACATTAAACTTGTGTTAAGGCTGGATTTCTTCACTTCAGAGGTAGTTTTTCTAAAAATATTGCAGGTTTTGGATGACTTGTTGGATAGTGAGTGCCTTAGTCAGAAGGAAGGCCTATAAGTATAGTGTTATAACATATATATTTCTAGAGACTACTTGTAAGTTAGATTTGAGATTGTGCATAATGAGCTAACTTATTTCTATTTCTCATATAATATTTGTTTGGGGTAAACTCAAAGTTAGCCCCCTATGTTTGGGCAAAAATCATAGTTAGCCCCATATTTTTGAATCCAACAATTTGATACCCATAACTTTCAAAACCTATCAATCTTCGCTCCCCGTCTAAATTAGACGTTAAATCAGACGGAAAAGCATGAAAAATGACCAAAATGCCCCTCCAAAATAAAATTACTAAAAAAAATAAAAAATGATATTTTTTCAAAAATTAATATTTTTAAATAAAACTATATTGAAACTCTATTTCAATAATATATTTATTTTAATTTATTTCTTAAATTTTTATTTTATTTTATTTTAAATTTTAGCTTTGGAGGGGCATTTCGGTCATTTTGCATGAATTTCCGTCGGACTTAACACCTGATTTAGACGGGGGGCTAAGTTTGATAGGTTGTAAAAGTTATGAGTACCAAATTATTGGATTCAAAAATATGGGGCTAACTATGATTTTGCCCAAACATAGGGGGCTAACTATGAGTTTACCCCTATTTTTTTTCAATTACAAGAATTCAAGAGGACGTTGATGTGTGAAAGAAGAAATATTTTAATTTGTCATTGCTTATTGTGTTGTATTTGAATATTTTAATTGGTCATTGCATATTGTTATTTTATATTAGAAACTTGTTACTTTTTAGATTATATGTAGAGATTCTTGTGTTTATTGTAAAATATTATTAATCAATGTATTTTCTTTTATTATCCTTGTTCTTTAAGTTTTTACATTCAATTAATTATGATGATTAAAATAAATTTGTATTAACGATTAAAAAAACATGCATAGGAAAATATAGGAAAAAATTAGTGGTGTTTTAAAAATGTTGTCATATACAAAAAAAAAAATTGAGTTGTCCTATAGCAGCGTTGCTAAAACCTATAGCAACATTTTGGCCTATAGCAACGGTCGCAAACACTGCTAATAGCGTGGAAAATGCCAACATTTTAAAAAATGTCGTTGAAAAAATGTTGTTGTAAATCAAGACAAACGCCATCGTTTTTAAAAAATCGTTGCTATAAGCGGAGAAATGCCAACGCTTTTTTAAAATGCTGCTAAAAACAGCTGTTGAAAATCAGAAGAAGCGCCAGCGTTTTTAGAAACGCTGCTATAAGCAGGGCAATGCCAATGCTTTTTTAAAAACGCCGCTAGAAAATCGCTGTCGTAAGCTTGGGAATTACCAGCGGTTTGAAAACGCCACTAAGCGACCGTTGTTAAAAGGTAGGGAATCACCAGCATTTATGAAAAATGTCGTTGAAGACGTTCCCCGACGGTAAAAGTTTAATTGCGTTTTTTAGACTTTTGTCAGCAGTTTTGCGACCGCTGTTGTAGCCCGTTTTTTTGTAGTGTACTACATGTTGGATATATATATATATATATTTAATTTTCGTACCTTTGGCTATCAAATTTCACAACAGAGTACAATCATCGCAATGGTAAATTGTAGCCTGCATACCAGCAAGATCTCGTGGCCACCTAGCTTCAGCTGCGGCTAATTTGGCTACTTTAGATTTTCTTTTTCTTTTCCGGCGGTATGGGTTCAAGGCATGCATCTGGGAATGAAGCCAACTGGTTTTCCAGTCACTTTCTCACTTTATGCCAACTTTGGAGTGTCCCACAAAAATGTAGGTTTTTTTCGTTGAGAAGTAGAAAAAGTTAAGATTTTTAGGTTGAAATTATTTTGTTAGGTGTCACTCGTGCACGTTCATAATGCCAAAACGTACTATGTCTGGTTGGTTCTTACCTGCTGCCCAAACTGATTCAGCCTTTTTTCTTCTAATGCTAGACATAGAACTAGAAATTCCCTTTAGTAAGAGGCCCGTGTTGGTGCCCGAGAGAGAGAGAAGAGACCCTCTTTTTACTCAGTGAACCTGCATGATAATATTGGACTTACAAAATATAACTTGAGTTCCTATCGTATTTTCCACATTTGTAGGTGGATGGACATTCTAGAGGCCCTCTGGCGATGTCTATATATGTCATTGTGTTGATTTCGAGTTTTTTTACGGGATTTCAAAGCCGCCCGCTTGTGCCTATTTGATCAAACAATAAATGACGGATGATGATCTTCTCAAATTTGTTGCCCAAATTGTTATTTGTTCAAACATATATGTTACAGGTTAGACATCGGATCTGGCAGAATATTTGTTTTATGGTGGGAGATGGAAGAAGTATTTCGGTGTGGTCCATGGGTTCCAAGTATGCCGGCCCTTTGACCTATCCCAAAGGAGGAAAATGGGGCAAGGGAGGGTGATTTAAAAGTGAGTGAACTAGTGGATAGGGAGAGTGGAGGCTGGAACATACAGAGGCTGCATGATCTTTTTGCTGAAGAGTCAGTATCGGCAATAAGGAAAATAATTTTGCCTTGTGATGGAACTAACACTACAACAGATTTGCTTTTTAGCAGCGAACTTATGAGTGGCGAAACCAATTTCGTCTCTAAAAATACCTCTTCAGCGAAGAAATTAGGAGTTTGTCGCTAAAGAGTAATCAATCTCGTTCGAACCAGTAAACTGTCGTTCGAACACGTATTAGTGACGAAAATTGCTAAAGCGTCACTAAATAAGTCTTTAGTGACGAAAATATTGTTGTCGCTAAAAGAATCTTGTTCGAACAAGCCAAATCAGGTTCGAACACATCGTTGTTTAATGGTTCGCATGAAACTATCTCGTTCGAACACGTATTAGCAACGAAAACTTCTAAATCGTCACTAAATAAATCTTTAGAGACGAAAATATTTTCGTCACCCAAATCATCTCGTTTGAACGAGAAAACTATGGTTCGAACGAGATGGGAAAAAATTCATTTAACGCTAAATACCCTTTTGACTCCCCGCCACTCCCCTTCTCCCCCTCATTCGACTCCTCGTCGCTCCCCTCACCCCTTCTCTTCCTATTTCAACTCAAATCTTCATTTTTAACCGTGCATTAGCTCTTAAATCAAGTTCTCTCTTGATTTCCAGGTAACCCATGGTTTATTTTTCACTTTTTCGCTGGATTTTGTAAATTCGGGCTTTAGGGTTTTCCGAAAATTTTGGGGGATTGGAGCTTCTATTTTGCGATTATTTGTCTTTATCTTTCTTGTGCTTACTTATTGATGATTTCCATTTGTTTTGAACTGATAATATGTTCATTGGAAGTAGTTTCATTGTTTGCATTTGAGATTTGTTTTCGGGTTAATGCATCTGCACGTTTTGTTGGATTGGTTTTTTTTTCTCTTTGTGCTTTTCTAGCTACATTGATGATCTCTGATTGATTTGGTTTGGTTTTAATCATGAATCTTGTTAGTTTCTGAATATGGGTAAGGTTGATTCGAGATGTCCTATTTCGGATATGGTTTGATTTGGTTTGGTTTTATTCTTGAATCTTCCTTGGTTTTATTCTTAGTTTTCAGGTTATGCATGTTCTCTGAATTTCTTACTTAGCTTAGTCTTGGCCCTTGGCCATTAGCAGATTCAAAATGCACTGCAAAAGGCAACATTTGACAGCAATTCACAAGTTGGGGCCATCTTTCAAGTTTACTTCTTCCTTTCAAGAAATTGTAGATGCATACGGGTCAGTCACTTTTGTAGAAGCCCTGCTTCTTGTGTTTAGAATTTTAAATTCTATTGCTGGAGTTGGAAACGTTGATTTCATAGATATACTGGGTGCCTTGATAACTAATTGTTCTGTTTGGAAAATGTTGGATGATGTAGGCAGTGTGTGCCATACAAAATGTAATACTTTCTTTCTTGGGCCCCCAACAAAAAAGGAAAGGCATTTTGTATACATCTAAAATATTGTTTACTTGAGTTAGGCTAGATTATCTGTTTTCTGTCTATGCAGAAATGGAAATATGTAGTTGAAAAATAACTATGATTTGACATTTGGTTTCATGCAAGGATTTAAATGTACTCAGTGTTGATGTTTGCATCTTGCACAAGGGTCAGACATTGCCGGTGGTTCCTGCTAAAGTTGAGGTGGAGTATTTTGAAAACTTGCTGAGTTCATTGGGTAATAGTATAAATGGATGTGTTGGTGCTGATGTGTCAGCAGTAACTTCTGTTTCTTCTGTTTTTTTTTAATTGCAGGTGTTTGTTGTGGCTGTGTTTGCAATTTTTTCACTGGTACCTAGAAGATAGCGTTGCAGATTTTTTTTAATTGCATATTTTTTTCAGTTGCTTTGATTCCCATTTTATGTCGAGCACTTGAGCATGTTGCAAAGTTCCTTAGGCGTAATTTCAGTGGCTCTTCCTTGTACACTTTTAATTTTAGTGGCACTTGAGCATGTTTAAGGAGGGTAACAATTAGAAATTGTATTGTTGCTGCAATTTGGTTGTGAATCTATAGAGTTTATTGTTGTAGATATTAGAAAAATATTTTTGCTAAATCTGGTTGTGATATGTTGCAAAGTTCCTTAGGCGTAATTTCAGTGGCTCTTCCTTGTACCCTTTTAATTTTAGTGGCACTTGAGCATGTTTAAGGAGGGTAACAATTAGAAATTGTATTGTTGCTGCAATTTGGTTGTGAATCTATAAAGTTTATTGTTGTAGATATTAGAAAAATATTTTTGCTGAATCTGGTTGTGATTTTAATTGCAGTCATCTCTCTAGTTTTAATTGTCATTCTTGTACATCATCTTAATTAATGAGAAGCAAGTCGTATTGGAAGAAAGGATCACCCAATGTGGGGTTTGATACTAACATATGTGCATGATTAGAGTTGTTGCATATGTGTCGTGTGTATGCCCTTATTTCGGGAATATTGCTTTTAGATGGAGTGGTTTTGGAGAATGGTGATTAATCATAGCTTGAGATTTTGGTGATGAGAGTTGTGATTTAACTGCCTTTGAAAATTGCTCACTTGAGAGATTGTGAGTTTCCTTCAATAAATTCACCAAAAGAAATTATAGGTGCTTATTCCAGCCTCCTTGTGATTACTAAAGCATGCTCATGGTTGTTAACATACCGAGCATGATACAAGTGTTATATTGGTTGACCGCTGGAATGCCCAACTGCACTGCTATTGTTTACTTCCACCTCCTTGTTATCCTGTGTGAAAGCATCAACACAAGCTTTTCAATGCAAAGAGCATTGATCACACTCATTGTGCTTAGGAAGAGCATTGATTGCATAAACTCGTATATTTATTTGGTGAGTTTCACTTTTCGCTAAAGAATTTTGTTACTATTCTTTGCGGGGGAGCTTGTTGCCCCTTAAAAACTTGATCTCTATATGGTTTTTCTGTTTCTGCAATATAATTCTACATCGGGTTTACCTATGAGTTTGCTTGCTATATCCTCTCGATAGTGTTAGATTTTGGAATGTAATTTTGTAGATTTACTTTCTCTTTGAATTTGTGTTTGTTTGTTTGATTTAATCATAGTTATAAATTCTTTCCTGAAGAATGTGTTGATTATGAGAATATTTTTATCTTTTGCAGAAAAATTGCCGAAAAAATAAAAGAAACAAAGGAGGAGAAGCCAAGAAAGCGGATGAAATAATTGCCATCAAATATATGTTTCTCTTTTGTATTCATTAAATTCGTTTGTTGTGCTAATTGAACAAGATTTTTCTTATATTTTCCTTGTATTTTGAATAATGGCTATTCAATATATTTCATTTCATATTACTAGTCATGAAATTATGCAGTTTCTTGTCGTGCCTTATTTAAAATACAACTAAGACAATAAACTTCAAAATAGCAATTTCAAATTAATAAAAGTAATTTCTCAAGAAATAGTATAAACATTCATGTTCGAACAAGATAAGTAATCGAACATCATAAGAAAACCGTTCGAACAAAATAAACATTCGAATGAAATTTCTCGTTCGAACAAGCAAATCTGTTTGAACAGGAAATGATGACTATCAAATTTGACAGATTTGTGACGAAATATTCTTGTTCGAACAGATTTGTTGGTTCGAACAGAAATGAGTAGCGGCGATTTTAAATTTTCGCCACTGATGACTTTTATCGACGGCGTTTCGGCGACGAATTAGTGCTTAAAATTTTTCGTCGCTGAAAACTTTTAGCGACGAAATGGCTATTTTCAGCGACGAAAAATTTCGCCACTGAAGGCCAAAACTGTTGTAGTGTATTAGGATGGAGTTATATGGATTCATGAGGGATCGGGAATGTTTACAACAAAATTAATGTATCGGAAGATTGTCCAGCAACGAAGGAACTCAAATGTGATTCTAGAATCGAAATATTGGAAGGACCTTTGGCGTTGAAGATTCATGAGCAATTAAAAATTCTACTCTGGAAAGTCCTGTGGGATTTGTTACCTACAAAGGCGAAAATAGCAGAAAGAGTGGGGTTGATAGATGAAGATTCAATGAATTGTAGTCTCTGCGGTGTCAGGAGGGATCCACAAAATATATCATATGGTGTTGGAATTATGTTTTGCCCAGGATGGCCAATTGATATTATGAATTTGGGGTTTACAAATGTAGTCGAATGGGTTAAATTCATATTTGATCCTTTGGATGTATGGGTTATCCTGATTGATGACGATCGATGAGAAACACCAATTTCAGTTGTTCGCTAGATGTACTAGCAATAGACATGCTATGGATGAATAAAAATGCAAATGAGCATGGAAGGAAAAAAAATTGGATATGAGATTCCTAACTCTCGCCTCTCAGAGTATATCGTCTTAGTAAAGAACACGAGGACGCTTGGTAGCTGCGGGAAGAAATTGGTTCGATCCAAAGATATGCCCACCACCCCAACCTTTTGTAAAGGTTAACGTTGTGAGAACCCAACTAAAAAAAAGAGGTTTTGGCAAAGGCGGGAGTCGAACTCCAGACCTGGGGTGTTAACAGAGGAAGACCACTCGACTAGGCGCATGTTTGTTGGTTATGGTACGCTGTAGTTTATTTATATGTATAGTAATTTATGTGCGAAAAAAATGGAATGCGAGGATTCGAACCTGCGCATTAAAGGAGAGAGATTCGTAGTTCAACAACTGGGGCGCTTCACGTGTTTGGTTGGCATTGCTGAGGTTTTATTTTATTTAAACGCATTTTGCTCGAATTGAATTTTTAATGAAACGGTGCGTTTTGATCTTCTTCTTCCTCGACCCTAATTTTTTCGACTTACTGGGTTGCAGTCCGCTGTTTTCGACCCTTTCTCTCTCTCTCTTCGATTTCTCGTCCGTTTTAGCACATTTTCGACTGATTTTTTGTGGCCTTTCAACTCCATTGTGTAGATCTCGACGTTTCTCAATAAATCAAGCGATTTATGGTGGTTAATGGAGGATTTCGAAATGGCATCGATTTTGGGACGTTATTCATTGATTCTTGGCCAAAACTCGCCTATAAAAGGGACCTCTTACTCAGAGATTCTTCACACCTCTCAAACGTGATTTTTTTATCAATTTTGATCTCTCTCTCTCTCTATATATATTCGGCCATTATTGGGTATTTACATTTTTCTTTTGTTCTTGAGGATCGTTGCAGTACGTGTTTTCTAGGGCGATTCGATTATCGAAGCAAATTGGGTAAACGGAGCTACTGTAATATTTTTCTCCAAAAATTATGAACACGTTTTCATAAACGATTTTGTGAAAAATATTTTGTTGCAAGTTTATGTTATTCTGAAAACAAATGTGGAATTTTAAAAGATCTACTGAGATTGTTTATATGACTGTTCTGAATTATTTCTCAAAGATTATGTATTCTGCTGAACATCATTTATGATTTTGAATCTGAGTTCTGATAATATATATTATACTGTTTTCAAACCCCGAGGCGATGTGCTGTTACTGTTACTGATTACTGCTGTTGTTGGTACCGACTCATTACTGATTACTGGTGCGTCCATTCTTCGGATTGGTTTCTGTGTGGGTTTCTTCCTGGTGCACACTTAGCGTACGTGACTAAGTCTTAATAGGGCAAACTCCACTTACAGTTGGCTTAATTCGGTTTGGCCGCCGGTTAAGTCGTTGCACAATCTTGCCACATGAGTCAATGTGGCTTACTGTTGATGCCAAAGGGGATTTTCTGATAAAGATATTTTATTTTCTGTATTTCAGCTTAAAGAAAAAGAATATATTTTTATTCTCTTCTTACTGAGTTGTCGAACTTACTCCGTTTTATTTTCTTATTTTCAGAGATTGCTCAGAGATTGAACCTAGAGAGCATATGGGCGGGATATATGAGAGCATCATTATGAATTTTAATTTGTTCAAGTTTATGTTTTGAAACAGTATCGTTATATTATGTTTTGTTTCGAATAAATGTGATAAATTTCTTTTATTTATTATGCTGATTTTTGGGGCGTGACAAACGTTGATGCAACTGTTAATGCAACTGTTAGAGATTCCTTCACAGTGGGTTCAACGGTTTTTAGAGATTATAGAAGAGCATTTTCTGGCGTTTTTGTTGTTAAAATATATGGATAAGACGGGACCAATAGAAGTTGAGGCAACAACAGCTAAAAATGTGTAATTGATGCTACATGCAAGGGATATAATTTTGGAAGGAGATTCCGCTCCGGTGATCAAGGTTATATATCAATGCTTTTCCTAGGTGTGTGAAAGGAAAATTCATGATAGTACTGGTGAGATTAGAAGACTTTTAAGCGAGATGAACCAATGGCAAGCTAGGCATGTCAAACGAGGTTCAAATAGTATTGCGCACTAACTTGCTCATTGGGTTGCCGCTAGAATCATTTCTGGCGACTACCCTTTGTTCTTGAGCGTTTAGAGAGCTTAAGTTGGTTGTATGAGGGGGTTTACCCTCCTTAGATTGGTTTTTGTAGTTTGCTTTTTTTTTGGTATTTTTGGTTATGGAATAAAGTGTTGTTTTGATAATTAATATTTTTTTAGGTACATCAGTATAAAAAAATTGCCATTTTTTCTTTGAGAAAACACTAATCTTGATTGAACCACCTCTTTCAAGAAGAAAAAATAAATTATTTAATATCACTTAATTAAAAATATATGAGAAAAAAAATTAAAAACTTTTTCTTTCTCGAGGGGGATCGAGAAAGAGCTAGAGCTGGCCCCCCAGGATAGCTACTGCACATGTCTTCCGAATTAAATGAGAGGCAATCAGCTTGAGTATACTTACGGACCTCTTGCAGTTCAAATCTTTTCTTTTTCCAACAAAAGCTGGGCTACGAACAACTATATTTGCAAACATCAAGATGAGTACCCTCGCAGAAATATCAGCCACGCCTTTATCGTCAGCTGATATTCATGGACCACTCTACTACGTCTCCTGTTTAGACCGATATATATATATATCAGTTCTTGGGGAAGACGGTGATCAAAGTATCTGAGAAAAAGATATATAAAAGTCCCAAGTGGTCCAAATTACTTCTAAAGTCGGTTTCTTTCGACTTTCGGGGAATCTATGTAAACCCTCACTGCAGTTGACATTGCATGCACAAGAAGCTGATATATATAGAGAGGTGTAAGCTACCCAAGATTTGCATTTCACAAAGATTATAACTTGACGTGGTCCACTGCACATTTAAAGAAGTGAAACTTCAAATATAAGAAATGACAAAAGCAGGAAAAAGGAACCTATACGTACGAGTTTGTAGGAGTACTGAAAATCGTATATATCCGTCGTTTCTAGATCGTCCAACATGCATCCACCTTAATTTTTTCCGTGAAAAATAGACTTCTAGCTGGGAGCACGTACAAAATTCTCATCAGACTATTTTGAAAGCACACTGCAGTAAGCTAGTACTGATGTCAACCATTGCCAAGTCTCTTGACACAAAATTAAAAATAAAAGTTTTACAACTGAAAAAGAATTTTAAAAAAGTGGAACATGAACTAGAGAGACGAGGGACTCCACACAACGTACATTACGCATTACCTGACTCAAATCCTATATTAATTCACGGCAGGTTAAAAACTTAAGCTTATAGGTTAATTTGAACCCAACTTATATGATATATTAACTATCAACGCTTGTGACTTTTTAGTGAGTCTGTGATAATATTCTTTAGCCCCAATCAATAAGTTTATCTCTCCAATACCCTCTTGCGCACTAGGAGGAATAGTGATTGAGCTTTTGTCTAGTGACTCCGACTGATTTCGGCACTCTTGGAGGCACACCGCTAACTTGCCGCAACTTTTTCTGCCAAAGGCTCAAAGCTGCATTTGTACAAAATGACTTTTTATGCTTTTGGATCAGGGTAGCCACCTCCTGCTGCTCTTTCTCGTATTGCTGAATGCAATGCGGCAGGCCTAACGTACTATCCACTCCAACCATTATTTCTCTTTTTCTGACTAGAATCTCCACCCCCACCAGCTCCCTTCTCTCTTTCCAACGTGAAAGGAGAAAAAGCAAAATAGTTGGCTGAATCCAAACTTGATTCAAGGTGTTATATCGTCTCTTGCATGGGGTCTGGTGTCAGATTCCATCTTCTTATCTGCATACATGTCCTAATTTTTGGAGCGTTAGTGGGCCTTTTAGGCTACTCCACCTTTGTGTGTGAAATATCGGAGCTACACTGTAAAGGCCCAAGCTCAGTTTCAAGCCGAAATTGAAAAAAAAATGAACGAGCAAATAAATTCACCAATCTAACCTTAAAGCCCATCCAAGCCCAGTCCCACCGCTAGAGAAAACGGCAACGTTACAGTCGCCATATCTGAGGTGTACGTGTCGTCTCTCATTTAACGTGGCTTGACGTCAATGGTTAGTCCCAAGAACGTAAGCGAAGACGACCGTAGAAGATCCATTTCCCTACCCCTATCCGCTTTAACTGTGCCTGCGCACTGAGCAACGCACCTGAAGTTCCAGGCCTAACGTCCATGGCTGCTCTTCTCTCCCTCTCAACCACGCTGCCTCCCTCCCCATTCAAGGTCCTCTCTCCCTCAACCCAAAGCTAGTTTCATTTGTTAGTGCTCCGTAATAGTAATCACCATCGTGATGTTTTTTGAATTGTAGGGAAATTGGACGAAGTTGAAACCAAGCCCCTGTCGTTTACAATCACTCAAGCTCCAACTCAGGAGCAGAGAAAGAAGACAATTAGTCGTGCTGAACCAGGCAGCTGCTGTTTTGGGGAATGCTCCGTTGTCCAGCTCTCGGTTCCGGCTTGTTAATCTAGGCCCCCAGCCTGGGTCGAGGAAAAAGGCGAAGAGAAAGGGAAGGGGTATATCCGCAGGACAAGGGAACAGCTGCGGGTTCGGAATGAGGGGCCAGAAATCGAGGTCCGGGCCCGGGGTAAGGAAGGGGTTTGAGGGCGGCCAAATGCCGCTTTATCGGAGAATACCAAAGTTAAAAGGGATTGGAGGAGGTAAAAATGGCTCTTGCTATTGCTTTAACTGATTGGGTTTGTGTGCTTGATTGGAGGGCAATGTTGGGTTCTGGTTAGAAATTCAAATTTTTTCTGGCGAATTGAATAGAATTGTGTTGCGTAGTAAGTTTTTGAGAAAATGCTTCATTTGTTGTATACTACAACGGCATTTCGGTGTTGCAGGCCTCAATCCTCCGAGGCTCCGATTATGTGGCTAGGGGAGCTGTTGGAAAATTGGGCTTTTTATTGATGTTGCATTCATTTCGTTTGCACTGACCTGATTTCTGAGGACTTTACATGTGAACCTTTACCCTTAATTTGATCCTTGGAAAGAAAGAGAATATTGGAAAGTAAAGAGAATATTTACTGCGGTTTACCTTTCCTTTTCCATCTTTCTGTTAAGATCCAATGCGACCTTTGTTAGGAGCGAACTTGCAGCGTCGTCTGCCTCATGTTGTCTTGGTGGGGTGTCTAGGTGATTTTCAGCATTTACGAATGCTTTTGTGAGAAACTGTGTTTTTAGGAGAGGCAACCTTGCTGCTTTGAAGACCCAATTAGTTCCATTAGTGATTCCCAGGCACAAAAAGCCATGGGCTATCCGTCTGTCGTACACATTGCTTGGAGTCTCATGAAGATGGTTCTGATTACTCCTTTGGCTTTAATGGAATGTGTTTTAATTATTTATTAGTGTAGCATGAGCTCTAAGCCACTAACCGGGTTGGATTGATAGATACTGACAAAATAGTTTTCTCATTTTGTTTCCAAAATGTCAGTTAACGATATTCCTTACCGGGCACTTTGATTTAGAATTAGTGATGTTCCTAGATGTGACTTCATTCATCAAATCATGTCATATTTCCACCCTTATATGCATTTTTTTTCTTTACTAGCTTCACCGTACTTGCCGTGCTGCTCGCCGCTTAGTAACTTTACCAAGAAAGACACACAAGCCTTTATTAGTGAAACCTTTCGAAGCAGATCTAAAGTGGCATTATGATCATGATACAAAGATGCAATTGCTTTCTTTTCTTCCTTGGGAGGGAAAGACTGAGGAGGGTGGAATTTTACATTTCTCTTGGAAGAATTTGCGTCAGTGAGATTCCTATGGTGCAGCCACAGAATATGAAGGGTGGCTGAAAACAAGACACAGCACCACTGACAAATGCAAAACGGGAAATGAGTGGAAAATGAATCCATTATCTTGTTGTCATATGTTGGAGGGGGGGAAGGGAGTTCAACACCTACAAAGGTGTGTGAGTGCATATGCATAAGAAATTTGTATATTTCACTTGTGAATTTCTTTTTCCTTTCTCTGTTTTTGGCAAGGTATGCGTGCTGGTTTACCTAAATATGTCCCTGTTAACTTGAGGGACATAGAAGCTGCTGGATTTCAAGAAGGTGAAGAGGTGTCTCTGGAGTCGTTGAAGAAGAAGGGTTTGATTAACCCTTCACGCAGAGAAAGGAGACTCCCTCTAAAGGTACAGTTATACTTATATTTAAGGTATAATGGTTGCACTTTCTATTGAAAAAGGGAAATCTACCCTCTTTTCTTGTGACCGCCTTCATAAGTGTTATGACAATTTTAATTGGCATCACGTGACTCATTGTAAAAGGGTATCTTTGTAATTTGTAAAGTTTCTAGAAGTAGGAATAGATGTGCTGCACCGTGGGTTGTGATAAAGGCCTCATTAAGGGCAATTATGACATTGTCTACGCTTCTAGAAGACTTGAGAAAGGAGGCTTAAAGCTTATCTGCATCTTACGGGTGGAAATCAGTTCGCATAACAGAGAGTTGTTTTTGGGTGTTTCGAAGAGAGCTTTCCATCTTTCTTGTTTCCAAGATTCGGTGATATTGAAGATTCGTAGATTTCTTGTGCTGATTTGTAAAGCCTTCCACATGATGATGAAGATCTGATTTCATGGAGATTTCAATGTGTTGATTGATTGGAATATCAAAGAGATAAAGATCACCGGCGTTTTTCTCCCAAATCCGATTTTGTGAAGATCAGAGATTCAGAAGTTCTGAATCATAAAGGCTGAAGGTTTCAGCCTTGGTCCAAGATTGCACAAGGTTTGTCTTGTATAGATCACCTTGTAACCTTTGGAAGTTAGTGGATTCGATCGGCCTAAGGGCCCGGAGAGTTTTTCTCCTTAAGGAAGTTCCTTAGGGAGTTTTCTCTTCGTAACCATTTCTTGTGTTACATCTTTATCATTGTTTTTCTTGCTTTGATAAATTGCTAGTTTACTAACCAATTGGTTTTCTGTGTTGTGAGGATTTCACTGTGATATTTGGTATATATCCTCACTGATTCGGTTGGTAAGAATACATTGTGGTTTACTGATTCAAAGTTTAGATAAGCTACTGATTGTGTTTCGGTTGTACAAGATTAATCTTGAAAAAATTATTGATTCTGTCCAGTATAGTCTCTTCGGAGTCACTTGAGGTATATTCGGATATCTTTGTTTTTCAGATTTGTATAGCTACTGTTTATCTAGTCTTTGTTCTTATCTGATTTGTAATAAGATAGTAGATTCTTGATAAAGATTAATTGTGATTATCTTTCTGTGAATAGGTTGTGTTTTGAAAAAGTTTTTTGTTGTTGGATAAAATTTTCAGTATACCTATTCACCCCCCCTCTAGGTATTTTCCGCACATTTGGGTCTAAATTAGGTTGTTCAATTGGTATCAGAGCCATAAGTCGTTCCTTGACCCAAATTGATTTTAAAATGGATAGGAGTCAATCCCTTAATGTTCCCCCATTCTTTGACGGTTCTAATTATGCATATTGGAAAGTGAGAATGAGGGCCTTTTTAAAATCTATAGATGAGAGGGTATGGACAGCCGTGGATAAAGGCTGGACCATGCCTGAAGGTTCAATAGATGGGGTTATTTCTATTAAAGAACCTAGCAAATGGACCGGAGAGGAAAGAGAATCTGCTAGCTGGAATAGTAAAGGCATTAATGCTATATTCATGAGTGTATCCTCGGATGAATTCATGAGAATATCCAAGTGTGAGTCCTCTAAGGAAGCTTGGGATATCTTAGCCCTTACACATGAAGGTACTAAGGCTGTGAGGGATTCTAAATTACAATTGAATGTCTCAAAATTCGAAGAGATTCGAATGAGAGAAGATGAGACTTTTGATGAATTCTATGGAAAACTTACAGCCATAGTTAATGGGAGTTTTAGTCTTGGAGAGAAAATTCCAGAATCTAAGGTAGTAAGGAAAGTGCTAAGATCCCTTCCTGAAAGGTTTAGACCAAAAGTCACTGCCATAGAAGAGAGTAAAGTGTTAGATGAAATCAAAATTGATGAGTTAGTTGGATCATTACAAACATATGAACTGACTTTTCCTTCAACTAAAAAGGGTAAGTCTATTGCTTTTAAAGCAGTAAAAGAGGAAGAAAATTCTTCCTCTGACAGTGATTCTGGAGATGATGAAGACTTGGCTTTTTTTGTTAAGAGGTTTCGTAAGGCTTTCCGATTCAAAAAGGGTAATAATTGGAAAGAAAAGAAGGGACACACGAAATCCTTCAACAAAACAAATTGGAAGAAATCTGATAAGAAAGATATAGGAGAACAAAAGAAGAAAGAAGATGTTAGTATTCAATGTCATGGTTGTAAAGGTTTCGGTCATATGAAAGTAGAATGTCCTACTTACTTAAAGGCACAAAGAAAACCTGCCATGAATGCATCTCTTTCTGATTCTGATTCTGATATTTCTTCTTCCAGTAAAGAAACTTCATTACATGATAAAGTTAATTATCTTGCTTTTTCATCTTCCATCGTGAGTACTAATGAATTTGATTTTGAAGGTGATGACCTCCTGGATTCAGATTCTGACGATGAAGAGTCTCTTCGTATGGCTTATGATGAGTTGTATAAAGAGAGCTTGAAGTTGAAGAAAAAGGATATTTTAATTTCTAAAGAGCTTAGTGTTGTTAAATTAGAAAAAGATCAACTAACATCTGAACTTGCTTTGTTGAATGTGAAAAATACAGATCTGGAAGCTAAGGTGAAAGAGCTAAAACTTGAGCTGGAGCAAGCTAATATAAAGCTGAACAAGTTCACAAGTGGAACCTCGAAGCTTGACAAAATGCTAAATAGTGGATTAGCAGCTGGAGACAAAAGAGGCTTGGGATTTTCAGTTGAAAAAGACTCTAAGAATGCCAATAAAACGGTGTTTGTTCCTGCTGTGCTTAAGGAGAAACCACCTCAAGCTTCAGTTCTACAAAAGAAATCTCATACGGTGGTAAACTCTAACCCTATGAAGTCTTTTAATTATAATAGATCTAAGTTCATTCCAACATGTCACCATTGTGGTAAAATAGGACATTAAACCAAAGTGTTATAATTTGTCAAATGAGAATTTTAGGAATGTTAGATCTACTTCAAATGGTATATCTAGATCTGATTTCAACATGTTAACATCTCAAGTAAGTAAACTTGCTCAACAAGTTGATATAATGTCTAAAAATTTACTTACATCTTCTAAGTCAAAACAAGTTTGGAGGAAAAAGGATATGATCTCTTGTAATGTAGCTCATCTAGCTTTTAAGGCTAAAAATGATTTTGTTTGGTATTTGGACAGCGGATGTTCAAAACACATGTGTGGTGACAAACATTTATTTACCACTCTCAAAAATTATAATGCTGGTGCAGTTACTTTTGGTGATGGTGGCAGGGCAACTGTAGTAGGAAAAGGTTCTATTACATTGCCTGGTTGTCCTACATTCAATGATGTTTTATATGTTGATGGTCTTAAAGCAAATTTGTTAAGTATTAGCCAAATATGTGATTCTGACTTGAGTGTTAAGTTTACTAAAGATGTTTGTGCTGTTATTAATGACTGTGGTAAAATTGTGTTTCAAGGCATTAGAACTTCTGATAATTGTTATGGTATTGTTCTTAACAATGAAACTATATGTAATAATGTTCGTATTGATAAGACGCATTTATGGCATCAACGTTTAGGTCATATGAATTATCGAGATCTTTCTAAAATGACTAAAGTTGTTGAAGGCTTACCTAAGCTAGAAAGAATAGATAATCAAGTATGTGGTCCATGCCAATTGGGAAAGCAAGTTAGATCTAGTCATAAAAGAACTTCTGAGATTTTAACTTCTGCATGTCTAGATCTTATTCATATGGATTTAATGGGTCCCTCGAGGACTGAATCTCTTGGTGGGAAAAAATATATTTTGGTCATTGTTGATGATTTTTCCAGATATTCTTGGATTTTATTGCTTAGAGAAAAATCTGAAGCTTTTGATAAAGCTAAAGGTTTATGTAAAATTATTCAAAATCAAAAGGATATTAAGATCAAGAGAATTCGTAGTGATCATGGAAAAGAGTTTGAGAATACTAGTTTTGAATTATTTTGTCTTGAAGAAGGAATTCACCAAGAATTCTCCGCTCCAATCACTCCACAACAAAATGGAGTAGTTGAACGGAAAAATAGAGTTCTTCAAGAAATGGCTAGAGTAATGATTCATGCCAAAGATGTTTCTACACATTTTTGGGGTGAAGCTATTAATACGGCTTGCCATATTATTAATAGAGTATATCTTAGACCAGGCACTACTAAAAGTCCTTATGAGATATGGAATAACAAACGTCCTACTGTTAAATACTTTAAAACCTTCGGGAGTAAATGTTTCATCCTACGAGATAGAGAAATGTTAGCTAAATTTGATTCTCGTAGTGATGAAGGCATTTTCCTCGGGTATTCTTCTAATAGTAGAGCATATCGTGTGTTTAACTTGAGAATTCATTGTGTAATGGAGTCCATAAATGTTGTAGTTGATGATGATATCCATAATAGTGTTAATATTGAAAATATTGTATTTCCCACTGCTGAATCACATATTCCTATTGATCTGCCCAGTACAGTGAGTTCGGAGTCTGAACCTCATAAGAAACCAGATTTGAATGTGGTTAATGAACCTAGAGCTCATTTAGAATCACCCAGTATAGTTTCTTTAGAGTCAGATGGTTCTGAGGAACCAGACTCAGCTGCTGATAAGGAACCTTCTTCTAGAGTTAAATTAAATCATCCTAAGGACAACATTATAGGAGATATAAATGAAGGGATGAGACTAAGAAGAAGAATTTTGAATCAAATTGCTTTCTCAAGTTATGTTTCTTTAATTGAGCCACAAAAGGTTGAGGAAGCTTTGAAAGATGAATGTTGGACTAATGTCATGCATGATGAATTAAATCAATTTATTCGAAATGATGTATGGTACTTAGTTCCTAGACCTGCTAAATGCAATGTCATAGGAACTAAGTGGATTTTCAAAAACAAGTCTGATGAAAACGGAGTAATTGTTAAAAACAAAGCTAGACTAGTAGCTCAAGGCTATACCCAAGTTGAAGGGATAGACTTCGATGAAACCTTCGCACCTGTAGCCAGATTAGAATCTATTCGAATGCTTTTAGCCTATGCATGCTCTATGGGTTTTAAATTACATCAAATGGATGTAAAAAGCGCTTTCTTGAATGATATTTTGCTTGAAGAAGCTTATGTAGAACAACCAAAAGGCTTCATCAATCCAAAACATCCTGATTATGTTTATCGTCTAAAGAAAGCCCTTTATGGTTTAAAACAAGCTCCTAGAGCATGGTATGATAGACTCACATCTTATCTCTTAAAAAAGGGTTTTTCAAGAGGTGGAGTAGATCGTACCATGTTTACTAAGAAGCTTGATAAATGCTTAATCATCGCACAAATTTATGTAGATGATATCATATTTGGTTCTCCTATAGAAAAATATGTTCTTGAATTTGCTGAACTCATGAAGAATGAGTTTGAAATGAGTATGGTAGGAGAATTAAATTTCTTTTTAGGTTTGCAAATCAAAAAGTGCAGTGATGGGTTATTTATATCTCAGTCTAAGTATGCAAAAGAACTTGTCAAGAAATTTGATCTTGATAATAAAAAACATACCAAAATCCCTATGAGTACATCGGTTAAATTAAATATAGATTCAGCTGGCAAAAGTGTTGATCACACTGTGTATCGAAGTATGATAGGTAGCCTTTTGTACTTAACAGCAAGTAGACCAGATCTTTCTTTTAGTGTTGGAATTTGTGCTAGGTTTCAATCTGATCCTAAAGAATCACATCTAGAAGCTGTTAAGAAGATTATCCGTTATGTAAATGGAACTGTTAATTTTGGAATATATTATTCGAAAAATTCTAATACTCATCTTGCAGGTTTTACTGATGCTGATTGGGCAGGTAATTGTGATGATCGTAAAAGCACCTCTGGTGGTTGCTTTTATATGGGTTCAAACTTAGTTGCCTGGCTCAGCAAAAAGCAGAGTTCTATTTCATTATCTACAGCTGAAGCGGAGTATATGGCTATGGGAAGCTGCTGTACACAGCTTATATGGATGAAACAAATGCTGTTAGATTATGGTTTAAATCAAGACATAATGACTGTGTATTGTGATAATACAAGTGCAATTAATATTTCTAAAAATCATGTACAACATTCTAGAACAAAACACATAGACATTAGACATCATTTTATTAGAGATTTAGTTGAAAACAAAATAATTAACATTGAACATGTCTCATCTGAAAATCAATTAGCTGATTTATTTACTAAGCCACTTGATATTTCAAGATTTGAATCTCTAAGACAAGCTGTAGGTGTTTGCCAAATCTAGTGATCATGTGTTTGTGTCTAATAATTTTTAGAATATTGTTTTTAAATGTATGTATCACTTACTGTAATGCATGTTTGATTTATTCTAAATTTTGGATGTATATCTGGGCTCTTTTACATATTTGCAGTTAGTTCATTTTTGTTTTAGTCTCTTAATAATCTGCAGGTGTAGCTATGGAATTTGACAGTGATGAGGTCATATAAGTCATAAACTATGTTGTGCTATTTTTTTAATTGAAGCTTTATTGTAACTAAAGAAATTTGACTAAGTGTTTGGTATCTTTAAAGGAGGCGTGTATTATGGGGGGCAAAATTGTCTTTCTGAGTTTTTATCTTAGGGTTTTTAACTTTACCCTTTCTCTTTTACCTCACTATTCTCTTCACTCACACACGAAACCTCTCTCTTGCCGCCGAAACTCATATTGTCGCCTATCTCTAGTGCTCCTTCTTCTCTTGCATTTTTGTTGCAATACTCATCACAATCACGTGCTTGCTTAAAGATTCAAGGTTAGTAGTTCATACACTTGGAATTATTAACTCTTTTTTTTTTTTGAAAAATATGCTGTGTAACTCACGGGTTGAACCCGTAGGTGTTGTTGATGAATGGGTATTGATTTTTACTTCATTATGTGTTGATACTTTGCCTAAATCTTCTTACCCATCATATATTCTTTGTTATTCGTGGTTCTAATCATAGATCTATCATTAAAAAAAACAAAGATATCTTATTAGTTAAGTATGGGTTTCGGAAAACCCATGAATGCTCACGGGTTGAATCCATGTGAGTTGAAATGCATTTTCTCACATTATTTTTTTTAAACATCTTTTCTTATGGGCTTTCAAAGTTCATATCTGTTACACTGTGTTTGTACTTTAACTCTTAATTTTGACTTCAAAAATTTCACGGTATTGTAGAAATTTTTCTAAAAAACCCGTTTTTGTAACTACTGCACATTCAACTATTACCTGATTGAGTTTGAAATAAATTTGTGGATCTATTTAGTTAGTGTTAGATTTGGTTGTTCATATACTTATCCATGTAGATCCATAGAGTATAAGGTGATTTTGTTGAAATTTGAAAATGGGTATGGTATATAGATTACTGCTGCCGAATCTTTGGCCTTATACCATGTTTCTTTTATAAAATATTGTTAAGAGTTTCATTCTCATAATGCTTGTGTGCTGGTTGTGAAATTGTCAAACCATGTGCTGCTGTGTTTGTATTATACATACGTGATTGCTCTCTCATATGTTAGTATAGTCTTTACATTGGTCAGACTATTTGTTGTTACATAATGAACATGTCTTGTACTGTGTATAACTATATCTAATATGTTTGTTTGTTTTAGATGGTAAGGGTTAAACTGCCAGCCAAGAGGGTTGATCCTCCTCCTCCACCTCCTCGTATGACGAGGAAAAGAAAAGCTGATGTTGCTTCTTCTTCAAAGAAGCAGAAATCACAGAGAGATAAAGAACCGATTATTCTTGATGATTTCAACGATGCCCTGTTTTACAATCCTGCAGCTGAGGCGCTTTTCCACACCAAATTCAGTTTGAAAAACATTGAATTGGAAAAGGAAGTCCTCGTTGAGGAACTTAGGACTCTTCCTAAGTTTGGAGAATTCAATTCACGAGGTTGGAGTCCACTTCTCTACCATTTAACTCCTCCCTCTGAATCTCTGGTAAAAGAATTCTACTCCAATATTTTTAATATTCAGGGCTCTTGCTTTTCTACTTATATTCGTGGTCAAATCATTGAACTTTCTCCTAAGTTCTTGGCTGAAAAAATAGGAATTCCGTTTATTGAAAATCCTTTGTATCCATATAAAGCTTCTCTTTGTCCTCCATTGTCTACTGTCGTTAGTTTTCTAATGCAGAGGACAATCAAAGGATTTTCTAGAAAGGAATTTCCTGGCAAGTTCCTTGCTAAAGATCATATTCTTCCAGCCAGGATTCTCTTTACAAATATCTATCCTAATATTCATCTCTCTGCATTTTCCTTTGAGAGGATTAGATTCTTGTATGCTTTTTTGAACAATGATTCCATAGACTTAGCTACTAACATCTGTGACCACATGATTGAGATCTTCCAAAGTAATTCTGGAAGTTTGAAACTTCGATATGGGTGCTTAATAATGCGATTGTTAACTACTGTTGGTATAAGCATTCCTGTATCTGAGAGTCGTCTTGGTCCACTCAAAACCATTGGTATCCAGACTCTCAAGAAATCATTATCCCATAAACGTCATCCCACTCTTAGCTTTCCAACAGATGTTCCAGCCCTTCCTGATGCACTTAAACTCCTACTAGATCGTTCTTCGTCCATCCAATCTGCACTAACTACTCTTCAGCCCGATGTGGCTGTTCTTCGCCTCGAATTGTCTCAAGTCAGAGCTGAGATGAAAGTTCTTCAGCCCTCTGCTGCTCCATCTGCTTCTGATGTTGGTGGCTCTGGATCTGAATCTGCCTCGGCTGCTATGGATGATTCTGATGCTTCTGAGTAGCTCATTTTGGCCTCCTTCGTGTTAAAAAGGGGGAGACTTTTGATGATGTGTTGTGTTGCTGTGCTGTGCTGTTGTGCTGTGTTGCTGAAAGGTTGGTGAGAATCTGCATGATGGATTTTTCTGCTTGTTTATTTACTTGTGAAGTTGTTATCTTGTTCACTGCTGGACATTTTCGGTTGATAATGTTATGTTTATGTTGCTACAATATTATGCTTTACTTTTTAGCATGTTGACTCTTCTTATTACTTATGATATCATGTTATGATTGAGTAAATGTCAGGGGGAGTTTCTTCTTGTAAAAGGGCATCACGTGACTCATTGTAAAAGGGTATCTTTGTAATTTGTAAAGTTTCTAGAAGTAGGAATAGATGTGCTGCACCGTGGGTTGTGATAAAGGCCTCATTAAGGGCAATTATGACATTGTCTACGCTTCTAGAAGACTTGAGAAAGGAGGCTTAAAGCTTATCTGCATCTTACGGGTGGAAATCAGTTCGCATAACAGAGAGTTGTTTTTGGGTGTTTCGAAGAGAGCTTTCCAACTTTCTTGTTTCCAAGATTCGGTGATATTGAAGATTCGTAGATTTCTTGTGCTGATTTGTAAAGCCTTCCACATGATGATGAAGATCTGATTTCATGGAGATTTCAATGTGTTGATTGATTGGAATATCAAAGAGATAAAGATCACCGGCGTTTTTCCCCCAAATCCGATTTTGTGAAGATCAGAGATTCAGAAGTTCTGAATCATAAAGGCTGAAGGTTTCAGCCTTGGTCCAAGATTGCACAAGGTTTGTGCTTGAAGATCTGTTGCCGTTTCGAGATCGTGACTTCCATTTTCAACATAGAGGTTCTATGTTTGAAGTGTGTTTCGGTTTGGTAAACTGAGATTGGTTCAAGGGTAGGTTGATTAGGCTAGGTTAGTCTTGTATAGATCACCTTGTAACCTTTGGAAGTTAGTGGATTCGATCGGCCTAAGGGCCCGGAGAGTTTTTCTCCTTAAGGAAGTTCCTTAGGGAGTTTTCTCTTCGTAACCATTTCTTGTGTTACATCTTTATCATTGTTTTTCTTGCTTTGATAAATTGCTAGTTTACTAACCAATTGGTTTTCTGTGTTGTGAGGATTTCACTGTGATATTTGGTATATATCCTCACTGATTCGGTTGGTAAGAATACATTGTGGTTTACTGATTCAAAGTTTAGATAAGCTACTGATTGTGTTTCGGTTGTACAAGATTAATCTTGAAAAAATTATTGATTCTGTCCAGTATAGTCTCTTCGGAGTCACTTGAGGTATATTCGGATATCTTTGTTTTTCAGATTTGTATAGCTACTGTTTATCTAGTCTTTGTTCTTATCTGATTTGTAATAAGATAGTAGATTCTTGATAAAGATTAATTGTGATTATCTTTCTGTGAATAGGTTGTGTTTTGAAAAAGTTTTTTGTTGTTGGATAAAATTTTCAGTATACCTATTCACCCCCCCTCTAGGTATTTTCCGCACATTTGGGTCTAAATTAGGTTGTTCAATAAGGTTTCTCCTTGGTTGTGTGATTTTTGAGAACATTATCAAGAGTAGATTTTTCAATGGGATGGCTATTCTTAACCATGATTCATCGCATTCCCTCTCACCCTTCATCAGACAGGCTCGCTCTTGTAGAGAACATTCAAAACCATGGCTTACTCTGACGTGAGATATGCGAGTTCATATGTGTATCCGCTTATTTATCATATTGGTTTCAGGTTCTTGGTGAAGGGGAAGTAAGAGTGAAGCTGAACATAAAGGCTCGTGCCTTTTCAGTGTCAGCAAAGGAGAAACTTGAAGCTGCTGGCTGTTCCCTCACAGTACTTCCCGGTAGGAAGAAGTGGGTAAAACCATCCGTTGCTAAGAACCTTGCTCGTGCCGACGAGTACTTTGCCAGGAAAAGAGCTGCCGCTGCTGCAGCATCTGAGCCAGCTGCTGCCGCTTGAACGACCTGACAGAGACTGCGGTCCAAAACAATTCCTTCAACGTGTAAAGCAAAACTTGGCAACATATTGCCGGTTTTCAATTATTCCCCCGCTTTTGGTTTCTTTCTTCAGGTATCTTAATCCTTTTAGGTGTATCTTAGATTGATACTAAAGGTTATATAATCAATTCTTTGTGAAATTAATTGAAGTTCGCTAATTTTGGTATTTTCTGCTCAAAGCATGTTAGTGTAATACTGCACAAGCACTGAATGGTTTTGGAGCCCAGCTTCTACCATCTTCTTCCGAGAAAAGAAAGAGTCACTTTCGTGAAGTTCATTAGTTCATGGTTGTAAACCGGAAACATCCTTTCAGACAAAGGAGAAGTATCTTTTTGCCCACACAATAACATTCCACTCTGATGTTGCCAATGACGCCAGAACATAACTTCAGTAGTGCTCCATATGTCATGGCCATATCGGTGAAGGATGACAAGGAGTTGGGATTCATTCCTCCATAAAGAGAAAAGGCGAAAAAAAACCATACGAATAAAGATGGTTATTCTTGTTCCAAAGCAGGCTATATATATCTTAGACTATCTAAAATCAAGGGGTTTTTAATTTTTTTTTCCCAATGAATAAATACAACTGGATTTAGATAGACGGAGAAAAAAAAAAGTCGGAGATTTTGGAAGGATTTCGCCGGCATTTCTGTTTAGAAGACGGGGGAGGAACGTGGTTGTCACACCAGCCATACATTTGCCTTTCCACAAGATTGCAAAGCCAACTTTTACAACGTCAACTTTGTTTTGATAATGTCTTTAGGGAAAACTTTACTTAAAGGAAAGAAAGAATAAGAAAGACTCATCAACCTCCCAAAATGAGGTTAAAGTAGACGCCAAGGCCAAAGGCCTTGATCTTATGAAGCAAAATCGTCGTAAGAGAGAAAGTGATTTGACTCATTTTCTTAGCTGTGCCCAGTAGACAAATCAGGTCAAATTGTTTTAAGTGTTTTTTTGTCGTATCAAGACATTCAGATCTCTTGTCTCCGCGTTAGAAGTTTCGCGGCTCTTTGCCAGTTTGGCAACCTTCCTCCACTGGACACAGCTATTCTTTGGCTTGTCCGATGGGGCATTTTTTTGGCTAGTTGTACCAAACTCGTACGTACTTGAATCAAACGTTTTCAATGCCGTACCAAATTCATAACGCACACGCGTGCTGGGCAATAAGCAAGACGCATGCACGAGGACCTTGGAAGTATGAAGCCAATTGAAACACTTCTCGGATCAATTGGGTTTTATAGCAAGACTTCTGTGTTTTGTTTTAAGTTCCTCTTAATTTATATAAATTGGGTTTCAATCCGAAGTGTAAGAACGTAGCAAGTTCTAATAAAACGGTTCATATTTAGCCACAACATTAATGAGTTATATGGACAGTCAAGATTAAATTAGTTTAGGTCTGTAATTTGATTGGTAAATTTACTAATTATGCAGTCCATCTGTTCGTATCCAGTGGTTGTTGTTGTTGGCGATCTCTTCCCTGTTAACTTATGCCATCCCTAAGTGTAATTTCTGAGATTGAAGCACAGCAAAAGGTATAGTTATCTTTAAAAAAAAGGATATTCATCAATTGGTCAAGATTTACTTTAGATAAATGGAAGTAATGCAATGGAGTGGTTAAGGAGAGTCGGGGCCTTGAACCCAAGTTCACTTGAGTGTTTTTTTAAGATTTGCATTCTACTTTAAATTTACATGTTAAATATAACAAAACACACGTATTTCAATATAATACTTTATTATATTTTTTTACAAATATCCATATATTTTAACAACTCATGCTAATATAAATTTAAAATCTTATAAATTTTTTCAAAACGAATATCACCCTAAAAAAGAGTGGACAGGGCCTAACAAGTACCCAACGGGAGCATCATATTAAAGCTATGGTATGCCACAGTGCCACTTGATGAATATATTCATATGGAGGGAACGTGGCCCATGTTTCGTTTTATTCCCTAAATCGGAACCTTGACAGTGGAGAAAGGTTTCTTTGTCGCCCACGTGAAATGAAAATTAAATAAAAGCAAGACCATTTCCCATGAATTAAATTCTATAGTTTGAAAAGATAATATATTAAATTAAACATCTTGGGAACCGACTTTTAATGACCTTGTAATTACTATATAATTAAATAATAAACTTTTTATAATGAACTGATTAATCGGATCAAGCCCATTATTTTGGCCTATGATATTTTCCAAATATTTTTTTATAAGTATATTTTCCAAAAATTAATATAACTGGATGACGACACTTTTCCAATCAGATCAATAGTACCATAGATTAGACATGCACAAACTTAATATTGAATGATGATGTCAAAAATTATCGAGTAATAGAACTGATGATGTTAGAATTATCAAGAGCTGGAGTCGATCAATCATGCAATAATCAACGACGGAGAGAGACCTCAAATCAAGTCTTCGACAGCCAAATTAGATCTCAATAAAATATATTATACTTAGAGAATTAAATTAAGTATGAGTCTAATAAAATGTAATATATTGACTTTTATATGGGTTTAAGAGTCATACTATTATTAAAAGTCTAACTCTTAACAGAGTCATGAAATTCTATTAGAAGAGAAAGAGGTCTCCCGAATGTATAAGATATTTATCTTCTTCGATCACGTCGGTTAGGAGTTAAAAACATTTAGTACTCTTGATTGGAAATAGAGTGATCAAGAGAATACGCTGGTAATAGATCAGATTAGGGTTGGTGAAGTCTGATAGAGCGTGATATTTTATGGCCCAAAATATCATAGGATATAAATAAAAATTGCAATTTTTACATGATATCTCCTTCACGGAGAGTAAAAAGATCGTGAATGCTTTTCGAAAAAAACAAAAAAGCTTTAACGAATGCGTATTCTATAAAAAGTATATAAACTTCATGTGACGCTGTGCCGACCACGTCCCCCAATCACATTCAGACTTCATTGTGAGGCTGGAACTAACAACTTAGCGCCACGTGTCGAATTCTCGTTGCCAGTATACCAATTACAGGAACGCCAGCCATTGACGCAAGCGACTTGGATTGCGCCGATCCGTTGATATTTAGGATTTTTTTTTTCATTGAGATAGAAAAATATTTTATTTAAATGGAAAAAACATTAAAGTTAGTTCCGGTGCTAATACGGAGGAGATTTCTCGCGGGAGGCACCGCCTGCGTGAGGCCAATAAAATATTTCCCAAACATAAAAAATTAAAAATATCAAAACCCAATTCCCAGCTCTCTCTCTCCCTCCGGCTTTGCTGTTACCCAATTTCCAGACCTCTTTTTCTCTCTCCGGCTTTTTTTTTATACCGTTCTGCCACTTCGTGTATTTACAAGTCTGGCCCTACCCTTGCCTCGCTACTCGCTATCCTCCCTTCCTCTCTCTGTCTATATATATCTGACCTAACCAGAGGCTAATTCTCGTTCTCTTTTTGGTTTTTTTTTTGTTACTACTGATACCTTTGGAGAACCCTCCTTTGGAGGCGCTGTACAGTTTAGCTGAGGTATAGCTCCCTCTCTCCCTTTCCCTCTCTCTCTGGGGCTGTACAGTTCGTCAAATTTTGCTTTGCTGCGTCTGAATTCTTTTGGAGAACTAGGTGTTTTTTGGCCCGCGTTGTGGAGCTTTTCCTGGAAACGGGTTGAGCGTTCCCGATCTACATTAGAAACAAATAAGCTCAGCTCATAGAGAAAGAATTACCCAAGCTTTTTTTTTTGGTCCACGAAATCGCTTTTGAAATTTCTCTGTGCAAACCCTTTGGAAACTCAAGTTTTGGCGAATAAATGAGATTGGTTAAGTAATTTTTTCCTTAATTATTTGGTGAAATTGTTGCAGATCCATTAACGTGTTATTACCTCTAGTAATTTATCGTTTATGCTGCTGCCTCTATTTTTTTTTTCTTTTTTGGCTTTTAGTGGGATTTCCTCCGCGTCGTTCTTCGTGATCATAAGCGTGGCTAAGTTTTTCAAATTGTTTCCTCGTGGACTGTGTCAATTGTGTAGATCTGCTAAAATCAATTTCTAACTTTTGGAATTTGTTTCTCTCTCTCTCTCTCAATTAATTTACAGAAATTTGCACCAGAAACTGAAGGGAAAGATGAACCACTGTGCGATCCAGCAGAACGCCTTTTCAGCCCATGAAGAGCTGTGGAGCTCCGTTTTGGTTCCTATATCCGAGCGCAGAGAACATGTAATTTGTCCCAAACCTCGCCGTCTCGGTCTCTTTAATGCCGCCACCAACATCAACGATCAGCCCGTCAGATCCCTCAGATGGCACCTTAGGTAATTTTAGCTAACATGTAGTGGATGTCCTGATTTCGAAACTATCAAAATTCTCGTTGAGTTCTGAATTTTAATTTGATTTTGCAGCCACCAGTCGGAGCTTTGTGATTCAAAAGCAGGGTCTGATCTTTTGGATATCATTCTCACAAGGGTATAGTTTTTGATTTAGCGATTCCTTTATTCCCCCCCAAAAAAAAACTGTCATGTCTTGATTTTTAGATCGTTATACTTATTTCTAGGCATAAATATTTTATCTGGGATAGTCAAATCAAGCAACTTAAAGTTTTTTTTTGTTCCAAAATTGAGTTCATTGTTAATTTGCTAAAGTTTGAATTTGGTTGATTTAGTTCTCTCAAGCGTGTAGCTTAATCAGTCTGAATTTGGTTGATTGAGTTCTCTCATTTTCCGTTCTTCCCTCGAGAAAGGGATTAAAACCGTTTTGCCTTTTCAAATCTTTTCTCACCGCAAATGAATCTCTCTCGCTCATCCTCGAAACAGCCGCCCCTCCAATTTTTTCCTACCCTAAGTCAAAGCTCAGGACCATAAGTTGACAATCGACCCAACACGAAAGGAGCAATATTTGGTCTAAATGAATAGTTTATGAAGATTAAGAAAAAAAAATAGTTTATGAAGATGAAAACAACTTATTTTGGGCTTGTTTGTTTGCCAAATAATTCGGGCCACAAAATTTTCAGCCAAACAAATACTCTAAAATTTTAAACTTTTACAAGGACACACACTATTTTTCACAAATTCTAATAAATTTTAATAAAATAGAGATTTTGAAAATATTTTTCAAAATTTTTTCAAACAAACATCCCCAATTGTGTACCATAATCAATAGCGACATCTTAACAAATAAACAACGGAATATTGGTGGACCATGTAGAGATTGTGTTTGATTTTGTGGAGAAGACCACCTTGTCGGTGCCATTTTTTTCCCCCTCTAGAAAAAGTGACGCCCACAAATAATTTCAGAGCGGTTTCTTTCTTTCTTTCTCCCGTGTCTAATTAGTGTTGTTTTTTTGTTGCAGGGTGGTGGTTGTGGTTTGGAACAAGCTCCACCACACGTAGCCTCGTCGCCCCCATTTTTTTGCGGGTCACCGCCGAGCAGAGTAGCTAACCCATTAATTCTGGACGCTCGATTCGTGGATGAGAAACTCATCCCACAGTCGCCGCTGTCCCCAACTCCACTCCCGTCGGGTTCATCCTCCTCTCCGTCCTCATCCACGAGAAAAGGAGGCTGCGTTCGAGCAAATTTTGGCAACAATCCGGCTGTGCGTGTTGAGGGGTTTGATTGCCTCGATAGGGATCGGCGAAATTGCAGCATCCCTGCGCTTGCTTAGAAACCCACGCTCAAACGCACAAGAGTACATATTAATGAAGCAAAAGTTACTGGAAGAAGTGCCTGAGATGAATTTTGAAATTCTCATGGAGAGAAAAGAGGGAAAAAAAATCATTTTGCGTTGGTGTAAATATATGTTCGGAAGTTCCTATGTAAATTGTAGTAGTGATGTGTATTGTAACTAAAATGAAGTGTTGACCAAAATAATGGGAGAGGGTTCTTTAGGTTCTTTAGGTACTGGAGGGTTGGTTTGGGTTGGGTAAACAACCTTTAACCACCACCCCCCTCCCGTCTTGTAAGAGAGGATCAGGAACCTTCCATTTTTCATGTCATATGTTTTGGGTTATTTGAACTTTTGTTAGTTTTAAGAGCGGCTAATGAAAAGGAAACTTGTACAACTTTGTCCAGACTTTGGTTTATTCTCTCGCTTTCTTGTCGTTTGGTCGTTTCTCTTTTTTTTTTTTCGTTTACTTTTGGAATTCGAATCTCAAAAAGTGATTAATGTGTTATGTAATTATGGTTGTGTTTGTGTTATAATATTTTTGGTACGAGAATATGTGTTGGTATTGGGTTTAGTGAAAATGTGAAGAGGTAATTTTTTATATTTTTTCAAGGAAGAGAGATTATATTGGATTATTTTATTATGAGTGAGAATATTTTTGGTAAAATTTTGTAAGTGAACACAGTCTATATTGCCTCTATATCACGCCAATAAGGGCGTACCAAACATGTGACCCTTTTTGTCAGATTATTCAGATTGTAGTAATCAGTCATGAGTCAGCTAGAGGGATCTAGGGATGTAACTTTCATTAGAGCATCTTGACCAAAATTTTACGTCTCACAATAAAATACTACAATATAGGGGTGTTTGTTTGTGGAAATTTCTGGGAATATTCCCGAAATTTTGGGAATCTTTACTTTATTGAGATTTATTGGGGTTTGTGAAAAGTAGTGTGTGTGTGTGTAAAAGTTAAAAATTTTGGAGTGTGTTTGTTTTGTTGGAAATTTCGAACCCCGATTAATTGGGGAAACAAACGCCCCTATAATCTCTCCATCAAATCATAAATTTTTATTATAAATGTTCACTAACTCCAATACTTAAAATTTTAACAACACTAAAATTTTACAACACAAACTGATCCTCATTCCCACTCGCCTTAGTAAAGAATAGTTTATTCATCAAACAGTAATTAAGCACTCGTAGGCATGGTCCAACTAGAGGATTTCATAGAAAAAGGTTGTTTTCTTCTCCTCATTGGAGTAACTAAGGTGGGGATGTCATGGGCCGAAATAGGCCTTGGGCCGCACCTGTTGGATCAGGTTGACCACCCTTCAGTTTTGTCCGTATATTCATAAGCCACGAGATATGTTCGTTTTCACACATTTTTTAAGATTTTAAATATATTCACAAATCTATCATATAATATATTCAGAATTTAAACACAAAAACTAATACATTTTACACAATCTCCAACAATTTTTTAATTTTTTATTCAACATAAATTTTCTCACTCTACATTTTTTCACATAACTCCAATATTTTTTTATTAAACAATTACATCAAATCATTTCTCTCTCCACTTTACACAAAAACCAATAAAATACTATTCAACATAAAAATTCACAATTTCTCTAAAATCTTATATTTTTTCTCAAAACGAACATAACCCGTGTTTATCTTCTTCTTATTCTTCTTCTCTCGTTTTTTTTTTTTTAAAAAGCCATATTTTTCTTATTAAATTACACTTGTGTGGACGAGGAATCCTTATATATTATTTATATTAAAAAAAAGAAAACGAACAATATCCGCCGTTTTGCAAAGAGGTGTGGTCACGATGACATGGCATAAGAGTATTGCAAAGCTAGAAAGTAGCATTGGAAGCCGAACCGTTACCTTTCTACAGTGACAGACAAAGTCTTTTGAGTCTTTCAACGAACAACATGGCCGTATTGAATTGGATAAACCAATTTGTTTTTCTAAACATCCTGTTCCCTTTCTCGTTTCGCTAAGGCGATGTTGGATCGTAAAAATATTAATATTGAAATATTAAAATTAGTAAAAAAATAAAAAGAGATAATTTAAATGAATAATTTATATTTATTTAGATTAATAATTAACACAATTTTTTAGAAAATTATTTTATTAAAATAAAAAATTTAGGAAAATAAAAATGTTGGCTATCAATCATCTCCGAGGTTCATTGGAAAAGGTAAGCACCGAGGACTGGGTCCAAATGAGGAATTCGGCTTCGTGAAGTTCAACTACTCGTCCTTTAGGTTTGCTCAAGGGCAGGGATTTCGTGTTTTGTCTTTATGAATCCAAAGGGCACAAGGCAGTGGGGGCTTGCATGTGAACCAGATTCAAAAAAAGTTCACAGTAGCGATCATCACGAAGCAGTCCATATTCCGAAACAACTGTCTATTCCTTCCTACCCCTATAAGGTGTAATCAATATTTTCTTACCGTGTCAACCACGGAGCCCTCCTTCTTTTCAGCTTATAAATAGGCAGCTTTTTATTGGGTTAAGAAACTGTACCAGGAGAAAGCTTGCTTACAGACAAAAAGAAGAAGAAAACAACAGAGAAGAGAAAACTATACCTGGAAAATGGAGAGGCAAACGAAAGTAGAAGGGAGCACCATGAAAGAGCGCAAGTTTGAAGGTGCAACAATGTCAATGAAAAAGAAGAAGGCCAAGAGGGAAGTTGGGAAAGGGAAAAAGGTGGGGGAGGTTGAGGAGGAGAGGAGGGAAGGTAGAGATCAGACGGGGTTGGTGGTGGCAGAGAGTTTGATCGGTTGGGAGGAGCACTACTGTCCGTGGATGGGTGGTGCTGTGGACGAGCAAATGTCTTGGGGGTCCTTTTGGCTGCCGGTTTGGGATATTGAGTTCATTAGTGAAGCTTATAGTACATTCTTTGGTGATGTTGTTTGGGACGATGATATCTGGAATGTGAGGAGCATCAAGGAGGTACCAAAACCATGAGAGAAAGAAGAGAAAAAAGACTTTGTTACTTGCCCTTTTTTTCGTCTCTTTTTCCCTTTTGTGAAGTCTTTACATAAATATTACTGTCTTGGGAAGTCACATTTCAGGTGTCCCAAATCTTTCTACTCACTGGAAGTTACTATTCATTGTCACTTGAATTTTGGTAGATTCTTTGTAAATCACGCTTGAGAATATTCTGAAGTGGCAGTGGCAGTGATTTGGTTTGCTTGACGATTGCTAAAACTCTTTCCAAATTAGGTTGAGTGGGATTGAACTTTTAGTTCAACCAATCAATGATTTTGACCAGAACGTAACCTTGACTGCCATCACAGCAACAAGTTATTGATTTTGGGATGAATTAGTCGCCATTCAATAACCCGGGCAATTCCCCCGTATCCTTCACTCTAACCATCAATGTCCACCGCCGCTTCAGTGCTGTGGGGAACATCGTTTACTCCGTGAATGCCATTGGCAGAACAGACCATAACTACTCCTCCTAGTGATTGTGTGCCTTGTTATAATCGTTCGTGAACCAAAGCTCAAGGAATTATGAGCAGGAATATGCTGTTCATATATACCAACAAAGCATCATGAATTCCACTACCGTGCAATCATATTTATTCAGTTCGACATCCCGGGAAATTAACGGAATTCAGAAAAACTAGAATCCAAAGTCTCTGAAATTAAAGATGAAACAAAGAACTTAATCACAGATGAACCAAAACGCATGCGGTAAGTAAATTGAACTCCTTAAACGCCAGCAGGCTTGTAGGCAATGAAACTGATGCACTGCACTTGGCGCTTGTTGTCAAATCCTATAATACGGACGAATGCGTTGGGGTAAGCCTTCTTGCACTCCTCAAGCTCCTTCAAGACCTGGGACGAGTCGGTGCACCCGAACATGGGGAGCTTCCACATGGTCCAGTAGCGACCATCGTAGTAACCAGGGGATCTGTTGTTCTCACGGTAAACGAAACCGTGCTACATATACATGCACAAGAGGAAAACTGTCAGATCATCTATGACAGTTTTTCCTTATATATATGATGTAATTGTAGATGAATTTCCCGTCGTATCGTTTGGTTCTGTACAAACCATGGGTATCAGCTCAGTTTCACAGATTCATGCCTAAGGCTACTGGTCCTATGATATCAGGTCACTCCCATAGGATGTAGCACTAAAGAGGTCTTAAGCCTAATACTTACAGACTGATATTTTCGTGGCTATTGCTGAGCCACTAGCTGGATTTTTCATTGGAACTTTGGTGGGAGTCTACTTCGACTATGGTTTGTCCCCAAAGTTACCATCCCTCGATTCTCCCCATTACCATTCCATTGTACTTGACCGTCGCTTAAGCAATTTGAGACCATAATTTTTGTCGGTGATTATGTAATAATTTGGGAATAATGTATATGCATTGTCGTCATCCAATCTTTCCGTGGGAAAACCATGTATTTGCACCCAATATTGAGCCTTTGAGAGATCAACTTCGCTAATCGGCTTCCCTCTTTTCCATTCATTCAAAATCATGAGGAACCCTTTATGACATGTACGCAATAATAGAGCAATTCGAATCTGCTAGAATTCTTTAATTATGCATGGAAGATCTCTCTCCTTTCGTATTTTCTGTCTGGTAGGCGTTAGCTGCTAATTAAACAATTAAACAAACCATTTTTTTCTAGCAGGAGTGTGAGGTAAGGAGTTCTACATACCTCCAACTCGAATTCCAAGCAAGGAACCCATCCTTTGCGAAGCAGGTAATCGACTTCCTTGGCCAATGATGCGGGAGAGAGAGGGGGTAGGTAAGAGAGAGTCTCAAACTTCTTCAATCCAAGTGGAGGCCAAACCTGCACACAAAATTCAATCGTTAATTGGTAACAAATTTCAGAGAGTCATCAGCTAAACTGCCCACATATGAGGGATAAGATTTTCCTCTCCGTGGTGCTTAGCGCATGACTTAGTCCTTTGTTCTTGTTTTCTTTGGGAGTAATGGATGTATTCAGGTACCTGCATGCACTGAACTCTCCCGCCGTTGCTAGCAACAGAGATGATGTCATTGTTGAGCTTGCGGGTCACTGGAAAGGCAGAGGTTGACTTCAGGCCGGTGAATGGTGCAACCATGCTGGCTTTAGCAGGGGAGGCACGGTTAATGGAGGTAACAGCCGCAGAGGAGACCATGGAGGAAGCCATTTTTTCCTCTAAATCCTTTGTTCTCTATACAAGATCGAGCTCGTTGTCACTTTGAGAGGCGTTTGCTCTGCTGCTTGTTCCTAGTGTTATAGTTATAAGCCCCCCTCACCCCCTAATCTCTATGTCACATTTTCTGCAATCTTGTGGTGTTAATTTGGTTTACTGTCTCTTGGCCATCTTTTAGCCCTTGGATCATGTTGGGGTTGACATTTCCTTTTTCGCCTCAAAATGAGGAAAATTTGATTTGGATTACGAGCCTTATTGCCAGAGACCTTCATAGATTTTGCCACGTGGCGAGCGCTCATTATTCTTATCTCAACCGAGATAAGATGACTTGAATTTGTGGTGTCTGTTCTCTTTTCTCTCGTCCTTTTTGGCCCCTTGCATTTGCTTTGTCTTGGGGTCACCCTCACAGGAACTTCACAAGTTGCTCCGAGTATCAAACATGACTGAAGGCGAATCCCACAAGCCGGTAGTGAAAATGTCAAATAACAATCATGCTTCAACCCCTTCACACCCATTAGCCTCCGCAATACCATTTACAAAGATTATATCAAAAATCCTTTCCTTGCGCCTAACCCCTTACTGCCTAGCTTCATCTCTCCATTTCAATCGGCTTTTATCAAAGGGAGAATTATTCAAGAAAAATCATCTCTTGCTGTGGAGGCTTTTCACACAGTCAAACAAAAAAAGGGGCAAAAGTGGACTCATGATGATCAAAGTGGATATGGAAAAGGCATTTGGCTTTCCTGCAAAATTCATTAGCTAGATACATTCTTGCATCTCCACTGCATCATTCTCTATCCTGCTTTATAGCAGCCCAATTGGTAATTTTATGTCTTCATGTGGACTCCGCCAAGGTGACCACTTTCCCCTTCTTTATTTATAATTGATGCTGAAATTCTCACACGTTTACTACATTGGGAGGAACAGAAATGAAATCTCAAAAGAATACAATTAAGCCGAGGAGGACCTTCATTTCATCATCTTCTTTTTGCTGATGATTTAATCCTTTTAGGGAGAGGCACTATTCATGAGTCTAGAGTTTTTCATCGCAGTCTCTCAAAATATTTTTCTCTCACTGGCCAGCTGTTAAATGCTGATAAATCCCACATTTTCTTTAGTAAAAATGTTCATGGTCATCTGTAAAATCAGATTCTTCACACACTTGAGATTTCTAAAGGCTCTTCAAAGGTCTCTCATCTTGGTCTGCCTCTTCTATTCCCAAAATCTAAACGTGAAGCTTTTTCTATTCTCAAACTCAAAATTGAAGATCTTATTTATGGATGGAAAGCAAAGCTTTTCTCACAAGCCGGTAGAACTCAACTCATTAGATCTGTCACTGCCAGTATTCTCTCCTATCATATGTCCACCTATGCCCTTCCCACAGCCTTATGTTTGGAATTGGACAAATTGATGAAAAAAATTTGGTGGGGCTTCACTCAAAAGCCTCATAATTTATCCTTCAAAAGCTGGAGCTCAATCTGCAGGCCAAAATTCATGGGTGGACTTGGGCTTCGACAGATGAAAAATGCTAACCAAGCTTTACTAGCTAAACTTGGGTGGAAGATTTTGTCCTCTGACCAATCACCCTGGGTTCACGCTATTAGAGCAAAATATTTGAAACACCATTCCTTTTGGGAAACTGTCCCTTCACCCTCTTCTTCATGGTTATGGAAAAGTATTCTTCGTTCCCGGCCCATTCTCAAAAAGGGCTGTTGTCACCTTATTCGAAATGGTTCCAGCACAAACATATGGACTGACCCATGGATCTCTTCCCTGCCAAATTTTAAACCTAACCGAAGAAATAACATAATTTTGCAATCCCAACCCCAAAAGGTTGCTGATCTCACAGACCCAGTCTCTAGGCAATGGAAGTTAGATATGCTGGAAGACCTATTTGACATTCCTACTATTCAAGCAATTCACAAAAATGAATGGATAAACTGATTTGGATACCGGATTCAAAGGGTGTTTTTTCTGTCAAATCAGCTTTATCAACTTCTGCTCGAGTCAGGAGCTCACTCACACTAGCCTCTTGCCAAAAATGAATGGCTGGGCATATGGACACTCAAAATTCATGCTCGGTTCAAGCTCTTTCTATGGAAACTAGCTTGGGATATTCTCCCAAAAGGGCAGAAAATGGTACATATTTGTTAGTACATTTTTGTGTTGGCATCATTCTGTATCAAAACATGTCGTGATCGAGTTGTAATTTTGGTCCCCACATTTGTTCAAGAGTTAAAGTTGTTAGTCTGTCTAGAGTCATCACGTTCAACCAGTGTTGAACAAGCGCTCGCACGCCCCCTATTAATACCTAGAGGGGATGAATATGTGTTTTCCCTCTAATTACAAATTCAAAAAAAAATTAAAACATGTTTTAAAATTGTTCAACCTAGATATGTATAATAATCAACTCAATCAACAAATAGGCAGCGGAAAATCAAATCAAACTTCAATCGCACAAAGAGACAAGGATTTGGTGACGAAGTGAAAAACATTTGAAATACCATTGAAATGAAAAACTATTTCGAGCTAGTAGCCACCTAGAATCTCCACTAAGGAGAAAACCTTACAAACATTGATTCAGACATGGGTAACCCCAGTTGCTTGACTCTGACAACCCTTATGTAATAATCTAAACCTCCCTGCTTAGACCCGCTCCGTGCGGCATTTCCCTTAGACCTTTGAGGTTCTTCTTATGGATTCTTCACCGAACACTCTTGTTTTTCAACACACCTTCAACACCATGAAGGTTACAAAGATATTTGATCGAAGAATAGAGAAAAATTCATTAATCTTGAAGCACAAATCTTCTAGGAGTTTTCTCTCAATGAAGGAGGCACATGTATGTTGAATAGAAGCCTCTATCAAGTTTAGGATGGCCTCCCATAAAACCTAGTAAGGTTTCTCAAGTTTTCACAAGGAAATTCCAAAAATTAAGTAATTTTTTAAATTCGCCGGAAGTCGCTCGAGCGCTGGTCGCGCACTCGTCGAACACTATGTTTTTGTTTGAAATTATAACTAAGCTTTAGCAGTGGTTTTTAGTAGCGTTTTGTAAAAATGCTGGCGTTTCTCCGCTTTTAGCAGTGGTTTTTTGGCGGCGTTTTAAAAAAGCGCTGGCGTTTCCCCGCTTTTAGCAGCGGTTTTAAAAACGCTGGTGTTTCTCCTAATTTCCAACAACGGTTTTTTAGTGACGTTTTTAAAAACGCTGGCGTTTCCTATTTATAGCAGCGATTTTTTAGCAACATTTTTAAAAACGCTAACGTTACTCCTGATTTATAATAGCATTTTTACGGGCGTTTTTAAAAACACTGGCATTTTCCCTGCCTACTATAGGCCAAAAATGTTGTTATAAGTAATTTTTTCCTATATTTTCTTGTACATGCTTTTTTAATCTATAATTCAAATTTATTTTAATAATTATAATTAATTAGATGTAAAAACTTAAAGAACAAGGATAATAAAACAAAATATACTTCATTATTGATTAATAATATTTTACAACAAACACAAGAATCTCTACAAGTAATCTAAAAAGTAACAAGTTTCTAATATAAAATAGCAATAAGCAAGGACCAATTAAAATATTCAAATACAACACAATAAACAAGAACCAATTAAAATATTCCTCCTTTTATACATCAACATCTTCGATCTTGAATTCCTGTAATTGAAAACAAATATCACATGAGAAATAGAAATCAAGTGCATAAGGGTGTTGACCAATTATAGATAGAACCAATTCAACATTGAAAAGAAAAGGATGAAATCACCAGAACAAACATAATCGGCACTCACCTCAAAATAAAGTATGTTATATTCACTCAAGTCTCCATGCTCTGGTTTGCACTTCTGATATAGCTCTTGCACACTTCATTGCACTTTCTCCAGTTCCATTTTTCCTCTTAACTAGTTGCAGTAGATGATAGGATCTAGCACTAATGGAGCATACTTCTAACCAACAATGATTTGGCTTTTCTTCAAAAATGCACCTTGTACCTTGGTGTGTTTGTGTTGTAAAATTTTAGTGTTGTTAAAAGTTTAGGTATTGGGTTTAGTGAAAAAGTGAAGAGAGAGACAATTTTTTATATTTTTGTAGTGAATAGTAGTGATTTGATGGGGGGAGCGAGATTATATTGTAATATTTTATTGTGTTAAAATTTTAGAGTGTGTAAAATTTTAGGACGCAAACGCAACCCTAGCATTCTTGCTCTATGACACATAACGAATGAATTTCAAAGAGTGTCATACCAATAGCCAATGTCTCAAATGTTTACTCTTGGCATGTGTGATAACTTAAGAATCCAAATCAAAGTTTTTACCTCAAATAGAGACAAAAGATATATTAGCATTCTTTTCATTAATTAGTTATTTTCTCTCCCCACCCCTCCATAAAAAAAACCAAGAAAAGAAAAGAAAAACCGCCAAAGACACCACAGTATAAATTCACGCAAGAAATTACTCAAAAAGAAATCAGTTCAATACATCTTGAAGCATGCAACTGAGGGCAGATAAAATATTCAACGCACAAAGACTACTATCTCTACTATAATTTCATAATGGATAGCATCAGCCTGAATTAGGGAACACAATCAGAACTGTCTATGCTAATGGATGCTAGCAACATACCCTAAACGCTCTCGAGTCCTGTTCTTCCAGTATTCTGCAGTTGTATGTGAATCAATCATTGCACCTGCAACAAAAGGGAGGTGTTTAACATACTCCACTTTGAAATAATGCCCTCTCATGTGCTCAGAGCCTACTTTTTTGTGCTTAACAACCAGAACCTTGTACTCAGGGCCTACTTTTACCTCAAATAGAGACAAAAGATATATTAGCATTCTTTTCATTAATTAGTTATTTTCTCTCCCCACCCCTCCATAAAAAAAACCAAGAAAAGAAAAGAAAAACCGCCAAAGACACCACAGTATAAATTCACGCAAGAAATTACTCAAAAAGAAATCAGTTCAATACATCTTGAAGCATGCAACTGAGGGCAGATAAAATATTCAACGCACAAAGACTACTATCTCTACTATAATTTCATAATGGATAGCATTAGCCTGAATTAGGGAACACAATCAGAACTGTCTATGCTAATGGATGCTAGCAACATACCCTAAACGCTCTCGAGTCCTGTTCTTCCAGTATTCTGCAGTTGTATGTGAATCAATCATTGCACCTGCAACAAAAGGGAGGTGTTTAACATACTCCACTTTGAAATAATGCCCTCTCATGTGCTCAGAGCCTACTTTTTTGTGCTTAACAACCAGAACCTTGTGCTCAGGGCCTACTTTTTTGTTCACTCTTAACTTTACATAATTAAAAAAGTAAAAAATAAAAGAAACAAGAAACAAAAGGATTAAAGGATACTGCAACCAATTTCAAAAGTACCTGACATGAAATGCCTCTGAACAACGTCTACTAGCTGCTCTTTTGATGGGTTGGGGATAACATCCACCTAGAAATCCAATACGTTAGTACACACAAAAATTGTCCCACAAGTGGTACTGGACCATCCAATGACTTTTGCCTCCTGAGAAAATTTAACTCACAAGATTAAAGTGGCGCCAATATCTCCTCAAAGCAGCCATCTCCAATTTGCTTAAGTAAACTTTCTGCTACAAAAAAAAGAAAAAGAAACGGCCATCTCCATATTGGCGCACACCAAGGCAGTCGTGGTTTGCAAAAAACCCATGGAATCCCAACCTTTGTCTTCCCAAACAATTCCCAAGAGTCATGAACCAAAAGTTTGGTGACAGAGGCACATAAATAATCATATACAATTCATTAACTAAACATACCCATATCTAAACCATTAGGAGCTTCAATCACACCGAGGGCATTCCTCTGTAGCTTTACTTTGTCAGAACCTGCCAATTCCACAATCAAGCACCAATGTCACACAACAAACAAATGCTTCAATTATGTGGTACGACGAAGTGAACAGAAAAGCATAAAACTTGCAGGACCTATGATGTAAATTAAAATTTCCAGAACGGGTAGCATTCAATTCAACTATGTCCTCGGTGTACCTTATTTCCAAACTTATTATATCCCTAATATAAAATCAAGCGAGAAAAAAAATTCAAGAAACAATCCGAGAAGCTGAAATGCAGTTATAAACATTGAAAGAAGAAAACAAAAAAGGAAAGAAAGGCGGAGTTGGTCAAAGAGGAACCAGCAAACTTAACCATATAAATACCAAAATGCACAAATTAACAATCTGAATGGCCTTCGACACAAAGCCACCAAGAAGAAAAAAGCAAAAACAAACCCTCGCTCACAAATATAATCCACGACACAAAGCCACCAAGAAGTCCGACCACACCGTACCATCTTGTGTGACAGGGGGTTCTAGGGAAATAAAGAGACGGTGGGGAGCATCCAAAGCTTCTTAGCCTTTCTCTTCCACTTTGCAACTCCCACGGTATAAAGCCTAGGTCGCATCTGCAATCAAAAAACACTTGGCATTTTAATTGTCGGACTCTGTGTTCGGTTACAATAAAAGAAAAGGAAAAAGAGGCTGAGACCTTGGCCAGAGAGAGACAGACCACCGAGCTGAGAGGCGGAGCAGTGAGCTGAGGGAGAGAGTCAGCGCCATGAGTGGGTGGGGAGCGATGGGAGCGTTTGATGAAGATGAAGAGGAAGAGAGATTTCGAGCGGAGAATAAAAGAGGAAGAGGGAGGGAGAAATTTCGGTCCACGGGCGCGTGCGGGAGATGAAAAATCCTCCGTCAAACTCACCGTTTTGCATTGTTTTTTTTTTCTTTATATTTTGTTTATTTTATTTTGATTTATATAATTTTCAATTATTCTTATAAAATAAAATTATAAAGCCACGTAAACATTATAAAATTATAATGTTCTTTTGTAAGCTATGTACATGTTAAGTATTCCATATACCAATCAAGCCAATATCCACTATTCGCAGAAGCTGGCGTGACTTCATCGCTTCTACATCAATCAACTTTCACATAATTCGCAAAATAGTTTTAATTAAAAGTTTTTTTCCTTAATTTGTAGTTTTTCCAAATTTTGAGTAAAATAGTTTATATTTTCTAATTATGTGTATTTAATAAATTAAAAGCAGCTGTAAACTATAATAGTATTTGAAAATCTTTATATTTAGTAATAATTTTATATTTAGAAAATACATAGCATATTATTTAATATTTTTTTATAACTCGTGTAATAATTTTAATTAAAACAAGTTAATAACAATAATATATAATATTTATAATTTAACCGAGTAATTTTTTTAGCTTGTGCTTATGTATATATAGAAGGTTTTTCACCTTTTTCTATTTTCTCACGATTTTTTTACGTCTATTTTCAATGGAAAGAACGAACTTAGATAAAGTCGATTAAAATGGATTAATAACTATTGGATTATGTTAATGACATACAAGTATTTATTCACTTTATGTTCAATTTGTTAAAAGACAACGAAGTTTTTAACAGCGGTTTATTTCACTCTATATATGTTCAATTTATTGTATAAAATTGATGTCAAGTATTATGTGTCATGTTACTATATGATCTTTACCATAACTTGATGGTTATAGCACAATAAGATGGTTATAACAAATTATTTGCAAACTTTTCTAAAGATGTTATTTTATTCTATAAACCACGAGCGTACATATAAAACATGCATGACAACTAAAAAAACCAATCCTTCTTATTGTGCTAATGGATATATCTTTGTCCTAAGTAATATATTCCTAGTAAACTGATGTGTATATATATACTTTTGTTCTATAATACCTTAATTGATATATATATGATAGAATTCAAAAGCTTCATACTTAGATATTATTCAATTCGATTGACATACTTTACACGTTTTAAGTTATGTACTCTAATTGCATAAGCTAATCTCACAATATATTTTTGTTTGAAAGTAAATAATATGTCGTAGTTAAATAGTATTATATTACTAATTATTTTTTTATAAGTACTAATTATTAAAAATATATATGTTCATTATAAGTATAATAATAGCAGCGACGTTTTAAAAAAACGCTGGTAATTCCCCAGCTTATAGCAGCGGTTTTACAAACGCTGGCGTTTCCCCGCTTTTAGCAGCGGTATTTTAGCAGCGTTTTTTAAAAACACTGGTGTTTCCCCACTTTTAGCAGTAGTTTTTTAGCAACATTTTTAAAAACGTTGGCGTTTCCCCCTTTTAGCAACGGTTGTTTAGCAGCGTTTTTAAAAACGCTGGCGTTTTTAAAAACGCTGGCGTTTTCCGCTTTTAGCAGCGGTTTTCTTAACGACGGTCATCAAAAGCGCCGCTATAGGTGCCTTTTAGCGGCGCTTTTGGTGACCGCCGTTAGAAAAGACCGCAGTTAAAAACGTCGTTGTCTTTTAACAGCGGTCGCGAAAAATGCCAAAAGGCACCTATAGCGGTGCTTTTGATGACTGCCGTTAAAAAGACCGCTGTTAAAAGTCAAAAGAGTTTTAGCAGCGATTTTTTAGCGGTGTTTTAAAAAAGTGCCGCTATAGGTGCCTTTTGGCGGCGTTTTTCGCGACCGCCGTTAAAAGGACCGCTGTTAAAAGACGGTTTTTTTGTAGTGCCCCTTTACTTGCAGCAAAAATGGCTCTCATGTTGGATCTCTCAGATAATTCTGCTTGAAGGAGAATAGCATTGCTATTACTACTTTAAGACAGAAGGAAACTACCATTGATTGGCCAATCCTGAACATTATTTCCAGCGTTTTTCTACTCTTTTTGACATTCCTGCCTGGAATTTTAGAATGATATCTCGCGAGGATAACTTGGTGCATACTCTTGCGCAATGCGCAGTGAAAAATCACTTCGCTGATTACATTCCCACTTGTTTATTTCCTTTAATCTAGACTTTGGAGTCAGTGACCCTCCTTGAACTATGTTCTTTTAGTTGTACTCTTTACTCTTTTTTTTTCAAAACAAAGATGTTTTATTAACCAAAGGAGATCCATTCAAGGAGGATCAAAACCCATGTGTTGTCTAAGAAGGAATACAGGTAAAATATTAAAAGGAATACCCCAAAAAATTTCCTAGAATTAGCCCTCTTAGCCAAGTAATCCACATAAGAATTCGCTTGGCAAAAAACTCCACAATGGTCTATTGACCACCATTTCGTAGAATGGCTCCAATGGTGTCACCCAAATCCTTTTGCTCTACAAAAGAGGGGTTATTCAATCCAGTGATGGAAATAAGTGAATCGCCTTCAAAAACCACATGGTTCAGACTTCGAAAACAAGCTTCTTCAGCATCCATACGAAATGCCAGCAGTTCAGGCATGAGTGTCACATTCTCGGATAAATCTCAGACCGAGCCGAAAGACTAGTCCACTGATGATCAAAGCAAATACATGCAATTGTCACATAGGACAGCCGAATAGCAACATCTGTATTGATTTTCACAAACCCAATCGGAGGTGGATGCAAAGTCTGGAGGTCTTGCTTAGCTAATTCTCTCCAGGTAGCCAAATGTTTCCTATGGCACCTCTGAATGCAGAGAAGAATCAAATTTGGGTCAGTTGGTACATGATTATGGATAACTTGATTTATGGCAAACCAAATTAAATTCATTGCTACTGCCGCATAGAGCACAAAAGCGTGAACTAATGAGCATTCTAAATTGAGCCAACTGCCTGGATCAAGAACAAGCTTAATACATTCCACTATAGAATGTAAACCCAATGCTGAAAAGTCCATAGGCCAAGGTGCTTGTCTACATACGCAATCAATATAAGGACAATAAAGAAAAATATGCTCCAAGTTCTCGTCCCCAGCTTCACATAGAGGGTAGATACTAAAATTTAGAGGAAAATTTTGAAAAAATCGAGCAAGAATTGAGCGAGTGGGAAGGGTGTTCCACGTCACACGACAAAGAAAATGTTTAATGCGATCTAAAATTTTTAATCTCCAAAAAGCTCCCCATTCAACATCCGAAAGAATAGCAAAAGGTGGAGTTCAAGCTTTTAGAATCTCCAAATAAGTAGATTTAACAAAGAAGGTCTAATCTGTTGATAATAACCACATGAAGAATCACCCACATTAGGCTGAGGGGGAGGCACACGTAGAATAGCATATGTACTGGTCTCCTCACATACCTCCTGAATCAACCTTTCATTCCATTGTAAACTGCCTAAATGTAGTTGTACTCTTTACTTACATATAATAAATATTAATGTTATAAAAAATCATGCTTTGTTAGAGAATATAATCAAATAATAAAATATTTCTCTTTTTATAAGCTTAAACTTTTGGGATGAGTGGTAGATTCATATGGTATCAGTGCTAAGCTCTCAAGTTCAAGACCAAACTCCGCACTCTACCCCAATTTCAATTAAATATTGCACGTTCTGGGTCTCCTAATTAAAATGAGAGTTCGGCCTATACGTGAGGGTGAGTGTTAGAGAATGTAATTCAAATAATAAAATATTGGTCTTCCTATCAGCTTAAGCTTTTGGGACGAGTGGTAGATTCACAAGCTTCAACCACTTTGTTCTTTGATTTATCACTTACATGCGATCAGACAACCAATTTGTGGTTGGCTTTTGTTCTGCTCTGCAAATTCGCCACATTGGCCATGTTAACATCCCGACCAAGACAAGTCACTGGGTTTTGATGCAAGGCCTTTTTCAATCCACTCTCACGTAGGCCCTCGTCAAAATTCACATACTCATGATCAGAAGATGTCTCTCTACAGCCCTTTTGCAATTTAAAATTGAAATTGGGTTTGTGATCGATAGACTTAATGCGCACAATGCCCGCCCAGGTTACTGTCTTGGCGGGATGGAATAGTTGTTGGGTGGTTAGGACACCCTATCTTTAGAGCTAAAGAAGGGCGTACACTTTTTGTACATCGTATACCTACTTTTTTGAAACATTTTTGAATTTCGTTATTGGGGTCCATAGATCATAGTCTATTATATGTTAACTAAGTCAAGATTTGTCTTTAGGGGGTCAAATATAGTTTTTGATTGAAATTAAAAAAAAAATCCTAAGAGCTAGGCAATAAATAAAATATTCAAATTTTTATTATAATCAAAATAAGCAACAAGCCAACAAGTAAAAGTAAAATTTCATCAACTATGCTAATTGAACCTGACGTTTCTTCAACGAGTAAAAGTCACCAATTAACACATCAATACTAAAACCTTATGCAATTTCTTTCTCAATGTAAACAACAAGATAAATCTAGGTACTTTAAGAGAAATCAGCTTCTTCATATCGAGCTCTATGTGTATCACTTTCTTCAGGTTGAACTCTAGATGTACTATTTTCTTTAGGTTCCACTTCAACTCTAGGTACTTTAAGAGAACGTTGAGCAGTTTCTACTTCTTCAGCTTGTGAAGTATCAATTTCTTTTCTCTTAAAAAAGAAATCAACATTTTTCTGCCTATCCATATATACAACCTAAATTGGCAACATAAAAGTGACTAATATGACACATAAATTATTGACAAAGGCACAAAGTAATTTTAATATCTAACCAAATTAACAGAGATAAAAATTCACAACATACTAATTCTTTCTTTCTTATCACATATAAACACAGAACACTAATATTTTAATTAGATAACCATAATTAAATATAATAAAGTTGAGAATTCTAACCGTGAAGAGGAATTTGCAATTTTAACATTTTTCTATATGGGGCAAAATAGTAGGAGAGAAAGAGAGAGAAATAATGAGAGATTTGATGAAAATATGGGGAGATAAGGTGAGAAAATTTGTGAAGGTAAAAGTGTAAATTATGAGAGGAAGGAAGATATAGAAATTAGAGAAAGTCTGGGAGGCAGCTGTAGAAAGAGAGAAAACCTATGAGAGGAAAAAGAGAGCATGAAAGAGAAGAAAAAAAGAGAGGAATATAAACGAAGAAAAATAAGGGGAGAAAAAAAATTTACAAAGACACTATTGTTAGTTAGTATTTTTATAAAAAAAATGGAGGACCCACAACACTATTCTTTCTCACTCTCAATGCTTCTTACTTCCTCTCACTTTTTTTTCTTCTAATTTTATTTGGGGAGAAGGAGCATTACAAAGACTATTTTATTTTTATTTTTTGAAATTTACCTATATATTAGTAAAAAAATTTAAAAAAATTTGGGGTAGCTTCGTCTCTGTCTGTTGACAACCTCTACCACTTGATTTTGTTGGTAAACTGCAAATTGCAGGGTAGTGACTAAGGGAGTAATGGATAGATTTTTTGTGATTTCAGTTGCTTTTTCATTTTTATCTTTTAGCTTCACAACATTAGCTGAAGGCACCTCAATTCCTTCCATAAACATCATGCTTTAGATTGATGTTTACAAATAAGGAGTCAGCTATCCTCCAAGAATGCCCGTCAAAGCTATTTTTTTTAAGGCAACGTAGGAAACACATGTAAAACCCTTCGAGCATTTGGGAAGCGCATTGCGACTTGTATATATGGAAGCGCATGTAAAACCCTTAGCATGTGAAAGAGCTCCTCTTCCCAAATAATTTAATGATGCAGGGGGATCCGAGTCAAATCAGCGCAAAAATGGCAACAAATCGTGATTTAGCCTGATTGGGGCAGTTTTCGTGTACGTCTCGGTATTTTGGTCATAACTTTGGCTACAAGTGTCCGATTCGCGCCCGTGACCCCAATTCGGAAAGCTATTTTCGGCGCGCACATCATAGCCACCCAGATACGCTCGGTGCACATCGTTTCGAGTCCTAAATCCGTTGATTTCCATTTCAAATCTCTATTTTTAGTTAATTTTTGCTATTTATGGTAATTTCCTTTTTGTCGATTAGGAAATAATTCTGAACTCGATTTGAGCCAGATTTTTGGCAATCACTTTAATTCTTTCCGTATTTCGTTTTGGTAAGATTTTTAGGGTTTTGCTATTTTTGGCAAAATTCTATTAAGATCGATTTTTCAGCTATTTTAACCCGGCTTGTGGGTTGTTTTGAGGCATTTCTGATTATTACGAATTTTATTGAATCCAGAGTGTTTATGAATTCTTTGGGTCGAAATTCTCTCTTTCCCTTCTCGCAAATTGTCTTTTCTTTAGCCTACAGAATAATCGTTATTCTGTCCGGTGTCATTTAAGGTTTTGGCTGCCAAAATTTTAGGATGTTTAAAATTTTGGTGTATGGGAATTGGTAAAAAAATGAAAAATAGATTATTTGAGTGAATTTATGTTTATTTTGATAAAAAGAGATGATATGAAAGAAGATATATATTATTTTATAGTTGTTTTATTAGGCCAAATAGTTGGCATGTCAGCCAAACACAGTCACTGGGCCCTAGGGGAGTTGTGGAGTTTTAAACTTAGGCCTTCAAGTTGATAAGTGGTGTTTTCTACAAACCCTATTGTTCATGAGTCAAAAACTGAATACTGACTTAAGGATCCAAATATTGGAGTCGTCTAGTTGTTCTAGAAAGAGAGGCTAGAATTCCTCCTCCCCTCCCCCGATTGTCCCTTTTCCTCGACCCCCACTATTGGCAGTGGGAGGAGCTCTGCCTCCTCTTGTTCTATTGAATATCTTGTTTCTCTCCAAGGCGCCATTAACTTGGTGACTCTTACTCAGAATCGAGCTCATCTTGCTCGACGTGCTTGTCGGAGGGCTGATTTGCGTGATTCTCCTCCTCCTGCCACTGATTAGCTTGATCCTTCTATTCCATCTTGCTTTGCTCCTCCTATTCCTCCTGTCCAGGTGGAGCAACTTAAACTGCTTCATAGTAATTTTGATAAGTTGCGACCTCTACTCAAGGAGGTTGCCAAACTTCATCGTTCCATAGACCGGGAGACATTGCCTTCTGGATATGAGGAGTCTGTTTCCTCTTATGCCAAGTCAGATTATTCTTCCGCTGCTTCTACTGATGCTACTAATAATCATCCTCCACATCTAGATGATGATGGACCCTCTACTGTTGCCAATTGATTCTTTGTCAATCCGTGGCAAAAATGGGATTATTTTGTGGGATAACGTATGTAGTTGAAATTCTGACCTTTTCTTGATATTATGAAGATTATGTATATTCTGATCTTTGGACATTTACTTCATTGTGATTTTGATACTTCGTGTTATGCTATCAGATGATTTCATGTTATTTTGATCATTAAGTATTTTAATATGTTTCTCATACTTTTCACTTGGTTGTTTGAGGATTATTGTTTCAGGAAACATGTTTACTTTCAATACTCTTGAACACTTGAGTCTTGATTGAGTACTCAAAAATTGTAAACAGGTTCTTGTCTTGGTGATTGACAAGGGTCTTTATCACTTTTGTCGTCCTAGATTGATGTATAGGTTATGTCACGGAATTGTCAAATGGGGAGTTTGCTAATGTTATTGATAGATTCCGCTTCAAATTTGAATTATTTAGATAAAAGTTTGTTTAAGTGATCAAGAAATCTCCTAAGAAGATTAGGATTGAAAAATGTTTGAATCATGAAAATAAGGATGAAAGACGTTCAAAATTTGAAGGAGAAGTTCAAATTCACGAAGTGTAATCCGTTTCTAAAATCTCTCAAGATTATCTCCGGAATATGACTTTGCCTGACCTTCACCTAATCTTAGCTTGAGTGAAATAGGTGCATTTTTATACAGAGACTTTTCTGCCGTTGGCAGAAAAGACCATAACTACTCCTTCTAGTGATTGTGCCTTGTTATAATCATTCGTAAACCAAAGCTCAAGGAATTATGATCAGGGATATGCTGTTCATATATACCAACAAAGCATCATGAATTCCACTACCATACAATCATATTTAATCAGTTCGACATCCCCGGGAAATTAACGGAATTCAGAAAAACTAGAATCCGAAGTGTCTGAAATTAAAGATGAAACAAGAACTTAATCACACCAAAACTCATGCGGGAAGTAAATTGAACTCCTTAAACGCCAGCAGGCTTGTAGGCAATGAAACTGATGCACTGCACTTGGCGCTTGTTGTCAAATCCGATAATACGGATGAATGCGCTGGGATAAGCCTTCTTGCACTCCTCAAGCTCCTTCAAGACCTGGGACGAGTCGGTGCACCCGAACATGGGGAGCTTCCACATGGTCCAGTAGCGACCATCGTAGTAACCAGGGGATCTGTTGTTCTCACGGTAAACGAAACCGTGCTACATAGACATGCACAAGAGGAGAACAGTCAGATCATCTATGAGAGTTTTTCCTTACATATATGATGTAGATGAATTTCCCGTCGTATCTTTTGGTTCTGTACAAACTAAAAACAATGGGTGTCAGTTGAGTTTCACAGATTCATGCCTACTGCTACTGGTCCTATGATTTCAGGTCACTCCCATAGGATTTAGCACTTAAGAGGTCTTAAGCCTAATACTTACAGACTGATATTTTCCTGGCTATAGACGAGCCACTAGCTGGAATTTTTCAATGGAACTTTGGTGGGAGTCTACTTCGACTATGGTTTGGCCCCAAAGTTACCATCCCTCGATTCTCCCCATTAACATTCCATTGTACTTGACCGTCGCTTAAGCAATTTGAGACCATAATTTTTGTCGGTGAATATTATGTAATAATTTGGGAATAATGTATATGCATTGTCGTCATCCAATCTTTCCATAGGAAAACCATGTATTTGCACCCAATAATGAGCCTTTGAGAGATCAACTTCGCTAATCGGCTTCCCACTTTTCCATTCATTCAAAATCACGAGGAACCCTTTATGACATGTACGCTATAATAAAGCAATTCGAATCTGCTAGAATTCTTTAAATATTCATGCAAGATCTCTCTCCTTTTTAATTTTCTGTCTGGTAGGCGTTAGCTGCTAATTAAACAATTAAACAAACGAATTTTTCTAGCAGGAATGTGAGGTAAGGAGTTCTACATACCTCCAACTCGAATTCCAAGCAAGGAACCCATCCTTTGCGAAGAAGGTAATCGACTTCCTTGGCCAAAGATGCGGGAGAGAGAGGGGGCAGGTAAGAGAGAGTCTCAAACTTCTTCAATCCAAGTGGAGGCCAAACCTGCACACAAAATTCAATCGTTAATTGGTAACAAATTTCAGAGAGTCATCAGCTAAACTGCCCACATATGAGGGATAAGATTTTCCTCTCCGTGGTGCCTAGCGCAAGACTTAGCACTTTGTTCTTGTTTTCTTTGGGAGTAATGGATGTATTCAGGTACCTGCATGCACTGAACTCTCCCGCCGTTGCTAGCTATAGAGGTGATGTCATTGTTGAGCTTGCGGGTCACTGGGAAGGAAGAGGTTGACTTCAGGCCGGTGAATGGTGCAACCATGCTGGCTTTAGCAGGGGAGGCACGGTTAACGGAGGTAACAGCCGCAGAGGAGACCATGGAGGATGCCATTTTCCTCTAAAGCCTTTGTTCTCTATACAAGATCGAGCTCGTGGACACTTTGAGAGGCGTTTGCTCTGCTGCTTGTTCCTAGTCGTATAGTTATAAGCCCCCTTCACCCCCTAATGTCTATGTGACATTTTATGCAATCTTGTGGTGTTAATTTGGCCATCTTTTAGCCCTTGGATCATGTTGGGGGTGACATTTCCTTTTTGGCCACACAATGACGAAAATTTGGATAACGAGCCTTATTGCCAGAGATCTTCATAGATTTTTGCCACGTGGTGAGCGCCCATTATTCTTATCTCTACCGAGATAAGAGGACTTGAATTTGTGGTGGCTGTTCTGTTTCACTCGTCCTTTTTGGCCCCTTGCATTTGCTTTGTCTTGGGGTAACCCTCACAGGAACTTCACAAGTTGCTCCGAGTATCAAACATGACTGAAGGCGAATCCCACGAGCCGGTAAAAAAAGGAGGGTAAAAGAAAGGAGGGGGGCATCCGTTGGGAGAATCGTTGCAGATGAATACACAAGAGAATTGATGGCCACAACAGCTTGGCAGTCCTAAATTCAGCTGCCGAAAGGCATCTAGGAAATGAAAAGATGGATTAATGCACTTTGATGCCTGTCAAATCTATTAACCCTGATAAATGCATTGTGGGTACCCCTTTTCCAATAGCACGATCGTAGTTGCCAGAAATATGGATGTCAAATTATGTGTGATTTTCTAATTAGTCCTTCTAGCCTATTCTTCTCTAGAAATTGTCTTTAGCAGAGGCATGTTTAAGAGACTCTTCATCCATTGCTAGGGAGGGAAAGTAGTGTCATGGTTAAGCTTGCGGGTGATTGAAAATGTTGAGGCTCACTTCAGACATGCCGAGCAACTAGGCTCGCTTGAGATGGGTGGCATGGTTAATGGAGGCAATGGCTTTTGAGGGCCTTGACCCTCCGAACTCACTATAGGAAGCTCTATTTCTTTTTCATATATGGATCTCTCTTAATCAAACTGTACAAGCAGTGGCAAACATACTTTGTTGATCACACAAATAGGGACCACGAACGTATGAATCCTTTGTTCTTTGATTTATCACTTACATGTGATAGCACAGACAACCAATTTGTGGTTGGCTTTTGTTCTGCTCTGTGAATTTCCTTATTGCCTATTGGGGTCCATAGGTCATAGAGATTATATGTTGACAACTTCCACCGCTTCATTTTGTTGGTTAAAGAGCATATTGCGCGCAGTGGTAGTGACTAAGGGATAGGGTTTTTGTGATTTCTTTTTTTTTCTAATTCACGTTTCACAAGAAAACGAGGAGTACAGGTCACAACAGAACATCCACAAGCATAACACAAAAGGTCACAACAAATCACAGTTTGTAATTCTAGAAGGAATCCTATCTAATGGGATGAGCCCAAAATGGATGAATTTGCCGCTCATTTTGCCAACAAATGCGCCATCCTATTAGCCTCTCGAGGAATCCATGAGATGGCGCCAGTTCTGATTGTTGTGTAAACAATCTCGTATAGCTTCCACTTGCTCCTCAATGGTCCATAAAGGGGAAGCTGAATCAGAATTAATAGCATTACAAAGCAAAAGCGAATCAGATTCAAAATAAAAATGAGACCATCCCTGTTGTGAGGCATGTTTCATAGCAGTCAAGACTGCAATTGCTTCACCAAGCAATGAGTCCACAACTGGTATATGTTCCATGTAAACAAAACAGAGGGAACGAGAACTGTCGCGACAAGACAGCGTTGTGAAAGACTCTTTTGTTATAACAGCTACATCAGTATTTACCTTAAGCCAACCAGAATCCGGAGGTCTCCACCTCTGAGGGTTCAAAGCCTCCACCTTGTTCCATGCTACCATATGGTCATGAACTCTAGCCTTAGCCGAGGATATCAAATATGGTAAATCCACACTTATTGAATTGTGGATAACTGCATTCCGGGCCTGCCATAGAATGTCAATAATGACTGCAACATCTATAACTACCATTCTATTGCTCATTTTGTGTATGAGAGCTTTGGCCATTATCCATCAGCAAATACTCCACCAAGTCTTTCATATTCTGCAGAGGAATACAATTAATGTCAAAAGGCCATAAAGATTGTCTCCATAGAGTTTTGGCAATCACACATTGGGTGAAAAGATGAATAGGGTTATCAACTCCCGTTGTACACAACGGACATGGAGCCCAAGCAATTGCAGAAGAATCATTATTATCAACACACATTCCCCACATTGGGAGGGAATTGGTGGCTACCTTCCACATTAATAATTTGAGGCGGACTTGCATTTTGAACTTCCATAATTTCCTCCATAGACTTTGTCTTTCCTGCATATTGGGAGGGCAGCGTTGTTGTTGAGATAGTCTCATCATAGATTTTATAGAAAAGCACCCAAGAGGTTCCAAAGTCCAAATTAATTTATCTATGCCATCTGGACAAGGGGCAGGTTGTAGAAAAATCATCTGGGCAGAAAATTCATCAAAATAGCGTCTAATAAGCCCATGATCCCATATACCCAGGTCTGAATTCACCAAATCAGCTACCATTTGCAGCTCTGGATTATCCTCCCGCCATGTAGGACGTTTATCAGGATGGTGTGGCAGCCATGGGTCATTTCGAATACTTACAGATTGACCATTTTTGGGTAAAATACAAAGGTCTTGAAGAATGATGTCCTTCACACATAAAATGCCCTTCCAGACCCAAGAACTACTAGGTGCTGGTCTAACCTCCAAATAGTTTGTCTGTCGGACGTACTTTGAGTGCAGCAACTTAACCCACACTCTAGTGGGCAGTGTAATGAGACTCCATGCTAGATTAGCTATTAAAGCTCGATTAACCTCAAAAGATTTCCTAATGCCCAAACCCCCTTGCTCTTTCGGAAGACATATAAGATTCCAAGCTCTGGAGTAAAATTGTGAGTCTTATTAGTGGGAGAACCCCACCAAAAATTCTTGAGGATTTTGTCAAGAGCATCACACCATCCTGTAGGCAATAGAAAAATAGACATACAATATTGGGGAAGGGTTGAAGCAACGACCTTAATCAATGTTGTACGACTAGCTTGAGAAAGAGTTTTTGCTTTCCACGCCGCCACTTTTTTCATCACCTTCTCTTTAACTTCTGCAAATGTAGCTTTCTTCGACTTTCCTATAAACAAAGACAGTCCTAAATATTTACTGGTGGAGGACATCGTTTTAAGTTTCAAAATATTTTTAATAGAGGCCAGAATTTCAGAATGTGTATTAGGGCTGCAATAAATAGAGGACTTGGAGAAATTAACAATCTGCCCAAACCAAGCCGGTCATAGGCTTTCTCCATGTCAAGTTTAATAATTGTCCATCCTTTGCGCCCTTTTTTATGTTTTATTGAATGAAGAATCTCTTTAGTAATAATCGAGTTTTCATGGATTAAACGGCTAGGTACAAAGGCAGCTTGGGGTTCAGAAATCAATTTATGCATTACCCTTTTTAGTCGGCAAATGAGAATTTTTGAGATAATTTTATAAACAACATTGCATAGACTAAGGGGTCTAAACTGCCCAACCATAGTAAGATTAGAAACTTTTGGAACAAGGGTGATAAATGTGTGATTAAGTTGAGTAGCAAAAACACCCGAAGTAAAAAATGACTGGACTAAGTTGATTACCTCATACCGCACCGTTGTCCAGTAGTGTTGATAAAAATGAGTTGTCATTCCATCGGGCCCCAGGGCTTTGCTAGCCCCAATACTCTTGACAGTAATATGTATCTCCTCTGTTGAAGGAATGCTGTACAACATCAGATTATCCTCTGCAGAAATTACAGGTTGTATAAGGTCCTCCAAGCTCCAAGCAGTTTCCGGACTCGATGACTTATAGATGTCTTTGAAATGCTGCACAAAGAGATCACCAATATCCTTCCTTCGCTGCAACCAATGACCTCCCGAAGTTTGAATGGATTCAATACTATTTCGTCTCCGACGGATTATGCTGGATACATGAAAATGCTTGGTATTAAGATCGGTAGTTGTTAGCCACGTTATCCGAGATTTTTGTTTCCACATCAATTCCTCATGCCTCATCTCCTCTTGCAGTTGAGAACAAACCGCCAATTCCGCTTCATATTGTATATCCGAAGGAGGCAGATGTTGTATCTCATCCAACTGAGATCTGAGCTGCTGAATTTTAGTACGGATGTGTCCAAAACATTCTTTGTTCCATTTTCTAAGAGCAATTTTAGTAGCCCGAATTTTTCTAATCAAACAGTGGCCTGGGGAGCCCGTTTGGGGTAAATTCCAAGCTTCATTGATAACATACCAGCTTGTATTATCACGGGACCAAAAATTCTCAAATTGAAAAGGTTTAAGACAACCCTTGAAACTACCAGCAGTGTGTAAGAGGACTGGTGCATGATTAGATGCCACCCTTGGAAGATGTTGTAAGATGGCTCGAGGAAACAACAAGGCCCATTCCTCGTTGTCAATACCTTTGTCAATCCTTTCACGTATTTGTTGATAACCCTTCCGCCCATTACACCATGTGAATGGGTTCCCTGTATAGCCCATATCAGCCAGCCCATGAGTCAGCTTCAATTGATAAAACCATCTCTAGAAGAACTAGCAAATGGTTTGCCCCCACTTTCTCTTCACTACTTGACAGTGCATTAAAATCTCCCAATATCAGCCATGGTCCAGAGATAGAATTACCAACCTCCATCAAAGAATTCCAAAACATTTCCTTACATTGTCAATTAGAAGGACAATGTACAAAAGTAATGATCCATGGCGTATGAACTGGGTTAGATCGAATAACAAGGCTAATATAGTGCCGACGAACATGAAGTACATCAAAAACAATACCTGGCCTCCAAGCAAAAATTAATCCACCGCTTAATTCGACCGTCGGAGACTCCAAAAAATTCTGCTATCCCAATCTACTAAGGATACCTCTAGCATTGTGAACCTTTGTTTCAGCAAGACACACACATATCGGATTAACCTGTTGTGTCAGTGCCCGTAATTCTCGAATGGTCAGGATCCGGGCAATTCCCCGACAATTCCAGAATAATATATTCATGGATGAAGAGGGGGCATGGTAAGGCCCGCCTCCTCAGCCTTATGACTTCCCAAAATTTCCCTAGAAACAACATGCCTCTTACGCATTTTGAAATTGTGGTGAGTACCAAAATGTGCAAAATCTCCTTTCTTGGTAATGTGTCGCCACCTTGCAATCGGAATTTCTTCTTCATAGTCTTTTTCATCATCACTAGTCTGCGAAGGTCCAAGTCGAATGCCATATGGCTCCAAATGTTGGCGTTTCTGGCTAGAAAAGGGAGAGGCGTTGACATTTTCGAATGCAAGTTTACGTTTCGCTCCCATGGTCCCCGGGTAAGAAATCATCCAGTTTGTCTCCATCGGGTCTTGTTGGGCTCCCTCAGGATGCCTTGATTTATTCTCCGAATCAATCCAAATAGTTTCCTCATCGGTGTCCAAAACCTCCTAAATGATTACTCCCTTTGATGGTCTACTTATAGCCTGTTGGGCTTCCTCCGTCGAGCAAAAAATAGGCCCAAAATTGGGAGCCAATGTTAACTGACGAGAGGATACTGTGTAGGCCCCACCAGAGGAGCCTTCACTTGGGGTTTGACAGTGACGTCCCAGAGAGAAAGCTTGTTCTACATCCCGTAGGAGCTCCACGGATAGGGCCCAGGTAGATTGAGAGTCTTCCAGAACCTGTGTTTTCTGACTCCCCGCCGAATTTATGCTACCCGCATTAAATATTTGACATTTTCCCATGCCATGGCAGGAAAATTTGAACTAGTAGAAGCTTCAGGAACCAATGAAAGTGGGGGGAGTTGTCTTCTCTATCAATGGCGGTCTGCTACACTCCACCTCTGCTGTAGCCACATTTTCTATGTGTGAAACTTCTAAGGAAGCTTGAGAGATTTTAGAGGCTACTCATGAAGGTACCAAGATCGTTAAAAACTCAAAGCTTCAAATGTTGACCACAAAGTTTGAAGAAATTCGAATGAAGGAAGATGAGACGTTTGATGAGTTCTATGCAAAGCTAAATGACTTAGGGTCCGTTTGTGTTCTAAAATTTTACACACTCTAAAATTTTAACACAATTAAATATTAAAATATAATCTCTCTCCCCCGTCAAATCATTACTTTTTACTACAAAAAATATAAAAAATTACCTCTCTCTTCACTTTTTCACTAAACCCAATACCTAAAATTTTACTTCACAAACCCATCGGCTGTCTTTGTTTTGCCACCAATACCTTACCTCGCAAATCCAAGTTTGAAGCTCGGGCTCGCAAGTGCATTTTTCTGGGTTATCCTTTTGGTGTCAAAGGATATAAACTACTAGATATTGAGTCCAAATCTTCATTTGTTTCTCGGGATGTCATCTTCCATGAACATTCATTTCCTTTCAAAACAACTTTGTCTTCACCTAATTCTCCTCATTCAGACTTTTTTGTTCCTAATATTGTTCCTGATTTTTCTCTTCTTGAATCTGTCCAACTCCCTTCTAACTCTTCTCTCGAATCTGTCCAGCTTTCTTCTGATTTTTCTTCTGCCAATATCAGTTCAGACCATCATGAGTTGCTTGATGTTCTTCCTCGCCGATCCACTCGAGTTCGTAATACCCCTTCTTACCTACAGGATTATCATTGCAGAATGACTCACTCTCTTGACAGCACACTGCCTTCTTTTTCTTTGCATTCATCTTCTGGTTCTCCTATTCATTTGTCAAGATATCTTTCTTATGATCACTTATCCTCTACTCACAAGGCTTATACTTTAGCTATCTCTATTCATGCCGAACCTAAGACATATACACAAGCAACACAACATTCTCAATGGCAAGAGGCCATGAAGGCTGAAATGGCAGTACTTGAAAACAATAAAACTTGGGTTGTTACCGAGTTACCTCTTGGAGAACAAGCTATTGGGTGCAAGTGGGTGTATCGTGTGAATACAAAGCTGATGGGTCTATTGAGCGTTATAAAGCTCGCTTAGTTGCTAAAGGTTTTACTCAAGTTGAAGGGGTTGATTATGGAGATACTTTTTCACTCGTAGCTAAGATGTCCACTGTTCGTTGCTTCTTAGCATTGGCTGCTAGTCAGAACTGGATTTTAGAGCAACTTGATGTCAACAATGCATTTTTGCATGGTGACTTGAATGAGGAAGTGTATATGGTCCTACCACCCGGGTTTGCCAAAGAGGGGGAGACCAAAGTTTGCAAACTTCTCAAGTCATTGTATGGTTTGAAGCAAGCTAGTCGGCAGTGGTTTCATAAACTGTCAGAAGCTTTGCTTTCTCTTGGTTATCAGCAATCTAAGGATGATTATAGTCTTTTTACTAAAGTTTCTGGTGGTTCTTTTACTGCACTTCTAGTATATGTTGATGATATTCTCATTGCCTCTAATGACATGTCTTATGTCACTCAAGTCAAATCTTACTTGGATACTCAATTCAAGATCAAAGATTTAGGCAAGTTGAAGTATTTTTTGGGCCTTGAAATTGCAAGAAGTGCTGCTGGAATTTTTCTTAATCAACGTAAGTATGCCTTAGAAGTGTTGGAGGACAGTGGCTACTTAGGTTGTAAACCAGCAGATTTTCCAATGGACTCCAAGTTAAAACTTTCCAAAGATGATGCTGATTTGTTAGATGATTCATCTTCTTATCGACGCCTTGTTGGCCGATTGTTATATCTCACTATAACTAAACCTGATCTCTCCTATTCAGTTCACACTTTAGCACAGTTTATGGCTAAACCAGGAAGATCTCACTTGGCTGCTGCTTATCGTGTTCTTTGATATATCAAGTCCACACCTGCTCATGGTTTATTGTTTTCTTCTGCATCTTCTACTCAGTTGAAGGGTTTTTGTGATGCTGATTGGCCCTCTTGTCTTGATAGTCCTCTGCCAAAATCAATAGGCTCAACGTAGTGAGGGCATTGTTCACTTCAAATACCTGCACAAATTTCATTCCTACAGCTTGATTGCTTATTTCAAATACGCTAAGCACCTCCAAACAATGGTAGTTCAAGGATAAAACCATCACAAATGCAAAAAATAAGAGCAATCTTTTTCGGTTCATTTCATACAATCAACCATAAAAAATGCAGATTGAAAGCAAAATTGTACTATATATACTTTGGTTGATCATTGTACAAGTGCAAGTTTACTACTACCCAAAAATAAAACCAGCAGCACTTTAAGGGGACCCAGAAAGCCACGTACTCGTAAAACTCCTAACTTGGTGGTTTGAAAGTGTAAGGATGTGGAAGAGTCAATGGACCTAGTCTTGAGCCCTTGTCATCCAAAAGCCTATGCACCCTCCTGCTCCTACAGTATTGCCTATCAAAATGCTTGACCTACCAATTAGCCTTGGATTAGTGGCATTAATCTCTTATTAATAAAAATAAGCTCCCTTAGTCTGTTGGTAACAAGCAGAAAGCAAAATAGTGCCCTTTTTCTTATTCTAAGTTCATATTGTATTATGGTGAATCTCAATCCTACAAGCGTAGCACAGGAATTCAAGAAAGAGAATTTCTTTTACCCAAGAAGGACGACAGTGTTTGACAAACTCGGCCCTCATTCCTTTGCACTCCGATGGGTATAGTAGACCTATCGAAGCGATCTCAATGGGTTTCTTGTCGGATTCCTTTTCCAAACACGCATAGAAAGCATCGCGAGCCTGAGTTTCATGTACAACAAACAAAAAAAGGAATGAATGATTATGGAACAAAAGCATAGCATAAGGAAAATGAAGACGAGGGAGAAAAAATAGACCTTTTAGCAAGCTTTTCTCCCTTCGGAGAGCACGTCGGCGTGGACTATGTCTGGGTTCCGTGAGGCGTAGGCTTCCGCACCCATGGTTTTGTGACAAGCAACTATTTTTCAGTCTATTTTCTGGTGAATTAGAAAGAACTGTAGAAATGGCTTATTCGAGCAAGGTCTGGGAAATGGATTGGAGCAGGACAGAGCAAGAAATAGTTGATAGTAATAATATATAATATTTATAATTTAAAAATATAAACTAACATAACAACTATGATCAAATATTAGTTATGTACTTTAATTGTATAAGCTAATTAATCTCACAATATCTTTTTGTTTGAAATTAAATAATATATCATAATTAAATATTATTATACTACTAATTATTACAAATATATATGCTCATTATAAGCATATGATAATAGATGTCTAAACTACTTAGATTTAGTCAATAAAAATACAATTACCATAACAATCATAAATATAACTTTCATAACATTATTTCTAATTCCATATAACAACTTCAATTTTCATAACACTCTCTAAATCCATATTTTATTATGTAGGTCTCCTAAAATATTTTTTAAACACATGAAAAAATAAATTTATGTATTAAAAGGAATAAAATAGTCTATAAAATAATTATTAACATTAAATAAAATATAATTTTTTTTTCCAAATATACCTATAGCGGCGTTTTTAACAAAAAAGCCGGTAAAGGTATACCTTTAGCAGCGATTTTTTCAAAAACAAAAACGCCGGTATAGGTATACCTTTAGCAGCGATTTTTTCAAAAACCGCTGCTAAAGGTACACTCTATAGCGGCGGTCATGCTGCGGTCAGCATGACCGCCGCTGTAGATACCTAATTTTTAGCGGCGTTTTCAAAAAATGCGGCTAAAGGGGGGTCTATAGCGGCGGTTAATAGCTTTAGCGGCGTTTTTAGCGGCCGCAGCTATAGACCTATTTTTTTGTAGTGCCAAATCGAGCTCTGACGGTCACATCTAGCTCACATACTCTGCCCCCACGGTTGTCTCACATGCACGACCATTTTCCCTTTGTGCCGACCTCTCTCAGCCACCTGCTGCTTTTATTGTCTTCCTTCGCTATCGGTTTTCCTCTTCTGTTGGTTGCGGTTCTTTGTGGGTTATCTACTATTTACATGTATTTGTATAACCTTTTGCCCTTCTCCCCTCTGCTTGCCCCGTCTACAAAGGATCTAACTCGCTCTTTATAAGAGTATGTAACTAATGTTTTTGAACCTGTTTGAATATTAATGCATGAGTTGTACTTAGAGCTAGGAGGTCTTGGCAAGCCCCTGAACCAAGCCCAATATCACCAACTTGCATTTTTTTCAAATTTCAGAAAACAAGCAAGTACAACACGGGAGTAATTAAGTAGTATTATTCGCCTTGCAAGTTAACGTTTGTTTTGCATGTGATATTTAATATTTTTATTTCTTTCATAATGAGGTGAAATCTCATGCCGTAGACCGTCCGGAGTGATTCCCACTACTAGAGTCAAAGGTTCAATCATGTGTAGGGGCCACTCACCATAATTATACATTAGATAGTTAGTATCAATATTTGTTATTGTGAGTAGTCGAATCATGATCTGCTCCCTAATAAAGATTATATCTAACCAACTCGTCCACACGCACAATATTTAATATCCATCGTCTGTTTTTTTCAAAATTGAAAAAATTGATGAAGATTATCCAGCTTAATACAACGTAATCCAATTTTGAGAGGTTTATCGGGGAGATGGGCATTAAGATTTGGTGATTAGAAGTTCATGTGGTTAGACTACAAGTCACTCAATTATGCACCATTATCAGCTTTTTACACCGAGTGAAGCAGGAGAGATCAATGGATGAATATCTTAAACGACAATGTTAATGGACCACTTTGACTGCTTTTTTTTAGTGGGTTTGGGTGGGAATAGGAGGGTGCATGGTTGTGATTACGGAAATAAGTTCATAATTCTCTCATCGTCATGCGTGGCGTTCAACACATGCAAGTACATGCACATGTTCCATTTCAAAATCTCATACGTGCTATTAATACTTTGGAGCTTAAGGTAATTGGGACTTGAGGCAAATTAAACTCCAAAATGAGGTTTTTTATAATAATTTAAAAAATAAAATTTAGTTAAAACATATCCTTCTAATTTTTTGAACCGTAAAATTACTTATCTAAGTGTTATATTCTAGATTGATTAATAATATTATTAATTCATTTAATCTTTCTTGCGTCATAATCGTTCTTAAGTAAGTTTTTTTTTTAAGAAAAGTCACATATAGTGGGTACGGTTTATTTTTTGTCTAATTCTCCGTGCAATTTAATAAAAAACATATATTTAAAGTGCAATATTGTAACAAAATTATTAATTAACAACTCACAAAATATTAACATATAATGTGTATTAGTTTATAATTATCAGGTTATCATTATTAGAAAACCACATTAATAGAAAAAGGGCAATAATTGGAATTAAGTGACCGGGTTATCCTTCGTGTACGGATTAAACAACACTATAGCTTCTTAGTATGGACAACAAATAACGAAATTATCATTATTTTTATAATTAGTGATTTGTTTCTTTTTTCCTTGTTTGTTCTTTTTTAATTTCATCATTTTTTTATTTCTAAAAAGTTCTTGCAACGTAACACAAAAGTTCTTGTGATTCTGCAGATGCACAACAAAGTTCTCTTATTCCTTCTCTTGCATCTAGGTAGATAGGTTCCTTTTTATTTTTCCTGACATCGAGCAAAGAAAGTCGGCTGACCAAATCACTATGAATGAAAATACGTACATATCTGCGTAAAACCGATTAAAAAAAAAAGACGGCTAGACAAGACAGTATAGTTGACAATCTCTCAAGAGGGCTTATCCCCCAACTTGAGAGCAGGCTTCTTCTGGGAAGGTACTGAAAAAATGCGTTTCCACTGATTGCTGGCTCACAGTGAAGGAAATCAAAGCCACGCCTAATTATCTTTGGACATTAACGATTCCTTCCCTCGAATTTTCTGAAGTACTGCACGTTTCTTTCAACGACTATTAGCAGTCAAAACCATGGCATGGCAAACTTAATGCGTGTTTCTTTAATGTAAGGAAAATATTTTCAACGGAATATATAGTTCTCCAGAAGACTCTCAATCTGAAGCAAGTTACAACTCTCTAGGCTTTTTCCTATCTGCTCAGCATTCACTAAGAGTTTGATCTAATCTCTTTCGTCACACACAGCAACAGGATTCTCTTCTATCTCTATCTAGGTCCTTTCTTGTCGGGCTCGAGAGCTATTATTTGCTCCATTATTAATAAATAAATATTTGGGGAAATTAAAGAGCCATTATATTGTGCCTAAGAGATCATGAATGCCCAATTGTTTATTAGGATCCTTAAAACTATCTGGTTTGCTGGTAGACCGCAAGATTCGGTCACATATTTGAGGGGTAGCAAAATATATAAAAGCCTGATGCCCTGAAGAGTGCTGCCTGGACAGCCACGTACGAGTGAGGATCCGAGAACTTTGTATTTAGCCAACTTTAGCCGCTTCGTGTGAGAGACTTCCGCTCAATTTCCGCTGCCCCTCTGCGCTCTTGCTCCTGGTATCAGGAAGAGTGCTGGGGCATAATGGAGGGTGGTGATATTATGGAAGGAGAAAGGTCACGAGAAGAAAATCACGAAGAGGGAGAGGCAGAACATCAGCATGAGATTGACAAAGTGCTCAGAAGTCGGAAACTTTCTATGAAAAGCGCCGATTCTTTCGAGTCGGAGGCCGGAAGATTCACCTCAAACCAAGGCCCTGGACCTCATCGAGTATTTTCTGTTCTCTGTCTCGCTGAATTGTTGTTATCTTCTGGTTTTTTTCTGTATGCAGTATTGTTGAAGGTGTTTTGACTACTCCAGGCTGTAGATTGGGAATCCGTCTTGAAGCTAGCATTTCAGAGCATTGGGATTGTATATGGTGATTTGGGCACGTCTCCTTTGTATGTGTTACCGGGCGTTTTCCCTGATGGTATTAAGCACAATGATGATATACTTGGAGTGCTGTCTCTTATCTTTTATTCGCTCATGTTGATAACCTTGGTCAAGTACGTTTTCATCGTTCTGGGAGCGAACGACAACGGAGATGGTAATCTTTCTCCTGCGTACCTATTACCGTTCATGGACAATCAAATAAACTACGGAATCTGATTCTTTATCACCTGTTCATGTTTGATTGGTTGTTCTACTGCTCTCTAAGGATAAATTCTGATCAAATATTTTCGTATCATCTACATCTTTTTAAATGCATATGATGGCAAATGTTGTAGGAGGAACTTTTGCTCTGTACTCTCTCATATGCCGCTACGCTAAGGTCAGCTTGACGCCCAACCAGCAGGCTGAAGACAGAGAAGTATCCAACTATACACTAGAAGTGCCAAACCGACGGCTCAAGATGGCATCCTTTGTTAAGTCACTACTTGAAAAGAATGAAAAAGTCAAATATTTAATCTTGTTCATAACCATGCTAGGCACTACCATGGTGCTTGGAGATGGAATCCTCACACCCTGCATATCAGGTACGTTACTGGAGGGACATCCTATTTATTTCGTTTTATAATGCACATGGTACTGCAGCTCAGACATTCACAACATGGTGTACTTGGTGCAGTGTTGTCCGCAGTGGGGGGAATTAAGGAGGCTGCTAGTTCTCTTACTAATACGACGATCATGTGGATTTCAGTGGGAATCTTGATCTTTCTGTTCCAAATTCAGAGGTTTGGTACAGACAAAATCGGTTATAGTTTTGCTCCGATACTTACAGTTTGGTTCCTTTTGATTGGAGCAATTGGATTCTACAACTTCGTGAAGTATGATCCGGGTGTTATCAAGGCACTCAATCCGCGGTATATTATTGACTATTTCAAAAGGAATAAGAAGGATGCTTGGATCTCTCTTGGAGGCGTCATCCTATGCCTAACAGGTGCGACATAATTATACTTTCACATTTTTCTCCCTGTTTAAGCCTTGAATCCACGAAGACAAATTGAAATTTAGTCAGAGCCTGCCTCTCTGTTGGGGTAAAAATTAGAGTAATTCTTCTTTTGAATTGCTATATACAACATTGATTGTGTCAAGCGGTTAATTTTCTAGTTTTATATTCTTTCACGTTATTTGGATTTCACAGGTTCTGAAGCCTTCTTTGCCGATCTCGGACACTTCAGTGTTCGCTCAATCCAGTTGAGCTCATGCTGTGTAGTGTTTCCCTCCATTATTCTTGCCTACTTCGGTCAAGCTTCCTATCTCCGAAAGAACATTGAGGATGTTAGCAATGTCTTCTATAGTTCAGTTCCCAGTAAGTTATCGGTCCATAAACACAGCCTTTGTTTCTTTGTTGTTGCTTGCCCATTCTCTGTGTTCATCAAATAATGTTCCTGATCTTTTGCAGAACCCGTATATTGGCCGATGTTTGTAGTGGCTCTAATGTCAGCCGTCATCGCGAGTCAGTCAATGATCTCAGCTTCCTTCTCCATCATCCAACAGTCCTTAGCGCTTGGCTGCTTCCCACGGGTTAAGATAGTGCATACATCATCTAAATACAGAGGCCAAGTTTATATACCCGAGATCAACACTCTTCTCATGGTGGCTTGTGTAGGGGTCACGCTTGGCTTCAAAGATACATTAACAATCAGCAACGCTTATGGTTAGCTACTTCAGAGCCTCACATATTTTAAATCGTCTCTCACTTTAGCCAGAGCATCAAACTTAGGATAAACTAATATGGTGAAAAGAAGATTGTTTTTCACAATTTTATAAGAACAGGGAAGCCAAAGCCATATTTTCTGTTTGGATCTTGATCTTGGGTAAATAGTTCCTGATATTTTTGCTCATATCCTTGTCACAGGAATTGCGGTAGCGTTTGTATTTACAATCACATCTACCTTTCTTGTTCTTGTCATGGTCATGATATGGAAGACAAACATCCTCTGGATCATCCTCTATGTCCATACTATCATGCTCGCAGAATTCCTCTTTTTGAGCTCAGTGCTCTATAAGTTTACTGCTGGAGGCTACCTTCCTCTGTTATTTGCTCTGATTCTTGTGGCCATCATGTACTTGTGGAACTATGGTTACCGCAAGAAGTACATGTACGAACTGGAGAACAAAGTTTCCACCAGAAAACTGATTGACATAGCCTCTGATCCAAACATCCACCGGGTCCCCGGCATTGCTCTATTCTACACTGAGCTTGTCCAAGGGATTTCCCCAATCTTCACACATTATGTCTCCAATGTTCCAGCTCTGCACTCAGTTCTTGTCTTCGTCTCAATCAAGTCTCTGCCCATCAGCACAGTCCCTCTAGAGGATCGGTTCTTGTTCGGACGGATAGAGCCTCACGAGCTAGGCATTTTCCAGTGTGTTGTGAGGTATGGATACAAGGATCCAAGGACTGAGTGGGATTGTTTCAGGGAGGTGTTGGTGACTAAGTTGAAGGAGTTCATACGAAGAGAAATTCTGATGTCTAGGTTGGCTTGTAACGAAGAGGATGAGAATCAAGTGGCGAGGATGATGGAGGAAATGGTGCAAACAGAGGTGGTGAAAGTGGATGATGCACTAAGACTTGGGGATGTTGTTTATCTTGTAGGTGAAAATGAGGTGATGGCTTCCAAAGGGTCTAGCTTGGTGAAGAAATTAGCAATTAACTATGGCTATAACTGGTTGAAAAGATGCGTGAGGCAGACTGATGAAGTTTTCATGATTCCTAAGAAGCGACTTCTCAAGGTGGGGATGACTTGTGAAGTCTAAACATGTTGCCGATCAATTTAAATGTGCTTTTTCTTCTATTTTGGGTCTGTAAATAATCAGAAAACTGGAACCAATAGTATTTGCAATTCTATTTTATACAAACGACACAATATGTGAACTCTATACTATTAAATTCTGCTCATATTTCGAATAGCATCTCTCTTCAAATTATACTATGTAATTCCATCAAACAAATTGTAGAGGATGTTGTGGGTTGGTTCAAACTTGAATCATTCTCCCTCAATATATGTGGTGCATAGAGGAACGGCTATTCTCCTTGCTTTTCTTTTTAATTTCTACAAAAAACCAACATATTTATACCCTTTATAACAATTAAATAATATTATCTAATTGCTTTTGACATCCGATAATATACTAGATATTAGATTCCTCATGGTTTTTTTTTCCCTCTAAAAATTTCTTCATGCATCGTATTTACAAGTATCTTTATTTTTCGGGTTAATGTCCTTTTTAGTCCCTAGGTTTTGGGGCGGGGTTCTTTTTAGTCCCTAGGTTTTATTTTTGTTCAAAAAAATCCCTAGGTTATTTACGTTTGTCTTTTTACTCTTTCCGTCCAATTCCGTCACTCCAGAACCCAGTCAGCTAACGGTGTGACACGTCACACCCAATAGAATATTGACACGTGTACTAACTTTTTTAAAAATAATAAAAATGTCCACATGGACGAAACGTAAAAAAAAAAAAACAAGGGAGAGGTACCCGTGGCAACCACCGAACGGGAAGCCCAGATCTGGGCTCCCGCTCGCCGGTGGCCAGACGGGAGTCCAGATTTGGGCTCCCCGTAGACGGGGGTGGCCGGGGGCACTCACCCCGACAACGGGAAGCCCAGATCTGGGCTCCCGTGTTGCCACCGACGAGCGGGAGCCCAGATCTGGGCTCCCCGTCGACGGGGGTGGCCGGGGGCACTCACCCCGGCGACGGGGAGCCCAAATCTAGGCTCCCCGTTCGGTGGTGGCCACGGGTACCACTCCCTTGTTTTCTTTTTTCTTTTTTACGTTTTGCCCATGTGGACATTTTTATTATTTTTAAAAAAGGTAGTACACGTGACAATATTCTATTGGGTGTGACGTGTCACATCGTTAGCTGACTGGGTTCGGGAGTGACGGAATTGGACGGAGGGAGTAAAAAGAAAAACTTAAATAACCTAGGGACTTTTTTGAACAAAAATAAAACCTAGGGATTAAAAAGAACCCCGACCCAAAACCTAGGGACTAAAAAGGACATTAACCCTTATTTTTATGTATTCTGTGATTTAGTCTTGAATTGTACAGCTGTACGTTAGAGAATATATAATTTAAATAATACCCTTCATAATTTTTTCTTTATCCTAAATTCATAACAACAAATATGCACAAGTTTTATAATTTGGACATTCCGTTGCTTTGATCAACCCCCAACCCGTAGTTGTAACTTTTTTGTCTTGTAATATTAAGGGTTAAATACACTTTACTCCCTTATCTTTTAGGTCATTTACACTTTAAATCTCAATGTATTATTTTTGATACATTGGATCCCTTAACTTACAAATTTTTTTAAATTTAGACACTGTACCCAAATTGTCCGTCAATTTAGACGGATTCCGTCAAAACGTGGAGTGTAATGTGTAAAAATCTCCAAAGATAAAAGAGCAATTTGTAAATACCCTCAAAGATAAGGGAGACAACATGTAAAAAAATTGACGGAATAACTCAGGTAATTTGGGTACGGAGTCCAAATTGAAAAAATATGTAATTTTGTGGGTCTAATTTATTAAAAATAATAAATCGAAGTATAAAATGTAAGACAAAATGTATTTAACTCTAATATTAATCTAGTTAGTAGTATTTATTTTTTATTTTTTTAAAAAAAAAAACAAAAGAGAAAACCCAATGAGTGACTAGAGACTAGACAGGGTGGAACCTCAAACCACACGTCCCAAGAAGGCAGCGCCGCCGGCGTCATCAACAAAATATATATATATATTTTGAGAAAATTATAACATTTTTTAAATCTTTTTCTACTTCTACTTATAATATTTTATTCCCCATTTTGGTGCTTGTGATAATTGATTTTCTTTTGTTCTCCTTAGAATAGGAAGATTTTAAGATCTTAGAATTAAATTTTTATTTATAAATATGTATTTTTTTCATTTTTATTTCATATAAAGTTTTTGTTTATTTAGAAAAAAACTTAAAGCCTTCTTTTATGTAGCTTAGATCCTTAATTATGTTTGGTAAGTTATATTTTTTTTACTTTTGTTTGTTTAGAGCATTATTAGTAGCTTCTCTATTCTAGCTTTTTGGTTAGAATAGAGAAGCAATTTAACCAAATAGTTTAAAATAAGGCTTTTGCAGCTTATCTATTTTAACAAAAGTTAACAAAAAACTTTAACAAATGAATAGTAGTTCTCTATTTTTAGAGAACTACTATTCACTTTTCTATATTAAAATAATAATATTTTTTACTCTTTTCTTTTTCCTTTCTCTTTTATTCTATATTTAAATAATAATATTTATTTCTCTTAATATTTATCACTATTATGATAAGACAAATTAAAAAAGTCCGACCATTAGAAAAAGATAATAATTAAAAAATTCAATTTTTTAGGATAAGATACTATAAAATGAATATTCAAAAATATAAATGTTAAAAAAATATTAGAGAAATTTTTAAAATAATAATATTTTAATAGAATAGTAAAAAGTAGATGGTTAGAATATAGAAGCTGCTGGGGGATGTTTTTAAAAATTTGATAGTTAAAATAGAGAAGTGTACTTTTTGGTTAAAGTAGAGATCCAAATATGAATAAGTTGCTAATAATGCTTTTAGAATGGTAAGATAAAAAAAAGTGATTGAAAAGAGAAAATTGTTAAAAATTTAGGGATAAATATAATTTTGGTCCTTATAGTTTACGCGAAAATCAAATAAGTCCTGAAACTTTAAAACACATCAAATTAGTTCTTGAAGTTTAAAATCATTCATGTTTGAACGGTCCTAAATTGTGAGAGTAAAAGAGAGTAAGGGGATGTTCGGTTAAGGAGTTTTGTGATGATTTTTTGTGTTTTGAGAATTTTTATGTGATGTTAACTTTATCGGTATGCGTGTTGTAGTTATTTTTAGGTGGTGTTAAAAATGATTTTTGATTATAGAATTGTAAGGATTCAAAAAATCCTGATGATTTTTATATAAACGAACTTGTCTTAAGTTTGGAGACAAGATTTTATGAGAGTTGTTTTTTTTTAGTTATTTGTAAAAAAAAATTGATTTTTGTGTTTTTTTAATAAAAGTTGAGATTAATGATTATTTATGAAATTTTTATTAAAAATTAAAATATTTTTTAATAAAAAAATACTTTTGGATGGAAATATTTTTGGAATAATTTTTTTCGAGATTATTAATCAAACTTGGGATGTGTTCGGTTTTGTTTAATCCTCAGGATTCTTTTGAATATTCATAATACAAATTTTTTTACAACCAAATATTATTTTTAACATCACAAATAAATAACTATAACACACATATCAATAAAATTAACATTATTTAAAAATTCTCAAAACATAAAAAATTCTAGAAATCTACTCTAACCGAACATACTCTTGATCTCTCTAATTCGGCGCATAATAAACAGACCGAAAAAAAAAACGAAAAAAATTAGCTCTAGGGGAATAAAAAAAAGTGGCGCTAAGAAAGGAAAAAAAAAAACTCCTGGCTCGTCGTACTCTAAGCTCTAAGACCCACGGTTCTTTGCGAGCGTGAATAACAGCCACCACTGAAAATTATTTTTTACTCCCGTTTGACTCTCAAGTGTTGCGCAAATGTCTCTGCTTGCGCGTGGGTCTAAGTTTAGTCCTCTTTTTTCAACCCAACATTCACTGCTTTCCCCTCCACTGCCTACAAAGTAGATCTCTCGCTCCTTTTTTTCGCACTTCTCAGTAGCTTACAAAGTAGATCCCTCTGTCTGTGATTCTGTTCACGCTCTCGTGGAGGAAGAGATGGGAGAAGGAAGGGGCTCGACCCTGGTGCACCTTCTGGTGGTGGTTCTGAGCTTAGTGGCCTTTGGGTTCGCCATTGCTGCTGAGAGACGAAGAAGCACAGTAAGTATCTTTTTCGACATTCACTTTTAGGATTTACACTTTTTTTGTTGTTGATGCAGTGGGGTTTCTTTCTTGGTTACTTAGAAGAAGAAAAAAGATGCAGTGGGGTTTCTTCTCATCTCCACTTTGATCTGTGTCTCAGACAATTAATTGCCTGTTTTCTTCTCCCAGTGGGGTTCCTGTTCCTATTTGTCCGCTGGGATCTGTTTGCTATAATTGAGATCTTATGGTTATTGAAGTGTTCTTTTAGCTTCTGGGGTTCTTTTGGTTCTGCAATGGGATTTTGTGTCTCATTTTTGTTTCATTTGGAATTACCTATATTGTTGGGTGTGAAAAAGTATATTTCCTTTCTGACGGATTGTTCTGTCCTGTTTATTTTTTTGATGAATAATAGTTCTCTGATTCTGGAGTGCATTGTCAACACAATAACATCTATGTACTCTTGGAAAATTCCTATCTTTAAATTGCGGTTGGTAAGAGATTGATCCCACAAGGGTTAGTAACTTAGTAGTGGTTCTTTTGGAATTACTTATATTGCTGGGTGAGTAAATAGTAGCTTGCTAAGACAAAAAAGAGAGAGTAAATAGTAGCTTTTCTTTTTGACGGATTATTCTCCGGGCTTTTTATCTTTTTGATGAATACTTGTTCTCGGATTCCGGGGTCTACTGTCACCACAATAACGTGTTTGTACTGTCAACTGTGGGAACATTCTTGTGTTTATAATGTGGTCGGTTAAGTAATTGAATTCCACAACGATTAGTAGCTTGGTAGTAATGATAGCAAGGTGTTGGCAAATATACCCATTCGCTTTAACATTTTTGGTTAAGGTGGTGTCCCCACATGTTTATCAAGCGCTCCTGAAAGACTACTTCCAACATGTTCATATCTATGAGATTGTTGATTGAGATAGATTATTTCCTCAATTTACATAATTTGAGTTATCTCCTACTCCTAGCCCACTCCTATAAATTTGAAGCCCATTTTGTTCTGGCATTTCATTGTTGTCATCATCATCCGGTTAGCTCTAAAGAAGTGGAACATTTAATTCAGAATCCATGTCCATGCTCGATTTATGCCTACTCAAAGCACGAGCATGCTGTTAAAACTCTGGATTTCCTGCATTATGGGGGCAAGAGTTGGAAATATGTTAGTGCGTGAAAAGCAGTGGCCTTTTATTTGATTACTCGAGAAATGTATAATAGGGGTGCTCTTAAATCTTAAGTAACTAAATGGAATCATGTGTGAAAGCTTTGTGCCTAGAAAATGTGGCTAAGGCTAGGAAAAGTCAAGGTGAAGCATCAAGTATGGCCAATAGTCAATTATTGCACTTGGGCTGGTGCTTCTTCTTAGGTTCTTGCCAAGTCTTCAAGTTCCGGTTTTGTTTATTTGACAGTTTGCACTTACTAACCATGGGTCTCATATGAATGATTGTTAGTAAAATGACACACTCCCATCTTCTTTGAATGGCTCAGTCCTTATGTACCCATATTTCCTTGAGTGATGGTATGTAGAAAATGGTAGCATAGCATCATCAAACCTTTTAAAGACAATTTGTGATTTGTGGCAGTGTCTAATACTTACTAGGGTTTGAAAGTGTACTATATGTGGACTTTTTAGTAAGGCTGCGTTTGTGTTCTAAAATTTTAACACAATAAAATATTACAATATAATCTCTCTCCCCCATCAAATCATTACTTTTAACTACAAAAAATATAAAAAATTACCTCTCTCTTCACTTTTTCACTAAACCCAATACCTAAAATTTTACAAAACAAACCCACCCTTAGAATAATATCCACCGAGAAAAAAAGAACACAAATGATTTTTATTTGATTATTAGTCCTTTCCACATTACTGAGATGCTAGTCTGAGTATTTGTAAGTTAAGAATGGAAGTATGCTGGCGTAATACATACACTAACGTATTGTCAAAAATTGAATCTTTCCCTATGTTCTTAAGCACTTCTAACGTTATGTTTGTGTTGTAAAATTGTTGGTATTGGGTTTAGTGAAAAAATGAAGAGAGGTAATTTTTTATATTTTTTTATGGGAGAGAGAGAGATTATATTGTAGTATTTTATTGGGAGTTGGTGAAATATTTTGTGAAATATTTGGTGCAAACGCAGCCTAAGTTTAGATCTCAATTTTACAACTTTTCCCTTGCAGTTTAGCAATGTGCAGGCATAAAATATTTTCTGTTTGGCAATACTGGGATTCTTGTGATGATCTTGTCACACTTGTGGATAAAAGGCATGCTGTACCTTTAGCTAAGATTTAGCATTTAGACAATTCTTCTTCTTCAATACAGGGGCATATGGCAGAAGATCCCCGAAGGAATGAAACTTACTGTGTTTACAACTCAGATGTTGCAACTGGTTATGGAGTGGGTTCCTTTTTGTTCCTTCTTTCAAGTGAATCTCTGCTTATGGGCGTGACAAAGTGCATGTGTTTTGGGAGACCTTTAGCCCCTGGTGGGAACCGAGCTTGGTCTATTATTTATTTTGTCTCATCATGGTAAGATTTCTGGCTCAGCTAGTTAACACTGCTCTGTTTACCAAATAAGCACTAATTAGAAGGTGTCAACTTCACTTGCTTCCATAGTCAGCTAGTCACTGCTCTGTGGCTGTGGATTTTTTCCTTGACTAGGTTCATCTGTAGTCTTTGGCACTTGATTTTTAAATTACTGTGTCAATCAGGGTCTACAAATCTGAAGCATTGTATGTTATGAAAGGGGATTAGGATTGGATTTCTAAAGCGCCATTTACTATGAAAAGGGATGAGGTTGAGGAGTTAAGTGTGCACCTGGAATTAGATAATTTGCTGGAGAATAGACTTCACCAAGGCCGAAGATGTTCTAAATTCTAATTGCCTTCTATACATCTGCAGGGTGACTTTTCTGGTGGCAGAAGCATGTTTACTTGCAGGTGCAACAAAGAATGCCTACCACACAAAGTATCGGTCAATGGTTTATGCTCAGAATTTCTCATGTGAAACATTGCGGAAAGGAGTTTTCATTGCTGGAGCGGTGTTTGCTGTTGCGACAATGATTCTCAATGTGTATTTCTACATGTACTTCACCAAAGCAACCACCACTCCGGCAGCTCAAAAATCAAATCGTGCTGGCCCAACAGTTGGAATGACTGGGTACGCTTAGAACATGAGCTAATGTGGCCAGATGGCATCTAAGTTTTGCATGTTGATGTTGTATGAAGTATGCAATGCTTCTGTATGACTGTAATACGCTTGTCTCCGGATACATTTTGCTTGTCCAATGATATATAATGCAGTTATGGATTCTAGTTTTATTGAAGGCGAGGTGCAGAAATATGTCAAATGTCCAGAACTGCATTATCAACTTTCCGATAACATAGATGATGGATGTCTAAAATCTTTGGGAATAGCTCATTTTCCTCAAAAAAAAAGAATTGAATTGGCAATTTGGGAAGGCTTACTTTTGGTGTTTTCTGAAATACTGAAATGGTTAGAAACTCGCCATTCGTCAACTTCTTGCTCAATTCAATTTTGAAGTTGTTCTGGTCAGAAATGAACAAGCAACATGTCATGTGAACTCCATGATCAGCATTTCTGCTAAGTTGGTGATGCAAATATGATTCAGTCAGTATAACTTACTATCATAGCAGAGGCAAAAGGCCAGCTGAAATAATAGTGGACTGTACACAGTTATGACCTCAACGAATGCATATGGCCATGAATTTCCCATGGAGTTCCGCCGGTGAAACCTCGGTTAGAATAAATGGAACTTGAACTTGCAACATGTTAAGCCTCCATTGGGATTTTTCTCACTTGATCTCGTTTTAGATTCTCGTTCTCCAGGGTCCTGAAATTTCTGATGAAGCTAGGGCCCGGCCAATCCAATATCCCAAAAATACCCAGCATCATCGCCTAGACAACTCTCTAAGCTTGGGCCCACCCTCCATTCCCAGAAATGATTCTCGAGCTCAGATGAGTTAACCGTGGCTTTACTAAAGAGAGCACCGACTCAGGTGGATTGAATCATTGGCTTGGACACAAATAGTCAGCTTTGAATCCGGAATGTCAGCGAGAAGCTACCCTGCCCATGTTCTTCAATTCAAATTAAGACTGGATTTACTTAGAAAAAAAAATAAGACTGGATTTCTGTGGGCTGCTAGAGCTAGAATCTATGCCTGTTTTATGCAGTGGGTTGATCTTGGACTCATAATTTTGAAGTCCAAAGCTTCCCTAATTTTCAGCGTATCAATAATCTTCAGATCCCATTCTTTAAAGGGACTAAGAGAAAAAAGTTAAAAAAAAGCACACTGGGGAGAGAGGCAAAGAGAGATGGGGAGTGAGTTATAGTACGACAAAGAGAAAGAGGCCAGAAGAGAAAAGGCAAAGGGCAAGATGAAGAAGGCCAAGGGAGTAATAAGGCCATGTAGAAAACAGCAAAGGTAATAAAAGACACCTTCAGAGGATTTAAGGGGCGGCACAAGAAAAGGGCAAAATGAAACGGCAGAGGACACAGCGGCTACGGAGTGCAAAGTCTTAGTAGAAGCTAAAAAGTTATTGACTTTATTGCCTGTAGAGGATCAGAATTCGGATACGCTTTTTTTGATGCTTCTCAGTTCTCAGTTGAGTTTGCTCCCTTTTTTTATTTTAGAGGGACGGATCAAAACAAAACCCAGTTTTTAATGCCTCTTTACCGGACGAAGACGAAATGGTAGCACCAGAGTTCAAACTCTGATGTAAACAAACGTTATGATTTTCAAAGCAGAAATATTTTCCTTTTTATAAGGGTGAGCATCTATTTCGGTTCCTATCGAAAATTTCGATTTCGATTCTGTTGTCGGAATTCTTGTACTGGTCCAGACCTATTCCGGTATCAGAACCGAATCTCATATTTAAAAATTTTCAGAATCGGATACGGAACCGATAATTTCAAAATTTTCGATTCCAACATTTTTTTAAAAAATAATCTCGTTTGAGCCCTAATTTTTTTAAAAAAATTATTTGACCTGGGTCAAAACGACCCAGGTCACGCGAGACAGATATTGAAGTCTCTTCTTCAAAAAGTCTCAGCCGCCAGTGCCCAGCCTCCGTCGCCCGTCCCTCCCTCCACTGTCAATGTCAGTCTGCCTCCCGAAATCTCTATCTATCTCTCTCTCTCTTAGTTCTCTCCCTCCCAAAATATCTCTCTCGTGGGTTGCTGTCATCAGTTGAGCTTTGGTGGCCAAATATCTCACCAGCTCTCTCTTGAGGTGGGATTTATTAATTTTAGTTTTGTAAATGTTGTATTTAGTCTTTAAACTACTTTACGGTTTGTTAATTTGATTTGGGGATTTTAATTTGCTTTAGGATTTAAGTCTGTTCATGTAAGTTTGCTAAAAGGTTCACTAACCCCGGTCACAAAAAAAAATTTAAAAAGTAAAGAAATTGCAACTTGCAAGTGATTACATGTTCATGCAAATACATGTATACAGTTTATGAAATAAAGCTTTTAGGAAAATATAATTAACCAAACTCCTTGCTATTTGACAGCATACATTGATCATTTAGATTATATCATGTTTATGTAATTTTTGTTCCCTGTTTAGATTATGATTTAGATTATCTCATGTTTATGATTATAATTTGATTAGCTGATGTGTTATATGTAATTTCACTGGTATGCAGGCTGCCATTGTAGATAATTCTCCAGGTGCCATTGACTTACGGGCCATAAATTTTACTTTACCAACTTATTTTTTTGTTTTTGTTTTGGTTTGGTACTTATACTAATCTAGTTCTGCATTTTATGGTTTGTATTGAAATTATGTGTTAGTGATCTTATCATCTCTCCCTTTTTGTTTCGTTTTGTACTTGTAGATGTGGTAAATGTCTCCTATGTGGTGCTAACTCAATAAATTGTTAGCCCATTACATGTGTTTATTGAGCTTTTCTCTGTAAGGAATTGCATCCTGTTTTTTCTACCTAATTATTATAGCGAGTTTCTTCATTTACTAATCCAGGTACTCTGGTACTGGATGCAACAGATAATGAACCTTGGGGTCCTCACGGCAGTGCGTTAGCGGAGATAGCACAGGCCACAAAAAATCGACAAAATCATATGTAACTTTCATTTTTGATAAGTATTAATGTGCTGCTTCTCTGTATGTTTGTAACTTTCATTTTTGGTTAGTGAATTAAATATATGATGATTGTATTTAGGCTATAACTTGGACATTTAGATTAGTACTCATCTGTTTGATAACTTGGACATAGTCTATGAAACTGTATAACAGGAAAAAAAAAATAGCTCATTTTGGGCCAAAGTAAAATCTGGGCCTTTAGACCCACTTATGGAATCGAAATTTTCGAATTTTATTTTCGAAGATTTCGATTCCATTTCGGTCCATTCTGAAATGAAACTATAATGAAATTCTTAGTTCCTGTGAGTACCAGAACCAGAATCCATCCGTTTCGATACTCATCCTTATCTTTATGAGTGAGTCATTGTACATACAAATAATCAGTGAGATGTTTTTTTAAAACAAATAATTGTTAAATAGCTCTTAACCCAAATGAGAAATTTATTTTGAATTTCACGAATTATTTTTGGTAACAACAAACAATTTATGATACTCCAAACAATTATTTTCGAAAATTTCGATTTCATTTCGGTCCATTCTGAAATGAAACTGGAATGAAATTTTTAGTTCCTGTGAGTACCAGAACCAGAATCCATCCGTTTCGATACTTATCTTTATCTTTTTGAGTGAGTCATTGTACATACAAATAATCAGTGAGATGTTTTTTTTAAAATAAATAATTGTTAAATAGCTCTTAACTCAAATGGGAAATTTATTTTGAATTTCACGAATTATTTTTGGTAACAACAGAAAATTCATGATACTCCAAACTTATCCAATTTGATGGTACACGTCGTGAGAGCTTATGGTCACGACAAATTTGAAACACGTGCAGGTCCTTTGAGTAGAGAAATTTGGACCTGACTGTGAAGGGCCTCAATTATTTAAAACAAGCCTGCCAATAATTGCCATTTGGTTTGATATTATTACTACCCCATAGGCAATGAATTTGTTTTTTTTTTTTTGCCCAGTCCCGTCAGGTTTGTACTTAATTTGAAAAGACATCTCCTTGAACAGAGGTCAGATCCTCTAGTGAAATTTGCGAGAACACTGATTTGACAACTTAGAATTTGCTTCAATCATATGTAACCCAAAAACTAGGCAAGTTCAAATCGTGGTCCAATTTTATCGTGCTTTTTCTCAATGGGGTGAAATGGATTCCATTTTCTCTATCGAGTGAGGTATCTGTACACTGAGAAAAAAAAAGAGTAGAGGTAACTGTACGTACAGATAATCAAGAAAATTAATTAACATGAGACTTGGGGAAGAACTTGTAACAACCCCATATTAGCACAACACAGCTTAGCAATTATGAGGGTCAAGGGAGAGATAAGGAAAACCAAGATTCATGGAGTAACAAGGCTGCATACTCTCACAATATTGCCTCCATCAGTGGAGAGACGTTAGGGGATATAGGAGTTCCAATAACAGCAAATTCAAACCAAGATCGTAGTCCATCAAATAAGGAAATTCCAGCAAGACCGAGAGACGTTGGAGGATACAGGAGCTCCAATGACAGCAAATTCAAACCAAGATCGTAGTCCATCAAATGAGGAAATTCCAACAAATGCAAACTATATATATGGGATCCAGATTGACCGAATAATTACATAGAAGCTGATTCAAGTCAACCAAAGATACGAAGAGCATATTCTTCTGCAGATTTTGTGGTGTTACCATTTCTTTCCTTATTTTTTTGTCTCTTCCCTTTTGTGTTTAAAAATGAGTCTTTTGTATTGCCTTGTGTTCATGTTGCCTATCAAATGGGTTTTCAAACCCAAACTCAAACCTGACGGCTCTCTAGACCGCCTCAAGGCCCGAGTTGTTGCAAAGGGCTACCATCAAATTGATGGCGTTGACTACACCGAAACATTCTCTCCTGTCATCAAACCAGGAACCATTAGCATGATCATCACTATAGCTCTTGCTCAGCAATGGCCTATTCGTCAACTTGACATCAAAAATGTCTTCCTGCATGGTCTAATTTCTGAAGATATATATATGGAACAACCACCAGGAATGCAGGACCCTCACCATCCAACACATGTTTGCAAGCTTCAACGAGCTCTCTATGGTCTTAAACAAACACCTCGTGCTTGGTTTGATCGATTTAGTGCCTTCCTCCTCAAATATGGATTCTTTTACAGTTTAGCAGATCCATCTTTATTTATTTCTCACTAATCCTGCTTCTTTATGTAGATGATATACTTCTCACTGGGTCCACTTCAAAGCTCGTGACAACCTTCATTCATCTTTTAAGCAATGAATTCGCAATGAAAGACTTGGGATATGTTCATCACTTCCTTGGTATCGAAATCTCCCAAACATCCAATGGTCTTCACCTGACCCAGTCACACTATGCTCTTACCCTACTCGAACGGTCCAACATGGTCGACTGTAAGCCCATGAGTAACCCCTCTTGAAGCAAAGACAAAAATCTCTTCAACTGACATCCCTTTGGAAGATCCAAGTTTTTTTCAAGGACTTGTTGGAGCTTTACAGTACCTCACTCTCACACGCCCAAATCTCTCTTTTAGTGTTAACTATGTGTCTCAATTCATGCATGCTCTTGTCATTGCTCATTTAAAAATGGTTCGACATATTCTACGATATATCAAAGGCACCATTGATATAGAATTACATCTTACTTCCAACACTGCACTTGATCTATCTGCTTTTTCAGATGCAGATTGGGCAGGCTGTCCCACTACCAGACGCTCCACCACTGGCTGCTGCACCTTCCTTGGAAGCAACCTCATCTCATGGTGTGCGAAGAAACAACATACTATCTCTAGATCCAATATCGAAGCTGAGTATCGAGTCATGGCCAACACTGCAGGTGAACTCACTTGGATGACCTTCATTCTAAAAGATCTTCGCATTCCAATGGCATCCCCCCCGATACCCTACTACGACAACCTTAGTGCTCTTCATATGACAGTTGATCCAGTGTTCCATGCTCGTAGTAAACACATCGAATTGGATTACCATTTTGTGCGCGAACGAGTTGCACATGGACTACTTATCACTCGTCGTGTCTCCACTGCTGACCAAGTTGCAGACCTCTTCACTAAACCAATGTCAAAGGCTGCTCTCAATTATTTTCGGGTCAAACTTTGCCTCCAACCCCGGCACAGTTTGAGGGAGGGTATTAGCACAACACAGCTTAGCAATTGTGAGGGTCAAGGGAGAGATAAGGAAACCCAAGATTCATGGAGTAACAAGGCTACATACTCTCACAATATTGCCTCCATCAGTGGAGAGACGTTGGGGGATATAGAAGTTCCAATGACAGCAAATTCAAACCAAGATCGTAGTCCATCAAATGAGGAAATTCCAGCAAGTCCGAGAGACGTTGGAGGATACAGGAGTTCCAATGACAGCAAATTCAAACCAAGATCGTAGTCCATCAAATGAGGAAATTCCAGCAAATGCAAACTATATATATGGGATCCAGATTGACCGAATAATTACATAGAAGCTGATTCAAGTCAACCAAAGATACGAAGAACATATTCTTCTGCAGATTTTGTGGTGTTACCATTTCTTTCCTTATTTTTTTGTCTCTTCCCTTTTGTGTGTAAAAATGAGTCTTTTGTATTGCCTTGTGTTCACGTTGCCTATCAATACAAACAACACTTATCCTTTTTTTTCAAATAATCACTACAAAAAAACCGTCTTTTAACGGCGGTCGCGAAAAACGCCGCTAAAAGGAACATATAGCGGCACTTTTTAAAAACGCCGCTAAAAAACCGCTGCTAAAACTCTTTTGACTTTTAACAGCGATCTTTTTAACGGCGGTCATCAAAAGCGCTGTTATAGGTGCCTTTTAACGGCGTTTTTAGCTACCGCCGTTACAAGGAGCGCCGTTAAAAGACAACAAAGTTTTTAACAGCGGTCTTTTTAATGGCGGTCAACGAAAGCGCCACTAAAATGCACCTATAGCAGCGCTTTTTATGACCGCCGTTAAAAATACCGCTGTTAAAAGTCAAAAGAGTTTTAGCAGCGGTTTTTTAGTGGCGTTTTTAAAAACGCTAGCGTTTCCCTGCTTTTAGCAGCTGTTTTTTAGCAATGTTTCTAAAAACGTTGACGTTTCTCCGCATAAAGCAGCGGTTTTTTAAAAAACGCTGCTAAAAAATTGTTGTTGGAAATCAGGAGAAACGCCAGCGTTTTTAAAAACGCCGCTAAAAAATCGATGCTAAAAGCAGGGAAACGCCAGCGTTTTTAAAAACGCCACTAAAAAATCGCTGTTAAAAGCGGAAAACGGCAGCATTTTTAAAAACGCCGCTAAAAACCGCTTCTAAAATCGGGAAACGCCAGCGTTTTTAAAAGCGCTGCCAAAAAATCGCTGTTAAAAGTTGGAAACACCAGCGTTTTTAAAAACACCGCTAAAAAACCGCTGCTAAAAGTGGGAAAACGCCAGCGTTTTTAAAAGCGCTGCTAAAATCGGGAAATGCCAGCGTTTTTAAAAACGCTGCTAAAAGCCGCAAACACCATTGTTTCATTAAAAAAGTTGCTAAAAATCCGCTGCTATTAGCGGGAAAACACCAGTGTTTTTAAAAAACACTGCTAAAAGCGGGGAAACGCCAGCGTTTGTAAAATGGCTGCTATAAGCTGGGGAATTACCAGTGTTTTTTTAAAACGTCGCTGCTATTATTATACTTATAATGAGCATATATATTTTTAATAATTAGTACTTATAAAAAAATTAATTAGTAATATAATACTATTTAACTACGACATATTATTTACTTTCAAACAAAAATATATTGTGAGATTAACTTATGCAATTAGAGTACATAACTTAAAACGTGTAAAGTATATCAATCGAATTGAATAATATCTAAGTATGGAGGTTTTGAATTCTATCATATATATACCAATTAAGGTATTATAAAACAAAAGTATATATATACACATCAGTTTACTATGAATATATTACTTAGGACAAAGATATATCCACTAGCACAATAAGAAGGATTGATTTTTTTAGTTGTCATACATGTTTTATATGTACGTCGTGGTTTATAGAATAAGATAACATCTTTATAAAAGTTTGCAAATAATTTGTTATAACCATCTTATTGTGCTATAACCATCAAGTTATGGTAAATATCATATAGTAACATGACATATAATTACTACCAAGTACTGAGATTTTCTAAATACTAAGTATAAAATTCAAAGTAATATTAGTTCTAAGTCATTTTACGTACTAAGTATTATGCTATATACAAAGCATTATACTTTTAAGACTAATATTAGACTAATTAATTAGGACATATTATTTATTTCCAAAAAAAGATATTGTGAATTTAACTTATACAATAAAAGTACATGTAATGTATTATAATAAAATATAAAAAATCATACAAAATATAATTTACTAAAAATATATAAATATAAAATATAAAATTATTATTAAAAATTACTACAAATAAAAAAAAACTTTGATGTGAAAAGTTGTCATTTCCATAAACAAATGTTTGTTGGTCAAGATCTTCTTCTATTTGTTAAAGATTAATGCACAGGGAGGTTCAACTGCCCTTTCCTCATCTGTTTGTATTGGATAATATCAGTTTTGGCTCTTATGTGATGCTTTACATGTTTAAGCGTAGCATGAGGCATATGACTCATTATCATATGCTTATAATGAGCATATATATTTGTAATAATTAGTAATATAATAATATTTAATTATTACATATTATTTAATTTTAAACAAAAAGATATTGTGAGATTAATTAATTTATTGTTAGATAACCAATAGTGTAACTCCCGATTACTCACTTTTTGCTCATTTTTATGTGTTAGCACATGATATTTGATGTGTCAGCACATCTCACGAAATTGAGAATTTTACGGAAAGCAATCAGACGTATTTATTCATTCATCATTTCACGGGCAACTTTACTTGGTTAATTCAATACCAATGAAGTCATTATTGTTTAGTTTAGAAAATATATATTATCATACTTATAATGAGCATATATATTTTGAATAATTAGTAATATAATACTATTTAACTATTACATATTATTTAATTTCAAACAAAAATATATTATGAGATTAACTTATGAAATTAAAATACATAACTTAATATATGGTCTTAGAGGCTATGATTTTGTTTAGGTAAGTATATATATATATAATATTTAGGTTAATTTGCACATATATATCATGTATGTATGTGCTAATTAAAACAACATATATATTGTTTTATTTTACTTTACCAGAATAAAACAACATTATACAAATCAAAAATAAATAAAATAAAATATAAAGGAAAGGAAAAGAAAAGAAAGCTTAGTTTCACGGTGAGTTTAGTTTTCCTTTCCCGCCCGCGCCCCTGGACCGAAACGTTTAGTTTTCCTTTCCCGCTCGCACCCCTGGACCAAAACATTTGCCTTCCCTCCCATTTCCCTCCCCTCCCGAGTCGATGCAGTGGGGAACGCCCCTTTTAGCACCAAGCTATGCTTCTGTGCGCCTCGTTTTGAGCCCTAAATTCGCTGTTTTCCCTCTCAAAAACCTATTTTTAGTTATGATTTTATTTCCTTTACCGTTTAGGAATTATTTTTGAACCCGATTTGGGTCATATTTTGGCAGCCTATTTAATTTTGGTAAAATCCTATTAGGGATGAGATTTTAGCTATTTTAGCCCGGCTTGTGGTTTTTTTTGGACATACACGATTATTTTGGACGAATCTTGTATTTTCCTTGCAAATGCCCTATTGAACTAGCCTACATGATAATCGCTATTACTATATAATTTAAATTTAACTTATGCAATTAATTTAACTTAGGTTAATTAGCACATATCGTGTATATGATAAACACGTATATGTATATTTTTTATCTGACACTAATTTGACATGTCAGCTGCTCATTGTAGCTTATAATTTTACTTTACTGGAATAAAAGAATATTATATAAATCAAAATATAAAATAAAACAAAATATAAAGGAAAAAAATCAGTAAGTTTCATTTTCATTTCCCGCGCGAAATATTCCCTCCCTCTGCCTCTTTTATTCTCGGATCGAAATACCTCTTCATCAAATTCCTCGTTCCCTTCACTCCTACAAAACGATCTCTCTCACTTGGGTTTGGGTTTTCTCTGTCTCGAGGAGGTCACCGTCTCCACTCTCGGTCTCCGACTCCCAAGCTGACAGACCATCCTCGAGCTCCCACTGCGTATCTCGTCCCCCAAAGAAGACCACGCCATTTAGTGGCACATGTTAGTGCCTGGCCCAAAAGTCCAAACACCCGCGCGGATTCTAGCAGAACCGAAACAAAACCCTACCCACAAACAACGCAAACCCTAAAGTCTTTTTACGCTCCTCTCTATAAGTAGCAGCAAAAGGGCACTCTCGCCTGAGAAGAAATGTGGCCTGTTCGCATCTCGTGGGGTTTCCTATTTGTTAGCTCCTTCTTCTCTTTCACTTGGCTTGGATGCTGGATTTTATTAAGTGTCTTTTCTTTTTCGTTTTACCCCTTATTGTTGTTATTGTTGTAATTTTGCGTTTTGTTATCATCCTGGCTTCGAATCACGAATTTCATTGATGCAGAGGCGTAAAATGCTATGTTCTTTATGTTTGGTGCTTCAATGTTTACTAATCTCTATATGCAAACTGCTAAAGTTGCGTATGTCATTGCAAATCAGGATGATCTCTGTATGTTGGAGCTGTTACCTTTCCAGAAAAATAGCACACTTGCATCAAGAGTTCTTAGCTGGATTCAAAATGTTGAACTGAGAACTACTCTTGTAGTGGGGTTCCTGTAGTGGATAGTTGATCACTTGACTGCAATGAATGATATATGAAAGGGTTTAGAACACTTTTTGCAGTTTTTATAGTGCATTTTTGCACTTAAAAAATGCCATGGAGTACAGCAGCATGTTCTGCTACATTCTAAGGAAGTTCGCTTCTTGTCTATATGTTTATTTAGCCTCTGTTAGGATCTGGGAAAGAACCGAGGAAAGTAGAAGAAAAGTAAAAAAATCCCCAAGACCCAATTTCTTTAGCAATTCAGTGTTTAGTATCTTGTTTCAATTTCTTTGATTGGACTAAGTGTGGAATTTATAAGATGGGGGTATATATCTTCTTCTTTACAATTTTTTTTTTGGTGTAGGATGCCCATGAATTTTTGAATTTCTTGCTGAATGAACTCATTGACATACTGGAGAAAGAAGCCCAATTTTTGAACTCATTGACTTCATCACCCTCTGATAAACCTGCAAATGGTCCAAATAATGGCTTGGCCAATGGTCCTCAAAAGGACCCTTTAGTCACCTGGGTGCACAGAAACTTTCAGGTGACTTTGCTTTGCCATATTATGTATTTTGGCTTCTGTACAAACTGATATCTGGACTTCACTCCTCCATTTCAATCCATATAGCTGCTGATTATCTACTTGATGAAGCTAGAAACTTGGTATGGATTTAAATTTAAATGCAAATTTGATGAAAGTGATAATATGTCAGATGTTCAAAGTTTTAGGTAGTAAATGGTGTGCTTCACTTATGTGATCTGGTCTGCAACTTGCTTCGAACTTGCATTATTGGTATGACATTTCAAATGCGTTAAACAGTAAAGGATGAGAAAATTTTCTCATCACAGGCAAAAGTTTAACCTTTCCCAAGTCTTATAATGTATATGAGTAACCATGAATTGAAAGATCTGACCTTTATTTTCAATGTTTATCTTTTTAATCTCAGTGGGGTCCAAATCTCTCATTCATGTATGATCGGGTCCTAAGATACCCAGATCGTGTCAGGAACTTGTACTTCACGTTTCTCTTTGTTCTCCGAGCAGTGACGAAGGTAAGTTTTACCTCCTTGGGTTCTTTTTAAGGCCCCGTATATTGTTCTGTTGTTAGGTATATCATAAGACATAATAAAGCTTCTTCACATGATGGGAATTCTATTGTGTATAATTCAATAAACTGTACGTGTAAAAGACAAAAATGTAGTGTTCGATAGACTGTCTATGTTGTGGTTATACTAATGAATTCAAATCCATAGACAAAAATGTAGTGTTCGATAGACTGTCTATGTTGTGGATGAAATGTGTTGAAGTGTAACTTTTTGTCATTCACATTTTCCTGTGAAGGCTATTGATGATGATTGCAATCAAACAGGGCAAATGGTGGCAGAGCTTCTTGGTTGGCCACACAGGGGACCTTTGCTTCTTTGCTTCAAAGGTTAGTCTAACTCTCTCTTCTCTTTAAAGGGAGAATGGTTCATTATTTAGTCTAGGGAAAATTATATGGAATGAGAACATTGTTTTCATGTTGCTATTTCGACTTGGCTACATCTCATTGAAGGGCAATGATAAATTTTTGAGCCAACGAGTAGTCCTAATATATTCCTGTTGCTCAGTAATAAAGAATTGTTAGATGAAAAAGAGTTGGTTAATTAGTTGCTAGATGCCAGAGTCTTTTAATTGTGGCCTGGACATGACATTAGTTGACCATCACTTTTGAATCTTTCAGAAAGAAAATAAAATTGCTTTCCAGGTATCTGGCTGCTTCTGAGTAGATGAAGGAAAAAGAAAATTGCTGCTATAAGCATTATTTTGAAATACCTCTCTGCAAAAACTGTAGGTGAGTTTTTTTATATCTGTAGGCAAAGCGTGGTTGATGATGTGCAATTCTGCTATATGGACTTGTATGCTGCGACATCTCGTTGCGATGATGCAATCTTATCTTGTCATGTTTTTAGCCTATGTGTACATCACGTTGGTCTTGCCTTATGACATCTAGATATGCATCAGAATTGTGCTCTGCTCTCTGTGCCCCTTACCTTCTAAGCCGACTTGGATGTATGTTGTTATATTTTTTACACACACATCACATTGGCATATTCTGTGGGCCGATAGGGCCAAGTCGGAGCGCTCATGAACAAGCCTGCCTTGATGGGGTCTGGGGGCATTGCCCTTTGGGGATATTTTTTGACCCGTTTTATCTAGAGTTGCTTATAGCCTTATATACGAGTAGATATTTTGTTTACATAAATCTTTTGTTTATTTCTATTTATCATGTCATATTTATTTTCTATTACAGGAATTCAAGATAGAGGATGTTGATGTATCAAAGAGGAAGATTTTAATTGGTCCTTGCTTATTGTATTGTATTTAAATATTTTAGTCTGTCCTTACTTATTGTTATTTTATATTAGAAATTTGTTATTTTTTAGATTAGTTGTAGAGATTCTTGTGTTTGTTGTAAAATATTATTAATCAATGATTAAGATATTCTTGTTTTATTATCCTTTTTCTTTAAGTTTTTACATCTATTGAATTAAAATTACTAAAATAAATTTGTATTACCAATTAAAAAAACATGTATAGGAAAATATAGGAAAAAATTAGTGGTGTTTTAAAAATGCTGGCACATAAAAAAAGCTACAAACCACTGTCGTTGCTATAAGTGGCATCTGAACGTTGTTATGCCCTCTTTTTAGACTATGCCAGCGGTTTTAAAAACGCCACTAAAAAAATGTTGTTGTAAATCAGGACAAATGCCAGCGTTTTTAAAAACGTCGCTAAAAAACCGCTGTTGAAAATCATGAGAAACGCCAGTGTTTTTTAAAACGCCGCTAAAAAACCGCGGTTGAAAATCAGGAGAAACGCCAGTGTTTTTTAAAACGCCGCTAAAAAACCGCGGTTGAAAATCAGGAGAAACGCCAGCATTTTTAAAAACGCCGCTAAAAAACCGTTGTTGAAAAACGGGGAAACGCCAGCGTTTTATAGCAGCGGTTTTTTAGCAGCGGTTTTAAAAACGCTGCTAAAAAACCGCTGCTATAAGCGTGGAAATGCCTGCGTTTTTAAAAACGCCGCTACAAAACCGCCGTTAAAAATCAAGGGAAATGCCAGCGTTTTAAAAAACGCCACTAAACAAACCGCTGCTATAAGTTGGGAAATGCCAGTGTTTTTTTAAAACGCCGCTAAAAAACCGCTGTTGTATGCTGTGGAATTACCAGCGGTTTAAAAACGCCGCTAAGTGACCGCTGTTAAAAGGTAGGGAATCACCAGCGTTTATGAAAAACGCCGTTGAAGACATTCGCCGACGGAGAAAAGACAGCGGTCGGAAAACGCCGGTAAAAAACCGCTGATAAAAGTTTAGCGGCGTTTTTGAGACTTTTACCAGCGGTTTTGCGACCGCTGTTGTAGCCTGTTTTTTTTGTAGTGAATCCAGCCTTTATCATATTTTCCTCTCCCCAGTGGGGTCGCCATCATAGCACTGTCAATCTTCGCACCAAAAATGTTGAAGAAGGCATGGCTAATTCACTCAATTATTATTTGCAGCTTAATTATATCAAATAAATTCAAAATAAATAAGCTATATATGTTAATTAAATCTTTCCCGCACTCTAGCTAGCCAAGGGGTTTATGTCTTGGTACCTTAAATAAACTTAATTTATACCGTTGATGATTACTAATTTATACTTTAACAGTACTAGAAAGTCACAGGCTGTTGAGACAGAATTGGGTTTCTCGAGGAAATCACAGGACTGCATTAGATTTTGTCATTTATTTGATACCTAGATCGTACCAAGTTCAAACACAACACGTTTTCTTGTTACGTACGTCAACATGCACAAGGTATCCAACACCATGGCGAGATTCCCGGCCGCCCTTCCTGATCTTAGTTTATTCCAAACTCGTACGATATTGCAATTAAGCCCATGCGTAAGCCTCGCTCGTGGTTTTGACCGTCCTCGCTGGATGGTCCACCGTCTTTGGCCAGAAGGTCGACAGTACTGCATCACTGATCAGTCCCTTATAGCCTTAATTTATATCATTATACTGTTAATAGAATCGGAGATCAGATTATGATTCAGCCTTGCTTGAGAGAGCGGCCGACTGCCATTCTCTCTCTCTCACGGGAAGATATATACGTACAAGTAAAAAGTTTCTACCTCTTCTCAGTTCTCACCATTAATCTTGGTTAAAAAGCAAAAATTATACTAGAAGGCTTAATCATCATATAGCTAGGGTAATTAAAAAACAATGCGACACAGAGACGCGTGGCTTTGTCGTCAACTCATGATCCCCCAGCTGCCTCCTTAATTGTGTCACCGACATGCAGATTTCTAATGCATGCAGTAGTTAGTAACTCAGTCGAGGACACGGCCAAGCAGTGAAAATTATCTTAAAGCTTTATTACTATATGCAGTATACAGTACAGTCAACTTTTGTATGGATAGTATTATTAATGTATGTTTTTGTAAGTAGGTTTTACATTCGTGGTTATATGTTCTGTGGATTTAAAATTACCAAAAGATAAGGAGATATATACATTTCACAACGAGGACAAGTAAATTTTTTTTTTCCTGTTGCTGTACGTGTATAGAACACAACCAGCAATCAGTTTGTCTATTGTAATCACGTGGGCCACTGTGGGGGCCTGAGGCTCCATCTATCACCCTCTCCCCATACTATGCCCATTATATCCGTCAATTGTCTGCTCATAAGTCATAGCCTTGAGAGAGAGAGAGAGAGAGATCCAAAACCTCATTATGTCAACACAGGAAGCTAACGATATTTTTTAAGAGAAAAGAGCGTCTAAGCATTTGAAGAAAGGCTAGCTACTTGATAGCTTTATGTGGGTCTTCTGGCAATGTCTTGTGCTGGCAGCAGGAGACTCATGTGCTCTACTATGGTGGTGCTGTTGATTATCCCGGTTTTACAGATTTGGGTCTGCTGTGAGTACTCATGCCAAGCCAGGGCAATTCGGATACATCCTGATAATGGAGAGGCAAAGGTCACAAAGGAAGGCAGCCGAGGCAGTTTGGATAAGAAAAGCATGGAGGAGCTGCTCCGCAAGTACTTCAATGGAAGAACTTTTGGTGTCAACAGAACTGCCAATGGATTCGAGGAGAGTAAACGAAGAGTACCCAGTTGCCCAGATCCTCTCCACAACTAGTATAATTTTTTTTTCTTTTTTTTTTTTCTCTTGATCTTATGATGAATTTCATCCAAAATACCCTCGTTTTTCTCATCATTTTTATGCTGGTATTCTGATGGTTTTGCAGTAGTATATGGGGGGAAACCGGTGGTATTTTGGTATTTTAATTTCTTTCTTTTCAATTGAAGATCAAAGAAAATGGACGACTGTGATATGTATAGAAGTGGAGAGTTTAAATTTTACAGTGACTACAATGACACCTGCTATTTCTAGAATATATGTACGTACTTTCCTAGATCCTTTTTGATTTTGCTTCTGTCTTGAGAACAAGATCAACGATGGCAGAGATGTAATGACCACGAGCTGAGATTCATATCTTTTCACTGAACCAATACAATGATTTCTTCTGTTTCTTTCCATAACCATCATCTGCTAATTGTCGTTGATGATGGGGGTAAATCGAGTATTTGTTATTATTGTTTACCGCGCTATGAATGAGAAGTGCAATATTGTACTTGGCGAAAGGTTGCTAGTAGGCTTTAAGCAGCAATAATGAGTAGTCTGAATCTTATTGATTTGCAGTCTCAAGTTTACTGTCTTTGGTGCCTCTTCAAGTGCTAATGTCTGATGCACTACAAGTTGTTCCTTTCAGTACTTCCCGAAACAAGTAAATCTTGATCTTATATCTTCATTCAAATGTGACCAAAACTAAGTGAAACACTCCATATGCATCCCACAAACATTGCCTTCTGATAAGTTCAGATAAATTGACTTATATAGTCAGCTGCGTTGAACCATATTATTGGAGCAGTTGGCTGGAGACACTTTACTCGTTCTCTCCATGATCTCTAATCCTTCTCCACCCTGAAATTCCTCCACTGTTTCCTACTGTATCTCTTCAATATTAAAGTTAAGAACATCTGAACATTCATCAATTAGCTAAGCACGCTAACAAATCCAACAAATGGGACCTTTCTCGGCTTATAAAAGGCGGGGCTCAAGACCAGTATAATGAAGTTAGTATGGCTGTTGAGTGAGGTACTTTTGCTAGAAGAGCAAGAGCCAAGAAGGCAATCCACAGAGCCAAGTTAGCATTAATACTAATCGAGAATTAAAAAATGGTCCAAGAGTGCAGGTTGAATGTTAGATGGGCATTAGTCTTTGTATATTTTTACAATTTGGGAAAATTTTGCAGTATCTTTAATCGCTTCCTCTAGCAACCCTGTTTGTCTCGCTATAGAAAGGGGTGGGTAAAAAACAGAATAGTTCCGGTTGCAGACAGAGAAAAAGGAGCTGGAATTAAGAGTGATTTTGCCCTGTAGCATAAGTTTGATATCGTTCCAGTTTTTTAAAAAGTGTTTTCTTGATTTTATTTTGTTGACAACTGAATCTTGGATTCTGGTCATTTGGGCGCATATAAGAGATTGGAGAAACAAGCAGCAAAACCAATGTTAGAAAGAGCCACGGATTGTGCGGCGACGAAGATGTTAGGAAAGCTGCCACTGATTCGTAGCGCCGGGTATTTTGTCTGCTAGTATTTTGGATATGGAATCAAATTGACTCTCCCGGCCCATAATTCTGTTCACAACGACAGTTTAGCTAACCGATACTACGTATTATATGCTGTTCTATATTTAAATATATATTTCTCTCATGTCCTCTAATATCGTAGTGATCTCAGTCAACACCTGTAAAAAAAATATTAGCATTCTGTGCCCTTTCTCTCTCGTGAGATTGTCAAATGGGTGTAAGAACGTAGTACTGTGACCTCAGTTATACATAATCGTGACGAATTGTCAATAACCCACATGACTTTCTCAGTCACAGAGGCTGGAATGATAGGTTTAGCAGGTGCAGAGTTACTGGATACAATGTTCTTGGTCGATATATATACCTGCCTATATCCTTCTACATGTCAAGAATTCAAGTGGGTTGGTGGACTAACCTACCTAGTGCCTAGCTAGGCGTCCAACAATTATTGATTGCCTTTGTGTTTGACCCAAGCTGAACTTGTCTGTTCATTGTCTTTTTTTTGTTTTTTTTAAAACACCAAGTTGGATTTAAATCTGACAGAATCGACATTTTATATATATATATATATATATATATATACCCAGAGGGAGTAATAATTCACGTGTTTCTTTTTAATGGGGGAAAAACATCTTTCATAACAAATCTCATCTGTGCAAAGAGACTGGCTTTGTAATCACGAAGGCCAATTTGGCTATTGAGGCTATGTATGGTGGACTTGCCATTGTAGATGGGAATTTGCAATATTCCTATTTTAAACGACCCCCTGCATATATGGGAGAATGGGAATGCACAGAGAGTCCAATGTGACCAATCCTGGCCTAAATAGATTGCTTTCCTTTCGCTATTCTTTAGTCTGTTAACCACTCGCTGCAAGCAAATCACAAGTTCCCATAAGTTTGTCGACATGTAAGAACAGAAGCTATAATTTTTGAAGGAAAAGGTTTTGCACTCTCAATTACGAAGCCCAATTCAATCCAATAAAAAAATAACAACAAAAAATCAGGATTAGGAACTCGGTCCCCTTGCAGTGAAAGTTACTCTTATTTTGAAGTTGTCTGAACTCTGGTACATACTTATAAGGTGTCAGGTGTGGTGTTGGATGAGATGACTGATGCAAGTGGGTAAGGCCGGCATTGGTATAAATATAATAAACGGCATTTGAGAAGTACCCAGGCGAACCCTTTGAGAATCTGGGAAACTTACTTGGCCCAAACAGAGATAAATGATCAAGTTGTGGTCCAATCTAAAAGCACCGGGATTGTAACAGAGTCCTCAAACTTCAAAGACAGGCCTGAGAACAAACACTTGTATATGTATACGTATATGGGCCGGGGGAACTCTATAGTGATAATTATTGTTTTATTCTCCTCATATCTTCTTATATATGTTGTGAAGCTCCACAGAAGAAAGATACTTCTTGGGCAATAAGAATATTCTAAGGGTAAGACTATAGGATGGGTAATGGGACAGACAAGAGAAAGTGAAAGCGAGATGAATGTTACATTGAGAGCTAGACACCACGCTGTCCCTACCACCGAGAGGCGAGAGGAGCACGTTCACAAGCAAAATCCATTCAATATCCAACAGTTGCCAAAAGTACTGGGCTTCGAACTCATTCCCTTACCAGTCACACCACTACTCTTATGTTTACATATGGCAAGTTGTTGGTCAGGAAAGGCACAAGTCTTTAGACTTTATGTACCTAAAGATTGAGCCTCCCATGTAGTCTTAAACTTTCTATGACTTGAAAGGCAATTAATCACACTTTATGTACCCTTAATTAATATTCATATTAGCATAATCCAGTGCTCTGCACAATATTGATGTTTAGGTCCTTAAAGAAACCATAGTGATACGTAAAAACTTTTGGTATCCAGAACCTTCCCTAGAGTTGATTTGCCTTTTGCAGTATAATAATGAATGCCAAGAGTGTTATTCGAAGAAGAGAATCCAAAACCAAATGAAACTTGTTTTCCAGATACCCTATCAACAAAAGGAGAACAAAAAAGCAAACCTGTGATTTGCTAGTTTAAATATCCACCTTACGTTCGTACCTACCACTACCCTTAAATTCAGCCCTCTCTGTTCTCCATTCCGTACAACAACCCTTCCGTGGTACGAACTTTCTTTTCTCTCTCTTCAAATAGAGGTAACATTAACGTACGTCTAGCCATGCGATCAAGTTGCAATGGCTGCAGAGCGCTTCGGAAAGGCTGCAGTGATGCCTGCACCATTAGGCCCTGCCTTCAATGGATCAAGTCGCCTGATTCCCAAGCCAACGACACTCTCTTCCTCGCCAAGTTTTATGATCGTACCCAGTTGCGTAGATATAAAATGAGTGAGGTCAAATTTTAAAGGCAAAATTATCAAAAAAAAAAATCACACAATATAAAAAGTGTCTTAAAATTACAATATCGCAAATTAAGAACTAAAAATATTAAAAATAATGAAATACACTTACTGAACTATTTGTTATCATTTATCTCTCATTTTACTCTGCAAATCAGTCTTAATAATCTTCATTGCATAAAACATTCTCTCAATGGTTGCAGTCGCAACCGGTAAGACCAATGCTAACTCAATAAGACGATAAACCAATGAAAATACAATATTATTGTCACTCTTAACCATCTTCATAGCATCATACGAGTTAATAGATTTACGCAACCCTAAATCAGAAATAATATCATCCGAACTCAACAAAGGGCGAGATCTTTCTGAACTATAATCTTCATTTAGTAGCCACATTAGGAGTATTAGACGACTCCATGTTTCATGGTTTTTTTTATTATAAAAAATTACTCCATTATCTAAAAAGAACATAACAAAACAAAACAATTTAAAATGTCTATCAGCATACGAGGAAGACAATTTTTAATACCCATCAAAAGGTCAGCATTCAAATAAACAAACATTTTATACGTGTTCACAAAATTTCTATATTGTTATCCTCTTTTTGCTATAAAATTGAGGAAGACAAAAGTAAATGAAACCACGTGGATATTACAGTCCAAATAGCTACTCAATAGTTAATTATATCGGGAATAGTTTTAATGAATTGGGCCTAATAGATTAGAAGCAAAAACACTCTTTTTTTGCTCCTCTAGAAGCAAATACTCTCACGTCTAAAATTCTTTCATATAAATACAATAAAGACAGTATAGACACAAAAGGTAATAAAATATAACATACTAAATAGTCCAACATTGAAACAACCATAAGCAATTAAGTATCAAGTCAGAGCATTAACATTGAATGATTGAAACAACCATTCAACCAAGACAAATCTTAAAAATAAAAAAACCAGCACAGCAACACCATAGTCCATAACTATAAGCACATAATCATAAATGATAAATCATGAGAAATTCAGACAATATTAAGTGGAGCAGCAGTCAGGCAGTTGGCAGAAAGTCCCGATGGCTGGTGGACGGCACCTGAGAGCAGAGGCGAGATGTGAGATTATTAGGAATAAAAAAGAAACAAGAGAATGAGAGAGATGGTGGGCCGGCGTCGGCATTCTTCCAGGGATGGGGGCGGGCGCTGGGCGGGGCAATGGCAGCAGTGAGTAGTGAGTGAGAGAGAGACGTGAGTATTGCTAGGCTGAGGGAGAGCTGGAGAGATCGCAGAGAGTGAGAGAGAAAGGCCTGCGATTTTTTTTAAAATCAGAGGGTGAAACAACGTCGTTTCACCCTTTGATTTAAAAAAAATTAAGGAAGCAGTCCACACGGGACTGGCCAGTGGGTGCGCCCCCGCTGGCCCTGTCCCGCCCCCACTGGCCCTAGAAGCAAGCTTGGGAAGCTGGGCCAGTGTGGGCAGGATTGATTCTTAATTACCAAGAAAAAAAAATTTGGAAAAGATTTATGGATCCAGTGGGGGCGGCCGCCCCCACCCGCACCCCCTGGATCCGCCCATGATCGTATCGGCCTTCTCAACCTTATTAATGATGGCCTTCAAAACTTTTGTCCTGGTAAGCAATTGAGTAAGCACCCTAATGTGAATTCTTATTTAATAGCATTGTGCTATGATTTTGGTCAACTATGTTAGTCCACTTTTTACTGGTTTCAGTTATCTTCAAATCGCTATTATATGAAACTTGTGCTCGAATTTTGGTTCCAACATATGGCTTAGTTGGTTTAATATGTTCAAAGAATTGGGCGAAGTGCCAAGCCGCCGTTTTTATCAAGGCTAACAGGTTCATTGACCAAGAGATCAGGTGATGCCACTTCATTCCACCCCAATGTTCCTCTCAATGTCGGCGACATAAGCCATGCATCCAAGGACTCCCTCTCCACTTCACATGACCGGGTTCGGTTACTATGCTAGCACCTAAGGTGCTGAGCATGCTGATGTACGGCTCAGATCAACTTATCAAGATCTAAGGGTTAAGATTAAAACACGTCAATTAATGAAATAACCCACTGGGTTCGACTTATTCAGCTGTGACCCTCGAATTTGACCTGTTCATATAGCGGTCGACCACTTCATGTAGCGGTCGACCTGTTCATGTAGCGGTCAATCTGTTCATTTTGGACCTATTCATGTAGCAATCGACCGGTACATGAAGCGATCGATCGTTTGTCCACACCAAAATTCGGGTCATTCAAAGTTGAACGGGTCGGTCGACCTGTTCATGTAGCGGTCGATCTGTTCATTTTGGACCTATTCATGTAGCGATCGACCGGTACATGAAGCGATCGATCGTTTGTCCACACCAAAATTCGGGTCATTCAAAGTTGAACGGGTCGAACCCGGTGGGTTATTTCATTAATTGACGTGTTTTAATCTCAGCCCTTAGATCTGGACAAGTTGATCTGAGCCATACATCAGCATGCTCAGCACCTTAGTGCTAAGCATAGTAACCGATCCCTCACATGACCTTCACAACGAAAAACCTCAAAGCAGGTTCAAGCGGTCCGTCATTAGGCCCCAACCTCGCAATGGCTCGGTGGTCACAGTCTCACATAGTCCGATACTAAGTCTAACCCGACTAGCTTGGCTGGAGTGAAACATAATATGTGGGGCGAAGTTTACCCGGATGGTTTTAACCCTGGGCTAACTTATGGCTCCTGGTTGAGCCAGGAGGGACATGGGAGTCTTAGACAAGGAAATGAGAGCATTTCATCGATCGTGACCTTGGAGGCAGCTTCCCCGGTGAACGTGGCTAAACATCAGCCTGTTTTGGGGTCTCGCAGCCAAATTGATGACAACGACGATTGATTGTTTGAACCTGACTCTTGGCTTGCCTCCAGCTCGCGCGCGCCAACTATGCGTTGAGGAAGTAAATTAACTTCAGTCAATTTTCCGCGTAAAAAAAATGCCTATGGAAAAAATAAGTTCAGTCAATTTGGGTAGAATGCGAATTTGATGAAGTTCAGGCCCTAATAGATGCGTATCGCAATTCGCATAAAAAATAATGCATAATTACTTCAATAAGGTGTAGGTCGATGTTTTGGGGCTCAAAGAGATTGAGACTATGAACTGATCACAGCTTTATCCTCTCTTTTTTTTTGTAATTTTCAATTTAGCTGGAATAAAAAGGGAATTTTGGCTGGGTTCAAAATTTTTCTTCGAAGTTTAATTTCTAGTTTAATTTGTATTTTGATTAAATGTGAATCGAAGTGGGTTGTTATGAGTGTGAATTTATTTTTATGGGGGTGAATTAAGCTAGAAATTAATCAGATATTTTCATGGAAACATTATATTTCCTCAAAAACCTCTCTCAGGCATTGTTATTTCTCGTTTATGTATCTCTCTTTTTTTTTTAAAAAAAGAGTGAATATAAATATCTTGTGTGACGAGTATATTAATGCAGTCAAGTAAGGACCACTACTAGAAATGTTGGCTCCATCCACGGTGGCTTTTGTAGTTGAAACCATCAAAATTTGTCACAAAAGGTTTGTAATTACCACGGAACGAGATCGTCGAAGTGTGATTGAATTTGTTGGGTCGCGGGAGTCTTGATTCGACGGCAGAAACTCTCCATCAGCGTACTAGTTCAACAGAGTCGACTCATAAATATCCTAGTTGGCTTTGACTAACTAGCCTAAGAGATAATTAACATTTGTTTTCTTCTAACACTACAAGAAAAACCGCCTCTGCCCACGGAAGCAGTCGTGGCAGAAACGCTTAAGTTTCGTCGCAGAAGGCTTTCCTCCACGGAAAGACGTCGTCGAGCTCTGGTGGCTATTGAAGCGTGCAGGCAGAGTTTCGCTGACGACCAAATATTTCCGTCAGCACCCATCACGCTGTGTCCACTGTGGAAGACGTTGGAGAAAGTCACCGATCTACGTCGCGGTTGGTCGGACCTCTGCCCACGGTAGCCCTTACCTGACGATGACCAGTCGTCGAGAGAGGTGAGCCATTGACGACGACCTCCAATTCGTCAAGAGATTTGTCACCCCACTGCAGACGAGCTCCGATTCGTCGAGAGAAGTGTCAACCCAATGCGGGCGAGCTTCGATTCGTGAACAGAAGTGGGTTCATTGTTGACGAGCATAATCGGCGCTATTTCTATGTGTTTAGCACCAACGACGACGACGGGAAATGTTTTGGTGGAGAAAAATGGTTGACCACAACTTCAGCTTCGGTGGAGAGAAATGGTTGCCCACGACTTCAGTTTCGGTGGAGAGAAATTGTTGCCCACGAGTTCAGCTTCGGTGGAGAGAAATGGTTGCCCACGAGTTGCAGTGATCGTAGTTGCATTTCTTTTTTTTTTCTAATCGATCATAGTTGCTTTTCTTGTTAATCGGTGGTTTGTTTTTCGGTCAAACCTGATTGTAATTGGTTGGTCAAAGTGTTCTGCATTTTTTTATTGATTATCTCCTTTTAGTGCAGTTGGTTTTCGGCATTTCATTTCAGTGTTACTTTTTTCTGACTCTATTTTTTTTTCCATTTAGCTCACGACATTCCTCCATTACTTCTACTTATTTCACAGATACTAAGAAAATAACAAAGCTATGGAGAAACATATGAAGTTGCACTTATAATAGATTAATATCCATATCTATATAAGTTCATATCATATTCAACAGATCTTCATCAGATGTATAAATCTGAAAATCAAATCCAAGCTACAATTCAAATAAAACCAGAATCCATATCTAGGGGTCTAAATGTTGCGACATACCCTGTTCTCCCTGAGTGCTCATCTGGGATCCAACTAGCTTGTCCATCTTTTCATCAAATGATTCAACATGTGCCATCAAACTTTGCATGTGTCCCCACAACTCATCGTATTTCTCATTACACGCCACTATCTCACTTTTATATTGTTCTACTTGTTCAGTGAGATAGGTGACATGCCAAGCCCCTGACGTGTCCAGGTTTGTGACCCAGTACTTCATGAAACACTTGCTCTGCCACCTCCAAGTCAACCTTTTCGGGGTCACGAAGTGCAAATAACCTCATCATCTCTTCCTATACAATGTGGTGGCAAAACAAGTATTAGAAGCTTCCTATTCATGTCTAACATCTTTAGCTAACAATATAACACATGTTGTCCACTTGCATAGAGTTATTAATAGAATTTAATAAACATAAAGTTGTTGTTTTCACAGCTTCACATTATACTACTTGGCACTACGACTAAGTGATACTTACATATGTGGCCTCTGCCACCTCATTGATTAATTTTACATCCAATCTTCGTGTGTGGGATCTTTTGTAGAATTCAATCAGATTTTCCTTGCTTTCAGTCTGTATATAATTTCGAAGGCATTAGTTAATGTAAAATACATATTTCTTAGAGTAAAACCAAGACTATAAATGGGTAACCTTCTCGGCGAACATGTTTTGCAGAGACTTTGATCCGGAAGTGTGAGGCACTTTAAGCTTCCTCCTATTGTCTGAATTCGTCTTACAGAGTTTCTACAAACAAAAGTTTGGATCAACATTCAAATTTTCTTGACAGGTGTCTATAATTAAAGCACCATAATGAGCATAACAATTGAGAACCCTCTCTAGATTGTCATGAAAAAAGGCTTTAAACAACTAGACTGTCATGAAAAATACGGTCGACAATATTATTCACCTGATACTCCTCCTCCCCCCATTGCTCGCACATGATCTTCCAGGTTTCTTCACGCATTTCCTTCGGAGGATTGGCCAGTGCTCTTGCTTTGGTTGAGTATTTCTTATAAATATTATGTAGATCATACCTATAAGTCTTATAGCTGGATGCCAGTTTTGCTTTTATGCATTCGCGGTCCTCATATCTATCCCAATCCAATGTGAAATCTCCCTGTTCAAAAGGCAATATTGACACGATAACAAAAACTTAGAAATTATTTTCTAAGTTAGAGCGAAGGAGATTATGCAAATCTCCAAACAGTCATCCTCGATGTCTCCTTGATGGGCAAGTACAATATAGAAAATAGTACAGGGAAAACAACTAATCAAGAAGAATACCAGTGTTGATCTCTTTCAAAATTATCTAGGTCTAATTAAAATGTAATCTACAATTATACCATTGCAAATGGGTTAAACCAGAAACACGAAGGAATGTTTCAAAATGTGGACTTCAAAAAGATAATCTTACTGGTAACTTAAAGCAGGTTAGATATGGATAAAGGTCTTGATACAACATATAATTTGAGATTCAGACCTTAGGAGGAAGTTAGAGTCAGACATTAAAGATCACTTTAACAGCCATGCAAACCATGTGAAATGTGGCTTAGAGGTTCTCTGAGCTTGGCGCATAAAATCCAAACAGGAAAACAAATCTATGCGTAAACCATTAGACAAGGCCATGCAAATGTTTTCGTGAGTCAACAAATAGATCTTTAAATACAAAAAGTGACACAGAAAAAGACAATTGTATGAGAAGGGGATCACGTTTGCCTCAGCAACTTATTGCCAATTCTTGCCTGGCTTTGACATCCTCCATGTCAGCAAATCACCATCTATTTTCTGGCCTCCATGCAATCAAGGAGTATGCTTTTCCAAAAGCAATGGGTCCAATGGGGTTGAAGTTTTACATTAAGTCATGGATTTATGCTTTCAGTCAAGTTAAATGCATAAATCTAATATCCAATTGCAACAGTTGTTGTGGAAGATAATGACTACTCGACAACATAAAAGTGGTATGCTAAAATCAAGACTATAATATTTGGAAACTACAGTGGATGTGATAATTCTAAAAAACACACAAATGCTTCAATGGGTATGCTTTAATCTCAAATCAATCTATCAGTTAACTATTGTTATATTCTACTGGTCTTAATTACATAGAACTCACAATGACTCGGGTATATAACTCATCCTTATCCTCCTCGGGGACTAGGCTCCAGCACTTGTGCTTCATGTCAGCAAACGTTCGTACAATATAAGTCACCCTTGCAGCAAGCACAAGGGCATTTTCCGCTGATGGTCCCCTCGCACCTGACGGTATACTGACTTGGACATGACCTAGCTTTCGGAGTTTTGCAAACTCTGTGCCCTTCGCCTTTCCCCGACGCCGGTAACAACGACCCAACGGAGCTGCCACAGAACAACAAGATGCAGAGCACATCAGCATACAGTCATACACAGTGGGATGATATATAATAAAGTTACAAAAAATTCAAACTAATTGAAACAAGGTTCAATCTGAAGTGATTGGTGTAATTGAATGTCAATCGTTTCAGACTATAGTCAGATTACGCATAGACAGGGGTTCTAACAATTTCCAAAAATCACCGGAGTAGAAGTTATGCCATCAATGTAACAATTTGTTCTTCTACTTGTTTTGTTAACACGTTAGAACAGAACGTGGTGAGATGTAGAAGCCCAGTTGCTTAAAACCAGCATATGGGTTTGGGAATTCTCTACTTAAGATACCAAGCACCACATGGCAAGATAAAGAAATAATATACTAGAGGTCAGTGGTCACAGCTTCTACATTATTAGTGCCAAAATATTGGATACCAGAGTCTGGTATCCCTTGTTTATCTAATGTTGGATTAGATTACTGGGTTATGTACATAACTTGGAAAAGAAAAAAATTGGGAAAAACAGAGTGTGATTTTGAGATATTCGTATTAGTTCAGAAACAAGGGGAGCGGATTAGAGTTGAATTGCCTTGTCAGTAGATCTGTAACTACGATATGCTTTTTGAGTTCTCTATAACTCACTAATTGTATAATACAATGCGATAACAAAAGCTAAACATTCAAGGAACCGAAAACTTATTTGAACACATTGGAATTGGCATACAAATATTGTGACAAATAAAACGCAAACAAATCCAGGTGACATTGTCACAGTTCCATTATATTTGATAAATAGCAATAATCCACCATAAACACAACTGGAAAACTAATTGCACATCGTTGCCAAAAACTAGATTAAGCGGTTGATGAAATGGCATAACTGAACAGCATTTACTTCACACAAAAGCTGAAACACTCAGTAGTCTAGGATTAAGCTGTATGACAGTTTCTGTTAGTAAGAAATACAGGATCGGCTCATGCGGATGGAAGAGTAATAACTTCTTACCTTCACTACGCTCACCCTCAGGAACATTGGCTCTATCAAAACCACCCATTTGCTCTGCCCATCCGTCTGGTGGCTGCGTAGAGTCGTCCGAATACCCCAAAAACGATTCCTGTAACCTAGGCTGAGGCGAAGGCTGGAACGGAACATGTGGGGACGTCTGACCTCCTCCAGTCGATCGTAGTGACACCCACCCTCCTGGCCTCCCTCGCTTAGCCCTTCCAGCTATTCCGACGGCGAACAAAGCTGAATAATTGGGGAATCTGACACAGACGATATGGGCAGCGTAAGATATGGGGAGAATTCGAATGGGTAGAGAGCTCGTAGTTGTATTCCATGTTTAAGAGCAGTTTTATGCGGAAAAGGAGGGAAACCTGAAGTATGGAGGGAAATTGTTTTACAGAGTAACATAACTGTTACCGCTCATATTAAGTTTTTTCATATTAAGGTTTTGATGGATTTTTTCATATTACGTGTTTTAACAGATTTCTTCATATTAAGTTTTGCAGAGTAACATAACACGGATTTCTTCATATTAAGCTGATTCACTAATTTTTCTTTTAAGGATAAATACAACATTGATCCTTGTGATTTACTCTAAAATCAAATAAGTCCTTAAATTTTAAAACACATGAAATTTGTATCTAAAGTTTAATATTCATCATGGCTTTAGTCCTTTCGGGACCCTTCAAATGTGAATGATTTTAAATTTTAGGTACTACTTTTATTTGTTTTAAAATTGAAGGACTTATTTGATTTTAAAATAAACCACAGAGACCAATATTCTATTTATCCCATTTTTAAAAACATTATAAATAGCAGGAAACAAAATTAATTAATTAGTAGTCCTTTGTTTTGTCTCAATCGAAGGCCCTCTTTTATGTTCTTGTTTCTCCCTAAGATTTATTCTCTTGCAGTTACTTGTCTTTTTCCTTCAATTGTTCTACTTGAAAAACAAAAGTGAAAAAAGAAGACAATTTCCATATTTCATCGTAGTCTACACTTTCAAGATGATATAACCTTGTCTAATTATTAGATAGAATGCGAAACTGAGGTTCATTTCATTCTCCCAACTATTTTGCTACTTTCATACTTTACTCCCCCAAGGAGATTTCAGAGAAAAAAATATCATATCAAACATGACAACATGGGTCTTTCAATTTCCAACTCACTTTAACACAAACATTTGTTGTTTTTTGTTTTGTTTTATTTTTTTAAAATAATAGCTCAGGTAGCTCAAATGCTCTGTCTGCATGCATCTAGTGGATATGAGGCTAGACAGAAAAATATCATGGGGTTAGTTTAAGATTCCAAATCAAAGGCACTCTGAAATTCTCTTATCTGCTATGAACTACTGATATTTTTCCCATTTGAAATGTCTGCAGTCAGTGAATTACTTCATTCTTGTCCTCATTCTGCTTCTTCCATGTCCATATTCTTTTCGAATAATTGAAGGAGTTCCCTCATCGCTTGATTTAAATGTATTTTCTGCCGTTGGTACTAACTTTGGCTAGCAAATCTCCTTTACTCGTTAATGAGATACAACAGATGTAGGTCATGATAGTTATCTATCTCAGGGTCTGTTTCACAAGAAGGGATAAAGTTTGAAGAAAGAACCATATGTTACTCAATACTCCGTGAGTGGCAAATACATAAGCTTATGCACAAACAAAATATTGTCTCATGTTATTGCTGCAAAACTAATTGATTCACAAACTTGAAGCAACTCTTAAGAATAAATTACAGTACGTACATCAAAACAAATAAATCTACGACCACTGTTTGATATATCACCCTTCTCCACTGATCATCACTGAAGCAAGAAGATCTTTTCACTCAACAAAACCATCCTACATCTGCATAATAAAGTTCAGAAAATTGAGATAATGAGAGAACTCATAAACCATTAGGACAGCTGATTCATATCTATTTCAAGTGGCATATACTGTCCTATACAAAAGATACCATTTCTGGAGGCCAACAAGTAATGGGCGCTCAACTAATCTGTTTGCCAGAGGATTAAAAAAGTACTTATAAAAACACAACTATCAATGCCACTGCAATAAGAAGTTCACAAAAGAGTAACACTGTAGTTTTGCACGCCTAAGGCGAAAAATTTTGATTTATTTTTTCCTTTTTTTCCTCTTGGAATGCTTCACATAACCTATGACTTCTGCAAGTGCATCTTCCTGCTGAAAGATTTGAAGGGTTCGTATTTGATCTCTTATGGCTTATTTGGGGGCAACTTTTGGGAAAAAGCTAGTCATGTTTAAACAAGGCAAAGACTCCTTTCCTTTTGGAGGAAAGAGTTCTTCATTTACGGTCCTAATGGTTTATGGGAGAACTCATAAACCATTAGGACAGCTGATTGATATCTATTCTCAGTGGCATATACTCTGTCCTACACAGAAGATACCATTTCTGGAGGCCAACAAGTAATGGGCGCTCAACTAATTTGTTTGCCAGAGGATTAAAAAAGTACTTATAAAACACAGAACTAGCAAGGCCACTGCAATAAGCAGTTCACAAAAGAGTACCTCATCTTAAAGAGAAACCAATAGTTTTCTTCACCAAATCATTTGCAGAAAAAATTGGCCTGTTACATGAACATCATGAGATATCAAAATGATGTTTCTAAGTTGTTTTGCATGAGAAGAACAGTAACAAATCATAGTTGATCAGTGATTTCCTGTTAAATGTTGATATAAAAATAATTGCTGAAATAAAAATCTGTTACACGCAGAAGCAATTGTACCTTTGTCTGCTATCTCAGCAATCTGTCCAAATGTGATGAAAGGGCAGAAGCAAGTGATCAGACCTGAAGAATATATACAAGAGTGAATTTAGTAAATAAGATAAACAAATCTTCGACCAGTAGCTGTGAAGCCTGCGAAGTTTAAAATCATAAGGCTCTAAGAAATAATCCATTAAGACTTGTCTACCATGCAACACATTCCCTTCGTATATTTCCTCTCTTTTCCCATCTCTACACACAGGATTTGTAAAATCTCCCGAGGGCTCCAAGACTGCAGCATTTCACAGGCACCATAGTAAATTATTCCAGCAAAAAAAAAAATACCTTCAGAAGTTCAAACAAATACATCTTAAAGACAATGCAAAAGTCCAAATTTCAATTGAAACAGCAAAAGGGAGCAAAAACACTAGTTGTACTATTCTTTCAGAGAGAGAGAGAAAACAGGTTACATATATATTCTAACCTATAAACATGACCAACCAGAGCTTAAACATCCAAATTAGAGTCTAAGTCATCGTCACTTGGGATGTCGGGTGAATCATCATCAGACAAAGCCTGAGAGCTCACTTCAGTTTCATCGGTGCTAACGTTGTCAGCAAATTCTTCTTCATCGACTTCAATCTGTAATTCAGCTATCGCTGAAATATCGACGGGTTCAAACGTGAGATCCTCTCTATGCAGTGGTGTAATAGAGTCATCTAGATGCATTGACGCGGGTGCAAATTGGCTGCTAGGTGCATCCTCTTGGTATGGTTCTTCACTAGCAGGTTCAATTGCAGTCCCAGACAGCATGGACCCTTCGTAGACATTCCTGGACGTGAATTTTTGGACAACTCGCCAATCAGACCGCAGACTAGGGTCATCCAAGTAGAAAACCTGTTTCGCTTGTGTCGCCAAAATAAATGGGTCATCAGTATACCAGCGGCGCATAGTATTGACGGACGTGAAGTGCTTGCCAACCCGTATCCCTCTTTTTTTGTCCCCTATATTCCACCACTCGCACTCAAATATGTACACCTTATTTCCACCCATATAATGCAACTCAAGAATGCTAGCCACTTGGCCGTAGAAGTCCACTACTTTCGAATCATGCCAACCCTCCATTACCACTCCTCTATTTTGTGTACGGCGATGTCGCTCTGAAAGATGTGTGTGGAATCTAACCCCGTTCATGATACATCAGGCAAATGAATAGGCACAAGGGTCAGCACCACACGCTAACGCATACATTTGCTGAGAGATGTCAATAATGGCTTCACTGCGCAATTGTTTAATCTACAATACCATAAGTATCATAATTAGATAGCAGATGAACATTATCAAGTAGTTCACTAAAAACAGTAACGACAAAATATTTCTAATCTTGTCACTTACGCGGAATTTGAACCATGCAGGGAATTGTGCTTCGTGCCGCGACTCAACATCAATGAGTGAGTCCTCACTAAGGAGCGTGCGATGCTCACTAAGCAGTTGAATTGTTTTAGAATCATTAAGTGACAATAAGACAATGAAATAAATCACTTTATATATTGTGAAAGGAAACAACATAGTAACAAGATAACGAACCTGAGATAGGGAGCAACCTCTTCACAGTTGTTGAGCACATACCATTGTGCCTTGGCAAATCGGTGCATTTCTAATCGACAGGAAGTGGCAGCTCCAAGAGGGCGAACTTTTTGCGAGAATACAGAGATATCTACTCCAACACTTTCTGTAACGACATCCACATTCCGTTCTGAATGATTAAACCTTGTTTCGATATCCCGAAGGTATGTAGAACAGAAATTCAAGCACTCATAGTCTATATATGCCTCCGCAATAGAACCTTCTGGACGAGACCTGTTGCGAACGAAACGCTTTAGTTTGCCCAAACTTCTTTCCATTGGATACATCCACCTAAATTGCACCGGCCCACCAAGCATAACCTCATGTGGTAAGTGTACAGCTAAGTGTATCATCACGTCGAAAAAAGATGGTGGAAGTAACATCTCCAGTCGGCAAAGGATTGAAACAATGTCATTTTCAAGTCGTGCAACATCATCGACGTTCAATGTCCTTGAGCAAAGTTCCCGAAAAAATTGACTTAGATCTGTCACAGCTTCAAGAATGTCCTTACGTAAATACCCACGAACACCTACGGGGAGGACTCGCTGCAAAAGAACATGGCAATCGTGGCTCTTCATCCCAACGATCTTACACTCTGACATGTTCACACAACGGGAGATGTTTGAGGCAAACCCGTCAGGAAATTTAACGGCCTTCAACCAAACGCAAAGAGACTGTCTTTCAATGTTTGATAGGGTATAGCAAGCAACAGGCATTAATCCGTGAGATTCAGACCTTTGAATGTGAAGCTCTGGCCTTATCCCCATTGTAAATAAGTCATTACGACTAGCAATGGTGTCCTTGCTTCTTCCCTCAATCCCCATTAGAGTTCCCAACAAGCTGTCACATATATTTTTCTCAATATGCATCACGTCCAAGTTATGTCTCAATCTCAGAGTTGACCAATAGGGTAGTTCGAAGAAAATGCTTTTTTTGGTCCAATTGAGCTCCCCAAGTGTGCGCTTATGCTTTTTGAACAACAGAGATTTACCAAATTGGACGTCTCGAATGTTCGCTAGTTGCTCTAAAACAGTTGCTCTAGCGATTTCAAGAGGTGCCATTCTACGCTCCTCAGTACCGTCAAACAAAGCCTTTTTTTCTTCTCCATGAGTGACTTGGTGGCAAGAAACGACGATGCCCCATGTAACACGTTTTTCTACTATGTTTTAACCACATAGAACTGGGTTCATTGTTGCATGTTGGACATGCCATTTTACCCTTTGTGCTCCACCCAGAAAGGTTTCCGTACGCTGGAAAATCATTGATAGTCCAAAGCAATGAAGCATGCAAACGAAATGTTTTCGAGGAGTGAGCGTCATATGTCTCAACACCTTCGCTCCATAATTCATTCAACTCATCAACTAAGGGTCGGAGGTAGACATCTATATCGTTTCCAGGTGATTTAGGCCCAGGAATAAGCAAGCTCATCATAAGGTATGGATCCTTCGTACACTTCCATGGTGGGAGGTTATACGGTATCATCACCACTGGCCACACGCTGTAGGTTGTACTCATATTTGCAAAAGGATTAAATCCATCACTTGCAAGCCCGAGGCGAACATTGCGGGGATCTCGAGCAAACCAGGGGTGTTCATTGTCAAACTCCTTCCAGGCAGGAGAGTCAACTGGATGCCTCATTATCTTTGGATCGGATGATCGGCCTTCAAGGTGCCACCTCATATCTAGGGATGTGGGCTTGTTCATAAATAGCCTCTGAAGGCGTGGTTTTAATGGAAAGTATCGTAAGACTTTGCACGGAATATGTTTCTTCCTTCCACTGTCAAAAGTCCATCTAGACTCCCCGCAGACAGGACACTGTTGTTGGTTGGCATGCTCTTTCCAAAACAGTACACAGTCGTTCTTGCAAGCATCGATCTTGTCATAAGTAAAGCCTAATCCTCGTCTCAGCTGCTTTGCCTCATAGTGTGATTTCGGCAATTCAACTCCAACTTCCTCAAATGCAGCATTTAATAGATCAAGCGTCATATCGAAAGCCTTGATGCTCATATTGTTCATGGTCTTTATATGTAGCAACTTAATGACAAAAGATAGCTTCGAAAACTTCGTACATATTGGATAGAGTGGACGTTGAGCATCTTCCAACAACCCTACAAATTTCATAGGAGCACTGTGTGATTGACAATCAGAAGTAGAGTTGGTGGAAGGCTCATCAGCATTGGTATTTGCAAAATTCCCCAAAAAGTAGTCGTTCAATAGTGGCTGCATCTCATCAACATCTTCTAACACATTGTCGACATCGTCACAATCATACACCTGCGGACCACCCAATATTTCCTTCTCCCCATGGAAGATCCACTCAGTGTAGGAATGATCGAATCCTTTTATCCATATATGTTCTTCGACTACACGAATGGGCCTGTAGTATCGATTGCTACACACTCGACATGGACACCTTATTCTATTAGCCCCATCAACATGTTCTCGCGCTAGAGAAAGGAATTGCTGTAGACCCTCAGCAAATTCAGGACATTTAAATATGTTCGTAGACTTGATCCAACTCTTGTCCATTCTATTCCGCTTATGAGCAATATAAAAAAGGGAAGATAAATCCTGCACATTTGGAAGGGAAAACACATAACTTATACAAATTAGCCAATTACTCATGTTTTGTTATTTTTCTTCTATAAAGGAAATAAAAGCAAATGGCAAGATAATATAAAATAATGTATTTTCTTCCCTTCGAAATTGTCTAAAGAAAAAAAAAGATAAATAAAAGCAGTATATGATCACTTACAAGATGGGACGGACTGTCTTAGCTGCCCTTGCAAACTCATTGATTAGTAGTATTAGTCTTTGAGGTGATACACAGACTTCAAACGACTTTCTGCACTCCTCGCATGTGTAAGAACTTGTTAAATACTATTCAGGAGTGGATATTGGTAGGAACTAGATGCTTCTTTTGTTGATAACTCTGCAACAATAAAGCTGAACCCCTCACATTTTCAGTCTCTCTAGCTTGAACATGACAATTTTGATTAGAAAAAATAAAGGTAGTCTTGAGCTGTAAACCCATTAATCTGTGTATTGAGGTCTTAGGTTTCTATTTGAGCCAACAAAAGTGGGACAGTGGAAAGAAGTTTTTCGAACTCACTGGCTTCGGTACTACCATCACATGATTCACATCTTGGTCTCTGTTCTGTACATGTTGTCCTATGAAACATGATGATGTACCCGTATAACTAATTGAAAGGAGACCATGAGCTACTTTGACCCAAAACAAAATAGAAAACCATCGGCTACTTTATGGATTGTTTTTGTAAATGTAACCACTGAGGAACATGATCAAGGAATTTTGTTTTTGTTTTCTATAATTTCAAACATTTGGTAAATATATCGTAGTACTTGTGTCAAACCTGCAAAAGGCTTGTTTTTCTTTTAATTGTTTCCCCCACAAAGATTAAGGAAGCGTTAAGCAGAAAATCAGAGGAGGAAAAAAATTGTATCCATGGATTGAAATCCTTTTCTCCATATATGTTCTTCGAAGACTCAATTAGTTTTAATATGTCCACGAAGACTCGCCCAAAACTAAGGCATGCTTTTATGGATCTAAGAGCTTCTTCTCTTCACACAAAAAGAGAAAGAGGAAATATTGAAAAACAAAAATAACAAAACAGTAAGGCTCACCTGTTTGATCGTGTTGGTGTTGTACAGTGTTTATTCCAAACCCTTGCTATCCAATTCTATATTGGACTCCCGTGCTATGTCTTTAAGCAACTGAAGCTTCATCTCCTTGGTAGGAGGATTTGACCTCAACCTATCAACCAATTGATTAGGCATCCATCAGCTAACTTAGTTATTAATTTCATTGTCAAACTCCTTCATCCTAAATTTATATGTAAATGAAATTAACAAATTGAAGAATAGATCTCAAAAGTTTGCTGTATAGACATGATATCTACTCCATAGCTCTCATTTCAATTTCTTTTTTCTACTTTTTCTCCCATACATCCTATTTTGTAAATTTTTTAACAAATTGCAATTTCGTATAAACCTCACCTTTCACTGATGATTCTCTGTGACATGGATGACTTCTTGCAGGTGCATCCTAAATGTAGTCCTTTAAGCAACAATGAAGATCACAAATGGCAGAAAAATAACGATGGCACAAGCCCTGCGAGAGAGAACCAGAATGGTGGGAATCGACTTAGCACTGGGAGGGAATTAAATACAAAAATAAATGATAGAGACCTTAGTTTTCATGTATCGGCCATTCTAACAAACATATCATGTGCATCAAAACTCTAGAAGGTGCTAAGTCCATTCGCTTACAATAGAGTTCTCTAAATACAACAGATTCACAATTAAATATACAGGGGAATTGCCAAGAAAAAAAATTATACAGGGGAATTGAAAACGCCTCTCCAAACGAACCTGATCTGAAAACAAATTCCGATTCCGTCATCTGAGAGTGAAGAGGAAAAATCAACCTTAACCGTCTTCCTCCAGCTCATGTACATCCGGTGCAGAAAAGGTGAATTACGTGGACAAGCTTCCTCGACAAGCAAGGAGATCGTGGTCAAAGACTGGTCCTTAACCAACAACAACGATTATTCGCGAGGAACCCAAAGGCGACGAACTCCACCGTCGATTTTACAACACTGTCGACGGAACCAGATGGTAGAGGATCACGACTGGCTAAATTCAATTTATACACAAGTACCATTTCGCCTTGCGTGCTTCCTTGACATGGTTCTGCAGTTTAAATTGGGCAAGACGTAGGTGGTAGGAAATTTGATTACTAATTTTCTAAGCAGTATGCCACAATAAATTTGTTAGATTTATACAAAGGCAGTAGGAAACAGCAAAAGAAACCCAACCAAGTATATAACCCACAACTGAGCAAGATAACCGAGATCGAAAAAAGGAACCTTCACCAACGCATATCAGATCGTCGGCCTTAATATCTCACCATAAACCCATTGGCGAAGACAAATTTTCGTCGATTCGTCATTTGTCTTGACGGACCCAGAACGACGCAACTGGTGACCGACTTAGCAGGGGATAACGACCACCCACACCGTTGCTGTTATTCGGAGATTCGTCGCTAAAGAACTTGCACCCCACAAAATCAGGCATTTAAAAGCTCTGGTGGTTATTTTAATTGAACGTCGACGGATAGTAAGCAGCGGTGGACGAAGCTCATGCTTTACTGACGGGAACGAGGAGACCGCGTTCTGCCGCGTGGCTAATGCGTTGTTTTCTTGTAGTGTAAGTGAGTGATAGGACATCGATTGATAAGCACCTAGACAAGTCTCAAATCAACTAGCTAGCTAGCTAGTATCGTATTATTAAACAATAAATTAAAAGATGAATACTTGACTAAGTAGTTTCGATCTAATAATTCCATAGTTGATGCAGGGGATCCGACCCAGATGATGCAGAGCTATTAGATTGCTCATTGATGGCGCTGAATTACCTGGAGCGGGAGGATCAGCGTAAAATTGGCAAGAAATCGTGATTTAGCCTAATTGGGGCAGTTTCCGTGCACGTGTCGGTATTTTGGCCATAACTTTGGCTACATGTGTCCGATTCGCGCCCGTGACCCCAATTCGGAAAGCTCTTTTCGGCGCGCACGTCATATCCACCCAACTACACTCGGTGCACATCTTTTCGAGCTCAAAATCCGCTGATTTCCTTTTCAAAACCCTATTTTTAGTTAATTTTTGCTATTTATGGTAATTTCTTTTTTGTCGCTTAGGAAATAATTCTGAACCCAATTTGGGCCAGATTTTTGGCAATCGTTTGATTTCCTTCCTTATTTCGTTATGGTAAGATTTTTAGGGTTTTGCTATTTTTGGCAAATTTCCATTAATGGTCGAATTTCAGCTATTTTAACCCGGCTTGTGGGCTATTTTGATTCATTCCTAATTATTACGAATTTTATTGAATCCAGAGTATTTTCTGAATTCTTGGGTCGAAATTCTCTCTTTCCTTCTTGCAAAGTGCCTATTGTTTTAGCCTACAGAATAATCTCTATTCTGTCCGGCGTCAATAGTGAAATCCATGAGAGAAGCAACCTACAGATTGGATGCTTTTGATCATCTGCAATGAGGGTTGTTAAGGAAATCCACTCGATCCGACAACCTTGGTTGGAAGAGCGTGAATTAGAAACGACTCTCGATCGACAAACCAAATTGAGAAGGTCAAAACTGGTAATGGATCGAGCAGGGTGCAAGAATGATGATGGGAGCAATAGATCATCTCAGACTAAATCTTCGTTTCCAAAGGGGAAAAAAAGGACACAAAATTAGAAATAAATAAGCAAATTAAAGTAGAAAACCACCGAGAGAGACCTGTAGAGGAGGGAGGAGTTCTGATCACAGGCGGAGGGAGGGGGGGCGAACCGGGGCCACTGCCCCGGTTGGCTCTCCCAAATTTTTTTTTTTTACATGTTACATTTTTTTTAGGGCCCGCCCCCCTTAAGCCCACTGAAATTCGGCGTGCCCCCCCTGCCTGCCCAGACACCTAAGCCCGCCCCCCTTAAGCCCAGCCCAACCCCTTTGATCCTCTCACCCTCATCCCTCTCCTCTCTACTCTCATTGTCTCACACGCGACGTCTCCTCAGACTCCTCTAACATTTGAATCTCCGATTCTCCGTCCCTTTCTCCCAGACCCAGCGGCCAACGACTCCCTCTGGCCTCTCCTCTTAGCTCCTCCACGCCGGACTGCCCACTGGCCACCGCGGTCCGCAGAGCAGCACCTGACAGCCCTCTGTCGACTGCCGCATCCTCCAGACCTCCGGTGACCGGTGCTCTGTGCTACATTGCTGGTCCAGCCTCTTTCTTGGTCAATCATTTTCTTCCGGTAATTTTCTTATCTCCATGAGATTTTTCATTTATTTCAAACACATTCTGCTGCTCCTTCAAATAATTTTTCTGATTGATGGCAAATTTATCCTAGATCTCTATGAATAGATACAGTGTTTTTTGGTTAACTATTGGCAGTTGGCTAGTTTGCTTGGTGTCAATGAGATTGAGTGGTTGCAATTTTATGTGCTGGTCATTGAGATTGAGAATTGAGATTGAGTCAACTATGGTGTTTTTTAAATTTTGCAAGCATTTGAGGCCATTGCTCAAGTTCACTTTTCTTAATATTCCATATTTGATATATTAGCTGTGATTAGTATATGTTCGTATGAAACCAAGTAGCATTAAAGAAGTTACTAGAAACTCTGAAAAAGAGAGTCGGTAAAAAACATGTGAGATAATTCTTCTTTGGTTTTACTAATACCTAAGAATTAATGAAGGAAAGTAGTTCCACAATTGATAACATTGATCATTCTTAAGGATACAAGTTAATCTGCAGCAGGGGATTCAATAACATCAAAACTAATTTTATGCAAATACAACCTAAACAACCTTGTATGAAATCAATGTTGTCTGTTATAGCAGCTGATTACAAGAGGCCAGCAATACCAGGATTTCACAAACACAAAACACGGGCACACAGGAAAAAAAACTCGAAAGAGACTTGTGTACTTGGTATAAAGAATGAAGAATGAAAATATTCCCGCTATGATCTTCATTATATCTCAAGTATAAGGCATGAGTTTGCATTCCTACTTTTCTGCAAGAAAAATACTGGTATGGAAGGATCATAGAAGAAATTCTGTATGGCTGGATGACTGATAAATTTGTCTTTGGCTTGCCCGTTCCTAAGAACTTTGTTGATTGCCCTTTATACTTTGATGAGTTGTAATAGTGTCCGAGCTATTTCAATGATATGAAATTCTTTCTTTTTCTTGCTCATTCATTTTCTTTTGGTTATTTTCTTATCTCCATGAGATTTTTCACTTATTTCAGGCACATTCTGCAGCTCCTTCAAATAAATTTTCTGATTGATGCGAATTAGTAAACGTTCAATTTATCCTAGATCTCTATGAGTAGATACTGTGTTTTTTGGTCAACTATTGGCTAGTTTGCTTGGTGTCATTGAGTGGTTGCAATTTTTTTGCTGGTCCTTTCTATTACTCTCTTTGCTTGTCAATGCCACCGGACAATGCTTGTCAATGCTTTGAATAGCTCGAAATTCCATGTCAATGCCACTGCCATCTGCGGGCTTGGTTTGGGTTAGATGAGTTTCCTCAGCTTAAGAACTAGTTCAGATTTGGTACTTCAGGAATGTGAGGACTAGTTTCATGGTTTGGGGTTTGTTGGAGTACGCCCCTGAGCTTTTGTGTTTCAGTGTTTGTATGGTTGTTGTTCAATTTGGTAAAAATTGCAAGAATTTATTTTCCACTGCTGGTAACTAAAAAACGAATTTTGCCGAGAGTATGAAATACGTTTCTGTAGAGGCAGAGCGGCAGAGCCACTATGGTGGTGGTTGTAATACAAAGAAAAATACTGAAGAGTTGACAAAAAGGCCCTGATTTGCTTCTAGTTGCACTCATTTTATAGGATCTACTTATTAAGGGAGAAGTTTGGGGTAGAATCAAGATAGTGATTCTTCATATAATTCATTTATTTGATTAATTCATTATTATTAGTATTGTTGTAGATGAGGTTTGTGCAGTGTTATAGTGATAGGCTATAGCTTTTGGGCTAAAGTTTCTCAAGGTTTTGTAAGTTGGGGAGTTTTGGACGAAAGTTCCTCAATTGGAATACTCTTGCAATTAAAAAATTTAAGCATGTAGATCGTGTGTATGGAATACATTTCTTGTGAAATGAGTCATGGCCTGCAGGGTGGGGGTTTGGTTGGTGTTCCGTAGTTATCACACAGGCTAACCTCCTGCAGTAGGGGTCAGATCATGGGCGCATAAAATCTGATGTTGAAGGTTAAAAATGGCTTTTAATTTTTGGAGATGATAGGCTTTGGTGAATTTGCTTCTAAAATTTTTTTTTTGTCATTTTTCCTTAGAAGTTTGCCCTCCATTGATTGCATTCCTGGCTCCGCCATTGGTTCTGATCCAGCCGTGCTGGTGAGGATATATATTTCTTCGTATCGGAATTAGAACAAAATTAAAGAATATTATCCTTGTATTAAGTTTGAACTTGAAGTTGTCGGTCTGCAGCATCCTTTTCATTTCCCTTTTTAATAAATATGGTGCTTAACTAACTGCCTAGCTAATAAAAAACAAAAACTAGGAGAACGATGCCAAGTTTGAAATTCAATGCATGGGCCCTTCTCGTATGGTGGTTTCACTTTTATTGCAGTCGTAGGTTTGTCATTTCCCAACTAACTTGTGAGTTGTGACAAGTTGATGGAATTCTCAGTAATTGTCGTCCCAGATCATATAGTAGTGATCTCCAGCAATTTCATGATTGGATGTATGATTGATGGAAGGGGGAGATAAAAGGTCAAGCTTCCATTTTTAGCTAATAATTAACATGGCGTATACCTTTAAAAAAAGAAAAAGAAAAAAGAGATAATTACATTGTGTATAACTCATGATACTGCTCGTAATTAGTATTCTAATTATCCAATGGACTCGAGGTGAGTCCATCTTGTTTCAGCGGCCTAACGGTGAATAAACTACAAGAAAGTATATGATTAGCTTATAATTATAAAATGGATCTCTTCAATTTACTGTTCGAATTCCAGTTCGGAAAGAGAAAGACATAATATGCACATATTAAATATTGTAGAATTTACATGTTGTGTTCTTCTATATTTAAATAAAATTATCCAATTTAAGTAGCAAATTGAAGAGAATCCTGATTAAATGAAATATGGTCTCCTCTATATATGTGAGGATTGAGTCTATGGTATATTTTCAATTAATATAGATATCTGGATTTTGTCCAATAACCCAAACAAAAAGAAAAAGAAAAAATCCACCCTCATACTCAAATCTGGAAAGGGATTTTCATTTTAAAATAAAAGCTTGATACTAAGATCTTATTAGGTCCATGGATTGGGCAACTGTAACTGTAAGACACAACATGATATATAATTATATAATTCCCTTTCTCCGTGCAGATATGGGCATTTTAATAGTTACTCTGATCAAGTCCAAAAGCATTTTTCTCCTCAATTTTCATATATGACTTCTTCTTCTTTTTCTAAGCCATATATGACTTGCTGTAAGCGTTTCTAGGCCATTTTCCATGAACTGACTGATTTTGTGAACCCCATATGAGTACTGCTGATTGAGGGCCGGAGAAAGTGCAAGAGAGATTAATGAACATGAGATACGTTCACTATACATAAGCTCTTCAGCTAAAATATGGAATTATTTATTGGATCCGTATACATATCTCGCTTTATTAGTCAGCACAAAAGCAAACTGGCTAGGCGTTGACAGTTATTTGGCTAGTAAAGGAAAACCAGGTCCTGCAAAGGACGCCGGCCTCTTTACAAACCTCCCTTTCATTCGGGGCCTCTTCTCGGCATTCAACTTCCGAACCTCGTATCTTATTTTCTTTGAGAACAGCCTCGTCCGTCGTTTCTCTCTGTACCTTGACACTCTTGCTTCTCTCCCTCCGTCGGTCATGGCCGGGTTTCCTCCAGTTCCACCAAACTCTCCGTACAGGCCGTGATGGAGTTCAGTACCACAAGTACCCTGAAAAAGTCGCACAAGTATTAATTACCAGACAGCATAGTATTAAATTGGCACGGAGAAGGAAATTAGTACAAACTGAAGGCTAACTAGGTGCAGTTGGCTTGCTTAATTAGTGTAATGCAACTTCACAACTCTCCACTATTTCCAATCCATAAACTCATGTTGTTTGAGCTTGTGAAAGCCTGAAAGGAATTGAGCTAGCACACATGGAGCTTATTGGTTAAGTTTAAGCTAGTTAAGGACCTACCATTAAGTTTTGAATAGGATATTGGGAAAGCAAGTTTACCATATAATACACTGCCAAACTGGGATTTTGAAATTAAGGTTTTGAAACATACTAATTTTGCTTTAATTTCAGTTATTTGTGTGCGTGTGCTTTTATGTAAGAGTAGGTATTTGGCATGAAGTGAAACCTACCACACAGTCGGGCCAACATTCATAAGGGTCAAAATCTGGACGATCACCGGAGGTCCACGGAGAGCCTTGGCCAGTCCATGCCGTGATGACTGCCTCATAATCCAGCCTCAATAGTATTTTCTTCTTCTTCTTCTTTGCATCGTCCACTGCATGCCCCCCACCGTTCTTCGCAGCCACCACACCCACCGCGGCCACCTTCTCCTCTTCCTCCTCACCTGTCGCAGGAGAATCGTACTCAAAGCTCAATTCGAACGGTTCCCTCATCATTTCAATATCAGTGTCATCAACCTGGCAAGCCTTCACAGCTTCGTCACCCTCTTCTTCCTCAAGCTTCACCTTTCCGCTACTTAAAGAACCCTCGTTCTCTAATTTACAATCCATTAGCCCTAACCCTTCCATTCCAAAACACTCATTCTCGAGACCCCTACCCAATAAGCTCTCAACATCAGCAGCAAAGTCTGCCAGATCCATATCAGATGGAAGAAATCCATGTAAATTATCCGCATCATGACCGTAACTGTTAGATAAAGACGCCTTAGACTCGCTTCCATTAGCACTAGAATATTCCGTTTCATTACTAAAAGCTGCTAGCGCTTCATCTTTTGGAGTCACGGGAGGGCATAGCTCAGTAACAAAGGGATCGAAGATCGGAACCCTGTAAAGAAGCTGTTCTTCATTTTCTTCATGCGACGTCTCGTCCCCACCGAATTCTGGCACCAGGGGAAATGGGTTTCTGATCGGTTCTTCTTCGGATTTAGGTGTTTGATGATTCACGGGCTTTCCGTGGCGCGGTGTCCGCGCTTTTCTTGTGAACCCTCGGTGCCACGATGGCCCAGAATTCTTTACAGTAGCTCCACCCGAGGATTTGAAAGATGCCGTCTTCAGGCGAACCCTTTCATGTCGATGAGCTAGTGGGTTAGCCGAGTGCACCGAAGAGTCACAAGCTTGGCATAAGAAAGCGTCATCGGCAGCACAGTACCATCGAGCCCGTTTCCTCATACAGCTATCACAGGCTCTAGCCGTCTTGCCACCGACAGCGTTTGCCACACTCTTGTCACAAATCATCACTGAAGAGTATAATTCAAAACAAAATTGGAAGCCAGAAAAACAATTCAGAGTCCAAAGCAGGCCAAAGCAAAGCCAATTAAAGAGCTACAATAGTATGTTGGGAGTGACCTGAAATTATTGATGTCGATTATTTCCCTGGATGTGACCCACAAACTGCGCTTTTGCTTGAGTATATGTAAAAATGTGAGGGCTCTGGTTTGGATTGCTCGTTTGGGTCCACAACAAGACCTTATCTGGTTTGTCATTGGCTGAGCTTGGACAGTTCATCCTAACCTCTGTTTTCTCATTGGCTGCCTCACTAATCAAAGGATTTCATTGAGAATGGGTCTCTGATCCCATATCTCACTCTCTCTATCCAACTTTTTGTCACTAAAATTTGAAAATGACCCTTTTGTAGCTTTGTCTCCTTTCCCCATTAGTCATGCTCAAAGTTAAAGAGTCACGGTTGTGGTCCCCAGGATTTATCTCTCTTTCCCTATCAATTTGGGTGTAATTTTGGCTCCTCTCAGATAAATCTCTTTCTGGTAGGGTTGATTAAGAAATAAAATCTTGCCTCATAAAGAAAGGCTGTCTTTCTCCCTTCGCTCAGCCACAGGTGCGCACATGCAAACAATTCTCTCTCTAGTCAGAAACAACCCCTGACTCTCGTATCATTGTCATTCAATTTGATTTTTGTTGGCTTTTTTGTTTTTATATCAATTTGATTTTTTAGAAAATTCGACAATTCGAATTTTGAATCATGTACATTAATTGGACAACGGGAAAGGCATACCAACTTGCTAATAATTGAAACGACATCTAAAGTTGTTTTTCGATCTCATGAAATCAAGTAAAATAAACAGTGAATAATATACCTAGCTTGTTAGATATATATAAGCTATATGTTATGGTACTTGGCATTTCATGGTTAATTTGTGAAGAAAGTGTTATATATTTTCAGTGGGTAAAAAATTTTAATCTTATGCAATATGGGACATCCTGGTATATGGTAATATTTAATAACATAAAATTTATATGAGGGAAGATCAGAAGGAATTCGTGATACGACAATTCCAGAGAAAATAGCATCTTGATTATTAATTACTTCTAAAATCCGCATGCCTCTTTAGTTGACTAGCCAGGCAAGTCTTAATTTCCATTTCCTAGTCATTAATGGATATGTATCCCGGCCGGCCCGATCTTTGGGTAAGAAATATTTGAACTGATCAAGAAAAGGAATGCAGGAGCTTGACATATCGCATGCATGACAGAAAGGTATAGTTGATTATCCGTCAACCATATTAAGCATGCATGTGGGTCGAGGATATTGGATAGATCAGCTGATGCATGTGGAGACCGACCTAGCTTATGTCCTTATCCATGGCTTTCACTCAAACCCGGAGAAGGAAATTTCAACTTTCTCCAAGGATTTGGACACTTGCAATACGAGATCAAATACATTCACATCTATATTCCTTGGCCTGCAAATGACCCACGGGCTGTAGTAATATTTCTCTTTCAAAGGAATCTCATGATTTCTCAGAATTTGTTAATTAGGAAAGTCTTCTAAACCTACTAATCTCCTGCAATTTTTTGGCCCTTCTTAGCCCAAAATTAAAAGCCGTAATTAAATTGTTTGATAACCTTGTGAGTCTGAGCTAGCTAGCACGGCATATGCATGCATTCGTCATGAGGAAGAAGACGTCTCTCCAGCTTTAAACATTAGCTCAATGTACACCATAAGGAAAAGAGCAAAGAAAAATAGAATTATTGCGTAACTCTTAAAGAAAACAAATTATTCTAGACTGAATGGAAAATTTAATCCTGAAGCATTTCTAAAGACGATAGCAATAATCCTAAGGTTAATTACACCATAAGGAAAAGAGCAAAGAAAAATAGAATTATTGCGTAACTCTTAAAGAAAACAAATTATTCTAGACTGAATGGAAAATTTAATCCTGAAGCATTTCTAAAGACGATAGCAATAATCCCAAGGTTAATTGGACATACATCTTTAAATTTCGATTGGAGAGTACGTTTCTAGTAATAGTTTAAGGATGGTTACCGGTGTCTTACAATTCACTGCTTCTCTTCTCAGATATGTCTTTGGTAATTGAGGAATAAGAATCTTATTAATCCATAGCAGTAAACAAGCTAGCCAATTAGTTAAGAATCTCAGTGCTCTGGACCACGATGATCCTCTACACTATCTTATTCGAATTGTATGGTGCGATGTATTTGAGAGACAAACACAACATATGAGTTCTACATTATTTAATGTTATTCGTATTAAACTCTAAGCAGTGTGTATTCTACTGCATGCAATGCTTGTTGTGTCTGTATGTACTCTTTCTTCATATTGCACCGTATAATTCAAGCAAGAAATAACAAATGATCTCAATGATCCTATTGTTGTCGGCCAAAGCTTTATTGTACTTCCCCCTCTTCCAACTCCTGTATGTGGAATACTCTAGCTGCCACCTCCCTCTATGCTAATTATGATTACTTAGCTTATATCCATAGATTAGGGATCTTGATCCACAATTAAAAAGGTCGAAGTTACAAAGATTAACATGTTATAAATTGCTAATTCTTCTCTTCAAATGGCAAGCAGTCCCTTTACATCTCTACTCCAATTCTCACTGCTCGTTCCACGGCCAACAAGATCCAACACCCCTCCTCATATGTACCAATTTACCCTTTTTTGTTCGCAAATTAAGGGCAAAAAAAACCGAAAAAAAAAATCAACACTCCTTCCACCGTCATAGTACATGTCATGGTACATCCTATATATACACGTAACCTTTATTATTAAAAACCAGAATTTATATGAACGGGAAAAGTTTTCCTCTCAAAGTAATGAACAATTTTTGCCGCGTGCTTTGTTTGGACCTTTCGGAGGAGGACTTGGGCTTGTATTCGAATTGGGCCCAAAACTAATAGAAACCGAATAGCGAGGCCTAAACGTAAGAGCCAGACTTGTCATTTAAGCAAATCGAATCGGTAAGTAGTGCGGCTTCACTCATCAGCAAAGCGAGCGAGACAGTGTTCCCGTCAGAAGATCGGAGGGACTCGCCGACGTCGCCGTGATTTACCACCACCTTGTAAGATATCCGACGTCGTTTTTATCCAGGATTGCTCACAATATAAAACCTCTGCATCTTGATCTTCGTCCCCCATAAATGTCCTCTCTGTTTCGCTGCTATTCTAGCTTGAGCGATATACTATCATTGAAGAACCTCTAGGTAACATTTTTTGTTCTTAGTTAGTTGAGCTATATGACCCTATTTAGAGCAGCATTTATTCAGGGACGTTATTCGCTGCTCCTAAAAGTTTTCTCTCTCTCTCCTGAGCTTTCTTCTCCCCCCCCCCCCCCCCCTCTCCCCGAGTCCTGACAGTTTATGTTGTAAGTTCTTTGTCTAGAGTTAATATAGTGAGTTTTCATTTTGGGTCTTTTAAGGTCTTTGCCTATGGGTTTTTTTTTAACTATGCCCAATAAAGTGCAAATTCTTGATTTTTATGTGTTTGCAGTTTTCTAAAGAGGCCTATTGGGTTGTTCTTAGGTTCAGAGATACGCATATCTTAGTTATCAGTGTTGTTAGCTCTACGAGAATTTAGAAAAGAAGTGAAAACACAGACTTCGTCTGGTGATTGCTTTGAAGGAATGATAGGAATAACAGAAGAGAAGCTTTATAGAATAACTGAACATAGTGGGGGTGGCGTAAGTGATGGAACAGTTTAATGGATCCCAAACAAGTATAGGTAGTCAGTTAATTCTTTCTTGCCCTTTTATTGAAGAGCAAGGCCATTCAGAGGGTTGCAATCCCTTTCCATGTGATTTTATGCAGATTTATTTAACACGCATGCATCATCTTTGGCAAGGGATGAACAATTAATTTAATCCTCTGGAAACTCTACGGGGATTGTCGCATTGGTGAAAGACCTCATTTCGTAATGTTGATAGTCGGGTGATCCTATATGATTCTTTTCTTTGGACTTTACATTTAAGTGAAGGATGGTTCTATGTTTCCCTTTGGTGGACAAAGATAGACAAGGTTGAATCCCTTATAGCAAAATATTTTGGGCGTGATAGTGCTTAAAGATATCCTTGAGCTCCTTTTAAGTGCCCAGCTATGATTATATTGGTCTATGAATATTGTAGTTTTTGAATCTTGAATTTCATTATAGGGGACCAGTCAAACAAGGCTGAACCAAAGTAGGAGTATGTATGTTTCAGTATGCCCTTTTTTACTATTGTACTTTTAGCCACCCTGTTCCTTGAGCATAGTGTAACCTTTGGTCTTTTTTCCTTTCCTTAAGAGTAGCTTAAAATAGAAAAAAAATAATATGCCGTATCCTATAGGTGAGGATTGTACCGTATCTGCAGGAACCCAAGTATGGCAGGGAGAAATCATATGTCTTGGTATCCTGAAAATTTCCTTCGTTCCCATGATGACCCTCGCACTGTTATGAAGCGAGGACCTGGACCCCTGCCTATTCACCCTGCAGCTTTGGGAGAGGAACTTGAAATGCAACATAGAGAAATACGGAGAATAATTTCTGAGAATCGGCTTGTTATTGATGATAATACACTTCTTCAAAGGGAATTAGCAGCTGCAAAAGATGAGATTCACAGATTGGGGCAGGTCATACCCAAACTCCAGGCCGAGAAAGAGGCACAGGCAACGGAGTTGATTGAGAGAGGATTAAAGCTAGAAGCTGATCTTCATGCTTCTGAGCCTTTGAGAGTAGAGGTTATGCAGTTAAGAGCTGAAGTTCAGAAATTGAATGCTTTAAGACAGGATTTGTCTACCAAAATCCAAAGACTCACACAGGACAATACTCGAGTCCAAGCTGAGAATCAGCAACTAACTTCTATGAGGGGTGATATAAATCACATGCGCCAGGACCTTCTTGAGGCCAGGTTTGGAATGTAATTATCGATTCAATCAGTTTTCCTGTCTACGTCTTACCCCCTCTTTCTTCTCTCTTTACTTGTTAACCATCTGTTGGGGGCTGAGAGGCAAGTTTTGGAATGGAATTTCCGATACAAACAGTTTTTGCGTCTACGTCCTACCCCTTGTTTCTTCTCTCTTTACTTGTTCACCGTTTTTTAGGGGCATTGATATCAAATGCTAGGACAATTACGAGATCTATTCTCAAATATGTTGCCAAACTATTTACTTCCCTGCATATTTAAATTGATCATGCAACTTTTAGGAGGGCCTATGAATACGCGAAGAAAGCCAATGAAAAAGAAGTTGAACAGAAGCAAGCAATGGAAGAAAACCTCATTTCTATGGCTCGTGAAATAGAGAAGCTACGAGTAGAGCAGCTGAACACAGAGAGGAGAACACGAGGACTAGGTGAGATCTCTCTCTCATGTGCTTATGAGCCCATTTGTTGAATTATTGCGATGTACCAAAACTCTAGCAAGAAAATTGGTTTGAAGCCTCTCTAATATCTATATAGGTGGCGGGGGTTATGGAATGTTGAACAGAAGCCGTGAAATGAGATATTCAGGTGGTACAGATAGAGATGACTATGACAGTAGTCGGGGACACTATGACAACGGAGGCCGACGTTGATATGCTTTGTGATACTTAGTGCTGAGTTTGCATATAATAGTCTTTGCTTCTTGGTGACTGGGAAAAAAGGGGTCCTCTAGGTGAGAGGAAGAGACAATATCAAGTGCTATGGTTATCTTTCTATTCCGCTAGTTTAGATTGTGTCTTCAGCCTCTGGGCTTCAGGGACAATTTTTCATTTCCCCTCTGGATGAGTTGACATGGCTCGTAATTGTTATGACTGTGTTTAGAGTACAAAATGATCCAGCGATTGGTCCAAAAAAGTGTTATATAGCTCATACAAACTGGAAAAGTGCCTTATGGCCTTATGCTTTCAAGTTTGGTGTACGTCCAAATTGGAAGTGGAAGGGTCATTCTATCTATTGGATGTTAAACTTATTTGTTTGTTGGTTGTACCTGTGTATGGGAAGATGGGCTTCCCTAGTGCGAGCTACAGCATAGATTCATGTGCATATCTAACACATCTATGGATTGAATGTGATGAACTTGGTAAATTGAATTGCATGTCTTGTTCTTTTCTGCCCTTGTTAAAGCTTCCACCTTCTTGCGGCATTATCCCTACTTATGTGCAGCACACTAATTTGTGGAAAACAAATAGTTGTCTGGTACTAAATGCAATTAGCCTAAGGATTATATGAAATGCCTTCAAGTCTTAATTGACCAGTTTGTCTGCATTATAGTGAACCCTCGCTGCCAAAAAGCCATCCCAGCCTCAATTCGCAAGTTGGGGCGTAAACTTTTGACTTCTGCTAAAAGGCAAGCTCCAGCATTGAGCGAGAAAAGGGGATTTGTTTCGTATTTGGGGAAAATATATTTTTCATCCACGAGTTACTATAGGTTTTGCACTTTGCACCCTAAACTACTAGTTTTGACACATTGCATCCTCTAACTATCGATTTTATTTTTAGACTAAAATGATAATAATATCTTTGACCCACTTTGCATATATTGAAGATATTGTTGTAAATTTATTAATTTTTTGAGGGTATTATTGTCAGATAGAGGGTGTAAAGTGTTTAACATTAGTAGTTGAAGAGTGTAATGTGTCAAAGTAGATAGTTTAGGGTGCAAAGTGTCTAACATTGATAGTTTGAAGATGCAATGTGTCATAGACCTGATAGTTGATGGGTGAAAAGTGTATTTATCCCTTCGTATTTAGTTTGTTTATCTAGTCGACGGCACTCTCATTGCACATTTGGCAGCTGGGGGAATGAACTAATGGGGCTGAAAACGACCAAAGTATATGTTTCAAGAATCCTGGCCATAACCAGGGAACCAAAAGCTTGATGGTTTTAGTTCTCTTCCATCTCATGAAGACGGATTCAATTTTGCAGCCTTTCTACTTGGGAGGATTTGTTGGAATCTATGTGATGAATTCCAACGAATCGGAATGCAGGATCATGATGATGCGTATAACTCTGAAAATAGCTTGAGCAATAGGAGGCTCCTCGACTGTGTCAGCTGCTAGTTGCTCATCTCTATACATTACGTCAGATGATCCCACAATAGTTAGGAGGTTCGACGCTAACTATAGGAGTTATTTGACACATCAGGATCATCTGTTTTCTGTTTTCTATTTTTCTTTTTCCTGAGAATCAATCAACAGTATAACTTTCTTCGATCACAAATATTCCACATCCAACGCAGCCCAACAGGCAGCTCTATTGCTTTTTAAATAACACATTAAGGATATTCAGGATCAAATCCGGGAAAGGTTTATAAACTCTATCTCATATCTCGAGCCTTGTCTCTGTATCATCTGAATCATGCTCCAACAAAGTTCAAAACTGAGTGTGGTTAACTCTATGTAATTTTCTCTGAGGTTCATTCTGCAAATAGCAAGCAGGAGACGTCATTCCCCTTCTCTATCCTCTCTCCTTCTAAATAAGTTAAAATTTATGAGGTAAAAGAAATTGAAATTAGGTCTACAGTTTAAATAATCAAATTAACATATCAGAAGAAGAAGAAAAAATAACAAACTGCCTATTTTCTTTGCGCAGGACCCTTCTTCAAAGCCTTTGAAATGGCTTGAATGGTGGAAGGTAATGTCCGACAGCAGCCTCCAATGAGTTTAGCCCCAGCATCACGCCATCTTAATGCAAAGAACTCAAATTTGTCGTCGCCAAAACACTTCGATGGCTGCCAATCAAACCACACCACATATTCGATTAATTGATTAAACATAGAATCCGTATATGCATCGGCGCGAAAGAGAGAGATCTCAGATTCATGGCCACTCACCAGCCATCTCTTGGCTCTGCCATCCCATACCTCACCACTATTGGGGTAAACGACTATTGCTTTCTTGGTTAACTGAATACAATGATTTTGCACATCAATAACTCGAGTCGGAGATCAAATGATTTCTGTTGGTGTAAATCTTTTGGGAGCTGTACAAAGTCTAGAAATTATTACCTCCTTAAGTTTGTAGATGAGGGATTCAATAAAATGGGGAGGTGCACAGTTTATCCCCACTGCACGCACTCTGTTACTCTTGTTTATTACATCAAGGCACTCCTCAAACCTCTCTCCTGAAGGGGCATTCTCACCATCTACAGTGCTAAAACAGATCCAAGCTGGAACCTTGATGTTTTCTTCTTCAAGCAACTCCACACAGGCCTGCAAATTGTTTTCCGAAAATGAAAAAAGACGGAAGGATAAAAATACAGAAAAAAAAAAGGTACAACTATCAGATCTACTAGGAAAAGTGTGAACTAAGAGGGTATTTTGGTTAGCGGAAAGTGACCCTAAATGTATACATGTACAATTTTATTTTCGGATGCAGCCAACAAAATCTTCTTACATTGAATGAAGATGGCTCAAGAGAGACATCAAGAATTCAAATGAAAAGTTTTTATTTGTTTCCTGCTCTAAAAGCTGTAGCTCGGTATGCCAATGTCATCGTTGATCAAATACTGATAAGTTCACAAAATGAGCCAAAGTAATTGGTACATGAAATTTCGAATACGGAAAAGGATTGCCGGCGTTGTGCTGGCATACTTATGCACTTCATAATCTATTGCAAAGTTCTCAAACAGTGCAATATTGTAAACTAGAATGAAGCGTCATACACAAATCCTGCACATACATTTCAATCTTCAAACAGCAAGTTGCAAAGTGAGATGAGAAAATGGGAGCTAGAGCTAAACACACTAATGCTACCTAAATTGTTTCAGTTACAGTTTTGATAAGAGAATTAGACGTATAGTTGTTACTTAAGGTTAATTGAGCAGCTAAGGCATGTGAATTATATTCTCAGCTGAATACACAATGTTTACCAAGGATATCAACCCGGACTTTTTATGTGATACAATTAAAACAAATCATGACTCACTGCATCTGATAGGATTATTTCAAGTTCATTATAGTGTTTCCAGACATGATTAATATTGCATTAAATATTAAAATCGGAATACTGATATAATCAAACTAATCAACAGTTCCTCACTGTTCCAGAGTCAGTTGCTCAAATAAAACAGGAGATATTACAGCAGAAGAACAAAATTGGAGAAGTACCAAACCTTAGCTTCAATTTTGTTGGGAATAGTCTCAAAGGCAAGTAAATCTGGACCTGCTTCCACGATAACTTGCAATCTGCGCCGGTGGAAATCCTTCAGCTTATCTAAATTCACATCTGGTCCATAGCACCCACTGGAAGCAAAAGACATTGTCATGCAATAAGAAGAACGACATAAAATAGGTACTACTTATTTGAGTAGAACAATGGAGATTGACTATCAACTTCGTCTATGAAGTGTTAACAGACACCTGTACTCTGAACCATCAGCAAGATAAGCTCCATAGCTTCCAATGGAGGCTGAAACCAATGCCCTGTTATAGCCATGTCCAGGAGTCCTCTCCACAGAATCCCAAAAACTATCTCGAGCTTCTACAGCCAACTTGACACTTTTTGCCAGTAACAACTCCCCTTCTTCAATCGACAGTCCTCTGGACAGAAATCCAGGAAGTGTAGCCTAAAGATATTTATAGAATGAACAAAAAGTGGGGTAAATAGGAGTTGCAACAGCTGCAAAGGATAGGAGATTATGATAAAATCTGACGTCCAAATCAGATGCACTCATGCTAAACTTTTTGCTGGCCGAAATATTCTAGAGATAAGCTTAAGAGTTAAGGGCAATGAAGAATTGATATCCATACTCACAAACGTCTCCTTCAAGTTTCATATCATGTTCGATGGAAAAACACTTTAAAATGTCGAATGCTGTCAAAAGTGATTAGCAAGGAAAATGTGCATCTAGTTGTTTATATCTTGTTCTCTTTCCGGGGTAAATTGAGGAAGTAGTTTGCCTTCTGGTATCTCATGCTCCAGCTACCATGTTGAGTGGATTTGCCTCCATGCTATTAATTAACAGCCCTAGAAAACATCTCCGTAAAAAATAACTAAATGAGCCACACTGTCATACTGCCCCGTTGTTAAACATATATCACAGACTTCTCCAGATTGGTATTTTCAGTTAGCACATTCAATCCTAATGCAATATTATTAGCTTATACTTAAATACAACATTGCGTACTTCCACATCACATCCATTCACATTCTAATCTAAAGCTTACAAGAACTTCTTCTAACTCAGCTTTCATGATGCTTGAACAAACGTAACACACGAATCAAACCCAACTAAATTAAAGGCAGTGCATTGGATAGTAAATAAAAAGGCAAGCACACACCTGGTAAGAGGAAGTTATCAAAATATCAGCACCAGCCTCCAAATATTCCAAGTGGACCTAAAGACAATTCAACAGCCAACAAAAACTACGTCGGAGTTTCAAAACCACAAGCCTCCATATCCCGGAAAGAACAAGAAATGGCGGAGAGAAAAAAGACACCAAAAGCATCAATATCCGGTGAAAGAACAAGAAATGGCAGAGAGAGAAAAGAGAGAAATTAAGAGTAAGGGACCGACCCGTTTGATGAGGTCTGGGTCTTTGATGAGACAGAGAGCGCTCCAGAGAGGGTCGTTGATAACAGCGCCGTGTCTCTCAAGCTGCGTAGCGAATCCTCCATCGATCACCGCACATCCCCCCGCCTTTTCTATCAGATCTTCGAACGCCGTCTCCCTATCCTTTCCCATCTCTCTGTGTTTGTATCGCGCGGAATAGCTGTCTATGGAGATCCTGCACGTTAGAGAGAGAGAGAGCGAGGACCTTTATGGCCCCGACGACAATGGGGTTGTTGGGTCATTGGTTGAAGGGCCTACCCATGAATGTGGACAGAGGTTTGGTCTAGTTCTTGGTCCTTGGATTACGGTTGGTATGATTTTTTCCTTCTTCCGCAAGCGGTTGGTAGCCTGGTAGGTACAAAGTCGTTCAAAGCCGAGCCAGACGAAGCCTACCCAAGCGAAGTTTTTTCTTGTCTATGTCTCAAGTATAGAGACACTCGTCACACTCATGTTAGGTAAGAAAACTCCATTGGGAATTTGAAGAACCAAAAAAATTCATCAAATGAATAAGCAGAGTTTTTAAAAACTATTGGACCAAAATCTGCTACTCTTCTTTGACTGTTACATGATTTAGCGTTAGTATTCAGTTTAGCTGACCACACCCATAATATGAACTACATTTATTCGAACGAGTAGAATTCAAACAAACGTTACTTCCTACACAATGTGGACTTTAGGGATATAAAAGCTATGCCTTTTGTGGGGGGTACTCTACACTAACGACGATTAGTGTGAAAACCCGATCTTAAAAAACGAGAGAGAGAAGAAAATATTGTTTTTGCAAGGCTGGATTCGAACCCAGGCGTAAAGGAGGAGAGAGGCGCTCATGACCACTGAGGCGCCTTTGTTTTTTCTTTTTAGGGATATAAAAGCTATGCCTTTTGTGGGGGGTACTCTACACTAACGACGATTAGTGTGAAAACCCAATCTTAAAAAAAGAGAAGAAAATATTGTTTTTGCAAGGCTGGATTCGAACCCAGGCGTAAAGGAGGAGAGAGGCGCTCATGACCACTGAGGCGCCCTTGTTTTTTCTTTATATGGTGAAGTTTTATTTTACTTAAACATGTTTTGCTCGAATTTGATTTTTAAGTAAAACGGTGGGTTTTGATCTCCTTCTTCCCCAAACCCTAAAACACCCGAGTTTCAACCTATGGCCGCCGATTTCAAGATCTGGACTTTTTCTCTCATCAATTCTCTCTCTCTCCATTTTCTCACTCATTTTAACTCATTTTTAAGCGTTTGTTTGGGCGTTTCATCTCTTTAACGATTTGCTTTAAGTTGTTCGTGGTTTTTATGTGATTAAAGTCAATAATGAGTGGTAATCGAAGGGACGTCGGTTGGATCTAGAATTAGAACGTTAGAGATTCATCATTTACCTTGTGATTAAGCCTCAACACCTATAAAAAGGGAGTTTCGTTCAGATTGTAGTGCACACCACTCAATTTCGGGTTATTCTCCATTTTGAGTTTTCTCTCTCTCTCTAGGTCAATTTCGGTCATTGTTGAGTTTCTCGATTTTCTTCGGTTCTTTTGGGTCACTGCAATACGTGGATTCTAGGATGATTCGATTGTTGAAGCAAATCTGGTAAGCGAAGCTACTATATTGTTTTCTTCAAAAATTATGAACACGTTTTCATAAACGATTTTGTGGAAAATATTTTATTGCAAGTTTATGTTATTCTGAAAACAAATGTGGAATTTTAAAAGACATACTGAGATCGTTTATATGACTGTTCTGAATTATTTATCAAAGATTATGCATTCTGCTGAACATCATTTCTGATTTTGAAATTTGAATTATGTTATTATATATTATATTGTTTTCAAACCCCGAGGCGATGTTCTGTTACTGATTACTGCTGTTATTACCAACTCATTACTGATTACAGGTGCACTCATTCTTCGAATTGGTTTTTGTGTGGGTTTCTCCTTAGTGCACACTTATCGTACGTGGCTAAGTCTTAGTAGGGCAAACTCCACTTACTATTGGCTTAATTCGGTTTGACCGCCAGTTAAGTCGTTGCACAACCCTGCCACAGGGGTCAATGTGGCTTACTGTTGATGCCAAATGGGATTTTCTGAAAAGCTATTTTATTTTCTGTATTTCTGGTCACTGAATTGAGTATTATTTTCAAATAAAAGAATATATATTTTTATTCTCTGCTTGCTGAGTTGTCGAACTCACTCCGTTATTATTTTTCTCACTTTCAGAGATTTTTGAAGAACGTGACAAGGATGATACTTAGATGGCATGCGGGCGGGAGTAGTATTGTTTTAAAAAATTGTACAAGTTTATGTTTTAAAGCATTGAAGTTTTGATGATGTTTTTATTTAGAATAAAGGAGATGATGCCTCAAAGTTGTTTTAATGAAAATTCCAAATGTTGATTTTTGGGGCGTGACAATTAGGGCCGGTACAATCATCTCTATTTGCTAAATTCTTTATCCTGATAGTTTTGGTAGGATTGGGGCCGGAGAAGTGCTCAATTGTTGCTTGATAGAGCTCTTTAGTCTTTATGGTCCCTGTATTTTGTGAGATAGCTTAGGCGCCAGTACATGTTCCGTATTCCAACCGAAAGGTTACTATTATGATACTAGGGCGAAAGGGAGCATCAAGTTTTAAGAACCCGACATCATCATAGCCTTTGTTTGTACGAAAAGAAAACCACCTGCAAGACGATGATGCTTCGAAGCAAAAGAGAAGAATAGAAGAAACGGGAAACAGCTATGGCTTCGCTGTCTACGCGGCTGGCGTATCCGACATGCCGGTGGAGTTCTTCATAGAAATGGGGGGACGTGCCACGTCCCATGTCTGTTCTGAATCCCAAGCACAACTTGGACCGCCTTCTGTCCATATTTAATAAATAAATAAACTGGACAGATTTATCATCTCTTTTTCTTTGTTTATTTGGTAAGGTTCAAAATACATCTCAGATTAATTTTAAAATTTATGCAGTATTCTCGCTCTATACTAATAAGACAATTATTAGATTAAAAACTCGAGTGGTGCAACTAAAACATTAGTAACACCTATAAAATTTGATCAGTTCTTAAATTCTTGTGTTATTCTTATGCAGTTGGGAAGGGTGGAAGCTTAGATATTTGCATTTGCATAGCCCTCCCTATAATCTACGCGGTAGCCCAATCTCTATAATTGATGCCATAGCCCGCCCTGTGATCTATGCCACACCCAAGAGGTCACTGCTCCCATATTACTGGCTATTTTATAAAGATCAGGCCACCTTATTTGCTTCTTATCATATATATCCACATTAGTCGTCTCGTTTTTGTACACACTTGATTTTTGATCACTTTATTAGAGTTGTTATTATTAGTTTGGTTTCGGGCATATGATTTTATTTTTTTTATTTGGGCTGGGCCGTGTTCCTTTTGCGCATGGCGAGTAAAGTTCCTTTGGGTCGGCCCATGTTTGACATAACCCGTTTTCTTCTTGGAGAGCTTCTCAAGCCGAAGACTCCGGCCGCCTGGGTCTATCAATCGCAAAACCCAATTCCAGTTTTCAAATTCACAAAATTAGTGTCTATTAGATTTTAATTTTTGTAATTTTTTCTCAATTATAGGGTAATGAATTAGTTTCTGCTACTTATGGTTTTTCTCAATTTCTAAGTTTTGAATTTGGCCGTGTCTTATAGTTAATTATATTAGGAGACTAAAGAGAAAAACTCGTATTGTTCTGACTTCTGACCCCCACTCGATGTAATCTTCTGTCCACAAACCACATGCATTAGTTTTAGCATTTAAAATTTGACTATAACAGATATGGACTCCCATGACCACTCTTAAGTCCTATGCTGACTGGCAGTGCATGCTCTCCAATTCTCTCGGACATTCAAGCCAACCTAATCTCTCGCCCATCAGCTTGGACTTTCAGATGGTTTTCTCTCGTAGTAGAAGAGTATTAGTAATATGCAGAAGAGTAGTACGGTCTGGCTCAGTCGAATGGGTCGTCAAAACTACCACGAGCATGCAGAAGGTCCTGGCTGGCGTGCACCTAACCCGGCCCCTGTTCCTAAATGCTACTGCCATCAGCCATATCCGACACAGAAAGATAGCCGAGTGGAACGTCTTCCCACTCAACGATGATTGATCATGAATTAATTAAAATCCAGCGGATTCCCTCCGAAGGAGGGAATTCCGAAGGCAACTAAAGAGACGTTCAAGATTAAAAGATAAAAAATGGACGGTGGTTACAAATCCACCTCGTTTAATGAATAGAGAGGCTTGATGGCTTGGTGGCTTGGCTCGGTGGCTACAAAATTCCCCCCAAATTTCCTTTTCTGCTTGAGACGTAAGCTCCGATACTTTTCCCTACTCCCTTCGCATCCTCTTCATTCGCCCCTTTTACTCTCTCTCTCCTCTATTCGCCGACATCCTCTTCATTCGCCCCTTTTACTCTCCCTCTCCTCTGTTCGCCGAAAATCGCAGGAGTCCGCAACAGTCCGCCACTGCTAGTTTCTCAACATCCGCTTGCTTTCTCAACATCCGCCAATCAATGTCTTTTTTTATATGGTTGAAATACGCCAATTGATGTCATGCTTTGACTAGACATTATCTTTTAACCTTTCAAACTGGCTGCTTTTTTTACTGCTTATTTACATAGGAACGTTGCCAAAAAGTGAACCACAAAAAACAAAATCTAAAATAAAAAGTGGTACCTCGATGACAGAGGGGTGATCTTGAGCAGTGTTCCTACTATTGTCCCGTCTTGGTCCCTTCTACTTTCTTTTGCTATAGATTCCTTCAACATATCGTACCTTTTCTGCACCGATATCACCGAAAAATATTTTAGTCTAAAGAGTTGGGTAAGAATAGTAAGATACTGCGACTAAGCTTTATTTTTCTTAGTTAAAGTTATGTAAATGTGTCATCTCCGGTTCCCTTTTGATTTTGAGAACCCATTTATTTTCTTTCAGATCTTCTTTTTGTTTCTTTGAGTTACTTTGTTTCTTTCGGATCTTCTTGATCTGATAACCCACTTTATTGAACTACTTTTGTTTCTAATGAATTTAATAGGTTGAGATATTTCGTTTCTTTCATATCTTCTTGTTTTAACTATCTACTTTATTGAATTAGTTTGCATATTTCTATTGAATTTAACAGGTTGAGACATTTTGTTTCTTTTGGATATTCTTGTTTTGAAAACCCACTTTATTGAATTACTCTGGTTTCTATTGAATTTAATAGGTTCAGATATTTTGTTTCTTTCGGATCTTGTTTTGAGAACCACTTTATTGATTTACTTTTATTTCTTTTGAATTTAATAGGTTGATAAATTGCAGCTATTGAAGGTGGTATTTGTCCAAATATTAATAGACAAGGGTCTTCTAGTATCTCAAGACCAGAAGGTTTGTAAAGTCTTTATTTAGATTTTGTTAGATTTTTATTTCTCTTCGTGTATGGAATTGTTAAATTTTTATTTGTCTCAATTGCATGGTTGGATTGTGTAGGTGATATGGTTCGAGCAGATAACGGGGAGTTACTTAATATTTGGACCTTAGAGTGGAGGGATGAAGAACATGCTTATAATTGGTACAATGCGTACGCAATTAGCATTGGGTTTAGCATCAATAGGAATTTTGAATACAAGAATAAAAACAAAGGGTACTTTACATGTAGAACATTCGTGTGTAATAAAGAAGGCCGGAGAAAAAATGTTGAATTAGATGTGTAAGTGCTAAAGAAACGGCGAAATTTCAGCTTGATCAGTATTCATTCACCCACGAACCAAAAAATACAAATAAAAATAAAAAGAATGATTTGTTATTACATAAAGCCTAGCTTCAAAAAGCCCAATAAAATCCTTCACCTCTTTTTCGCTCTGACTTATTGACATACACCATATATTGAAAACAAAAACTAAAAAATATAAGAGTTAATTATTTAATTAGCAAAACTTTGTCGAATATTAGGCAGCTCGTAAACCATATTTACGCCAATTCAGTCTTGCTCTGGTCAAATCTCTCAGTAAAATGATAGAACCATCTGTTAATAACCGATTTTTACTAAATTTATCCATATGATGCTCAATATTCCTATTTCTAAGTTTATCTGCAACGAATTTAGCCCAGAGGATCAAGCTCACTAGCTAGAAGGAAAAAAAAAAGAAACAATTAAATACGCATTTTTTTTTCTGATCACTCACTTTGTAAAACAAACTGAACACAAACAAAAAGATTAAAAAAACAAATACAGCTCACCAATAAGCTTTTGACAAAGCTTAAGGCACTTTTTTTTTCCCTTTTACTTTCACCTTTCTTTCTTCTTCTCAGAGTTTTCTTTTTTCTCTCTTTCTAAGTCTCTCAGCAGCCAAACAGAAGAGAATAAAACCCACGGATCAGTGCATAACGAACATTGAGGAAAACCCAAAATGTTGAGAAGCAGGCATTCTAAACAATGTAACGCATTCACATAAGCGAATCGGACTTGAGGTTACCTGTGGCAGTTACTCATTTTTGCAAGCAGAAACAAAACCAGAAACAGATAACGGAAATGTTGCTAGGAAGAACCAGATGCAGTTTCTCCTCCAATTTCATTCGAAGTTACAGCCTGCTCAGGATATTGTGAACTTGCGAAGATGGAGGTGTAAAATCAACCATTTTACACAAAAGAACAGCCCAGGTTACAGAGGAGAGAGAGAGTAAAAGGGGCGAATGAAGAGGATGCGAAGGCTATGTTTGGTTTAGGTCTTGAGATATGTTTTTGTGTTTTTGTTTTTTGAAAGTAGTGTAAATTCTCTTGGGATTGGTGAAAAGTGTGTTAAAAGTTGTTGGAATTTGTAAAAAATTATTGGGATTGGTGAAAAGGTATTGGAATTGATGAAAAAGTAAGTAGAAAATGTTTTGAAAAAGTTTGGAGATATGAAACAAACATAGCCGAAGGGAGTAGGGAAAAGAATCGGCGTCTCAAGCAGAAAAGGAAATTTGGGAGGAATTTTGTAGCCATCGAGCCAAGCCACCAAGCCATCAAGCCTCTCTATTCATTAAATGAGGTGGATTTGTAACCACCGTCCATTTTTTATCTTTTAATCTCGAGCGTCTCTTTGGTTGCCTTCGGAATTCCCTCCCACTGAGGGAATCCGCTCCCGCTTGGGTGGCTTCTACGAATCAAGTAGAAATAGATGAATCTGCCATAAATAAGCAGACTGCAACCTTTCTAATTTTGTTGCAGTTTCGAAGACCATACCTGCAGTACGCGTCCCCAGATACGCTAATGGCCTCGTTAATTTGTTGGGTACTCCTGAAGTCAGCAGTGATCGGCTTTGGATCAAGACCATAAGATGATCTGTTAGGTTTGCGTCTCACTCCTATATTAAATTCGAGAGGATAGGAAACCTCTAGCTAGATTGTCCAATTGATGATGCTTCGTATTTCCTCAACTACTTGTATAGTCTAACTCAGACAAAAAGAATTCGAAGATATCATATATATATTTATTTATTTGAATGATTGATTCGATAGACATGTATTTAAATTTTGTTCGTTTGTATGGGAGATTTTTTGTTTCGTATTTGTTCATGTGTTTTTCACGTTTGTTGTTCGTGAATCGTCACTCGTGAGAGTTGACATGAGAAAGTGAGACCTTGTCGGAGATGCATTGTTATAACATTACATACACATATACGATATATACAGCACATAAGTCATTGTTTAAAATCCTGTAATTTTGTTCTTAATTATGCTGTCTTCAATCCAATCCATTATTCCGGCTAATGAAAATAACCTTAAAAAATAGAACAAAAACCAGAAAAGAATCGCATAAATAATTCTGAAGGAAGGGGAAATTATTTGTGATTTCCTTTGTAATTTGCATTTTACTAGTTTCCGTCAATACAAGTGTTGCTGTGGTGTAGTGGTTATCACGTTAGTTTTACACACTAAAGGCCCCCAGTTCGATCCTGGGCAGCAACAAATACGGAATCTGCTGTTTTATAATCTTTTAGGTTTAAGTGTAAACTGTAAAGTGTTTTTGTATGTCGTTTTTTGGTGTACTATATTTTCGTGGATGTTGTAGTCATCTTTATCTTCATCTTCTGGGGTTTCTCAAATATTTCAGCTGTGTCGTATTATATCTATTTCTCTAGTTTGAAATCTTCACACCAGTCGATCGAGTTACTATATGGCCAGCAAAAGTACTGAGTTCCATGTTCCATTAATTATTCCAGCAAATAAGTACAATATTCTAGAGAAATAAATATATAATAATAGTTATTCTTTTCTTTATTTAATTTATAGAGAAATATGACTCTTATATGTTTGAAATTCCACCCTCCATTACAGTACCATTCAATGGAGCGAAGTCAACAACTATAATTAGAACCATTTTCGTTTTTGGCGTTGGTTTCAATCATGCTCTCACAAGTCACAAGACACAGGAGGGAGCTTTGGTTTCAAGGCAATTGATGAGTATACAGCTACCATTTTGCTGCAACCACAAATCCTCGCAGAGCAATACATTAAAAATGGAGACACGTATCTGCAGATTGAAATTATTAGTATTCTGGATCACCATGAACAGTTTGATCTCTTTAATTACTTGCTGCATGCACAAATTGCAGATCTTGGCACAGGAGCATGTGTCGGTTATGGACAGCCTTTTCCTTGTTCAGCCAAGGTGGTCTTATTACAGATCTTTACAAGGTAGCTAGCTAGGAGAGTTGTGGTAATCTATTTGCCAAAACAGGAGTGTACGTACCATCTGTCGCGGGCTTCCTGAGTATTGAAGAGAAGATCAAATTAGGCCTTAAATTAATATGATGTCCTGTTGCTATCTTTGAGTTTGATCAATTCCAATATTTTTTTACAAATTCTAACAACTTTTCACAAATCTCAAGAGAATTCACACTACCTCCAAAAAAAATCACAAAAAATATTTTCAAAACCAAACCAAACATAGTTTTGCTAGCCAGTTTTGTTAGGTATATAAGGTCCCTTTTCAGGAATTTGACTGAAACAACCCTAGAGCTAGCTAGCTATAGGGTTAATATTAATCTTCTTTTTAGGCTCACGGTTAATATTAATCAATGAGACAGTTGATATCATTCAATATTCTAGCCTCTTCCAAAAGCTAGTTTAAGCTGGTAGAAGAGATTAACTTTTTACTATTTAAATTGTATTTTCTAACACTCTTCTTTACATGTAAGCCGAACTCTTCCTTAATTGATAGGCTGATCAAATGTGATATTTAATTGAAATTGAGTGAAATGCATGCAAAGTCAAGTTTCAAACTCAATATATTGGCTTTGATACCATTGAATATTACTCCACTTATATATATGTCCCAAAAGCTTAAGCTTGTAACTAGGAAGAGGTAGATGTAGATGTTATTCTTTAAATTATATTCTCTAACAATATGAGTTAAAATAATCAAGAGATTCATCGATATGTTAAATATCCCAAATTAAAGATCCCACATAATTACTTTATTTATATTGGGTTAAATATATTTTGCATCGTTCAATTATATATGGGGTCTTGACACTTTCTTGGTGTTTGATTGTTAAAATTTTGGGGCATGAGAGTTGGTGAAAAAGTGAAAATAGTTTATGAAAATTTGTAAAACAGTGAAGAGAGGGAAGATTTGAATAAATATTATAATGAAAAAAATAATTTGATGGGGAGAGTTTATTTTGTAATTTTTTTAATCAGACTCAAAATTTTAGAATGCACGTATCTATTGATTTCAAACACTTTACACCTTCGTATTTTCTACGCTTCAGGATTTAAGCTTTCATGTTCGCACCTTTATCCCTCCTAGTCATATATAGTTTAGCTTCAAATTAATGTATTCACATGAGCTGTGTGACTAAGTACAAATACCTCTAAGATTAATTAATACTTCCCACTCTATTAATGAACCCCCTTAATAACCTCCTTCCTAGTTGAATCCCGGTCCCTTAATATTGCAGCTAGCTGCCCCCCAATAAAAAAGTGGGAACTGCCCGGTGACAAAAGCGTATCATGTTTTTAAAGGACAGAGAAATAAACCCCGTAACTATCTAGTGGCCCTCCTAGACTCCTAGTTTTTTTTTTACCTAAGCAACAGAACTTCATTCAAATAAAACCAAAACAGAGTCAAGGTGTCTTAAACATCAAAAAGCGACTAGAAGCGCGCATTTAGCCAAACTATCTGCAGTGGAGTTCGCTTGACGAGAAACTTCACATGGATTGGGAGTAGTCATCCCACGGATGACTTCAATCATGTCACCCGGAGGACCCGGGAGAGAGGAGGTAGAATCCGAAATGCACGAGGCTGCTACAAGGGAATCGGTCTCAAAAAACACCCTGTCAAGGCTCCTAGACGCCGCCTCACCAGCTGCCATCCGAATAGCCGCTGCTAACTCTGCCAGCAGGGGGGCATCTTGAACTAAATGAATTTGAACATCCCTTTTCTTAACGTTAATGGTCCTGAAAAGTCTCACATGCACTACTTCTTGTGTAGTTAGGATGAGTGACCAGATAGCAAGCAAAAGTTTGCAAATGAAGTTCATCTTAGAGGATTGGTACTGCATTATTAAAAGTCGATCGACATGGGTGGCAATTGTCGCAAGTTCCCTAGCTCCCACGCTAGCTGTCTTTGCCAATTACCTCACTGGGATCTATAATTGGGGCCGCAAGAGAGAAGTTCATCACTTTAATTAGTTCTTCCTTGGTACAGACAAAACTACGTACAAACTAACTTATAAATTGAGCTTTATTTTTCAATCACAGAAGAAATCATACACTGCCTGAATTGTGGCGTTCCCCATCAATCTATGCTTATTTTCAAGACCTAATAACTATTTTGTATCAAACTAGAACATGATCACCAAGGCTTTTGATGCATGTGTTTTCCAGCTTACATGGAAGACATTTCATCTGTATTCCACATTAAAAAAAACAAACAAAAACCGATCGAAAGGCATCGGTTACCGACGCAAACAGACCACAAATATATATATATATATATATATAGCGAAGAAATTACAAGGAGGAGGAAACTTGACCGTGGGGCGCTGTAATGCGGCAGAGGACTGAGTAGGGAAGGTATACATTGCAGAAGGAAAAGCAAATTAATCCATATCCTGCTCTTGAATTGTACGGAGGAAGTGGAGATCATCACCGAAAAACCTTCAGCCTAAAGCTTCACAACCTCAGGGATATGAACTGGATACCGATCAATGCAATCTGCCCAAGGTCCATCGGTTGGGGTCTTGATGCTGCGGTTGCACTTCCACACTGCACTGTTACACTTGAAACCGCTGCCAAACGCTATCTGCCATACCCTGTCCCCGCTCTTCATCCTCCCCTTAGCTTCTATATAGCTCATCTCGTACCACAGCGACGAAGACGACGTGTTACCAAACCGGTGAAGCGTCATCCTTGAGGCCTCAACGTGCTCCGCCGAGAGCTGCAGGTTCTTCTGCAATTCATCAATAACCGCACGGCCTCCGGCGTGGATACAGAAGTGCTCGAAGGCTTGCCGGAAGTCTGGGATATAAGGCTTCCATTTGGGGTTGAAGACTTTCCGGCCAATTAGGGTGAGAAGGAAAAGCAATTGCTCTGAAGCAGGAAGGACAAGCGGCCCAATTGTTGTGATGTTTGATTTCAAGGCCTCGCCGGCTATGGCCATTAGATCTTTGGACAGAGAAATCCCTACTTTGCCTTCTTTGTCTTCTTCTTCGAAGACACAACGGTAAGCTTTGTCATCAGCTCCTTTGTGTGTTCGAACGACGTGTAACAAGCGGTACTTGGCTCGCCTCCGTTCTGACCTTCGGTTCGTTAGAAGAACAGCAGCTCCACCCATTCGGAAAAGACAGTTGGGAAGAAGCATAGCTCTCTCGTTTCCTTGGTAATAGTTGGGCGTAATGATCTCTGTGCTAACCACCACAGCATATGAATTGGGGTGAACCTGAAGAAGATCACGCGCTAAATCGATAGAGATAAGCCCGGCACTGCACCCCATCCCAGAGAGGTTAAAGCTCTTTATGTTGCCTCTCAGCTTGTACTTGTTGATCACCATGGCCGATAACGAAGGAGTAGGCGAGAAAAGACTGCAATTTACAATGAGAATATCGATGTCTCTAGGATTAAGCCCCGTCTTATTGAACAAAGAATCCATGGCTGAGAATATGACGAGCTCGGCCTCGCCTCTCGAGGCCTCCATGTTTGGGGTCGGTGGGATATAATGGATTGGAGGAGGCAAACATGTCTCCTCGCCAAGACCGGAGCGCTCAAGGATTCTCATTTGGAACTCGACGCTCTTGGGTTTGTCACTGAGGATGAGCCTGGAATGTTCCATGAAGGTAGCGAAGGGGACCCTGCACGTTATCGGGGGCTTGAAGCAGGCGTAATCGACGAGGAAGATCGTCCGTGGCTTCGACATGAAGTAAACGGTGGCAATAAAGATAATAAGGAAAGAGCAGCAGAGGATTTCGATGAGATTGAAGTGGAGGGACCTCCAAAGGTTCAAGATTTCTTCCGGGCCCAAGCGGAGAACCTCTATGAGTATCCCACCCATAATGGGTATGAGTGTAAGCGTTAGAATATGGTTCACAAGGTACTGGTATCCGAGCTTGACATACTTGAGTTTGACAGAGTTGGAGAAGTCCGGCAAGATTGGAGGCATGTTTGCTACAACAAGAGAAATTAAGAACCCAAGAGAGATGACGAGAAAAAAGAACCCAAGAGAGAGAGAGGGAGGGAGGGAGGGAGGCAGAGAGAACTAGCTAAGGAGGGAAAGTTGTTTGGCTGGGAAATATTAGGTGGTGGGAGAGGAAGAGGGGGAGGTAAGAGATTTAAAGGCAACGGGACCGAAGCAATGAAGGAGGCAGATGAAGGGAATTAATGAAGAACTTCACGTCACTCAACGCCCACTTAACTTGGTTTTAATATTATACCCCCAACTCACCTCCCTTTCCGCACGTAAATAGTAACTATACACTCCGTTACCAATTAAGCACTTTCCCCTTTTCCTAAAACTTCCCTGCTGCTTGCCTATAGCTCCTTGTTTACTAGCCAATAATGGGCAGCAGCTTCTTGCTTTCCCCGCCTGTCAAAATATGATTGGGATCTCCATGGAACATTTCTATGTTCCATGTTTGTGGAAAGATTCATGACATGCGTGCGAAACGTAGCTGTATGGCATCACATCTATATAAGATACAATTAATAAAGCTTCCACAAAATGGTTAATTAGAAGAACTTTAGCTAATATTGTTCCAAGTGTTTCATCCATAGGTATGTAAACTTTTGCACAATTAAAGACTGTTCTGGAACTCTAGAAATTTTAAATTCTTTACTATTTAGAATCAGCTGGTATATATACGGTAAGTGAAGAATATTGTAGGGTGCAAATTTTAGTTTCTTACGGGGTTTTTTACAGAATTTGAATCTGTTAATTTTCATGACATGTTCAATAAGTTTCGATCGAGTGCTAGCTAGCTCTCAAAGACAGCATGCAATAATTAGTTATAATTCTTGATCATATGTGGAGGAGCCTTAAGAGATAGGATTTGATATCACCAAGGTCGAAACATATATTTAAAAAAATCCAAAAATAAAAGTCAAACTCCAGCAAGCCTTTTCTTAATTTATTGTGCTGATTTGTCCTCTATATATTCGTTTAATTTCTTTCTTTTGGTGAGTTGGAGGTTGTCAGTGTTTAATGCTTTCAGGGCCTAACTATACGTACCCAGTGGGTCTATTTTGCTTTCTTTGAGAAAAGTCTATTATCTTACAGTACCGATATTGAGTTTATGTAGTGAAATTATTTATATTAGAAAATAAAAAAATACATGAAATGGGATCTAATTAATTAAAAGGGAGAGAAATCAGTACTGTGAGAAAATTAATAAAAATTCCAAAAATTAAGAAATTAAAAGAAAGACCCACGAAGCACTAATTGGAAGTACGTAAGTGGGAAACAGGTAGAAAGGGAAGGTGGGGATACCGAAAGGAAATCACTTTAATTTTTCTGCAACGTGTTCGTTTTCCAGTGACTATGTAGTAACGGTTTTTTTTTTGGTCTAACTTAGTCATATTTGATTAATTTAATCACATCAAATCTTAAGAATATTTGACGGTCCACAACTCACCCTTCCAATTAACTCCCCGGCATAATTTTCAGAGAAATCGAATCAAGGACTATGCGTCTGATCCATACGGGCCTACCGTTTTAAGTGAACTTTAACTACCGAGACAACTCGGGATGAGTTAAATTGTAAGGATTTTGCAACTGAAAAAAAAAAAAAAAAAACTCCAATATTAGCAAAGGATTCCACAGCATGCAACTCAGACGACCGAGCATATGTGAGCTAAATAAATGTGATTGGGTATATTATGTAAGCCTGTTACAACTTACAACTTGGATGTAATAATCCTCAAGATTGCCATGCACGGCCTTCCCGTCGATACGATACTTGGAAGTCAACGTAAGTAGGTATACAAGGAGATTATGAAATGTTACAAGGTAATAAATGAATCAAAAAGCATTAACCTTCTCACAAATGGCATGTTTTTTGGTAGCACCGGAACTCATTGCTCATTGGAAATTACTAGATGCGAAGCAGTTTGGTCTAGGTACGTATAGATCGATGCTACGTATCTCCTTTCTATACATATGTTATCAACAGTTGGGATGGTTGGTCGATCTGGATAAAAACATTATTGTGGAATCACTGTGATCTGGTCATATATAATTCACGAGTTATGTTTTTTTTTTAATCACCAAGTTCTCCTCGTCCCAATTCAGTAGTGCATAGTGTAATCTTCCTTAACTAGAATCGATAAAATTAGTGTTAGGTTTCTCTATCATGGAATCCAAAAAACAACTCTAAAGGATTGGTTTCGATATTCAAGACTTAAGGTATAGAGGCTCTTTGAGATCTCAGGTTTGAATCCATCAAGTACAAATAATTCTTTGAGATCATCTTCATAGTAAAGCTGGATTTACCTTACATGTGTGACTTATTAAGAATTGCACGGCTGGAGTTTGCTATAGCATTGATCCTAATTCATGCGGATACTAGATGTGCACGGGCCACGGCTAAGAAGTAAAATCTACACCTTGTTGAAAGGAGTAAAATATTTTATAATTTATTCTCCCTACCCTATCTTCGTCTTAATGTTTTGTGAAGTCAACCTTAATTCTTACGATTCACTGAAAGTATATCTTTTGTAAATTTCATAATATAAGAAAATTTAGTCCAATGTTTGAGAGTATAAACAAGTTGAGTCTCATGTTGAAAAAAATTCATAAATGTAGATAGTTAATATAATATAATATGTCATCTAGAAAAAAATATATATAATATAATATGTCTAGTCATATCCCTTTGTAATATATTTTAATTTTAAGCTAAATTATTTCATTAGGCCTTTACACTTTTTTCAATTTAATTTAAGTAAATTTTTTCCTATGAAGATCACTAAGGTACGGGACTATTTTCCAAGTCGGTCTTTCCGTCCACTTTCCTAACAAAATTGTGATGATGCTAACCATGACAATAGAAAATAATATAATATATTAAAATATTAATTAAATGAAAAAATAAACATAAAAATACTAAAAAGGGGGAAATTTTCCACTTATGACATCAATGCGTTGAAAAAATATTAAATAAATAATTGGTAAATACAAAAAAAAAGAGACAAAATTGAAAAAAAAAATTACAAATCAAATGATAAAAATGCAGAAAAAAAAGTTACGACCCTCAAATTCTTTTAAACAAATATGAAACCTCATAAATTTAAAATAATAACTAAAACTTACAAAATAAGGAGAAAAAATAGATATAAAATCCCTGAGAATAAAGTAAATAGAAAAATATAAGGAAAAAGTATAAAAAAAAAAAGTAATATTAGAAAAACGAACAAAAGATACTAAAAATAAAATTATCCAATTTGAGAGCCCTACCATTTTTTCAAGAATTTCAGGGTCGTACATTTTTTATAATTTTTTCTGTATTTTTCTCATTTGATTTGCATTTTTACAACTTATTTCAAAATTTGTCTTTTTTTGTACTTCCATTTTTTTATTTAATATTGTCAATATTTTTTATATAATTTTTTCCAAGGGAGGAGGGTCATAACTGTTTGTATAATTTTTTGTTTCCATTTTTTAGTATTTTTATGTTATTTTTTCATTTAATTAATTATTTTATTATTAATTTTTAATTATACCTTTAATCACATAAGCAATTCCCTAGTAAGGTGACTGAAGGATTAATTTAGAAAATATTTCCTACTTGAGGGATCTCTATGGAAAAAAAATTACCCTAAAAACTAAACTGAGAAATATATAAAACACATGGACTAAAGAAATAATTTAACCTTAATTTTATTATGATAAAAGATGTTCCTGATTTCTCTCCAAATTTGAGATTATGTTGAGAAGAATCGCTTTTCAAACCTTAATTTGTATTAGTTTTGATAACTTTTCAAGATGATTATATGTGTCGAAGACTCACCGAGATCGATGTTCCAACACGATTTATACGAGTCATTTTCCAAGATTAACATTCTACATGTCATTCCCCCCCAGCTAGTATCAGTAGTGCACATAAATGGGTTTTGTTTGAGAGTTCGACCAACCAACGCCCAACAAACCTCATCAAGTCATCCTCGTGTCAACATTAATTAAGTACTTCCATTTCAACTATGTAAGTTGAATTCAGCTTCGTGTGGTCATGATTTGGTTTCTGTCTTTTCTTCCTCTCTGGGTGTTGTTATCTACCAGCTACTTAACAGTTAACGGATCTTCTTAAAGGAAAATCTATGATGTAGACCCACAGCCCGAATCCTCTAGCCCAGCATTATATGCTTATAAAATTTATGTAGGATCTAATTGTTCGAAAATATAATTTAAATATTAAATTTTATCTATTTCTATTAATAATTCTCATATGTGGGTCAAACTATCTTTCAATTGAGAGGTCCAATATGTGTAAAATTTAATTGAAATTGAAGTCAAGTACAGATTCAAATCTTGAACTTAGGACTTGACTCATATACCATTTAAATCTACTACTTATTCCAAAAACTTATACTAATAAGAAGAAATAAATTTTATTTTTTTAATTATATTCTCTATAAGGAATGACAAAACTGTTGCCATGAATGGGTAGAAGCAGGACCTAAAGATCTCTATCACATTCTTGTTCGAAGCTCACATTCGATCGACGAGCGTAAACTTTAAATTAGTTTGATTTCAGTAGTTACTTCCATAGCAGCTATGCGTATTTTGAACTTAATGAGTTATAAAGCTTGCCTCACTAAGGAATTAATAAAACGCAGTTGTAACTTCCATTGCTCCGAAGACTAATTAGGATCAATTCAATCACGTTTTCGTTCAATTGGAAAAGAATCTGACTTGGGTTTTCCACCCTTTATGAATCTCTTCCTGCTCGTTTGAGTTTGGGTTTGTAAGGCCATTAGTCCTTTGGCTCGTCGTCTCTACGGAGAATCTGAGGGTCCGTTAGAGAATGTATGGGAGGTATTCAAACCTCTTGATTTTAATGAGTTGTGAGCTGTTATGACAACAACAAAAAAATGTAACTTCTTCTACTTCTTTTTTATTTACTTTTATTTATAGTTACTTTTCCTTTTCTCAGGTGTCCATAGGCCTGACCTTGAATCCATTTTTTTGGTCCCAAACCCCAAATAGGTCCAATGCCTTAAGCTGTGCCTGGGCTAGCAGAACTTCTTTCGTAGCCCATTTGAGTCTAATTTCCATTTATTTTGTGTTCATAACTCAACGTGGTTATTCATTTAAAATACGTAGCCCTGTGCCCACAGCCATGGGTATAAAGCCACAAACTAAACAAGCTTTGGGCTGAATTGAGATTTGAGGGCCTTATGTGCTCAAGGTTCAGCTCAGAAGCAGGACCTGAGGTTAGTCGTTTATCATAGAGCCATGCAAGGCTCAGTGAATCTACTCTTGGAGCGGCTCAGCCCACTTGATTGACTCGTTTACGTTCAGCCCACATTAGAATAAATAAGTAAATTAAAACATATAAACAACCTCTCCTTACGGATTGAGTGAATCATCTGCCCCCATCTTTTCTCCACCAAAAATATTATATAAGATGAGATAAATAGTGAAACGAATAGCGCATGACTCTTCTTTATTCTTTTCATTCGTTGAAGCAATCAACATCGCCTCTATAAGTGACCAAACATTACAGACCCACCAAGACTAAGAAAGAGATGGCAGAGTATTGTGTAACTGGGGGAACAGGGCTGATAGCTGCTCACCTTGTCAAGACCTTGCTAGAGCAGGGGCACAACGTGCGAACCACGGTGAGAGAACCAGGTAAGGGCTATGCAGACCATATGCAGAGTTCTTCGCGGTTTGCTATTAGCTTCATTTTCTTTTCCGAGTTAAGTACTACCCATTTTCTTCTATGTTTGACAGGGGATTTGAGGAAGGTTGGTTTTCTCTGGGAGTTCAATGGAGCCAAGAAGAGGCTTAAGATTATGAAAGCTGATTTAATGGTGGAAGGAAGCTTCGACGAGGCAGTAAAAGGAGTTGATGGAGTCTTTCATACTGCATCTCCTGTGCTAGTCCCGTACGACGACGACATTCAGGCAAAGTTACTAATCATCTGCATGGTTGACATGAACTTACTAATTGAAGCACAGAGATTTAAGCGTCTTGCAAATTGCAATGAGCAGTGTTCCAACATGCTATGTCGAATCCATGTTTGCAGACTCTAAGTGTGTGAATGTATTGAGATAATTATACACCGTAGTGACGTTTAATGCAGGAAACTCTAATTGACCCATGTATAAAAGGAACCTTGAATGTGCTGAGCTCTTGCTCAAAAGCGAGCAGTGTGAAACGAGTTGTGCTCACCTCTTCCTGTTCTTCAGTAAGATACCGTGAAGATGCCAAGCAGGTTTCTCCTCTCAATGAGTCGCATTGGAGTGACCCCGAGTACTGCAAAAGCCACAACGTAATTACACTTCTTGCCCAGTGACATCTCTAACTGCGTCATGTAGAAAAACCAAGCTTTTGTATTGAACTTACGGCTGCATAGATTCTTGAGTAAATTCTCCGTTGCCTGCAGCTTTGGTATGCATATGCAAAGACTTTGGCAGAGAAAGAAGCTTGGAGAATTGCTGAGCAGAGTGGGATCGATCTAGTAGTGGTGAATCCATCTTTTGTGATTGGTCCCTTGCTAGCACCACAACCAACCAGTACACTGCTTCTAATATTAGCCCTAATTAAAGGTTAGGTTTCACTACCAACAGTGGTGTTCCTTACTTGTACAAGTTTCCCATTTTGAAAACCTGTTCACTTCTCATCATGAATTACCCAACAGGGCATGAAGGAATAAATGCAGATAGAATACTAAGACCTTGTTCAGAAAAATGTACAGAACATGCTTTCAAACCTTAGAAAACATTAGTTTCAAGTTTCTGTTTAGACTCTTCAAAGTGGGGAAAAAAATTGTTGATTTAAGTTCCATAACGTCTTTTTAGGTGCCAGAAGTGAATATCCAAATACAACGGTTGGGTTCGTGCACATAGACGACGTCATAGCTGCGCACATTTTAGCTATGGAGGAAAAGAAAGCATCTGGCAGGCATATATGTTCAAGCTCAGTAGCTCACTGGTCTCAAATCATTGAGATGCTCAGGGCCAAATATCCTCAGTACCCGTTTGAAAACAAGTGAGTGAAACAATGTCATAAAACCTCCTTTTTAGTTTTGGCTAATTGCTATCTTGAGGCTCAAGCATCTTGCAAATCAAGGCAACAGGCTGGAGTTCTCCTTCTGAGTAATTTGATAGCTTTCTTTACCTGAAAGTGTAAGAGATGGTCGTGGCCTTGTAGGTGTAGCAATCAGGAAGGAGACAACACCCCGCATAGCATGGACACCACTAAGATCGCCAAATTGGGTTTTCCCCCATTCAAGACTCTTGATCAAATGTTTGACGACTGCATCAGAAGTTTCCAAGAAAAGGGATTTCTGTAAAGTCCCTAACTTCTTCTGCAAACTTTTTATTGTCCTCACCATTGATCCTGCGTGGTATTATCCCAAGAATAATGGAAGACGAGATTGTATCTTTGCAGACAATTTAGAAATGGATCTTTCAGGATAAATCAGCTAAGGAAGAAACCCTTTGTGAAATGGAAGTGACAATTTCATCTCTTTGCCATTGCCAAATTCTCTTAAAGGATTCAAATGAATCTATGAGGAGGCATAGTGTAGGATGAAAGTCAACACAACCAAATATTGGTCATTCTTAACATGGACGGTGAAACAATTTTCTTATGAAACACAAGAATGGAAGACGCTAATACAAATTTGAAGCTTCTTATTCAATGATCAAACACTTTTGTTTTCCCCATTTTTGTGCTGGTTGCAGAAATCATATTCTCGACATTCTCACATAAAAATCTGAAGAACAGCTTCATGTAGCAGAGGATATGTGAGTCACCTACTCCTGATTAGCAAACAAATCACCATTGGCTTGATGAAATTTCCTACAGTTTATACTTGATGAATTAAGAATAGCTTCGGGGAAACAGAGTGATACTGTTAGGAACAGGCGCTATTCCAAGCCTTTCGTGACGAATATCTTGACAAAATATCCTCTAATGAGCTTTTTGGTGTAAGCATTTTCAGCTACAGTACGTGGCGCCATAAAGACTCGAGACGAACTTCCCTTTGGCAGGGCTAGAATTATTGCAGCAAATGACTCGCGTGAATCTTCACAATAATGATCCTTCATCCTAACGCCACAGAGAGAGAGACGAAAGAGTGATCAATGTTCACGTATGGTGTCTGTGAAAGTGACAATGTCGACAATGCAGCTTTTCCCAAACGAGCACGTTTAGTTATCACAGTACATAAAACAGATTGGCAGACGGACAACTTGAGATCGAAAAGCTCCTCCAATTTGTGGTTGTCTGGTTGAGACACTTCACACCAGTTATCCTATACCAAAATTGTCTTTTTTTTTCTGGCCTGGTCGTTTGAAGCTAAATGTGATCAGAATAAATTAGCCTTAACTTCAATAGGAATACCATGTTAAAATTGTATATGTATATATACAAGAACACCAACATGCTTTTCATCTTCTCACCAAATTCAAAGCAGAATTCTATCAACCAGACGACCCATTAGACAAGAAGAGTTCACCTTTACTATTGGGCCAACGTTATGCCTAAACGTCTAAAAACGCCAATGTAATGCCAGAAAAGCTTTTTCCCTTTGCCAGATTCAAACCCCACCAGACCTTTTGGGCTGATAGGGCTTAAAGTCTAACATCCTTTTGGTTTAATCCAGTACCCTCAGATAAATAAAAAACCATTCCACCATATCAAACACAACTTACCCTTCGGTTTGTACAAAGAGCTTTTGCGAGAACCTGCTTATAGAGTCCAAGACTTGCCGAAAGGAACATCTGCCAAACCTAAATTCTAATGGGTCCATTGGGAACTAACACTTTTGACCAACGCTTTTTATGGAAGTTTCCCCTCCTGCAGAAAATTTGCTCCATTTAAATATAGCACACCCAGGAAGGAAAAGTCTTTCTAGCCACACTTGTGCTCTGACCAATATACTTGTTGATTTTTGGGTTTCCATCCATTAGTTTGCTTTTTCATTTGTTTGCTTTTCCTTTTTTTATTTTCCTACCCCTAAGATTTTGGGGTCAAACGACAAGTCCACCAAAGATAACTAGGGAACTAATTATTCATTCCATTTTCTGCTGCACTTTTTATTCAAGCCCTCTTATGCTGGAATTCATTGTGTGCCTTCGACAATGACCAATAACGTTACTTTTTACCAAAAACAAATGAATATAGCGTACGCAAAGGTAATTGTTTTGACTTTCATGTACAAAATATGACTAAACATCCCCAATTGACCCAGTAAATCTCTACAACTAATCAAGAAAAACATCTAATCATGACCCACTTAAAGCAAAATGATGAGTAAAACGCACAACACTATGAATATTTCAGTGGCCCTCCCTCCAACTCTTGTCCTGCCTGTGATTAAAATACGAATATATACTTTCTTAACTGTTAATTGTATTATGGAGGGGCTTAGAAAAAAAAATTGCATTATGGAGGGAGCATAAGTTTGGCTCTCTGAGTACCCTGTAACCAACCCCCACAAATGATAAGCTGATTCCCCCACCTTATTTTAACTAACTTCCATGTCCTTTGCACCAACTGCTGCAGTCAAGTTTAAAGCTTTCTTTGACAGCTTTTAGGTTTTCTTAAATGCGAGAGCTGAGCAGAGAGTTGGCTCTTTTTTTTTTTTTTTTTCTAGGTAAATCAGGCTTGTGCCTGGGGGGTGGGGGTGGGGGGTTTTGAAGCAAGAAAGCAGAGAGTTGGCTCACGCTTGAAGTGCTGCACCTAAACATCTAAAAAAAAATTGCTGCACCTAAACAACAGCTAGAGTACTATCGTCTAAGCTCTACATACCTACTCTAGGCTCAAGCTATTGATAAGTGAATGGAGATTTGATAATTGGATGTGAATGGATAATTTTGTTGATTTGGTGCCCAATTTAGACACGAAAAAAAAACTCCTTAATCTAAAGCTTCTTTGTAAGCTTAATTAGCCCAATTGTCTTTTAAGTTTGACTCTTTTAGATTCAAGCAAGAAAGCATTATTTTAGTCCCTAATTTCCGATACTTAATGATAAACTCGATGTTAGAGCTTTACTTCTAAACAACGAAAAGACCCAAATATTAAAATAAAAAATCCCAAAACACTCTGCTACAGTGCTACTGCTAGGCTAGGTTCCTCTCCACTCCACTTGCATAACGTGGTAGCACAAGCTCCCTGCATCACTCTATGCACTTTCTTTTTTCTTTTTTTTTTCCTGGGGAACCAAGTCGTATTTCCATGTATAAACTATGAAAAAGGCATCTGCGCCTGCGCCCTTCTAATCAGCATTTGCCTATAAGGGGTTTTCAAATCCGAAAAGAGCCATCTCTTTTTATGTTGGATAATCTGCCAGCCAGAATACGATTGGTATAACGTGTTCTACAAATGAGCTTAGAGAAAGCAATAACGTGAAGGACCAGCCAATTGACCTTCGCCTTTTTAGCTAACGTTGGGGCACTACTGAAACGAAGAACTCTTTTAAAGCACAACTGTATAGTGTTATTCTTTTGTGGGAGACCGAATTGACAAAGATATCCGACCACTGGTGGGAAAGTCAGCTTAATGAAGTAGAAGCCCATCAAGCCAATTGATTAAGCTCAAGAGCTTCTAATCAGAGAGGAAACTTTGAAGACGAGTGGCTCGCACACCCCATTGGTAGTGTGGGGCTACTGAGGCAGGCCCAACCAACACTTAGCTTGGTTTAAAGAGGGAGAAAAAAAACTCTTACGTCTTCGGAAGGATAGAACCTCAAGGCCTCGGGCATAAACAACTTCTACTGTTTCACTACTCTAAAATCCTGCCACAGACTCCCACTTCCCCATTTTTTTCACCTCACGAAGAGAATAATCACAGCTAGAAAACCGAATAGAAATCATCCCCCAGAATCAAAAGAACTCTGCAGGCAGATTTCATGGCAACGATAAGATTCTATCGAAAGGTCCGGGAGAATGAAAAGGTCTCTGTTATCATCGACTGACAGAGATTCAGTCTGCGTGGACAAATCAATTAGAACCAGTTAAATACGATAGACCCAAACCCATTAGAAATCGCATTCTCTATCTGCATTAAAGATTCGGCGGGCAGAATACAAAACACATCTAGAGATACAAATTATAATTCATTTCAGTTCCAAACTCATAAATTAGAGAGACAGAAAAAGGCGAGGAAATGAGCAAAACTTTCAAAACTCTTCCAACATCAAAATCTCTCAAGAGGACACAGATTTGAGAACCTTTGGACGGCTCTTATAGCACAGAAAAACCCAAAGGACTCTAATTACTGCGGGCTCATACCTCTCCCATCTCTTAGCAACGAAATTAAACATGTAAATTAAAAGCACTCACAAAACCACTCTCAAGGAGTAAAGCTTACGTTTCTAAGACTTAAAAACCCTCTTGTAACTCTAAATAAAACTGCTTAGTCCTAAGCTGCAAAACTTATTGGCAGGGTATATTGAGGGGTTCATTCATCCAAGCAAAGTCATCGCCAATATCACCAATGTCCCAGTCAGGAAGCTTACTAGGCTCACCGGCTTCCATCCCACAATCCTCGTCTACATCGAAGAACTGCCCAATATTATCAAAGCAGAGAGAATCAAGCCCTGGCACAAAGTCAAGCTCTTGACCAAGTGGAATAGAGCCAAACAGATCTCCCGTGAAACCTAAATCGTTGGGTATCTGCAGCCCGGCCAAATCAATCTCGATGTTTGTATCAACACTCTCTTCTTTGACCAAATCAGTTAAATTATTCCCACTGGTGTTGGACGCCAAGGCCTCCAGCTCTGGGGCCGGAGTCGGAGAAGTGGGAGACAACACACTTTCGGAGTCCTCCGAAGAAAACATGTTGTGTTTGCTCTGTGAGTCGCGCACCGCGGCAAATGCTGCCGAAGCATTGTTGCTCTTCTCAGATGCAGCATTGGCAGCCATAGCGGCCTCAAACTCGTGCCTCTTTCGCTCGTAAGCCTCAGAAGCCTCCTCAGGTGTATTGTAAGTGCCCAACCAAATCCTGGCTCCTTTAAACGGATCTCGAATCTCAGCTGCCCATTTCCCCCATTTCCTTTGCCGAACCCCTCTGTACTTGGAAGAAGACGGTCTTCTACTGCCCACTGTGGTTTTGGCTAAGGCCCTTTTCTTTTCCGGCTCAAGGGTACTGGGGGTTCTGCCCCCATTGTTACTGTCCTGACAAGAACTCTCAGACTGAGGTGTCTTCGGTGGTAATTGTTTCACATGGGGAAGACGAATTTCACGAACGATTTGTTTTGGCTTCTCGTGGCTTCTCTCAGACTCGTCTTCGCTTGAAGAGGAGTCAGTAGCATAAGGATCTGAACAGATTATACGGACTTTTCTCATCATTTCGGACTCTACAACAGGAACTTTGGCTCTCTTAGATTTCTTGGAGGTGGTGTTTTGATTCGCAAAATGTTCGCGGGGCCCTGGCATTTTCGACGACTAGGAAAATCTCTCGCAAACCCCTCAAAATACCCAGAAAACTTTAGAAGGAAACTTAAACAAACTCTAAGAAAATAGAACAGGGGACAATTTCTCTCGGAATCACAAAGGGATCAAGTGAGACCCCCTCTCAGGAACAAGAAGAGGAAAGAAAATCGTTTTATATGAAAAGCCCCAAAACACCTCACTCCAGAACAAGTCCTGCAAAACCAAAACAACACAAACGGATCTGAGATTCAGAGCAGAAACGAACCAAGGAAACGCAAAAGTCAAACAAGGGTTTTACAGAGATTTAACAAAAAAGTATAAATACCAGACCTTTTTGGCCTCAAACGCATCGAAACGGAACAGTACACCGGATTCCACCTCTGCCGGAGACAGCAGAGAAGCATGCAACAGCAGCAGCAGCAGCAGAAAAGAGCAATTAAAGCAGATGAAGTAGATGTTCTGGAAAGCCAGAGCTGCAACAGAGCCCCGATCAGCACCAAATCAAACCCAGCCGACATAAATCCTCTACCCGCAACCTCGCTCGCTCTGTCCCAAGACACCAAAAAATGTCTCTGCTCTCGTACTTCTAACAGAGAGAAAGGAGTAAAAACGTATTTGGAGAACGATAGATATAGCAGAGCACCAAAACCCCCCAAAAAGAGATTCAGAGGATTAGAAATCTATGGCCGAAATTTCTCCTCTCCTAAAAAGAGACAAGGATCGGTTTATGTTATTATCAAGAATTTCCAGAACAGTGACACAGACCGACTAAGCCCCAAACGAAGAAAGGCAGTGACACACCCATGACTCTTTATTTATTTATACCCCAATTCAACGACGGCGCAAATCTCCATAAAAACTTAATCAAAGAAATAAAATAATAGCACAAAACAAACTCAAATTTATCGAAAATTGAAGATAAAATAAAATTATTCATTGTACAACAAGATACCTTTGTTTGTGGGGTTAGCTTTCTCACACTATTCTATGTAGCACGTCCTTTTCACACTCTCTGGCCACCGTGCGTTTTAAACAGCCTCTCTCTCTTGTTTTTTGTTTTTTTAATCTAAGCCCCTCTCTCTCTCTCTAAACCCTTCAAACTTTTCCCCCGAGCAGTCAAAAATGGCATCAAAGGTCAGGCGCAGGGAAAATTAATTATTTACCTTTCCTAGAATTTAATAAAGTAGGTGAGCTGGCAAGGCCTTGGGGAGATGCACATTCATGTGACATGACCATTCTATCCTTGATATCATGCTTGTCATGCCCCTGTGGGCCATCCGAGTTTGTTAGCCTGACGGATCCTACCCTCACTTCGAATTATCTCGCGTGGTCAGCAATCGCGAATGGAACGGTGGTCGTTAAGTTACGGAAGGAATGTTCATACACTCGCTTCGGTCAGAGCGTGGGGGGTATCCATGGCTACAGCTTTATCTGGAAACGCAGGCGCTGCGACTCAGCAACGTATCGTTTGGGCAGTTTGTCTGTTCGACGTTCATTGCGATTCTTCCGTCATTTGTAGGACCGATGTAAGTGATATATTTACGTTTTGCCACTGAGAAAAATACTTGCTGCCAAAGTTGCCCCAGAGAAGGAAAGCAAGCTCTTTCCCCAATCCAATCCCCACCAATCACGGGAAATCTCAGAAAATCGGGTCTTTTTTCTTTTTTCTTTAATTCTATAGTAGAAAATATTAGTAAAAATTACAGCTTAGGAAAGTGCCCCTTTTGTGGAATAAAGTTCGTAGATGCGCAATAATACCTCGTTTGCTTTTTTAAGGTGGTTCTTTCCGTAAGATTATTTTGCTTTCATGGTTCGTTTATGTAATTTTTCTGATTAAATATTAAGTTTTGTATTTTATTATAGTGTTCCGTATATTTAGTTTAGATCTCAAAACAGTTTTATGTTTGAATTTTTTTAGAATTATTATAGATTCTATTGGAATTGGTTAAAATATATACAATTTTATTGAAATTTGTAAAAACTTATTGGGATCGGTGAAAAGTTATTGAAATTGATGAAAAAATAAATAAAATTGGTAAAAAAATATTAAAATCGATAAAAAAAGTGAGTTGAAAGCTTTTAAAAAACGTTTCAAAATCTAAAACAAACATGCCCGAAGATTTTTCGAATTTTATAACCTCGAGAAGGAAAAGGAAGAAACAAGAAGTAGCGGAAGAAGAAAACCATCTGTAATACGTATAATACAATGTATTTGTAAAATACACTGCTGGAAAACAATGAATTTGGGCTACAATTAAATAATGGGCTCGAGTTTTAATTATCCATATTGATCCAATGGGAATAATATATTTTCCCTATTAACAATTTTGTCTGTCCAGTACTCACCAAGAAAAGAAAATTAGCTGTCAATGATTTCAAAATTGAAAGTTTGAAGTTCCACATGTTTTGGAGTAGAGCGAAATTAGAATTTTAAAAATTGATATTTGTTAGATAAGCATGCATGATCTGACTTTATATTTTTGTTTTGATTTAAACACAGTAAGTATATCCAGCATCCTAAATTAATAACCATAAAATACTGCACAATTCAATTACTATTCTTATACATTTTATCATTATATTTAAAAAGAAAATATTGATATAAAGGGCAAAACCTGTAACAGTCCTAATTGAGAATGTAAAAAGTTTGAGTGAAAAAAAGTGTATTCCGTTTGCTTTACATAATTTTAAGTTTAAAAAATGTAACTAAATTTTATCTAATATTTGGTTATAAAAAATTTAATTTTATATAAAATTAAATTAAAAAATATTTATACAAATTTTCGTACATTTTTTTAAAAAAAATTAATAATTCTTTACAAACTCAAACCCTTTTCTTTTCTCTGGTTCGGATGGTTGCTGTTGGTTGGGTTTTTGTTTTCTTTTTGCTTCTGTGCAGGTGGATGCCGATCGTTGCCCGCTGATTTTCGCCTAGTTTCTTCCCACACGCGCCCCACCGTTGGTCTCCTTCGGCCGAGATCTCACGCGTCGTACACTTTCGGGGCGAGTCCAGCTTCCACCGCCACCTGCCGCCTGCATCTCTTCCCATATCTAGCCTCTGTGGCTCCTGCTCTATATTTCCTGTCGTGAATCTGCCACAACCACCCACACGCGTTGCCGCCACTGCCGATCTAGCTAGAGCCTTCCTGGTCTCCACCGGGTCTTATGTTATGCTTTCGCCCGTTTGGCCAGCCCCTATGTGTTAGGGCTTGTGTTATATTCGGCTTTCGCCCGTTTGGGCTAGCCTCTCTATTTAAGGCTTGCTTAAGTTTATTTATGTATTTTTCTTCTGTTTGTAATTACTTTTGGGATTGCATGTTTAGCGCTCTACTGGAGCCGGCTCGCCAACTCTGTAGGCGGTCCTTCAGCGATAGTTCTTTTACTGGTTTTTCGTGTTTCCTAGGGCCCTCGGGTCCTCTTGTTTCAGACTTCATGTCCGCCATTTCTGAGGACCTTATGTCCTCTTTTAAAGCCACTTTATTGTTGGCCCTTCCACTATCGCTTGTAACGCCCCTTTTGGGTTATTTTCCGTATTTTTCTAGCTTGTAATTTTTGTTTGTTTTTTTTTTCAGTATATAAAATTAGCTGTTTTAACCAAAAAAAAGTATGAATTTTTTTTTATTTGGGTCCTACTTGTAGTAAAAGAACAAGGGTGGGATTTATACGTGTAATTTAAGGCCTCACAGCATATATACTCTGCCTTTCTCTATTGAAAATGAATCAAATAATTGTCAGCGAGTTTCTAGTTCGATTTGCACCTCCTCTTCTTTAGAGAAGGCTTGATCCCGAATTTAAATTTGGATATAGGCAACTTGACTGCTTTCTCTCCCCAATACCTACCAAAAAAAATCACATAATTTCTAATACATGTGCTGTATTTCTTTATTTTAATTTAAATAATGTAATGCGCAGCATACCGGAGAATTATCATCAACTAGCCAAAAACAAAAATATTGTTGCATACCTGCAGGTTATAAGCATTTATGAGCATTCAATAGCTGGTGCTGTATTCCTATTTTCTTTAATGGTTCGACACAAAATTCCAAAAGTCATACGTTAGAGACTGACTCCGCTGCACGTGACCGTGTCTGCAAAGGAAACAGCAAAACCTTTCATCTAACGGCTCATAAAGTGCCAGCCCCATGAAATGGCAGGAGGACCCCTGGGAGGCTGGGACATTGTCCAACATGCCCACTAACCCCACCCAAAGTAGGTAGACCATCACACTCCCCGCTCCCAAAAAGTCCAATCCTCGCCATATTATTTATTTAATTTAATTTAACATATTACCTGCTAGTCACGTGACTGGATGACTTATGTGCTATGGAGCACAAAGGGTCATGCATGCACATCGTCATGATGTCATGCATTCACTTCCATGCATCATGCATGCATGTTGACCCAATCTCTCATCTCTGGGTGGGTGAGAGACATATATACAGAGGGATAAAGCCAAGTGGGCTACGCAAATGGAGATGAGTGGACCGAAGAGGTTCGTTACGGTTGCTTCGGTTTCCCGCCAAAGCCGCCGACGTGGAACCCATCATCCGCTTCCCTTATCCCGCCAAAACATCCCATTTTCCCGGTCTTTTTCCGAAGGAAAGAACGACACGTGTTCTCTTGGACAAGTGTCTGCCACCTGTTGGGCCGTTGATGATGACGAGGCCCATGCAAATGGAGTATTTGTTACTCTAATTGCGAGGAAAGTGCCAGCGTCACATTACCTTTTTTTTTTTCCTCTCGTTCTAATCGTTCCTTTCTCTAGATTTGGGAGGTCCAGTCGAGAGCGGTGACGTGGATTTAACTCCACCAAATTGCTGAAACAGGTGACAGCTAATCAATTTTCTCTTTTTCTCGTGGCTGTGATGGATTAGATTGGATTTGGCTTCACACCATTTTTTTTTGGTAATTGTAATTATTTTCCCTTTAACGAAGGCTATTGGCCCCTTCTATCTGTTACAGTAGACTTTTTAAACTTGGCCAAGTTCCAGTCGAGCCACGCTTGAAGAATGAAGACCAACCATTGTTTCTTTTATTTATTTATTTTATTATAAATTTTTTGTCCGTCAATGTCATCAACACCACCCATGGTTTTCGACGTTAACGAGTGATTAATTAAAACATGATGATATCAAGAATCACTACAACGCTTGGAAGTCAAGTAATCCTGTAAGAATCACCGAGAGGGTAATCTCAGGTCCGGATATTAGTGAGTGGTTAATTAAAACATGATGATATCAGTAATCCTTTATGAAGGTGATGCGTATTATCTAGAGGAGTCAGGTTGTAGAGGTTGTAGAGTTGTAATAGTATTAGTGCATTAAAGTATGATTGTCTTTGTTTTTTGTGGATGAATGTATAATGGTAATTAGCGGTTAATTAATACCAACATGAATTAGAGAATGGTTTTCGACGGTAATTAGCGGTTAATTTTTCATGGTTAATGTTTTTGTTCATCTTAAAGTTCCATGAAACTGTTTTTTGTTGCTCCAAATTAAACATCAAATTTCCTGATGCCCTCCGGAGAACCCATGTTTAGGCATTGGAGATAGTGGCAGTTAAAAGACCTGAAATCTGCAAAGAGGCTATCCAAGCAGGCAATGTCAATGTAAACTTCACTCTGTGCTTGTATGCCTGAAAGAAGATGAAGATGCCTTCAGGCTTTAGCTTCTGATATCCTAATTAAATCGGTAGTTTTTTTTTCTAAGCAACAAGAAATATCATTCCATCGGAAGAAAGGCAGCAGAGCTGCATACAAACAAGCTGTATAGGTAAGGCAAAAGCCACGAAGGCCGATATCCAGAGGGCCATGAAGGCCCCATAAAGATGGGCCGAAAGGCCCATAGGTTTAAGACGGGTCCAAAAACCCGGAACAAACTCCTCCAACCGCGGAAGAAATGATCGCTGGAGGAGAGGGTGAACATGCACCCAGCACCTACTTCCCCAGTAACACATGGTGTAAGTTGGGAATGAGAAGAAGAGTGGCCTGGCTATTGGGGCTCCACTAATGTGAGCTTCATAGTTCAAGGTGTATAGGTAAGGCAGAAGCTTATACCTTATCCCCAAAGCATTGCGAGCAGACTCTGCAACTGACTCCCATTGATAAAGCTCCTGTCGTGGTGAATAGAAGTTGGCATGATCCCTTGAGAAGGGGTAGAAAGCACCAACTTCAATCCAGCGGTTGCAAAGCTCTTCTGTAGGTGCTGGATAGAACCCACATATATCTGAACCAACCATTGGCACCCCAAATATTCCAAAATTGAGCATAGTGGAAATTGAGTACCTCAAATCTTCCCAAGTGCCCTTATTATCACCGGTCCAATGGGCAGCATATTTGCCTGATCCAACGAAAGTGCAGCGGGATAATATGAAAGACCGCTTTCCCTCAAGTCCTTGAAGGGCTTTGTGAGTAGCAATGGCCTGAGCGAAACCATTAAAATTGTGAGCATCATACTCCAAAATACCATCGTAGTGAACTGCACCGGCGGCTATGGTTTTAAATCCTATAGGCACCTGCAAACCTGAAGCATTTATCTTGTAAGGAGGATCATCCCACTTTGTCTTTGTAATATTATTGCAGTCCAAGCAGCATTCCCAGCCAGGTCCTGTACCTGTTGGACACTGCTTACCCCTAGGAATTTCGCACTTACCAGAACAAAGATTTGAAGGTTCGTTCATGTCAATCCATAGACCATCAACAGGGACAAGTTCGTGAAAGCGTCGGATTTCATCACCCCACCATAAGACGGTTTTTGGGTTAAGGAAGTCAGGGAAGTTTACAGCCCCTGGCCAAGCTTGACCTATGTAGGGTTCTCCTTCGTACTTGATGAAGACGTCGTTAGCAATGGCCCTTTGATAGACGCCGTAACTGGAATTAACAGCAATCCCAGGATCATTAATGACAATGTATTTCATGCCTCTGCCATGTATTTTGTCTCGGAACGCCAAAAGCTTTGGACGAGGGTAGTTCTCGGGGTTGAGGGTGAAGGCCTTTTTTCCATCCATGTGATCATCATCATTCCAAATCACGTCAAGTGGAATTTCAGCCTTGATATAGTTCTCAACGACGTCTTCAACTACGGATAGGTTATGGTAACCCCATCTGCATTGATGGAATCCTGAAGCATCAAATACGAGTGAGAAATCAACATGAAGAATCATATTCTCAATTTCTCAGTATAAAGAGTTCTGAATGGATAGCAAATTGTCATGATTTATTGTAAGGAGTTGTTTTATCCACTACTGTGAGTTAAAACATACCCAGAGCCCAATAGGGCATTGGAGCTGGTCTGCCTACGAAGGAAGTGTACTGATCCACAACACCCAAAGGAGCAGGCCCAGCAAAGAAGTAAAAATCGAAGACTCTCCCAATAAGCTTGTATGTCAAAGACGTCCCGTGGTGAAACACATCCATCCCATTGCTGTTTAGCAACAGAATCGCGTGTGCATAAGGCTGTCCATCCACGTTTCTAAGATCCATGTACACAGGGTGCGATCCATAAAGATCAGTGTTAAGATTGATGGCTGATATATCGGTGTTGTACAAAGTGTAAGATTCATTTGAATATAGCTTGATCCAATGTGGTTGAGTGTTCTCTCCCAGGCCGTAGAGCAAGGCGTCTTCGGGTAACTTGGTGGAAATCTCAAGGTACTATTCCTTAAACACCAAGCTACCGAATGCGTCTGATGCATCAGAGCTTGAGTTGAAGAGGGTTTGCCCATTTGATTTCCTCCTGACCGCGAACCCAAATGGATCCGAGATGAAGCTGACAATAAGCTCGAATCCGGAGTACTCTGAAACAGTTATTGGACTCTTTCTTGACCTCCCAATGGTCTGCTTAAACTTGGGAGGTTGTTCTCTATGCAAGAGATTATACGGCACCTCCCACCTCTGATTCTCTGCGTCGGCGATTTGGATCCTCAATCGATCCCGAGTCTCATGCCTGTACAAATCACGAAGCAGCAAGAACAAAAGGGTCATTCTGAGCGAGGTGCACTTGGGCATGCACCCTGTAGTACATTTAAGTAAAGCAAGGAAAGAAGAGTGGCAGAGCGAGGGACGAAGCTAACAGTGTTTTAGGGGCCATATATCACTGTAAATCGAATCTGAAAATACATATTGTTAACAAATAGATCATGATTACATCTTCGGTATACTTCAAAATGCACATTCATCTTCTACTTATCTCTGAAGATTGAAAGCCAAATTATCAAATTTAAGGCACTTTAGAGAAGACCAAAGCTATTGATGCAAATCTCCCTTGCAAATGATAGTTTAAGAGAAACGATAAAAAAAAAATGAAAGAGCATATAAAAATAAAGGCTGACTCAGTGAGGACTAAAGAAATTAAAATTAAAGGGAAAAACTCTGAATAGTTGATATTTCAGCGTTTTTCCTTATTATTCTCTTCGTTACTGCTCTACTGCTCTTCTGGATGTTTTAGTGTTTTTCTTTTCCGCTTCCTTCTTAGGAAGATCAAATAGTCCATCGAAAATAATATAAAATTAATAGTAGACGTTATAAATTTAAAGAAGCCAAAAAAAAAGGTGTCCTAACTGAAGCTGATACTCTGAAGTAAAGTAGATTTTGACTGCCTCTTTTTGTTTTTCTTAGCTACTTCCTTGACTATTTGATTCTTTATTTTTCTCTGTCACATGCCTGAAGGCTGGAGAGTCTCAAATACACAAGTACTAAGCTCAGGTAACTTTGGCCTACTAAGGGATAGTTTGAATGGGAATACAACTATCTGATACTTGAATGTGCAATTTTAAGAGTGTTGCATCGCCTCCTTATGACCGATTCACTACGAAACCAGACTTGCCTATTTAGATCTTTGAAATGCCCTAATTACACGATCTTTGAGAGGCGAAATTGTGCCAATTCACTAAAAACTAAACATGACTGTTAAGATTTTTGAAATGACAAAAACATGGTCTTTGAGAGGAGATGTTGGGACCAGGTAAGGATTTAGTTTGATTTCTTAGGGGGCCATTTGAGAAAATCACAAACAGCCGACACACATTTTCTTCCTTTCTCAATGTCTTGGGGGGTCAGGGTCCCCTGGCCCCTCGTGCCTTCTCGCCGGTTAAGAACAGTAGTACATACTTGACAAAGAGCTGCGAGGGATATCAGGGCCGTAGATTTTGTTCTTCTGGTTGACTAAGAGATGGCCCACAAGGCCCCCATCATGAGTCTCTTCAATGGAGATCAGACGGTAGCCTTCGCCAATCTTGGTAGGTGGAGAGGTGGACGAGTTTACTCCGGCGGCACACAGGAGAAGAACCAGCAGAAGAGAAGAGAGACTTAATGAAGGTAATGGTGTAGGTGAACCCATTGGTTGCTAGACACCGAGTGAGAGTGAAAGGAAAAGACTGAAATCAGCCTGATCAGAAGTGCTGAAACCTGGGCTTGTTTGACATGTATATAATAAGACCAAGACCGGAGAGGAACGTTAATGTGTGAGAGTGCCTTTGCCTTTGGATTCATGTAAGGCATAGATGAGGAGGCATTCCATTGGCATGTAATGACGTAATTATGATGGTCAGTGGGCCAGATACTCCAGAGGGTCCTAGACATGGACATCCTTTCTTCTTCCCCTCGTTTTTAGCTGTACACATATATATTGTCATATTATCTTCTGATGACTCGTTTGATCACTTGCACACAGCCAAATGGGTTGGCCTAGATGGAACTGTCGATGATACCAATGTGAACCACTGAACCCGAAAGGAAGAAGAAAGAAAGTTCCCAAACTTTGCCAATACTACAAGCACAGTGCCTAAGTCTCATCTAGTTGTGTCTAGTCTGGTGTATATGGTTCTTTCCAAGACAAAATCTTTTTAAAAATCTCTATTGACTAGATAATAGAAGTTACAAGAAATATGAGTTTAATTAACTGATGAGATCGTTAGGTTGGAAATAAACGTTTGTTACAGGACGCACATTAAATAAAATGCTCGTATTTTGTCTCCCTAATCAAAGAACAACTCACAGTAAAGAAAAGGAGAGGAAAAAAAAAAGAAAGATAGGCCACTTACCAGAAGAAAAGAAGAGAGGAACAAATTTTTCTCACCATTTCATTCTTCCTCCTTCAAATCTAAATAATTTAAAAAAAAAAGGAAATTTGCTTTTTAGTCCTTAGGTTTTAATCCCTTTTCATTTTTAGTCATGAATTTTAGAGGGTCAAAATTTTAGTCCTTGAACTTTCATCTTTGTAAAATTTAGTCCTTCCGTCAGTTTGCCGTCAAATTTGTACCGGTCGACTGGTACATGAAGCGGACGACCGCTACATGTACCGGTCGACCACTCACTTTCAAAATATATTTCCGGTCGACCGCTTCAAAATTGGCGGTCGACCGGTACAAATTTGACGGCAAACTGACGGCAGACTGACGGAAGGACTAAATTTTACAAAGATGAAAGTGCAAGGACTAAAATTTTGAAGGTTGAAAGTTAAGGACTAAAATTAAAAATGGCCCAAAACCTAAGGACTAAAAAACAAATTTTCCAAAAAAAAATCAACTTTTAGTAGATTCCCACTGAAATTTGCAGCAGAACCCTTAAGCAGGGGATTTAAGAACAGAACAAAACAACACAACCATTATGGAGTTGAAATGTGGCTATAATTTTGGCCAATTAATTTCTGCCAAACTTAAAACTAAAATATTGCTTAATTAATCTCTCACTCAGGGAAACTCCAGAAAGAAATGAAAAATGAGAGAGAAAAAAAAAAGTCTTTTTTAGGGTCATTGGTAAAGTTGCAGTTATGCATTGATAATTTGATTTGACTTACCCAGGCGCAGACAATTTACCTCTGGAAGCCTTTTTTTTTTTTTCTTTTTTTTCTAAGCCAAGGAGGTGGTGTGTTCGGTGAAGGTGTATTGTGAAGATTTTTTGTGTTTTGAGAATTTTTATGTGATGTTAACTTTATTGGTATGCGTGTTGTAGTTATATTTATGTGGTGTGAAAAATTATGTTTGGTTGTAGAATCCTGAGGATTCAAAAAATTCTGAGGATTCTTCCTAAACGAACGTGCCCTAAAAGTAAGTCTGGGGTTTAAAAACCCAGTCTGTATTACAGACATCAAAAGCAATTGCTGATACAGGGATGGAACCAAAAGTACTATTCTTGGCAGCCCACTGAGTAAAGCATGTGTCATTTGATTTTGATTGCGAGAAATCCAAATTCCTGAACAGATCCGGGTTTGTGATATGATAGCAACTTTCATTTTCCGTAATTTGATGAGGTTTTATTCAGTCAAAAAAAAAAGATTGCGAGAAATCAAATGACCATTGCCATTGCGAGTGAGATGCTAGGATAGAGCATCTAAAATGTGTTTTACATCTGGAGGCTTATTTATTAACCCACGTGTTTTCCCTTATCTGGGGACCATCTAAAGTGTGGGTGGTTGGATTTGTGATGGCAAAAAATTGTATGAATGTTGACGTTCGTCTACTGCCTACTGGGCATCCTACTTGCCAAAAGGGGAAGGGAACGCCTTCTGTGACGTTGTATGAAGCTGCTCATTTGTCGATGTTGCGTGCAGTAAGTTGACAAATCTATGGACTTCAGAGGTAAAAATGCTGAGAGGGGTACTCAGTTTCGACGGCCATTGCCTTTCAGCTAAGATCGAACACGAGAAACAAAGAGATTATTATAAGTCGATCTCCTGTAAAGTGAATTTCGCACGTTAAAAGCCTTGCCAATGTTCAGTGAAAGTTCTTTGAGACGAGCCATATGCACTAGAATAGTTCATAACCTCAGTTGTAAGAGCTTTGGAAGCTCAGATAATATAAAATTAAAATAGAGCAAGACAAATGATTGATGAGAGTGTATCTTGAATCCCGACTATATAAAACTACAAAATATTTTTACCAAATCAACCTAAAATTCGAATCTAATTTTACAGGAGAATATTGATTTTATTAAATCTAATTTAACAGTTTTCTCTTTCTCCCAATGAAACATCAACAGGAAATGCAATAGCAATCAAGAACGCGTATATCATTGAGGGAAGGAGGGGAGGAATTAATCCATGGGAGAGAATGTCAAGAAAGAGACAATTTGAAAGACTACGAAATTTGCATTGAGGCTATTAAGGCAACAACATGAAAGAAGGGCCTATAAGCAGCCAAAGCCAATATAAACCTCACTCTCTCGGCAGAAATGCATGAAAAAGAATGAACATGTTCTTAGCTCATCTCCTCTCCAGCAAAAAACTCAATGAAATGGAGAAGAATCAACAGTCGGAAGGATAAATTAGACAAAAAAAATACCAGACAGGAAGAGGAAAGCAGAGGTATCATTATCCTCTTATCAAATAGTTCTTAACCTTTGATCACCATCTTCCAGGAGATGGCAAAGTTTTTTCCCACAGAAAGTGACAAACCTGTAATCTCTACCATCACGGTCTTCTGCTTATCCTCTCCATCTTCCTGCTCCACGAGTAAATTCTGCTCCATTGCATTCAACTCAATGTTTGGAACACCTGTAACAGACTTTCCATCAATCTCAAGGGCAGATGCCTCACTGCTTCCATCCAATCCCAGCACGGCGATCTTCTCAATTTGCCAGCTCTTACTTAAAGCAAACTTGCTCTCTTGGACTTCAGACCACACCTTCACAGATCCATTGCCAATGGTTGCATAAAAATCAATATAGGTGGAATAACCATTTCCAAGTTTCATATCTGGAAGCTCATCGTCATCAAGGAAAAGGTTTCCCTTAGCTTCGCCTTCAGTAGCTCCTGCCGGGAAGGTCACAATCAGGCTAAAAGGTGTCATCCGAGCTTCCTTTGAAATCATGCCACCCTGCTGCATTGGTAGGATGGTACTCTGATACAAATGAACATTCACTACATGCAAAGGCGCATCGAGTGTAACATAGTGCCCCTCTCTTGATGCAATGGTTTGTGTCATATCAAACAAGCTGTACCAAGTACCAGGAGGAAACAAAGCTTTAACCTCAGATTTCCCTTGCTCAAGAACGGGCGATACCATGAGACTGCTCCCAAGTAAGAATTGGGTGCTCAACTCGTAACACTTGGTGTAAGTTGGGAATGAGAAGAAGAGTGGCCTGGCTATTGGGGCTCCACCAATGTGAGCTTCATAGTTCAAGGTGTATAGGTAAGGCAGGAGCTTATACCTCATCCCCAAAGCATTGCGAGCAGACTCGGCAACTGACTTCCATTGATAAAGCTCCTGCCGTGGTGAATAGAAGTTGGCATGATCCCTTGAGAAGGGGTAGAAGGCACCAACTTCAATCCAGCGGTTGCAAAGCTCTTCTGTAGGTGCTGGATAGAACCCACATATATCTGAACCAACCATTGGCACCCCAAATATTCCAAAATTGAGCATAGTGGAAATTGAGTACCTCAAATCTTCCCAAGTGCCCTTATTATCACCCGTCCAATGGGCAGCATATTTGCCTGATCCAACATAAGTTGAACGAGATAATATGAATGGTCGCTTACCCTCAAGTCCTTGAAGGGCTTTGTGAGTCGCAATGGTTTGAGAGAAACCATAGAGACTGTGAGCATCATACTCTAGAACGCCATTGTAGTGAACTGCACTAGTGGCTATGGTTTTAAATCCTATAGGCACCTGCAAACCTGAAGCATTTATCTTGTAAGGAGGATCATCCCATCTTGTCTTCGTAATGTTCTTGCAGTCCAAACAGCATATCCAACCAGGTCCTGTACCAGTTGGACACTGCTTGCCTATAGGGATTTTGCACAGTCCAGAACAAAAATTTGAAGCCTCGTTCATGTCAATCCATAGACCATCAACAGGGACAAGTTCGTGAAAGCGGCGGATTTCATCACCCCACCATGAGACTGTTTTTGGGTTAAGGAAGTCAGGGAAGTTTACAGCCCCTGGCCAAACTTGAGCTAAGTAGGGTTCACCTCCATACTTGATGAAAACATCATCAGCAATGCCCCTTTGATGAACACCATAACTGGAATTAACAGAAATTCCAGGATCAATAATTACAATGTATTTCATACCCCTACTATGTATTTTGTCCAGGAATGCCAAAAGCTTTGGACGAGGATAGCTGATGGGGTTGAGGGTGAAGTCCTTGTGTCCATCCATGTGATCATCATCATTCCAAATCACGTCAAGTGGAATTTTAGCCTTGTTGTAGTTCTCAACGACATCTTCAACTACAGATAGGTTATGGTACCCCCATCTGCATTGGTGGAATCCTGCAACATTGAGTATAAGTGAGAAAAGTCATTCTCAAATCTTAGCATAAGCATGTCTGAATACCTGTATATGACTACAATTTTCTTATAATTAAACAGAACCAGAGGAAATGCAACAGGGCATGATGCAAAGGTTTGGTAGTTTCGTGCATAAGGAACTTGTCTGATAAACTAAAACCCAGACAGTAGTCTCCTTCCCAATCAATTTTAAATCCTTTCAAGGGTGAAGTTGTTTTCAGTTTGTATGAAATCTGTCTATCTAGTTAGTTAGAGTTGCACAGACAACAAAGCAAAATTTTCATGGAATACCCATGTGAGTCAACTTTATTTTAGATATAGTGAAGTAGTTGGCTTAAAAGATGGAAGGAAATCAAAATCTAGCTCTTGGGGAGTACATGCCCCACAAATTTAAATGAGAGAACATATAATACATGTTTGGGAGTTCGGGAAAATCTTTTAACATATAAAATGGTTTATCTAGCATCTAGAAAATTTCGAAAATGAGGCTCAAGTAAAATTTTAAGCAAGTACAGGTTAGGCATGCCAAGATGAAGGAGAATAAACCGCTCAATAAATAACATTAAATAAGGTAGGTAGGAGAAGAGGCAAGTTCAACTGCGCGCGATGAATAGGAAAGCTAGACACTTGACAAAGCAAAAGCAAAAGCAAAGCCGGACACAAACTAAAACAAATCTCATCAGATCATAACAAAATCGACTATAACTATAATCATTTACCAAACAAAACAAATTGACACGTTCCTTTATGCACAACAAATATACCTCCAACATTTTCCCATGATGTTAAAAGACCAACAGAGTTTACATATCATGATCTTAAAATCAGAAATTAACTCGAACATAGTCTGCTAAACCTAAAAACATTAGCTTCAGTGTAGTGGATTACCAAAGATACTTGAAAGGAACAGGCAACCAATTGAAGTATTTAACCAACAGACACTCTTTAGCTGAGAAACACTACTGTTAGGTTGCTTGAGAATTCGTTCATTCTTTAGATATTTTTTTGGTAACGAGAAACCAATCCGGCAAGTCCACCAGAATGGATCTACCTAACAGGCCAGTAAATTTTGGACTGGTATAGTCCTCAAGTCACAGTCAGATCAGTCTGACTTTACTGGAGTGGCCCGAAAAATAATTTGCATATGAAAAGATTTAAATCTAAAACTTCATAGGGGAATGGATCTACCTAACAAGCCAGTAAATTCTGGACTGGTATAACCTCCAAGTCTCACTTTACTGGGGTGATCTCAAGAAAGGGATTTAAAACCTAAAACGGAGCAAACCTAGGCCCCAGGCCTTACCACCTAGACCAATCCCTTGGAAATAGATTCTTTCGATATTTCATTACCAAGAAACGCACAAATAACCACAAACATTAACAGCTCAGATAACGTATTGGGGCAATGGCAGAAATGTCATTCATCCTTTGTCCCCTATCATGCAATAAATATCGTAGACAGTCTCCCACCGACACGAGACAAGCTATAATGGGAGGAACGACAACTGTTCTGTATAAATTCCCCACAACCTAGGGCAGTGTCCGTTCACAAGACCCGATAGCTGTAGATGCAGGTGTCATGACTATGGTTGATGCAGGGTTATGGGCCCATTTACAGGAATTCTTACCGAAATGATCGCCTAGAATTAGCACCAAATGGGTCCTACAATGCATCACATGATCACTGTGCTAGAAGTTGGACAATGTTCCTTCATTTTCCACCGCAAGTAGGGAAGATAATTATAGGACTGCAAGGTATCCAAAGCTTCAAGTAATAATAGAGCTTTCTAGGCGTCCACAAATCGCTTTAAACAAATACGTGAAAGGTAGGTCAAGATTTTTGCCTTGAAAAGTTCAAGCAAAAGGCAGATAAAAAATTAAAAAGTGAGCTAATAAGGTTCTAACTTTACGTGTGGCCGGATTTTATCTTTTATGTGGACCTTGAAATAATTTCTTAGCAATATCTTCAGGAAAAGAAAAAAACTTGGAAGACCTAAAAGTTGCTTCTGGAGAATATAACAAAAGAAAAACAGAGTAAATAATAAAAAAGAGACTTAAAAATCACAATAAAGCAGAACAGAGACCAACCATCCAGTTACTAAGCCTCCAACCTAACAAGGGAAAAAAACAAAACATCCCTGTCCAACAGTCTTACGTGTATGTAAACGTGCGTGCAGACTATTGATCAAACATCAATCAATACCTACCATTAGACCGAACCAATCAGGCGGTTATAATTCACTCCCCAGATAATTAACGTTTTGCTCTTACAATACCCAGCGGAAAGCCTAAAGTCATCAATGAGGGAGAAGATAAAGAATATTATGATGTCTGTAGAATGATTATACACGACGTAGTTTCAAAAGAAACCAAAACAGGTCTGCTCAATTCCATCATTTTCTAACAGGTCTCTTTCATTTACAGCAACAAAGCAAATGTAAAACCAGTGACTTAAAAGAACCCCGAAGTCACAAGCCAATGAATGTAGGAAGGTGCGCTATTGCGCTTTGACGTAAAAGATGCCCCTCTCACAATGTCCTAAATGAAACCCCCAATTCTACGACTTCTTTTAGTAAGTTCAATCATATGACTTGAACGCTGAAATAATTAATCAGATGCACATGCTGTTAAAGAAAGAGAAAAGGGTTAGAAGTTAAACATACCCAGCGCCCAGTAAGGCATTGGAGCTGGTCTGCCTATCAACGAAGTGTACTGATCCACCACACTCAAAGGCGTAGGCCCAGCAAAGAAGTAAAAATCGAAGACACCCCCAATAACCTTGTACGTCAAAGAAGTCCCGCGGTAAAACACATCCATCCCATTGCTGTTTAGCAGCAGAACCGCGTGTCCATAAGGCTGTCCACCCACGTTCCTAAGATCCATGTACACAGGGTGCGATCCATATAGATCAGCGTTAAGATTGATGGCTGATATATCGGTGGTGTACAAAGTGTAAGGATCATTTGGATATAGCTTGATCCCATGTGGTTGAGTGTTCTCTCCCAGGCCGTACAGAGAGGCGTCTTTGGGTAACTTGGTAGAAATCTCAAGGTACTGGTCCTTAAACACCAAGCTACCGAATGGGTCTGATGCATCAGAGCTTGAGTTGAACAGGGTTTGGCCATTCGATTTCCTCCTCACCGCGAACCCAAACGGGTTCGAGGTAAGGCTGAAGATGAGCTCAGAGCCCGAGTACTCAGACACAGTTCTCGTACTCTTTCTTGACCTACCAATGGTGTGCTCAAGCTTTGGAGGTTGTTCTCTAGGCAAGAGGTTGTAGGGTACCTCCCACCGCTGCTTCTCTGCGTCGGTGATGTGGACTCTCAATCGATCCTGAGTCTCGTGCCTGTACAAAATCACGAAGCAGACCGAGCAAAGAGGTTATTGAGAGCGAGGTGCATTTTGAAACAATGGCCAGGAACCACAAAATATGAGAGCAGTGAAGTAGTAGTGCATACTTGACATAGAGCTGCAAATGACGGATATCAGGGCCATAGATTTTGTTCTCCTTGTTGACAAGGAGATGGCCCACGAGGCCACCATCAGGGGTCTCTTCAAGGGAGACCAGACGGTAGCCTTCGCCGATCTTGGCAGGTGGGGTGGAGGACGAGTCAACTCCGGCGGTACGTAAGAGCAAAACTAGCAGAACGAAAGAAAGACTTAAAGAGTGTAATCGGTCAGAAGAACCCATTGGTTACTATTGAGACTCTTGACTGACAGTGAGAGAGTGCGACTCCTAGAACTGTTGAAGCCTGGGTTTGTTCGATGTCTATATAAAGGCCGAGAAGTCGGGAGGAAGTGAGACTCTCAAGAGAGTGATCAGATGAGCTCGATTGGCATGTGATGATGATGGTCAGTGGGCCAGTTACTACTCCAGACGGCCCCACACACGGACCGTTTTTTCTTCTTCTCCGTGGGGCCCTTTTTACATGGAATATCTTTAATGCATCTTCGGCGATACAATGATTGATAAAAGACAAAGATGCTTTTATCAATCATCTTTATAAAAATAAAGATAAATTTGTAAGAGATTTATTTTAGGGGATGTTTGTTTGCCAAAATATTGAAGAATATTCTTAAAATTTTGGGAATCTTTACTTTATTGAGATTTATTGGGATTTGTGAAAAGTGAAGTGTGTAGGTGTAAAAGTTAAAAATTTTGAAGTTTGTTTGGTTTGTCCGATTTGTTGAGACCCCAAATATTTGGGGTCTCAAACATGCCCTTAGTATCTTTAAAAATAAATTTTAAAAAATTTATTTTCCTAAAAACAATTTCTGTAATGATAAAAGATAATTTTTATAATAATAATGAAATTTATAAAAAAAATATTTGAAAAGAAAAAAAATATTTATTTAAAAATATGTTGAGTAAAAAAATATGTATAGATGGAAAAACTTTTAGTTATAATGACTACAAAATAATTTTGAGATATATTTTTTAAAATATTTATAAAATCGATTGAAAGAAAAAGTTTTCAGAATTTATTCTTTTAAAAATGTGAAAGCGAAAAAAGGATATTTGAAAAAAAAAAATTGTGAAATGAATTTTTATTAGTTTTGTAAAAAAAAATTAATTTTTGTATTGTTTTATAGAAATTGAGTTAAATAATTAAATATTTTATTGAAGATTGAAATATTTTTTAGTGAGAGAATCATGTTTTGATTGAAAAAATATTTTAAAAATCATTAAACAAACATGGCTTTTATCCCCGAAAGACCCTTTGATCATGCGCAAATGGGTTGAATGGAGGGACCAGGAAAAAATGGGTTGGAATGGCACCGACGTAACATTGCTGTTAAACATTCTCCTGCAAGGGTTATATAACTGTGGATGACATATATGTCTCAATTTTGTTCTCTAAATCATATGATGGCTATAGTTCTCATAAATCTGTTTTCACTATATAATCTAACAACCGATAATGAGAAATACAAATTAATTAATTGGTAAAGTTTTATCAATATTGTAGTAAAAATTTGACATTCAACCCAAAAAAAACAGTCATACACTACACCTTTGTGTGTGTATCAGTGTACAAGAGTATTAACCTCCATGAGAGTTTCGGTGCTAACATCTAAATTATGAAAATCACTTTGGTAAAAGCTTAAGATGGTGGGGGGTGGGGGATAAAAAAAAATCACTCGAGAAGAGAAACACACAAATCAACATGTGAAGTTAAGTCTTACCCAAATCGAGGACGAGGAGTATTCTGACGACACCGATGCCAACATGCCAGGCCGCCGTGTTCCTGTGGCAGCCCTTTTCAGGGATAGTGGTGAAGAGCCACATGAAGAAACTACGACGGTCGCGACGATGAGGGAAGGAGGAACGGGATGAAGTAAGAAACAAGTATTACGCTAATATAGGGCCTGACCAGGATTAGAAGGCCGGGTCAACTACAGTACACCTATCTTTACATGCATGCCGCCGCGTTTGTTCTTTGTATTTCATATAAATCGGTCTTCGGGTTTTGAAGACATCTTTGATATATGTTAAGTTTTAGACAGTCTGTCACTGTTTCTTGAAACTTTTATCAGGTATGTTTTGGGTTGGAAAACACAGCTTTTTCCGGTCTTTTGAACCATCCAAAACAAAACACGGCCTTTTATAAAAACAGTTGCCAAACCGGAATCTCAAAATAGGATTCTTCATCACATACCTTTACAAATTTAGTGAAGAGACTATAGGAATCAAGAAACGGGTAAATGAACAATAATCTGTTATATCATATTAGTTGCACTCAGAGGCGGTAAACAGAAATATGAAAGGATAATGCAGACTGCAGAGGATGATTTTATCTGATTTGGAAGCCTTGTCGCCTGTCGGGCCTCGGTCTTCGTGACAAGTCTATATGTTAGTATTATCATCTTTACTATTTGAAGCGTAGTGGACAGTTCGTCAGTACACATGATCACGGTTAAAAAAGGAAATGCGAGGATGACTGGGCTTCGGAGTTCGGTGCATGCTTGAGTACTTATGTTGGATCTCTTGCTCCGAGAAGGGCAGTCGCCACGAGGCCCATATACAAGGCTGCATATGTTGCGTACGGGTTACGAGAGGTCCTATTCGGAGAACAATCCCTGTTAAATTGACAATAAAAAAAATCTTACCCGAGTTTCCGGATATCCTGGGGGCACGGGGCACACATGGCTCAGGCACAGAACAAGGAAGAAATATATATATATATATCAGGAACCTCGGGTAAGGTATGTATATATAAAAGGATAATTAAGATTGAGGGAATCAAGATCAGCATTCAGTTTATCTGCCGTACTACTGGAGGACAAAAATTTCCTTCGGGTTATACGCAATGTTATTCTGAAACGCAATCATGCAGATTCCACGTGCTAGTGTTACGGCTATTCCATAATATTAGTGATCGAGAGGTGCTTGAATAATAAATTGAACCCCATTCACAGTTTTTCGTATTTGTCATTTCTATGAACTCTTATCATCTTTTTATTAAATCTTTTATGGAAACGGTGTTCGAGTTTCCCTCAATCATCCGTGTGGACGGTCTCTGTCTGCGCCCTCTCCAGAAGATGCTCTGGCTCTGAAATTTCTCTCCACTTCAGGGCCGTCACTGATGGTGGCTGAGACGTCGGATCTGGAACTAAGTTGCTTAAGTTCCTGGACTTTGCGTCAGCTAATACGTTAACGCCTTGACTAGAGCTGTTGGGGATGGACCAAATTTTCTATCAAGCAGCTCTGGCCCAACATGCTCCAAGCAGGGGCACACACTATGCTCCAAGAGAGGTCCAGACCCTTCGACAAGGTAGGCCTCGGATGTGGACTCTAATCAATGTATCACGGCAGGAAAGCTGGGCAAGCAGGACAAAATTTTGGTTGCCCAATTTCAGTGACGTTGTGGTGGGCGCGGTATGTACAGTACTTTTCAGATTTTTAACAAAATTCAGAGCATATAGATAGAAGACACGTCACTTGAGCTTATCCACATGATCACAGCAAAGCATCTTTGCGCCCGTCAGAGGAAGGATTTGGTCCCTCGATTGCAAACAAGACCCAAGCGACCGCAATGGTCCCGAGGTTGTTTTTTGACATATTGGCACGTCTGAATTCGTGGGAGAGAGATTTGGAATCTATTAGTTTTATAAAGAATTTTCGAGAATTTTTGAATCTTCGAAATTTTATAATCAAATATCATTTTCACACCACGTAGATATAACTACAACACGTATACTAATAAAATTAATATTATATAAAAATTCTTAAAACACACAAAATCTTCACAAAACACCTTAACCGAACATTACACATCGACCGGCAGATTTATGATCGAAGATATCAGAGTCACTACCCTTTCTTGCTTTAACTGACAGGCCTACTAAAACAAAACTGAGGGAATCCAACACGTAGCGCAAATAAATATTCAATGCTTTTTGCCTCTTGGTAGGCATATTATGTTCTAAACTGAGTGGCAGTTTAAGCACTTGGAAGAAAACAAAAAGTGGCAGTTTAAGCCACCGAATCATTTAAACCAAAAAAAAAAAGTTTAAGCCACCGTGACCTTTGTAACGAGGCTAAATCCATCTTTGCTTAGTTAGAAGACTGTAAAATTTACCACATCTTTGCTGCGGTGATTGTTTCCGTTTTATATAATGTATAACATAATTATAGAGATGTACAATAAATAAAAATACAAAGAAAACAATCGTATATGCTACAATCGTGGGTCAGATCATGGGATATGCTGGATGTGTGAAGAGGATCATGCTATTTGAGGAGAGGATTCTGGAGAATCCATTAAAAAAAAAGAGCCTTTTCATCTCTATAAATAAGTCTGCTACGATGACTCATATCTAGGAGTCAAGTTGATCAAATTCATGGACCTTAGGTCAGCTAATACGTTTAGGCTTGGTGCTAGCCTGCTAGTGCTCTGAATATGGACCAAACTTTGTGCCAAGCTCTAGCCCAATAAATACAAACAGAGGTCCAGAAACTCACACCGGGTCTCCGATAGTCCGATGAGCACTCCCAATCAATCAATTTTCTCAAGTCGGGAAAGATGGGGAAGGATAACAAATTTCTGGCCCAATCTCTCAAAGACACGAATAGTTTTTCTTGATGTAAACTGTACCAGCAGACAGAAGTAGGGTTGTTCAGTGTCACCGGTAAATTCGGTGGCACCGCCACCGAGTTGTTAGTACCTGACTTCACTGGTGCAGGTGTCTTGTTTTTAGAAAAACCCGAAGGTTTTTCTAATTGCCAGTTTACCCGGCACTGGGTTCCCAGATACTGGGAAACCGAATTTTAATTTTTAATTTTTTTTATATTAAAACCAATTTTAAACCTAAAACCCCTCCCCCATTAATGTCGACCTTCAATTCAAACTCCCGATCAACAACCTTTCTCCCCCTCCTCACCCTTTCCAATCGCCCCCCTCTCCCTCACGTTAACTTTTCCCTATTTGTGTTTAATTTTAGGGTTTTAATTATTTTTCTCCTTCTTGTTGCTGCTACACTCTTACAGCCCCAAAACCTCTGGTTCGATCTCTCTATCACCTGTGCAGCAAAGGGCCTGCACTTGTTTGGATTCGATATGCTTGAGGTGTGTGTTCTATCTCCATCTCAATCTTTCCTATAAAGATTTGCAGTTGTATTTTGTGTGTAATAGGTTTCGATCTGTTGTGTCCGTTGGGTTGGTTTAGTTTGGCTTATTCTGCTTATAGTTTCAAAATAAGCATGATATAGGAGAAGTTTTCTGAGTGTTCTATGTGCGTGTATTTCTGCAATTAATTAGCATCCCTCCCATTCAAGGGATATGAGGAACATTTGGTAGTACAACACTCTTTGTGGGTTAAATTGAAGTATTTTTTTTTTTATGATTGATACTTGATTGGATGAGGCCATCTAGTGGAATTTCAGGTTTTCTTGCATAACTATGAATTACTTGTTGAAACTTCTATATGCACTCGGACTTGTACTCTAACTATTAACGTCATATATTATTGAATTTTTGTGTATTCGTAAATATGCTTATACATTATTTTGCAGCAATGGAAAATTTTCGAGGCTGAAAAAACTATAAAAACTCTCTTTTGGAAAGAAGAGTTGTTGAGGTTATGCATGAATTTACGGCAGTCAGGTGGTTTGATCTATTTAGTAGCCGGTATTGGAAAGGTATACGTGGGGCAAATTTCTCAGTTTCTTTGTGCTAACTTCTTTGTTGATAATCATTTGTGGCCAGATGTCTTAGAAGTAAGCAAGTTTGCTAATTTAAACAGTACTGGTTTAAGAAGTCCATGACTTCATTGATATGATATCTTGTCCCTTTAATTTGCTTACAGTGCGGATTTGTTCCCTATAATCTTAATTATGGACTGATCTAAATAGCATTTTGGTTTCATTACATTGTTTATTTGTTAGTTTATTAGTTTGAATAGTCAAATATGAATATAGGTTAACCGGAAACCGTCACTGTTAGGGGCCAATTTTTGTCCTTAGCAGTGTTGGTGTAGGAGGCAAATATTTAAAAATCGGTCTATCTGGTGTAGATGCCGATTTTAACCAAAACCGACACAGATTGAACAACCATAGTTAGAAGATATGTGAGACGAACCTATTCCAAATGAAAAGACAAAGATGCTTTGATGGCTGCCAAGAAAACAACCCGTGAGGAAGGATTTGGTCCGTTCAATCTCCATTGCAATTAATTGCTTTCGCAACAAGAGCAAGTGGCCAGGAAGGTTCCAAACTCGTTTTCAACATCATGTCCCATACTCATGGAGCCCTTTTCTAGGGAAAATAGGGGAAGCGAACTTGAGTATAGCTGAAGGCAAGAAACAAATAATATTGGCAAATCTATCTCTGATCCCTTATGATACGCCAGATCCGGCTCGGTTAGACTTCTTACCGTTCAATCTCCATTGCAAGGGCTACCGACTAAAGATGCATACCATGTGCACAGAGGAGGATTCCCAGCCGCATTTCTAGGAATGCAGTGACGAATTTAGCCCCCCACTTCTACGAACTTTGCCAAAGATAATTTAGGGCCTTTTCGTTAATTTATTTTAAAAAAGGAAAAAACTTAGGAATTAACTTTTGTTATTAATTCACTTAAGAGCAACTCCTTGTCAAAGATAATAGAAATGTTACAGATTCTTTTCAGGTTCTTCTGAGGAAGAATTTGACGGCTCAAAATTTCTGAGTGTGTAGGATCTACTTTTAAAATGAATCATGAACTGTCAGATTTTTCCCAAAAGAACATGAGAAGAATCCACGAAGAACACCAAACATTTCTTCAAAGATAATATCTAGGGTGTACATTTTTGGACCGAAACCAACCAAGCCGGCCTGAAACAGATAGGGCCCATCGATTTTGGGCCAGCCCGGTTCGTCGGTCAGCCCAAAAATATTTAGAACAAATTGGATCGGTTTGGCCTGTGATTTTAGGAACCGAATCAAGAGTATATAGAGAATTTCATTTTATTTGTTTAAAATAAAAATATTATAATATTATAATCTTAAAGAGACAACGTCGTCTATCTATCTCCTTTCTTGGCAAAAGTTATTGTGTGAGTGAAGCTATTGTGTGAGTGTGTGAGTGGACGGGTGATATTAGAAGTTGAGAAATCTAACGGCTGACAAAATGACACGTCAATTAATGAATTCGACCCACGAACCCGACCCGCACAACCGACCCAGTTTCATTAATTGACGTGGCATTTTGTCAGTCGTTAGGTTACTCAACTTCTAATCTCATCCGTCCACTCACATACTCACACAATAGCTTCACTCACACAATAACCGGCCTCCTCCTTTCTTCCCCCGCGCCTCAGTCGAATCCCCCTCTTTTTTCATCTAAGATTGCTTAGCCCTCACTTTTCCGGCCGCCGACAGCCTCCCCTCTCGTCGAAGTCGCCTCTCTCTCTCTCTCTGTTGACTGGTTGCTATTTTGAGTTTATCCCTCGGGCCGATCGAATACCGACTAAAACCGATCCAATTGGTCCCTCTCTCTTTCGACGCAATTGTTTGCCCATATTTTTCTAACAAATGAACCCCCCCAAAAGAAAACTATGTTCGGTCATCGCTAGTCGGTTTTCATCCAGTCCTAAACGTCCCCAAAGGTGAGCCTAATTTCAGCTCCAGAGATGCTTTTCAAACCCGATGCTTGTTTCAGCTTCTGTTTTTTTTTGTGTCGCACATTTTTGCGTACTGCTTGAGTTTTCCGGCCACCCAATAAATTAATCAGACTTGATGCTTCCGACGTCACTTGACGAACCTCACGCTGACGTCATGACATTTGCACCGCATCCTCCTCCACCCACTTAAATAAAAGTCTTCTATGGGCCCTTTAGCCTCACATCAAGGTCGGGTAGCTTCAATCTCTGAATCATAAGATGTCATCTATTCGAGAGTGTCTCCGTGGGTAGGGGTGGTTAACGGTAGTGTAGGTGACGGTTTGATAAAAATCGTCACCGTAATTGACGGAATCACTTAATTGACACCGTCACCGTCACCGCACCACTAAGGCACAATAACCGTCATTGCCGGTGACGGTATTAACGGTAACGGTTATACAATATCCAATTAAACCGTATAACCGTTATGCAAAAAAAAAAAAAAAACTTTTTCCTTGAGCTTTTTTATTTTTTTCACTGTTTTAGGCTGTTTAAATTTCCAACATAATATCATAATCAATAATCATATCAAATAGAAAAATATCATAACATATTCAAATATAATATCATAATCATAACAAATATAAAGTTGTCCAAAAGTAAAACATAATATCATATTAAAACATAAAAACTAAAGTCTAATAAAAATGTCCAACAATGTGACATAAACCAACTAACATATTTCAACAAAAGCCCAACAAAAATATGTCACATAATCAATAATCTTTTCAAGTCTCAATTAGGAGTAGTGTAGGTGACGGTTTGGCGAAAACCGTCACCGTCATCGCAGTTGACGGAATCACATATTAGACACCGTCACCGCACTGCTAAGGCACAATAACTGCCCTTACCGGTAACGGTAGAGATTTTAACGGTTAAAACGGTAACCGCCGGTGCAAATGAATGCCCGTGGTCATTAATTTCGCTGGCACGATAAAGTATAACCCCACCTAGTAGTATAAAAGAATATGTGCCTCGAAATTTTTCGTTCAAATAGGGACGACGGACGTGATTTGTGATCTATTGTCAGAGAGCAGATTCGCATTCGACGGGACAGATGGCAGGAAGAAAGGGTACGGGAACAGAGAGGAGGAGGCAGGCTGAGGAAGACGTCTCTTCCGGCAGGCAAAAGAAGGCGCGAGAAGATTCCGTGACGGACGATGAGGTGGAGGAGTTCTTTGCGATTCTGAGGCGAATACACGTGGCGGCAAGTTACTTTAAGAACGCCGACAACAAAGGTTGCAAGGTAAAGAAGTTAGCAGGCTCGACGAGGTTAAGAGCGATCCTGGAAGGGGAGAGCAAGGAGGTAGTGAACGGATCCAAAGGGGAAGAAGCCAAGGGGGAGGAGGGCATGGAGGATAATGTTGGTTTTGACTTGAACGCTAATCCTGATCCGGATTATGACCCGATCTAGACGGCTCCAGTCCGGTGGCGGCGTTTTTCGGTTTCGTTCCTTCGAGATGTGTGTGTACGTGTCGTGATTTCTAGCATTTCTTTTCTCTTTTGATTATGCGGCAGATATGCGCTGTAACAACTTGTATTCTGTTTTGCATTACGTGGTACTGTATTGCCGTTTTGAAGCGGTGGGTAACATTGTTGTGGCATCAATCCCAGATGTGACCCACCTCCATTTACTTTTTTTTGGTTTCGGATCTCCTGAAAGGCTTTTTGGGGTGGGAGTAATTATTAAGGAATTGTTCTTGTTAATTTTAGTCTTTTACTTTTTAATCTTCAAATTTTTAGTTTTTGAATTTTCTTTTGTTGAATATATAATCCTTTCATCAACATGTCGTCCATATACTTAACAGAACATGAAGTGGTCGACTAAGTATATGTGTTAAAACTGAGCAGTCGATCGCTTCATCTACAGATCAACCGGTTCAAATTTGAAGGCAGACTGATGGTAAACTGACGGAATGACTAAATATTACAAAGATGAAAGTTCAAGGACTAAAATTTTGACCCACTAAAATTTATGACTAAAAATGAAAAGGAACTAAAACTCGGAGGACTAAAAATAAAATTTTTCTTATTATTAAATTAGTAGGCTATCGTGGGGTACTTAGAAAAATAAAAAATAAAAAAGCTCTAGTGGGGTAGAGTTTAGGAGTGTGAAGAGGTGGGACTGAAAGTTGGCGGTCTATGACTTTGCGTCCATAGTTGAAACCTCGTTGTAAATGGGAGGTTTCCCACATATATTCTTATTAGCAAAATGAATTTGAAGCCTAAAAGAAATAGAAAACGAGAACCGAAAGGGTGCTTTGGTCGACTCTCTAGCCTAATGTAGAAGTACATGCTTATTTGCTTTCTAATTCAATGCTTTTTTTGTGTAATTCTTTTTTTTTTTTGGGTAATTCTTTTTCGGTTATTTTAAATTTTTGGTCTATAAAATAATTTTTTTCTCAGATTAATTTTTGTCAAAATAAATAGAATAAAATTCACCCAAATTATTTTTTTCCAATTTTTTATAAATTAAAATTTGGATGGCTCCAATTTTTTAGCATATTGACGTCTCACAAATATCCCTTGGCCCTTGTTGGTGACTCTGAAAGAAGCCCTTGTCAGAAAACATACGGAACCATAGCAAAGTCAAGGCTTAAGTTCGTTTTCGAATTTTTTCGAGATTCAGACAAATTCACTAAACTATCACAGAATAGAATTCAAACACAAAAATCAATATATTTTACACAATCTTTAATAATTTTTTTATTTTTTTATTCAACATAAATTTTCTATCTCTATTCTTTTTCACATAACTTTAATACTTTTTTATTAAACAATTACATCAAATCATTTTTCCATCCACTTTACACGAACACCAATAAAATACTATTCAACATAAATATTCACACCTTCTCTAAAATCCTACATTTTTACTCAAACCGAACATATTGATTTCTCTAGTTGGTGTCTCGAGGATGATGAGTATCACATGGTTGCGTTAATTCCTTTGAAATTTATCTGTATCTTTGGAGGGTATTTCTTAGTCTAGATTTGTTTAAGAAGATTTCTCTTTTTACTAAAAAAATTATAAAAATAAGTCATATGAAAATTAACGTACGAATATTTGGAAATTAAGTAATTATTTGCATACCTTTAGATGTTGATACCAAAGTTATTTTCTTTTTTTCCTGACCAAACAAGTATGCATGGAGTAACTAAAGTAATGGATGGGTCTAAGAATAAGATTTGTGCTGTAACTGATCTAAGGGAGTGATCAGTAGTTACCATGATACTTCGAATTTCAAAAAGAATAATCAATATTAGTCATAAAGTTTCTTGGAATTATAGTTTAACTTAGTAAATACATAATGTCAAAGAAAATAAAAAAATAAAAGTCTAGTTTCTTGCAAGATGAACTAAACGGTACCAACTTCAACCCAAAGCTGAGCTTGCCAATAAAAGTCGGTCTAGTAAGTACATTACAGCTTCCCATTACCAGTGGGCAAGAAAGGTTGAGAAGATGCGGCATCAATCACGGATTTTGAGCATCACTGTTATTTATTTTTTCATTATATATACGTGTAAATATATGAGTCGTTTTACAACTAAAAAACAAGAAAGAAACTATTTTACTGCAATTTTCTTTTCTTTTTTAAATAGGAAAAATTTTGTATGGCATGTTCGTTTTATCAAAATTTTTAGAATTTTTTGCATCTAACTTTCTAACATTACATTCCCGACATTACTTCTACAAGAATAACAATACAACTTAATATTACATTTTTTAGGGCTGCATGACCGGAAATCCGGTCCTAGTAATATAGAGTGGTTTGGTACGGTCCGGTCTAGTATAAAACAGTCCGGTCTAGAAGCTCTGCCCATGTGGCACTTCTCCTGCGCAATATATATATACTTTTATTTTTTTAAAAGATATAAAATGCGGTCTGGTCCGGTTTCTAAAAATCTTAGACCGGACCGCATTAATCCGGTTTTATGAATCCAATCCGGACAATCTGATAAAAACCACAAAACTGGTTCGGTCCGATTTTGTGGTCTGGTCGGGTCTGCAGAGCTCTAACATTTTTTACAAACATAATATAAGTCAACACATTATACACAAATACCAATAAAATTCAAACATCACCTAAAAATTTTCAAAACATATCAAATTCTAAAAATCTCACCAAAACGAACATGCTCATAGATAAATTTCATAGAGCTAATACATAACCATTCACATCCTTATGACTCCCCCTTAAGTAGATTACTATTCGCGTAAAAAAATGAAACTTATAATCTATGCACTTTACATATGTTTGGCGTTTGTTTGTTTAAATTTTAGAGAATATTTTTAAAATCTTTCAGATATTAAAATTTGTTAGAATTTATAATAAATTTATAATATGTAACTATAGATGTTAAAAACTATTTATTTTATTCCAGTTTTTAATACCCAAAATAGTGGGTAAACAAACGACACCATGCAATGCAATTACAGGTAAGTCCTGGTAGAATAAGCCCGCGATGGGTGGCTTTACTGGCTTCGGCGGATCACAATTCTTTTTCGTTTTTTAAAACGTTAAAACTGTGCGTCTTTGTCAATTCTAGGCTCTTGCAATCTATGGACTGTGCTTATAAAAAAAAAAACTATGGACTGTGCCCTATGACGCATTGGAAGAAGAAACGTTCAAAGTTTTTGGCCATACGCAGCACCGCCACCAGTGAATGGATTTCCAACTAATCGCTGCACGTTTCACATGTCATCTCGTACCCTCTCATCTTCGTGACGCGGAAAGCATCTACCAAGGTGACATCACTGTTCCGGCATTATCATCCATCAACCACGTTGACAATACCCAAACCAAGGGCATTATATAAGAGGACCAGACTACAGCGATCCCCCACAGGATTCTCCTTGCACTACTACGACAATTAGAATTTTTTTCAGGTCTTCATCAGTGACCGGGACAACATGGACACGGAGAAGAGGAAGCGGGACGACAGTGGTGAGGCGGAGGACGTGAAGGAGAAGAGACTTAAGCCAGAAGACGGCCAGCTGGGAGAAGCGTCAGGGAAGACTGTGACCGACAGCGAGGTGGAGGAATTCTTCGCTATACTGAGGAGGATACAAGCGTCGGTCAAGTACTTCGAGAAACGTGATGGAGGACGGCGTGAATCGAGGGCGAAGGATCGATGGAACCCAGTCTTCCGAGCTGAGGATTTTCAGGAAGAAACCGGAGTTACAGAAGACGGCGAGAAAACAGAGGGTTGTGTGGCGGGCAGGTCGGGGTTGGACCTGAACTTGGACCCAACATTGTAAGGGAAACAAAGGTTGCGTCTGCACCCTAAAATTTTACGCTCTCTAAAATTTTAACACAATTAAGTATTACAATATAATCTCTCTTATCAAATCATTACTATTCACTATAAAAAATATAAAAAATTACCTCTCTCTTTACTTTTTCACTAAACCCAATACCTAAAATTTTAACAACACTAAAATTTTACAACACAAACACACCCATTGGGTGTATTTCCGTTTGGCTTCTGATTTCCTGTATAATATTAGGCTAATCTTTTAACGGGAAAACTGCATGTTAAGTTCAGAAGGAACCAGTAGGTGTGACGTATTGGGCTTATAATTTCAAGAACTAGCAGGTTAATCATGCATTCATGCTCTAAAACTTTTTAAACTTTAAAACGAATATTACTTAGCGACGTTCTAATTTCTCGAGTAAAAAATATGTCAAGGTAGATATAAAGAACCTAATTTATTTAATATTCTGACATATATTATATACGAATACACTTGGTTTCAGTTTATTGGTTGACAAGTTACTTTTATCATTCAAAGGACAGGCCCTTTTGAAGGATGTATAGGTTGACCGCTGTAAGTTTGCTTGTTTGTCTTACGCTTTACAGCCAACGTGGATTTCCTCTTTCCCCATTCTTCCCCAAAGTTAAACTAAGAAAAAGAACTCGCACACCGGCTAAGTATTGACAAACTTGTAGACTTATAAGTTGACACTCATCCTTCAAAAGATAGACCCTTTTGAAAGATGTGTGAGTTGACGCTGTAAGTTTGGTTGTTTGTCTTATGCTTTACAGCCAACGTGAATTTCTCCTTTACCGTTCTTTCCCCAAGTTGAACTAAGAAAAAAAAAGTTACTTTTATCATAAAAAATTTGTTTCGACAGATAGAAGTTGCGTCAGAATTATTGTAAAGGCCAACGACTGGTTAACTCTTTTCTGGTTGGCATTTAGTTCACGTGTTAAGCCCCCTTTCGAATTTTGTCAACAGTATAATTGGTACATTATTTTCCTTCGACGAGGAAAATCATAGATAAATCACGTATATTTGGATAAAGATTAAATAGTTATTTATAACTTTTAATCTACGATTTTAGATTTATAATTTTTAAAATGAATTCAATTTCGTTTTATGTCCAAATTAGGTTTTAAATCTGGGAAAAAATTATGCAAAATATCAAAATATATCTCTACAGTTAAATTTTTTAAATAAATAAAATAATAAAAATTTAAGAAAAAAATAAATTATTAAAACAGAGTTTTAATAATTTATTTTAAAATATAATTTTTTTTAAAATATTTATTTTAAATGAATTGTTTTAATAATTTTATGTTATAAGGATATTTTGGTTATTTTTTTATGTTTTTATCTTTTTTAAATGAGGGTGAAAATTAATAAAATTTTAGATTTTAAATTTTATAATTGAAAATAAATGCTTATTATTTAATTTTTATCTGAAAATAAAGGTTAATTTAATATTTTTTTAAAATTTACTTCATATTTTTTAATATTATAATCTGAACATCATAAAATTACACATTTTAATACAACATATTATTATATTTTTACACATATAAATATAAATAAACATCTTCATTTAAATATCAATTAAAAATTCTAAAAACATTTAAAATTTTCATCGAAACTAACCCGGCGTAAGTACGATTTGCTTTATCTCGGGACGACTATACAGAGGTTTAGCGAGCGTACCATTTTGTCAGTTAGTAGCTTTTGCAATTTCAAACTTTTGGATCTGACTTGTCCCGTCCAACTGTTCGACAAATTAACATCGCCAATAAAGTTAGTCGTTTTTTTTCTTAAAAACATCGCCGTTACCTTTCATAAAAAACAAATGGCCTTTACCGACTGAGGTCTGTTGATGTGATTGGACGCCATATTTCAAAGACCGATTTTTGTACTGAAGACAGAGGAAAAGCTTTTTCTTTGTCTCAGTGTGGCCGTCAGTCATTGAATTGCAGGGATACTCGTCCCTGCAAGGGGTACCTTGAAAGAGACGAGAGCACTGGCACCACAGCGAATTGCAGGGGATACAGGTCTTCCTTTTCAGCTATCTCCAGACGCAGCCGCTTGATGTGATATTCCCTATACATATTCAGTACAGCGGAAAGGGAAGGAATAGGAGATGATTTTTATAAATATGAAATTTTATACTATAAATTTAATTTTATAGTGATTTAAAGAGTTTTAAGAATATTTTTTATTAGTTATTTTAAAATTGAAAGTTTGTGTTTGTTTTTACATCATTACATTTATGTGACTTGTTGTTTAAGAAATATAATTTTAATAATAAAATTTATGCATTTTTAACCATTTTAATTTTTTCAGATAAATAACAGATTTATATGATATCAAACTTAGTGATTAATTCGAAATTTGATTATAGACTTCACTTGTTAATTAAGAGTCCAATCACTTCAATTCACACTATGGGAAGAAAATTTATTACACCTGCTTAAGCTTTTAAACATGACTTTTATTGTACGTTAGTGGACGTAAATTCTATTTTTTGCGAAAGGTAATGGAAGAGGAGCATACCAAAAGAGTTAAAAAAAAAAAAGTGAGACAAGTGGCTTTGAAATGGAGATTCCCTCTCGGCCCCGATCCAGTAGGTTTCGTTTTGCCCTATTAATTTCCACAGAGCCAGCCCAGGCCCCTTTCAAGTATTCTAAAGAGATGTTCGGTTTCTCAAAAAAATCAGGATTCGAATCTGACTGAATTCATGTTCGGCAAAAAGCGAAATAAAACGACGATTCCAATACAAACACCCCTGCTCTTATTCTTTCCTGTCCCCCTGCACCGGTCCTTTTTATTTTGCGCCATCTGTGTTCTTCGTACAAGGGAGAGCTACTTTTGTTGACTTTTTTCATCGTTTTGTACCTTTTCCGTCTTTTTTTTTTTTTTTAAAAAAACTTTTAAATATTCAAATTTTAATAAAAAAATTAATAAATTCGAAAAAAAACTTTAAACATCATCATTATTTTTTACACATCATCAATCTCTAAACAAACACCAATACAACTCTAACATCACCTAAAAATTCACAAAACACTCCAAATTCTACAAAAACTCTCAAAACGAACATCACTTAAGCTTTGAAATGGGCAATAATATTCATAAATATGGGCTTAGGGTAGCTTGTCTTGCGGATATGAAAAAGCAGGAAGGCCCACTATCATTGTGCGCTGCAAAACCAGTGCCATGGGCCTTCGGCTAACGGACTTCCAGCTAGCATCTACAATCTCAGCCCCACCACTCCAGAATGAAGCAGTTGGATATTTAAGCTTTCCCAGAGCAGGGTAGGTCCAAAGAAAAAAGGAATAAGCGGAGTAATGAGAGCATGTAACAGCAACGCAGTCCAGCAATCCGGGGTGAGCTATGGCTATTTGTCGCGAGAATAGCGATAATCTAGTTAGGTGTAAAGCTGTAGGAAAAGAATAAATATCGCCGCCAAGAAAGGTATCTCCGACAAGTTTTATAAGTAAAAACAAAAAACCCATCTCAGCGAAAAATATATTCATTGAGTACTTATCTTAACGGATGGAGATTTACAGATAACACGTGTTCTTCTTGCAGTTGTTTAGAACGAAAATTTACAATATATATAACAGTGTACAAGCAGTTTATGCGCACTAAGACTAATACTGAAAATTTGTGCAATCATCGCGTACTATCCAAATTGGAAAAGTAGTAGGCCAAAATCCCTAGTGGTGACCTAAAGAGTTGGTAGTACTCAAGAGGTTTTGAACTTGGGGGTTGTTCGGTATTTGTGTATTCTCGGAATTTTTTGAATCCTGAGAATACACAAACCGAACATGTTTTTTAACCTCACCTAAAAATAACTAACGCGCGCATACCAATAAAGTTAACATCACCTAAAAATTCTCAAAACACAAAAAATTCTCAAAAAACTACACAACCGAACATCCTCTTGGAATCAGCTTATGCACACATAGACTAATTTCGGAATTTGTTCAGTCATCTCATCCCACACAAACTCATCAATTACCAAACTAGATAATCTGTCGGTGACCTCAAAAAATTAGTAGTATCTATAAAATTTTTAACTTGAAATCTTAGAAGGAGCAAATCACAAAGACCCAAAACTTAACTACTAGGACAATACTTAGAGGTTAAAATCGTAATATAACTTCGATTGTGTATTAGTCTTAGTGATTTGCTCATGACGTGTTTTATTGGGTGATCATGTCCCATGGCCAGCCCTATAACTTCGATTGTGTTAGGCCATCTGTTTCTTTTTTTCTTTTAGGTTTCACATTTATTTCCACTGCCCTTGACGCTGACTTCAACCTATTTTCCACGTTACCACTATTAAAAAAAAATCTTCACTTCTAACCCGAAACAAACTCATCTATTAAAGATATGGAAATATTCCTAACGAGATAGAGAAGTGTTTCCGTCTTAAGTTTTAATCTTAAAAAAAGTTGTGATATTGCTAACAGATTAATAAATTATAGAGATAAATACACTTTACTCTCTTATCTTTGGGGTCATTTACACTTTGCACCTCGATGTTTTATTTTTGATACATTAGACTCATTATCTTCCACATTTTTTTCAATTTGGACTTCGTACCCAAATTGTCCATCAATTTAGACGGATTCCGTTAAAATGTGGGGTGCAATGTGTAAATAGCCCCAAAAAGAAGGGGGTAATGTGTACATACTCTCAAAGATAAGGGGACAATATGTAAATATTTAACGGAATTCGTTTAAATTGACGGGCAATTTGGGTGCGGGGTCCAAATTGAAAAAAATGTGTAAATTAAAAGGTCCAATGTATCAAAAATAAAATATCGAGGTGCAAAATGTAAATTACCCCAAAGATAAGGGGACAAAGTGTATTTATCCTTAAATTATATCAATAATTCATATTGCATTAAATAGTTTTATTAATTGTCATTAATTAAATTTATTAATGCATCATTAACATCACAATTCTTGTCATGACTGAAATTTTAGGACCAAAACTTTTTTTATCACTGTACATGTAAAATTTGAGGAAAAACAAAGAAAAAGCCGAAAGTGGCCCATCAATCGTGGCTGGCCAAAAATTTCAACCTGTATGAAGCCAAACCCACCTGACGGTTAGATGAAAGATTTTTACAAGTGCTCCATTCAATTCTAGTTGAGGACAAGAGTAGTTGGAACGAAAGGAATTTGCTTGGAAATTGTTTGAAAGAAGGTAGAGATCCAATTTTTCTCGAAGACAAAAGAGTAAAGCCACTCAAAAAGAGGATGTGAACAACTAAAGGCAGCGTTGGAGGAAGATAGATAGGTAGGAAGTTCTTTCAAGGAATTTTCTTGATTCAGATAATGGTGGGGAAGAGCGGCCATCACAAATCTGACCCACCACGTACTCGATAATTGTCTATCTGTTCTTCTCAAGTTAGATGCGATTCCCATTACCTTGACAGCCAAGTAAATCATGCAGAAAATGTGAATATAAGGACCACGGGCAGGGCTTGCCGTTTGGAATTAGGTGCATAATTTTGTGATGGAAATCATGTCAATGCGTGAGGGCTGAAGTCATCGTCTTAATGGAAAAGAATTTTCTTAAAGAAAGACCATGAGAGAACGGGAACCAAACAAGAGTGTAACGTGTTCCCCCATAACAAGGAATTGAAATTTTGGATCCTGCAATATCTTGTTTGGAAGATCTTGTTGCCCACTTGATTCCCTCCTCCCGTGTAGAACGTGTTTCTTCAATTACTTTCCTAGCTCTTTGCATGGAAACCCACATGTCGACCTTCAACCATTTTTAGGGTTTTCTTTTTTCTATGGTATTTTATTCGGATTTAAGTTTTATATATAGCTGGCTCAACACGTCAAAAAATATATAATTTATTTATATGGTTATTATATTAAATTCACTTTAATTAGTGTGGAAGTTTAGAACTTTTGCATTAACCAAACTGATTTTGATGTCCGTCTAGAATAATTGAATATTAAGGGTGAGTTTGTGTTGTAAAATTTTTGTGTTGTTAAAATTTTAGGTATGAGGTTTAGTGAAAAAGTGAAGAGATATGTCATTTTTTATATTTTTTGCAGTAAAAAGTTATGATTTGATGAGAAATAAAGATTATATTATAATATTTTATTATTAAAGGGTGTAAAATTTTATTTAAAAAACTGATCCTTAGTCTGGCATTTGACTCCTTAGTAAAACCTTTTTGAATCCAACGTTTGAAATATATCCTCCTAGGCGAGCTAGAGTAGGAGAGACCACTAGGTAGACATCTACTTAGCAAATAGCATGTCGGCAACTGGCTCAGAGCAACAACCAAAGTCTGTTTGTTTGTTTTTCTACCTTAAATCGTGGAGGACAACCTAAATGTTTCTTTTCCACACGTATCGAGTTGTACAACTCATGTGTTTATCAAAGAAATCGATCGGTGAGAAAACACCCTGATTGTTCTTCCCAACTGATCTTAACAAGTTAACGTGCTATACAAACTCAAGTAATTAAGATTATGGGGGCGTTTGTTTCCCAACGTTTCAACCGCTCAAAATTTCCAAACAATCATAAAATAATATCTCTCTCATCATTAAATTATAAAATAATATTATACTATTCAATTAAATCTTCTCTCTCCTCACTTTTCCATAATAGGCATATGAATAAATATTGTATACCAAAATTTTCACAAACCCCAATTAAATCTTGTATACCAATAAGAACGTTATCACTCAAATTAGTAATATGAATAAATATAATTATAAAGTTCTTCATACTTTGCCTCCCAAATTATTATTTTTGTTATATTAAATCTGTCAATTATTGATTTCAGATAATTTACACAATCTATTAAAAAAATCCATTAAATTAGATTTCTGGACAACCGATATTAATGTTTCGTAGCATCAAGGGCGTTTGATCAGTTGAATGATCCATTTCACCTAGATGAGCAATTTGTTAATCTAATGAAGCAAACGGGACTATTCAACAAGCATGAGTAGTTTGATTACTCACCCCAATAATTCTGATTATCGTCGATCCACCATTGACGGCCTGGCCAGCTATCTTTTGTGTTCTCATCCCTTTCACAATATTCTAGAATTCCTTTCGTATTTTTTTTTTTAAATTTCTTCTCAGAGTTGTTGGTCGTTTGATATTTCATTTCATGCTGAAGTAGTACGACACGGCGTTCCATATTTTGAATTGATTTCAAACGCAGAGGAAATTTTGATAGTGACTTGGATTCGGAAACGTATAAGAAATGCTGAAGCAGCCTCTATGAAATTGAAGGCTTGCAGGCCACCCATTGACAATGGTAGTCACTAGGCGGCCTAATTGACCATAGAAATAAATAAATATATATATATATATGTTTGAAAATTGAAAGTAATAAGACTAAGGTGATGTTTGGTTGTAGGAAAAAGACAGGATTCGAATCCTATGGCTTTCATGTTCGGCAAGTAACTAAAAAATTTCAGTGTTCGTTTTTTTGTTTTATTTTTTCTATACCCCTGTTGTCCCTGCGCATTCAGCAAAAATCGACCTGTTGTTCCTGTGCATTCAGTAAAAGTTCAGCTTTCAATTGTCGTTTAGTTTTTTTTAATACCTTTTAAATATTCAAATTTTAATAAAATAACAATAATTTCAAAATATAAAAAAATAACTTTAATCATCATCATTATTTTTTTAGACTTCAATAACTTATACACAAATACCAATACAACTCTAATGTCACCTAAAAATTCTCAAAATACTCTAAATAAAAAAAAAAAAGGCTTCAAACCCAACATAACCTAAGTCTTTGGATAGTAGAATTTGACCTCCGAATCTGTCCTCCCCGAAGGGAGGAAGTGCCATATGAGCTAAAGCTCATTGGCCGCCCTTTAGACATCATTATGTATATAGATTGAAGTCATTGAACGATTGGGATAACGTGATTCGTGCTTCCGGGCACAAAGCCACTGAGGTCAAAGTTTCTTAGTGGAGGTAAATAGTTCAAATCGGTCACACTTGCAAACAATTCAATGCATTTTGTCCCTTTTTTTTCACGTTTTCATTAAAAATATAAGCTTCTGGATGGAAAATATTGGTTTATTTGTTTATTCATTTTTCTTCCGAAACCGTGGCCCGTGGGTCTATTCTGAAAACGTGGGTGCCTCGTGACCCGAAACAGAGCGAATAAGAACCACGCAAAAAAAGGCTGAAAATCTCTGAGAAGTGGGCGTGCCCCTTGACTCGATCTGGTTGTGAGGAGATAACCCGATCTCATCCTTTGACACGTTCCCACCAATCAGGCCACAAAACCTTTTTCCAAAGTCCTCCGAATTCTCATATCCACGTACCGTACCATTCTCCGATCGCATCCGCTCCTCGATATTCGATTATTATTGTAACATTTATTTGAATACTTTATTTAATCTATAGTTTTAAAATTTCAACGGATCTAGAATCCATCTGTTTTATGAATCGTCAAAAGGCAAAAGCTCCACGTTTAAACCTGTTCTATTCGTCTCATCTGGACCGTGAAGTCCATCTCGTGGACCATTTAATATTTCACATAAAAAATTACCTCCTATTTTAATTAATCCTGAAGTAGCTATTTGAGCCTAATAATATATGAACTTAATTAAAAATTTGTGGAAAAAAGTAAATGAACGTATCTCTTGCAGAAATGATTTATTCTCTCCTTACGGTCCACGTCCCACCAAGCACCTCGTGAAACCCACACGACATTGATAACATGGCCTAACTCATCCCCCCCGCATCGGCGCATCATGTGATTGCTTTAAATATCCACCACTACTGCACTGGGCCCTACATTTTGGAAAAACGTATCGACCTTTTTATAGATCCTACGAGGTTTTGATATTTTTGGTTCCATTGTTGAGCCCAATAAAAATATAAAAAATTATATATCTCTTCACTCTTTTATTAAATTTAATATCTAAAATTCTAAATTTTGAACACAACAATTTGTATCTTAATTTATTATTTTTATTATTTATTTTAGATTTTTTTAAAAAAACAAAATAGTTAATTTAAATTGAAAATAAATTTTTAAAATATGAAATGATAATTTTAAATTCATTTTTTTAATCAAAATTATTTTATAAAGATAAAATTATAATTTCTTGAGGAAAAATATATTCTGTCTAAATTGATAGAAATTTTTTAATAAATAATAAAAAATATCTGAAATTAATAATTATTAATATAATAAAAATAATAAATTAAAATATAAAATATCAAGACTTCTAAAATTAATAGATAAAAACGTATATTTATCTTATTTCTTTCCTTAGCAAAAACGTATATTTATCAATGAATTAAAAAAAGTAGCTTTGGGGCCAACAAGAAAAATCATATAGTATATAGAAAGTAAACGTGGAGGCCAGGGGCAGTTGCCAAATTAGGCTTTCTACAAATATGGCCTACTAGCTGACACGGCGGCTTGGCTACGTTTAGATTTGGGAACACGTTGGTGGTAGGTATTGTGACTTGCAATGTGTCATGTGTGTAGTTTGGTTTTGGTCGTTGCTTCTGAAACCGGCTCGGTTCGGCGCGCTGCTCTTTACATTCATATCTCACATGCGGACCAGGAGAGAGAGTAATGGATGGATCTGGTCCCCACAACTGAGAGAAATAAGAGGATAAGTGCTATGTTTGTTTAAGTTAAAAAAATTTTATTTATTTATTTATTAATTGAATATATTTTATCGATTCTAATAATTTTTTTATCAATTTTAATATATTTTCACTAATTTTAATAATTTTTTACAAATTTTGACAACATTTAATTAACTTTTATCAATCTCAAAAAATCTATACTACTTCACAAACAACACAAAAATAAAAATTGTTTTAACAACTAGCCAAACATAGTTATAATTATCAATTTTCTATTTTTTAAATTATATTTTTAAAATTCGGTATCTGGGGTGTCGTACCGCTGGGGTTTCCGACAAAGCTGAGGCAATAATGCGTACAGTACGATTAGATATTGAGGAGTTTGGACATGGTTGTCGCCCACGCAGCCAGATATTTCAACAGTTTTAAAAACCAACCACTTGGTTGGTCGACGAGGCATTCAAGTGGTCTGTCTCCGATATCTTCTATCGCTTCGATTTCCCAAATCTGATGATATTTCTTTACGGGTCACTTTCTATGACTGCTTATCATCCTCCACTAGTCTCGAGAGATCTTAAGGTTAAAGCGAAACTGCTAATTAAGCACATATCCTTTTAAAATGATCGATTAATTATTTAGATTTGTTAATCGAGCTGTACATTAGTTAAGAGCCAAAACCTACCCGATTCCAAACCTACCCTACTCCAGACATTTTTTACCCATTAATATTTAGATTTTATTAATTTAGCTGTACATGAGTTAACAGCTAAACCTACTCGAATAGCCTATAGACTGATGCCTTTCGGGAAAAAAAATTAATATTTTCCTCCGAAATTTTAGGAGGAGAGGAAATTAGACAAAAATAAATAAATAAATACTACAGATTGTTTTTAGAGGAATAGTAAGATAAAAACAATTTCCCAGTTAATTTCGTTCAGGCTTCATGTGACACGGATACCACTCACCATAATCTCTCTCCCTAATTAGTAATTCCTAGTGCCTGCCCATCAGCGTCATCACCGGCCAATGCGCAATCAATTACCTACAACTTTCATCAACCTAATCCCTCTTTTCAAAAACGTTGTCGTATCATCCTATCAGATTCAAACTGGATTTTACCAAAACGCTCCCACCGAACATGTCACCACCACCAACCGCCACTAACCCCAAGTCTCCCACTGCCTAGCCGAGCAAAAGGGGCGTTTGTTTCCCAAAATTTTTACCCCTTAAATTTTTAAATAATAATAAAATAATTTTTCTTCTCATTAAATTATAAAATAATATTATACTATTCAATTAAATCTTCTCTCCTCACTTTTTCATAAAAATATCTATATTTTTTCACAAAATTCAATACCTAAAATTTCCAAAACACAAAGGGCATGTTTGAGACCCCAAATATTTGGGGTCTCAACAAATCGGACAAACTAAACAAACTCCAAAATTTTTAACTTTTACACCTACACACTTTACTTTTCACAAACCCTAATAGATCTCAATAAAGTAAAGATTCTCAAAATTTACACAAACAAATGCAAAAAAAAAGAACATAGACGAGAAAAAGAAAAGTGAAAAAAAAAACTATGACTAGGCCGCGATTTGTCTAGGAAGGCGTACTTGAAAACTGAATTCAAACCAGTTTAATAAAACATGAAACGTAGAAATCAGTGAATCATCCCGACACGAAAAAAAAAAAGGCAAGGCGTCCGTGATGGCCTAAGTATTCGCTTCCCTCACGCGCCTACGTCACCATCATGGCCCCACGCTCTCTCACACCTCTGTCTGTCTCTATCTAATTTTCTCTCTCTAATCCGTCGGCCTTATATAAGCCTCCCTCCTCTTCGCTTTGCCGCAACTAACCACCACTTCCCTCACGATTTCGTATCTTTATATCGGAAACTTTCTCTTCTCTCTGCCCTCACTCTCTCTCTCTATGTCTAGCTTTGTGGAGGACCGGAATAACAAGAAGCGGGTCCGCGATGACTCGGACGATTTATACGAGTTGGACTTGCCTGAGGTGAAGCGTCTCAGGGAGAATCTTCTGGATTTCCTGGACGACTCGGAACTAGATCCGACGATTCAGGACCTTGACTCGGTCATGAAGAGCTTCGAGGAAGAAATATCTCCAGCTTCCTCTTCGCCGGTGCAGATGGTTGACTTGACGTTGGAGTCCGGCGAGTCTCAGCCGGAACTCGGTTATCTTCTGGAAGCCTCGGACGACGAGCTAGGTCTGCCACCCTCTAGTAATAACTCGGGCGAGAAGGTGAAGAACATGGAGACCGAGTTGGTCCGGGTCTCGTCCGATTCTTCCGAGATTGGCGACTTGTGGGGTTTCGAGGATCAGTTCCCGTGCTACGACTCGTTCGTGTTGGGAGCAGGAGATGTGTACAACAACACTAGCGACTACGTGGCGTTTGATGGGCTGTTCGAGCACTCCGATTTATATTTCGACTCGTCCGATGTTTCGGATCCATCTTGGCGGCACGGAACTTTGCCGGCTCAATAGTAAAAAAAAAAAACCCCTTTCCCTCTTGACGGATTATCAACGAGGCCAAGTTGTAAATTTTTGCCTTTTCCCCCCCTTTAAAGATGGTAAAGGAACTTACGTAGGTCTAGGATGATATGAAAAAATGCCTTAATTCGTGAGAAACTGGTTCTCTGATTGGCGGATCCTTGTACCAACTTCACTCAATTAAATGCGCCAAAGACATCCATGCCCCCGACGTTTTAATGATAACGTATAGATTGGGCGGATGTTAAGAGTAATTTTCACTCCCAAGTCCCGTTTGGGGAGCGTTAATCTGTTTGGGGAAGTTAGGAGGGTCCTCCAAGCATAAATTTGTAATGCCCTATTGAGACATTCAAAATTTGGCCACTTGATCATATGTTGTCCTATTTCAAGCACAAAGGACCCTTAATCTTTCTAGTTGGTTATTTTAATTACATAAAAGGTGTATCCTTGATGACAAAAGTAGTGGTTAATTTTGGTTTGTGAGTTAAAGTATTGGTTTTGAGATGCACTTAAGTTGGTCCGATGCTTAATTATAATAATTAATTCGGAAAAAGTTTTTAAAAAATTAGTAAGTTGCATGAGATTTTAGGGTTTCCTTCCTTGCGAATTGGTCACTTTTCTCCTAACTCCTCACTCACTCAGCAGCGCCCACGGCCTTCCTCCCCTCGGTTCGCGCCCTCTGTTTCTCATGACAATAGAAAAAGCCCACCAAACCCGGGTCGGTTTGAATAGATTTTGGATTTTTTGTTAGTCTGGATTTCTTCGGTTGTGTTTGCATGAAAAATTTTACAAAATTTTTCACCCTCTCACAATAAAATATTACAATATAATCTCTCCTATCACATCATAACTTTTCAATACAAAAAATATAAAAAATTATATTTCTCTTAACTTTTTCACTAAACCCAATACCAAAAATTTTAACAATCAAAAAATTTTATAACACAAACCCAAAAATTTTTACAACACAAACCCACCCTTCCTAGATTATTCTAAAGTCGTGGCCAACCCCAACTGACAAAGACATGGGCTCAAGCCCAGAATCTATAATAGGAGTTAAGTAAATTTTAGCACTTGTTCATTCACTATTGGGCCTCCGTTTATGCATAATGGGCCTGTTGTGACTCATGAGTACCTCCCCTACATGTTCTTGGCCGAAGAGGGAAAGGTATATGCTTTCGGGAAAAAGGATCAAGGAAGGTATTTTACTTTTCGTTTTTTTACATGTTCTTAGCCGAAATGGGAAGGTATTTGCATTCGGAAAAATTGATGAAGGAAGGTATTTTCCTTTTCGTTTGTTTCTAGAGAAACGAAATTGAGAAATTTTATCTTAATGATAAGCGAATATGAGCTCAACATTATTAATGAAGGAATGTTATTCCACCAACTACAAGATTATTAATTAGCCAAGAAAAAAAAACAAGATTATTAATTATGTATTTAAAATTTTCAGTGAAAAAAACATTTGCCTCCTCTTCTGCCAAGATCATCTTTGGTATCTTTCTTGTCCGTTTGTTATCCTGGGTTAACAAATTTTGCCACCACATTTTTTTCACACAATCTAATAGTTTTTCATAAAAAAATAAAATAAAATACACATTCGCTCACTAAATATCACTGAGATTTTACATTTTGCACTATAAACTATCACGTTTAAAACGTTATACCCAAAAACTAACCATCTCTAACACATTGTACTCTTCATCTATTTTTTAATGACTTTTTTATAATAAAACGATGATTATAGCCCTAGATCACGACAAAAATAAACGTGAGTACAATGTGTTGGAGATTTTGTAGTTTATGAGTACAATGTAATAAACTTAATAGTTTATGGTGGAAAGTGCGAAACACGTGATAAATAGTGAGTGAAAAATATAAATTAAATCATCGGTCCTTTTTCAAAAACTAGAATAAAAAATAATCTTCAACAAAACATATATCCTCAATTTTCTACCAACGTATCATAAAACCCGATAAAAAGTCAATAAGCTACCCCTGTAATAAAATATTCTGCATTTTTAAAGCATCCAAAAATGGTTATTAGTTAGAAGGATCGTCCTTGTCCATTTATTTTGGTGGGAATCTGGGGATAACATCGGACTGAATAATTTCTCCTAACTTTTGACCAAAGCGTATGGTTAGTTCTAAGAGGACTTATTTTGTTAGCAGAAGTAAGTGTTTGGATAAGAAGAATAATCCGATGGAAACGTTTAAGTTTTTAGGCACTTAAACTAGTCCATAGTCCATAATATCGGCAGATTCCAATCGAGAGGCGGTGGGGGTGGTAGCCGCAAGACAAGAGGTACTTGTCAAGTTTTTTTTTTTTTTTTTTTCCTTCCTTAGTACTTGACAAGATTTTGACTAGAAGGTAAAAATTCACTTGGGGATTGAAGGAGGAAAGACAAATTGAAAAAAAATATTTCGCTTTGTTAACTAACATGTTATTTTTGGTTGGCCACAATTTTTTGCCCTTATAGAGATTGAAAATATTTTGGGAATATTTTCCCAAAATATTTTCCACCCAAACAAATACAAGCTTAGAATTAAAAATAATTTTTTAAAAAATAAATATTGAAAAAATACACTTTACAACCTTAAGTTTATGGGTACTAAGAATTTGCTCGGCCCAACAGGATTCAAGTGTCTTTGATGTTAAAAAAAAAGAAAAAAAAGGAACGATCGGGAAAAGAAATTGCTCCAAAGGCACAACAACGTTGCTTTCCTTAAACGATATTTGCCTCCACCAGTTTGTACATAGTGTAAGTCAAAATCGTTTTAGGATACAATAGAGCCTGGATTTAGGGATCCACTCGTACAAAATGCGTAGCACAACTCACGAATAATGTACGTATAATCTCTTGATAGTTTAAAGCAGTTTACATTTAAAATTGAGGCAGTTACTAAATCAAACGTCATGATTATAGTTTAAATCCAAACGTGATTCTAGCAGTTTAAAAACAGCTAATATCGTGGACACGATTTATCAAATTGTGATTCTAGCAGTTTTAAAACTGCTAATATCGTGGACACGATTTATCAAATCGTGATCATGATTTAATCACGTTTTAATATTCATGATTAGATAACTAACCACACGGATTTAAACTATAAATAAAATCTACCGTTATATTTTCATCACAGCTGAAAGAAATGCGATCTGACCGTCCGATCAAAAGACCAAAAATACACGGCTCAGATCCTCGCTTTGTGCCAAGTGCCAAGTGCGCCATAAAAGCTCCATAAAGCTCACGCCACGCGCGCGCGGCTGAGTGCGCGTGTGGTGCACCATAGACTCCATGTCTTGCACTATAGCAAATACAAGTTAAAGCTCTCCACTAATAAATGTCATCCTAGAAAGAATGTGTTTTCATGTGGGACACTTTAATAAATTCTCAATCCCAAAATATAATATATAATAATACTTATTTTGAAAACACTTTAACATTTGAAATCATAACACAAATGATTTGTATGCTTGCCGTTTATTTTTAGGCAATGTTAAAAAACATGTTCGATCTTAAAATTTTAAGATTTTAAAAAATCTTAGAATTCTTGAGAAACCTAACATTTCCTTTGATTTTGGTTGATTTGCGCCCTTAGTGATATGAAATAAAGTTTTTTCCGCTTGTTTTCATGATTTCTCGAACCTCAGTATTTTAAAAGTATTGATTTTAATATCATCAAATACTCATAAACAATAAAATGCAAAAAAAAAAAATCATTTTTTTCTAATCTTTTAGTGTCAGCCCTGAAAATAACATAAATAGTATTTTTAAACATGGACGACCGACCTTCTTACATGAATAATGTCCACAGATGACGCCTTCAAAACACAGTTTGAAGCTTTTCAAACATTTCAACTAGTTGTGAGTTGTGACGGCCCACATTGGCGGTGACGGGTACACAACCGATCAAGCGGTGATCTGTGTCCTTGTCGGACAGTAAAATAGAGCTCGAATTCTACTAACCCAAAATTTTTAATTTATCCAATTTACGACAATACCGCAGCGCTTTTTCAGGTGCCTGCCCGCCACGGCACAGATCTATCCATCCCCGTCATCTACGATCCTTATCATCCAGGTGCGCTTCGTATCCCTCGCTCGCTAGCGCGTGTCTGTTTCCACCTACGCTTTATATATATAAAGAAGCAAATTTAAGCTTTTTAATAAGAATTTCTCCCTATTTTCTTTATAAGCTATTACTTGCGCCTGCGGTTTCTTTCTCTCTGTCAGACGAGCCTGCACGGACGGAGCATTGGAGTTGTCGAAGATGAAAATTTTCGTGAAGACTCTGAAGGGCACTCACTTTGAAATCGAAGTGAAGCCTGAAGATGCGGTTCGGTTCCTTCGTCTTCTTCTTGATATTTTTTTTTCCTTGAAATTTGATTTTGGCATCCTGTAGAATTTGTTGATATCGCCGTAGAATTTGATGCGTAAGAGCATTATTGCCATTGTAGTTTTGAATTTGTATTATAAGGCTTTTGATCTCCTCGCGCGTGTTCTCCGAATCTAGTATGGTTAGGGTTTAAATCACGTTACTCGTTTTCACTTTACAGATTCTGCTCGTTTGGTTTGATATAGGTTTTGTAGTAACTGGAGTTCGATTGAAGAGTTTGGGCAATTCTGTTTTTGTTACTTACTTTTCAGTTTCCATTAGTAAGTGTTGCGGTTTTAGATCCTTGACATGGTTCGCTTCGTGGGTGATGGATGCTGGAGTTCCTTTGGGCTCTGAATTGTTTCCGGCGTGGACGAAGTTTATGGAGTTTTGGTTGAAATTGCGTGCATTCATAGGCAAGTCTGTTGGTTATTGGGAAATTCTGGAAATTGGGTCCAGTAGCTGTAATGACGTCTGAAGTTAACGCCAGCATTTGATGATGATTGGGCACTATGTTCAAGTAGAAATTCTGAATCATAACACAAATGAAGTGCTCGGCCCAACAGGATTCAAGTGTGGTTCTGTGGTTGAACCATGTGTTGTTATCTTCTGGACATGATTGGTAGGCCTGTCTGACAAGGGACGGGATTGCGCTGGGTTTCTGATGATTATTTTGTTATTCTGCTTCTTTGTGGCATAACCATATCTAGCCAGTGTTTTGGGTTTAGACCAATCAGGCTTGTGGAGACACATGTTTCTGACCCGCCTGTCAACCTTATTCCACGTAACATAAGCTCAAAGGAACTCCAAGTGTACTTCATTGGTTTATTTTGCATCAACCACCGGTAACGCCCGTTGTGCACTGGTTTCAAGTGCATAAATGAGGATGGAAATGGCCCGTTTGCGGCATCTTTGTAATAGTGGGTGGACAACTTTTTTGAAGTTTTGTGGCATAATCTTTGAACTATTTTGTTAATCAAAAAATTTTACTGATGGAATGTAGAGATTTTCTTTGTGTTGCTACTGCTTTTTCTATGCTCTATGTGCTTTATTACTCTGTATTCTTATGCACTATTTGTCTGTTATGTTAGTTGAAACCTGCAACTGTTTTTTACAGGTTGCTGACGTAAAGAAGAATATAGAAACTGTTCAAGGTTCAGATGTCTATCCTGCTGCACAACAAATGCTTATCCATCAAGGAAAAGTTCTTAAAGATGGCACAACCTTGGCTGAAAACAATGTTGCTGAAAATAGTTTTGTTGTGATCATGCTAACCAAGGTGGTACTGATTTTCTTTTGTGCATTCATAGAATTACTTCTACCTTTTGTATCTTCCCAGTTGTGGAGACAAGGGGTTGGGCGGGGGCTGCCCCCCCAACGGAAATAAATTTACTCCGTTGGAGTCGATCCCGCCCCCCAAAGGAAAAAAATTACTCTTGAGAGTTGATTCCACCCCTCCTCCCTGTAAATAGTATACATTATGGTATGTCCCTTTCCAAAATTGAAATTGTAATTTTGATCTTTCAAAATCTCTCTCCTCAAGTGTTAAGAAAGGAAAAAAGATATGCTTGCCTTCTACTCCTAATGAAATCACAATCAAATTTTATGATACATAAAAGAATCCCAGTTACCATATAATCAAAGTGCAATGACCAAATTATTAACTTTCTAAAAAGAAAAAAGAATCCTAAAACAATTGCCAAAGCATTAAAAGTGGATACTATTCACAAGTAAAGAAAATACTCTCTTAATAAAGTGGTGACAGGTGACTTCATTCATGTTTTGTATCGTTATATGATATTAAATTGCATTTTATTTTTTTATTACCCTCTATGGATCATGATTTAATTTTTTTATAACCCTCTAGCATGACTTTATGGATTACTATGATTGTTTCTAGTGTTTTGTTTATTGGTAAGAAATAAATTACATCTGTGCTTCGTATTTATTGATTATGTGCATTTATTTGTTATGGTTTTTAAATTATAAATTTAGCACAATGCGATGATAGTGTGCTAATTTTTCCAATCAAACAATATCTTATATTTTGTATTCTTTAAATAAATGCTCAAAACTTATATTACATCACACTAGAATAGAAAATTCTTAAATTTTTAGTGTTCTTTCTTTTATATATGTATGTATTTATGTATAGGTTGATAAAATATACTTTTGTGTTCTTATTTTTAATATAAAATTAATATATTAAGGATTTTATGTCATATATTGTTTGAATTTTTAGATATACTAATATTGTTCTGTTAACCCACTCTTGCACGGAAAAATTTCTGGCTCTGCTACTGTATTGTCCTAACATGGTTATATGTTTTGTTCTATTTGATTGTATTGAACTTCTATATCATTCATTGAATTGTTAGTTTATAATTTTGTGTGATTGGTTAAAGGGCAAGTGATCACCCAGGCTTATTGCTGGAAAGAGCAATAAGCAGGACATGTGTCTTGTAATATATATAAGTTGTCACCCGTAAAGAAAACGGTCCATATCATTTGTCATTCACTTTTCATCCAATGGTGATAGAAACCCTACACATATGGGCTGATTTTCTCCCCTTTATTTTGGAGGGGGATAAGTACCCCTTGGCTTCAGTGCTTCACATGCTGGTGGATTGGTGGTTTCTAGTTCTTGCTGAAAGGCTTTTTCAAATTTTGACGTTGAATGTTACAAGTACATTTTTGAATTATGGTTTTACTTTGGACTATCATTACCAATAGTTCAAGGCTCTCTAATTAGTATTCTTACTTTTAATGGGCGCTTTTATTCATGGTTTTTTATGCGCCTTGTTTTGGAATTGTTTTCTTTCAACTGATCATCGCTTCATTTACTTAAAACTATCCTAGAGTAAGAGCTCATCTGGTGAGACTTCTTCCACATCGACGGCAGCTACAGCTAAGGTGCGAGTGCTGTCATTATGATATTTCTATTTTGAGTCTTGGCGGCGGTAGTGCTTTTGTTTCCAATTGCTGTACTCATAATTGCAAGTGATAATTATCTCCCTTCCATTTCTTAGCCACAGCGCCCCCCCCCCCCCAAAAAAAAACCTTTTCATGCTCGTATTCTGCTGATAAGTAATAGTTTATTTTGGGCCATCTAGTTATAACAAAAATATTCTCTATTCTATTTCTTATGTGGTTTCTTTTTCAAATTGGGGTTGACACTCTCTGGATTGGTACTGGGCAACAAAAAGGAGAAGCTCTTGCATCAAAATGTCAAGCTTTGTTGAGTGATGAATGGGGTGGCCTAAACGCTCGCAGCTTCTAGGGATTTTTGGGAATCAAGCTTTGTCTTTATTGATGCCTATTTTATACTTCGGCAACCTATGGCTACACTTAGTCGGGCCAATTCTGTTCTAAACCCAAGCTCATGTATTTTAATCTGAAATGCTGAATTTTTCGTATTGACTAAGTTATATATCAACATCTAAGCTATTGTACTGTCCATAATATTTATTTTATGTACAAAAAATTCATTTCTCTTTCTAGAATGACTGTAAAATGCTCAAAATGGATTTTGGTGTTTCGCTGACACCATCATATCACTACCTCTTTGGTTTCCCTTAAAGCTCTAGATGCCGGCTGCCGGGAGTAAATATTCTCAAACTCTTGTGCTTTGATTCTTTCATTGGTTTGTCACTAATTAAATCTCGTATGCTCCCTTTGTAATGGTATGGTTTGTTGGACCTCATTCCTTGGTGAGTTTATATTTGCTTTGTCTTTTAGAGTGTGCGATTTTCATGCAGGTCCCGCAAACGAGTGCCCCACCTCCTACAACCCCAGTAACAACAGCACCTGAAGCTCCGGTAGCACCCTTCGAACCGTGAGTCTGTGATTTATTAATGACATTGTTCTGTAGGAACTGATGCTTGCGTGATTATGATTTCTTCTGCCTTTGAGAAAATTTTAAGTTTCTTGCATTCGCAGGCCTGTCGGTGTTAGTGAATCTGCCCCTGCCCCTGCTCCTGCCTCTGCCCCTGCTCCTGTCCCTGCCCCTGCCCCTGCTACTGATGCGTGAGTATTTCTATTCTTTCTATCTTTTGTGCATGTTTTAAAATTGAAAGGGATTCCATTCCAGCTTCTTTTGTTGTTATCATTTCAATCGTGAGAAATTTTGCTTCTTGAAGAACTCGATATGTTGCTGAAGCAGGTCTGAGTCTGATGTTTATGGTGAAGCAGCATCTAATCTGGTTGCTGGAAGCAACTTGGAGGGAACAATTCAGCAGATTCTGGATATGGGTGGAGGGACTTGGGATAGAGATACTGTTGTACGTGCACTTCGTGCTGCTTACAACAACCCCGAGAGAGCTGTAGAATACTTATATTCGGTAAGTGATTAGATGTTTGGTGACTTGTGCACAAGTCGCTTTAATTTTGCTATTCAGCTAATACGTCTGCCTCCCTTCCACAAATTTCGAAGTATCAGCATATTTGACTTTGTTCTTGAGTTGGCTGAATAAAGTATTTCGAACTTCTGGATTGTTTTGCAGTTACCGGGAACTAGTCTGTGAGTAATAATTGTAACCATTTCTGTGTTGCTTCTGTCCATGAATTTTCTTTTGTTTCCATCTTCTTCTTTATTTCATATGATCAGCTAAAACTCTGTAGTATGTTTTTAGTTGTCAACTTGGCAATGTTTAGCTCCAAAATATTGTTCTTGAATTGGCAATGACTGCATGCATTGGTTGGTTTCTTTTGCTTTGTGGCACTCCTCTTCAAATGTGATTTCAGCTCACTTTGTCTGTTTCTTCTGGTTATTATGTTAGTACTCAAAAGCTTTTCTGTTGATGGATATCAGGGTATCCCTGAGCAAGCTGAAGTTCCTCCAGTAGCTCGAGTTCCTGCCAGTGGGCCAGCGGCAAACCCTCCAGCCCAGCTTCGGCAACCAGCAACTGTTCCTTCAAGTGGACCAAATGCTAATCCTTTGGACCTCTTTCCCCAGGTAATCATGCGTTCATTTTTCAATTATTGGCGAGATTGATTGCAATTGTGGGCTTAAATTATTTGTCTATAGGGCCTTCCCAACCTGGGCTCTGGTGCTGGTGCTGGTGCTGGTGCTGGTGCTGGTGTTGGTATTGGTGTTGGTGCTGGTGCCGGTGCTGGTACAGGTGCAGGTGCAGGCACCCTTGATTTTTTGCGCAATAGTCAGCAGGTCGTCTCTCTCTCTCAATTCTTTCTGTGTTTGTGTCCATGTCTCCTATGTGTACATACACTGGTTTTGAAATTGGGTGTTGGAACTATCGTTTCAGTTCCAAGCCTTGCGAGCTGTAGTACAGGCAAATCCACAAATATTGCAGGTTCTCCTCCCTCCCCCCTTTTCCCATTCCTTCCAATTTTGATTTATTTACCTCTTTGCTTGAAGGGCTATTTTTTTAATTCACTTGTTCTTGCAGCCTATGCTTCAAGAGCTGGGGAAGCAAAATCCCCACCTTCTGAGGTTAATTCAAGAGCATCAGGCTGACTTCCTTCGCCTAATCAATGAACCTGTTGAAGGGGGAGAAGGGTGGGGATTTTTCTGTCACTTAATCCTGTACTTTTTTTTTATTGTATATTTGAATGACTTTTCGGTTTGTTGGCTGGTGGAACTCATTTGTTAATGATGTTTCTAGGAACATACTGGGACAGTTGGCAGCAGCAATGCCACAATCTGTAACAGTCAGCCCCGAGGAGCGTGAAGCGATAGAACGAGTAAGATTTTTAAACCTAATTATGGCTTTGAATATTACATTGTTGTTTGCTCAATATGTGGAAATTAAACTTAGCAGCTGTTTCAACTGAATTTAGTGTTCTTTATATTTTTATGAATTGATTGAAGTTGAAGCATCCCAGTAATACTGATAAGAACTAACAATTAAGGATTCTAGTTTTGTGCATGCTCATAGAAACCAAGGTATATGGTGCAAATGTTTTGCGTTGCAGTCTGTATTATTAGGTTCCTCATTCCAACTTTTATAACGTGTCACACGCCAATGGCTTGACAAAATGAGACTATTGAATTCCCAGGTCATGATTAATATCTTAACTTAGTACATGGTTCAGTCGCAGTTTAGATTAAGTTCATGGAGATTTTATAAAATGTCATGACTCTGTCAGCTTTTCATGAGAATCCATATGAGATTGAACCTTGTACATATTGTGATGTGTGAATGGTGTTATTTTGCAGAAATTTGTCTGACATATAGGATATGTTTTTCCTGCACACATTTGGACGTTTCTGTTTGGCATTCAGGATATATAAATAGTCTGGTGTAGCTATATTTTCTTTCCTAGATATGTCTTGTTTGTTTTAGGACATGACAGTATTTTCTTTTTACTTGTTTTTTCCCACCAGCTTGAAGCAATGGGATTTGATCGAGCAACAGTATTGGAGGTGTTCTTTGCCTGCAACAAAAATGAGGAACTGGCTGCGAACTACCTTCTTGATCACATGCATGAGTTCGAGGATTGACTCAAGGAAGATCTATGGTCGACGTTCTTCTTGTGCTCACCCGCATTGTCCATTCAAAGCACCCTCCAATCCATCGTCTTTTGTTTCCCACCACTTTCTTAAACGCATCTGTTTCACCTTTCAACCCTTCAGTTTGGAGCTTATATGATGTGGGGTGTCTGAAGTGGACAAGGACGAGGAGCGTTTAGGTTACTTGCTTTCCTCTCCCGTCTTAGGATTCTTTAAAATCTTAGTATACATAGTCGCTTGCTTTCCTCTGGACTGGTGATGTGCACCACGTGGATCTGCGGGCATGTCAATGATGTTTCTGGTCCGATGATCTGATCTAGCATTTTTTTTTTAAAAAGTTTTTAAATGATTGTCCAAGCCAGAAGTAAAGGAATTTTATGTTGCTTCCTTGTTGCCTCTCTTTTTGGTCGGGTGGAATATGAGTGGATATAGAGATGAGCTTCTGGCATCCACTTGCTCATAAAAAAATAAAATAAAATAAAAATTCTTGCATCCCATTTCGAAAGTGTGGCCCAAGGGAAAGCATTTCGATGGGTGAGACCTAGGACAGTTCCCATCTGAGGAAACTCCACTTATTGGAGTGTTAATCCAAGTCCGCACGGTCTTTGATATATAATAGGCCTTTTTTTATATCCCTTTTGTTCTCTTCTGCATATCATGGATTAAAACGAAGAATATTTGTACCAAATCCCCATTATATATGTAGAGAGGACAAGACTCTATTCGTTGTGGTCAGTTGCGGTGAGCATCTAGTCGGTGTCACCATCAGTTGGAGCCGAGAGCAGTGGTGGAATCTCTCTATCCCGGCTACTGTTGAGGTCTCTATATATAATTGCATTACTTACATATAGTTTACTCCCTCGTGAACCAAACGGATTCGAAAGTCCCTAAAGGTTTCCTCGTTCGCAAACAAAAGTGATGTAGTTGTCTCAGTCGAAGACAAAAACCTAGTTGTAATTTGACGTTCACATCGTATTCTGCTCCATAGACATACGGGAGAGAGATGGCGTGCATGTTGGCGGCAATATATTCATGATCGAGCAGATTTACTTGATCCGGGAATAACGCAGAACATCAGAGATCAGATGTTTAAATATCTTTATTCCACAGCTATGCTCCACGGTGTAAAATATTATATATCGGCAAGACGATCGATAGAGTTATGATCATGTCCAAAAGAATATAAGATATACACATGTGGACGTATAGAGTAGTACAAAGAAAGAATACTAGGTTGGTGAGATTATCGTTTAAGAAAATCCTTGCCCTTAATCCCGTGAGCGTCCCGTGCATAGATATAATCATAGAAGACAGACTAACACCCTGGATTAAATAAATAGTCTAAAGGACTAGTCCAAAGCATTTCAACGGGTCCAGATGCAAAACCCATAGCTGAACATATTTCCAAGAAGCTTCACCAATAGCTAGCGCCGGGGCGAATGCATGCGTGGAACACAGTCAGAAACATTCCTTATAAAACCTTGTAAACGGCTGATTAACGTATATAAGTAAGGGTATCATGGAAAACGTCGAAGGTAAAGTTCTCTCTAGGATTCTCTAGAATTTTCATCTTTATGGCTGCCTGACTCTCTCATCTTGCTTCCTTCTCCGGCGGTGGGAGGAGCTTCGGCTCCTCCCGTCCCCTCTCCTCCTCTACTCTTGTCCTATGTGCCCGGATCTCTCAATAAATCCCCATTTCCGGCCACTTTTAGGGGTTTTTTTCCGGCGAATTTGGTAGCTAGATCTACGCTATTCTGGAGGTTTTTGAAAATTACAACCGGCGAGGACGCCATCTACATCGACTGTAGAGGCTTTCTACACCGGCCAACTGGCGAACGCCTCCAACTGTTGTTCGTGCCACCATATTTCGCCATTGTCTTTCCTTTTCTGCTAATCATATTAGTTTGCTGCCTGATAAGGTTTTTCTGCCACTTGTGGGTCTTTGTATGACTTTTTAGTCACCCTGCTCGTTGGCCCGCCGACTCTTCGGAGTGTCTGGTTCGCCCTTTAGAGCGTATTCTTGAGGTTTTTCAACCTCCTTAATTTTATTAATGAAAGGTACTTTATGATTAAAAAAAAGAAAAAGGGTATCATGGAAATTAAATATGGACTAGAAAATTAGTGTCCCATTTAACGATATCTATGGATACTGATTCTGCAATAATACTGGTTGTTGTAGTCACACATATTATTGCACATCATTATCTGCAATAATTTGCATGGGAGTTGCACATGTCCCTATATATTATATCTTCTTTACAATGAGATTCTATCTAGGATTCCTTAAATATATAATTCCACATCTTATTATTCTGCCTTTGCTCCATTTTTTATGTTATCTGGTGTAAGTATATCATCATTAGTAAAGGTGATGTTCGGTTACTATTTTTTTTTTAGGATTTGCATCATACTTTTATATTTACAATCTAAACATCACAAAATACACGTATTTCAATACAACACTTTGTTACTTTTTTTACAAACATTAATCCATTTTAATAACTTTCATGACAATACAACTTTAACATCACCTAAATATTCACAATTTTATCAAAATCCTATAAATTTCATCCAAACAAACATCCCCAAAGATTAGGTGAGGTTTTCATTTTAGAAAATAGTTGCCCTTAATCTCATCATGTGCCTCATATATATATGTATCTTTGCCGTTTCCAGACATCATGTGCCCTTAATACAGGGGCGGCTCTCAAAATGAGGCCTTATAAAATAATATATTTAAAAAATAAATTATTAATAAAAAAATTAGTTAAAACATATTCGTCTAATTTTTTGAGATGCAAAATTACTTATCAAAATTTTATATTCTAAATTTGTTAATATATCATTTTCAATTGATAATATGGTCAATCCACTTAATCTTTCTTGCGTCATAGTTGATCTTAAATAGAATTTTATTAGTTTTAGTTTTGAAAAACTTCTTTCTGCAGAAGCAACAGTTACATGTATTGTCAATAATATTCTATAAGCAATACTTGCATTTGGAAAAGAGTAAATCTTTTTAAATTGTTTAATGTTTCAATTGGAGTATTAACCTCTATTTTTAAAATCTCTTTTAACACTTTCAATTCTGAAAAATAAATCTAAACCATCAATATCAGCACGATCTTCATGTTTTAAAACATTTTCAAGTACAAGACAAAAAAAATTAAATGAGTTAAGTGTGAGATTTTATAGGATTTCTCGAATCAATTGCCAACCCAATTTTAAGGAGATTTTATAGGATATTGATTTAATGAAACTAACTAACTAAAATTCTATACAAATAGTTTTAACGTTAAATTTTTGAGGCCTTATTATTAAATATTTTTTAAATATACCTATTAAAGAAATTTTTTAATTAGGGCCTCCCTATTTTGGGGGCCTTAGGCAACAGCCTACCCTGACTATAGGCCTTAATAGTTGCCCTTAATCTCATCATGTGCCTCCTATCATTGGGGTTGCAGTGTTCTTGGAGTTTTGTTCGTGTTCGTGCTAATCCAGACCAGCAATACACTGTCGAATGTAGATATAGATATCTTTGCCGTTTCCAGACATGATACGTCCATAGTTACAAAAGAAATACGACGGGCACGTAGCGAAGCCTAGGTAGATTAATTCAATTTAGGGTTAAATGCATATCATGCCCCTGTGGTATGCGGTAATAACAAATATGCCCATGAGGTAAACAAAGTCATTTTCATACCCCTGAGGTAAACATAACGGAAGGACATATTTGCTCCTGAATGTTTACCTCAGGGATATGAAAAGGACTTTGTTTACCTCAAGGACATATTTCCTATTACCGCATACCACAGGGGCATGACATGCATTTAACCCTTCAATTTAAATAGAGGAATTGATAAAGGTAAAAGACCAAACCCTCTTATGTCTTGGAAACTTTTGGCCTGCAAAAGCCATGCTAGCTAGTACAGCGTGCTTGTGATCACCGGCCTCTACCCGTCTTCTGGCAGGGAAAGCAACTAATTAAGATATCGTTAATAATGGAAGAAATTACTAGTCCTTTCTAATCTTTGCCATGAATCCTGTGATGATCCCCCACGTGTTTGAGACTAGGATCGCTGGATCAATCCATAGAGCAGTTGCTTCTTCCACGACTTATTGAATCTTGTTGCCAATTAGCGACATTACTGGCCAAGAAGAAAAGAGGGAAAAGAACCAAAAAAAAAGAAAAGACAATTCTTAAAGGGCTTCTCTCTCTCAAGTAAGAAGGGATATTTCACCTTAGAAAAAAAAGGGAAATTTATTTTTTAGTCCTTGATTTTTACCTCCTTTTCATTTTTAGTCATGAATTTTAGTGGGTCAAAATTTTAGTCTTTGAACTGTCATCTTTGTAAAATTTAGTCATTCCGTCAGTTTGCCGTCAAATTTGTACCAGTCGACCGCTCACTTTTAACATATATACTCGGTCGACCGCTTCATGTTCCGTTAAGTATATGGACGGCGGACTGGCGGAAGAACCATTTATTCGATAAAAGAAAACTCAAGGACTAAAAATTTGTACTGGTCGACTGGTACATGAAGCGGTCGACCGCTCACTTTTAACATATATACTCGGTCGACCGCTTCATGTTCCGTTAAGTATATGGACGACAGACTGACGGAAAAACTATTTATTCAACAAAAGAAAATTCAAGGACTAAAAATTTGAAGGTTGAAAGTTAAGGACTAAAATTAAAAAGGACCCAAAACCTAAGGACTAAAAAACAAACTTTCTCACGGACCACAATAATTGAGACGTCAAAATCTATCACTCATGAAGGTTTTTCATAAATTATTTATGTTTTTTTTTCTCATAATTAAATTGTCTTTTGTTTAGTTTTACGACCAAATCACATATCTGTTTAATTTAGATTTGTTGAAATAGAAAGAGGAACAAAGAGAATGAAGAATGTGTTGTATATTCAGAGGTGTATTTGAACAGTACAATGACCCATCCTTTTATAGGAGGAGGGAGAGAGCTATACAAGGAAGCTAAATCAACAGAATAGTTACAAATCTCAATCAGATCATAAATCGCAATCTTCGTGATATGAGAATATCACCCTGATTCAGGAAGATCATGGAAGATATATTTCCATGATCTTCCGGAATCAAGAAGATATGTGCAATATTCTAACACCCCCCCTCAAACTCAAGTTGGGAGCGAAGATGCTAACTGGAGTTTGTCAACTAAATCGCGATGACGGCCAGGAGGATGAGCCTTGGTGAAGATATCAGCAAGCTGATCTGCAGAAGAAACATGATGTAAGCGAAGAGTATCTTGCTTGATATGATGACGAATGAAATGACAGTCGATTTCAATATGTTTGGTGCGCTCGTGGAAAACATCATTGTGAGCTATCTGGATGGCACTGGTGTTGTCACAATGAAGAGGTGAGCTATCAGAAAAAGGAACACCCATATCGTGCAATAACCACCGAAGCCACAGGAGTTCAGAGGTAGTATCAGCCAAGGCACGATATTCAGCTTCCGTACTGGAACGAGAGACAACAGTCTGTTTCTTACTTTTCCACGAGATAAGAGATGTGCCAAGCAAGAAACAATATCCAGTGGTAGAGCGACGATCAGTGGGATCGCCGGCCCAATCAGCATCAGAGTATGCCTGAAGATCCAATGAGGAACGAGCAGAGAAATGAAGCCCATGAAATAAAGTCCCTTTTACATATCGAAGAATCCGAAGAACAGCTGCATAGTGAGTAGAGCGAGGGGAATGCATAAACTGGCTGACCAAGGTGACTGCATAGGAAATGTCAGGACGAGTCACTGTGAGGTAGATGAGGCTACCAACCAATTGTCGATAGAGCGTGGCATCATCTAAGAGGGTGCCCTCGCTGGGAATAAGTTTGACATTCGTCTCCAGAGGACTATCAACAGTCTTACTATCGGTCAATCCGGCACGAGATAAGAGCTCAGATGCATACTTAGCTTGAGAAAGATAATATCCATCGGAACAAGAGGAGACCTCAAGACCTAAGAAATAACTTAGAGAACCCAAATCTTTCATCTCAAACTGTTGACTAAGAAATCGCTGAAGTGTCTGAATGCCAGAAAGATCATCGCCTGTAATAATCATGTCATCAACATAAAGTAAAAGGAGGACAATACCATTCTCAGATCGACGGATAAACAAAGCAGAATCATATGCACTGGGGGTGAACCCCTGCTGAGCCATAACTGAACTGAACTTGGAAAACCAAGTACGAGGAGACTGCTTGAGACCGTAAAGAGCTTTACGAAGGCGGCAAACCTTTTGAGCTGGGTGTTCAAGACCCGGGGGAGGCTTGAGATAGACTTCTTCTTCCAGATCACCATTAAGGAATGCATTCTTAACATCCATTTGAAAGAGGCTCCACTGACGAATGGCGGCAACTGCAAGTAAGGATCTAAAAGAAGTAAGACGTGCCACAGGAGCAAAAGTCTCCTCATAGTCAATACCGTATTCCTGAGTAAATCCTCGTGCCACAAGACGAGCTTTGTAGCGTTCAACCGACCCATCAGCTCGTGTCTTAATCTTGTACACCCACTTGCATCCAATTGCAGACTTACCAGGAGGCAAATCGACCAAGTCCCATGTATGAGTTTTGTGAAGAGCCTGAAGTTCGTCGGTCATAGCTTTTTGCCAAAGGGGGTCAGAACTAGCTTCGCGATAACTGCGAGGCTCATGAAGGGTGGCAATAGCAGAAAAACAATGGAAATCATTAAGATGAGATGGAGGGGCTCTTACGCGAGTAGTTCGACGAAGGTTTGGAGTGGGGGTGGAAGCGGGAGTGATGACAGGATCAGGCGACGGTCCAGACTCAGAAGGAACTGACGTTGGATGGTCACTTAAGGAGCTTTCAACACCTGCATCAGAATCTAAAGAAATATCTATACAGGAGTCAAGAAAAACAGGAGACAGATGAAGAAGTGTCGGGAAATGGAGACATACTGGTGAAGAACTTGTGTTCCCAAAATTGAACATGACGGGATACACGAAGACGCTGAGTTATAGGATCATAACATCGATAACCTTTATGTTCAATCCCATAACCGAGGAAACAACAGAGACGAGAACGAGGTTCAAGTTTGGTACGCTCATGAGGAGGTAGCAATACAAAACATGCACAACCGAAAATTTTTAGGAGAGAATAATTTGGTACCTTTCCATGCAGGAGCTCATAAGGGGTCTTGTTTGAAGTGGTAGGAGAAGGAACGCGATTAATGGTATGAACAACTGTAAGGGCAGCCTCTCCCCAGAATGATTCGGGAAGAGTGGCAGAGAGGAGAAGAGATCTTACAGTGTTGAGAATATGGAGATGCTTACGTTCAGCACGTCCATTCTGCTGGGAAGTATAAGGACAAGATCGATGAGACAAAGTCTCATCCTCTTTAAGTGTGTTAAGAAAAGCGACAGAGGTATACTCCATGGCATTATCGGAACGAAAAATTTTGATTGTGCGGTCGAACTGAGTTCTTATCATCTGTTTAAAATCACGAAAAACACGTAATAACTCAGATCGATCATGTAAGAGATAAAGCCATGTGTAACGAGAATAATCATCAAAAAAGATAACAAAGTAACGAGACCCAACAGGGGCAGGTCCCCAAACATCAGAATGAACAAGATCAAAAGGAGCAGATGATAAAGATTCACTATTATTAAATGATAAAGCCTTTTGTTTTCCCATTTGACAAGAAACACAATCAAAAGAGTCAAAATCGACTCGTCCTAAGTGACCACTAGAAGCTAAAGACTGAAGACGAGGTAAAGAAGCAAGACCGAGACGAGAGTGCCAAAGACTGGAAGAGACAGAAGCTGCAAGAGACGGAACAAAACACGGACGAGGAACATGCAGGAATGAAAGCTCAAAAAGGCGACCAACTTTACGGCCTGTCCCAACTAGCTGGCCCGTCTTCTGATCCTGCACATCACACCCTTTGTTAGAAAAGGTTAGGGTAAGACCATGCTCAACAAGTTGACCAACAGAAATGAGATTGAGAGACAATTTAGGGACGTGATATGTGTCAGGTAGAGAAAGAGTAGATGTAGAAATGGATCCAACATTACTGACAGACATATGGGAACCATCAGCAGTGTATATGACAGGTACAGGATGCAAATGGTGTTTATCAAATAGGAGAGAAGAATCAGAAGTCATATGATTGCAACAGGCTGAATCAAGAAACCAAGAGGAAGAGTTACCTGAGGAGACGGTCAATGCAGTAGAAGAACGAGATAGAACCTGATGGACAATTGCCTCGAGATCAGCTGCAGTCAAGGATGAGGAAATGAGTGTAGAAGATGACCCGGAAACTGAAGGATTGGTAGACACAGCAGCAAAATTCTTGAAGGTGGGAGTAGATGTCTTAGCTTTCTGAGCATCTCTAGCATCCTTAGCCTTTTTCTTTGCACACTCAGAAATCCGGTGACCGACCTCCTTACAATAGTGACATTTACCAAAGAAACGGTGCGGCTGAGCAGCAGCGACCATAGAATCAGAGGATGCAGTGGCCATGACCATATCAGAAGGCTGCACCCGACGAGTCTGCTGTCGTGTCTCCTCAGAAATGAGCTCAGTAAGAGCAACATTAAGTGTAGGCAAAGGAGAACGATGAAGCAAAGATGCTCTAGTATTCTCAAAATCATCCCGAATACGCATCATAAAATGAATGAACTGACGACGATCCCGATATTCAGAAAAAAGTTCAGTGGACTTAGCATCAGGAAATGAGGGATCAGCTTGAGAGAGTTGATCCCAGATACTATTCACCTGAGAGTGAAACTCAGCAATAGATTGGCCAGGTTGTTGATGCATCTGATACAACTTAGATTCGAGCTGAAACTGGAGAGCGGCATCACTAGAGCAATTGTATCGGTTGGCCAAAAATTCCCAAGCAAGATGGGCATTCCGAAATTTGGGAAGAAGACTGCGAATAGATGGAACAGAGGTATTGATGAACCAAGATAAAATTTTACAATGAGTAGCTTCCCATACCTCGAGACGATCAGCGAAATCATCCGCAGTTTCCTTGTCAGCTTTTCGAGGTTCCGTTTTATCACCAGTTACAAAACGCCATAACCGACGACCAATGAGAAAGACCGACATTTGCTGGGCCCAAGCATTATAGTTGGAGCCATCCAAAACAATATCGATAGGTCGAATGACATTAACATCATTAGTGGAAGCCATATTTGAGAGATGCTGACCGAATTAGATCAAATGGAGGGCACGGTTGAAACCAGCGCGAAAAATGGTGCAGGGTCGCCGGAGGTTCGCCGGAGCTCCGACGTACGGACGGTCAGAGGTCGGCGGTCGGAGGAGGTTGTCGGCGGCGGTCGGCGGAAGATTTCCGGTGGGGCGGCTGGAATGTCTCACCGGCGGTGGGCGGCGGCCGGTGCGGAGGATGGCCGGACTGAGCTGGAGGTCGCCGGACTGGATCTGGGCCGGAATGTTTTCCGGCGGTGGGCGGCGGTGAACGGCGGCCGGTGCAGAGAATGGCCGGGCTGAGCTAGGGTTGCCGGACTGGGTCTGGGCCGGACGGGATCTGGGCCGGAGGGAGACTGGGCCGGACGGAGGCGTGGACTGGGCCGGGCGAAACCACGTGAACTGCGTCGGGCTGAGGCGTGAACTGGGCCGGGCTGAAGCGTGAACTGGGTCGGTTTGCAGGCGCGTGAGTTCAGTCGAGGGCGTGTGGTGGGCGCGTGATACGATGTGTTGGGGGCGCGTGTAGGCGCGTGAACAGGAAGGTTGAGCGGCAGAACCTTGTGACGGCACGTGCGGGCTTCAGACCAGGACGTGCTTTCCACCAAAGAAGACTATGAGACCCTTAAAATCGATTTGAGATATAGAAACATCAAAAATCGAAAAACAGAGGTCCGAATTTTAGTGAAAGAACAACACAAAGGAAGTACCCACTAGAAGATAGCCAGAGAAATCGATTTGAGGTATTAACAGACCAAAAATCGATTAACAGAGGGCTCTGATACCATGTTGAAATAGAAAGAGGAACAAAGAGAATGAAGAATGTGTTGTATATTCAGAGGTGTATTTGAACAGTACAATGACCCATCCTTTTATAGGAGGAGGGAGAGAGCTATACAAGGAAGCTAAATCAACAGAATAGTTACAAATCTCAATCAGATCATAAATCGCAATCTTCGTGATATGAGAATATCACCCTGATTCAGGAAGATCATGGAAGATATATTTCCATGATCTTCCGGAATCAAGAAGATATGTGCAATATTCTAACAAGATTAGAACTCCTCAGCCGCGAAATAAATTAGAAAATCCTTTGAATTTTAAAACACTTAATAAAAATAATATATCTATATGTTTTTTTTTTGGCAATATTTGTGAAGCTATCCACCCTACTTTTGGATTTATTTCTAAGGTTAATTCTCTTGATATGCATTCGGCATCCAAATATCATATAGTAGCGTATTCCCAAATGATAACACCTTATACATTAAACTTTCAAATTATCACTTTATTTTATAATGTTGGTACTTACCTAACGGATAATACATTATACATGATCTAAACTATTGAAAGTTTTAATTTACACCGGCTGTTTAAATTTAAAGGTTGAAATCATATGATATATAGAATTTTTTATTATCAATTTTAATAATTAAATCTTAACTTGAATTATTAATTAATAATATTTGGTCCAGGTGAAAGTCATAGTTTATGGGGCACCTATCATATTTTTCTTGGTTTAACAACGTTTGCAGTGAAATAATGATATCCTTTTCTTTGGTTCCGAATCTTACCCATAATGAAGAAAGGTCCAGTTCAGCCGGTGGCCCACATGCGGATCACAAATTTTCTGTATTGTAATACAAGTTGAGAAAAAAAAAATTAAAAATCATTTGCTTGTCAAAGCCAGTACTCATCTACTTTGCCTATGGTTTAATTTTCAATCAAAGATCACTGTTTAAGACAGGTACGTAATCAAAAAAATGACAAAAGATGTCAAAGTAATGTGACCCTATGCGGAAAAGATCGAGCCTATCATTACCCAGACGAGTTGCATCCACTACTTAATTGTTGCTGCGTCCAGTTAGAATTCGACTTATTCACCGACCACATGAGCGGCTATAAATAGGGGTTTTGGGAAGCACTAGACAAACTAAGAAGATGGAGGAGAGAAGGAGCCATGGCGGCCCAAGGAAAAAGGGAGGGTCGGTCACAATGCCCTTCATTTTTGGTAAGCTTTGGCACTACAGATGGAGATCAACGAACTTCTTCTTCTTCTTCCTTTTTAATTTGTTCTTTTAGTTATTGAGGATATTGTTTTTGTTTGCTGATGATGATATTCTATTGTACTCTTGTAACTTGTTAATGTTTCTGATGTGTCGGAAATGAAGTTTGTGAGAAGTTGGCGGTGGTCGGTGGCCAGACGGGGAGCCCAGATCTGGGCTCCCCGTCGCCGGGGTGAGTGCCCCCGGCCACCCCCGTCGACGGGGAGCCCAAATCTGGGCTCCCCGTTCGGTGGTGGCCACGGGGGTATCTCCCTTGTTTTGTTTTTTTTTTAACCATGTGGATTTTTTTTTTTTTTTTTAAAAAAATTAGTACACGTGACAATATTCAATTGGGTGCGACGTGTCCCGCCGTTAGCTGACTGGGCTCGGGAGTGACGGAATTGGACGGAAGGACTAAAAAGACAAACGTAAATAACCTAGGGACTGTTTTGAACAAAAATAAAACCTAGGGATTAAAACGAACACCGCCCCAAAACCTAGGGACTAAAAAGGACATTAACCCTTTTAAAATCAGAACCGCGTCTTTCCACCCTTATCACAAACTCACTTTGCACAGAATCCATTCCCACTAACTCCCTCACCAACTTTGGAGGGACGGCAAGCTTGACACCGTTGCTCGGGGCCTTCCTCGCTGATGCATATGCTGGTCAGTTCTGGACCATAACGGTTGCTTCCATCATATACCAAATAGTTATGCATCTCTCTCTCTCTCTCTCTCTCTCTGCAAAAGATGAATCTGTATACAAGCTATATAACGGACAAAGAATAGCTAGTTCCATCGAAGCAACTTAAATGGCATCCCTTACGGATCATACAAACAACGACCAAAATAGATAACAATATAGTTAGTTCCATCACAATCTCTAATCTCTAGTACGAATGATGACGTTTAAGATGGTATTGACAAATAAATGTTTAATTTAAAAGGTGTCTCATGTACTAATCATTCCTTTGTTCCTCTTTTTTGTATTCTCTCTTCGCGTAATCATGGGACTTATTTCTTGTTTTGTTAAATATTATACAGGGGATGATTAGCTTGACACTCTCAGCAGTACTCCCACAACTAAGGCCACCCCCATGTGATGGTGGTCAAGTATGTCAAGAAGCTGATGCAGGACAAGTGGCAATCCTCTACATATCTCTCTTACTGACAGCCTTAGGATCAGGCGGGAGCCGGCCCTGTGTCGTGGCATTCGGAGCGGACCAGTTTGATGAGACGGATCCTAAGCAATCCACCAAGACATGGAACTATTTCAACTGGTATTATTTTGTCATGGGGGTATCCATATTAGTGGCAGTGACAGTGCTTGTTTATATTCAGGATACTCCGATACTGTTGGATGGGGTTGGGGTCTTGGAGTTCCAACCATTGCTATGTTTCTTTCAATTGTTGTTTTTATCATCGGGTACCCACGTTATCGCAACTTGGATCCAGCTGGGAGTCCGTTTACTCGGTTGTTACAAGTGATTGTGGCTGCTTACAGGAAGAGAAAGTTTCCTATGGTTTCTGATCCTAAACTATTGTAATGACGAGCTTGATGCCTCCATTTCCATGGGTGGGAAGCTTCTTCACGTCAAACAAATGAAGTAAGTACTGACTGTCCATCTTTCACATACTAGTTGCATCACAGAGAAACATGTCATTAATTTGGAAGTTTCATGCATGCAATTACTACAAAAGTGCTTGAACCAGCCTCTAGAGGAACTTCAAGCTTAAGCGCTAAACTTATCATTAGTTGTTATTCTTTTCTTATCTTTTTCGTTCCCTTTGTCGGCCTGTTATTACTGGAATACAGAGATCATCGAGTTGATTGTCGTCGCATTATCATCATCTATTGCGGATGGTTTCATTAGTTGGAAGCACACAGATGATGACTTATCATTGTCCCTGTATACATATGAGTTTAGGGACCCAGTCTTGGAGCTTGTTGATCAGCACCACAGACGTGTTTCAATCACCTATGCTAACCTTTTCGCTGAGGACCAAAAAAATGGTGTCCTCTAGTCTGTGGATCCGAGTCATGATCCCCCACTTGCCTGTGATTCATGAACAACCGAACAAGTTATTTGTCTCCATCTTTCTGTATTTTGTATGTACGTTTTTTTTTTCCCTCTCGTCTGTCTTGACTCTTGACTCTTGACTTGCAGCCGCAGGCTATCTATGAATCAAACATGGGTAGCCTGCAGATTGCCTTTTAGGTTTAATGGCCCAATTGGCTTGCTTTTGGGTCATAATTTGGCCCAAGGTTAAGTGACAACAAAATAACTGATATGTGAAAAAACAAGTGCAGGTTTCTTGACAAGGCAGCTATTGTGACCGAAGAAGACAAACACCTACAATCCGGGGAGCCACCCAACCTATGGAGGCTGAATACTGTTCATCGAGTGGAAGAACTAAAATCAAGTATTCGAATGGGGCCAATATGGGCTGCGGGTATCCTCCTCATCACAGCCTATGCACAACAAAACACATTCTCACTCCTGCAAGCCAAATCCATGGACAGGCACCTCATAAAGTCCTTCCAAATCCCTGCGGGCTCTATGACTGTGTTCAGCCATGTCACCATGCTCGCCACAATAGCATTCTACGACCGTATTTTCGTTCCCATAGCCCGCCGGTTCTCTGGACTTGACCGAGGCATCACCTTCTTGCACAGAATGGGAATTGGATTTGTCATCTCCATAGTGGCCACTCTAGCTGCCGGGTTTATCGAAGTGAAGCGCAAAAATGTAGCTTTAGACATGGGCTCATTGATCGGCCACATTCTACTATCCCCATATCAGTCCTTTGGCTAGTTCCACAGTATAGCCTCCATGGGATGGCTGAAGCTTTCATGGAATCATGTCTATTGGATATCTTGAGTTTTTCTACGACCAGGCTCCAGAAAGCATGAAGAGCACAGCTGCGGCGCTGTTTTGGCTGTCAATTTCATTCGGGAACTATTTCAGCACGCTATTGGTTTCCTTAGTGCACAAGTGTAGTGCAGGGCCAAAAGGATCAAACTGGCTGAGAAATGACAATATGAATAAGGGCAAGCTGGAGTACTTTTACTGGTTGCTCACGTTATTGCAAGTCGTCAATCTTATCTACTACTTATGCTGCGCGAAAATGTATACATTTAAGCCTGTTCAGGTCCACAAAAAGGAAAATGGTAGCTCTGAAGAAGATGGAGTGGAGATTGCAAACCGGGTCTAGTTGCAATGGCAGTGTAAAGGAAAAGACAGAATGACAGATTAGTATGGCTATATAAGAGCTGTGCGTTAATCTACTGTTGGTAATTGGTCAGCCAATCCTTCTTTTTTTCTACGTCAGCCAATCCTTCTGAAAGTTCGGTTTCTGTATTATATGTGCCCTACGCGATATCAGTCCAACGAGTACAAGACAATCTCAAAAACATGGACACAAAAGTAACCATGCTGCACACCTTAGACGGCTTCTATGGACCACTTGAAAGCTTTAGTGTCACGTGTGTGATAGAGAGAGAGATAGGCTGTCTAGAATCCCCCTTCCCCTCACGTCTCACTTCCTAGTGGCCAAACCGACTAATAAAGACCCCAAGTTTGGCACTTTTTGGGGTGTTTGTCCTGTAGATTTGGATGCTAGATCCTAACATCTATAGTGGTTTATGGTGGATATGACTAGCAATGTGACACGATTCCCTATGTGAACATATTCGGTCACATTTCACTATGTGACATATATACTTTCGGTGCATCAATGGCAGCACTCTAGATCCCCACTTGCAAAGATTTATATTCCTATCTTCTATTCTTTTAAGCTTGATTATATTCCTCCCTACCTGAGCATCTCATGCCTTCTTTGCACGCTTCCAGCAACAAAAACAGAAATCATAATTAGATGCTCCAAAAGAAATAGTCGATACTCCTTTCCCCTTTTAAGTAAATCAAACATTATTGAGTCGGAGTAACAAAAATCTTTAGCGTTTCTATAAGCACTCCTATCATACTCAAACGCAATCTCTTTTGTTTTTAATCAGAAGCTTGCTTCCATCAATCAAACCAAAACAACATTATAATTATTGGGGAATCAAAAGCTTCTTCAAATGGGTCAGGTACAATGGAATTGTCTCCGAATAAAATTTTGAATGCAACCAACGAACAAATTGGTACGCAACATATTCACAAATTGGTGCGCAACATATTCAATTTTCATCTCAAACAACCCTTATAATAACCGACAATCAATTTGGTATGTGTATCGATAATAATAGTACTAATACTGATGAATTTAATTTTTACAATCTCTTATGCATAATCCATCAGTCTTCTAAAAGCAACAAACGACCAATGAGCCAAAGACGTATCTATAGAAAATTAGAAATAAGGAAAAATGAATAGCATCTTCCTATATAATTTGTTTTATCTAAATTTCACGTATAATTCGGAGATACACAATTTGGGTAAATAATTGTAGAACTAATCTTTTTTTCACTTCAATTATATATATTTTTTTAATACGCAGAACATTCTCAATTGGGTTTAAGGTGGCGTACGAAAGCCCACATAGACCGACGAGGATCTTTTGCAATTCGGAGAGAGTGAGAGAGAGGAGCGAGTCCAGTCATTGCAGGGATCCCGATCTCACATAGACAACATTAGGGGTGGTTAACGATAGTATAAGTGACGGTTTGACAAAAATCGTCACAATTACCGCAATTGACGGAATCACATATTTGATACCGTCATCGCACTGTTAAGGCACAATGTTGCCCTTGCCGGTGACGGTATTAACGGTAATGGTTAGACAGTGACCGCTTAAACCGTGTAACCGTTAGGCCAAAACTTTTTTTTTTAGCTTCTCATTTTTTTCACTGTTTTGCGCTATTTTCCTTGGACTTTTTTAGACCACTACGACCATTTGATGCTCATACATAAACAACAAATATAATCATTCAAATATTATAACCTGTTTAAATTTCCAACATAATATCATAACCAATAATTATATCAAACGGACAAATGTTATAACCTATTCAAATATAATATCATAATTATTAATACTCATAACAAATATAATACGCTGTCCAAAAGTCCAACATAATATCATATTCAAAGTTAAAGACTAAAGTCTAATAAAAATGTCCAACAATGTGACATAAACTAACATATTCCAACAAAAGTATGTCACATAATCAATAATCATTTCAAGTCTGAACTATGGGTGGTTAATGGTAGTGTAAGTGACGGTTTGACAAAAACGGTCACCATCACCGCAATAGACAGAATCACATATTTGACACCATCACTGTACCGCTAAGGCACAATAACCTTCTTTACCGGTTACGTTACCGTAGCGGAACCGCAACAGCCACCTCCGATACAAATGATCACCCCTAGACAGCATAGAGAGTAGGGGGTGTTTGGGGGTGGAAATTTCCATCCCTTAATATTTTTATACATTTATAAAATAATCTCTCCTCGCCAAACTATAAAATAATATTATAATATTTAATTAAATCTTTATTTTCTTCAATTTTTATCGAATTTCATAAAATATTTGGCTCCTCCGCGTACCCTAATACCCCCGACATTTTCAACCCCCCACCTTTTTTACATTCAAACGCCCGCTTGAATTTTCCTCTAATCTGTCTCTCTCGGTCCCTGCCTCTGTTTTCGCGGACCTACGGTTGGGTCTCGGGCACAGCGCATCTGTAGCGAGCTTTCGAACCAGCTCACGTTTCTCCTAAACACACCTCGCACGTCTTTCCAATATGGAAATTCTTGCCCGTGGGACCGAATAACTAAATCTGATCCCCTCTGTCTCTTTTCAACGAGAATTTAACAGTTTCAAGTATTAAGAAATCGCCAGATTCGTTCAAACATCGTGGTAACTGTACTGGTTTGGGTGAGATGGAAATGAATCAGAGTCAAACGGAAACATCACTATATAGGCCCTTAAGGACCAGAGCCAAAACGATCAAAAGAGATGGAAGGGAAAAATCTGAAGGACGCTACAATGACGCCACTCTCGGCCGTGGCTGAGGCCTTCGAGGAGATGGCCAAGCTCTTGAAATCGAGGAAGGAAGATAAGCAGCTCCGCCTGGACACCTTCTGCGAGGCCTGCTCATTGGTCTCCTTCCTTATTGGATGCCTCGGTCTCGCTTTCAAGTTCGCCGAGTCGGAATATCTCTCAAAGGTACCCTTTGTTACAGTACACCCTTTTTTTCGTCACCACCTCCGATCTCAATTCTTTTTCCTTCTGTTTTTGTCCTCCTTATATACCTTCTCATTCGTTCATGGTAGCCTCATGACTGGCTTCCTGAATCTGACCCTCGTTTTGGTACATTCAGATACGTGATCTTGAGGAAGGATCAAAGACGTACAAAACTTTACAAGATATAATCAATGCCGATGTTGCAAACAAGAGAGTAAAGACACAAGGAAGCCATTCGCGTAATTTACGACGAGTTAGACAGGGCCTTGACCTCATCAGAGTTTTATTTGAACAATTCGCATCAACTGAGTATGTTCCTCTTCCTTCACAATTTCATCCCTTTTTCTTATTTTTGTGTTTTGTGCGTCCTACAGTTTGAATTAAAAGCTGCAGCATCTAGTTTTTCGATGTTAAAATATGCTTAGTTCGAATCTGTTTATTAGATTTTGTTTTTGTATAGATCTCTATCTACTGTCGGTTTTTACATTCATTTGAACAGAAAAGCTGACAGAGTCTATCTGGTTTTGTGAAGATTTCCACATGAATAAAATTTGGGAAAATATGGTTTAGAACAGGAAAAAGAAAAGGTTCTTTTAATATAATTAGATGGTACACGCATTTTTCTTTAGTGGTTTTGTATAGATTCATTCAAGTGAATTAGCCAGGTTATTCGACCTGACCTAGAGGTAGACATTAACATCATCGTACAACATAAAACTCTCCTACAAGGGCATCGGATTAGATTGGTCCTGTCTCTATGCAACTATTCTTAGTTTAACTGCATGTAAATGACAATACTTGACATTAACTCAAAGCCAATTAGTGTTTATACCCGCAGATCCTCAGTTTAGTTGAAATTTACCTAGTAGTTAAGCCGTGGGCCATAACAAAATCATACTATTTCACTGGTCCTGAGATTTAAATTACTGTTGTGTTCTTTTCTGGTAGCACCTTCTAATTCTTTGTTTGTGACGTGTAGAGAACACTCTTTAAAGGAAGCAGCTTCAAGAGCTTATCGGCAAGCTTGTGCACCATACCACAGCTGGTCAGTCAGGACAGCGGTCGCCGCTGGAATGTGTACTCTTCCAGCAAGGGAAAAACTTCTGCTCAAGCTCAAGGAATCTGGTGAGTTTCAATCAAGTTGCATTTTTGATGACCAAAGTTTGAACCTTGAAATTTATGTTGGTGACCGGTAGACAGCGTTTTGCATTGTAGACTGCTAGTGGTAAAGGTAGCCCCAGGAAGTAGAAACACCAGAGAACACTGATAATGCCCATAAACAGGCCAAATGCTTTCTGAACCATAAGAGATGAATGTAACATGAGTAGGAATATATTTATAGTGGAAAAGATACATCTTATTCCCTTGTGGTTAGGTCGTAAAATAACCTAATCTCCCAGAAGTTTAATTTGCAGCATACATTGTGGTGAGTTTAAAATATGAAGAAAACAAGTTTGCCCTAGTCATAACCAACCTGATATGATGAGTTGACTGTACAACTTTACCCCGGTATAATCTTGCAGAGCCATATGATGAAAATAAACATTGTCCCGAAAACAAAAAAAAATCAGTTTTTTAGTTAGTTTAAGGAATTATTGACGGACAAGAAAAGTTGTAAAAGAATAACATGATGTTTTCTACATAGGAAGTAACATCGAGCTTACCTATTGATTTTTACACTTTAGAATACGATCCTGAGAGGTTTGAAGTGTGAATTGTTAGAAGGAGGTTCTCTGTTTTCACAACTTGGCACAATACAAATCATATTTTGCCCTTAATCTTTACTTTCTTTAATTGACTTCTGTTATTGACTTCTGTTTTTGATGCTTGTTATGAAAGGTTTGTAGTATTGCATCCTGTTCTGCTATTTTCAGGCAGATCTAATAGTACACTGATAACATATATTTTCGATTCACCACTAGATGAGCATTACATTGTATGTTTTATAATCTCCTCCAATTTTATATCCGAAATGTAGCTTCACAATAGACCTCAACCTTTACCATCAATGTTCACGCAGATTCATCAGCAGAGAAGAAAATGAGAAGGTATATCAGTGCTGCCGATACAGTAATTGAGTACATTGACAACCTGTACCTCTCCAAGAATATCAGCTTGGACTGGTGATTTCCAAATTGGCTGATACATCATAAATGCAGTGAATTCTTGGTCAAGGGGAAAGGGAGTCTTTCATGCATCTTAAAGCTCGAAGATCGTATAAGAGGAAAAGATTCCTGGAGCCTCTTTGAAGCTTTCTTCTTAAGAAAAAGGAAAAAAAAAACATTTTTGATTCTCCTTTTTGCAAATCTGTCCCATGAATTAGTTTTTATCAGGGTTTGCTTTAGTTGTTGGCAAGCACTCTGAAGTTTGAAGAGTTATACCCAACAGCGTTTATTCACGGATTATGAAACCTGTTGATCTGTGGGTTACACGTTGTCTCCAAGCATGGATAAATGCATGGAACAATTTTTTATCAAATTGATTGAATGCTCAAAAATTGGATATGCAGAGCAGCCTACTATAACAACGATGATTATCATCTAGCAAATTAAATGATCGTTAGGCCAGTACGTTATCAAAATCTTTAACCAATTACAGGTCTTCTCTAATACCCCTGCTGCAATAGCAAAGTGGGAAAATCCCAGTTTACGAGACTTGACTTACCTTTCAAATTAGCCGAAAGATGCCAAGGAATTTTGCCTAAAAGTAGTATAAACCAAACGATTTGTTCTCTCTCCTACAGTACAAGCACGGTGACAAATGCAGATCACATCATACTTGATAATTGAAGCCTGCTAAACAGCTAGAGGCTGCCACTAGTTGAATTAAAAAACAAAAAAAATTATATTTGCTTCAGAATCAAGTGGATCAATGTAACAACTGCCAATGCACGTAAAATTTTATGACATATCAAGTTCTGTGAAAACGAACTAAGAAGACCACTCACTTCCTACAAAACAGGCCTTAGTCATATCAAAAGACTTCGAAGTTATTACCCTCTCAACAGTATCTGTATCTGAAGCAGTACCGGAAAACTTTAAGAACCCAACAGAAGAAAAAAATACAACACAAGCACGAGATTGCTAGGGACCGTCACATAACTACGGTTGGGCACTCTGTCCAGTAGCACAACAATATCACCCGCTCTCCCAACGAAAGAATTGGACACCGACAGTCAACAGGTTTCATCTTTATAAACCTGATACGTCATCTACAATGTCAGGCTTTCTGGGTTCTCGACAATCTTTGCAAACGTCTGAAGAAAGGCAGCCAAGTCAGCACCATAAATAACCCGGTGATCAGCTGTTACATTCACCTGCAAACAGATTCACGAACCAACTCAGTTGAGTTCTGGGGTAAATGAAGAGTGAGCGTGGTCATTTCAAACATGCAGCATTTCGTTTCTCCCCTTTCAGATGTTCTATCCCATATGATTGTCTAGCCTAGAGGGATAAGTCGAGAAAGAATTTTAACCCTCACAAACAGTAGCCCTTTGAGCATAACATGCCAAGTAATACAAAGTAGAATAACAGAATCAATGCATGACATGAAAATGATGCAAAGTTCATAGATGACACAAGCCCAAAAATAAAATTTCACAGATGACTTGGAACCTTATGCCTGCCTCTATAACCCACCCAAAAAGCCCAACAGAACACCTAGACAGAGCAACTGCAAAGGGTGGGGGAAAGGGAGGCTCATAATTCACCCCTTAAGCCACATCGGGTATAACCTTGCCACAACATTGCCCGGTGCAGAGATGTTCTGGATCTTCCTTAAATCTCAAGCAGTTAATAACTCCTATTTCATCCGATTATTGTGCATTGGAAACAAAACAAAACGACAGATGGCAAAAGCTAAGTCATGGAAGAACCTTGAACAAGAAGGAAGAAACAAAACAAAAGATAGCCAAAAGAGATCTGCACCTGTCCACACTCCTCTTATTTAGGGCCAAGTTTTACACATGCCTAATGGGTCTTTGACCTATGACCACAAACCTCCACAAAATTCTTTTGGGGAAGGAGAAATCCTCAATGTGAAAGGTTTATTTTGGTCAACAGCTGATACAAATGAGCATACTATCGATATGCTCCAAAAGAATGAGGTACAAGCTACTTCTTATATCTTTTAAGGTTCCAAAGCAAGATGGTCATCATTCAGCTGTCCACCTTGCACTTTTGGAACACGATCGAGGATTTGAGAAAAACTCACCTCAGAAAATGCATCTCTGAAACATGTGAAATGGACATGACACATTCTCAAGAACCCTTTCTTCCAGTCAAGACAGGACACAAGATGGATATGCTAGATTTGCAGGATTTCAGGAAATGGCTGGCAATTAGACAGAAATCACTACAGACGGTAACCAGAAACAAACATGCAAAGACATATCTCCATTACTCCTATTATTCTCACCATTGACCTACTGTTTCTGGTACCTGAACCCTTATAACCTACCACTCCAAGGCTTTCATCCCAGGCACAGGTTTTCCTCACTCAATATCTTGTCATGGTAGAAATTATTGGAAATAGGCCCAAAGAAGCACTTATAATGACCAGTTTGACATATTTCACCTTTACAATCCCAGTGGCACACACATTGCTTCCTACATTGAGCATTTTCCCGTATTGGTAAGGTTTGAACCACGGCCTAAAGAAACACATTATTTTCTACATCGTAAAGAAATGGGAATTAAACTCACCAGCATTTTACTTTTCACACTGAAAAATCCCTCTGCATCAGTCACAACAGTTGGCTTCGACGCTCCAACAGCCATGATAGCCCCCTGAACGTCATTCCGAATATTGAGCAAAAAATGGCTTAATAATTTAATACACAGAACAATTTCATCAAGTCATGAAGGTCAAAAATCCTAGCTCCTATTTGTTATCACCCACCTGGCCAGGAGGAAGAATAGCATCAAACCTGTCCACTCCAAACATGCCCAAATTGGATAGAGTGAAAGTCCCTGCAAAACATTTGAGCACATCTTAGTGTTATTTGCTCTCAAAAGCGAATTAAGCAAAACCTAACTCAAGCTCTTAGAGAACAAAGAAAATGACAATAATAACCTGAATTGTACTCATTAGGCTGAAGTTGCTTCGCTCGGGCCTTCTTCACCAGCTCTTTCCATTTCTCAGATAACAGGTACAAATCCAACTGCCCCATCAAACAAAGGTAATCAACTAAAACACTGCTCAAGTTGTCAAAGCACAAACCCGATAGCAATTAAGCTTAATTGCAATGATCAAAGGCTAAGTTCGCCTATCACGTACCTTATCTGCGTCCTGAAGAACAGGAGTTATCAACCCTCCATCGATAGCCACAGCAACAGCAATGTTTACGCTACTACTGTACGTAAAATTCTTTCCATCTTTACAGGCCGCATTGACAACTGGGTGCTGAACAAGTGCCATCGCTGCGGCCTTGGCTAACAGCGCAGTCATGGTCACACCCTTTGGTTTCACCTGAAAATTGATCCCCATGCTCTCTCATTACGAAATTATATTTCCAAACATCGATTACTTTAAAAAAGGGACTGGGACCCAATGTACCTATTACAATAAACTGAAGATTAGTTATCAGTGTTATAAGTTTGTTACTTAGTTAAATCTGTTATAGCTGTATCTGCGTGTATATAAGTCACTGTCATATTGAATAAAGTCACTCGAGCATTTTATACAAACCAAAGTCTGAAATGGTATCAGAGCAAAATTAAAAGCTTCCGCAAATTCTTTCTTTCTTTCACTTCATTTTTTCTTCAATCTGTTTTTTTTCTTCAAACAGAATATGAGTACTTCTGTTACAGAAAACACTGACGATCAACCATATTGAAATGTTAAACCCGTTTCATGCTTCTTCATATGATGGTTTCAAGTATTTTTTGTCTCTTGTTGATGACTATTCACGGTGCACATGGATTTATCTCTTAAAATCCAAATCTGATACTCGTGGATATTTCCAATCTTTTTGTCTTATGGTTAAAAACCATTTTAACTCCACTGTTAAAACAATTCGATCAGATAATGGTTTAGAATTTAACATGCCATTTTTTTACAATCAACATGGTATTTTGCATCAAAGGAGTTGTGCCTACACTCCTCAACAAAATTTCATTGTTGAACGTAAACATCAAAACCTCCTAAATGTAGCTAGATCCTTACGTTTTCAGGCTCATTTACCTCTTCCATTTTGGAGTGATTGTCTTCTCACTGCCGTATACCTTATAAATAGAATTTCAACTCCTTTACTCCAAAACAAATCTCTTTTTCAAGTTTTATATAACAAGCTTCCAACTTATTCTCATCTTAAAACTTTTGGTTGCTTAGCTTATGTCTCTACTCCTCTTCACACAAGACATAAGTTTTCTTCTCGTGCTCTTCCTTGTGTTTTCCTTGGATACCCCACTGGTATCAAAGGTTACAAATTATTTGATCCCTCCAATTCAAAATCATCATTTCCCGACATGTTATGTTTCATGAGGATGTGTTTCCCTTTCACAACACCTCTCTTAATTCCTCCTTTTCCACTAATGATATTTTTTCACCAACATAGTTCTTCCTATCCCAGTCACGGATACCTCTTCCTCTGCTGTTTATGAACCTTCTTTTTCTCCCAATATTACTTTACCTACTTCCCCTGTTCATTCCACTTCACCTCTTTCACATGTTCATTCGCATCTTCATACAGAACCACTTCCTTCTGATAATTCATTCATTTCTTCTCCTGCCTCAAATCTTCATTCAGATATCCTAGTTCCACCTTCAATTCCTATGTCAGTACCTTCATCCACTGACCTTCTTCGCAGGTCTTCTAGAATCAAGAGGCAGCCTCAGTATCTGGAAGATTACCACTGTCATTTGGCCACAAATATTGACTACAACTCTGTTTCTCCTTTGAGTATAGGTGCTGTTCCACCTCTTTATCCTCTCTCTTCTGTCATTTCATATTCTCATTTGTCTCCATCTCACAAAGCCTATACTTTAGCATTATCAACTCATGTTGAACCCAAATTTTATCATGAGGCTGTCAAGAATCCTTTGTGGAGAGAAGCTATGAAAGCAGAAATCATTGCTCTTGAAACTAATAAAACCTGGGTCTTAACTGATTTACCTCCTACCAAGTCTGCTATTGGGTGTAAATGGGTCTATAAATGTAAGTTTCGGGCAGATGGTAGTTTAGAGAGATATAAAGCTCGGCTTGTTGCTAAAGGATACACGCAACAAGAGGGTGTGGATTATTTTGATACCTTCTCTCCCGTTGTCAAATTAACTACTGTTAGATGCTTACTTACATTGGTTGCGATTCATGGATGGGATTTACATCAAATGGATGTTAATAATGCTTTTTTGCATGGTGAATTGGATGAGGAAGTTTTTATGCAACTGCCCCTTGGTTTTTCTTTTCCTGGTGATACACGGGTCTGCAAGCTTCTAAAATCCTTATATGGCCTCAAACAAGCCAGCTGTCAATGGTACCACAAGTTCTCTCATACATTGCTGAAGTATGGCTTTCAACAGTCTAAATCTGATCACTCTTTGTTCATCAAGTTTACTGGCTCAGATTTTCTTGCTATTCTTGTATATGTTGATGATCTTATTCTTGTTAGCAATTCAAATACCTCTGTCACAGCTTTTAAAACTTGGTTGGACTCTTGTTTTAAGCTTAAAGATCTCGGATCCTTGAAGTTCTTCCTTGGTCTTGAAGTAGCTCGATCTTCTTCTGGTATTTCTATTTGTCAGAGGAAGTATACTTTGGAGGTTCTTGCTGATGTTGGTTTGTTAGCAGCCAAGCCTAGTAAGATTCCCATGGACAATAATCATCGGTTGAATAATACAGACGGTGATCTTCTTGCTGATCCTAGTGCCTATCGTAGATTAGTAGGCAGGCTTTTGTATTTGACCATAACTAGACTCGACATTTGTTTTGTTGTCAATACACTCAGTCAATTCCTGTCCAAACCTCGGCAGCCTCATCATGCAGCTGCTCTCCAAGTTCTTCGTTATCTCAAAGGAAGTCCTGGAAGAGGCATCTTTCTATCTAGCAAGTCTTCTGTTCAGCTTTAAGCATTTTGTGACTCGGATTGGGCTGCATGCCCTGATACAAGACGTTCTATAACTGGTTTTGTTGTGTTTTTTGGTGATTCCTTGATTTCTTGGAAATCAAAGAAACAAATTACAGTGAGTCGTTCCTCGGCTGAGGCAGAATATAGGTCAATGGCTGCAGTTTGTTGTGAAATCAAGTGGCTTACAAATTTGTTTGCTGATTTTCAGATTCGATTTACTCATCCGGCTCTTTTGTTCTGTGATAGTAAGGCAGCTATCCATATTGCTGCAAATCCCGTGTTTCATGAGCGAACCAAGCATATTGACATTGATTGTCATGTGGTTCGGGAGATGGTGCAGCAGCAGCTTGTCAAGACTCTTCATATTTTAACTAACCATCAGCTGGCTGATATACTTACCAAGCCTTTATCTTTTGATAAATTTTCAGTTTTAGTTACCAAGCTTGGATTGATTGATATCCATCATCCAACTTGAGGGGGCCTATTACAATAAACTGAAGATTAATTCAGTGTTATAAGTTTGTTACTTAGTTAAATCTGTTATAGCTGTGTCTGCGTGTATATAAGTCACTGTCATATTGAATAAAGTCACTCGAGCATTTTATACAAACCAAAGTCTGAAAGTACCTTCTCATACAACGCGTCAAAAGCATCGGTGATCACTGGATAACCGACACGGAAAGTTGGCACCGAAAGGCTGTCCAACATGTTCTTCGACACTGCGGCTTGCATTGTCGTGAAGGGCACGACCGTAGAGCCCGGAATTGGAGGTGGAGCTGCCGCCGGAGCGGCGGGTTTCGTTGGAGCAGGCTCGGCGGCGACGTTCAAACCGGCATTCGTTCCAACGCTCTTCGAAGGAGTAATTCCGGCCGCAGCCTCCACATCGCCCGGTGTGATCCTGCCAAATGGTCCGGTTCCAACCACTGATTCGATATCGACCTTGTGCTGCTTAGCTAGCTTCTTCGCGGATGGCGTTGCTACGATCTTCCTCGGCCCGTCCGAAACTGGCTGAGCTGGAGGAAGAGGAGATTGAGCAATTGCAGGAGCAGTAGTGGAAGTAGCGGGGGGAGGAGAGGGAGTAACGCTTGCGGGAGTGGATGGAGCGGATTCGGAAGCGGCTTTAGCTCTGGCCTCGGCAACTTCCTCCTCGGTCTCGGCCAACAGGCCAATGGGGGCGCCTACGGGGGCGGACTCGCCCTCGGGGACGACGATGGCGGCGAGGATGCCATCGTAGAAGGTCTCGACGTCCATGTCAGCCTTGTCGGACTCGACGACGACGACGCTCTCGCCCTTGGAGAGAATATCGCCCTCGGACTTGATCCAGGAGACGATCTTGCCCTCGGTCATGGTGGAGCTGAGGGCCGGCATGAAGATCTCCCTGATCTTGGATCGGACGGTCAGAACCCTCCGCCTCGGACTTATGGCGGGAAATGAAGAGGATGAACGAATGTGCGGTTGGAGGGAGGTGGAAGAGAGGGAGGAGGAGGAGGAGAAGGAGAGGGAGGTGCTGTAGAGAACAGCCCTTGAGACGAAAGTGGAGGCCATTGCTATTTGCTGCAAGAGGAGGAGCAAAGATCGTACGCGTTTTGTTTGAGTTTGTGTTTCTGTGCGTGAGAGGGAAGTGGAATAAGAGGAAGGGAGAGGGGCGGAGAAGCCGAGGTGGGAATTAGTTGGGGATGTTGGAGAGCTGGAGCTACCTTCACATCGCCCACATCGCCCAATCCATTTCCGTTGTTGCGGGGCCGTGGAAGTTCGTTATAAGAATTCTTCCCTATGCGGAGCTCCTTCGTTCAAGTCACTTAACTCACCTTGACTTTTTGTACCTGAGAACCAGTGAGTCAGAGAGCTGTCACCACAGGAGGCACAGACCCCCAGTCCTTACAGTGGTTAGGTTTTAACTTTTGAGAGCCCAAATTAATGGGCCTCTGAGCTGATTTAGGAAATGGTCTTTTGTGTAGACTTCCATGAATTCCCACTGCCGAATTGATTGGCCGGTGTGTGTAACGGATTTGGGTTCAGCCCAAGAGAAACATATTTTTTCTTTACTTCCTGGTTTTTTGGAGCCACCATAGTTTTACTTAAACCCGAACTTCAATGGGATGTTCGGTTAAGGTGTTTTGTGAGTATTTTTGTATTTTGAGAATTTTTATGTGATGTTAATTTTATTGGTATGCTTGTTGTGGTTATATTTATGTGGTGTGAAAAATTATGTTTGGTTGTAGAATCATGAGGATTTTAAAAATCCTGAAGATTCTTTATAAACGAACAGGCTGCAACATGTATAGCCCACAAGTCCAACTGAGATTGGGAAACACTCCTAACGAAATTAAATCAAAATTTGCAACATTTTTTTTCTTTTCTTTTTTTTATAAGGAGATAGAATTCGTGGCATTCCTTGTGTTTGTTAATCAAAATTTTATACTTTTTAAAATTTTAATATAATAAAAAATTACAATATAATCTCAAAAATTTGGAGAGAGTGCAATAGCCTCTCACCACTCACCACATATTAGTTTAAGTTTATTGTTATGGATATTAGAATCCATGACCCCATTTGAAAGTCCCTGCCATTTTTGAGGCAAAATTTACGAAAGGTCTTTATATGTTTTATCATGAAATTACTTTAGAGTACCAAACAATACATTGCAAATTAAATAGTTGAATTTTTTCTGTGTTAATATTTATCACACTGACTAGCATATCATTTTGCATTTCAGTGTCTATCAGGTGTTAATTGAATATGATATAATTATAATTATCAAATTTAAATTGAAGGATGAGATCATAATAGACATATCCCCAAATACAAACATTTTGAAACATCCTGCCGCAAGAAAAATCATTCCATATGATGAAAATATTGAATTAGAGAGAGAGAACAAATTTAGAAGGTAATTCCATTAAAAGAGACCTAAAAGTTCAATGGATTGTATATTTACGTCTCTGGTGTTCACAGTGACTGTGAGACGTACGGATTGGACCACACGATATGATCATTGGGATATTTTAGGCCTAAAGGCTAAGGAGGAGCAAGGGATGAGGGATCGTGGATCTAAGATGCCAGGGATATCCTCACGGTCTTCACAAAAGGGCCCACCTGTCTTAAATCAGATTAAAATAAAGTTTACAGTCATAATCAGCCCCATATAAAAGTATTCAATCATGTAATAAGCAAATATGTTCCAAATTTTAATATTATATATGGCAATAATTAAATTAAACCAATTGGCTAAGGCATCCTATCATATTGATTTTTGGTGATTGATATTACAAATAGTTCACTTCTTTTCAAATTTACTGTAGAATTGAATGATCTAATTTTAAAAGAGATAATTGCATCATATGAATCATATTACATATTATCCGTATTAATTATTAAATTATGTGAATTTTACCACATTTTAATGTGTGTTGTATTTTTTTTTCTCTTGAAATTGGACTATCAAAACTTTATCTTCCACCTCTTACTTTGAACTATTTAGGGCAGGCAGAGGCTGATGGGTGAGCTTCTACTCTTGATCATGAAGTCTTTTGGATCTTGTTATGGTGGCATACCTTTTATCGAGATTAAAACAGCATCTAAAAGATTCATTGATAGTTCCACTAATAAAAATAATTGACGGTTTAAATTTTTCAATAATCTTGTAGATTCGTTGAAGTGCAGTCCCCACGTAGTAGAAGATATAACCACTCAAATTTGACGTGGCCCTACAATCAAATATATTAACTTCTAATTATTGACGTTAAGTAGGGTGTGTTTGTTTTGTAAAATTTTAGTGTTGTTAAAATTTTAGGTATTGGATTTAGTAAAAAGTGAAGAGAGATAATTTTTTATATTTTTGTAGTGAAAAATAATGATTTGATGGGAAAGAGATTATATTGTAATATTTTATTGTATTAAAATTTTAGAGAGTCTGAAATTTTAGAAATCGTAATTAATTATTAAATATTGGATACCTATATATATATATATATATAGCGTTGCTATTTTATCAAATCCTACGAATTGGATTTTTCAATGTTTAATTGGCAATAAATAACTGACTGACAGGTACGAACTGGAGGCAGTTAGTAGTCACGTGCATGTCGGGTAGGTAAGGCTGATGCATATAGTCAAATCGGTCAGGTTCATCGCGGTCACCGGGAAAAGCCGGTGACAGGTTTCCTTTGGGCGAGGCAACCCCTCAGATTCGCATTGCATATGCAACGATGCCGTCTGGGTCTCCCGCCTTCAAATTCTTGTGGAATGTGATGGCCGCCTTAGCAGTCTTTTGAATCTGTTTCCATTTCGTATGCGTTACGTCACCTGTTTTGCCTTTATATCCGTATCCTGACCCTGCTTTTTTTTTCTCTTATTATACGCACTATTTTAATGAGTTCGGTTATTATGTGAAGCGAACTCCTGTGAAGCGCAGTGAAGCACCGGTGGGGATAAAATCGGGAGCCATCCGACGGTCAAGAAGCTGCCAGCGAATAAATGAGGAGTTTGCCCGATTTTTGTTGAGGACCGAATTCGTGATGGATAGACCGGGCGGTTTCGAACATTGTTAGGGATTTAGGGATTCAAATGTCTGCGCCCATTTCGAATGTTGTTTTCGATTTACCGCTTCTGCTCCCAAATTCTCTCTCTCGCTTAGGGATTCAAATTTCCTCCCCATTTGAAAACCACCGCAGCCCCTGCTTCCTCCCCATTCGAGCTGCTGTCTCTTTCTCTCTCTCACATGTACTTGAGTCTGAGTTTGAGCGGTTGCTTGTTGTGTAAATAAGTCGAATTGTTTGCATCGTATTGGAATTCTCTTTGAGAACGGTGGTTTTTGTTGTCTTTATGCTTCTTGTTCTTTTCTTTTTCTCTTTCGGTTTTTTGGTTTGTTGTTTTCTAGTTCATTTTAAAGCTTTCAGTTTGTTGGTTGCTAGGACTGTGCTGGGTTTCATAATTTAGATTAATGTGCTCAATGGGTTGTAATATATTCATGCGAATGTTATATTTTTGGAGGCGGGGCTGCTGCTGTTTTTTTTTTTGGGGGGGGAGCTTCATTTTTTGCTTCAGGTTGAAAAGTGGATCTGGGCTGATTAGTTTTTTCAGTGTTTGCAGCAATACAATATGTTCGTATGATTTCTATGTCCATATTATTTTTATTTTGTTATTTTAACTTGTTTATAATAGGTTGTTTAATTTTGGGATATTTGTTCTGCTGGAATTTGGTATATTGTCTTATGTGTCTGGAGATAGCAGAACCATTATGGGAAAAGAGGTTTGGAGAAGAAGTTGATGAAGACCTTATATATGTTGTCTCTGTAGAACGGGTGCTTCAGATAGAAGACTTCAAGGAGGTGAATGGGTGTTTTATGTCCTTGTCATATAACTCAGTATCTTTTGCACTATTGTATGTGTAGTTTGCTATGGTTCTTAGTATTTGAAAGTAGGTATCTGTTTGCTATGGATTTGTGTTTGCAAGAGCAAATTTTGATTAATGAAACTATTGCAGGATGGTGCATGGGTCACCCCGTCAGATTATAGAAACGCACTCCCTGATCCTCTTCGTGACTTTGCAGAAAATCTAGTGAATGAATTAAACACCAATAACGTGGAAGATGTTAATCACTTTTGCAACATATATGTTGATTTGGACTTCCAGGTTTGCATCCGATGGAATATTTGTGACCTTACTTCCTTGAAGTTTGTCGGAAACTCAACTGACTGTTAAACAGTTTTCTAGATGGAAAGCAATAGTAAAAAACAATAGTGGTTGATTGCAATAGGAAATCCAAGGTTTGCATTTGGTGGGCCAAGAAATATAATCTAAAGCTATCTATTTGATGAAATGTGATGTATGGTAAGGGATTTCATTTCTAGGTGAAGAGAGTTCTAAGATCTGAAAGAAAATTTATTTGCCTTACGTTGACCGAGTCTCATGTTCTAGGTACTGCTCTGTTTGCTTTATTTTAGAGGTAAAATCAAAGAAATCATTATCATGTTGCTGTAATTACCTTTACATTTTAGCTCTATTGAAAGGAGTAGTAATTTCTTTTGATCTTGCTTAATTTGAATTTAGACTTTAAGATCATTCAACTGGGGAATTATATATTTACAGTTTCCTTGCTTTTCATGTTACTTGCATATTTAGTGAATTTCATCAGTTTGTTGTGCCTGCTCTGAAAAACAGATGGTGTTTATTCCATCTTTTCAGATTTGCTTTATAAGTTACGAGCTAGATGGAAAATGAGTGTTGGATTTGGGGGACATTCTTTTGAGTCGTGAGTTATATTATTTCAAAACGCTCGATGCTCCTATAGCATTTGATGGAACTGTCTGAAATGCGATGGATTTTGCAGCTGAATTGAGACAGACGATTAGACAAGAGATGGAGACTAACAGAGACTGCCGGGACAAGCAAATGATTCGTTTCTTGATTGGCGAAGGATTAGAATTTTTTGTGGGTCTGAATGAGATGTTTGATATGCAAGGATTATAATTTATTTCAAAACGCTCTACACATATTAATGACTATTGTCCATATTGTAGTCTCTTGGAGACTTTTGCATGTCTGAGCAATCATAGGAAAATATTTAAAGCAACTACTCCTTTCGGTGAGTATATTGGCAGTTGAATCAATTTTTTTTTCTACCGTAAGTTTCAGCCTCTTCCCATTCATTATGTTTCAACGACTGAAAAATTCGTTTATCATAGACTGCCTTCTTGTTTTCTCTTCCTAATGTATGTGGTTGAGCATTTTTATTTCCGTCACTGTACATATCTGTTTCTGAATGAACCATGTCAGACGAGTTTGGATGTTTTCACTAGCTGGTCTTCGCAAGGGGCTTTCCAGAGTTCAACACAAGATTTGAAATCCCTAAAAGGAAAATAAGGCGCCTGTGGGGTGGGGAGTCGCTCAGTCCAAAACCAGCTGATGTGATGGACAAGCTCCAAAAGTTTCAAGGAAACAACAAGATATTTTCAAGGAAACTCAGATTACCTAACATTGACACCATACCAGACTGCTGAGGAAACAACAAGATATTTTAAGCTCATCCCCACGAGCAGACTAAATAACCACTCTTGATCTACTGATACTCTCTCAGTGATCTATTGATTAGAACCAGAAAACACAGAAATAGAGGACCAAAACTAACAGACCAACATCGATTAATCCTCAATATACAGAGCAAGAAAAGTAATGTGGTTGTCCAGGCTTCTTGCATTATATGCACTGCAAAAAGTTTGAAAGTACACTCATTACAAAAACTGGCAACCTTTTTCGACCAACTCATCTTTCGAATAGCCATTAAACCTTCACAGTATTTCTAACTTCTCCGGCACCACATGCACCATGCCGATTGATGAACTGATCCTTTACAGAGGCAAGATATGCCCTATTTTAAATCTCACAAACCATCTGCACAAAAACAACAAACTAACACAAAATAAATATCCAACATTAAATTTTGTACCTAAAGTACAATGGATTGTTCCTTTAAAACTTATTTCACTACTAATCAAATCTACCCACAGAGAAGGCATCTATAGGATGGCAAAGTTTAAATGTCAAGTCATGCGCCAAAGATAGGGAGAGAGCAGTAGCCTTACAGGGCAGAGATCATTGGTGATTTGATCATAGGAAATTCTATATTTATGATGTATGACCTGAAAATAAAAATCCAGTCAGTGAGTAATGTAGCACTGGAGCTACTATCACTTAACCCAAAAAATGTTCTACAACAATTAAGTTAAGGCTGACAACTTATTCTCTAAATCTAACAACATGCTAAGTAAAACCACAACCCTGCAAAAATCGTCTTGCGCTCATAGGCTTGGAAGACATTTGCAAAAATCTTCGGACCATTTAAAAAGGGGAGTGAATACACTTCAAAAAAACATAGTCACGAGGAATTACTTGATACCAATCAATCCACTTCTTCATTAATTGAATCATTTAATCGACTAAGCTCTATTTAGTGAAAGGAATCACAGCTAGTTTGCTGCATAGCTTTGCAGATTTAGAACCAAATACAGAGACCAAAAATCTACAGAAAAAAAGGACAGCAACAAATAAACATTTTCAAATTTTAAAAATTGCCAACAGCAGGAACCCTTATTAACTATGAAGGAAGTACCTCGTAAAGCGCTTTGAGCTGGTCCAGAGGCAGATCGCTCTGGCTCTGGTTCCGGACCGAGTTACACGTCGGCGCGTAAAAACTCTCGGGACCGCTGACATTATCAGCCAAATCAAAGAAGAGTTCATGAATCTCAAACAAAGAGAAAAACATCCGATTCTTTTTAGTGCCTAGGGTATCTGTTCTTATATTCAAAACGTTACTTGTTTCTTCCTTTACCATTTTCTTCTTTGAGTTTCTCGAGAACCAAGCGGGGGGGAGTTCGAAAATCGTACCTGACACCGGAGAGAGCTGGTTTGACGGGAAAGAAGCCATAAACGAAGAGCAAGAGGCCAATGGTTTGGAGAATTACTCCAGCGACGGTGAATAGTGTTAACTTAGTACACGTCAAAGAAGACATTTTCAACAACGATGATGAAGACGACGACGACGACACAATGTTGGCGAAGAACGTCTTCACTGCAAATGGGGGTGTGTTGCGAAATGGGGGTGTGTTGCTAAATGGGGATTCAAAATCCAATCCCTAACCTAGAAACTGAAATCGGCCCGGTCTAACTTGCAGGTGAATGCATACCGGGTGGCTCAACTTCAACCGGGTTTGGCCTCATTAATGTGCTGGCGGATTGTGGACCGTCGGATGGCTTCCTGTGCGATCCTGACTGGAGACTCACACTGCTTCACACCCTCCCGCTTAACACCATAACCGAACTCCTACTTTAATGGCCACATATAATTTTTCTCGTCGACAAAGTAATTAATTTTTAAATATTATTATTTTTAAACTGATAAAATAAGATGATGTTATTTTACTTTCCGCTTTGAGAAAGCAATGTCGTTGACTCGTTAGCTCTGTTTTTATTTAATTTTTGTTGGCCTACCCACCACAGTGGACCGCTTTTAAAAGGAAAGAACAGCACCTTCGTGCTGGTCGCCAATGTATTATGGGGTAATTTAATATATATATTTTGTTTTTCATGTAGAGCTAATTATAGCCAAAGCGGTAGATGTCCGCATATTTTATGCGTGTTAAAACAGATAGAATAAATATATCGAAACTATATAGGAAACACGCTTACCGTGACAGCTGGCAATGGAGTTGCAAACCGGCAATTGCGGCACCACCCCCGCTCTCTCTTCGACTTGTACTTTTTCCCCTGAGCTGACTATTGAAGCGCATTTACAGCAATTTTGAAAACATTGGCCAATGTTAGTTTTCACAATTTTTTTTTAATTTACAAAATTACTACGGAATATGTTCAGAATTCAAATATAAATATTAATATATTTTACATAATCTCTAATAATTTTTTAATTTTTTATTTAACATAAATTTTCTCTCTCTATTTTTTCACGTAACTCCAATATTTTTTTATTAAACAATTACATCAAATAATTTCTCTCTTCACTTTACACAAACACCAATAAAATACTATTCAACATAAAGTATTAACAACTTCTTTAAAATTCTACATTTTTACTCAAAACGAATATAACACAGAATTTTGATAAAAAAAAAGCCTCGTAATATCCAAACGTTATAGACAAGAAGGTACACCTAGCAAATACTATACCGAATCAGGGCATTTTGGGAAATATCAGTTGATGGAAAAGGACTGACATGTAATAGGGGATGTTTGACACCGACCATTTCACTTAATAAAATAACTTTATCAAATTATCTCTCAGCTTGTCAAATTATCACTTTCCACCTTAAATAAATATAAAAATTATTTAATTCATATTTTTTTTTACGCTTCTTTAACAATTTCAATACTGAGAAATGCTGGACGTCCCACCGGCATCTCGCTAGCTGACTTGGCAGTGGGGCCCAGCATTTTCCTTTGAAGGAAATTGCTGGCCCCACCTCCACGTCAGCCAACAGAATGCTGGCGGGACGTGGGGCGGGACGCCCAACATTCCCCATCCAATACCCAACCATTTTAACGTCTCAACATTTTTACGATCAAACATCTCATCTCCGAAATTTCTATTTATTTCCTTCGTGTCACCCTTGCGGACCGAATCTCAGCCGTCCATTCTCAGCCCAAACCCAATCTCAATCTCGAAACCCTAATCAGTTTTTTGTATTTTCCATTCAAATATGTCCCCCTCCCCCGCTCCTTCAATTATGACGGTTAGAGAGAGGGAACGAGAACGCAAAGGCAGAGAGAAAGAGAGGGCGAACGAGAGCGAAGGGGAGAGAAATAGTGGCCTTGGTGAGTTTTGAAGCATTTGGTTTACGTCGCGGATGGAGAGGTTAGTGGCGGCGGCAGACACGACGTCGTCGTTGACGGGATACGTGAGCTGGGAGGAAGTTTTCGTGTCTGCGGACAGAGGGAAGAGAGAGGTCCATTACTTTCTGAAGAAAAGGGATGGCACCTCAGATCTGGCCGTGATAGGGAAGGAGAAGAGCCTGAGGCACATCTCGTATCATTATGCTATTAGGGATCGGGTTCTTATCCCCTTGGCATCCTCATCTTCGTCTTCTTCGTTGCTCCTGAAGCTCAAGTCTCGCAGAGAGGTCGTTGATTGGCTTAACTCTGTCGTTTCAGGTAATTAGCCATAATCACCTCCGTTTCCTTTCACTTGCTTGACAATTCCCCGAAGTTTTGCCTTTTCTGGTTCTGTCGTTTTTTGGGGGGTTTAGAGTTTTGGCGCTGCTTTCGGGCGTCCCCGTCAGAAATTTGGTTTGTATCTCTGCGGGTCTTGGTTTGGAGCATATTAGCAGAGATGTGGGTGAATATATGAAAAGGCGTAGAGGATTATACAGCCCTTTTTTTGTTGGGTTTTTTTCGGAATTTTCTTGTGACAAATCTTTATCGTAATTCTGCTCAATTCAACCTTCTTTAGGAAACCGCAACCGGCGTTCAGATTGACCACGCTTATAGGCAATTAGATTTCTGAAGAAACTAGTTTTTCTAATAGCTATTGTTTGGGGCCACCTATTGGTGAAGACATCATATGACTCTATGGGTTCCCATGTCTGGCCGGAGCTGCGGACAAATTTATTGGGTTCTGTTTTTTAGACAGAAAATATAAAACATTCATTATTTTTTGCTTTTTCTCTTGTCGTCACCTGCTTTTTTTTTTAATAAGCACCTGCCTTTTGAATCAGAGGATTGAATACTTGGAAGCCATTTGAATTTTCACGGAATTGTAAGCTAGACTCAGAGTATTCCGTTTTCTGCTGGGAGCACGCCATTATCTTCGAGCACATAAGATTTTTCATGGAGTTGTAAGCTTGAGCTCCGTGTTCTCTACCGTGACCGTGAGCTAATGATCTACTGGATGTTATGTTTCTGTCCACTGACTATGATATGGGCTGCAGGAATACTAACTCATTTTTTAATAAGCTGGTTGAGAGCCTAGGAACCCTTATCCTCTCAAAAACTATAGGTTTAGATCGTAATTGTCAAATTTTCTCGTTTCCTCGTGAAGCTTAAAGGCTCTTGTTTTTTCCCTATGAAATTATTTGGTCGCCTATTTTTCTATATATAGCTTTAGATTTAGGATCTGATAAAGCCTTAAGGATTTTATTTTCCTGGAAAGTGGAGTAGTTCTTAGCAGTCATTCCATAGTGGTTATCTTCCAGATGACCCATTTTACTGTTTATTTTTAACGGTATTCATTTTTGTTTTATCTTTCAGATTCAGCACGTCCTCAATCTCAAGAATCAACCCATCATGCTGGTTTATTTTTGGATGGAGAAGAAGTTAGTGAGTGGGATATTGAAGCCTTAAAGGTATTTATGATGCTGACTGGTTGATCATTTTTCCTATCTATATGAGAGTGATTTTCTTTGGATTTATATGATTATCATTTACATTTTCCTTATTTCCTCTGTAATTTAAATTCCAGGATACTCATTTGAAGAAGCCGGGCGATTATTCAAAAGAATTTCTATGGTTAGGTTCTCCGTGGACTTGTAGGAAAAGACGGAAGCATTATCAGTCTTTTCGCAGGAACGGTGTTAAAATCTCTGTGAGTGTTCTTTTGTTCCTCTCGATTTTGTTTCTTTAGAAGAATAGATATACATGTATGTGATGTGTGCAGACCACTCGTAGGATTTTGTTTCGTCATCTATAGTTCCTGTCATTTTACACATCTGATGCTCTTCAATCTTTTGTTAGGTTCATGACTTTGTACATGTTTTAGCAGAGGAGGATAAATGTCTTGTAGCTTACTTAGAAGACATGTATGAGGACTCTTGTGGCAACAAGATGGTTGTGGTACGTTGGTTCCATAAAATTGATGAGGTTGGAATTGTTTTACCTCTTGGTTTTAATGACAGAGAGATTTTCTTTTCTCTTTGTCTTCAAGATCTCAGTATTGAATGCATAGATGGATTGGCTTCCGTGCTCAGTCCCAAGCATTTTGAGAAATATCTGAATGAGGCTACGCATATGGGATTGGAACCATTTGTTTGCCACAATCAGTTTGAAAACGATGATTTCAAGCCCTTTGACATAACACAAGTTACAGGTTACTGGAAACAAGAAATACTTAGATATATGTATGTCCTTTCTCCTTCAAATGTTTATGGGATTTCTCAGCGTTTTCATGGTATGAAAGCTGTAGAAGATGTCAATGATGCGGTTGGGATGAGACCTAAAAAGAGGTTTTGTTGGTCAAAAGCTGATGATGTGCACTTACCATGCACTAACACGTTAGAGCCAGTGAATGCAACGACTGTGGATGTGCAGAAGTTTGGCAACAATGTTCTTGGGTGTAAAGGTGGAACTGAAATCTACAGCATGAAAGGAGCTGGTTCTGCTGGCTTTTTATCTGGAAAAGATGCAAGGCAGGACCCTCTGCTGTATTTAACTGTAGGTTCTCAAGTGGAAGTCCTCTCTCAAGACAGTGGTATTAGAGGGTGTTGGTTTAGAGCTTTAATCATCAAGAAGCACAAAGATAAGGTGAAGGTGCAATATCAAGACATACGGGATGCTGCTGATGAAGCCAAGATGCTTGAGGTATCAATTGTTATTACGCTATAAGTTGACATCTTTGTCTTCGCTTAAAAGAAATAATGACAATGTTTTCCCATTCGACTTGAAAACAGTCTTAACTAATTTCTGACTTGATGTTGAAGGAATGGATTGTGGCATTCAAGCCTGCAGCTCCTGATCATTTGGGCATGAGCATCTCTGGTAGGCCAATTGTACGGCCTCCTCCACAGTCTAATAAAGGCAGAGTTTCACAGGCTGTTGATGTTGGGGCTATTGTGGATGTGTGGAGGCATGATGGGTGGTGGGAAGGAATTGTATTTCGGAAGGAACCTGAAGATAAATTCAATGTCTATTTTCCAGGTTTGAACCAAAATTTCTTTCCTTGGGATCTGTTTGAATGTTTGTTTCTCTAACCAACACCCCTCCCCCCTGTTTCAAAACCAAAGGCCTTGGGGTGAGGTTTGGGTAGTTCTTTTGTTAAGTATACCGTGCAAAACCATATCAAGTAATTTCATTTGTTAAATTGAGTAGCACTTTTCTCTCTTAATAATCTGATTGTTGATTATTTACTGTGTGCAGGAGAAAGGCAGGAATTAATCTTTGGCTGTGGTGACTTAAGACATTCACAAGAATGGTTGGGAAGTGGGTGGAGACATGTAAAGGACAGGCCAGAGCTCGTTAACGAAATATTATCTAGCATTGAAACAAAGTCAGTTGCAGAGAGACCTGATGGCAAATCAGCTGAAGTAACTCTTAATGGTAGCAGACAATCAAGCCAAGGTGCAACTGGGCCTGTTGATTGCCTTTTGTCGTCTGGAAATGATAAGGAGAAACAATTAGAAGTGGTTCCAGATCTGTCGAAGGATGATTTGCTCTCCCAGTTAAGATGGAAGGCATCAAGGAAAAGAAGACGTGGTGGAATCTCTATCCTGAAGCTGCACGGCAATGATAGTGATAGTAAAAGCAATGCTAATGTTAGATCCCGAGTGGCTTGTGAGAGATTTTTAATTCCCACATCCTTGAAGGTTGACCATGAGAACTGCAAGTACATAAGAGATTCTCGTTTTGGCACTGCAGTTGTGTCACCTCTAACAAGCTTGGTTATGTCGAGGTGAATGGTTGCTTCTTTTTAGTTAGTCTAGTGTTCCACTAATTATTTCTGTCTTCTTTGAAAAGGTATAAACGCCCCTTTGTGCATCTATTCGATGCCTAGGCCCTCTTGGAAATCATGCCTTGGGAAGTTTTATGGGTCATGGCATGCGAGTTCCACTTGGTTTCTGTGTTTGTGCGTAACAATAAACTGTAGGGGGCTCATGTAGCACTCTAATTTTTATTGAGTAAGTTATTCGTTTTCCTTGAGAGTATCACCTGTAAGTTGTGCAAATTGATTGGTAATAATAAAGTTGTAGTTTCATGCATCTTGAAAACTTTGGCTCTGTAAGTTAGCTGTTTCACGTGGATTCGTCTTATGTTTTTTTATTTTTTAATGGTACCTTGAGGGGTTCTAGGAGCAGATGCCAAACTCTGCCGGCTAAAGGTCTTTAGATCACAATAGATTCTTCAGCGTCCATGTCCAATCGTCCATTGCGTGAAATAGTGGATTGCTTCCCTCATTGAAGATCTAGCAACTGCGCATTCTCGTACCGCTATTAGTTGGGACGATCGGGATAACATATTTGTATGGCTTAACAATCCTCATCATACCGGAATGGTATTTTTGCAACTTGTCCATTTGGAGGATTAGTTTATAGTATAATGTGTCGTGTTGGGCTTGAACTCGTTTCAATTAATTTGAAGGTGAATTCTGTATATGATCCGGGTAGATTCAACTTTCATTAGCACTAGGATCAGGCATATTGTAGGGCGGCGGCGTATGCCTAGTTGCTCGAGCATACGCACACCGAAATCCATCACTTTCCTGGAAACCTATTCGACAGATCATCCTAAGCATCTCTACCCATAGATATAACCAAAAAGGAAAAGAAAGTATGTGCACCGCAATGATCGATTTCCAAACATCAGCTAGAAGTATGAGAGTCCAAGAAGACGAATTAATTTCAAACGAAACACGACGCCATACATCACCAATCTGTGACAGGAGCAAAGGAAGAATATATCAGGTTAAGAATTAATTAACGCCGAGGAAAATAGAAGTAGAAAAGTAAAGGTGGTAGCAATTACCAAGTTGGATGTATAAGAAAATGTGGCGGTCATATCCTGTTGGACTTGACAACGAGTGGCAACCAGTTCCAGCAGAAACAAGAGGTCGGAGGTAACCTATTCCAAAATCGTAAATCAGATATTCATACTCGTAGAGATGGAAATGGAAGTACAAAACAGAGGGAATTTCCTTCACGGTCGTCAAGTTTCATCCCAAAACTAATTGACAATGAAAAGAGGTGACCTAACAGGTATATAAAACACAATTAAATAGTTCCTAATCAATGTGTGACTCTAACACTCCCCTCACGTGCATACTGAATGAACATAGTTCTTGCACGTGGACAACAATGAGGAACAAAAATAAGTGGACCAAGTCCAGAAATAGTTGGATTTGATACCATGTCAAGTATCATCCCAAAACTAATTGATAACTGGAAGAGGTGACCTAACAGGTATATGAAACACAAGATTAAATGAATTAATGTGACTCTTGTACGTGGACAACAATGAGGAGCAAAAATAAGTGGACCACGTCCAGAAATAGTTGGATTTGATACCATGTCAAATTTCATCCCAAAACTAATTGATAATTGGAAGAGGTGACTCAACAAGTATATGTAGCACAAGATTAAATGAATTACTGTGAGTCTAACAACTGTCGAAATATGCTGAGAAAATAAAATGGTGAGAATTTGGGAGGTAAAAAAGTGAACCTCGTATAGAGGAAGTTATGGGGCGGTGAAGATAAAAGAATGAGAAGATGAGATGTTGAAGGAGATGCGGAATGGAAGAGGAGGCGGCGGCGCCGCCTCTGGTGGCAAGACGAGGATTTGTGAGCGTTTCGTCCCTTAGAGTAAGAAACGCAGTCCTCCATGGTCTAACTGCAGCTGATGGAGATGACGACTTGGGAGGATTTGTTGACCGTGTGCATGAGCTGGCGGTCAGGTGACACTTATTAATTACATGACATTTTGAGTTTTTTTTTAAGACATGTGGCAAGAAGCTACGTAGACATCATTCCTCAACGACAATTGGAGAGGGAAGATCAATTTGCTTCAAATACATACCAAAGACAATCTGATTGAAATCCATAGACCAAAAATCGAATACTTATTTAAGCAAAATAATAATAATAATAATAATAACATTTCTTTATTGGAAATTCATGCGGAGAAATTTGGGGCAGGAATCTGGGATCCAATGGGTGACTAGAAAAAAAGGAAAGAAAGAGGGATCCAATGGGTGCCTTGGAACTTTTGAGAGTTAAAAGTTGCTCGACTTTTCATTTGTTCAAGATCTGAGGGGTGCTGGTTTACGGTAACTTGTAGAAACAAGTTTTGGCCCGAATTTTTTTCCCCTAGTGCAGCAAGGAAAGATTCAAGCGAGAGCCAATCAGAGTTGGCTAAAATCCGTTCCAAGTCCGAATGTTTGGCTCCCCGCGACTTGTTCCGACGCTCGGTGACATGATTGATGCGTTGAGCTCAGTAAGTTAATGAGAAATCCAGAAAGAATTTGGTCTCACAAGCAATCTCTAACGAAAAATTCCAGAGGGTATAATTACTTAACTCAAGGTGGGGCCTGCTCTTCTGTGAGTGAGGCATCTTTTTTTGTCAACTAGGCATAAGACCTTTTTCACGTTCCATCTCCATCTTCTTCTTGTCCTCGGCCAACTACTGAAGGCTGAAGCATCTATAGATGGGGTTGCTCTGTCTGTGCAGCTGGACTTGTTCCTAGATCCTTTTCAACATCTCTCTGTCTTGCTCTCTGCAGTTAGGATTGAACTTGTAACCTTATTCCTGTATATGAAGTCCCTCTTCTGTTCGTATAATTCGATAACAAAGGCATGGCTCTTGTTGATCGGCCTAAGAAAGAGCTTCCCAGAAACGGACACACAAAGTTAAAGAGCTTAGTACTTTCTGGAACCAGCCTCGCGTCCCTTGAATCCTTATCCATGCCTATTGTTTGTACTTTTTCTCCTCTTTCTTTCTTTCTCATTTGTTTATGTAAGTTTTACTCGTTAAGGGTCTTATGTTAGATAATTTTGCTCAGAACAGATCCAAAAAGTTGTTCTCTCAGCAGATATTCGATGTGCCGAATGTCAAAAGCGAGTAGCTGACGTAATGGCGAGGATGGATGGTAAGGTTTCAAGCCTTGGGTTGAGATATTGCTGTTCATCTTGTCTACTAGAGTGCCTTGGCAAGCGTCTTAAGAGGGGTTTTGTTTTTTTTTTTTTCTGCTTCTCTTGCATTCTGGTTTTGTGTTTTTATTTTGGGGTTGCGTTGGGTTTGGAGGGAACACCAGGAGGCAAAAGTTCATGTTTAGACATGTTGTTGTTGTGCCAAAGAAGAAAAGAAAAAGATATGTTGTTTGTCTTTTGAAACGTAAAGTAGCCTTTTCTTTTCTATCAGAAACAGTAGGTGGTCGTCTAGTCACAAAAAAGAAAGAATAAGAAGAAGAAGAAGAAGCAAGAAACGGTAGTAGGTGGCCTTAGTCCTTACTTTAGTAGCATTAAATAGAAATAGCTTGTGATTTTGCTTGAAGTAGGAGGAACCAAGATCTGTTCTACAGAAAACATCTGCTAAATTTGGTTGATTATCCTGCTTCTTGGACTTCTGGTTCCAGGCCCATCCTCACACATACATGCTTGCTGTTCTCAATTTTTGCTTAGCGGATATTTTCCCCAAAAGAGGAAAGGTTTTAATGCAAAATTGTATTTACCAAGACTCGTGCAAATTCGATGCGGGTAGAATAGCATACAGTTTTAACTCACCTCCCCGGAGACGAATTTTGGTTAAGATATCAATTGTTTCTTCACAGTAGTATTATCAGTGATTCTCATGTGCTCATCCTTTGGCAGAGACAGAGTCAATGGAGGTGAATTTATTGGAGAAGAAGGTGACATTAACTGGTAGGTATGCAAATGTTGGTAAACCAGCCTCACAGAAACTTCTTGCCATACGCAAGAACCCTCTCGGCAAAGTTGCCATGATCAAACAGATATTCGGCTCTTCTCGCCGGTGATTACAAATCAGAAACAGGCCTAAAGGGAAGACTTGTATTTTAAAGTTACTGCCCTGAAACTTAAGCAGGCCATGTGTATATTTCTCATTTAGAAAGATGAATAAAGTTTTGGTTGAGCAAACCAATTGAGTGATTGCTTTCTGAGTTTGCTTGCCTTTAGAGGAGAGACAGAGAGATGTGCGTTAATTTTTTTTTTGCAACATACAACCTTTAGAAACAAGGAACAGAGGAAGAGATGCTTCATTATAATACGAAAACTATTGCAGATAAAGGAAGTAATGCTTGCCCTGGTCACTATGTTAGGAAATGAACAAGGGTTCAACATGAAGTTAGGGATAATAGGCTAGTAGTGTTAATAGACAAAACTCTCTTTCTCCACATCCGCAGAATCAGATTCCAAAATGAAGGGAAAAGAAGTGGCAGCAGACAATCCAAAAGTAGTTATATGAGCAGTTGGTCCATGATGGTCTTCCATATTCACAAATTTCATCAATTCTTCTCTCCCTCCACTTTTTGCTGTCCTAAAATTGACCAATTTATGGTATCAAATCCTGTCAGTTCCATCTTCATGCCAGGAAAGGCAAGTTTGTAGCATTTTCATAAACTCCCTGTTTCTTATCTCAAGCTTAGATCGACGTTAAATCCAAGAGCAAAAAGAAAAAGAATAGAGAACAAAGATCCTAATAAAGCCTCTTCTTACAATTGCAGTACTATTGCATGCTGCTGAAGATCAATATTGACTGCAATGCATGCTGCAAGAAATTAAGGAGAATCATTTTAAATATGAAAGGTGAGTCTCTCTTTAATGAAAAATGCAAGTTCCTCCGAGTAAAACCCGAGTTTAGTTTTAACATATCTTCCATTTTCATGTTGAAGAAATAGAGTCACATTTGATCGAGAAGCAGGAGTGCAGGGTATGTGTGTGTGGGGTATTTAGGCCATCGGATGTGGCAATCAAGATAAGAAAGAAGATGAACCGCAGAGTCGAAATCCTGGAAATCCAAGACTGCGACGGCGCTGCCGATCAAACTGTAGAACAAAATCCCGGGGCTGCTGGGTAATTATCAAGCCTGGGTTTCGTAGGACTCTGAGAGATTCCTGTAGCTCAATCCTCGTAGTAAATATGAAAGGGGAAGTCAGATGAGCAATAGAGATGTCAACATTTACATCTTACATGAACATGAACATAGTGCATTTACTAGTTATGTCTTTCTTCTGCAGCTCTTCTATATGTGGTAAATAAAATGTCTACTCTTCTTTGTTTCCTTCCCAAGGGCCAAGAGGGCTTTGAGAGGAAAAAGCTTGGACGTAAATGTTTTTTTTTTCTTGTGTGATCTCCGAAGGGACAATCGGCGTAACAATTCTATCTAGGTATAACCACAACACCATTACAAAATGTTCAGTTTGAAGAATGCCTAATTTTATACTTTTCATATCATAATAAAGCTAGCAGGATACCATTGCTTTCAAATTTATCTTATCCTGATCGTTTTCAGCTATATCAAACTGTGAGATGATACATTTTAGGTCTAGGAGTTCAAATTTATGGAAAAACCATATATAATATATTATTATGCATATAAAAAGTAACTATATTTGTTTAATGTTTTTGATTTTTTTTTTTAAAAATCGCTTTTTACTCCAAACAGGATTTTTTCACATTAAAAATATTTGATGTGAAAAATAACACAAAACAAAAACGTCTTTTTTTTTTTTTGGTTTCAGTTCTTTTCTCTCCAATCCACTGAATGCTTTGCGATGAAGTAGAACTGTTCCTAGGATACCAACACCTCGCGCGCTTCATAAGGCCTGTCCGACCCGAGTTAGAAAATATAGCCCGCACGGCCCAACCTGAACCGGTAATAGTTCTTTATTTTGTTAATATTCCGCTCGGAAAAATCAATCCCGTCAGGATTCACATCGTTTGTCGCAGTTCGTCATCTCTTCAGAAAGGCAAGCCAAAAAAGGTGTAAAAAAATAGAAAAGAAACCCGAACCCTAGAGTTGCTTCACGACCTCAATGGCCAGCGAATCACATGACTCACATCGCAAGCACCGGCGGTCGTTATCGTCGGATGACGAGGCTGAGAGGTCTTCGAAGCGACACAAGCATCGTCACCACCACCGGCACCGCAGCAAGAAAAACGAAGAAGAAAGCAAACGAGAGGGTGATGATGTCAATACCCTTCCTGCTCCTCCTCCTATGGCTATTCATAATTCTCGGCTCGATGACGACGTCGAGGAGGGTGAGATTCTCGAAGAGGAGGGTTTCAGTTTCTGTGGTGGCGAGCACGAGATTGCGTACAATAAATCTGAGTCGGGTGACGAGTCTGGGGAAATCGAGGCCTTCGGTGTTCTTGGATCTGATCGGGGAAATCTGGTGTGTTCTGATTGCCCTAATTCCTAATTTTGTTCTCTCTTTGATTATGGTTTGGTTGCTGAGAAAGTCGATGAAGTTGAGTTTAAAATTACTTCTGTTTTGTTTTCGTTTAGTAAAAATTGAGATTTATGAGAAGGAAGTCGCCTTTGAGCTGTTTGATTTATTTCAGAGTGGAATTTGGAACACAAAAACTGTTTCCTTTCGAACTCAATAAATGTCTCTACCTCTTCTCAGTGACCAAACAGGAGTTCATGTTTTAATTTTTCTACTGTGTAATAGATTTTGTTTCGTGTGAGCTTGTTAGAGTGACCGAGTCATTGTCTCATACATTATGTAAAGAACCTGCTTGCTCTAGACGAACATGAGTGAATTGCAAAAGAAGTTTCCCCTAGGCGTTTCAGTGGAGACTAATGGATTTCATGTGAATTTGTAAGAGCTGGTTACATGTTTTTATTTGTATTGCCTATCGTCTAACTTTGAGTTTTTATTGTTGGGTTATTTGGTTGATATTTCCTTCTAGTTTATGCACTTAATTTATCCTTTGAATTATTGTCAGGTAAATTGTGCGGAGCTTCTCTCATCTGATCGTGGATCTAGTATTCGAATGGAAGAGGGTGTAGGTAACGAAGGTAGAAATTCAAAGTCATTGGGGGAGGACAGGAGCGAAGATGATTTGTTGACCAATTTGAAATCAGATAAGGTAGACAAAGAGTACCAATGGAGTCTTCTTGGTTCTAAGATTCGTGATGAGGTTGGCTTTCCAAGAAATTCAAGTGTTGAGTCTCAAGATGGATTAGTTTCTAGAATTAGCATAGAGGATCATGTCGGCAGGCATTTGGGTCATGAATCTCTCCAAGAGGGGAAGAGGTGGCCTCGGGAATCTCGGTCCCCTTCCAAAGGAGTTGGCAAGCGAAACAATTATCATGATGATGAAACGGTACAAGTTAATGGAAGCAAGTTAAGCCATCTGGGAAAGTCGTCGTCTCAAAGCACGGGGGGCCATGAGGAATTTCATATAAGGAGCAGATCTAGGTCCGTTGATCGTGCTAGGGCAAGATCTCGTTCCCAGAGCATAAGAGAAGAGGAGGTCTATTCAAAGAAAGGACACTTTTATGATTGCGATGCCTCATTAGGCGCTGATAAAAGCAAGTCTATGTATGACTCTGAAGATGAAAGAATAGTTCGACGGAGTTGGGATGGGCGGCGTTGTAGTAGAGATTTGATGAGGGATGAGGAAAGGGAACACAGTACGAGTTATAGGAGATCTCATAGAGAGGACAGGCCTCGAAGCCGGGATACACAGGAGAGGGAAAGGAGCAGGGACAGGGAAATGGATACAGACGTGAGGAGGGAGAAGGAGAGGGAAAAGATCAGGGACAGCGAGATGGACAGGGCTCACAGAAGGGAGAAAGAACAAGAAAGGAGCAGGGAGAGGGAGAGGGACATGAAAAGGGATTTAGAACAAGATAGAAGCAGGGAAAGAGAGATGGACAGGGACAGGAGAAGGGAGCAGGAAAGAGATAGGATCAAGGACACAGAAGTGGATAGGGATTGGAAAAGGGAGGAGGAAATGGACAGGAGGAGGGCCAATGAAAGAGACAGAGATAGGTATAGAGAAAGAGAGAAGGATAGACACATGATTAGGGGGGAGAGGGAGAGGGAGAGGGAGAGGCGAGATGATAGAAATAGGAATAAAGATAGGGCTGATAGGGAGAAGCATGAACGTGTTACGGGTGCCTATGACAATGGAGATATATATAAACATTCTAGAAGCTCAAGACATGATGAAAAGGAACACAACCCGTACAGAAAAAGAACTACTGATTCAGCCAAGCTTCCTGGTAGTAGGAATGACTCATTGGAAGGAAATAGAGACAAATCAAAAAGGTAATTTTTTTTTTGTCTTGAAAGAGGTTCTTCTGGAGTCTTCTCCTGCTTTATCTTGTTGATACATTTTTTTAGTATTGGATGCAGATATGATGATGAACAAGGAGACTACGATGAAGGGAATGCATTGCAGTTTGCTGAGCAGGAAGAGGAAGATCTCAACAGAATCAAGGAGGAGAGTAGAAGGCGAAGGCAAGCGATCCTTGAAAAATACAAGAGTCAGCAGTTACAGCAACAAAATGAGCCACTATCAGAGGAGATAGAAAAAGGTAACTTTGAATTGCATTTTAGGGACATACTGACAACTCAATGCTATGTTTGTTTGGTTTGAGGCGGATACAGGAAATGAACAAGTCATGAGAGCTCTCCATATGCAGTCGATATTAGTTTTGAGTCATGTATAATTGCATTGAAGCTGATTAGCTAAATGAATCTGACTAATTTGGTTGTGAACTGCTTGTTTGATGCCTTGTTTAATAAATTCGACTTGTAATAAGTTGGATTGCATTTCAGTGGGACTTCATGAGTAGGATTACCAGTATGTGTGTTTAACGACCACAATTAGTGGTGTGGGTTTTTTTTGGCGGGGGAGGGGGGTTACTGTACTTAGACATTAGACATACTACCAGAAGCAACTGGCATTAATTCGCGGTCTGTACAAGAAACTTGTGGTCTCAATGCTCTTGTTCTTTCCACGGTGTTTTGTGTTGGGCTGTAATCTTGGTCCTCACCCCTATGATTATGGTTGTCGGATCCAGGATTACATAAAACTATGTTGGTAAACCTTCCTGTATAGAGTACTGAGCTCGAGCAAAGTTTGGCTTCTTAATTAAATCGCTCACCAGAACTTGATTGTTGTGTAGATATGGTTTTCATTACGTCCTGATTGCACAAGTTGTTTTTGTTTGCTAGACAAGAAGCCTGCACCTGTTCTTGATGAATCAGCAGGCGCTGCAGATATTGTGCCCGAAGTTGTTGATTGTAGGAATGATGGTTTAGAAGTCTATGTTGCTGAACCATCATTTTCTGTGGGGAAATCACCTCCACAAAATGGAGTTGCTGCTTTGGAGAAGACTTCCAGTGTTTGGGGGCTTGGAGAGGGTACTCCTAAGGTGTCTTCATTTTCTCTGAATATTTGATCTTCATCTGGAAAATGAATAAAATATTTGCACTCATCTTTTTTAGGTATCTTGCCTATGAAATATTCTTACCATGGTATTAATATCTTTGGAAAATGTTATGTGGTTTTGTAAATTTTTACTTGCATTCTTAGAAATCAAACATTTGGATTTCCTGTCATTGGGGGCTGGGTGAATTAAATGATGTTTTTTCATTATTTTGTATGCAGAGTGAGAGGTCAGATGACAAGTTTTGTGATGATATTTTTGGAGAGACACCAACAGGAGTCCGCAAATCAGTAAGTTTCAGTTATTTGCCCCCTCTTTTTTTTTTCTAAGCTGTTATTTGCCCCTTATTTATATGACAGTGTCCCCTGAAGGGTTCAGTTGGTGGAAAATAATTTGGTATGGCATTTAGTTATGAGTTCACTGACGTTGTGTTCCTCTCCCCATGACCGTCAATATTGTTTTCCTTGATTACACTTGCTTGCAGCTGGTTCTGATGGCTGTTAGAAGCCTAGGAGAATATTGTGGTCTGCGTAAAAGATAACAAATAATCCTTATGTGGCAGTTTGTTAACCCTATGAATTTCATTGGTTCATATCAAATTCTTTTTCCAAGGATTTGGTTATTTCCTCACCTATTTGATCTTGCTCTTTCATGTCATCCAGCGTGAATGGTACTTATTTGTAATATATTACTTTCTCAGACCTTATAACACAAGTGGTTTCCTTTTGTCATTCAGACTAAGGTTCTGTATGTTGTATTCTATGCAGGGCAAAGATGATGGTTTACGACTTGAAAGGAATGGTCTTCATGACAACTGGGATGATGCAGAGGGGTATTATAGTAAGTATTGTGGCTACATTTGGTCATCTGTTCTCCTTTCCATTATTATATATGTGCCCGGACTTTGTGCATTGTTGTTTACTTGTGCGGGCCCATTCGAGAATCATTCTCTGCTTTTCCCTTTTCTGAAATTGTTTAATTCTTTGTAAATTTTGGGTCCCATACTTGTCCTACCTGGCTCTTATATTCATTATATTCATGCTGGTGGAAGGAAAGATCACTTCACTTGTGTAACTTCTCCCCAACAGTTTCTCTTCTATTGTTTCTTTGGCCATAATAAGAAAACAGCGCTTCAACTTGACACTCTAAGCCACTGGTATCTCGTATCATTGTAATGAGTATTTACTGGTTTAATGTACTGAGCTTGATCTGTAGCCCCATCCAGAAGAACATGTCAATTGCAGACAGATTCTACCCTTTTTTTCTGAGTTTGAATGTCTTGAAAAGCAGTACTCTTATTCCATCGTTACCTGAGGAACTGTCATCAGTTTATCCTCCACAGTGAGCAACATGTTGGTCATGGATCTAATTAAGATATCAGTGTCTCTAATTATCTGTCTTAGAGCAAAACCTGCCAAAATCCTTGTAAATGACCTCTTTTATCCGGGTTTACATATTGATACCGATCTTGCCTTGTCCCCCCTTCATATGTTATCTGCAATTGCTTTTCTCATGTAATCCTGGTATTCACATGCAGGCTACCGTTTTGGTGAAATTCTTGATGGCCGATATGAAGTTACTGCTGCTCATGGGAAAGGTGTATTTTCTACTGTAGTTCGTGCAAAAAATCTGAAGGCTGGTAATGAACCGGAGGAAGTGGCAATAAAAATGATACGCAGTAATGACACAATGTGAGTTACTAGTGTCCCGCCCACTTGCCTGGGTGCTAATGTGGATTATTCTCGTTGTAGTTAGCTGTTATTGGGACTTGTTGTCTCAATGCTTACTGTTGCCCCTGTTCATGTGACATAGGTATAAGGCTGGTATGGAGGAGCTGGTTGTACTAAAGAAACTAGTCGGTGCAGATCCAGATGACAAGCGCCATTGTGTTCGATTTCTTTCAAGTTTCAAGTACCGGAATCATCTTTGTTTAGTTTTTGAATCTCTCCATATGAATCTGCGTGAAGTCTTAAAGAAGTTTGGGCGAAATATAGGCCTTAAATTAACTGCTGTGAGAGCATATTCAAAGCAACTTTTTATTGCACTGAAGCATCTTAGAAATTGTGGTGTTCTTCACTGTGATATAAAGCCAGATAACATGCTGGTAGGATTTTAGCAACTTTTCATGATTTGCCTGGTTTTAATGTTATTTATGTTTCTTACCATTTATTTGTATCTGTTTCCAGGTAAATGAGGCAAAAAATGTGCTGAAGCTTTGTGACTTTGGCAATGCCATGTTTGCCGGTAAAAATGAAATTACTCCATATCTTGTAAGCCGCTTTTATCGGGCCCCTGAAATAAGTAAGTCCTATGCATCAGCTATTATGATTTATTTTGGTTAATTGTAAATCTTCATATTTAGACAATAGGTTTGTTGAAATTTTCCCTGAACTGTATATTTGCAATAATTAGCCTACTTCAAGCTAACTATGCAATTCCCTCCTACCATTCAAGTCAGTGTTGAAACAAAGATTCTAGGAGAATGGGTGTGGACGTTGCTTTCGACATATTAGTGCATAACATACCAAGCCATCTGTTGGGTTTGAGACTTTTGAAAGTGGATGGATATTGCAATTGATCAATTTGAGTGGGTTGAGTGAATTTATTTTTTCTTTTTCTGCCCTGGGAGGTTGTTGGGTGGGGGCGGGGGGATTTGGGCCATAGTTTAGAGTTGGTAGTTGAGAAAGGGCTGTTAATGGTTGTTGAAATATGTTGTCTGTAGTTGCTGTTTATCACTGACTGAAACTGGTAATGTGAATGTGGTATGTTTCCATTGCAGTTCTTGGCTTGCCTTATGATCACCCTTTGGATATTTGGTCCGTGGGTTGCTGCTTGTACGAGCTTTATACAGGAAAGGTGCTCTTTCCAGGCTGTACAAACAATGACATGCTACATCTTCACATGGAATTGAAGGGTCATTTCCCAAAGAAGATGCTCCGGAAGGCAAGCATTTGTTTTGTTTGTCATAGATATAGGCCCCACCTGTTGTTTTTGGAGTTTGAAATTTTTTGTTTTGTTATTAATTTTTATCACACCTTATTTATCTCCTCTTACTGCCAGTGCAGGATGTAGTTGCACGAGCTTTTTTCATATATATGTTTTAGATCTATACCTTGGCAGTTGAATTTTTGTGGTGCTGATATCGTCATGTTGGCTTGCTTCATGCAGGGAGCGTTTACTGATCAGCATTTTGATCATGACCTGAATTTTCTTGCGACAGAAGATGACCCTGTCACAAAAAAGGTTTGCGTTGCATTTCCTGCATCTATTTATCTATCTAATTCATTCATAATGCCTCTGTTTGTCCAGATTAATGTTTACCTTTCACGTAATTCAACTTTTAATTCCTCCCTTTGCAGACTATAAAGCGGATGATTCTCAACATAAAGCCAAAAGATATCTCATCAATTATTACAGGTTCTTCTGGTGAGGATCCAAAGATGTTAGCCAATTTTAAGGATCTTCTAGAAAAGATTTTTGTTTTGGATCCGGACAAGAGGATGACTGTGGCACAAGCACTGACCCATCCCTTCATTACGGGCAAGTGAACCATGTTGCTGAATTTATGACTCCGGAAATGCTGTTCCGCTAGATATTTGTACATTGACTTAATCCATTTTCAGTTTCTAATTACTGGGCATTATCTGTCTTCTCTGTGATGGCCGAAGAATTTCAACACTGTTTTAGCGTGGTTGAAGTCAGAATTGGGTGATGTTTGGTCTGGAGTACTCTTTGCTGGCGGGTTCTTTCGTGGCTTGTACTGTAAAGCCATTGTTTCTATCGTAAGACAACTTGCCGAAGGCGTTTTTTCCCTTGTAATCATCCTTGATTATGGCCATTGTGAAAACTCATTTATCTATTTATTTGTGCTCTAATGGATAGATTTGTACTTCAAACTTGACCGTTGCTACTGAATATAGGGAAAATTAATAAGGACATACATATATCAATTTCCTATGAGTTGGGAGATTGTACTTCTCCAGTTGCAATAATCTCTCTCTCTCTCTGTCTCTCTCTCTCTCTCTCTTTCACTCTCACTCTCACTCTCACTCTCACTCTCACTCTCACTCTCACTCTTTCAATAAATTTTCCAATTTCCTTGCCTAATTTGCCCTTATTGTGGATATAATTTCTATTGTTTTGGGGCTTGCTGTATCTTCTTTCGTTCCATTTTTCTGTGTATTTTCTCTTATTATTTGAGTTATCTGGGTTCTGGGAGTCTGATTTAGTTTTTCATTCAGGATGTCTGCCACTGCTTTGAGGCAACCCTCCGGTGCTTAGATGCTTAAAAGGCATCCAGGAGAAGGTACCTTGGTTTGTTTATGGGTGATTATTGTGACAGTACTAGAAGTCGGTATCTTGAATTGTGTGATAGATTGTCTTCCTATGTAGTAACGGTTAGTGGAGTTAAGTGGAAATTGATGAGAAACATCATTTTATTGCTTTGTGTTTCGTTCATTTGTCTGTGATGGACTGCATGTGAGACATCTATTTGTGCTTGATAGGTCTAACAGGCTAAATTGTGTCAGTCATCTGAAAAAAGCAAGCAATCTGATGTAAAAGCTGTCTGTATGTTGAAATTTGCTAATGCTGCTTTGGTACTAAAACTCGTGTCTTTCATGCTAGTAGTTCTCAGTAGTGTGACGTTTGTAAATTTGATATGTTGTAGTTTTCTATGGAGGTTGCTATGTTTGTGGAACCACCCTGTATTCAGCACGTCTAATGTTAATTTTTATTGGTTGTCTACAATTTATCTATATGCATATTTTAATGAAATTGCATACATCTGATCCATGGTCTGGTCATTCTGGAGGCACTTGCATGGGAGGTCTATGGCTGCAGCTTTCATGGAAACAAATCAGCGGGTTAGTAGTGCAGTTTATACTTTTCTGCTGTGCTCTTTGTACAATAATTTAAAGGCAATCTGCTGTTGTATTTTGTTGACTAGATTGAAGGTCTTGATTTTACTTCTTGTATTTTCAGGCTATGACCCCCATGATCCTGCAATCGTTGTAAGTAGCTTCATATTTCATTTCCTTGTTTTTGTTTGTCCATTGATAACATCGTTGGCGCTGATTTTATGTTTCATATGAGTAGCAATTTTCATTTAGGGTTTCAAAATAAATCTTAAAACTCACTAGGTTTTGACCGTTAGTATAATAGATCACTTGGTCCAACTCCGTTAAGGTGATTTTACGGAATTTTTTTACCCAATCACAACTTGCCACGTGTCATGAAAATAAATTAAGGGTTTAGAATTTAATTGATAACTTTTTATTTTTTTTTTTAGTTTTTATGACATGTAGTGAGTTGTGATTGGGCGGAAAAAAAATTCATTTAAATTACCTTAGTTGAGCTAAGTGACCAATTGTATTTACAGCTAAAACCTTGTGAGTTTAAAGGTTTTTTAGAAATTCAGTGAGTTTCAAAATCGCGTCAAAACCCAGTGAGTAAATATAAATTTCCCTTTCATTTATGTAGCTTTTCCTTCTAGGTATTTGGTGACCTCCAGGGATTGCTACCTATGGGATAATTTGTTTTCCCTGACTTTTAACCAGTGCCTTGTAGAGTGTAAGGTATGATGATTGCCCATCGTGAGGCAAGGGATAATCCCTAAAGTACAAGGTGCAACCTGTTTTGGTTCTTGATTAATGGGTAAAATACATACTAGTGTAAGTGTATCCCATCGCAAATATGTTATAGGCTTCAGTGTCATGAACACTAATATTAGCTACACCCTCGATTGCTGGTTAAAAATTTGTAGTATAAAGATTTATTTGTCGAGTGTAGGGATTTACTGGTTCATATGATAATATTACCTTGTTTATAATTTGTTCTGTTTGTATAACTTATGGATTTTTTTTATTATGATTGAGATAAAGGTTGAAAAGTTCTTTTTTGGTACGAGAACCATGTCCCAGAATGGAATTAGCGTAGAGTTGAAATGTTATTTGTTTGTATCATAACCACTATGTGGAACTGAGTTTGTTTAAAACATCAATCCATCATCAGTGATAAAAAGGAAATGCTAGATTTGCTACCCAAGTTACATGATTGTATGTCTATGCTGAATTAGACTCAACTAATAGTTAATATCATGAAGACTTGATTCATCTGTGGCAAAAGATGTGATTAGTAAAGGAGTAAATCTTCTGGTTGCAAAGATTTAGTAAGTGTTTGTGATATATGTTTCCTTCACCTATTTGTGTGGACAGCTGAATGAGCATCTTGTGGTTGCTATCACTTTGTTTCATATTTTCTTAGAGTAGGTTTGCTTAAGTTGCAAACCAGTTTTTGTATTATTTTCTGTGTTTTTTCCCCTCCTGTGGTTCTTCTTTGCACTGGGGGTTGAATTTGCCAAGCATTGCTGAACTATGGAGGTAGCTACCGTCCCCTCCCTTCGAGTGTAGTATTATCTTTTTCAGCTTCTATTTTTTCTTTAATAGTTGTCTATGAGAATGTTATTTTGTGCGCTTGTCTTTGACTAAATTGAGGGGATTACCTAGCTGAACACAATTAACCTATTAATGCTTTATGTATTGCGCTAAAAACAACCTGGTATGCACAAAATGACATTGTCAGATGCAGACTATTGATTTTGGAAAGATTTGAAAACCCGCGTCGCTTTTAAGAGCATGTTATTTGAGGATTTATTGCACTGGCAGTAGCTGGAAAAGCTGTACAATAATACAATTTGTAGTTAGTTCTGTATACAATTATCATGGCAAGAAATTAGTTTTGAGGAATTTCTGGTTGCAGCTGGTTTAAACTTTAAAATGCCAGGTTTAATACTTATTGGAGAAACGGTTTGGAGAAATTCTGGTGTGAAGGTTTGAAAGGGATGTGAAACAGGAAATGGTTTGGAGCTGAAAGAGGTTAGAGAAGGGCAAGTTTAAGGGTCTGCTAGGCCTTGTGGCACTTGAACAGAAGTCTGGGATTTGTATATATCGGAGAAGGATAGTTTACTAGGACAGGATATGGAGCAAGAATAAAGGACATGGATGCCGCACATGGCAGGGGCACATGTTTATCGTAAGTCTTAGAAAGTGACACCACCATTGGGTGGACATGGCAGATCTTTATGCAAAATAAAAGAGGTTTCAAAACATTAATGCTAATTTGAAGTGAAATTCCTTGCCTTTCGGGAACATGAAGTTTTTAAAAATAAATTACTATGAAGAAGAAAAGGCTTGTCCGGCTAGGATCGTATATGAATTTCTGTGAAACCCATTTTTTTAGGACTTAGCATCATGAGACATTAGGAGGATTCTTGTTAACGTGGAATGTGACATGGATGACCAAATTAAACATGGGGATGTTTAAAAAAACGTCACAATTGGATTATTCCATGTGAATAACACAATAAAAGCTCCGACATGGGGAGGCCAGTGACAGTGATAGCAATAAAGTTTTTGGCTTGTCTTATAACTTTGCATATTTGGCTATGTATGATTGTAATTTAGTATTAAAGCGTTATTTTTGGTTTATGTGGACACGGCCAAATTTTGTGTGGAAATTCTCACGCCTTTTTCATTGTTTTTTGTGGCTAACCTAACTCACATCTCAATTCATACGGCCTGTTATTTTTTTTAATATCTTTCAAGATATGTGCTCCATGAGTTTGGAGGTGTATGTTAGAGAACTTGTAAACAAAGTTGATGAACTCTTCTTCGTCCTCTATCCTACAATAACTGGCTGTCAAATAATGAGTAATTTTGGATTTACTGATGTTAACCCCTGGGTAACATGCATACTGTCATACTGAGATATTTGTATATGACTGAAAATGTGGGGAGAATTCCTGGTGATGTTATTCGTAATGGTGTAGTGGGTTGATTTCATTTTGTTTGATACATTTTTGTTTGAACCGTGAAGAATTTTGTGCTTATTTTGAACCTAGGCTCTTTGTGGCTGAAGCACATCTGTAGTGGGATAAGTCTCTCTGTACCAACACATTCGTTTTTTTATTTTACCCCTAAATTCTGATCACTTACCAAAAAAAAGGGAAATGTTTCCACAATGGTATTCTCTTCGTCCCGTTAGAATTTGGGTTTTGCTTCCCGGTTTTCTGTGTGGAATATTCCATGTTCCATGTTCTATAATTTGAAATTTGTTGCCTTCCGATGCAAGGAGATTTTTTCCCTAATAATCATCAGTTTCTTTGTGTATGCCAGCGCCTGTATTGTCATTTAGTAGTTAATGATGTTACCCTTCGTTGAAAATGTGGTCAATGGGTTTGGACTTTGGTTGGTTCATTTCTGCCTGGCGATCAAATATTTTCATATTGTTTCTAACAAGAAATGGATCAATAATTATCCCAGCTTATTGTCTAATTGACTGGGATTTGTGACATCTGTGGTCTATATCCCTGTGCTTGAGAATTGACTTCTGAATATTGTGCCAACTATGAAGCTGGATATCTGTTATTTCCTGCTCCTCTCCCGTCTTCTCTCTTTATAGAGAGAGGGAAAGAGAGGTACCGTGTGTGAGTTTCATAATGTCTGTCCCAGCCAGAAATTCAGGTAGATATATGTTGCAACAATGGACTCTCAATGCCCAGCTGCCTCTTCTTGCTGCAATGAAACATGTGGGCACTAGTTGTGAGGTCGATCTCTTTTCTCTGCTTTCTCTGGTTGATTACTCCCTAATCATTTCACAGAATCCATTTTCTGTTGCTCCCCCCCCCCCCCCAATTGTACAACGAAATTGACAGAATGGATTTTGATGTAATTGACTTTCAACTGTAGACGTTCCGAAAATGTTAGTGATGTTGGCAAAATGATAGAGTGGAGCGAAGTTTAGTTCATTGTAATCCAAAGCTGGTTGGAAAATTGGTTGTGTTTTTGAAGAATTCATATTGAAGGTTCGTCCATTGTGTGTTTGTGCTTATGTTGTTGAAATTAGTCATTTTGGTATACCAGTTGTCATTGTAAGAGGTAAAAGGTCTGGTCACTATTATTCCTCCCTCCAATGACTCCTGCAATCAATTTTGTTCCACCCGTGCATTGGAAAGAATTATTATAATAGAGGAATGTTCTCCGATAATGGCAACTTCATGTTTCTGAGTCAAGCTGTAACTTTTGATATTTTATATTGAATATTGTGGTTATCTTTAGATGCTGATTCTATCATTTCCTTCCAACATTACGACCAAAGACGCAATATATGACAATTGTATAATGATAATGAAATATCTATGCAGGCAATTTCAAAAGTAACATACACCTCCTAAAGCACTTTGAGACGAGTCAATAAATTGAATGCGTACTTGTTGGAAGTGACTTGGCCGTGTTTATCTCACAGAAGATGTGATAGTGAATTATGAGTCGAGTTTAAACTTTGTACAAAGAATCTTAATTTTTTCAATTTATACTGTAAATTACCATGCTCGACACTTTTTAGCCTAAATTATCTGTAGTTTTGGACTCAGTTCGCTTGTCAAGATCGTACTTCCAGAATCATTGGAAAATGGTCCACAATGATACACTCTTAACTGTCAAATTTAAATTTTGAGTATTTTGGCGTGAAATATGTTGGTGTGAATTGTAAAGGTCGTTGTAATCTAATGTAGATTCTCGAGCATTCTCCGTTTGCTTGCATTGGTAAACATCATGTTAGCTATAGTAATATGATCCAAGTCTCCACTCCATTTTTGGGTCCTTAGTCAGAGTCGGTTTGTTAGTACGTAGAATATGTGATCGCTGCTCCTACAGCAATGATGTGATGCACGAGCTAATCTTTATCGAAAGGTGACTCTGACTGAGTGAATAAAAGTGTGCTTTTTGGATTGGATAGAAGGGCAGACAAACTTGTAATGCAAGTCTCAGAAGCTGGCACTTTTGGATACCAAACATACCCTAAATAGAGAATTTTGAGTATTGGGGTTTGAGAAATATTATAAAGTAAAAATATGTTATGAGAGTTGGTGAAAAAGTAAAGAGAGAAGATTTTTAATAAGTATTATAATAATAAAAAATTATGTGGTAAATTTTTTATGATTAAACTCAAATATTTGAGCCCAAATATTTAGATACCAAACATACCCTAAAGGGTCTAGAATTTTGCTTTCGGGCATGGTGAAACTTGTAGTCCAGGAGTAACTATTTTTAAACTTGTACGAAACTTATGATGATAAGATTGTTAATTTGTGCAGCCAGCAGTGCAAGAAAAAGAATTTACCACCAAACCTACCATTCACAAGTAGTATCATTATTAATGAAGAACTGATAATTTGGGTAAACACTACGGTCGCATTCACACTTCACTGTCTCCATAAAAAAAAGATAAAAAAAAAAACAAAAAGGAAAGGACATTGGAGAGGGATTTTTCCAAAAAAAAATTCTCAACTAAAATAGTGAGAAAATTTGTCTCTGAGAGGCTACCCAAGGAGGTACTGAGATTAGTCTGGTTACTCAATTCCTTCAGCCAATACTTTAGTAATATAGATAGAGTGTGCTATTTTTTTTGGTAAGTATAGATGGAGTGTGCTATTAGTACCTCTACTATTTGGTAGCTAAATTATAACCTTATTGTTTCCACTGCCATCCCAATCAAAAGTGGGAGAGGAAATTCTTTTCCATTTTGTTTTTCAGAAAAAAAAAAAAAAAAGAAAAGTTTGATCACGACCCATATGATTATCCAGCGAATGGGCAAGCAAACGCGTACGGCCGTAGATTCGGGGGCCACTATTCTTCCTCGAAATTGAAGTACCAACCGCGTTGGTTTGAAGACCTCCGTGTCCCCATTTAGCTCCTCAATAAGGGTGTGTTCGGTTAAGGTGTTTTGTGAGAATTTTTTGTGTTTTGAAAATTTTTATGTGATTTTAACTTTATTGGTATGCGTGTTGTAGTTATATTTATGTGGTGTGAAAAAATGATGTTTGATTATAGAATTCTGAGAATTCAAAAATTCCTGAGGATTCTTTGTAAACGAACAACTCTCATAGGAAAGTCTTCGCCAGTAAGGAAAAGCCTTATTAGCACGTACGAACCAGTCCACACACAATTTATCTCTCTTCCCCTCGTCATCTCATAAAGGGTAAACGAGCCAATCTCGTTTGTCTTCTGTGCTCACTTTCAAAGCTCAGACCGAGTCTGTTGTTAGGACCTTGTGCCTGCCTGCCAACAGTGCTTTCTCTTTGCCTCGTTGAGTTGCGCTGTTGTGATCGAACTCCGGTTTAGAGCAGGCATGGGAAAGAAGCTTGATGCTTTCTTTGGTAGAAGTGCCTTCAATACCTCCAAATTCAAGCCTCTTGTCAATCTTTCTATCTCCCGCCTCGCTGTCCTCAAGAACCATCGCCTAGCCCGGTGTTCCGTTGCCAGGTCTGACGTCGTTCAGCTCCTTGAGCTTGGTCACCATGAACGTGCTCTCCTTCGTGTAAGATCTGTTTAACTCGATCTTAATTAAACTGTGCTTTTGGTTTACATTTTGAAGAGGGTGTAACCTATCTTCGTTTATCCGGTTCTTCATTCGGGGACTATATAAATAGGCTTTTGATTGTTTGTTTGACAGGTTGAGCATGTCATCAAGGAACAGAATATGTGCGATGTGTTCGTTATGATGGAGAGCTATTGCAATCTTTTGATAGAGAGGGTCAACCTTATTGAACAAGAAAGGTTGGCCGGCTATTTTTCAATTCTGATACATTGAGATTTGCATTGGTTTTGCTTGATCTCTTTTTGCTTTTGTTTTCTGTCTGCTGATCGAGTTACTGATGGTCACGTTTCTTTCTTATAGAGAGTGCCCCGTTGAACTGAAGGAGGCGATATCAAGCATGATCTACGCATCTTCGAGATGCGGGGAGTTTCCAGAGCTTCAAGAGATTCGTAATGTTTTGACTTCTCGTTTTGGCAAAGAGTTTGCTGCTCGGGCTATTGAATTGCGCAACGATTGTGGAGTGAATCATAAGGTATTTATTTCGATCTGAAATATTGCAAGATTTGAAGGAAAGAATCTCTACTTGGCCAATACGGTTAAAATTTGCATCTGTGTCGAGATGGGCATCATTAGAATAGGATCATCATTCTAAAGGACCCATAAGAAGGACCAAATGTCAAAAGACAACTAAAAAGCCTATTTTTTTTTACATCAAAATCACTAACGACGGTGGAGATTAGGTATATCAAAAGAACCATGAGCAGGAGAGGAAATTCTCCCATTTTGGATAATTTAATTAGGCACGGTTATCACTGTTTTATGGGATGTTTTCATGCATTTGGGTTTTTGTTGGCTTCCTGTAGATGATACAAAAACTATCAACTAAGCAACCAGGCTTGGAGAGCAGAATGAAAGTGCTCAAAGAAATCGCGTCCGAGAACAATATCGTTCTGCGGCTCGAGGAACCTGATTCTATTTCCGCTGAGGTATATATGCATGTATAAGGAGAAATAGGAATTGCAATGAAAATGATACCAAAAGAGCTCCAAATTGTTGACTGTTCATGTGCTGTGTGGCTTTTGCTATGTAATGTATGCAGGAAAATTCGGATGTGAACAAGAAGCAAAACCAGACTGAGCCAGGCCCATCTGCGTGTGAAGAGAAAGAAAAGCTGGATGATGGGTTCAATGCTAGAAGAAAGTACAAGGATGTAGCTGACGCAGCTCAAGCAGCTTTTGAGTCTGCTGCTCGTGCAGCAGCAGCTGCAAGAGCAGCAGTGGAACTCTCTCGATCCGAGCCGCATACTCCTGGTGATCACGATAGTCCAAAATTTGGAGGCGGCAAAGCAAACAGTCAAGAAATCGGGAGAGCCAACTCTAAGTCGGTAAATGAAGAAACACGCAATGTCAATGAGAATCAAGCTGGCGAAATGAAACAGAAGAAAAATGCTGAGGCAGAATTAAAGAGGTCCATTTCCATTTCCAGTTCAGATTCAGCAGAAGACATAGTGTATATTAGCACAATATCATCGGATTTAACAGATCAGGTTGATCCTTTCGAAAAGTCACTGCATTTTGATGAGAGTGATATTGAGAGTACTGTGCAAGAGCAAAGCAGAGCGCCCTCTGACAAGCAAATTCCTTCAGGGTTTCAAGCTGGCCTGAAGGTGGAATCAGTCCTCGGACACCCGTTAGGACATGTTGCAGAAGCTTCTGGGATGCCAAGTGCACAACGATTAAACATAGGGAGGAGACCAATATCTGGCAGGACTAGACAAGTTCGCGGATACTGAGTTGGACTTTTGGAGTCCTGGGCAAATAGCCATTCGTTTGAGGCTGCTATATTACTGATAGATATATTCTTTGCAAGTTTCGTGGGTTTGAGCTTTCTTTCATTATCCCTCTTGAATTTATCTTCCATCAATGTAAACCAGTGTTATCATTTGGACTGCTGAGTGCTGGTAATCTATCCTTTTGTACGGTACAGTGCGTTGCATAATTACTAATGCAAATAGTTAAAAGTTGTAAGTGCATTTTTTTCTCTTACTATTTGTATATACTCAGCATTTTGTTTTTTTGGGTAAGTGATTTCTTGTATTGATATGAACAAAAACAAGGGGAGGTCCCCTTTCATAGGTCTCAGACCTTACAAATCAGGTGGAAATTAGAGGCACCCAACAGTGCTAGGAATCAGTAAACAACATCTAACCTGGGTCAATACAGAACATACACAAAACACATAGACTAAAGTCAATTATGATATACATTCAGCAGCAGATTAATCTATATGGACACCCCTATAATTTGGCAATATACTCGGCATTTTGTCGAATGAAAAAACGATCCTCAACCTTCTAATTATTTACTCCATGCTGAGGTTCAGTTCTAGCAAAATCAAACACAGAACTAGTCATTACCGACTGAAATTCAAGGGGATCGCTCATAATTGATCATATTTCTTCACTGAAGTACATATTGTTCTATCTTCAAATGTGAGTAGTGTCTGTGCTTTTCTTAACCATACAAACTGTCTTGTCATGCATCATTGTGGAGCAACTATTTAGCACGTAATGCCTATGGCAAATCTACATCTTATGCCTGGAGAATTTACATGTGTTTTCACTCAGCAACAGATAACCTTTCGGAAAACACCATCTTATACACTTAAATCCTTCTCTGAGGATGCAACACCTCAACAAAATCACTGGCCTCTAGGACGCTTCTTACCATGTTGCAGCAGGTCGGTGTATGACTGCAAACTCACACCAACATCTTCATCATATTCAATTCCAAGTTCCTCCTGAACAAAAGCACAAAATTATTAGCAACTCCAAATTTGTATGCTTGTGAGGCGTAAACTAAGTATGAAACCTTGAACTCCTTGAGATCCTTGGGTGAGTTCTCAGTAATGGCATCCCATAGATCTTTGAACATCCTTTTACGTCTTCTCCACTGACTTAGTGTCTCCAAGCACCTGTCCTGAACTGCCTTCCGATCTTCAGGCCTCACGAGGGTAACTCCTCCTCGCAATTTTTCTAGTTTGTCCTCCATCTCCTTAACCTGACACAGAAGTAGAAAGTCTGTAAATATGTTTCAAACTCATATCTTACAAAGTCATACCTGAACATCGGTTCCAAAATACTGTACGTGAATTACCTCCTTTCTCAGTTTGCCTTCTCTGTCGCCAATCTGTTCCAGTGTCAAATTTGATTGCAAAGTTTTATTCTCTGCAACGTTGTCATATTTCCATTATCAGATAACATGAATTTGCAACCAAAGACCTGCAATATCTCCTTTTTATCCACAAAATTCAAGAAATCTACCCAGATGTGCAATTCAAAGCTAATGATTTGAAATAACGAAGAAAACTAACATCCAGATCACCTTTTGCAGAACATATAAAAAAGGTGTGCACAGTGTACCTCCCTCGACCTCACTGATTGCTCTTCTTTGTTCTTGGAGCTGTTGCTGAAGGTTGGCATTTTCTTCCTTCATTCGATTAAGCTCTTCGTTGTTTGGAATGTCGAATTGGTCTTGCCGGGCCACGTATATCTTCTGCTTACCATACTCCTTGAACGAAATTCGCCCGTTATCAGCCAGAGCATCCAGTGCTTTCTGAATTGCCGCCTTCTTGAGATTGAACTTTTGCAACGCATCAGCCACATTTTGAGTATTCAAGGGTCTATTTTGCTGGGCCGAGAATTAAAAGGGAAACGAAAAAGAGAGAGAGAAAAAAAAAACTTGAGCCAGACCAATGAAAGCTTGAATACGCGATGTGCATGCTCTGACTCACAAGAACAAATGACATAACTACGTATTTGTGTCTATACATATGTGAAAAGCAAGCAAATCTAATAAAAGATTTCAGGGGATAAATTTTCTGCCAAGCAAACTTGGCATCTGATTAATATGAGTGGGCTAAATGGAATTTCCAGATTCAACCTTCCTCAGCCTTAAAAGAATCTTAGAAGCGAAACTCCCAGGAAAAGAAAATGACATTCCGAATTTGAGGTTTTCGTTTTGTCTTCTCGAAGCAATTACATTAGATAAAACAGATTTGGGCACACAAAAAGTAGAGATTCAATCAGAGAAGGCAACCAAGTAATGAGGCCTAAACGCAGTTTTTTTTTCTTTCTAGATTGCTGATAGTGCCTTACCTCGTTTACAAAGTTGAGAACGATTGCTGCAAAAGAAAAACCAGAAATTAAAAAAAGCAGCAAACGAGTTGCAAAACAAATAAGCAGGAGAAAAGGGGATTCTGAGGTACTTTCGGCGCTATCGGATTTTGGAGCCATTGATCGGAGAGTGCAAGAAAAATAGGCGGGAAAAATTCTGAAACGTTCTCTTTTTAACTTCGCTTCACCCAAATAGAAGCAGCAGGAAAGACTGAAGTGACGTTTGGCGAGGACGAAGTCGAAGTCGAAAAAGGAGAATGCTGCCACGCGAACGACACCGTATTAAATAAACAGACAAGTACAATTTAACCCCTGCGTCAACCTCAAAACTACGAAAACAGAACTCCTCACCCTTTGCTTCCAATCTTGATTTGGGTGTTCGTAGCTGAACCACGCAGAATGTTTTCTCCCTCTCAGAAATCATGACGACCGTAACGACGACGTCTCGAGCTTTCCTCTGCAACAACTTCTCTTTCTTTAGCTCGAAACCTTCACTTACGCGACACCAATTGCCAAAACCAAGACGGTCACCGGCATCCTGGAGGGCTAACACGTGGCCAACTACGACGCTACTGCCGCTCATCTCCAACCATACAAGGACGCGAGTGTGCCACGCGGCTCGCCGCAACAAGCCTACTGTCTCCGCCGCGTCGTCCGCCGAAGAGGGGGACAATAACACACGGCTAGTCTTGCAAATAATTCTGTGGGTTTCCGAGGCAGTTTACGTTTTGTGGCTCTTCTTGCTTCCTTATGCCCCAGTAAGCCGCTTTCCCTTTATATAGTCTTCTGCAACCAATTGCGTGTCAAGCATTTTGCTACTGCTGCGTGGAGTTTGAAATTGTTGGGAGTGTTTAACGTGTCCCAGCCTTACTCGGAGGCTGCACATTGAGGAAGTTTTGTGGATCATGTGAATTCGTGTGTCCTACTTTTCGACTTTGTTTCGGTGCTCCTTGTTCGGTTTTGTTTTTATTTTCGTGCAAACAGCAGAAATGACGCATCCAAATGCTTGATGTTAGTGGCAATCACAACAATGTCCTAAGACTCAGAATAAAGCGTAACCCACCAACAAAATCAACAATTGGCTTATAATGGCGATGCTAGTGGGACTCAATGAGGCAGTAAACCAATACAAACACCCGAGGGTTTATATATATTTGTATTTTCAAAAGCAACACTTCATTCCATCATAGCTGCTACAACTAAATTTATCACATGTTTCTATTGCATTGAACTCTGAAGTTCATACTTGCAGCAGAAATGGTCTGCCCAGCTCATGCTAATTAATCCACAAGTTTTTCCTTATATACATTTTTTTGAAAACTGTACGTCATTGTGGCCGACATGCATGCTGTTGAATTGACGAGAGTTCAGGATCCTGTTCAAAATATAACCAGGAAGCCAAGAAATAATGCTTCCAAATACCCGGAATTTAAAATCAGGTGAAAGCAATTCTTCTGTTGTAGCTTCTATCAAATGGATGGAATTTTTTGTTTTCTTCTTTGGACAGTAAAGCTGCTTATAGGCTTGTTCACATGAAAACTTAACTGTTAACTCTTAACTCTTAACTTCAGATTGCCTAATTGTACAGGAGATCCTTCAAACAATTCTCATGTGGTTGATAATATAGACCTTTTGCCAGTGAGCTATAGCTCAGTTGGCAACTCCTCCCTTTGGGGAGGGTTCCATCAGGGGATCGAATCCCCTTGTCCCCTTTCTTATAAAAAAAAAGAGATAATATATACGTAACGGAGTTATCTGACAACTCGCTTCTTTCTGGTTTCCTTTCGACTTTGTTTTAAGGAAAATGTTATCACTCATAACATCTCATTCACAGCAAGTTATCTCTCAAAAAGAGATAGGTCAAACTTTGAATTTGACTCGAGTTCTGCTCGTTTTATGACAGGGAGATCCAGTGTGGGCCATCAGTTCAGACACAATAAACTCTCTTCTGGGCCTTTCTCTCAATTTTTTCTTTATCTTGCCACTTATGAACTCTGGTATGTACAACTCATGTTGGTTATATCGATTTGGTTCTGTCAATCTTCTCAGTTTGTAGGTGTTTCTCTCAATTCTGATGGATTCTTGATGCTTCTATTGTGGGTTCTTTTGTTATGCTAGAATATTAAACCACATTGTGCAGATGAGATCCATTGTTTCGAGATAACACATTCCCTGCTGTCACACAACTTATTCCATTAGTTCAATTGATCCTTTTTCATGCATGGATTTAATCGACAACTATTAACTGTTTTTGTCTTCAATTGCGATGATATCTCCATTTCCGTTTTTGTTCGTGTGGTAGGGGAAAAGGGGGAGGGGAGAAGGGGGAGGATGAAGGTTGTTGTAGCCCCATTTTGTAACGTAGGACATCAGACATCTGAATGCTCCCGTATGTGGAAAGAGAGATTCATGTTCTCATAATGTGCAAAAGAATTGTAATTATTCACAGGACTGGCTCAAATGGGAATATTGAAATTTGTTCTTTGGTGACTGTTTTGGTAACTTGATAGAATACACATTTAATCATCTTTTTCAAATGCCAACCTTGATACTGAAAGATGATTAACGTCTAGTTGTAGTATGTGTGCATGTTGGATACCTTGATTTCTGGTTGATGGAACAAATCTTTTTATATTTGACCCAATAATTTCTGTATCTAACTTTTTGGCAGAGTAGTTGGCATTTGTATAATAGATGCCCCCGTTCTTCACCCGGTAAGAATTATAGTATGAAGTAACTCTTTTTGGTACTCCATCATTTTCCACCACCTTATTTATGTAAACATTCATTAGGCTTTGAGCCATTGTTGTTCATCAGGTTTCTGAAGGATTGTTCAATTTCGTTATTGGGTGGACGTTCATGTTTGCTCCTTTGCTGTTCACGGATCAGAAGAGGGACAGATACAAGGGATCTCTAGATGTTCTATGGGGTCTGCAGATGTTCCTTACAAACAGTATGTTCTTTTGCAAACTCTCATAGTGAATGAGCAGTAAAAAAGGTTAACCATGTAGATTACAAGCAACCTTTGCCATTTGCTTAATTTTGAGCCAGTGGTTCCAGGCTTGGGCCAATCATACTTCGTAAGGTCCCCTACAACTTCCTTTGAGCAGCCTGTTGGCGACAATTGTTAAAGGTTTTAGTACACAGGTTCTGGTTGAGGAGTGCACCCCTGAAGACATCCGTGCTTCCTTTATTTGCTTTGGTTCTTGTTTTGTTTCTCTTTTTCTCTCTGTTTCTCTCTTCTTCTTTTTTTGTCCCTATATTTACTAGTTAAAATTGAAACAAACCTAAGGGCATGAAATTAAGGTTTTTGATCAACCAATGTATTACAATTTCCCCTATTGCAGCATTCTTAATACCTTACATGGCTATCCGGCTGAATGAGGCTGATGCAGACTACACTCCAAGCAAGCCCTCGCAGCTGGGCTCTGTGATGACAAACGGTGCATCTATTGTTGGACTAATAGGTGGGGCCATGTGTCTTATATCTGCTCTTTGGGCGCTATTTGGTCGAATGGACCCTAATTTTGGAAGCATAGGAGACAGATGGGAATTCTTGATCAGTTATCTGGCTTCGGAGCGACTGGCTTACGCCTTCATTTGGGATATATGTCTTTACACGATTTTCCAACCTTGGTTGATAGGTGACAACCTTGGCAGCGTTCAGAGAAGCAAGGCTGGTTTAGTGAACTATCTCAAATTTGTCCCCGTGGTTGGCTTAGTAGCTTACCTTCTCTTCTTGGATCTCGAATCTCGATGACGAATTTTAGCTACGTGTGGTATCAGGTCAATTTGAATTTTGGTCGTATGCCTCTGTGCCTCATATTATGTACTTGCCCAAAAAATAAGAGAAAAACCAATTTGTTTGTACATCAGTGAGGTATATATACAGGTGGTGAGCCCCACTGTAATCGCGTTTACTATGTCGAACAGTACCACTGCTTGAACCATCATGAAATTTGCATTCGCCCTAATTCCATTCGTATTCAGTTCCTTGACTGAGATATTTGTATAGATGTATGATTGGTTATTGTTAGGTGTAAAAGAGCATCACTTTTACATGGATCCTTTTGCTGTTCGGAATTGGAAACTTATACCATTGATGCAGCATGAAAAGCAAAAATCACAGACAGAGATTACTGATCATTCGATTATTCCCGAGATGAATCAACAAAGACCGGCGATATGATTTCTACCCATTGAGCTTGTCCAAATAATCTGACTTCCCCACATCGAAAGGCAAAGTATTTCCTACATTATATGCATGTTTAGCCAAGAGTCCGACCCTGCTGCCATAAATTGATGATACCCGTGGCCTGGTTAAGATGTATAATCATTTTCTTCTGGGGTATCCATGGTTTGCTCTCTAAAGTGGCCTTCAGCTCCTCCCAAGCATCCTTCCTCGGCCAAAAATGGTACGGACTCAAGGGAAATTGTGCCATGCCCAGGCATAACCTGATCAAGTGCAAGACCGATATTCTTTCTCATCCATATCAACTTCAACACCAGGCTTGGCATCATTGGCTTCACCACCACTTCAGCCTTCTACAAGTTCAAGAACCCACAAGAATAAACAATAATTCGTACTCAAGCCCATTACCCACGCACACATACTATACGCTCTTGAAGGAAGAGAGAGGAGGAGTTAGAACTCAATTCTCTGGGAGGTTTTAGGTTCTTCAGAGGCTGTGGATGCTGAACTCTCGTTTTCAGAGGGTGTTTCAGCTGTGAGTGCTTGTGGGCTGCTGAAACAGTGGCTTTTTGCTTTCTTCTCATGGGCTTATTTCTTTGGTCAAGGATAGGAAATGAATGTAGACAGAATGCTCTAGGCATCGTGAAAGGTGAGGTTTTGAAGCGTCTGAATCTGGGTATGAGAAGAGAGTGAAAGACAAAAGAAAGCAGAGTCAGCACCAGGGTGAATTGCCGTGAGTGATGACATTTCGTAGGCTTGGATGAGAGTTTACGGGCAGGGAGAATATTTTAGGTCCGTAAGCAAATCCAGGGTTTTCCTGCTTCCTAGAATGATAGGCCTTCCTGCATGAGTTCGGATAAGGCGCCAGTTGGGAGTTTAAGTTCTTTGTTTTTTTAAGGTCTATGAATCGAAGAAGCAAACTTTGGGCACTTTGTGTATCCTGATTCCTAAGTTTTCACCAATCTCATGAATGACAAAACTACGGATTACCGTGGTCAGGGGCAGTGGCGGAGCCATAATTTTCTTGTTAGGGGGCAGACTAATTAAATAATATTATTAAAAATTAAATTCAAATATTATAGGACAAAAAATTTGCAACAGTAATTTGTTCTAAGTTAACCTTGATTTAGAACTAAAAACAAGTACATAAAAATTTATCTTATCAACTTGATTATATATATTCTCAAAAAAAGTACACAAAAACATATTGATTTCCTATTACAATCCACAAAAATATATCTTATCTAGATATATTTAAAATATGATGTACACAAAAGCATACTAATTTCCTATTACAGAGCAACTCGACGACTCTTTAAAGAGTCGAAATCATCTATTAACATTTCTGTGCTAACAGTTGCAGCAATTTCTTTCTCAATATAGATAAACAAAGAATTTGCAAGAAATTCATCTTCCATCTTGTTGCGAAGTCTTGTTTTAATGATTTTCACGGATGAAAAAGCTCGCTCTATAGTAGTTGTTGAAACGGAAAGACGAATTAATCTATCAATCAAATAGAAAATCTTTGACTTTCTTGTTTCCACCAATTTTCGGCATAACTTAGAAATTGTAGACAAACTTTTGAAATTCGGATCACGAGACACATTAGGCTTAAAAGGTTTGCAATTGATATCTCAACTGAATCTTTTCTTGCTCTGTAAAATCTTCAGGGTAAAATTAGTCAACAAGTCTACAAAAATCATCGATATTGAAGAAGTTAGATGCATTTTTAGCCTTAGGATCCAAGGTCGAGCTAAGAATAAAAAGTTCTGTTGATTTTTCACTAAACTTGTTTTTAGTTCTTGTAATTGAGAGTCAATTGCAATCACAAATATGCCAATTCGATAATGGTGCTCAATTGTAACATGATCTCGTTGATTCTGAGACCTAGCTTGACCTGACTTGTGCAAAGCATTCATATTAGGAACTTCAATATCAAGTTTTTCACAAAATGACTTCACATTCTCAAGAAAGGTATCCCAACCAAAGTGCTGTGAACTTTAAATGAGATCAAATAAAATTTAAAATTTTGGAGGGGGCCCGCACCACGACCTCCACTGGCCCCCTCTTTTGAGAATGTGAAGTTATTTTGTGAAAAACATGATATTGAAGTTCCTGATATGAATGCTTTGCACAAGTCAGGTCGAGCTAGGTCTCAGAATCAACGAGATCATGTTACAATTGAGCACCATTATCAACTTGACATACTTGTAGCTGCAATTTACTCTCAATTTTCTCGGTGAAGACTGTATGGTGAGCTGGTCAAGCTCAAAACTCTTCCCCTTGCCCCTGTGGAGTCTGTCTGGTGGAAAAAATTGTGGGGGTTGCGAGTGCATGAGAGATTTAAAATTGCTTTTGTGGAAGTTGTTTTGGAATGCCATCCCCACGAGGGGCAATGTGGCGGGCAAAATGGGCCTTAGTGATGGGCATGAGGAGGTTTGTTACGCGCTGTGTGGAAGTGTAGAGGAGACTTCTCATCATTTGCTGATCGAGTGTTTAGTTAGCAGGATCATTTAGAGCTCCTCCCCGTAGGCTTTAGACATTCCTATTTTCTCGAATCAGCCTTTGTCCTCTTGGCTCCAATCGGTCATTGACCCCGTCTTTGATTCTTGGATTGCCTTTTGATGCTTTCCACCATTTTCAGCTCTATGCTCTGAATACTTGGGACCTCTTGTGGTGGACTAGAAATCAGATTGTCCATAATGAGGCTGTGCTGGACATTCTGTCTTTGGTGGCTAGGATATCTAAAGTTACAGGGGATCATCTGGCAGCTTGGGCTCGATGGGGTGAAATCTCGGAAATTGCTCGTTCGTCTCCATCTTCCCTGGGGCAGATTAAGGTTAACTTTGATGTTGTTGTGAGGTCGGATTTTTCTGTTGGTGCTGCTGTCCTGCGTGACCACCAGGGTAGGATGGTGGGTGCTAAGGTCCAGCAGTCCTCTGTGGTGGGTCCTCTGGAAGGGGAAGTGTTTGCTGCTTCGTTGGGGTTAGAAGCAGCCCATGCCCTTGGCTTCCAGGATGTTATCGTGGAGGGTGATTCCTTGCTTGCTGTTGAAACTTTCAACAAGTATCCTCTGCGAGTGGACTGTAGGATTTTTGGCAGGGTTGAGGTACTTGAGGAGGCTCATTCTATTGCCTCTTCCTTTCGCTCTTGCTTGTTTAAGTTTGTTAAAAGGGGTGCTAATGTTGAAGCGCACCACCTTGCTCGTCAGACTATCTCTCTGATTGATTCAGGAGGTCACCCTGATGTTCATGAGCACTATCTTGACTTGATTTGTATCTATGTGGGAACTGATCCCTGAATTTCTTTTTTTGCCTTTGTTTTATGCTTTGAATAAAGGTAAATTAATTGATTAAAAAAAGAAGAAAAGAACACAATCTCAGAAAACCCAAAGGACCATTGCTCTGTAGCATTTGGCCTGAGGCTTGACTGACTGCCTACCCTGGGAATCAAATGAACCTCACAGTTCACCCAACACAAACTGTAAAGGAGAAGTGCACATAACAGGGGAAATGGTTCAAGGCTTAAAATTTTCACTTTCTCAATGCGTGTCCAAATTGAACGAAATCTTCCTATCTAACTTGTACGAGTTCTCACAAAAATGTTCATGATCTACAATTATGGCTCATGGGACTCCTGGTGTGGCTTCCGTGCTAAAAGCATCATTGACAAGCAATGCAGTGCTGTAATCTGTAGGACTGACCATAATGGCTCATCAGTATTATTAGAGATACATATATGACTTCTTTTCCATGGAACTACCCAGACTCAAAGGCCCATTATGAGTCCCTAATTAGCACTGGTAAAGTTTCCTAATACTTCTAAAGAATGACAGTCTGGAATTCCCACAAAAATAGTCAACAGATTTGATCCACCGGTCATCCTGGTGAGCTCCAGCATTACATTTATTAAAGAGATTTTACTTTTACTTTATTCGTTTTGGGATATTCTAGTGAGATGAACCACACCTCTTCATGAATATTCCTGTGAGAATCGTGAGATGAACCACATCCCTTAATTTTGATTTGTATCTTAGAGAAGCAATTTGATTCATTTTATATTTTTATCAGAACGTGCTGTGCGGTGCTCACATCCTCTCCAATGAAGACAAGACAGAACATGCACACATCATCTTGTCAAGGTAGGTTTTTTCTTTTTCCAAGTTACCTTACCCAAACGGGTAAAGGCAACACATATTATTAAAAAAACTAAATAAACGACCAAGTCAGACGGTACAGATACAATTAAGGGGGGGCAGATCCCTCAAAAACTCACAGCAACCTATCACAATGGCCAGAAAATTCGGGGAAGCTTTCCTCCCTACCGGAGGCAGCAGCCCATTGGGCAAGACTGTGTGCAGCAAAATTAGCACACCTAGGAGAGAAAGAACACTTAAAAAGAAGGATTCCTAGCAAAGCAAGATTTAATCAGAGTAACAATGGGTTCAATACGCTACGGGCAGTTAGATATTGGCTGTTCCACTGCTGTCATCACCACTAAAGAGTCACCCTAAAAAATAACGTCTTGCCAAGCAAACTGATCTGCCATAGAAACCCCAAACCACAAAGCCTCAGCTTCCCCCAGCGTGGAGTCCTTACAGCAGAGCTTTTTGGCAGCCGCATAAAGAATCTACCCTTGATGATCTCTGCATACACACGCCACCATAGCAAAGGAAGGACGCATAGCAACATCAACATTAAATTTAATGGTCCCAGGAGGGATCCATCCAGTAGATCTCCATAATAACTTATTAGACCAGGCAGCAACATGTTGTAGGGTAATACTGGAATGACGAGCAACAAGATCCGACAAAACACCCCTAGCTCCTCCATGGACAACACGATTCCGTTCTTGCCATACCAAATCAATTGCATTAGCAGTGAATAATTGGAAATAATGTGTGTCAGACCCTGGGATGCCAATAACAACAGGATCCAAAATAATGGAAATCCAATTCACCATTGGGAAAGCCGCAAAACTAGCTATGGATAAACGCCAAGGGCTGGCATGCCATAAACATGTATTCACATGACATTCTAAAAATAAATGCTGCGAAGTTTCAATCTTAGATCCACACAAAGGGCATAAGCTAGAGGAATGAACCTCATGATGAATGGCTAGGTCAATCCGTGATCTAGTAGGGAGAATATCCCATTGCTGCTTATTGCGCCAATCATCACACAACAGTATGCCGAGCAAGGTCGATGTTTGAAATGAGGCATACCCGAGACCCAAGGGTCCTCCCACACAACAGTAGTTTCTCCATTACGGATCTGTTGACAAGCTCCCCGAGAAAAATGAGGAGTAAGTTGCATAATACCTCGCCAAACCCAAGAGGCTACCCGGGGTGGAAGATGGTCCCAAAAAGACGAGCCCCGCAAGTATTTCGCCTTACCTAACTGCACTCAAAGAGAATCAACATTAGATAAGACAGCCCAACCTTGATGAGCTAAAAAGGCGATGTTCATGATAGATAAGGAACGTATGCCCAGTCTTCTCTGGGCTCTTGTCCTCTCTGTTTCTTGGGGTACACTTCCCAATGTACATAGATAAACAATAAAAGATATTGCAGATCTCACAAAGCATACACTATATGGCAGATGACATTTTAGATTAGTCTAAAGCATAAACGTCCTCCCCTAGATGAGATTCATGACTTTCAAAAGACCCGGGTATGTTGTGTTTCAGTGCTTATAATTTAATCTCAATCTTTTGTACTGATCTGGCCATTTTGTCTGAACTGAAAAGAGCTCCTACATATACTCTTCCAGGAAAGTGATGGAAACACGAAATACTCTAGATCGAACGTACTTATCTGACAGAAATATGTAAGAATCTGATGGCTAAAAGTTAAAAGTGAAACTATTCCAAGTAGACAAAAAAAAAGCCCCGAGTCTCTATCTAGACTGTTCCCCATCCCTTCGCCTGCCCTCCCCCTTCTTCTTCCCTGTGGCCGGCGGTGGGAGGAGCAGTAGCTTCTCCTACCGTCCCCTTTCCTTTCTCTGGTGTCCTCTTCCTTTTTTGGCCGGCTCCTCTTCGAACCACCCATTTTTTGGTCTCTCTCTGAGTTTGTTTAAAACTCTAGCTCGGTAGGGACGGCGTCAGCAACTCCTGGAGGTCGTCTCCAGCGTTTTTCGGTCACCTTTGGCCGACGCATGTTCCTTCACGCGCGGGCGCGTGTCCCACACGTGTTCGCCCATTTTTAGCTCTGATGCGGGGGTTTTCGGTGGTGTCTTGGGGCCCTATTTTTTGGCCGACTTCCGGTCGGCCAGCTGCTTTTATGCTTTATGTTTTGTTATTTTTACTTTGCGCGTTGTTGTTCATTTCGTTGGGCTTTGGGTGTGGACCTCATTGTCCTTTGGTGTTGGTGTTGGTGTGGATGCTCTCTCGAGAAAGTGAAAGTGCGGTGCGTGACTACCTATTCCTCCGGCGACCGCCACTCTTGGCGAATATTCGTTTGGGTCTTTGGATCCGCTTTGTCTTCACGGCCCTCTGGATCCGTTATTACGAGGCCTTTATGGTCATTTGTTGTACAACACATAGGACTTTTTATGTTGTTGTAATGGACTCTATGCCCTGGTGCTTTGTATCTGGGCTTTGGGTGTGGACCTCATTGTCCTTTGGTGTTGGTGTTGGTGTGGATGCTCTCTCGAGAAAGTGAAAGTGCGGTGCGTGACTACCTATTCCTCCGGCGACCGCCACTCTCGACGAATATTCGTTTGGGTCTTTGGATCCGCTTTGTCTTCACGGCCCTCTGGATCCGTTATTACGAGGCCTTTATGGTCATTTGTTGTACAACACATAGGACTTTTTATGTTGCTGTAATGGACTCTATGCCCTGGTGCTTTGTATCTGGTATGGTCTGATCATCTGTATCAACATGATTTGCTTTGTCCGGTTATAATAAAATGATTCAAAAAAAAAAAAGAACGATTCCAAGCATGTCAGCAGATGGGATCCAGATGTTGGGTAGTTGAAAATAATGTAAGCCATGGCCACTTAAGCTACCTTTCCAACTACAGCACTCGTAGAAATTTGAACTATTTAAACATAAAAATGAAAGATTTGTAAATTTGATAATACAGAGAGGTAGAAACTTGAACTATTTAAGAACAACTCAAATATCTTCATCTGCTTGTATTTTTTTTATTGGAATATAATTAATTTTAATAATAATTTCTCCTGTTTCTGAACTAATTTGTAAGTGAATATCCTTCCTATTTTGTTAAAACAAAATAGATCTCTCCCAATATTAGCAACCTGTTTCCATAATAATCTCAATTTCTAGTTGTGATAGTGCAGTGTTATTCGATTCTATGGGGGGAAATTACCAGAAGTATTCTCTCCCCCACTGCTTGGTCACATGTGGAGCGAAGTCCAGAACCTCCACTTCTACCAGTCAAAGGACCCTCTCCGCGGGTTTTCTCGTTTTCTCAAAAGCCCAACCCGACGGGTTTTCTCGTTTTCTCAGATTTTCTTATCTAATTACTGCTCTCGGTTCATTACGGAGCAGAAATGGCTGCGAAAATCGGGACGTTTCGGCACAGTTTCGCCGAGAGGAGCAAGGAAAGGCTGCTCTCAAGGAAGGGCTACTCCGAACTGGGCCTGAACAGCTCCGACGGAGGCGACGATGGAGTCAAATGCCGGTGTTTCCGTAATTTGTCCGACGCTGTCGTCAACTTCTGGACTGGCCTACAAGAATCCTGGGCCAAGCTGTACGAGATGGGCCGGTCCGATCCTCGGAAGCTCTTCTTTGCCGTGAAAATGGGTATCTCCTTGGCGATGGTGTCCCTGGTCATCTTCTTCAAAGAGCCACTCAAGAGCATCAGCCAGTACTCTATCTGGGCAATTCTCACAGTTGTCGTGGTTTTCGAATTCAGCGTAGGTATTAGCTTCAATGAGGCTCGTGTCTCTACGTCATAGCTACCGCGGACTAGTAGATTTTCAGCCTGAGTAGTAAACACATCGTCGGTGACTCGGGTCCAAAGCTTAAGTTTAGTTTAGTTTTTTTTTTTTTTTTTTTTTTAATTTCAAGGCATGAATTGGAGACTGACTAGGTGTTTATTCATGACATCAGTTTATCCCTGACAAAGAGCAAAATGGGACTTTTTTTTTTTGTCTTTCATGCATTCGTTTCTGTCCTATCTTCTTGTTTTACGTTTGTGCTACATATTCATAGGTGGTTGGGGAAAGGGTAATCTTTTGCTTTACTGGTTCGTTTGCAGGGTCAACACTTAACAAAGGATTCAATCGTGCTTTGGGGACGTTTTCGGCCGGAGGTCTTGCTCTTGGCATAGCAGAGGGATCTATGAGGGCTGGGGATTTTGAAGAAGTTATTATAGTAATTAGTATTTTCATTGCAGGTTAGAGGCTTTTCATTAATGTCAATCTATGAAAAATGGATGGCTATATTACCCACATTTATTTCCTCCATTTTCTCAAATGACCCAAGTGTTTTCGTGATGTTTAGGATTTTTTGCAAGTTATACCAAACTGTATCCCCCGATGAAGTCTTATGAGTATGGTTTCCGGGTATTCTTGTTGACATTCTGTATCGTAATGGTCTCTGGAAGTACTTCGTCGGATTTTTTCCAAACTGCTTTCTATCGGTTGTTGTTTATTGCGATCGGGGCTGGAATATCTTTGGTTGTAAATATATGTGTATATCCGATCTGGGCAGGGGAGGATCTGCACAAATTAGTGGTAAAAAATTTCAAGGGCGTTGCTTCTGCTTTGGAAGGTTGGATCAAATTCTGTTATCACCTTATATCTTTTCATTTTTGTACATGCACCATCTATATTTATTGAATGGGTTGTTGATTGCGATGGCATACTGTGTTGATTGCTTCAAATGTTGTTTAGGTTGTGTTAATCGATACTTGCAATGCTTTGCGTATGAGAGGGTACCTTCTAAAATTCTTACCTACCAAGCTTCTGATGATCCTCTATACAGTGGCTACAGATCAGCTGTACAGTCTTCAAGCCAAGAGGAATCTCTGGTATGCTCGTGTCAGAATTCTGCTACCAGTCCCCTTCGATAGACCAAAAAAGATGGGCTTGATTTTAGCTTAATCTTTATGTTTTCAGTTAGATTTTGCAATATGTGAACCACCTCATGGCCCTTACAAAGGTTTTAATTATCCTTGGAAAAACTACGTCAAAGTAAGTGGTGCAGTGAGGCATTGTGCTTTCATGGTAATGGCAATGCATGGGTGCATACTTTCTGAAATACAGGTGAATATACCTACTTTTTCTTCTCTGATCCTGTAGTTATCTTTTCCACGCTCCTTTTGTATGTTCTTGTTCCTTCTGGAATGCTAAATTTTGTCTCCATTCTTTTTCGTTGGCGCACAATGTATAACATTATCGCGAGAGCCGGCATTTGAGTTGTTTAGATAGTGCTCTGGATTTGTCTGTTGGAGTTCTCGGAGGTGATCCATGTTTCTCTTGCCATAAGTAATGAAGCAATGTTGTTAACTTGTTCCTCCTGAATCAACCTTTGTTTTCAGAATTATTTCATTTTCTTTTCTATTGATCTCATAAATCTTGAGTTAATATACTCATGAATGTTTTATTTATCCTCACACCCCTTCTGTGCCATCAGTGTTTTTTGGTGTTCTCTCTTTTTTTTTCCCCACGTATGATTATTATTCACTTACCAAAATTGAGGAAGAAGAAACAATGGCATGTGGTAGGATTTGAACCACGTCTGCCGTGTGATAGCCTTTACCACCAGTCTCTTGGCAAAGACACCCATGAGTTAGTCTTTGTTGACATAACCAGCTTAGTACTCATTGGTAGTGATTTGTTAGTTTGATGGGTGAGTGGTGGGAAGGTACTGTATCAATTGCAAGCTGAGTACAATGAACAAGTGATGGCAAGCTCAACAAAAATGGCAAGTGTGTCTGTGTTATGATCGAGATAATTTTCCTCCTCTTGCTTCTCCTGTCAGCTTTTAACATACACATTTATCTGAAAGTTAAGCCTGGATTTAGAAAGTATATTAAGTTGTTTTGACATGGTTGTTGCTGATGCTTTTGCTTCAGTGAACTTGGATAAGATGCTGGTTGGAGTCCTTGCTAACATCTTTTGAACAATATTCTGCTACAATTAAAAAACCCTCAGAGGTTTATAAATATGTTATAGATACATTTAGAATGAAGATCTTTGCTTTTGACTTTGAGAATATTAACTAACTTACGATGGTCTAACTATTTCCGTAATCAGCTGTTTTGACTTTGTACCTATAGGCACCAGAAGAAAAGAGGAAGGTTTTTAGTAGTGAGCTACAGAGGGTTGGTACTGAAGGAGCTAAAGTATTACGTGAGCTTGGAAGCAAAATTGAGAAGATGGAAAAATTAAGCCCCAGCGACATACTGCTTGAAGTGCATGAAGCAGCAGAAGAGTTGCAAAAGAAGATTGACCAGAAATCATACCTTCTGGTCAATTCAGATAGCTGGGGAAGTATAAGACGGGCCAAGGAATTTGAAGAACCTCAGCACTTCATTGATGTCAAAGAAAATGAAAATAAAGGAGTTGTGATCAATTCCCTTAGTGAAACATGGGATATTCAGAATCCCAACCTCAGCTCGCCCACCATGCCGCAATGGATGTCCTCAGAAAGTGTGCTTAAGAAACCAATATCATGGCCCCACCTCTCATTTACCGGGGATACCATGGTTAATGAACAAGAATCAAAAGTATATGAAAGTGCCAGCTCCTTGTCTTTAGCAACATTTTCATCACTTCTGATTGAGTTCGTTGCCAGGCTTCAAAATCTTGTTGATGAGTTTGAAGAGCTTAGTGAGAAAGCCAATTTTAAGGAACCCGCAGATCCACCAGAGACCAAAGTGGTGGTTGGGATTTGGACAAGACTGTTTAGATGTTTCCAATGAGTTTCTTATTATGAGGGAAACCAAGCTGGGAAATCTCCATTGAGGTTGTGTTGTGATATGGAAGATTGTTCTGTAGCAACGAATTGAAGAAAGCTATACGAGGAGTAGAGACTTCTGAGGATGTCCTCAAAAGCCTCAGACTTCTGTATTTTTGGTTCCTATGCTTTTTGGTGTTAATCTTAACAGAAGAGGGCTCTGAAAACTCTTGCCGAAAGGGATATTTCTGAACTATGTACCTTTCCTTGTGTTGTATTGTTCGCTTTGGCCTATAGTGAAAATTTTAATGATATTGACCCTGGGTATATCTTTTGAAACATTAGTTATATCACATTGTGCATGCCTGTTTTGATTAAAAAGTTGCAATATCATTGGAGCTCTTTCATTCTAGTCTAAATTCTTACCAGTTGAACATAGATCTAATATTTCCTCATATTGTTGGAAATTGTTCTAGTCCTCCAAACCTCTCATTCATTCCAGGCAACAGTGGCTTCAAAAAACAGATATAATACGAAAATTTCGTGAGATTTGTCATGTCCTCTTCCCTCGTGATTTACTCCTTTGGTGCGCTAGTGAGCTGTGACTAATAGGCATGCGATGCCCTTTAGGGCTGTTGAAGTTGTAGGATCCAGTAGATGAGGAAGACGACAAGATATCTACCTTTGATCCTGCCTTACCTTGCGTCTCCGTTTCTCTTTTGCATATTCTCAAGTTTTCAATACCTCCTTGTACACAGTACGGCCCACTTGCTAGCATAAGGCCATAAACCATGGGGCCGTATTGGTCCCAACCCAACTAGCGATTATAAGGACCTCACTCAACCGGGCCAAAAGGCCCAAAAATCCAACCCAGGACGCACTTTTTTTTTTTAAACATAAGACCGAAATATTATAAACAGAAAGTGGGGTTAAGAGAGCCCTGCAGCCATGGGAACAGATTCAAACTTACAGACCTGAAAAGAATCTAAAAACGAAAGAGCAAAACAAACGTCAGCCGAAATCAACCAAGGACATGGGGCATCCGGGGCCTTTAAAGACTGAACAGTAACCCCCCACCAAAAAAAACTGTGACAACCAATGTTTATTCTCTGGCATTTTTCTTTTCACTTTTCACTTTTCACTTTTTCTCTGATATATATCCAGACGAATCAGCATCAAGCTGACCAGGATCGACCTTTACTTAATCCAAATCTAAAATAGAAGTCTGAAAAGTGTCTTTCCCCGTGATCCTCCTCCCCCCCCCCCCCAAAAAACAAGCAATATCATAGTTCCCCTTTTGCTCTCTAAAACCACGATTTAAGTCCTCTCATTTTTTAAAATCATTAATATAAGTAGGAAATATGTAAAATGACCGACATGCACTACATGAGAAAATTTTAAAAATAAATAAAATTCAATAAATAAATTGAAAATAAATAAATTACTGAAATAGAGTTTTAATAGCTTTATTTAAAAAATATGACTTTTTTTAAATATCATTTTTTATTTGTAATGAATTTTTTAATATTTTTAGTAATTTTTAGCTTGGAGGGAGTATTTCGATCATTTTGTATGTTTTTCCTCTCCTGACTTAACGACTGATTTGGATGGATGACATATATTGATTTTCGAAAGTTAGAAGACGTAAATCGTCGTTTTCATAATTAAAAAGAGCGTGATTGATTTTGCCTTATACTTAAAAGAGGCAAATTATGACATTACTCTAAAAATAAGTTGCAAAAAAAATACGGCCCCAAATTTTCGAAATTGATTTTTTAATTAAGAAAATATGTTTTGGCTTTACATATTATATAAATCTTCACTTTTGTTATCTCACACCAGAACCATTGAAAAGAACGGTCCAAATTAGTTTTTCTCACTTTAGAGTAGCTACTGGCCGGGTTGAGTCATGGTGCATGCATGTATGCAAAGAATGGTGGGTCACAGACTCTCAACCACCAAGATCCATATTAATGTAATGTTACGCAGAGGGACGTACGTTGTACCAACCAAAGCAGAAAAAGGAAAGTTGGCATGGTGGCTTTGATTTCTATAAATGAAACCCTTTCAATCGTTACAAGATTAACATCGTTGCACGCATATTCCTCTGATCTCAATGTTATTTCAAGAAATGTGGAAGCAGTCAAAGAATTTAGATGCCTCAGTGAAACAACTGTGCCAATTTTGGTTCACTTACAGGTTATCGTCTTTTTTATTGATACAGCAGTACTGGAAGCTGTGGAAAGGAACAGCCGGACAAACAGGGTGCGTGGTAGTTAATTGGTCCCATGGGAAAGAAAGCTAAAAAGCTTACACATGAAAAAAAAAAATCCCCTACATAACATCTCCTTGCTTTCTCGGAGACATTTTACGTATAATTGAAGCTGGACCATTTTTGTCCACTTTTCTTGTTCATCTACTTTGGAATCTCTATCCAAGGGCCGCATGGACATTTATCTTATAGGCAACGTTACCATTTTCATACTGCTCATCGTTCTCTTCTTTTCTTTCTTTCTTTCTTTATTTCATGAGTGATCTCGATTTTCTATACGTGCTTTGTATCTTGTTCTTGAAGGTTACGTTCCTTTCCTCCCATACTGTTCAACTGATTGATAGTGACAATATATACTGTCTGTCTCTCTTACGTTAGACTTAAATGTTAGGGCGTATCATTACCTACTCCCTTTGGCAAAGCCTAATGAGTGTCTTTCTACAGGAAAGGAGGGAGAAAGTAGTTCTTTTGGACTACTCATTTGAGCAAGAAAGTACGGGTGACTCGTGTTAATGAAGGACGACAACAGTACGCTGTTAAAGAGCCTCGACCTCGGAGTGACTCGGAGTCTCGGACCTTCATGGAGGCTTAGGCGTACTTGCGTTGGACCTAATCAGGACCTCTCTCGCGCCATTGACAGCCGGGCATCAATCCAGAAACTTAGAAAATCTATGTAGTTTGTTATTCTGGTTCTCTTTCGCACTCGTAAACTGTAAGACTCAAATCTGAAGTTTCTGGATGTCCTCCGTTGACATCTTTACAAGATATATATTTTAACGCTTTTCCCTTGACCACAACTCGCCTAATCCAATAGGATCACGTCTTTACTGTCCCAGTACTGCTTGGCAATATAGCCATAAGAAAGCACCTTGTACCTTTGATTGGCAGACAATATAAGTCTGCTCAAGGTATATAAATATTCTTAGCACTCTTTATTTGGGTGGATGGAAGTCGAGAAAAGCGATAAAATAAGATTGTAAACAAGCTATCTTGTGGGCAAATATTATTCAAGATTTTGTTCTGATGTCGGCCGGTCTTCCTTATACGTCTTTATATGTTCCATGATTCACGAAGCTGTCAAGAATATGCTAGCTTGCTTGAATTTTAAATCAGAAAATCCCTTTTTTCATGAAGTTAACCATTTTTTTCGATTAAAAAGGCAGAAAAAAAAGACAAATATAGTCTGTTGACTAGCGTGCTGAAACATAAAAAACACAATGACTTTCGATTAGTATATCATCTGAACCACAATGTTATCAAAATTGTCGGCCATTAATGTTTTTTCCTATTTGTTAAATGACTAAAAATCCCATCATTAGACGTGTTTGTGAAAGGTATAATGACAGGGAAGAATTCAAAGTTAGGGCCAAAACACCATTATCGTCAAGAGGAGGGGGCTCACTTTGGATCTAATTCTCGTGGTTGAATCAAACAATTAAATTATGGATCAAAGAAAAAAAATGCTTCAATAATCGCAACAGCTAATAATTTTGACTTATTTTTGTGTTAGTGGAATTAATTGGTGATACACGGTCTCCACCCATGCATTTTTTGCACATTAAAATAACAATTAAAGAAATTCTGTGGTCTAATAACTTTATAACTCGAAGCAAAAAACTATAATTAATTAGCTGCTATAAACAATTTCTACGATGGAGAAGGAAGCTGATCGAAACTGACAGCATAATTCCCTTTGTCTTAGACTGACTATATTTCCCGGCCCGTCAAAAAGTGTTGAAATTAAGTTGTCCCCAACTGCAATTCTTAAGATCTGATCACATATATGGGAAGTAATAAAGAAATGAACAAAAAGCAAAAGGATAAAACCTCAAGTCAATGGGTGGATCAGCGAAAAATTGTAATTGAAACTTGGCATATATATCTTCAACATGGATAATGAGGTTTGTTCGCCACGATCGCAAGGATTTGATGCTTAATTTGTGTGCAGCGCGGCAAGAACTCTCTGGTGCTATATATATGACATCTTTTTGTGTCTATTGGTCTATCAAGTGTTTGAAGTGTTTATTTGGTGTTTACTAGTGTTCTTTATGAATTGTTTGCCCAATATTATATTCTCTTGGGTTCAATTGGTGATTGTAGAGATTTTTAGTTATCAATATAGTACTTACCAACAAAAAATAGATATGGATACTGATCAGGATTTAGCACTTTCAACCCAACTAATCTTTGACCTTAAACTTGTGTTCAGATCTAAGATTATCCGCTCATGATCTGGGCCGGGTTACTTTGGTGTAAATGGGGAATTGGGGCGGGTGGTCATGATTTGGGGAGTGTGATTTTTGATCAGTTTGATTCGAGACAGCCGTGATAGTGGTCTACGTACAAGAGCGGCCAGTCGAATAATATTTGTTTTCTCATAATTAATAGGGCATTTTTAAGTGTCATTACTGGGCCATAACTGTTTCGCTTTTAGTCTAGAGGGTTCTCCCTCTCTCTAGACTTTTTCTCTTCTTCCTTTTGAGAGTCTGTTCTCCTCCTTCTCTTGGGCAGCGGGTGTAGTTTTCTACACACCCGTTTGCCCGTCATTTCCTTGTTGGTCTCCGGCCAACAAGGTGTTGTATTTGTTGGGTTGTAGTTTGTTTTTTCTTTGTGTTTTCTGCAGATCTGGGGTTTCTTCTCCGACGAGCCCAAGCGTTTTTCATTGAATTTTGTGCAGCTGTTTTTGACACGAGCCCTATGACCCGTTTCAGCGGCCACTGCTCTTCCTTTTCCAACGTGTCCGACAGTTCGGTGTCGGAGCGTGTGCTCCCACGCGCCCCTCTTGGTGCGCGTGGATCTCACGCGCCTCCACCTCCGGTGAGTTTCACTTGTTCTTGCTTCGTCTTTTGCTGGGAGCGTGTGCGTCTCCCTTCTCGACTGGTGCTGGCATAATCGATTCTGAGGGGAAGTGGGATAGAGGTGCCCAATGCATCCTCTCCTCCAGCGGCCAACTTCGCCTTCAACATCTCTCCCCCTATGAGTTTGGGTCTTTGACCCCTTTGTGCTTGTTATGGTTTATGGCTGTTTCAGGTTAACTGCGGTGGACCTTTGGTCCTTTTGCTTTTCTATAACGGGTTCTATGCCCTTGGTCATGTAGTCGGCCCTTTAGATCTTCTATTTTGTGCACCTTCGTTTTGTACTCTCCCCATTTCTATTTCTCTGTTGTTGTTTCCGGTTGTAATGTTTCTTTATTGATTGAACGTTATTATCGTTGATTAGAAAAAAATGGCATTACTGATTGATTTAAATGCGAAATAATCTAAGCCACAGAAGTTTTTCTTATTTGTCGGAATAGTGCACTTCATAACGTACAAGCTGGTAATTGGAACCCTTTTAACTAGTAATATATTCTTCTCATTAGTGACTCTTTATGTCACACCACACTATATAACTTTTTCAGGACAGTTTTCCTTTGCTGCAGAACACAGATCACTGGTGAGATGCCTTGTAGCAGAACCTAATGTCCAATAATACACAAATTCTGAATATATAGGTTTTTCTGTTATTTTTTATTAGAATTATATAGTATAATTTAGATAAAAATAGACACAATAAATAAATAAATTATACATTATTTAATATCAAAAATTTCAAGCGACATGAGTCTATAATAATGTCCATATATTGTGTCTATTTTTTTAAAAAATTATATAATGAAATTCGGGCATGAAATTAAAGAAGATACTGGTTCTATTTGCCTTACTAGAACAAGATGATTCAATAGTATGCAGATCTGCTATATATGCGTGCCCTTTCCAGCATTGCACATGCCAAAGCTGTGAAACGTAAATCAAATGCATCTAGAAGGTATAAAGGTTAGTGTATATATATTGTTGAAAAGGAAAAGTCCAAAGCTTTTTACATCGTAGAACACTAGCACAAGCACATGGACAGAGTGATGGACCGAGCTGTACATTATCGACCAATGAAGGCCTTGATATGAGCCATCATCTCAAGGGTTCTGGTTTGTGACAGCGGACTCCTACTGAGAACCTGAAATGCATGCCCTACTCCTTTATACACAATGTATTCGGCACTCTGACCTGCTCTAACCAAAACCTTACAGAACTTCAAGCTCCTATCTCTCAATATATCCATCTCTGATATGCACACCATGGTAGGGAAAAGCCGTACATCCTCCAATTTAGACGATCCCTTCGACATAGGGTTGCACCACGGATGGTCGCGGTTCGCCCCAGCTGGCAAAGCCAACCGCCAGTATGTATCGGAAACAGCTAAGCTCAGCACCGAGCGAGTCGGTTGAACCATATAGCTCTCTGAGTGTGTCCGGACCTCTCCGCCAAAAAACGGCTGTATCAAAATAGTACCCTTCAGTCCTAATGGCTTCAGAGCCATTGCTTCGAGTGCTCTGTTAGAACCAAGCCTCGTGGCAACAGTGTGGGCTATATTGGCACCGGCGCTATCACCAGCTAGGAAGATTTTTGAGAAGTCACAACGCCTAGACCACCATTCACCAGCTCCACGGAGAGCTTGTTGTTTCAGCCATTGAAGAGCCTTTAATCCATCTTCGTAAGCCGCTGGAAGAGGATTTTCTGGGGCCAAACGGTAATTTACCGACATGATTAAGCAACCGGCTTTGGCTGATAACCTTGCTAAAAACTCATGGTAGCAACTCCAAGCAGCTGAACCAACACAAAACCCGCCTCCGTGGAAGTAGATAAGCAGAGGAAGCTTGGCATGGCAGACAGCCGGGACATAAAATCGTGCCCAAATGTTTGTGATCTTGTCAATGACAATGTCCCGGGAAGTCACTCCAAGCTCCAAAGGCAATGCGCTGGTGACACATGGAACGATCTGAGGTCTTTCCACATGTCCCTCCCTGTAGACTCTTATAAGTCCTTCAATTTCCTCAACTACGGGCCCGTGTTGGTGTGTGTCTTTGCCAATGTATTGTAGGCTTAGACTTGGATCTAGGCTAATGGCAGCCATTTTTTTTTTTGTCTCATAGAGTGTGGTGCAAAACAGAGAGCTTGAACTCGATACTTGGAATGTATTTTAGCTTTGAAAATGCGTATGCCTTTGGAATTCCTTTTATAGCAAATGAAAAGCTAAGGCCCGCCGGAGTTCCGGAACCAAAGCGTAAGAATGGATCAACCTATCCTTTCCTACCAAGTGGGCAACTCGGAATTCACTGCTTTTCTTCACGCGGATTCAAATTGTGGGGGCCCGTGGTAACTTCGCTCTGCGTTCTCAGAACTCAACGACTTCTACATATTCCAGTTGGGAATCCCTCAGTTTGAAAAAAATAACGCTAGAAAATCGCTGTCTTGGCTGCAGCGAAAGACTTGACACCCCTCACCAGCCGCTATAATAGGTAAATATTTTCTAAAAAGAATCCAAGTGATTACCAATTATTATGATGCATGAGGCCCAAATTATACTATAAGGTCTAGTTGAATTGTGGCGTCGAAGCACTACAGGGCCTTAGACGATATATAATAAGAGCAACTATTGTCAAATATAGGGTTGCAGGAGGAAAATATTCTTGTGCTATTTAAAATGCGTGGCATGACATTATTGACCATTTTGCCAACAACCCCACATGTTGTGGCGTCGAAGCACTACAGACCTAACTTTCGGTTGCCTGCCAATACCATCTTTTCGTGTGAACTTGTGGGCCATTATCTCATTAGCTAAAAGCCATTCCCGATTTTTCTGCCACGATGAGAATTGGGAGCGTTTGTGGGCTTGGAGATGGTCAGTCGCCCATGTTGCTTTTGGAAAAACTATGGTAGCTTTTCAGAAGCAGAGGCCCCTCCCCTTCTTCCAGGACGTCCACGAAACGTGCTCCTCAGTGGACATTTGTTTCAGAGAAGAAAGCTAAAAGTATTTCGATAAGACTTCTTTGGTCAAATACTACGGATTTTCAATGCCCCAATCGATTGGTATTCGTGCATCTGGCCTTCTTTAACATCAGACAGTTAACGGAGTTTTCAGATGTGAGTTGATTCCAATCAAATCAAGTTGAATTTTTTTTTGTTCTCTCTCTCCCTCCTTTTTCTTTCCCTTCTAACATTTTCAAGTCTGTCTTGGAGTGTTGTTTAATTTGCTTTGCGTAAAGAAGGGTTTAAAGGAGTTTGGTGCGTCAATTCTAGTCTGTAGTGGTTATTATAGCAGTCCTCTATCCATTGGTGCACCCAGCAAAAGAAACCCATACAAGAACAGGTGCGTAAGAATCATTAGGCCATCAATCTCCATGTCATATAGAGCCATATAATGTGATGCCAACCAAAATAACGATGTAATAGTAAGAAACCATAGATATTAGATGTGATTCTACCAAATCTCATGAGAGAAAGCTTTCACCAATCTCCCATTACCCAACCTCATGTATTTATAATCCACCAGCCTGGGGAGTTCCTTCTCTTTAATGCAGCCAACTTCACGTATTGTATAAATAAATACATGTGAAAAATTTTCATTCATAAATATCTTCCTACTTTATGTGATTTTTCACTTGAGACACTTCTCGTACAATTTTTCTATTAAATTTTTAGGCTTAATTACCTTACAGGTCCCTGTGGTATCCGATTTTTACAAAATAGTCCTTGTGGTATGACTTTCAACAAAATGGTCCTTATGGTATAGTTTTGAGACAAATTAGTCCTTGTAGTATGACTTTCAACAAAATAGTCCCTATGGTATAGTTTTGAGACAAATTAGTCCCTCCGTCCAACTGTTGTTACCCACTTAACTAGAGAGTGTTGTATATGCCACTTTCCATTCACGCGTTGACATGTCAGCAACCGTCCTCATCGAACTAATCAAGTCTGAGGTTGAGGCTCAGACTAATTCTACGAGCTAAAAGAAGTATATCACTCGTGATTTGGATACTAATGTTAAAAAACACGTGTCAACGCGTGAATGACGCTGACGTGGCATGTACAACACTCTCCCGACAGTTAGATAGAGGGACTAATTTGTCTCAAAACTATACCACAGAGACTATTTTGTTGAAAGTCATATCACATGGACTAATTTGTCACAAAACTATACCATAAGGATCATTTTGTTGAAAGTCATACTACAGAGACTATTTTGTAAAAGTCGGATATCACAGGGCCTGTAAGGTAATTAAGCCAAAATTTTATAATCCTAAAATACTGACAATTTACGTTTCGAGAATTAGCGAAGAAATTCTTTTTAGCCTTCTTTACTCCAATTCTGTGCCAAATTTCTAAACCTATAGAAATGGCGTGGACGACTCCCGTTCCCTCCCTCCTTTAAGAGTTGGAGCTTGGCAAGACATCTTGTCTATATATACTACCCTGTTTAAACCCATAATCCAAATCGAAGTTCGCAATGGAGGAACCCAAATACGACAATTTTTATAGTTAATACGACAAATTACAAACCACAAAGATACTCATCCCCTCTTTTTTGTTCTTCTTTTATTGTTGACTTTCGATTTAATATGTTTATTATACATAAAAACTTAGAGATTGAGATAACATCTGTGGCTCTACCTCGACATGCCTCCTTGCACTGATGGAGGCATAGCAACTATGCGCTTCTGCCTTTCTACGTTCCCATGCCATCCTATCCCACAAAACAGCACAAACCATGTCAGAAGTCAGAACACAATCACACATCTGTAAGTGTATACAAAGTACGAGAGAGAGAGAGAGAGTACCTATGGACATGTCAAAGCCACGATGCTTGAGCTCTCTATACTCTTGACACAAAGCACATTCCTCGCAAAAGCAATGGATGCAGCAATCCGTGCAAGGGCTCTCTTCCAAGAAATACTGTCCTCTCAGTTTGGATCGGTAGAAGCATGAGTACAAACACGAGCAACCCGTCACGCACAATATTAATGTGTAAAGTGCTCCGCTTACTCCACAGGCTGCAACCCACCATAATTTACAGAGATATACTACTTGTTGTCATAACAGTCAAGTACAACAATGCATGACACATCTTGTTTTAGGAACTTACAAGTTGATCCTTTGTCAACAATTTCTGCAATTCGCCCAAATGTAACACATGGACAGCAGCAGGTTAAGCAACCTGAAAGAGAATAGTCGATGTTTAGCTACAAAAGAATAATATTTTGACCATCCTTTCAAAATATTTGAGACATCAGGGCATGCCTACATGTTGAAATGTGGACCAAATTAGTTTCACATAATATAACAATCTTTACAAATGTGCATACCATAGTTACTTGAGCAAATGGAGAGTGACTTAAATTACAGACACTTGACATCAGCAGGAAGGTAATATCTGTTCAAATGCGGCAAAGATAGCATTTTTATGAGGGGTATATGCAAATGTCATCTGTTACATCTATATCTTTAGGAAGATAAATTGACGATATGAAAATTACTCGGCTAAGAAAAGCAAATACACCTCTTGGGAGAAGGTGTATATACATGGCCATTTAGAGGAGAAAAAAGTGTTATAACAAGCCAGGTTACATTGTCATCGAGTATTGCCTTTTGGCACCCAATGTTTGAACAGTTTCCCTTTTCTCTTAAGGACCATAGTGAGAAGACACTACAAGACGCCGTCTAATATCCCAGGAAGGTCATCCGTATTCTACATATGACAGCGGTACTACCATTGATAGTTTGGTCTGAGGAACATGATTGCATACATATTGCAATGATCATGGCTTCTGAATAAAACCCACTATCAACCTGTCCTTACTCTTTTTTTCTCGTTCTCGGCAGTGACAAACAAAGAACCACCCATTTTAAACAGAAATCAAGCTCTAGATTTCCTAAAATTGATTTTACTTGATGGGATGTGGGGAACAACAGCAATAACAACAATGACAACAACAGAAATACCGTCCGATGAAAGTGTGGCATGAACGAAGGATGGTGAAAAGAATTCACTTACAACTGCTAACATCTTTGCAACAGTCGCAGAGTCCTGAGGACCAAGCTACTGGAGAGTGTGAATTTAAGTCAGACATGGCAATAGGCCCTGCAGGATTTGCTTGTTTTGTCACATTGACGGGAAGTGCAGAGGATGTCAGAGGACGTTTGAAATCTGAATAAAGTGGTGGTCTAGGTGGCGCTGATGGTGCTGGAGGAGACGACTTCTCGATGGTATTCATCATAGGAGAAGAATGATACATTGCGCGCGCGTGTATAAGTGAGAGACAGAAATAGGCAGAAGAATGGGGCTTGAAAGTCACTGCTTTTTTCAGCGGAAGGGAAAGAGTGCTATGGAACTAACGCTCCCCTTCATCCAAAGAACGGTTGAGCAACCGTCAATAGGATTACCTATAGGATATTCATTTTGGGCAACCGCTATGCCAATAAAAGCGCGCTGATTTGCTGGTGAAGAATGCGCCAATTACGGCATGACATGCCATCATAATGCAGTGTTCTTTGTTCTACCATATGAAAACCTCACCCAAAAAGTGGCAATGATCCGCGCAACTTAAGATTTGGTATGGTTACACATTAATTTACTAAGTGACAGAGAAACCATTAATGTGTAATGGGCGATAGTCCTTTCAGAATGAGCCGTCATTAACTAGCAACCAAACCAGACCTCATTCAAAATTAGATGATTCCTTGTCATGGGATCAGTTTGCTTCCCTTTTGGGAGTTTAAAACTTCACAGCCAACAGCGAGGCAATTTTGACAATATACGTGCTCAATAGCAAGAAAAATCTTGCAGAACGTACCGGTTCATCTTGCGAGGGTGCCTTTCACTACTGGAAGAACTTTTCTGGGGATTGTATGGTGAAGTGCTGGTGCTATGTTTCCCTTTATCATGGGTATAGAGAGCTCATAATCTTTCTCCATTAAGAACCTCTGTTTTCTTGAACTGCCTTGATTTGTCCAGTCTCTTTCTCGAAGCTGCCTAGATATGGATCCTGGGTGAGCCTGTCGTTCATGGTGTTGCTTGGCTACCTCCAACTGATTTGCATGGAATTAAAGCACTAAATCCTAGTGAACCATTTCAGATATGTACATAACCTAAAGCAAAAAAGTAGATATATTCTGTGGGACTAGGATGCACTTGGAAGTAGATAACGAATCCAATGTCACTGGACCTGTAATGTTTCGTAAAACGGAGTAGCTTTTGTCCTAACCCTCTTTAATAATCCCAAAGAGTTCAATAAGAAACACAATTCACAAACTTCCCAGCAGAACCCAAGCCTCCACTTCGAGCTTGTTAATATAATTTGATAGTCTCCTACCCCACACGGAAATGAGAACAGACCACCATCTTTATAAAGTCAGATAATGATAATGCAGTTGAAGAGATACTTATATTTGATCAGATTGTAATCAATCTTTGAATTTTGTATTGCGCATTGAACAACAGTACAGCTTATAAATTTACTGCAGAACACCTCACTATACTACATCCCTGAAGCTATCCCATTCGGTGGGGAAACGAGGAACACTAATACAGTGTTCATCCCTCATATAGTCAAATCCAGAGGGTATAATAGGCCAGGTATGCACTCCCCTTTTTTGAATGACTGGAAACGGGATTCGACTCATAACGGATGTGAACCAATACATCTACTAAGGTTTTCAGGAAGGACGGACAATGAGGGAAGAACATACAATTGAGTGGAGAAACAGCACCATGAACATACAGTGCTTGTTCTCGTGTCAAAGAGCGCAGAATTCTACCTCATCAAGGAAGTAAAACATGTCTGTATGATTAGATAAAATACACAAAACTAAGGAGGATCCAAAACATACAGTTTCGACATGAGTCGTATAGATTGTTAAAATGTTCAAATAATACAATTGATGTGAGTCAATGATCAAAAGTTGTCTTCAACTATAGCATATAACATGGAAACTGAAATGGTGATGTCCTGATTAACCATGAATCGGGAAAAAAAAATTGTAACCACTTCTTTAAGGCTGTAATAAAATTAAATGGCTTGTACATATTTGTACCCAATCTAAAGTAAACTCTCTCTGCTGGAAGTAAAAGGTTTTAGGTACTATGCTGCATTAGATCTACAACATACTTATAGCATCAGCGCCATATGACACAATTTCTATTGTACTATGAGGTCCTAATCGGTATCCGTTGAGGCCTAACAGGACAATCATTAATTACAAGGTTTTTGAGATCCACAGTCAGTCACTAAGTGTACAATGGGATTCAATTTCTCCCCGAGCCAAGAGAGGAAACTTATCTATTTCTAATGGAATACAAGATCAGCAGCAACATAAATGAATTTCTAGCCTCAGTCCACATTATCTTTTTCCATCTTCATGGTCCCAAAGCTTTTTCAGGGTACATAGCCCATTAATTATGTCACAAGCATCCGTGGAATTCTAAGGCAGGATACCGTGGAGACAACGTCATTACCTATGATAAGCATGAGTGAAGTTCAAGGCAGATAATGTCATTACCTAGGACGTGCTAACCATAATGAACTGAGTGCCCGGAGTCGTGATATGTAGTCGCAGACAACAAGAAGGGCATGCGCAGCTTGACGCGTGGTCAAAATTCGACGCATTTGTTGCAGAGTTTGCTGCCTCAAAAGGTCGGCCTAGCAAGTAACAAAATATAGGGGTTGTAGTCACGATTTCACTTTGTCCCAGCATGAATGAATCTCGTTTTAGAGAGAGAGAGAGAGAGCAACAGGTATATTAAGCATGATTTGTAAGTTTAGGCTTATTACTTGGTGGAGAAAATTCTCTAGTGTTGCAAGCTTGCCCATAGCAATTGCCATTTGTCCCATGTAGTCAGCAACATTTCCAGGACCACTTGGGCCCAAAGAGGTCGAAGAAAGTGTCTCGATTAGAGATTGTTGCAAAGCTTCCATCCCTTGTGATAAAGCATCTTCAGCCTGTTGGGAGGATTGCTGCAAATTACATATGCCCATCAACTGTTGATCTGTCATAGGTTCAAGGTGGTTTCCAAGTATCTGAGTTCCCAAAAGCAAAATTTGACATATACGTCAGTTTATTAGCTGTCAGTAGAGTAGAGGAAGGCCAACTGTAATGCCTCTAAAACTATTGAACAATTAAGTCACCTTCAGAATTTCAGATGAACGGAATCCTCCCAACCACATGAAACACCTCTCAGCAGGCGTCTTCCACATGCCAGAAAGCATGTGAAATACATCAGCCTTTGTACCAATGTTTTTCAGCCTAAAAATTTCATCATAATGGGCCATTACACCATCAACAAGGAGGTGCAACTCATTGTCACCCATATTAGAATTCACGGCTGATCTTAGATCATGGATTAGCCGTTGATGCTCATCAAGCCAGCACGCATACTCCATGTCAAATGCTAAGGCTCCTGGAAACACAATTAAATACAAGAAATTTTTTTTTATAACATACTATTTCAGTATCACATTGAGGGAGAAATGTGGAAATGGGCCCATGGCCCCTCAAAATTTTCTCAAAGTTAAGGTAAAGATTGGCATAACAATTTCCTATGCAAACTACATCCAAACCCCCAAAGACATGTCATGTGCTTATCTAAATACATAAAGAAGTTAAACACGTATCTGAACTATAAATGGATAGAAGTGTCTTCCTCTTAGTTAGAATTATCAAATATTCTAACATAAAGTAAAAATTTGGCTGCAAAAGTGTATAGACTACTCATACTGATCAATGTGTTATCTTTCCACAAATTTGAATGCCAACTAACAGGATTCAACGCAACGCACACATATATAAATCTTCTATTTGCTAATATGTGTGTGAGGGTGGTTTGCATGTGTCTGTGTGTCCATGTGTTCAGACTCAAGCTTAACCATGCCCTCCACCAAAAAACCTATTTTCTGGTCCTGGCCCTGATCGTGTATATCTCAAATTTTCCTTTGAAGGAACTGTAACAAATAGTGAAGGTCTCGGTTTATAGCCTCATTGAACAGCAACAAACAACACGAATGAATATAAAAAATAATCATAAAAATAATAGCTCTCTGGCTATTTCAGTCCAAGTACAATGAACGAAGAGGAGCACGAATTACAACCAGACATAGATATGACATTCATAGCAAAAAACACTAGCACACAGGCAAACCATTTTCATGTTGAAAATGATTACAAAAGAATAAGTCCTAAAAGGACCACATATCATGAGGAAGCAATGGATGTACATATATCCCAAATTCCTTACCATTCCCAGTCATTGAATGACTATGATCCCCAGAATATCCTGTTGCTGCAATAAAAATACCCTACCAAAAACCAAAAGTGAAAAGAGTGTAGTTAGCAATGAAAATGAAGAATAGAAGACACATTCCCCCCCCCCCCAAAAAAAAAACCAAAAACCACCAAAAATAAAGGGGGGAAATGAAGGGAAACAAGAATTAACTTATCACACCTGCTGGCGTGCTCGCTGGAGCTCTTGCTCTAGCTGTGTAAGCCTGAGCCGACTATTCTCCAGCTGCTGGACATATGCCTATCCAAAATCAAAACCAATCAATTATCTGAATATGCGTCCCTTATTAAACTAAGATATCACCTACAGTGTGGTAGAACATAACTTTGTTCTGATTAAACGGTAAAACAGTCGCAATATCAAGAGAACACTAGCATGAGAACAATTTTTTAAGGCTAAAACACATTTTCTTTAAGAATATTTATTTTTATTTTTTGGATAACAACACCCCCCCCCCCCCCCCACACACACAACAGGCCCCAATGGATTTCAATGAAATTGTACTCCCTAATTCTCAATCTTGGCTACGCCCCCTGAAAAAGAAGATGGAAGACTTCAAAAATAAAAACTAAACCTATGAAGCCTTTGGCCTGGGGTAGTCATAAATACAACGTGATAAAGAATCATAAAAAAAAAACAAAACAAAACTAGGATGGAGGTATTACTTTCTTCCTCAAGCGACTCTTCCTTGCAGCTTCTCGATTCTGAGCCAGCCTTCTAAGTGTCTGCACAAGAGTGAGCCCAGTCTGAAAACTTAACAAGAACATTCCAACACAAGACTGAATGAAAATGACCACAACCAAAGCAACATCGTGTTAATAACCTTTTGGTCACCAGATTTTGCCTTAGACCGATCGATGGAATCTACAGCCACAAGTGCTCCATTCTGAACTCCATGAAACTACAACACGTGATATTTCAGGTGATAAGCTCAACAGATGCTGTTCACCAGCTGGCATGCCAGGCATACATTTCAAATCTTTAATCAAACTAGGCATTTTTCATTTCATCAGAACGACAAATTCCTATCTTAAATCACCACAAGACGAGGATTCTCAGCTAATATTATTCTTTATTATGTGAGTATTCGAAGTCCACTAATTTACAAAATCAAAGCAACCAAGATATGAATTCTACACTATATAGTGTAAGTTTAAGCTAACAGACAAATTATACAAAAAATAGTGAAGTGGGCAGGTCATTGTAATGCGAAGCGATGGTAAAAGTCCTCGATCCTAAAGTGACCTACCATTAAACCAAGGGACTCCAATTGTACGACATAAAACGAAACGGAGCATATATTGAAGAAACAGACACCCACTTTGTTTCTATCATCGGTGTCAACATCTGTAGAACTGTCAGTTTGTTGGCTGGTGTCTGCAGCCAAGCCTGAGTCACCCCAGTTCTCAATACGCGGCCCGTTTCCAAACATTGCTCCAATCGCGGTCGTCCCCTGCTGGTACATATATTGCTGCCCTGCGTCCACACAGCCAATGCTCTACACGTATACCATCCAGGACAAAAGGAAACACAAACACACAGAATTTCAACTGAATCATACACTCCACTCAAGTCTATGTATGGCTCTAGAAAGGTGGTAGGAATGACTACCGTATTCAATGTCCCATAGTGTAGGTTATTAGGAACAACAGCGACGCTGATCGGCTTCACATTGAAGATTGAGGCTACAATCAATTTTTTAACATTAGAAGCAGTTAGAGAAAATAAACTTCGAGACATATGTACATATAAAATATAACGTATTCCATGTAAAGAGACAGGGGACAAAGACAATACTTGGGCTTAAATCAACAGCATCATCGTGATAAAAGGCGGCAGCGGATTGTTCAAGCTCTCCAAGATCCGTGAAACGCGTCTGGTCCCGCCCACTCCCATCTCCTCTGTTTCACACGCAGAAACAGAGACAGGTTGTTATACAACATACTTCGTAACAGCGAAAACTTTGCTAAACCAAAAACTTTCATCAACTCATAACACATCCCCAAAGATAAAACGAAGAGAGAGATAGAGAAGACAGGGCAATATACTGAAGAAAGAAAGAAGAGTGGCAATAGAGTTGGGGGTTAGCTGGAGCTGCCTTGAAGCTCTGCATTTTCTTTTCTTCTAGCTACACAATCCCTGCTTGTCTTTCTTTCAAAGATTCACCTTTTTAAACGAAGAAAAATTGGAACAATCTTGGGTTCCAGAAAGAGAAAGAGGAGTAGGAAGAGAAGGCAGGGCAGTGAAGAAAATCTGGAGGTATCTTTAAGAACAGGATAGCGTATCAGTACGGATCCTTTATTTATAATTTTAGACAACAGGCTTTTTATTATTGCTTTCTGACTTGGGATTTTAGTTTCCCACTTCCCCATGCATATCCATTAGCCTTTCTCGAGGCTGCGTTTGTCACTAAAATTTTACCCAAAATTTTATCAATCTCCTAATAAAATACTCCAATATAATCTCTCTCTTCCATCAAAAAATATAAAATATTACAAAAACTATAAAATATTATCTATCTCTTCATTTTTTCACTAAACCCAATACCAATACTAAACTCAATACCAAAAATTTTACCACACAAACCCACTCTCAGTCTCACTACGTGCGTCCACTCCGCTCTCCAATTAAATTGTGAGGACAGGCTGGTCTTTCACTGCTAAATGCAAACAAATCTCAATTATGTTGCTTATTTTATGCTTTCAAGTAAAGTGAATTTGTTCTCTCTGCACTGACCAAAATAATACCTACCATTCCAGAAATAGATGCTGTCTTTCATTCCCCAGATGCCATGCATTTTATATATGCACAAGAGTTGTTAATTTCTTCAACTATACATGATTTATCTTTTTATACATCTGTTCAGATATTAAATTCTAGAATATTTTGATTAATTTATCGTAATTTTTTTTTTGTTTCTAGAAAAAGGGATTATAATTTATCGTGTCAGAATTCTGCTACCAGTCCCCTTCGATAGACCAAAAAAGATGGGCTTGATTTTAGCTTAATCTTTATGTTTTCAGTTAGATTTTGCAATATGTGAACCACCTCATGGCCCTTACAAAGGTTTTAATTATCCTTGGAAAAACTACGTCAAAGTAAGTGGTGCAGTGAGGCATTGTGCTTTCATGGTAATGGCAATGCATGGGTGCATACTTTCTGAAATACAGGTGAATATACCTACTTTTTCTTCTCTGATCCTGTAGTTATCTTTTCCACGCTCCTTTTGTATGTTCTTGTTCCTTCTGGAATGCTAAATTTTGTCTCCATTCTTTTTCGTTGGCGCACAATGTATAACATTATCGCGAGAGCCGGCATTTGAGTTGTTTAGATAGTGCTCTGGATTTGTCTGTTGGAGTTCTCGGAGGTGATCCATGTTTCTCTTGCCATAAGTAATGAAGCAATGTTGTTAACTTGTTCCTCCTGAATCAACCTTTGTTTTCAGAATTATTTCATTTTCTTTTCTATTGATCTCATAAATCTTGAGTTAATATACTCATGAATGTTTTATTTATCCTCACACCCCTTCTGTGCCATCAGTGTTTTTTGGTGTTCTCTCTTTTTTTTTCCCCACGTATGATTATTATTCACTTACCAAAATTGAGGAAGAAGAAACAATGGCATGTGGTAGGATTTGAACCACGTCTGCCGTGTGATAGCCTTTACCACCAGTCTCTTGGCAAAGACACCCATGAGTTAGTCTTTGTTGACATAACCAGCTTAGTACTCATTGGTAGTGATTTGTTAGTTTGATGGGTGAGTGGTGGGAAGGTACTGTATCAATTGCAAGCTGAGTACAATGAACAAGTGATGGCAAGCTCAACAAAAATGGCAAGTGTGTCTGTGTTATGATCGAGATAATTTTCCTCCTCTTGCTTCTCCTGTCAGCTTTTAACATACACATTTATCTGAAAGTTAAGCCTGGATTTAGAAAGTATATTAAGTTGTTTTGACATGGTTGTTGCTGATGCTTTTGCTTCAGTGAACTTGGATAAGATGCTGGTTGGAGTCCTTGCTAACATCTTTTGAACAATATTCTGCTACAATTAAAAAACCCTCAGAGGTTTATAAATATGTTATAGATACATTTAGAATGAAGATCTTTGCTTTTGACTTTGAGAATATTAACTAACTTACGATGGTCTAACTATTTCCGTAATCAGCTGTTTTGACTTTGTACCTATAGGCACCAGAAGAAAAGAGGAAGGTTTTTAGTAGTGAGCTACAGAGGGTTGGTACTGAAGGAGCTAAAGTATTACGTGAGCTTGGAAGCAAAATTGAGAAGATGGAAAAATTAAGCCCCAGCGACATACTGCTTGAAGTGCATGAAGCAGCAGAAGAGTTGCAAAAGAAGATTGACCAGAAATCATACCTTCTGGTCAATTCAGATAGCTGGGGAAGTATAAGACGGGCCAAGGAATTTGAAGAACCTCAGCACTTCATTGATGTCAAAGAAAATGAAAATAAAGGAGTTGTGATCAATTCCCTTAGTGAAACATGGGATATTCAGAATCCCAACCTCAGCTCGCCCACCATGCCGCAATGGATGTCCTCAGAAAGTGTGCTTAAGAAACCAATATCATGGCCCCACCTCTCATTTACCGGGGATACCATGGTTAATGAACAAGAATCAAAAGTATATGAAAGTGCCAGCTCCTTGTCTTTAGCAACATTTTCATCACTTCTGATTGAGTTCGTTGCCAGGCTTCAAAATCTTGTTGATGAGTTTGAAGAGCTTAGTGAGAAAGCCAATTTTAAGGAACCCGCAGATCCACCAGAGACCAAAGTGGTGGTTGGGATTTGGACAAGACTGTTTAGATGTTTCCAATGAGTTTCTTATTATGAGGGAAACCAAGCTGGGAAATCTCCATTGAGGTTGTGTTGTGATATGGAAGATTGTTCTGTAGCAACGAATTGAAGAAAGCTATACGAGGAGTAGAGACTTCTGAGGATGTCCTCAAAAGCCTCAGACTTCTGTATTTTTGGTTCCTATGCTTTTTGGTGTTAATCTTAACAGAAGAGGGCTCTGAAAACTCTTGCCGAAAGGGATATTTCTGAACTATGTACCTTTCCTTGTGTTGTATTGTTCGCTTTGGCCTATAGTGAAAATTTTAATGATATTGACCCTGGGTATATCTTTTGAAACATTAGTTATATCACATTGTGCATGCCTGTTTTGATTAAAAAGTTGCAATATCATTGGAGCTCTTTCATTCTAGTCTAAATTCTTACCAGTTGAACATAGATCTAATATTTCCTCATATTGTTGGAAATTGTTCTAGTCCTCCAAACCTCTCATTCATTCCAGGCAACAGTGGCTTCAAAAAACAGATATAATACGAAAATTTCGTGAGATTTGTCATGTCCTCTTCCCTCGTGATTTACTCCTTTGGTGCGCTAGTGAGCTGTGACTAATAGGCATGCGATGCCCTTTAGGGCTGTTGAAGTTGTAGGATCCAGTAGATGAGGAAGACGACAAGATATCTACCTTTGATCCTGCCTTACCTTGCGTCTCCGTTTCTCTTTTGCATATTCTCAAGTTTTCAATACCTCCTTGTACACAGTACGGCCCACTTGCTAGCATAAGGCCATAAACCATGGGGCCGTATTGGTCCCAACCCAACTAGCGATTATAAGGACCTCACTCAACCGGGCCAAAAGGCCCAAAAATCCAACCCAGGACGCACTTTTTTTTTTTAAACATAAGACCGAAATATTATAAACAGAAAGTGGGGTTAAGAGAGCCCTGCAGCCATGGGAACAGATTCAAACTTACAGACCTGAAAAGAATCTAAAAACGAAAGAGCAAAACAAACGTCAGCCGAAATCAACCAAGGACATGGGGCATCCGGGGCCTTTAAAGACTGAACAGTAACCCCCCACCAAAAAAAACTGTGACAACCAATGTTTATTCTCTGGCATTTTTCTTTTCACTTTTCACTTTTCACTTTTTCTCTGATATATATCCAGACGAATCAGCATCAAGCTGACCAGGATCGACCTTTACTTAATCCAAATCTAAAATAGAAGTCTGAAAAGTGTCTTTCCCCGTGATCCTCCTCCCCCCCCCCCCCAAAAAACAAGCAATATCATAGTTCCCCTTTTGCTCTCTAAAACCACGATTTAAGTCCTCTCATTTTTTAAAATCATTAATATAAGTAGGAAATATGTAAAATGACCGACATGCACTACATGAGAAAATTTTAAAAATAAATAAAATTCAATAAATAAATTGAAAATAAATAAATTACTGAAATAGAGTTTTAATAGCTTTATTTAAAAAATATGACTTTTTTTAAATATCATTTTTTATTTGTAATGAATTTTTTAATATTTTTAGTAATTTTTAGCTTGGAGGGAGTATTTCGATCATTTTGTATGTTTTTCCTCTCCTGACTTAACGACTGATTTGGATGGATGACATATATTGATTTTCGAAAGTTAGAAGACGTAAATCGTCGTTTTCATAATTAAAAAGAGCGTGATTGATTTTGCCTTATACTTAAAAGAGGCAAATTATGACATTACTCTAAAAATAAGTTGCAAAAAAAATACGGCCCCAAATTTTCGAAATTGATTTTTTAATTAAGAAAATATGTTTTGGCTTTACATATTATATAAATCTTCACTTTTGTTATCTCACACCAGAACCATTGAAAAGAACGGTCCAAATTAGTTTTTCTCACTTTAGAGTAGCTACTGGCCGGGTTGAGTCATGGTGCATGCATGTATGCAAAGAATGGTGGGTCACAGACTCTCAACCACCAAGATCCATATTAATGTAATGTTACGCAGAGGGACGTACGTTGTACCAACCAAAGCAGAAAAAGGAAAGTTGGCATGGTGGCTTTGATTTCTATAAATGAAACCCTTTCAATCGTTACAAGATTAACATCGTTGCACGCATATTCCTCTGATCTCAATGTTATTTCAAGAAATGTGGAAGCAGTCAAAGAATTTAGATGCCTCAGTGAAACAACTGTGCCAATTTTGGTTCACTTACAGGTTATCGTCTTTTTTATTGATACAGCAGTACTGGAAGCTGTGGAAAGGAACAGCCGGACAAACAGGGTGCGTGGTAGTTAATTGGTCCCATGGGAAAGAAAGCTAAAAAGCTTACACATGAAAAAAAAAAATCCCCTACATAACATCTCCTTGCTTTCTCGGAGACATTTTACGTATAATTGAAGCTGGACCATTTTTGTCCACTTTTCTTGTTCATCTACTTTGGAATCTCTATCCAAGGGCCGCATGGACATTTATCTTATAGGCAACGTTACCATTTTCATACTGCTCATCGTTCTCTTCTTTTCTTTCTTTCTTTCTTTCTTTATTTATTTCATGAGTGATCTCGATTTTCTATACGTGCTTTGTATCTTGTTCTTGAAGGTTACGTTCCTTTCCTCCCATACTGTTCAACTGATTGATAGTGACAATATATACTGTCTGTCTCTCTTACGTTAGACTTAAATGTTAGGGCGTATCATTACCTACTCCCTTTGGCAAAGCCTAATGAGTGTCTTTCTACAGGAAAGGAGGGAGAAAGTAGTTCTTTTGGACTACTCATTTGAGCAAGAAAGTACGGGTGACTCGTGTTAATGAAGGACGACAACAGTACGCTGTTAAAGAGCCTCGACCTCGGAGTGACTCGGAGTCTCGGACCTTCATGGAGGCTTAGGCGTACTTGCGTTGGACCTAATCAGGACCTCTCTCGCGCCATTGACAGCCGGGCATCAATCCAGAAACTTAGAAAATCTATGTAGTTTGTCATTCTGGTTCTCTTTCGCACTCGTAAACTGTAAGACTCAAATCTGAAGTTTCTGGATGTCCTCCGTTGACATCTTTACAAGATATATATTTTAACGCTTTTCCCTTGACCACAACTCGCCTAATCCAATAAGATCACGTCTTTACTGTCCCAGTACTGCTTGGCGCAATATAGCCATAAGAAAGCACCTTGAACCTTCGATTGGCAGACAATATAAGTCTGCTCAAGGTATATAAATATTCCTAGCACTCTTTATTTGGGTGGATGGAAGTCGAGAAAAGCGATAAAATAAGATTGTAAACAAGCTATCTTGTGGGCAAATATTATTCAAGATTTTGTTCTGATGTCTGCCGGTCTTCCTTATACGTCTTTATATGTTCCATGATTCACGAAGCTGTCAAGAATATGCTAGCTTGCTTGAATTTTAAATCAGAAAATCCCTTTTTTCATGAAGTTAACCATTTTTTTCGATTAAAAAGGCAGAAAAAAGACAAATATAGTCTGTTGACTAGCGTGCTGAAACATAAAAAACACAATGACTTTCGATTAGTATATCATCTGAACCACAATGTTATCAAAATTGTCGGCCATTAATGTTTTTTCCTATTTGTTAAATGACTAAAAATCCCATCATTAGACGTGTTTGTGAAAGGTATAATGACAGGGAAGAATTCAAAGTTAGGGCCAAAACACCATTATCGTCAAGAGGAGGGGGCTCACTTTGGATCTAATTCTCGTGGTTGAATCAAACAATTAAATTATGGATCAAAGAAAAAAAAATGCTTCAATAATCGCAACAGCTAATAATTATGACTTATTTTTGTGTTAGTGGAATTAATTGGTGATACACGGTCTCCACCCATGCATTTTTTGCACATTAAAATAACAATTAAAGAAATTCTGTGGTCTAATAACTTTATAACTCGAAGCAAAAAACTATAATTAATTAGTTGCTATAAACAATTTCTACGATGGAGAAGGAAGCTGATCGAAACTGACAGCATAATTCCCTTTGTCTTAGACTGACTATATTTCCCGGCCCGTCAAAAAGTGTTGAAATTAAGTTGTCCCCAACTGCAATTCTTAAGATCTGATCACATATATGGGAAGTAATAAAGAAATGAACAAAAAGCAAAAGGATAAAACCTCAAGTCAATGGGTGGATCAGCGAAAAATTGTAATTGAAACTTGGCATATATATCTTCAACATGGATAATGAGGTTTGTTCGCCACGATCGCAAGGATTTGATGCTTAATTTGTGTGCAGCGCGGCAAGAACTCTCTGGTGCTATATATATGACATCTTTTTGTGTCTATTGGTCTATCAAGTGTTTGAAGTGTTTATTTGGTGTTTACTAGTGTTCTTTATGAATTGTTTGCCCAATATTATATTCTCTTGGGTTCAATTGGTGATTGTAGAGATTTTTAGTTATCAATATAGTACTTACCAACAAAAAATAGATATGGATACTGATCAGGATTTAGCACTTTCAACCCAACTAATCTTTGACCTTAAACTTGTGTTCAGATCTAAGATTATCCGCTCATGATCTGGGCCGGGTTACTTTGGTGTAAATGGGGAATTGGGGCGGGTGGTCATGATTTGGGGAGTGTGATTTTTGATCAGTTTGATTCGAGACAGCCGTGATAGTGGTCTACGTACAAGAGCGGCCAGTCGAATAATATTTGTTTTCTCATAATTAATAGGGCATTTTTAAGTGTCATTACTGGGCCATAACTGTTTCGCTTTTAGTCTAGAGGGTTCTCCCTCTCTCTAGACTTTTTCTCTTCTTCCTTTTGAGAGTCTGTTCTCCTCCTTCTCTTGGGCAGCGGGTGTAGTTTTCTACACACCCGTTTGCCCGTCATTTCCTTGTTGGTCTCCGGCCAACAAGGTGTTGTATTTGTTGGGTTGTAGTTTGTTTTTTCTTTGTGTTTTCTGCAAATCTGGGGTTTCTTCTCCGACGAGCCCAAGCGTTTTTCATTGAATTTTGTGCAGCTGTTTTTGACACGAGCCCTATGACCCGTTTCAGCGGCCACTGCTCTTCCTTTTCCAACGTGTCCGACAGCTCGGTGTCGGAGCGTGTGCTCCCACGCGCCCCTCTTGGTGCGCGTGGATCTCACGCGCCTCCACCTCCGGTGAGTTTCACTTGTTCTTGCTTCGTCTTTTGCTGGGAGCGTGTGCGTCTCCCTTCTCGATTGGTGCTGGCATAATCGATTCTGAGGGGAAGTGGGATAGAGGTGCCCAATGCATCCTCTCCTCCAGCGGCCAACTTCGCCTTCAACATCTCTCCCCCTATGAGTTTGGGTCTTTGACCCCTTTGTGCTTGTTATGGTTTATGGCTGTTTCAGGTTAATTGCGGTGGACCTTTGGTCCTTTTGCTTTTCTATAACGGGTTCTATGCCCTTGGTCATGTAGTCGGCCCTTTAGATCTTCTATTTTGTGCACCTTCGTTTTGTACTCTCCCCATTTCTATTTCTCTGTTGTTGTTTCCGGTTGTAATGTTTCTTTATTGATTGAACGTTATTATCGTTGATTAGAAAAAAATGGCATTACTGATTGATTTAAATGCGAAATAATCTAAGCCACAGAAGTTTTTCTTATTTGTCGGAATAGTGCACTTCATAACGTACAAGCTGGTAATTGGAACCCTTTTAACTAGTAATATATTCTTCTCATTAGTGACTCTTTATGTCACACCACACTATATAACTTTTTCAGGACAGTTTTCCTTTGCTGCAGAACACAGATCACTGGTGAGATGCCTTGTAGCAGAACCTAATGTCCAATAATACACAAATTCTGAATATATAGGTTTTTCTGTTATTTTTTATTAGAATTATATAGTATAATTTAGATAAAAATAGACACAATAAATAAATAAATTATACATTATTTAATATCAAAAATTTCAAGCGACATGAGTCTATAATAATGTCCATATATTGTGTCTATTTTTTTAAAAAATTATATAATGAAATTCGGGCATGAAATTAAAGAAGATACTGGTTCTATTTGCCTTACTAGAACAAGATGATTCAATAGTATGCAGATCTGCTATATATGCGTGCCCTTTCCAGCATTGCACATGCCAAAGCTGTGAAACGTAAATCAAATGCATCTAGAAGGTATAAAGGTTAGTGTATATATATTGTTGAAAAGGAAAAGTCCAAAGCTTTTTACATCGTAGAACACTAGCACAAGCACATGGACAGAGTGATGGACCGAGCTGTACATTATCGACCAATGAAGGCCTTGATATGAGCCATCATCTCAAGGGTTCTGGTTTGTGACAGCGGACTCCTACTGAGAACCTGAAATGCATGCCCTACTCCTTTATACACAATGTATTCGGCACTCTGACCTGCTCTAACCAAAACCTTACAGAACTTCAAGCTCCTATCTCTCAATATATCCATCTCTGATATGCACACCATGGTAGGGAAAAGCCGTACATCCTCCAATTTAGACGATCCCTTCGACATAGGGTTGCACCACGGATGGTCGCGGTTCGCCCCAGCTGGCAAAGCCAACCGCCAGTATGTATCGGAAACAGCTAAGCTCAGCACCGAGCGAGTCGGTTGAACCATATAGCTCTCTGAGTGTGTCCGGACCTCTCCGCCAAAAAACGGCTGTATCAAAATAGTACCCTTCAGTCCTAATGGCTTCAGAGCCATTGCTTCGAGTGCTCTGTTAGAACCAAGCCTCGTGGCAACAGTGTGGGCTATATTGGCACCGGCGCTATCACCAGCTAGGAAGATTTTTGAGAAGTCACAACGCCTAGACCACCATTCACCAGCTCCACGGAGAGCTTGTTGTTTCAGCCATTGAAGAGCCTTTAATCCATCTTCGTAAGCCGCTGGAAGAGGATTTTCTGGGGCCAAACGGTAATTTACCGACATGATTAAGCAACCGGCTTTGGCTGATAACCTTGCTAAAAACTCATGGTAGCAACTCCAAGCAGCTGAACCAACACAAAACCCGCCTCCGTGGAAGTAGATAAGCAGAGGAAGCTTGGCATGGCAGACAGCCGGGACATAAAATCGTGCCCAAATGTTTGTGATCTTGTCAATGACAATGTCCCGGGAAGTCACTCCAAGCTCCAAAGGCAATGCGCTGGTGACACATGGAACGATCTGAGGTCTTTCCACATGTCCCTCCCTGTAGACTCTTATAAGCCCTTCAATTTCCTCAACTACGGGCCCGTGTTGGTGTGTGTCTTTGCCAATGTATTGTAGGCTTAGACTTGGATCTAGGCTAATGGCAGCCATTTTTTTTTTGTCTCATAGAGTGTGGTGCAAAACAGAGAGCTTGAACTCGATACTTGGAATGTATTTTAGCTTACAAAATGCGTATGCCTTTGGAATTCCTTTTATAGCAAATGAAAAGCTAAGGCCCGCCGGAGTTCCGGAACCAAAGCGTAAGAATGGATCAACCTATCCTTTCCTACCAAGTGGGCAACTCGGAATTCACTGCTTTTCTTCACGCGGATTCAAATTGTGGGGGCCCGTGGTAACTTCGCTCTGCGTTCTCAGAACTCAACGACTTCTACATATTCCAGTTGGGAATCCCTCAGTTTGAAAAAATAACGCTAGAAAATCGCTGTCTTGGCTGCAGCGAAAGACTTGACACCCCTCACCAGCCGCTATAATAGGTAAATATTTTCTAAAAAGAATCCAAGTGATTACCAATTATTATGATGCATGAGGCCCAAATTATACTATAAGGTCTAGTTGAATTGTGGCGTCGAAGCACTACAGGGCCTTAGACGATATATAATAAGAGCAACTATTGTCAAATATAGGGTTGCAGGAGGAAAATATTCTTGTGCTATTTAAAATGCGTGGCATGACATTATTGACCATTTTGCCAACAACCCCACATGTTGTGGCGTCGAAGCACTACAGACCTAACTTTCGGTTGCCTGCCAATACCATCTTTTCGTGTGAACTTGTGGGCCATTATCTCATTAGCTAAAAGCCATTCCCGATTTTTCTGCCACGATGAGAATTGGGAGCGTTTGTGGGCTTGGAGATGGTCAGTCGCCCATGTTGCTTTTGGAAAAACTATGGTAGCTTTTCAGAAGCAGAGGCCCCTCCCCTTCTTCCAGGACGTCCACGAAACGTGCTCCTCAGTGGACATTTGTTTCAGAGAAGAAAGCTAAAAGTATTTCGATAAGACTTCTTTGGTCAAATACTACGGATTTTCAATGCCCCAATCGATTGGTATTCGTGCATCTGGCCTTCTTTAACATCAGACAGTTAACGGAGTTTTCAGATGTGAGTTGATTCCAATCAAATCAAGTTGAATTTTTTTTTGTTCTCTCTCTCCCTCCTTCTTTTTCTTTCCCTTCTAACATTTTCAAGTCTGTCTTGGAGTGTTGTTTAATTTGCTTTGCGTAAAGAAGGGTTTAAAGGAGTTTGGTGCGTCAATTCTAGTCTGTAGTGGTTATTATAGCAGTCTATCCATTGGTGCACCCAGCAAAAGAAACCCATACAAGAACAGGTGCGTAAGAATCATTAGGCCATCAATCTCCATGTCATATAGAGCCATATAATGTGATGCCAACCAAAATAACGATGTAATAGTAAGAAACCATAGATATTAGATGTGATTCTACCAAATCTCATGAGAGAAAGCTTTCACCAATCTCCCATTACCCAACCTCATGTATTTATAATCCACCAGCCTGGGGAGTTCCTTCTCTTTAATGCAGCCAACTTCACGTATTGTATAAATAAATACATGTGAAAAATTTTCATTCATAAATATCTTCCTACTTTATGTGATTTTTCACTTGAGACACTTCTCGTACAATTTTTCTATTAAATTTTTAGGCTTAATTACCTTACAGGTCCCTGTGGTATCCGATTTTTACAAAATAGTCCTTGTGGTATGACTTTCAACAAAATGGTCCTTATGGTATAGTTTTGAGACAAATTAGTCCTTGTAGTATGACTTTCAACAAAATAGTCCCTATGGTATAGTTTTGAGACAAATTAGTCCCTCCGTCCAACTGTTGTTACCCACTTAACTAGAGAGTGTTGTATATGCCACTTTCCATTCACGCGTTGACATGTCAGCAACCGTCCTCATCGAACTAATCAAGTCTGAGGTTGAGGCTCAGACTAATTCTACGAGCTAAAAGAAGTATATCACTCGTGATTTGGATACTAATGTTAAAAAACACGTGTCAACGCGTGAATGACGCTGACGTGGCATGTACAACACTCTCCCGACAGTTAGATAGAGGGACTAATTTGTCTCAAAACTATACCACAGAGACTATTTTGTTGAAAGTCATATCACATGGACTAATTTGTCACAAAACTATACCATAAGGATCATTTTGTTGAAAGTCATACTACAGAGACTATTTTGTAAAAGTCGGATATCACAGGGCCTGTAAGGTAATTAAGCCAAAATTTTATAATCCTAAAATACTGACAATTTACGTTTCGAGAATTAGCGAAGAAATTCTTTTTAGCCTTCTTTACTCCAATTCTGTGCCAAATTTCTAAACCTATAGAAATGGCGTGGACGACTCCCGTTCCCTCCCTCCTTTAAGAGTTGGAGCTTGGCAAGACATCTTGTCTATATATACTACCCTGTTTAAACCCATAATCCAAATCGAAGTTCGCAATGGAGGAACCCAAATACGACAATTTTTATAGTTAATACGACAAATTACAAACCACAAAGATACTCATCCCCTCTTTTTTGTTCTTCTTTTATTGTTGACTTTCGATTTAATATGTTTATTATACATAAAAACTTAGAGATTGAGATAACATCTGTGGCTCTACCTCGACATGCCTCCTTGCACTGATGGAGGCATAGCAACTATGCGCTTCTGCCTTTCTACGTTCCCATGCCATCCTATCCCACAAAACAGCACAAACCATGTCAGAAGTCAGAACACAATCACACATCTGTAAGTGTATACAAAGTACGAGAGAGAGAGAGAGAGTACCTATGGACATGTCAAAGCCACGATGCTTGAGCTCTCTATACTCTTGACACAAAGCACATTCCTCGCAAAAGCAATGGATGCAGCAATCCGTGCAAGGGCTCTCTTCCAAGAAATACTGTCCTCTCAGTTTGGATCGGTAGAAGCATGAGTACAAACACGAGCAACCCGTCACGCACAATATTAATGTGTAAAGTGCTCCGCTTACTCCACAGGCTGCAACCCACCATAATTTACAGAGATATACTACTTGTTGTCATAACAGTCAAGTACAACAATGCATGACACATCTTGTTTTAGGAACTTACAAGTTGATCCTTTGTCAACAATTTCTGCAATTCGCCCAAATGTAACACATGGACAGCAGCAGGTTAAGCAACCTGAAAGAGAATAGTCGATGTTTAGCTACAAAAGAATAATATTTTGACCATCCTTTCAAAATATTTGAGACATCAGGGCATGCCTACATGTTGAAATGTGGACCAAATTAGTTTCACATAATATAACAATCTTTACAAATGTGCATACCATAGTTACTTGAGCAAATGGAGAGTGACTTAAATTACAGACACTTGACATCAGCAGGAAGGTAATATCTGTTCAAATGCGGCAAAGATAGCATTTTTATGAGGGGTATATGCAAATGTCATCTGTTACATCTATATCTTTAGGAAGATAAATTGACGATATGAAAATTACTCGGCTAAGAAAAGCAAATACACCTCTTGGGAGAAGGTGTATATACATGGCCATTTAGAGGAGAAAAAAGTGTTATAACAAGCCAGGTTACATTGTCATCGAGTATTGCCTTTTGGCACCCAATGTTTGAACAGTTTCCCTTTTCTCTTAAGGACCATAGTGAGAAGACACTACAAGACGCCGTCTAATATCCCAGGAAGGTCATCCGTATTCTACATATGACAGCGGTACTACCATTGATAGTTTGGTCTGAGGAACATGATTGCATACATATTGCAATGATCATGGCTTCTGAATAAAACCCACTATCAACCTGTCCTTACTCTTTTTTTCTCGTTCTCGGCAGTGACAAACAAAGAACCACCCATTTTAAACAGAAATCAAGCTCTAGATTTCCTAAAATTGATTTTACTTGATGGGATGTGGGGAACAACAGCAATAACAACAATGACAACAACAGAAATACCGTCCGATGAAAGTGTGGCATGAACGAAGGATGGTGAAAAGAATTCACTTACAACTGCTAACATCTTTGCAACAGTCGCAGAGTCCTGAGGACCAAGCTACTGGAGAGTGTGAATTTAAGTCAGACATGGCAATAGGCCCTGCAGGATTTGCTTGTTTTGTCACATTGACGGGAAGTGCAGAGGATGTCAGAGGACGTTTGAAATCTGAATAAAGTGGTGGTCTAGGTGGCGCTGATGGTGCTGGAGGAGACGACTTCTCGATGGTATTCATCATAGGAGAAGAATGATACATTGCGCGCGCGTGTATAAGTGAGAGACAGAAATAGGCAGAAGAATGGGGCTTGAAAGTCACTGCTTTTTTCAGCGGAAGGGAAAGAGTGCTATGGAACTAACGCTCCCCTTCATCCAAAGAACGGTTGAGCAACCGTCAATAGGATTACCTATAGGATATTCATTTTGGGCAACCGCTATGCCAATAAAAGCGCGCTGATTTGCTGGTGAAGAATGCGCCAATTACGGCATGACATGCCATCATAATGCAGTGTTCTTTGTTCTACCATATGAAAACCTCACCCAAAAAGTGGCAATGATCCGCGCAACTTAAGATTTGGTATGGTTACACATTAATTTACTAAGTGACAGAGAAACCATTAATGTGTAATGGGCGATAGTCCTTTCAGAATGAGCCGTCATTAACTAGCAACCAAACCAGACCTCATTCAAAATTAGATGATTCCTTGTCATGGGATCAGTTTGCTTCCCTTTTGGGAGTTTAAAACTTCACAGCCAACAGCGAGGCAATTTTGACAATATACGTGCTCAATAGCAAGAAAAATCTTGCAGAACGTACCGGTTCATCTTGCGAGGGTGCCTTTCACTACTGGAAGAACTTTTCTGGGGATTGTATGGTGAAGTGCTGGTGCTATGTTTCCCTTTATCATGGGTATAGAGAGCGAGCTCATAATCTTTCTCCATTAAGAACCTCTGTTTTCTTGAACTGCCTTGATTTGTCCAGTCTCTTTCTCGAAGCTGCCTAGATATGGATCCTGGGTGAGCCTGTCGTTCATGGTGTTGCTTGGCTACCTCCAACTGATTTGCATGGAATTAAAGCACTAAATCCTAGTGAACCATTTCAGATATGTACATAACCTAAAGCAAAAAAGTAGATATATTCTGTGGGACTAGGATGCACTTGGAAGTAGATAACGAATCCAATGTCACTGGACCTGTAATGTTTCGTAAAACGGAGTAGCTTTTGTCCTAACCCTCTTTAATAATCCCAAAGAGTTCAATAAGAAACACAATTCACAAACTTCCCAGCAGAACCCAAGCCTCCACTTCGAGCTTGTTAATATAATTTGATAGTCTCCTACCCCACACGGAAATGAGAACAGACCACCATCTTTATAAAGTCAGATAATGATAATGCAGTTGAAGAGATACTTATATTTGATCAGATTGTAATCAATCTTTGAATTTTGTATTGCGCATTGAACAACAGTACAGCTTATAAATTTACTGCAGAACACCTCACTATACTACATCCCTGAAGCTATCCCATTCGGTGGGGAAACGAGGAACACTAATACAGTGTTCATCCCTCATATAGTCAAATCCAGAGGGTATAATAGGCCAGGTATGCACTCCCCTTTTTTGAATGACTGGAAACGGGATTCGACTCATAACGGATGTGAACCAATACATCTACTAAGGTTTTCAGGAAGGACGGACAATGAGGGAAGAACATACAATTGAGTGGAGAAACAGCACCATGAACATACAGTGCTTGTTCTCGTGTCAAAGAGCGCAGAATTCTACCTCATCAAGGAAGTAAAACATGTCTGTATGATTAGATAAAATACACAAAACTAAGGAGGATCCAAAACATACAGTTTCGACATGAGTCGTATAGATTGTTAAAATGTTCAAATAATACAATTGATGTGAGTCAATGATCAAAAGTTGTCTTCAACTATAGCATATAACATGGAAACTGAAATGGTGATGTCCTGATTAACCATGAATCGGGAAAAAAAAATTGTAACCACTTCTTTAAGGCTGTAATAAAATTAAATGGCTTGTACATATTTGTACCCAATCTAAAGTAAACTCTCTCTGCTGGAAGTAAAAGGTTTTAGGTACTATGCTGCATTAGATCTACAACATACTTATAGCATCAGCGCCATATGACACAATTTCTATTGTACTATGAGGTCCTAATCGGTATCCGTTGAGGCCTAACAGGACAATCATTAATTACAAGGTTTTTGAGATCCACAGTCAGTCACTAAGTGTACAATGGGATTCAATTTCTCCCCGAGCCAAGAGAGGAAACTTATCTATTTCTAATGGAATACAAGATCAGCAGCAACATAAATGAATTTCTAGCCTCAGTCCACATTATCTTTTTCCATCTTCATGGTCCCAAAGCTTTTTCAGGGTACATAGCCCATTAATTATGTCACAAGCATCCGTGGAATTCTAAGGCAGGATACCGTGGAGACAACGTCATTACCTATGATAAGCATGAGTGAAGTTCAAGGCAGATAATGTCATTACCTAGGACGTGCTAACCATAATGAACTGAGTGCCCGGAGTCGTGATATGTAGTCGCAGACAACAAGAAGGGCATGCGCAGCTTGACGCGTGGTCAAAATTCGACGCATTTGTTGCAGAGTTTGCTGCCTCAAAAGGTCGGCCTAGCAAGTAACAAAATATAGGGGTTGTAGTCACGATTTCACTTTGTCCCAGCATGAATGAATCTCGTTTTAGAGAGAGAGAGAGAGAGCAACAGGTATATTAAGCATGATTTGTAAGTTTAGGCTTATTACTTGGTGGAGAAAATTCTCTAGTGTTGCAAGCTTGCCCATAGCAATTGCCATTTGTCCCATGTAGTCAGCAACATTTCCAGGACCACTTGGGCCCAAAGAGGTTGAAGAAAGTGTCTCGATTAGAGATTGTTGCAAAGCTTCCATCCCTTGTGATAAAGCATCTTCAGCCTGTTGGGAGGATTGCTGCAAATTACATATGCCCATCAACTGTTGATCTGTCATAGGTTCAAGGTGGTTTCCAAGTATCTGAGTTCCCGAAAGCAAAATTTGACATATACGTCAGTTTATTAGCTGTCAGTAGAGTAGAGGAAGGCCAACTGTAATGCCTCTAAAACTATTGAACAATTAAGTCACCTTCAGAATTTCAGATGAACGGAATCCTCCCAACCACATGAAACACCTCTCAGCAGGCGTCTTCCACATGCCAGAAAGCATGTGAAATACATCAGCCTTTGTACCAATGTTTTTCAGCCTAAAAATTTCATCATAATGGGCCATTACACCATCAACAAGGAGGTGCAACTCATTGTCACCCATATTAGAATTCACGGCTGATCTTAGATCATGGATTAGCCGTTGATGCTCATCAAGCCAGCACGCATACTCCATGTCAAATGCTAAGGCTCCTGGAAACACAATTAAATACAAGAAATTTTTTTTTTATAACATACTATTTCAGTATCACATTGAGGGAGAAATGTGGAAATGGGCCCATGGCCCCTCAAAATTTTCTCAAAGTTAAGGTAAAGATTGGCATAACAATTTCCTATGCAAACTACATCCAAACCCCCAAAGACATGTCATGTGCTTATCTAAATACATAAAGAAGTTAAACACGTATCTGAACTATAAATGGATAGAAGTGTCTTCCTCTTAGTTAGAATTATCAAATATTCTAACATAAAGTAAAAATTTGGCTGCAAAAGTGTATAGACTACTCATACTGATCAATGTGTTATCTTTCCACAAATTTGAATGCCAACTAACAGGATTCAACGCAACGCACACATATATAAATCTTCTATTTGCTAATATGTGTGTGAGGGTGGTTTGCATGTGTCTGTGTGTCCATGTGTTCAGACTCAAGCTTAACCATGCCCTCCACCAAAAAACCTATTTTCTGGTCCTGGCCCTGATCGTGTATATCTCAAATTTTCCTTTGAAGGAACTGTAACAAATAGTGAAGGTCTCGGTTTATAGCCTCATTGAACAGCAACAAACAACACGAATGAATATAAAAAATAATCATAAAAATAATAGCTCTCTGGCTATTTCAGTCCAAGTACAATGAACGAAGAGGAGCACGAATTACAACCAGACATAGATATGACATTCATAGCAAAAAACACTAGCACACAGGCAAACCATTTTCATGTTGAAAATGATTACAAAAGAATAAGTCCTAAAAGGACCACATATCATGAGGAAGCAATGGATGTACATATATCCCAAATTCCTTACCATTCCCAGTCATTGAATGACTATGATCCCCAGAATATCCTGTTGCTGCAATAAAAATACCCTACCAAAAACCAAAAGTGAAAAGAGTGTAGTTAGCAATGAAAATGAAGAATAGAAGACACATTCCCCCCCCCCCCCCAAAAAAAAAACCAAAAACCACCAAAAATAAAGGGGGGAAATGAAGGGAAACAAGAATTAACTTATCACACCTGCTGGCGTGCTCGCTGGAGCTCTTGCTCTAGCTGTGTAAGCCTGAGCCGACTATTCTCCAGCTGCTGGACATATGCCTATCCAAAATCAAAACCAATCAATTATCTGAATATGCGTCCCTTATTAAACTAAGATATCACCTACAGTGTGGTAGAACATAACTTTGTTCTGATTAAACGGTAAAACAGTCGCAATATCAAGAGAACACTAGCATGAGAACAATTTTTTAAGGCTAAAACACATTTTCTTTAAGAATATTTATTTTTATTTTTTGGATAACAACACCCCCCCCCACACACACACACAACAGGCCCCAATGGATTTCAATGAAATTGTACTCCCTAATTCTCAATCTTGGCTACGCCCCCTGAAAAAGAAGATGGAAGACTTCAAAAATAAAAACTAAACCTATGAAGCCTTTGGCCTGGGGTAGTCATAAATACAACGTGATAAAGAATCATAAAAAAAACAAAACAAAACTAGGATGGAGGTATTACTTTCTTCCTCAAGCGACTCTTCCTTGCAGCTTCTCGATTCTGAGCCAGCCTTCTAAGTGTCTGCACAAGAGTGAGCCCAGTCTGAAAACTTAACAAGAACATTCCAACACAAGACTGAATGAAAATGACCACAACCAAAGCAACATCGTGTTAATAACCTTTTGGTCACCAGATTTTGCCTTAGACCGATCGATGGAATCTACAGCCACAAGTGCTCCATTCTGAACTCCATGAAACTACAACACGTGATATTTCAGGTGATAAGCTCAACAGATGCTGTTCACCAGCTGGCATGCCAGGCATACATTTCAAATCTTTAATCAAACTAGGCATTTTTCATTTCATCAGAACGACAAATTCCTATCTTAAATCACCACAAGACGAGGATTCTCAGCTAATATTATTCTTTATTATGTGAGTATTCGAAGTCCACTAATTTACAAAATCAAAGCAACCAAGATATGAATTCTACACTATATAGTGTAAGTTTAAGCTAACAGACAAATTATACAAAAAATAGTGAAGTGGGCAGGTCATTGTAATGCGAAGCGATGGTAAAAGTCCTCGATCCTAAAGTGACCTACCATTAAACCAAGGGACTCCAATTGTACGACATAAAACGAAACGGAGCATATATTGAAGAAACAGACACCCACTTTGTTTCTATCATCGGTGTCAACATCTGTAGAACTGTCAGTTTGTTGGCTGGTGTCTGCAGCCAAGCCTGAGTCACCCCAGTTCTCAATACGCGGCCCGTTTCCAAACATTGCTCCAATCGCGGTCGTCCCCTGCTGGTACATATATTGCTGCCCTGCGTCCACACAGCCAATGCTCTACACGTATACCATCCAGGACAAAAGGAAACACAAACACACAGAATTTCAACTGAATCATACACTCCACTCAAGTCTATGTATGGCTCTAGAAAGGTGGTAGGAATGACTACCGTATTCAATGTCCCATAGTGTAGGTTATTAGGAACAACAGCGACGCTGATCGGCTTCACATTGAAGATTGAGGCTACAATCAATTTTTTAACATTAGAAGCAGTTAGAGAAAATAAACTTCGAGACATATGTACATATAAAATATAACGTATTCCATGTAAAGAGACAGGGGACAAAGACAATACTTGGGCTTAAATCAACAGCATCATCGTGATAAAAGGCGGCAGCGGATTGTTCAAGCTCTCCAAGATCCGTGAAACGCGTCTGGTCCCGCCCACTCCCATCTCCTCTGTTTCACACGCAGAAACAGAGACAGGTTGTTATACAACATACTTCGTAACAGCGAAAACTTTGCTAAACCAAAAACTTTCATCAACTCATAACACATCCCCAAAGATAAAACGAAGAGAGAGATAGAGAAGACAGGGCAATATACTGAAGAAAGAAAGAAGAGTGGCAATAGAGTTGGGGGTTAGCTGGAGCTGCCTTGAAGCTCTGCATTTTCTTTTCTTCTAGCTACACAATCCCTGCTTGTCTTTCTTTCAAAGATTCACCTTTTTAAACGAAGAAAAATTGGAACAATCTTGGGTTCCAGAAAGAGAAAGAGGAGTAGGAAGAGAAGGCAGGGCAGTGAAGAAAATCTGGAGGTATCTTTAAGAACAGGATAGCGTATCAGTACGGATCCTTTATTTATAATTTTAGACAACAGGCTTTTTATTATTGCTTTCTGACTTGGGATTTTAGTTTCCCACTTCCCCATGCATATCCATTAGCCTTTCTCGAGGCTGCGTTTGTCACTAAAATTTTACCCAAAATTTTATCAATCTCCTAATAAAATACTTCAATATAATCTCTCTCTTTCATCAAAAAATATAAAATATTACAAAAACTATAAAATATTACCTATCTCTTCATTTTTTCACTAAACCCAATACCAATACTAAACTCAATACCGAAAATTTTACCACACAAACCTACTCTCAGTCTCACTACGTGCGTCCACTCCGCTCTCCAATTAAATTGTGAGGACAGGCTGGTCTTTCACTGCTAAATGCAAACAAATCTCAATTATGTTGCTTATTTTATGCTTTCAAGTAAAGTGAATTTGTTCTCTCTGCACTGACCAAAATAATACCTACCATTCCAGAAATAGATGCTGTCTTTCATTCCCCAGATGCCATGCATTTTATATATGCACAAGAGTTGTTAATTTCTTCAACTATACATGATTTATCTTTTTATACATCTGTTCAGATATTAAATTCTAGAATATTTTGATTAATTTATCGTAATTTTTTTTTGTTTCTAGAAAAAGGGATTATACTTTTTTCTGGGTGGACGAATAAATAGAAGTGAATATTCTTTTTATTTCTTTTGGAGCTGCTTTTGTTTTCCCTAATCGGTAGATAAGACAACGGGTGAAAAAGGCTAAAAAGAACCACCAAAGGAAGTTTCCACGCTCTAAAACATTCGCGTAGCTCCATGAGTCCGCTCTAAAACATTCGCGTAGCTTATGTTTCCACGCTCTAAAACATTTGCAAACTGACCCTAATTTGTCTGTTTCTCACTCCATCCCAACGTCTCTTCTTCCTGAGATACTGTGTTTTTTTTTGGGTATCCTATAATGCATTACGTAAGAGGGGTAGAGTCCTCATGGGGAGGTGTGTCCAGGAGCCAAAGATGATGCGAAAGCATAGCGATGAGATGTGATCCACCCATTAAAGTACCCAAAAAAAAAATCCAACCAAAGAGTTTCAGCTTTTGCTTCTGGTCTCTGCCATTATTTATGAAGAGCTGAGACAGTAATTAGGAGGGGAAGAGACAGGAAAGAACAGCGAGGAAGCATCTAGAAAAAAAAAACGGCGAGGAAGCCTTAAAAACAAGGCTTTGCTTGAAAGGAACCTCTTGGTGATGGAAAGAATTAGGCGCTTAGTCCTTAGACCGGCGTGTGGCAGAGTACCGCATAGGCGCATATATCTATATATATATTGTGTGTGTACTACTCGGGCCGAAGAATATGACGCACGCTATACGGCAATCTTGGTGACATGTCTCTTTCACTATCTGGTGTTTTTGTGCTCTGGGATAGCTTGATGCTGCTGCTTGCACTTCAGGCCTCAGGGTGCAGAAACTCTCATGTCACGTGGCCCTTCTTCATTTCTATGATACATGCAGGCTCATGAGGCCCATGATGAAGAATAACACCCTAAGACCACAGTTTTTGGATTGGATTGGGCTTTAGATGGGTTTTGCTAGAATTTTAAGACCAGTGGGTGTGGACTTCAAAAAGCCCATATAAGTTGCGCCATTGGCTGCATGTTAGCCCAAATACGACCACAACCAAAACAATTCGTAGCCCGTATCATGTTTGTCTAGGGGAGAAATGTGCTGATAAGTGATAAGCATCTCTGCACCATAAGTGTCAAGACAAAACCCACAGTTAACCATTAATCATGCAAAAAGGAGGACGAAATGTCAAAGATTTGCCCACGGAGGCAAAGTTGCACGAATGCCATTAAAAATGCACGTGAGCTGAGTGGCTGGGTTCTCATTTGGGGTCGAATTTTAGCCTTATGTCAAACCATTCACCCCAAAAAAGAGGGCAAATTTGTACTCCACTTTTGTTAGAAGGGTAAAATTGTAAATCACAAACAAGACCGAAAGTACGGTCAAAACGTAATCCGTAATACAAGTCCCTACTAGCATCTATTGGGCGAGAACCCAACGAGAGAGTTAGCTAGGTCGAAACCGACACGTGTCCCTTGCTGTTGGACGTGTCCAATGATTGACAAAGCCGAGGGCGTGGGAGCGAACGCGAAGCAGAACGTCCCCTCCGAGTCAACCGGTATCAGGTAGTTCTTAGCCGGTAACGGTAACACTTTACCCTCTGGAAAATGGAAAGCCACCGTTGGGACCTCAACGCTCGTCCTCGACGACAGGTCGTAGCACGTGTCGAACAACGCCACGCCTGCGGCGGACGGCAAGTCCCGTGTTCCCTTCACGAACGCGTCTCGGAGGGAGTTGTAGGTGTCCGTTTGTAGCCGTGTCACGGCCGTGCCCGAGTCGATGATGATTCCGCCGTTTCCGCTCTCGTCTATCTTGAAAGATGACTCCGGAACCGAAAGCAACTCACCTCCAACGCTGAGTCCTGTCATGCCCAGGTAGTAAAACGTGTCGAGTTGGGTGTTTCGATGTAATGGGGCCGTAACGGCGTTAGGAGGCAGAGGTGTGTGGAATTCAATGGTCGAGGCTGAGTCCGAGTCACGGTCCACGAGACAGTAAGAGAAGGACGAGGCATTGAGCTGAGACGGGAACGACAGGGAACCGCCGCCGAGTCCAAGCAAGCCAGCTGCGCCTATGAACAAGCCTTCGTTATTATGGCCACAGCCGATGGCTACATTATTAACCGAAGCAGAACCCAGTGTGACGGTCTCTGTGACGAAATCACCGACGGTGTACGAGCCGTCGCCATAGGACACCTCGTAGAGACAGGTACCGTTGTGGCACTCGGACACGTCGAGGGACTTGCACTGAGTGCTCTCGCACGAGAGCGGCGAGTACGAAGCAGAAGAAGTGGGCTCGAAGATCGGGTCAGCTTGCTGGTAGCAGTCGGCGCAGGGAGCGCACTGTAGCCAGTTGACGTCACTCCCAGTGTCGAGCACCATGTACACTGGACTTGGCGGCTCGCCGATTCCAACTTGGGAGAAGTACTCACCGCTTCCCTCACTTGTCCCCGAAACAACCGGACCCTGCAGATCCTCAGCTCCAAATCCCAGACCATCGTTCGTATCCACCGGTTCGAGATCCGATTGAGCAATGCCTCTAAGAGCCAGATCTAACCGGGTCGTCAAAGATCTGACACGGAGCGAATCGCGCTCGAGTCGGGCCAAAGTCAGTGTCTTGTAGTCACCGTGAGAAGGTTTCTGGAGAGAGAGTCTCGAATGTAGTTGAATAGTGAACGGAGACTTACTTGAGAAGCTCCGTTTCTGTTTGTCGAATGCTCTCGTTCCGAAAACGGTTTGGGTCGTCTGAATCGAATCCGTGACGTCGAGGATGGAAGTTATAAGGCTCTGAGGTAAGCTTCGAGAGTGAGCAAAGCCCACCAAAGTGTGGAACAAAGAGAAGATAACGTAAACCAGGAACCCCATGTTTGGTTGGCCAGAAATCAGAGTGAAGTGAAGAGCACACAAGAGATGCTGGGACGTGAGGGCTTTTATTTAGGGAAAGGCTCGGGATACCGATGGTTTTGGGATCCCGATGCCATCCCGAGAGGCTGGAAATTACATTTCCAGCCTCTTATCATTTTTTTTAAAATGATTTTGGGATACCGATGCCATCCCGATAGAGGGTAGAAATTACATTTCCAGCCTCTATTATTTTTTTTAAAATGATTTTGATAGAGGCTGGAAATGTAAAATGCTCGGGATCCCATCGGGACCCAAGCATTTCCCTTTCCCTTTTATTTAGAGCAGTCCACGTCAAGAATGTTGGGAGAATACAAAGACAGAAGGGTGAGAGAGGGGCTTTGAGTGCTCTCACCTGACCCACCTGACCAATTTGGCGCTGCATAAAGCATGTTTCTGGATATTTTAGATCTTGAGGCGATTAATAATAAGCTTGGGGCATATCATATTGTTCACTAGGCGTTTTGGGTGTCATTGCCTTTACATGTTTGTTAATCCATCCTTTGTTTACTACTCTTTCTACGAGGAGCTTTAGGGTGATAATTACTACAAAACTCTAGTTTTAGTAAGAGGTTTTAGAGCTTGAGGACGGGGGATAAAAGCATGATTCTTTTTTGTGTTGTATGGTGCTGCAACAGCTGGTTCTCCTCAACTTTTGACCAGTCATGGACCTCCTATAGCTCGTCCCTTTGACCGCAGTGGATCAATTGTTTTATTCAAGTACGCTTTAAAGCTAATTTGATTACGACCTTCTTGCGACATTCCACCTCGAAAGGTAAGCAAATTAAGGCATGATTTTGGTTTAATTTATAGGCCCGTATTCATGGTCGTGTGCTTTCTGTGTCCATAATTTTTATGTTTGCAAGTTGATGGTACATCTAAGGTCAAAAGTCACCTTTGTCTTTGACGTGGGATGGGCAGGAAGCGGTTTAGGCCGAACACAAAAGAGCATTACGTGACCATAAGACTTACTGTCACATGATTGGGCCTTAAACCTTGAAGACCCCATTCCAGTAAGACAGAATCAGCAAAAGGCAGCTCGCTGTCCAACCCATCGTCATTGGCGGCCCAAACTGCAGGTCAAGATGAAGAAGAGAGAACTCCCTGATTTATCCTCTCGTGTACGAAAGCGACGCTTTCTGGCCCATTTCTCCGAGGCCTGAAAAGCAGAGTACAACAATTTTTTAAGTAGAGATTAGTTTAGTGATGAACTTTGACAATTTCTGGCTGGCTGTTTCCTGTTTGTAGTTAAATTCAAATATTGGTGCAGCCCGAAAGAACTTGATCCCAAGATTACGAAGAAGTTAAAACTTGAACGAAACTAGATTAAGTACCTAATCTTCCCGTGCAAGAAGGTTTGATCTCTTTCCTAACACCTAATTTTTGCAAGAAGGTCAAGGAAGAGTTTTTAACTCTCCTTTGGGAAAGCGAGTGCAGACTTTGTCGTAATTCCACTTTTCCCAGCCATATGTTTTATCTTAGTGGATGGAAGCAACCTAGCTAGCTTTCTACACACCTTGGTATTTTATTTTGCCCGAGATGGCGACACATATATCTTTATAGAAGCCAGACGTGTACTATGTACGCCTTATATTCTTTAGACTCTCAAGTAAGCGATGCGTTAGCCGTGCGGTTCTCATGTAGAACTTGTCGTCAAACGCAAGGAAACTTCCTGAGCTGGTCCACAAGGGATGGAGTTGCCAGTACTGGGAAGTCTATCTTGGAGCAGAATCCGCGGCATAGCTAAGGGAGCAGAATCCATACAACACATCCGTTCTGCATTGCCTAAAGGACTCGTGTTGGATCTTTGCCTTCCTCGGGGTGTAACTTGTCAGGGCCTCCCGACTCCCTTAGCTACGCCGCGGTTTACGGGGGTTAACGGTTGAGTGCTGTCAGGTCTTTACATTAAATTTATCGAAGTCTTCGCAAAGTTTGGAATCTCCAAGACTCCAACTGCTACTCCTTAACCGAGGTTGATGTCGTGTTAGAATAAGAGCAAAATGAAGAGCCGTTTCTTTCTTCTTATCTCCTTCTTTGACAAAAAGTGCCCTCGCCTCTGCAACTAATGCAAAGCTATCTTTGAAGCCTATAGATTATATGTATAAATATATATGTCCCGGTTGAAGCCAAGGAGATCTATTTCTATTGAAAGCGATATCCCACATCTGAAAAGGTATATGCTTAGGAAGAAGTAAAAAAAGTTATCAACTGGCCTGTTTGCCTAGATACAAGCACTTAAGCTTTATGAATTAATAAAAAAGTTTACAAACTATAGTCTATTGGATCTGTGGAATAACTGCTAAGGATCGATGTGGTATTTGCTTCCATTTAATATATAGGTTCAATGTCTAGAAATGATATAATAATTAGATACTTGTTATTCTTTATACTTATCTAAAAGTAAGGTGATGTTCGGTTAAGTTGTTTTGTGAAGATTTTTTGTGTTTTGAGAATTTTTATGTGATGCTAACTTTATTGGTATGCGTGTTGTAGTTATATTTATGTGGTGTGACAAATGATGTTTGATTGTAGAATCCTGAGGATTCTTTGTAAACGAACAGGCCCTAAGATTTGATTCTTATATGGTAAGTAGAGGTAGATTCGAATTTTATCATATCATTGCGAGTTTCTATTGGGAAAATTAAAGAAAACTTGTGAGGAAATACAGGATTAGGAGCCATTAATATTGAGTGAGATTTAAATTTCAAAATTATAACTTTTAAATAATTTTTGTGCTTGAATTCTATGCAATTTTCAATGATAACCAACAAGATATGTCAGACTAAAAAAATTAAAACTATTATTTAAGACTCTTTAATTTTTAAAATTCATCAATTCACGCTCCCGTCCAAATTAGACATTAAATTAGAAAGAAAAGTATGAGCAATGACCAAAATGCCCAACAAAGACTAAATTTTTAAAAATAAATAGAAATAATAAAAATTTAGAAATAATTCTTTTAAAAAAATAGATTATTGAAATGAAGTTTCAATAGTTTGAAGGGTTGCTTAGATCGTGGCATGCTGAAATCATTCATGAGGTGCGTGTCCGACGAAAACGAGGATGTTAGAGATAATATCATATCAAGATTTGATATGATATTATCTTTTATCACGATATCAAATATTTAGATTTAAATGTAGGGATATTTTCTTATCTTGCTTTGCATTGTCTCTAAATCCAACCACTTAAATTTCTATTTCTCTTTATTCTTTTTTCTCTTTACATTATGTTTCAATTATCCATGTTTATTAAATTATTTCAGTAAGCCACCTGCAAAAAAGAAAAAAAAAAAAAACTAAAAATCCAACCAACAGACAACAGTACCGGCCAATTGAACCAAAGAGGGGGGAGAAGGAGAAGGAGGAAGCTAAAGGGAAAGGGAAAGGGAAAGAGCAAAAGGAAAAAGGAGTAGGGAACGAGAGAGCCGGCGCTCCCCCCTCCTCCTGACGGTCTTTGTGTTTGATCATTGATGAAGCAGAGGGAGGTTTAGAGATGACCTTCGAGAGTTTGATGAAGCAGGGATATAAAAGTGTTGAAGTTGGAGTCTAACCAATTAGCGTCAAAACTGACGTACGACAGAAAGTTAGTTAATCCTAAAAAGATTGATTTTAAAAAAAAAATCCCCCACGGAGTATCATAACAACGGCTACCTACCGTCTTCACACTCAGCCGGGGTAACCCAACCACGTTAAGAAGTGCTGTCCACGCGCCAGTACTCTCGCCTAAAGATCGCACCACCGAACCTCGACTTTTGCTGGAAAATGCCCCTGGGGCTGGGCCCAAAGAAAAATCCCTTTGTAGTGGGTTCCTAAAAGCATCTTCCCTATTGTTTTTTTTAAAGCATCTATTCTTTACTCACTGTTACGCTTTATTCCCGGAATCACGTCTCACGCGCCAAAAACCCATAAATCCACACAGACGCCGAGTCCCGCTTCTCATTCTACCTCCCACGCACACATACACGCACGCACGTGCGACCTCATATATTGACGAGGAACGCTTTCTCTTGATTGTCTTCTTCTCCTCAAAGCGGATTCAGAAATTTCAAAGAGGAGGCTTCAACTGAGGGAAGAAGGGAGATTGGAGCGTCAGGGAGAATTGGATCCCTCTGTCACTCCTGCTAGGTTTTCTCTGCTCTCTGTTTCTTTCTTCAGCTCCTTGTTTTGTTATTGAGGCATTCAGCGAAGATGAGCTCGGTCATGCAGGTTCGTTGACTAGTTACGGATATTTATTATGCAATGTGAATTTTCCTCTAATTTCTGGATTTGCTGTAATTGTTAGATAATGGCGTTTCCCGTTTGTTTTGTTTCGGTTAATTAGGGTCTCACCAAGTCGCTTGCCATTACCGTGCTCTCCGAGATCGGTGACAAGACGTTTTTCGCCGCCGCGGTTAGTTTGTGATTGCCAGTTCATTGCTTTCTGCTATCTTTTTGCTCATTTCGTAGCACTTTTATGAGTATTGTGGAGATAATCGCTATTCGCATTGCTTTGGAAGTTATTCTCGTTGAACTCTAAGTGCTACTATCGATATGTTCGTTCAAGAACATAAAGCCATCAACTTTTTATTTATATACGCTACAATTGAAAGATATACAAAGCAGCTGGCAAGAGATATTGTCGATGAGAATCATGGCCAATGGCTCCATGGAGCTTTGTACTCCGGATTGCTCGGCTTGACTCGATAGCATCCACCGCGTGTTTCATTTGATGATTAATCTTCACTTGATTGACTCATATTTACTCCGAGCTTGTCTAGTTCATTGTCTTTGTTCTCGAATGGTCAACTCTTTGTCTATTGGTCAACGCTTAGTCTGGAAACTATGCTCCTCAGTGGTTTTCTTGCCGTAGAAAAGTTCCATCCCAAGAAGATGTATTTTGATTCTTGAACACATTTCTCTTGCCCACTGCTTGTAGCAAGGTTGCGGCAAAGATAGTGCCTTTTGTTATAGAACCCACAAATACAGAATATATGATGATTAGCGAGGATAGGTGATTTTTGAACCTTACAATTCTAATAGATGCTGTATTCAATTTATCAAAAAAAAAATACTGTATTCACAGGTTTTAGTCGTTAGGTGCATAGTTCTTTGTGAGGAAAGGACTGTTTATTGCTGTAGTCGCTTTGTCCTTATTACTTGTGTACTTTAGTTACTTTTTGGGCTGAGTATCATGGTATTATGTAGAGTTTTTTCTAATTTCCTTTGGGTGAGGGTACTTTTAGTGAAAATCAGAATCCATGCTTCTTGTTTCTCTGACATTCCACATTCTTCACTTTTACTGACACTGATGGTTCTTTTAAGATCCTGGCTATGCGTCACCCTAGGAAAGTTGTCTTGGCCGGTTGCCTCTCAGCTTTGATTGTAAGTTTGTTTCTGGTGTCTATTACTTGTATTTTCATTTGGTTTTAGTTGTGATCTCTGATAAACTCTTAATGCCCGACTTCTGTTGATTCTTAGGTCATGACTCTTCTTTCTGCTTTTGTTGGTTGGGCTGCTCCAAATCTGGTTAGAGTCCTCTGTTCTTTCTAAAATTTAATGTCATCGTGGATTAATTTTCTTAATGCTTGTAGCAAAGTTGAGCCTGATGATGTAACTGGATATATTTCTTGCCTGATGTTGAATCTCAAGCAATATCAGATAATTGGTTATTTTTGAATCCTTTATGGTTTGGGGAAACTTGTATGTTTGAAAAGCAATAAAAGAATATCATATATATGGCAATCCTTAAGCCCATTTAGCTAAATGCAACGTGAATTTGATTTTTCTGCTGTGAAGATTGTTTGCAAAAAGTTGCTTGCTGCTAGATCTGTCTTTCTCGTGATTAACAACAGTTATATGCCACCCCCAGGGGCTTGGTCTGGTGGTAAGGCAATGACTTGAGTTCTCACATGTCCCAAGTTCGAACCCCCACACTGCCATTATCACCCCTGACATAACTGGGGTGTGTTGGGTGGGGTCCTGACACATGCCCCTCAGGTGGCTTGTAGGGCCGGGTACACGAAGTGACCCTACCTTGGGAGCTCCTGGGTTATAAAAAAAAACAGTTATATGCCATGGTTCTCCGATGCTCATATACAACAAGGATTTCAAGCACTAAGTTTCTCTTTTCAAGATTGTTCAATATTACTAAAAGAAGAAAAGGTTCATAAAATCTGCTTAAACCTTGTTGAGCATCATCAAAACATCACCATGCTGAAGCTGCCGTTAATTTATTTCATCAACTGTCGATTATGTCATAATACTAGCATAGCCAACAAGCTGGCTGAGATCTTGTTGCAGTTAAATATTAAAGGTTCCACGGTTGAATGTGAAAACAAAAGGTGGCATTAGGTTCTGATTCTTTGTGACACCTTTAAGCTAATAATATTCTGATGCACATGGACAGCGAAACTTGATGTTAGATAGTGCAGCCTGGAAGATCTATAGTATCAAAATTTGTGCTAGTATTGGGGAATTGTTGAGTCCTCATTTGGATTGGTCTAACATTTTTGTAGAACAGAGATGTCGGTTCATTTCTTATGGGTGATTGGTTTAATCAAGTATTTTACACTTGTAGACAAGTGCACGTACCTTTTGAAGTAACCTGAAACGTGCATGAAAGCTTTGTGATTTTAAATCATGCAGATATCCCGTAAGTGGACTCATCACATAACAACAGTGTTGTTCTTCGGCTTTGGGCTATGGTCTCTATGGGATGGATTTATGGAGGATGGGTAAGGGTTTAGCACTTCATTCGCTAGTTTGCTGCCTTTTGTATACAGACAAGGACTCATTTCAAAGATTTGTACTGGGGTCTAATCCTGTTCACTGTACAGGGACGATAATGAGTTGGCTGAAGTAGAAGCAAAATTGGTGGGTTTTCCTTGGTTAATCTATGGCTGATAGTTTACTCAAGGACTTTTTTGATCTTACATTTATGGTTTGGCTAGGGTGCTGATTTGAAGGCTGACTCAGCAACCACCAAAAAGAGTAGTAAGGTACAGCATACTACAATCATTTGAATTTCGTTGGCCTAAACTATGATCTCTCCTCTCTTTCTTTCTCTATAGTGGCTCTTGCTATGTGTATAATTCCGATAAAATCAGTGACAATCTGTTGGAAATGTATACTTATTATGTTTGTTAAGAGTTCAGGCAGCTTTAATTTCGTTAGTAAGGTCTGTGACTGGTTTATTATGTAGCAGATGCCTTTTAAACTGACAGTTGATTAGGCACATCATGAATCATGTCTGGACAATTCATTAGAGTTTTGTTGTCTTTCCTCGCAGGATGATGATGATTTGAAAAAGCAGAAACGACCATTTCTCTCACAATTCTTTTCACCAATCTTTTTGAAGGTTATGTTTCTATGAACTATTAAATTTAGAACTTAGCATCGCCTACTAAAGCCTAACCAGTTTCATCATGCTCACATGGCAGGCATTTTCTATTAATTTCTTCGGTGAATGGGGTGATAAGAGCCAGGTAAGTATTGCACGGAGAATCCATATTGTGTTTGTACGTGAATCATTGTTACTTCCATCAACTATATAATACTGAGCTTAAATGTATTTTCAGATAGCTACTATTGGTCTGGCTGCAGATGAGAACCCATTTGGTGTTATACTTGGTGGAATTATGTATGTTATGCCTATCTATCCATTTGTGTATCTATTGGAGCTTTACTGATAATCTGATGCTTTCAACTCTTTCAACTTGTAACATTCCTCTTGAATGATATCTGCCATGTACTTCACACACTCGGTATGAGGGTGTGTGTGTATTTGTCTCTGTATGTGTGTGTTTTAGTGTGTTGTGTCTTCACATTCATGCCTGCATATGCAAGATGTGCAAATGTGATTTGAGATATCTATGTCGTGTGGGGCTCCATCTGTGGTCTAAGTTCCAGTCTCAAATGCTCTGAATATCTTAGACATGGGAAATTTTTTCAACAATGTTCCAGAGAAGGAAACAAATATCAGATGTTAACCTATCAAGTTCATGGATGGTTTTAGCAATACTAGGTCTGTGTAAACTTCCCAAAATCATTCCTGGATTGGCCATATTTATCAAAAAATATGTACTTTGTTGTGCTACATTCTAAATGCGAAGTACCTATGCTCAACAGGGCACAACATGATTTGGGTGTGGCATATAGCTTTCCGTCCCTCTTGTCTGTTACTTGCTCGACAGATTCTTCCAACCTAGACCCAGTATCTTCCTGATTCTTCTTTGTGTTTCCAGTATGACTTGTTCATTTGCTTAGACATTTGGGTGAAGTAGTCATGTCAAGCATGTTATATTAGACATGCACCCTTTTTGTGCAATTTCATAGTGCCTTGATGTCTTGGGATTTATAATTAAAGCCTCCATGCAAAAGACACACTTGACACTTCTACCCTTGTTCATCGACATAGGGAAGTTTTGTGTATTTGTGCGTGTGCGTTTGCATCCATGGCAATTTTCAGACGCGTTGAGACTTTAAAGCAAGCACACTTGTGTGCTCCAGGAACTCTGGCACTAAGGCCTTCTAATATGCATTGATCTATGCGTTTATGTTTGTTTCATCTAAGTGATGGTATTTTCTTCTCCAGAGGACAAGCATTGTGCACTACTGCAGCTGTAATTGGTGGAAAGAGCTTGGCATCTCAAATATCAGAAAAAATAGTAATTACCGAGCTTGAATTTACTTATCTTTTGATATTATAGTTGTGGTTGTGGCAAGCGATCTGTGGCATCAAATCATATTTATATATTTTTTCTGCAGCTTGCACTCTCGGGTGGAGTTCTTTTCATTATTTTTGGGATTCAATCCTTCCTTACCCCGGTTGAGTAATGATGTGGATCATCGTGCCAATAGGTTTGTAATATCCTCACTGGCTTACTTATCAAAAAAGGTTTGTAATATCCTCACGTCACAGATTTTAAATAGGAAATATTCCTAAGGTCGTGCCATGGGAGGAAAAGGTGCCCTTCCTAGTTTAGCAACATGGGAAGGCTTATTTCACCAGATTATGGGTTCGAATAAATTTTTGCCTGTCCCAAGAAACAATTCCAAATGGATTTAAGTCATGGATTTATTTACTTATGCAGTGGACGATTTCAAAATGCTGTCATTTCCAAGCACTAGTCTCTCGCTCTCTCTCTCTCGCTCTCACCCACAGAGTAAATCCTGTGGTACTGCAACCTGTCGTATGAATTGGTTTCTACTGCCTATAAGATATCTAATGGTTAGGGGTGACGGGATTTGAACCTTTGACATTTGTACCCAAACAAACGTGCTTCCTAGCTGTGCTGCATCCCTTTATGTCAGGATGCTTGCACACGAAACCAAAATTGTGTCCGAAAGAATGCAGGAGTTAACAACAGGAACTGGACTAGCAAGGAATGATCTTGATTTTGAAGTAATGGATGCGTACTACTTGTGCTATTGGGGACTCTCCTAGCTTTTTTCTTCTCTAGGCAAATGATTAAATCATGTTAAACTCCTGCTCAAATGCAACTCTACTGATGCCTGTGTCTTTTGCGAACTGCTTGTATCCAGGGAATGAAAGATTGTTTGTCGAACTAAGAGATAGCACTCTGGCATTCTAGACTTCCTTTGTTATTGTCATGGTGTAGAACAGTAGAAAAGCAATAGATTAACCAGTACAGGACTGTCTCAAAGAGCTATAATATATTTTGACAAGATCAAGGCTATAATAGTTTGTTGCCACCCTTGGGCTCATTATTTTGTAATTGCCACTTCTACTTTGCTACGACCTATGTCATTCTAATAAATTTTTGTTGAAGTCAGATTTAGTTAATCATACTAGGGCGTTTGAGAACATTGTATTCTGCCCCCCAACTTCTTAAAGGGGGTTCAAAACTTAGATTTCATTCACCTCTAGTTTTTGGATTTGAGGAATCTTACGACTCGTGCAAATTTTTGATGGCAATATATTAATCTAGTTGATTACTTGGTTGCGTTATTTATTGCAAAGGTTGTTTTTGCTCTTTTATTCTTTGACAATTGAAGCCCAGGTTCAATCATTTTGGATTTGGGATGAACTTACTTGACATTAATTTCCTACATTGGAATATTTTCTGCTCGGAGTATTTGTATAGTTTTATGATGTATAGTAAAATAGAGAATTATGTCGTAATTCTTAACTAGATGCTTATAGGGAGTCACCTACCCTGTTCTCTGCTATGAACATTTCTCTTCATCGTCTTTCCTGTTGCAGGTAACATTTACAGGGGATCAAGTGGGATCACAAGGAGCCAAGAAAAAAGAAAATAAGAAGTGGGATCATAAGGAGGCTACTTTTCCTTAGTTTCGTTCCTCTTGTTATGATTTACACGCCAGTTAGTACCAGTGCGTGTAACCATTTTTAACTTACGATTTATACAATTAAGACTCCAGACATTCCTCTCTTTGAAGCGTGTGTTTCTAGTTGGAGACACATTAGAAATATATCTGATTTATTGAGAAACAAGAGCAAAAAAAGAATGACTAAAGGTTTTCAACATCAGGTTATGGCTTTTGCTAAATGTCTCAAGTTTTATTTTACTATTTTTTTAAAAAAAATTCCTCAAGAAATTATCTATTTATAATAGAGGCAAATGATTGGGATGGGATGAAGAACCCTTGCAGACATCCCAACACAACCATTATAGCGTAGGAAGAAAACCAAAAACAATGCCGGAAATGGTTCAGCAAGAAGTTGGTTCGATCTTGTCTTTCCTTGGTCCTGTCTGGGGAAAAAGGGACGTTGCCGTTATTTAGCGGTCACTGAAGCAGGCCAACAGGTGGACTGCTTTGGAATATCTGTCCGCTCTTCTTTACATCTAGAACTGCAGGCAAATTTGTCGATATTTCTCTTATTTTGTAAGATATTATTATACTAACAATAGCACGACACATTTTCATACAGAATACTCAATGTTAGCCGCATAAATTACTGGGCAATTTGAGTCTTAAAAGATTTAATGCATATTATGTTTGTCTTTCTTTGACCATCTGATTTGAGCAATAAATTAGAGAATATTTTAATTTAATAATTCACTCAATATTCTTTAAATTTTTTTAGTTATTCCTTTCCATTCTATTTATCGGAAAAAACCGAGGGAGAGAGCATTTACAGATGGAGAAGATTGTAGGGACAGAGCAGGTATCCAATGTTTAGAGAATACTTACAAAGTGTATCGACTAAGATCGCATAAGCTAGCTTACAAGGTTGTCTTGGATATATTTTTAGAAAATGTTTGAAGAGTATATATTCATTGCATCTGGGTTTCAAAGCGCTGTGCTTTGCCTAAAAAGATCAGTTGTGGTTATTGAATTCTTAATTGTAGGGTAATGGTCACCCATATGGCTTATCAAAAGTTTTGGCCAATTCTTTTGCACACAAAGGTGGAAGATTAACGTTTTACTGGTTTGGCTCCCAACCATCTTGGATTGTTTTATTCTTCCCCTTTCCCATTAAATAACCCTTTTTTTAGGTTTAAAGTTTGTAGACTCTGTATAGGACAGAACCATGCTTTCCTTTCCCGTTGGAATAGTGTACTAAAGCAATGACAGACATTCAACGAGCTAGTTGGAATTGGATTCTACTTCATAAATAAATAAAAAATTATCCTCCATCACGTTTCCATGGAATGCATCCCCTTTTCTACAACCACCTAATTTGCTTTTCCTTTTTAATACTCTCGAAGGTAGATAAAAAGGGTTCCGTTTAAAAAGGATAAGCATGAGTTTATACCAACCTTTTGAGTTTGTGAAAGCCACTTTCAATGGCTGTCTGCTTCTAGGAATCTGCAAAAGTCTCGCGGTGGTGCTTGCAGTTCTCACAGCATCATATTAGCTCCGGTTCACATTCTCGTAAGTGCATGATTGTGGCATCCTCTACTCTCAAACACTTGGTTTTCAGGAATAACCATTTGGGAGAGTTCGTCAAAGGGTCAAAGGCCACTCTGATGCACTTAAGATTAAACTTAAACCCACATCAATTAGAGCCTAAGAATATTATATAAGCCATTCACTATGATGATTACTGCTTGATGGAGGTCCTTTTTACACTTCACAGTACTACGTAAGTTTGGCAAGCAGTGGGAAAGGGTCTTCTAGTTTTTGTTTTGGGGGGAGAAAAGAGTCTTCTAGTGGGCCTTATGGAATCATTTTGTAATAGGAAAAGAAGTTCTCTAACTAACTATACTGCCTCCACTATTAAAAATTTCCTTTTCATGTACATTTTCAGCAACCAAACAGAAACTTGCCTTTTTAAAGCTTTTTTTTTTTGTTCTTTTGAGTAATTGCCTTTTAAAAGTTAGTGATCTCTTTTTCTTTTCTTTTCTTTTCTTTTCCTTGCTTTCAGAAGTCTACGCGTCTGATGAAAGAAACTACACACGACCCAGAGATATCCAAGTCAGTGGTGTACGGGGGGGGGGGGGGGGGGGGGGGCGGAATAGAAGAGGAAAAGAACTTGCGATCAAGCTCCCTCAAATCAACACTGAATTTGCAATGCCACCACTGTAATACTAATTTTGAGCATCAACATCTCAAAGCCTCACCTTTCTTGTAATGTACGCATTGACGGTTACGATCGTGCCATATAACTTTATCTTTTGCTCATCTTGGTGAGTTCTTAATCAATGGTATACATTGGAAAAGAAATGAATGTGGTTTAGAGGGAATATTGTGAAAATTGGTAATTTGGTAGCCATAATGTAAAAGAAGTATCTGTTTGAACCAATATTTAAGTGTAATATTCCCAAAACAAAGCTTGTTTGTTCTTCCATTTGTAGGGTATGCTTAGTATGTTCAGGGAGAGTATAAAGAAAAAACTGATTGATCAGTACTCAGTGTAGATTTAAATTTTCCAATGTGGAGAAGTTTTAATACTTTTACTGAAAAATATAGCAGATTTCCGAAGATTTAGATGTTGTCCAGACCAAGACAAATATTGATCCAAACACAAATTAAGCTGAAGAGCATCCTGAGTGTGAGCACGAGCAAACAATAAAACATCATCAGCATAAAATAAGTGTGAAATAGAGGGGCAGCAGCATTAATTTTTATCCCTCGTATAAGATTTTGCGATTCAGCCCGAGAAATTAATTGGGATAACACCTCCGAGACTATCAGAAAAAAGAAAAGGAGAAAGCGAGTCTCCTTGACGCAATCCGCGCCTAGCAGCAAAGTGACCAAAGGGGATACACCACTCAATGGATTTCACTCATTCTGGATCCTTCCCCTTTAGCTATCCCGCGTGATGAGCATCATTTCTTTCAACTCTATGCTGTGAATGCGTTGGACTTAGTGTGGTTTGCAAAAAATCAGATAGCCCATAGGGCCGATCCAATGGATGTGATGGAACTGGTGGCTCGTGTTCGCAGGTGAGTCTTCAACACTTAAAGGCTTGGCAATCTGTTTCCTCTTTTCTTCGCCATCAGAAGCATACTAAGGCTAACTGTTACAACAAACAAACAAATTTCAAATACCATTAGATACCCGATATTATCAATTTTAATCTTTTTCATTTGTTGTAGTTTAATGTTATCAGTTTGATTGCTCAGAAAAAATAAATAAATAAAGCGAGAGTTAGGCAACAATAGGTAAAAGGTAATCGTTCTTAAAAACATAACAATGTTTTTTTTCCTCGGCAAAAACATAAAAATTGATTCAGAGGTAAATTGATAATAATAATAATAAAATAGCTTAGAAAAAAAATTGATAATAATAAAAATAATTTATAAACCATCAATTACTTAGCTAATGAAAAATACATTTCTAATACTAACTTTAAATCCAGGAATCAATAAGTAAAAGTGTTATGCAAAAAGAAAATTTCAGTCCACAATATTTTGTTTCTTTAAAAGGAATAAGAATTGATCTCATAATTTTGGTATCAATGGACTAAAAAGTTTGGTATAAAATATTTGGCCAAATTACACTCATAACTCTCAAGGTATTCAAAAGTTGCAAACTAATTTTCAAGATAACAAAACAACAATTAAGTCATGATACTGCGAAAGAGAGACATATCTGTTCACTTTCGTCTTCATACGTTAACAGTAAGTGCTGACGTGCAATTTTAATGGCGCATCAACTTAATACTGTTGCACAACGTGCCCACTTCAAACTCGTCAGCCCACTTAAGCTACCTTAGCGTCAACTCTGTCAGCCACTCATGCTACGTCATTGCCACATCAGCCAACTTTACAAAAAAAAAAATCTAAGTTTTCTCCTCCTACCCATTCCTGTGATCCACCTCTCTGAATTCTCTTTGTACCTACATGAGGAAGTAAATGACAAATGGAAACCCGAAACGAAATTCCACGGGTGTCTCATTTACACTTATAACTCGGTAAGCTCTCTGCCTCATTCATAAATGTTCATTGTCCATAAGAGGTAAATTTTGTAAACCAATGTATAGCCTGCGTTCTGCTTCTGTCAACAGGTTTCTCATCGCCTCCTAATTCTTCAGAGAAAATTTATTCTATTTATACAGTAAACTATTCGTAACTCTTGGAGTGGGTTGTGGGTTTAATTTCGTCTAAATATTTTGATGAAGTGTGGATATATATTTGTAACTTGATTTAAGCATGTGTGAGCTAGAGTGTAATATATAGAACTCTACATATAATATATATCATATATAAATTTGACCTATGACACCTAATTTAAATAGGACATATAATATATAGAGCATACCAGGTCCTGCTTTCAGGTTGAATAAAGCCGGGACCCGGGACCTTCTATGATCGAATACAATCTCTCAGGTGGAAGGCTAAGCAACATATTGCCCTCAAAAACATCTCTCAGCACGGATACTCGTATGATACGTGTGAGTGCGCAGGGAAAGATTTGTGCATCCGTACAACAAAGTCAACCATAATCAGCGAAGAAAACTATATGCTGACCTGAACTTCCACTGGAACATTTCGACATAAAATATGAGCTTGTCCATAGCCTACAGGGTCCTTTCCCACTCAGAAGGTCTACAGGGTCATTGTCCATAGCCTCACCAAAGTCTTGGTAATAATTTTAAAAAGGTCTTATGTGAGTAGAGGTTCTATGTGACAGCTATGAAGTTCTGTACAACTTATGTCCAAGATGAATCAATGCTCTAATTAACTCATAAAGCCTCCTCCAGGAATGCTAGATGGCCCCTGTGATGAAACTTGTCCCTGTGAAACTAATTGTGTCCTGCCTGGACCTTGTACATAAGCTTGACCCATTCCTGTGCCAACCATTTGTTGTTGCTGCTGCTGCAGTTGTGGAAGTTGCTGCTGTGTTTGCAGTTGTGAGAGTGGCTGTTGTTGTTGCATTTGCGAAAGTTGCTGTTGAGGTTGCAGCTGGGAGAGTGGTTGCTGCTGATGCAGTTGCGGAAGCTGCTGCTGCTGTTGTAGTTGCGGAAGCTGCTGCTGCTGTTGCAGTTGTGGAAGTTGTTGTTGTTGCAGCTGTTGTAGTTGTGGAAGTTGGTGTTGTTGCAGCTGGGGATGCTGCTGCTGCTGCTGCTGCTGCTGTTGCTGTTGCATCTGCTGCTGCTGCTGCTGTTGCATCTGCTGATGCTGTTGCTGTTGCATTTGTTGCTGTTGTTGCTGCTGACTGGATATCTGTGGCTTAAATACAACCATATCCTGATTTCACAGAGAACATAGCTTAGTTAATTTGAAAAGCCTGAATAATCACACATTGTTGTTCCGCAAACTTGTTCTCAAGCCTCAATTCACTCGCTTCAAATTGATGACGGAAAAAGAAATGCTAAGGGAACCTTCACATGTAAAAGCAACTTATACACGCTCAGAAGCTCTTCAAACTTCAATACAGAAGTTTGCAGAACAGAGGGTCACTTGATATTTTGTAGGGTGCTTTTATTTGAAGGAACGTGCAGAATTTGTGTCTAATTTGAGAGCTCAGAGTACTTAGCGGTAACAGAAGCCTGTAACAAACAAAATCAACATTGATTGACAATGGGAGGTCGTAAAAATCTTACCCCAGGGAAAAGCATTCCAATCAGGCGGCAGGCTTTGTCAGAAACAGATAGCAGCAATGTCTGAGATGGTAGTTGAATGACAGCACACTAGAAAATTGACAAGTTCAGCATTAAAAGATCCCAGCAGAAGAGTGATCCATGGGTTCACATTTGCAAAACAGAACTTAATCTTGGGCTGCGTAAACTCAAATGCAAGAGAATATGCCCTCATAGATTGGTGATAAAGCAGCCTCAACAATGTAAACAAGAGGCCTAGGCTCAAACCCTATATTTGGCCAAAATATATAAACAAGTAAATAATATGTAATTGTTTAGTTTGCAGGTTTTACAGCGTATGCCTGGTTATTCAAGCAACTAATTTGATGAGGTACACAGAATTTTTACGAAATGACAGTTTCCATGAAGGATATAAGTATTCTGGAAGTTTTTTATTAAGAACACACATCAGATAAGGAGAGTACACGAAAACCGTACTTCGGAAATGACTGCTGAATAGAGGAAAACGAAAGGAACATTTGACTTTTTTTTCTTTTTTTTTGGGGGGGAGAGAGAGAGAGAGAGAGAGATTAGGAAGATATCATAGAATGCAACAGTCTAATTTAAACAAAACAAAGTCAAACTTCAAATTGGCTATGTTTATCAAAAAAGAATTGTTCAAAAAAAAAAAGGAACCTACAAACTTACTAGCTTCTTTTCTTGCAGTTGGCTAAGAAATCCATGCTGATTCATTGCACGAAAAACCAGGAAATCTGCCTTTCCAACATATTGCCTATTATTCAACACAATGAAGTCAAGAGGCTCAGATATAAGACAGCTCATGACAGATCAAATGGACAGACACAATCGTTCCTAGACAAATTTTTCACTAAGGAGAAAATACTTATTATTCATGTGGTCCTGAGATATAAGTCGAACAATTTGCATTGTTGGTGGCCAATTTGCTGCAAGCCTGAAAAGAACAGGAAATACATATGTGAAAAAAGCATTAAGTCGGGAACTCTAATGCAGAACAGAACCAATCCACTCTCATTTTCTTTATGTTTAGGTATTGGATAAAGAATTAAGCGCTTTCAGGAGTATAATGCCTCTTTTATGACTAGAAACTCTTGATAATGTATTCATAGGTGCTCGAATAACATCAAGAAACATGACAAGTTTTTTTACTACATTCAGTGCATACAATGTAAAGGAAAATAATGAGTTCTCTCTCTTGCAGATAAAATACCATCATTTATCTCTGATGGATGAAAAGTTTCCAGACTAAAGAGGAACATTTCATGTACATAGACAATATTGATTATATAAAATATTACTGCCTGAGTACATGATTTAGCTTAAACTTACAAATCTATAGAGGAAAATACACTTTACACCCCAAACTGTCCCCTCATTTTCAATATGCCATATATACTTCCATCTTTGAAACACATTGCCCCTCAAACTATCAAAAGTTTGAAATGTGTACCCTCTATTTAGATCTGGCCATTAAAATTATGCCAATAAAAAAGAATGGTCCTGGGATATAAGATCTATGTACAATCTTGACCTATAACACTATCGCAAGAAGTGGCATGTTCTTTAGAATCCAACACGGCACTAGCACTTGATCACTACAATAGCCCTTATCATCTTCATCATCATCATCACACCAATTATGTTAACATTTTCCATAAATCAAAGGACAACAAAAATAAAACATTTCCATAAAATTAACATGTCGATATTCAACAGCATTAACTAGTTGAAACCAAAGCCAAAACTAGTGGATACAGACACGATTTTAGCAATTCTAACAAAAAATGTTTAGAATACATGTCAAGGCACAACTAAAGCCGAGAAAAACCTGTCGGTGCCACTTAAAAGTTTTTGGGAAACTTATACAGTAAAATGCTGAGGTAATGGGAAACAACGCTACGTTTCCTTCCAACACAAAACGAGGGAGTTCCACCAATAGTCAAAATTTCTCAGAGATAGATAAAGAAAAAGATTCTTGGGATGGAGAAGATGCTTAATCCTCTCGCTACCCTCTTGCATTAACACTCTCCTGAAGCCCAGATTGATGTATAGTCCTATATTGATCATCAGTTGTAGTTTATTTCTAATAAGGGAGCAAAAAATGCACAAGTAGCACAAAAGATCACTTCAATAAAGGTTTCTGTTTGGGTTTAGTTTAAGATGAAAGTTGATTTCAATGTCGAAGCACCCTTTAGCAGATGCTAGTTTTTGACAGAAACTTTAAGCACTTTTAATATACCAAGACTTCGACCCCCGAGGGTTTGGTGTGGTGGTAAGGCTTCGGCTTGGGTTCTAACATGTCCCAAATTCGAGCCCCAACATCCCCATTATCGCCCTTGACTTATCTGCTCCCTGGGTTGTGGGGTCGGTCCAGTGGGCCGGGGTTTGTACTTCAGGGTTGGGCCAAAAGGGTCCGGCTTTGGGGAATTTCCTCGTCATCAAAAAAAAAAAATACCAAGACTTCGGTTTTTTGGCAGAAAATATTAAAAAGGTGTCTGGACTTACGTCTCAGAAGCTGAAGAATTCCTGTAACCCTGTTGCAAAGGAATAAACTGTAAGGTTTCCGAATTCAACAAGATACCCTAAAACCCAATAACTCAGTATCCCCATGTTTTTGTATAAATTTTTTTCAGGTATTAGGAAACCTCATACATCACAGCTATAGCACAATCTCAAAAAAAAAAAAAAAGAGAGGAAAGATAAAAGAGCCTCAGTGTTATCAGGTGCTCCAAACATACTTCCAGTCTGGTGATGAAAACCGGTTGCCCTTGTCTCTGCCCGGATAAATTTCCCTGCACACATTTTAAGTTCTTAAGAAGAACTATTTTTCACACAACTACAGCATATATTGGTTAAGGGAAAAAAAACTACAGCATATATTGCAATGAAGAGTGAGCCACACCTAATACTTCTAAAGGACAAGTTCAAAACCTCCCCTGATGCATGAACTTGACTTATAACACATCTTTACACACAACAGACTATACATGATAAAAAATCAAAAGTGCAGATGACTTAGTTAATAGTATTCTTCTGTCTTTGTTCTTTTTAAGACAGAGGTGCTTTGGTTTCAATCACTAACAAAATGGTGTCAACTTAAAACCCTGTAACAAGTTCATCTCTAGCATAAAACTCTCGGGAACTTCAAGGACAACGTGCTCATTCCCAAAATAGCACACTTCCATATTTGGCATAAGGATGAAAAAAATGGATCAAGGAGGGCTCTAAACAATCTCAAGTCTTACACAAAGTAGACATATCAGTCTACAAGGGTGTTAGTCTGTCCTTGCTGATATAAAGGAAAAGAATGCCAAACAATGAGCACTAATGAGTTTTGCAGATAAATAATGCCTCCCTGATGGAAAGGATAGTAGGGATCAAGCTAGTTCCTCAGAGATGCCAAAAATCCAACACTAATATACTTCCTATAATCCAGTGAAATTAACACATGGGGCTTAAATTTAAAACTTTGCCACATGCAATTAAAAACCCAACCTTAATCTTTTCCAAGTTCCACTGTTGACTTACCTCCCAGACTTTTACGTATTTAGATTGTGCTGGTTGCAAAGAACTTGATGTTTGTTGGGACAATGGCAGATTAGCTGCTGCATTGTTGTTTCCACCAAGTGATTGCATCCCTGATTGTACTTGCTGAGGCATTCCCGGAGTAGGAATCATTGTACCAGTTCCAGAAGAAACAACTGGTTGCCCAAGGCCACTCATCATGTTTTGGTTCATAGCAATTCCACTTTGTGGCATTTGTGCTCCTGAAAGATTCCCTTGGTTCAAGCCACCTACTGATTGACCCATACTAACGCCTCCTTGGAGATTACTCATTGGTTGAGATATCCCAATGTTTGAATTTCCAGATGCATTTGAAGCTGTAGAAGTGAAAGAACCAAGACCTGAGTTTTGTGCAACCTGTGCAGTCCCTGTATGAGGCCCAGACCCACTTATGGATGTCATACCGGATTGTCCTGATGAAAGAACATTTTGAGCAGCAGCCACAGATGATGACATTCCACTGGATATCATGTTTGACATATGCATGGATATAGGAGTTTGACCCACTGATTGAAGTCCTATAGAGGTTCTTTCAGTTAAGGCTGCATTGTTCATTACTTGTCGTGCTTGTGAGAGATTGTTCAGAATGTTCACATTTGCTGGAGCAGGGCCAACTGGGCGTAAGGGCTGCGACACACCACTCACTATAGGTTTCAAATCTTGCATACTGTCATTATTTGTGATCATTTCTTGAGAAGCAGAAGTTTGTAAGCTTGGGACTCCTTGAGAGGCCGCACGAGCAACGGATGGAATATGTGAAAAAGCGGGTCCTGATACCAGGGAAGTTACAGTACTTGGCTCCTGAAGAAATATATCATGAATCCATGGCAACGGGCATAAATATTATAGAAACAATGTCTATTTGAAGAAATGAACCAAACTAAGCAAACGATCTGCTTGTCTTACAACTTTCACTGTAGCAGGGGGGATGTTTCCAACAGAAATTTGTTGTCTGTTCATTACAGACCCATTCGCTGAAAATTGACAAGGGAAAAGTAAGACCTCCACTGAACAGAATATAAACAAGAATTAACTGTTAGTTGTGATTAGCCTACCAAACAAGAATTGAACTGCGACTAAAAAGACTTAAAAAATAAATGAAACATTTACAGACGACAAGAATTAATATATGTACAAACTCCTGCCACAAACAGGAGATACAATTGTGAGACAGGGAGAACATGATGCTCAGGTGAAGCAGTATTGCTTATTTAATGGGGGCACTCTTGCATAAATCTTACCAAGCAGTTTGCCTTCCTTGGCAGTTTGTTATGCTCCAAGAGAATTGTAATCAACCCGGAACTTCTCATTGGTTCCCCAAAACAAAAAGTTCAATAACAATATAATGAAGAATCACAAGTGACTCCAACTACAAAGCAATTACTTCCTCTATAACGCAACTATCTAGAACTACTTATGCACAATTACGAATATGAGATTTGATCGTCATGAATTTATGGTCTGAAATTTCAAGCTTTCAAGTTAACAGGTGGAACAGTTCCTGCATGAAGATAATTGACTAATGTATTCTCATTTTAAACTTTCGCGAAAATACACAAACCTAGCCGGCTAACAAGTGAAAAGTTCTCATGTGAATTCTCCATGCACAGTGCAAAATGGTAATATATCTAAAATTGTCACAATTGAAGGCAAAAACAGATGAAATGCATAAACAACCTGACGGAATAGAAGTTGGTGGTGGTCCTGCAACTGAAGTAATAGGAGCCATGTCCACATTTACAGGACTCTGATTTGAAGGCAAACTTGTAATTCCAGAGCGACTTAAAGAAGCACAGGCCTCCAAAAAATTCTCTGAGATTAGAACAAGAAACTGAGGGTTTTTTACATTGTCTACCAGTGGATCTGCTGCTCGGGGATTGCGCTTTCCCTAAATTAAAAAATTGATGCAGTAAGAACATGCCCAGATTCCGGTAAATAATGAGGTGTCATTTATTGCAACTGGTTTTTCCCTAAAAATACAGCCTGATACAGATTGTAGCTTAAGATGTAAGTTATCTTAAGCTGATTTATATATTTGGTCAGTGTTTTCATCCTCATAAGCATCACATTATCAACATATCATACATACAATTACTACCAGAGTAAGCAGACACATAAAATATTGAGCTAAGCACTTGAGCGGAATTGGCAAACAGAGAGAAGTTCGTGCTGACTGTAATAGATATGACATTTCGGGCAAGCTCAAAGCAGAAAATGACAAAAAAAACAATGTTGAGTAGAATAATCATCATTACCGCATTGTATATTGCTCTAAGTTTAGGAAGTTGTTTGGGACAAAAGACAGACAAAGAAATAGAGCACTGCATTGAAAATAAATGATCAGTTAGTTCAAGATGTTAAACCTTAAAAAAAACAGAAAATAACACTTGTATATTAGGACTAAACAATAGTATAAGTACCTGAGGAAATGATTTAGCAACTGTCTCAGCATCAGAGGAACGGCTTTCTGTTTGTTCTTCTACATTTTCACTCTTCTCAAAATTTTGCAGCTGGGGATGATAAACTGGTGTGGGTAAGGGATAAGGGTTACTAGCAGCAATGAGAATGCAATGCCTTTGAGCATCCACATTTTGTTGATTTTGGTTTCCATTTTGCGGAACAGGGAACATCTGAGTAAAGCATCAAGTGAAACAGAATAAATTCTATTAAGGGGTGCGTACTGTGTATAGAAACAGTGCCATTAAGAAGAAAAGTTTGAACTTTTACTCAGGGATCTGAAGGCATATTCTTGGTTATATAAACACAGTAATCTCTAATTTGTTAGTTTCAGATTCTTTGAATCTAAACTAAATATATATCCACTAGCTCATACTAATAAGTACAAATAACCAAAGATCGTTTAGAACAATCTACACCAAAAATACTGCACAGCTAGTCCAAAAACCTAAATAGAGGAAGGTTGTTTTAAGTGAGGGGTTGAACTAGAAGCTACACTCTTCTGGACGAACTTCAATCAATCTCATGATAATAAAAAGGTAGTACGATTCAGAAAGAAAAAGAGAATTAAGCAATTACCCGGGTTTTGTCCTGTATAATGGTATCACTAACCCAAAGAGACATGCAACTTAGATAGATAAAACTGGTGAAATAATTGATGTAATCAGCACCTAATGCCACCTTTCATTTTTTGCCTTTTTGTATTGAGATAAACTGTAAGCCAACAGGGGGAAGAGAAAGTTGTATGGTCCATTCAAGATGCAAAAAAATTCTCGTACTTGCTCAAGCACAAATTGAGTTATGATAAGTATTGCCCATAATAAATAGTATATTGTTGGGTGCAAACATGTTTAGTCTCAAGTGATGAAAAGCACCAATGAGAGTTTTCCACAATAACCTAAGCTAAAGGAATGAGATCAGGTGTTACAGGTAATCACAATCAAAATAACTTCTGCCAGCAGCTTCTCAGTCATCCTCCCAGAGAATATTCAGTAAATTCTAGGCCTGCTCTTCTTCCTTTTCTATGGAAAACAATTAAAGGGGTGTACAAGGTGAAGAGAGTTTGCAATCACCATGGGGAACCAAAACCAATGCCTCTACCAGTTTTTACCATCAAACCCTCTGGCATCTCTGGCAGAGCATCCCTGGTATGTGTATAATTCTAGTCCAAGGGTGTATGCAGTATTTAGGACAGAAAGTCTGTAAGCAGTGCGTGAAGTAGACATATTGATAAGGGTCAACAAGGATCACATGGATAATTTTTAACTGGAACTGAAGAAATGGAGAAAAATAAACAATCATCACTACACACCATCAGAGCCTCAGCAAGCCCTTCTGCAATTGCAGCATCATTGAAACCACCGCCAGCAAAGGGTATAGCTGAAAGCCAACTCAGGAAAATATCAACATCTCTTATCCACCCAGTCCGTTGTACAAGACAACCTGCACAAAGCAAAGTAAAAGGGATGCAACTTTGCAACTGAAAAGTAGTAGGAAAATATCAACATAACTTTGCAACTGACAAGTATACAAGGAAGTTCAGCTTGTCGCAATCCATGCTTCATAACATCCAAGGTATTGAATTCTTGTACTTATTTTGACAAAGAGAAGGGGCTTTTTCAGCTGGTGCGCAGGAGGAAAATTGGTTCGCAGAAATTTCTAATCTTCCATAGAAATTGCTTCATTACTAGCGAAAAACTAAAATAAAGAAACAGGAAATCTAATCTAAGACTGTGATGCAACTTTGCAACAGAAAAGTAGTAGGAAAATATCAACATTACTTTGCAACTGAAAAGTATACAAGGAAGTTCAGCTTGTTGCAATTCATGCTTCATAACATCCAAGGTATTAAATTCTTGTACTTATTTTGAAAAAGAGAAGGGGCTTTTTCAGCTGGGGCGCAGGAGGAAAATTGGTTCATAGAAATTTCTGGTCTTCATAGAAATTGCTTCATTACTAGCGAAAAACTAAAATAAAGAAACAGGAAATCAAATCTAAGACTGAAAAAATTCACTGAACTTGAACAAGGAGCCAAAGGTTTAGGAAAAACAGAACATCCTGCCAATGTCATTTAGATTGTGATATCCCTGTGCACCAGCCAAAGGCAAATCCAAACAAAGGAGAAGGGTTACAGTTGGTTGACAGTGAGCATAAAACTTTTGTCATATCTTATGAAAATGAACTCTATTGTTCACATACCTAACCCTAATTGTAACATCCCAAGTCCCACATAGAGTGGGAGACGAGAAGTAACAAAAACAGATTGATATAAGTCCAAGTCCCACATTGGTTTCTTACTGGGTATAATTGAGCCTTATAATGATTTTAAGGGGTTTTGAAAAGCGACCTTGACTAGTACTTTTGAAGTCAAAGAGCATATATGGCTAGCGCTTCCTTCTGATCTCATTTGTAATGACCCAAAGAAGCACTAGCTACATCTGTGCTTTGACTTCAAAATGACTAATCAAGATTGCTTTTTAAATCCCCTTCAAATCATTATAAGGCTCAGTTTTACCCAATAAGAAACCAATGTGTGAGTTAACTTTTTAGCAATCATTTCTCATTACTTCTCATCTCTCACTCTATGTGGGACTCGAGGTGTTATACTAATATTTCGAACCAAGGCATAGTAGAGTTGACTGAGTTGAGTGTGACACTTCAAAAGGAAGTTTGATCAACCGAAATCAGGTGCATGTGTAAAACTCTAATGAAATTTAAAACTACTTCAGAGCTGGAAAGTGGAATAACAAACAAAGTCGGAATAAAATCACTAAAAGGCTTCAAACCCATGGAAAAAGAAAAAAATTTCTAGTCCGGTTATGAAGCTTATATGGCTTGTGTCAAATACATGAATGACATAGGTTGTAAGAACAGCGGGGTAGGCTGGTACTTATGTGACATCATTCTTTATTTTTCAAAGAAGATGTATTCAATGTACTAACTATAAGCTAAAACGTAATTTGCATGAGATAGATTAAGAAGAATGAGAAAACTACATACCACAATAAGATCCATGGGTATTAAAAGTGACCAAGGAAAGTTCAGCGTGAGAATTCAAGGGCTTCTGCATTCCAAAAAATAAAATACATCAATGTGACGAAAGTAATGATTAGCAAGCTACAAAGCCACAGCTTACAGGGAAAAATAAATTGTGTCACTGACTTAAAATCTCGAACCAAGAGAAAAATACATGTAACAACGGCAGTTGAAAGTTTGAAGTTTATGTTGGAACAAATGCATCATCTCATGCCTAATCAAGAGAAATATCCTTATAAGCGCACTATTATGTTCTGGATTTGTTGCCGACTTTGGGGGTCTGACCAACAAGAGTGGTTGCTGCCAAGGAAATAAATGAATAAATTGTGTTCATGGCATACGCCTTATGATCACGTGTCATAAACAGAGACTATAACTATAGTTCCCAATTTGGGAGAAGGAGCTCCTAGTGGCAAGCTAGAGATTTTAATAATCGCATCACGACAAAAGATGAATACCTGGCCATTAGACTCATTTCCACAGAAACACCTGCATTCGTAACCGAAAAAATAAGGACTCCCATAATGTAGTAGATATGAATGATGCGTAAAAAGATGGAAAGAAAGAGCATGCCCCACACACGTGCGCACACATGTGCAACTTCATGCATGGCTTTAAGTTCAATAAACTTGGCTAAAGAAGTCAACATTATCAAGCTTACCCGGATCAATGTTAATGCATAGAAGCTCCAATAGCTATAATCTATGAGACTTCTACAATTCCAGAGCATGACAATAGGGCTCAGAAGAAAAATAAGAAGCAACCCTCTCATATTATCTCACAAGGGGCTGGCATACATTTTGACAGAACCGTATTGATCAGTGTCTCCTGAACCCTCCCATCCAAACGCATCCAAAGCTCGTGAATCATATAAAACTAACAACACTGTATTTGGTTGCAGAGAATTGGGATTTTGGCATCGGAGAATCCAGTGCCAACTCCACTGTCAGCTTCCTAAGCCATTGCATGGAAGCCCAACTCCACCAGAACATCCAGAAACACGAAATTTAAAAGTTACCGAATTGAACTCCTAATTTCTTCGCCATCAGACGCATACTGAGGCTAACTCTTAGAACAAACAAACCAATTTCAAATACCCAATCTCACTATGTACCCAATATTATCAATATTAAGACCCTTAAACCCAATCCGAAAGCCAAAAAATAGTAGTAGTTAACAGAAGAAAAAAAAAATTTAAGCACAGAAACAGAAATGAGAGGTAGGCAATTAGACCTGATGATCTTTTCAAGGTAATCAGAAACAATAATTTGCCAGTAGGGGCCCATGGCGGCAGTTCCTTCAACAGCGACGATCAGCTGCTTCTCCGCCATCGTGTGGGCCAAGGCCGATCTCCGAGGCTCCACAATAGCTTCTCTCTCAATCTAAAAAGCAAGACGGGGAACGCGACAATGATCGAGTAGGCCTTCTGAAAAGGTCCTACGTACGTAAATGCAACGAAGGATGCTAGGATTAAACTCTTTTCAAAGTCAGGTTTGTTACAGATGTTCGCGCAACGGAGGGACCGAGGGAGTGAGTTTCGGTCTCTCTTCCATCTGTAATCTAAACTAGACTCCCCGCATCGGGACAGCGTGTCCGCGTGCTCCAGGGGGCGAAGAAACGCGTCGCCTAGTGATGGAGGTCCAAAACGGTTCGTTTTGGAGGAATAGTTCGCAGAAACTCAGAAAGTACTGTGCGATTGTGCTCGGAAGAAAATTAATTCGACCGTTGTCCGGCCAAGTTGCTAGCTTTTTTATTTTTATTTGGTGCTCAGTCAGGGTCGGGGGATTCGATGTATGTTATTGTCTGAGTGAGGTTATTGAGTGAGTGTGTGAGAACAAAAGTTATTGTGTGAGTGGGGTTATTGTGTGAGTGGATGAGTGAGATTAGAAGTTGAGAAATTTAATGGTTGAAAAAATGTTACGTCATTTAATGAACCCGACCCGCGAAACCGACCCAATTTCATTAAATGACGTGACATTTTTTCAGCCATTAGATGACTCAACTTCTAATCTCACTCGTCCACTCACACACTCACACAATAAGCTCACTCACACAATAACTGGGGTCGTGTGTGAGTGAACGAGTGAGATTAGAAGTTGATAAATTTAATCGCTGAAAAAATGTCACGTCATTTAATGAAACCGGGTTGAGTTTATTAAATGACGTGTCATTTTTTAAGCCATTAGATTTCTCAACTTCTAATCTCACTCATCCACTCACACAATAACCTCAATCACACAATAGCTTTTGCTCGCGGGATCCAAGTTGAAGTTACAGCTGCAAATTGGGAGGCAGCGTATCCTCGGTCCGTTTTGTTTTGCTTTTTTGGTATGAGATGTCACCAAATTTTTTTTAAGGTGACGAAGAGAAAGTCAATATGACCGTTCATCGGAGCAGAACCTACCCAGGTTGTATCTGAGTGTTAAAATTTTGGAGAGATTAAAATTTTAAGGTATTAAATTGGGTGAAAAAGTGAAGAGAGAGACGATTTTTAATATTTATTATAGTGAAAAGTAATGATGTGATGGGAATAGAGATTATATTGTAATTTTTTATTGTGTTAAAATTTTAAGAAGTGTAAAATTTTAATAAATAAGCATAACCTTAATCAGCTAGTAAATTTCAAATTAATACAGTTTTAAATCACTTAGATTAAATAAGTCTGATTTTATGGTAACTTTAGTCTCAATAAATTATTTGTATCTAAGACTAAGGGTGTGTTTGTTTTGTAAAATTTTAGTATTGTTAAAATTATAAGTATTGAGTTTAGTGAAAAAGTGAAGAGATATGTAATTTTTTATATTTTTGTAGTGAAAAGTAATGATTTGAGGGGGGAGAGAGAGATTATATTGTAATATTTTATTATGTTAAAATTTTAGGAAGGGTAAAATTTTACAATGCAAACACAACCTAAGTGTATGTTTATTTGCAAAAGCATTATAGGCTATAATAAATGTAATAAAATTTATAAAACGAACATCTAAAATCTAAAAAAATTCTACACAAATTCTAACAACTTTTTATACAAACTTCAATACATTTTTTTTATCTAATAAATTTTATTTCTCCATACTTTTTCACCAAATTTTAATATTTTTTTATTAAAAAATTACATCAAATCATCTTTTTATACATTTTTATAAACTCTAATAAAAATTGAATATCTTTAAAAATTTCACCAAATTATACACAAAAACCTGTAAAACTCTAATCTAAAATAAATATTCACAATCCTATCAATCATCTTTCTTATAATTTTTATAAAACAAAGAGATTCGAACTCGAGACTTGAGATAGCACACCCTATGACCAAAGTTTTTTTTTTTTTTTTGTTAATGAACATGGTGGTCAAACATTTTAAAAATAGGATTAAGTATTTAAAATTTTATTCTCAAAATTAATGATTCACATAGTAGCTCTAATCATAAGTTCGTAATCCAAAAACTAAAATAATATGATTTATATTTGTTTTATTTTTTATTAATTTTGTATTTTTAAAAATAATTAAAATAATTAAATTTGTTTTATCTTCTAAAAAAGATAAAAATACGGAGAAAAATTATAAATCACATTATTTTAATTTTGGTTAATATGTGTATTAGAATTAACTTATAAATCATTAATTTTATAAATAAAAATTTAACGAAAGGATTTATTTGATAAAAATTACAAATTTAAAAACTTTTTTATAATTAATTTAAAAATATTAAAATTGGCCAAAACTCAGCTGCTAAACAGGTATATAACGTTAAAAATACTCTACCGACTTCATCCGTCAAGCAGACCCAATCAACGCAGCAAATAATCTGGAAGCGTGGGAGCCCGCGGGGCCCACATGGATGTTGGGGTCCACACCCATAAGAGATAGACTTAGAATAAAAGTAGACTTATTGTGGAAGTCTACTTGCTCCCTACTTCTAGTTTATCTAGGATTCTCTTAGGGTTTTCTCTTTGTATTCTTCCCTATAAATAAGAGGCTTATGTTATAGGAGAAGAGGCACGTGAGCACGTGAGATCGTGTGCATTGGGCAAAGAGAGAGGAAGAGAAAGAGGGTGGTGTGACTATTGTACTGGGGCGGGCAGAGTAATTTTCTTAGGCTTTCTTAATAAAATTGTTCTGGGGTGGACGTAGGCCGGATTGGGGCCGAACCACGTAAATATGGTGTTCCTTTTCTTTGAAATTTCGTGACGTTTTTCCCAACAATGGAAGGAGCCCATGTCCTGTGAATATCCTTCGCGGGGAAGGAAACGAAAACCACAAGAAACAGTTCGAAAACGACCCGAACCACCTCATCCAAAAAAAAAGGTTACCGTCTAGCATGTTTTAGGACTCGCATGTTTTCAAGCTTTCGTTTCGTTTCTCTATAGCACTCTTGCAGTTCCCTCTGGTCTGGTCACAAACTTATCAGAAGTTGGAACTCTTCTGGGAATTCCTAGTTCCACAGCGCTGGAATTTGAATTCCCGGAGCTTCACTTCGTCGTTTCCAGGTGATGAGTTCTAAAACAAAAGCGAAAATGTTGTAGCGGATTTATCTTTGTGATCGGAGGAACAGGATCAGATTTTTCGAAGACCGTTTGGCATTTGGTGCGCAAAGTTGAGCCTGTGAAAGATGATGCTTCAATTCCCGGACCCGGTGAAGCTGAGAACTAAGAAGGTAGATTGAATTATATTGATTTTGGGTTGGAATTGAAGTGTGATATTAGTGTTTATTTTTAATCTTTAAATCTGAGTGTGCGTAATTGATGTTGGTATTGGTGATGTTCGCAGCTTGTGTTTGAGGAGGTATATGCGGCACACGACTCTGCTACGCTCGAGCAACTGAAGGAGCTCAGCTCCAAACGAAGAGTGATCGAGGAGTCTATCAATGAGAGCAGCTCCATTACGGAGGCTATCGCAAGAGAAATATCCGGAGGGTTGACATCTCCCATTCAGCAAGTAAATTGTTTTTGTTAGTTTTCTTATAGTTTTCAAAGCAATCACCCCGTGTTACATGGTAATTTAAATGGTGTATGGGAACCGATTCGATTTGCATGCTAATGAATGTTATCTATCTCTTGTTAACTGTATGTCTATTGAGGCCAGCCCCAGTGTGAGATGTTGGAAAATGAGGTGATGTAACCGGATCAATTTGTTTGATTGGCTGTAGTTTAGTCCGTATTCCTTTCATGATTTGCAGGGCCAATCAATCAGTCTCTGATAAATTTAAGTGGGTTGCTCTGTTTAGTCCATTTATTTACTCTTTTAAATTCATCAGGACCTTCGGAGGCTTGAAGAGTATCTGCCATTGCTGGAAAATCTGCTTTCCCATGTAGATTTGCTTAGTAGCAACAGCCAGATGGTGAGATGGACTTCAAATCTGAAGATACGTTGGACTAGTGCTCTGAGCTCCTCTACTTTCTTTAACCTTATGGGTCCAAAATTTTTTCGAGTTGACAACTTACGGTTTGAGCTTGGAATGACCCTTTTCCTTTATGGCGCAATCCTTTGTGAGAGGGCTCTGGAAGTTCTGTCAACAGGTATGCCACAATCTTTCACCTTCTTATCAAACTTACATCTGTCCAGTGTATATACTTTTAATTGGTTCCTTTGCATTGATTGTCAAAGATTTAGTGCAATCTGCCACCTTCTTCAGAGAAGCAGCTGGAGTTTATCATCATCTGGCAAATGAGGTTCTTCCCTCTTTAGGGCCTTCATTGCCAGCAGAAAGACCACCAGAAGCTATTCCATCTGTGTCCAATGTCATGAGCCTCATTTGTTTGGCAGAGGCCCAGGTTAGTGATTCATGAGTCACTTTAGGGTTGCCTTACTGGTTGTTCTCAGAGAATCATGATGCAGAAATTTCTTGCACATTTTATTAAATGTTTTCCCTAAATATTAATACTTGGACTGTGTCTTTTTCTTTCCTGTTTTGTTTTTTTTTTTGGGGGGGGGGGTTGATTTTATCCATTGACAGAAGTCCCTTGGTCAGTTGCTTCTTTGTGAAAATTGATGTTATTTTGCAAATGCAATAGGCAGTAACGATAAGGAGGGCTGCAGGAAAAGGCATTGCTGTAGGCCTCTTGGCAAAGTTGCACTATGGTGTTACACAGTTACTGGATGAAGCTGAGGGTGCTTTATATGCAGGGACTAGAGATTGCGGAGATATTTCATCTCGATTGGTGGTACGTATGGATATTGTGCAGTAGTTATTAAATCTCGCTTGTGTATGTATGGATTTCTTGGCTATAGTTGATTCTAGTTTTTTCAGAAAATGGGTTATGTTCTTTTTGTGTCACCATTGACCTCCTAAATTAGTTTGCTTTTGTCAAATGATCCTTCATACTTGGCTCAAAGAAAAATATGATGATCAAACTAGAATTAGCTTTTTCATGTTGTAGTTATGGTCGGAAGGAACTGGGACAAAGAGGCAAAGGCCATACCTCGATAACAACAATGTGAATTGTGAATTGTGAAAGGGCACGGTATATTTTAGCTCTATGGTTAACTGTGATTTGTAAAATACTGGAGACAAGTAGAGGGCATGGTCACCTGAGATGGGTTGACCATATGCGTCTCAACTTAAGGCACATCAAGTGAAGGCTGGAATAAGGTCAGAATAGATCATATTCGGACCAGGATCACCTTGATTCACGGCTTTTCTGAAAACCGGTGGTATACTTCTATCGTGGGGTATTGCCGCTCAATCCTGAACACAACTACACAAGTCAGCTTCCTCGAGTATGTTGTTCCTCACTGTATGACTTGTCACTGAATCTGGTCACACAATACCTGAAATCTTTCCGAGATTCTTGGACTACATATCTCTTTGTAGTATATTGGAGTATGGAAGTAAATCCCTAGGATGTGGGGACACTTTTTCTATCTACGTAGTAGTTCATTGTCGTCATTCACAAGCTTGATTCTGCATTCTTGAGATGAATTTGGAGATTCTTTTGGTTCGTTGGCATGATTGTGTTGCTCTAATGTCAAATTGAGAGAAGTTTCCCCTTACAGAAACCTTATCAGCAGACCTGAGCATCTGATTCGAGTGTTGGAAGCTGATGACACGTTGGATCCAATCTTTATATTTATAAGCCCGGTCTGAGTCAAGCAAATCTTTGAACTATTTTGTATGAGCTTAATTTGTCTAGATTTTTAAGGTTTACACTCTTTCCAAATGGTTAGATTTAAGTGTTAAAGCTTGGTTTGTTTTGGGGAAAGAATGCCTATGTATGGTTTCCTTTGTAGAGCATTTTGGGCCCCTTTCTTCCTTTCTCTTCATCCTTCTCTGCATATTATTTTCAAATTATCCTGTCTATTTCATTGTTGGCAAAGGCTGTAATTTTCAGACATCATTTCTTACAAGGTTGTTTATTCGTTAGGTGATTTCCCCTTCTCTCTGGCTTTGTCACATGAATTTATAGTCCTATAAAATCCTGTTTAGTTGGTGACAATGTTACAAATTCCGCTCTGTGCGTGCAGGGGGATATTTTTTATTTTTTGTTTTATTCTTCATTTCTTTTGGATATGCTGATTCTTTTTATGGGTTGCTGGACCATACTTCAAACCAATGAGAATATAGTTTTAATCATTCATATGAAAGTAGCAGTTTTAGTCTCATAATGTTGTTACCCAAGTGAGGGATTAGAGCAGTATCTTTGTGCTTTTTGTATGCCAATTTATGGTGGAATTCACAGGGTTTTTAACCTATGGCAACGTTTTAGAGATCCTTGTACACACTCAGCACACAATATGTGTGATCTTTCTCCTTATCTGGCTGAGGGGACTACAAATATAATTTGCACAATGTATTTGGCCGAATAGAAGTGATGCTTTTCTGGTCAGTGCAGGAATTTATGGTGTCTTGCAAATCTCTGCATGAGTTAAGAAGTCAGATATATCTTGCTAATGATCTGAAGAGTGCTGGTCAAGTTGGGGTTGCAGTTGGAGTTCTTCGTCTTGCGCTGACCAATGTTAAGAAGAAGATGCCCAGTGAAGAGTCATGGAAATCAGTGTTTAGAAAGGAAATTGATGATGCTTCTGAAATTCTCAGGAAATTCGAGCATGAGAATGAATTTGTTTGGCACGAGAAGATCGGTTCTGGTGATGAGTTGCCATTACCCCAAGGTAACAAAATCGTGAGCATTGTAACTTACCGTCCCAAAAGATGGGAGAGAGAACTTGCGTTCAAGATATAGATGTGCGGAGAATTGTTGTACAAAATACCTGTCTTCATACCCTTTGAAAGTTATCGAGCTTGCTTTCTATGTCCTTTTGGTTTGCCCGAGTGATGGATGGAATTTGTTTATAACACCATGTTTCTGGGTCTCTGTTTATTAAGAGAGTGGCTGAGGGCCTAAGGCTTTACTTGGTCATTGAGTTGTATGGACTAAAGATGATAATAGATTGTCTGCTGATGGCATTCTTTCCCTGAAAATAGTTTCAGTCCTAAAGCTTTAGTCCTAACAAGTCCGAACAAAGGTTGTGATGTTGTCAACACATTAATGAATTGCATCAATAGTTATTAATTAGATTGTTTAATGCAATCTAGGTCATTGATGGAATTCATTAATGTTTTGAAACATCACAATTTTTATTAGAACTTGTTATGACTCTCCAAATTGTGGGATACTTGAGGGGAATCACACCATTAGCACATGTATGCTTTAGCCAAGGCTGCATAACTTCGCTTTTAGCCTTGGCTGCATAACTTCTACGCTTCAGAATAGAGCTTGTTAAGTAGCATAGCTGATTTTGAAACCAACAGAGACTTTTAAAAAAGATGTCACACTTTGGGGAGATGGTTTCTGGGCTTCTTTTTGTTCTTTTAATCTTTCCAAGCAGATTTACTAAAATATGCTTCCCATTCATTCAAATTACCATAAATTCTTAGTGTCTGTGTTACACTGCAACTAAACAATTCACTTTTCTCCTTCCCATTAAATTCTGATTGACACAAAAGGTAAAAGATTGTAATGATTTTGTTAGATGATCTTCTTAAGTTGTCTATTTTTTATTTTTTTTTTTCCTTTCATGACCAAAAGGAAGTCTTTTTTTTCCTAAATCAAAAGGAAGTCTTTTGTACCCACTGATTCGAGGACAAATATAAACACAAAGGTAAACTTATAAATCCTCCAATACTCGAATTATCCCCACAGTCCAATTTTCCCATATTAATTCGAGCATCAGTGTAACTACGGCATTCCAAGATTAATTATCTGGAAACAACCCGTATTATTAAAATTCCACCATTCTCTCGATACAAAATACTAGTTAAAGGTCTCTACAGCAGATTTTGTTTAGATGGTACAAATTTTTTTAGTCTTCTCGCTGCGATTCTATTTGGATGGTATTAAATTTTTTTTCAGTCTCACCTTTTCAGTAACTCTCGTATCTTCTTACAAATCACAACATCTTTTTACAAATTCTAAGAATTTTTTAACCAAGAAAATCTTACACTACCGAAAAAATTTCTGGTCATCGAAACACAGGCGTACAGTAACCACAAAATGACTTGGAAAGTCATTTCTTTTTACCCTGCGTGACTGCGTCGATGGATAAGCTGATTTGGAAGTTACTCGTGGCTCGCGGGTATCGATGCTTCATCAAATATGTAACCGCGAAAAGCTTGTTCTTGTATGGTGGCAGTTCTCTCTCTCAATGGTTTCGTTGGAATACTCGGATTGTTGAAGAAGACTTGAACCAACTTTATTCCCAAGAAGACAAATGAAAGCGCAAATATGTGCTACCCCATTGAAGTAGTGGGTCACCAGTTGCCAAGTGTCAGAATCAAAATCCACTTAAGTTAACAAGAAATTAAACGTTGAGGAATTTTGGGTGGACGGGTTTCAGTATTTTTCGCTAATAATCCGATTCCGCGGGAAGACTCGGACGCGGAACAACCATGGCCTTTGTTCAGTGCGACTCTCTTCCCCGCTTGTACAAACCATGCAGAACCGCCATACCCTTTTCTCCAAATTCACACCCCGGTTTAGTCTCAACTGTTAGAAGTGCGGTTTACTCAGGTTCCATCGCATTGAAGCTCTCGATCACTACGAGGTCCTTTTCTCTCTTGCTCTCTCTTTTCCCTCTCTGATATGGGTGAATTGCTTTAAAGTTCAAGCTGAGAGCTGTCGTACCAGTCATTCTTTACTTGCAGGCGGAGTAGATGTGTTTCTGCTGTGGTTTCTGAGGAGAACGCAGTTGGGTCGAGTTCTCCTGGCACTGATGTGTTCAAACTCACTTACTTAGAGGTGGGCTTTCGTTTTATTAAATCTTCACAAGTTCGCTTCATGTAGAGGTTCTGCCAACTTGTATTAAAAATTGCTTTGTGTTTAGGGAAATAGTTGGTTGTGGGATGTTGGTGGGTTGAAACTACTGGTTGATCCAATCTTGGTGGGTAATTTGGACTTTGGAATTCCCTGGCTTTATGATGCTGCCAAGAAGGTTTTGAAGAATTTCCAGGTACTTTTTAATAGCTATTACCTGGTTTGTTCCTCTGGTTAGGTATGTTGTTCGCTTTCCATTTGTAGAAGTGTTGTGGGAATTGATGACCTTGTGCTGATAATGGGCATCTTAATGCAGCTTGGTGATCTTCCTGAAATTGATTGCTTGCTGATTACACAAAGCCTTGATGATCACTGCCATTTGAAGACCTTGAAGCCCCTTTCTGAAAAGTCCCCAAATCTTAGAGTCGTAGCAACTCCCAATGCTAAGCAACTGCTGGATCCCCTTTTTAGCGATGTATGGTATCTATTCAACCCTGGTGTTTTTGGCGACTGAAAGCAAATTACGTATGAGTTGAACTGTCTTCATTGACTCCCTAGGAAAACCAAGCATTAACCCGCGGGCTTAATGATTTAGTTTGGCATTGTGAATCAGTATGCTAGATGGAAATCGGTTTTACACCTTACTCACTATCAATGTTTGATTATCTGCATTTCAAGTGTTTAGGTGTGAATTTATTACGTGATAGAATATGAGTTAACCTACCAATTACACAAGCTCCTGAGTTGATCACTTTGAAGCACTTCCATTTTCAAATTTCCAAACTTAGTTTCAGAAACTTTCAGGTCACATACATAGAACCTGGTCAGAGCTGTGTTATTGAAGGGATAAATGGTTCTCAAGTCAGAGTTCAGGCGACTCCTGGCCCAGTTCTAGGTCCTCCGTGGCAGCGCCCTGAGAACGGGTAATGTTTATAATGCTTAATAATTCATTCTGAAATCAAGTGTTATACCCTAGTCCCTACTGGTTTCGATTTCCAAGCAATGATGACGTTTTCTGTTGTCCCCTTTGCCGTAATATGGGTGGATGTTTAACTAGAAGGTTGTTCTTCTGGTGTAAATTTGTGATCAGGTATCTTGTCAAATCTCCTCAGGGCCAATTGACACTTTACTATGAACCACATTGCGTATACGACAAGAATTTGCTGGAAAAAGAAAGGGCAGACATTGTTATCACTCCAGTCATAAAGCAGCTTTTGCCTAAGTTTACGTTGGTCTCAGGACAAGAGGATGCAGTTAAACTTGCAAGGGTTCTTCATGCCAAGTACACAACTATTGCTTAATTTTGGCAGCTAAAAAAATTATAGTATCGTAATTGTCAGCGGTTTTCATCAGCTTTGCTTTATCATTTTGTAGGTTTATTGTGCCAATGCAAAATGGGGACCTTGATAGCAAAGGGCTTCTAGCTAGTATAATTGAAGCTGAGGGAACCCTTGAATCGTTTAAGGTCAGCCATTCATTTACCCAATCTTAAACAAAGCTGCAATATTTTTGTTTCTCTTTTTTTTTTTGGGCAGGGGCGGGGAGAGGAATGATAAATGATGTGCTTGCCAAGTTAGTGAAATTTGAGAGTCGATGTCATTTATCCTAGTGTCAAAGCTGTTTCGTCCAAATCACTATTCACTCCAAAACTAACTATATCACTTTTGTAGCTCCTACAGTAGACAACGGAAACTACTGGGGAAGTGCTTAATTTCGGATAATAGTTTTGTGATAGTGCTTTAGAAATTGTTGAAAGGTGTCAATGATAATTAACACTTCATGTTGTATTGATTGACAAATGATCTAGTTCCTGCCAGCTGGTATTTATCAGGTCATTCTGAAAAGGTCATACCACTCTGCATGTGGTAAACTTGTTGCTTTGTGGAATTAAAACTGTTGCATATTATATCTTCTCGTTGGAAGTTTCTAGGGGCTAACAAAATGGATTTGTGTATCCAATTAAATTCCCTGCTTCCCTATTCTAAGAAATCTGTATAACTTTAGAACTTTGTTTCAACTGGTGAGCGGTTAAGTGAGAGTTTCAACTGGTGAGCACTTAAGTGGGAGTAGGGGAGTCAATTTCTGGCCCATTTCTGGTCTTGTAGTTTCACAATCATGGTGAATTGATTGTCGCTGTAGTCAAAAAGTTAATGAGAAAAGATGCAGTTCAGACGAGAATCAATAATGATAAGATAAATATATTTCAACTGATAAGTGGTAATTATCCTGCGAATGTGACAAGTAACTGAGAGAACTTCTATGCAGGAACTACTGTCAAAGGAACTACCAGATGTTCAGATGTTGGAGCCTCACCCAGGTGTACCACTAGAAATTGGATCGCCTTCAGATCACCCATAGTGCGCTTTATATAAACTTCCAGTTATTCAGGGTATGCGCTTAGCAGGTTTTTTGTATACTGTTTTTCTTCCCCACGCACATAGTTTTTGTAATGTCAGGTATTAGAATCTTTTGAATGAAATAATAGGACGTTAGTGAGCCCCCCAAAATGTGGTTACAGATATGATGTTTGATTTTTCTACATTTCAGTCTCTATACAAGAGGAGGGTGATGGCCTGTAGGCATGTCTCAGTACTTTGTTGTAGTAAGCACTACGTAATTTAGGCAAGTTTTTCCAGGAAAGGGGAAAGATGATGTGCAAAGTACACAATCAACTTGATTCGTCTCTCTCACCATTAAAAGAGAACCGATTTTGTGAATGGTATATCTAACAGCAGGAAAGACAGTAGTTTTTTAATTGTTTTTTGCGGTAATCCGCTGAAGCAGGTCACGGCTAGAGACATTCCCTGTAACAATTAAATTTTGCCAAATATAGCACTACTGAAAGGGATAGCAAGGATTCTGGCAAATATATCATTAATGTTCTCCATTTACTTTTGATGTAAAATGAGAAAATATTTTTTCATCGTTAATATAACTACTCAAGTAAAGCATTAGTCATATTTGTGTTTTAACTTCAAAAAGACTAGTTAAAGTAGTTTTTAACCGCTCTGATAAAATTTGTAACGATCCAAAGAAAGTATTAGTCGCATTTGTAATTTTATTTCAAAATGAATAATCAAGATTGTTCTTTAAGCTCTTATATCATTAAAAACTCAAATTCAACCTAAGAAGGTCTTAATATGGGACTTGGTCATCTCATATTCATTTTTTTTATCCTACTATAAGTGAGATTCGTGGTATCACACATTTGCTGCCTTCTGTGGCGTTCCTGACTTAAGTGGTTTATCCGTCCCTCGCGGGACTTTATAGGGTCTTTTGGTCCGCTTGCTTGTTGGTCCGCCGGCTCTTTGGAGTGTCTGATACGCCTTTTAGAGCCTCCTGAAGTATTAAAATCTCATTCATTCTATCATCAATACATATGCTATTTATGCAAAAAAAAAAAAAAAAGAAGGTAACATTAAAAGTAGGTACCTGGAACCTCGTGTAGCAGTGGAGAGCATTGTACACATATGGTATGTGGATAACCTTAGACCTAGTACGACTAGGATCACCTTGCTTCGATTTTGCCTTGTGAACTGCTACTTACACGGTCGGTCCGTCGGTCCCGTCTTGCTGCGCTGCCTATACTTCAACATGACCGATTGTGACTCGTACCAAGTTTTAACATTATGTGGTATATAGTCTAGTCCGGACTCCGGTAGACATCTTCCTCTTTGCGAAGAGACACTCACGTGGGCAAATGTAAATATTTTAAGAGGAATTTAAAAATTCATCAAAATCCTCGGTGATTTTTAATATTTTAATTCGGGACCGACCTCATCAGGTGTGACAGTGGAGTGAAGTCAACCATTATCACATTAAATTTTTTCTCTAAGTAGGATCAGGCTTGCGAGAAAGGGGCAAGGGATTCAATCCCCTAACGGAACCTTCTCCAAAGGGAGGAGGTGCTGGCACCACTGTCACATTAATAACATGATGTTTTTCCGTCTTCTTCGTAGGAATGCTGTTAAAAAAATAGTTAATTATAAAAATTTATCACGAACTTATTACTCAATCTTAAATACCTTCATAAATTCGAACTCGTTACAATTAATCCCCACAAACTATATTTTTCATTGCGATTTCATCCCTCAATCTACTGAAGTTGTTGTATCGAACAATTTATGTTTCACTTAAACGACACGTGACATTCTCCTTACTTGAAAAGATAAATTTGACCAGCTTGATTCTAAATGAGTCATCTTTTTTTATTTTAATAAAAAAATTAGCTAACTACATATTATTTTTTGGCTCTACAAATTGCTAAAAGTATTGTGGAAGACTAAGGAGGACTCAAACGATGGTAAATTCGTCTTTTCAAGTAAGAAGATGGTCACGTGTCATTTAAGTGAGACAAAAACCGTTTGATATAACAACTTCAGTAGGTTGAGGGATGAAATCGCAACAAAAAGTATAGTTTGTGTGGACAAGTTGCAACGAACTCGAGTTTATAAGGTATTTGAAATTGAGGTATAAGTTCGTGGGGAGTTTTTGTCAAGTTTCATCTCAATACTAATTGACAATGAGAAGAGGTGACCCAACAGGTATATGAAGTCTAATCATTGTGGGACTCTAACACTCCCCCTCACGTGCAGGCCGAATGAACATGGTTCATACACGTGAACAACAACGGGAAACACAAACAAGTGGGTCAAACCCATTTTCACGTGTGGCGGGAGGACGTCCCACATTACTAGAGAAACTAGTCAATATGCTCCTTATAAGGTTGTGACATCCCTCACTCCTCAAGACATCTTTTGGAGTTGAGTTAGACACACCTTTTACATATTGTGTCTATTAATTTTTATAATTAACCCAGAAAGAAACCAGAAGTTACTAGAAGTCTCTTAACTCGAAGAAGAGTTAGGAGAGTCAAGGGAAACCCCACGGGAGCGAATTCCCTCCGAAGAATGCATTTCCGAAGGCTACCAAAGGAAGGTGGAGATTAAAAGAAAAACCAATCAATGGTTAATACATGTCCACATCATTTAATGAAGAGAAATACTGAACCACAACTCCTCTTTAATTTTTTTTTCATTAAATAATGTGCACATGTATTAACCGTTGATTGGTTTTTTTTTTAATCTCCACCTTCCCTTCGGTAACCTTCGAAAATGCATCCTTAGAAGGGAATCCATTCCCAAACCCCACACGTACGCTGCTAAAGGGAAGAAGCATCTTTGTTCGCTGACTTTCCGAGGGTGAGAGAATACAACGAACCACCTTTAAAAACCGAACAGTCATCTCCCAACAGCCTGATTCCTTAAAAATTTGGTTCTTCAAGTCGTTTTGAGGGACAACCCAACATTTACTTTAAAGCGTACGCGTTAGGATCACCTTCGTTCTTGTCTTTTTCGAATATTGGATCCACTGCATTTGTCTATCCAACGACAGTACATTATTTCTTCTAGCAGAATCACTCTAGAAGATCCTTTTGAATCCGCGGCATTTATTTTTTTAATTTCTTGTTGATGGGCGGAGAGAGAAGCTCGCACATACGCAGTCAATCCAGCATGGAATGTGAAATGAAAATCTTGTCGAGGGGTTAGTGCATATCAGATCTATTGGTCCGTCCATGGAAAAACCTTCATCGATCGAGAGCAATATGGATTTTGAAATGTAATGGGAATGGAGTCAGCAAGTGCCCATAAAAAAATTCGTCCTTTTCAGCTGTTACTCGATCGATTGCATTCAATGGGGCTCTTATCCTCGACGCAAGACAATCTTTCGTCAAGATCTTTCACGTGCTGTAGTACCTGTACGTCGTCATTGCAAGAGAAAAGAGAACTGTACAAACTTCGTTGTCCAACTTGAATACGTGGTGAATCGGCCTATTCACAAGAGGACAAGGTTACGGCTGCTCTTGCACAGTGAACTCTCTTTTCGGACTCTTTTTGCTCCAGAAAACAAAAAGAAGAAAGCGACAACTTTTATACAAAAATATTTGGCTGCTCGTGCTCTCTCGAATTCAAATTCCACCTATTCTAAGTACTGCATGTGTACAGATTGTATTCTTTTGCGGAAGCATTCACGAACCCATTTGAACGAGTTGGGGTCCAGAAACACAAAATCGATTCAAAAAGCTTAGAATTTTGAGGCACTAATTTTCCACAGCCAAAAGGATCTAAAAGGTCAGAAAGAAGAAACAATGTTAACCTAATATATAGTTACCAAAAAAAGAGAGTTTTAAGATTTAGACGTACGTGCTAATATATAGTTTAATGAAAAGGATGATCTACATGGAATAGTCATTGGAATAGGGAGAAAGATTTCGTGAATGCATTTGGACGATTAGGTGGCCTTTAGGGAAACTCACTTTTGGTTTGAATCCGCTCATTTTCCTGTTCGATCCTTATATATATATGAAGTTAAAAAATCGTCACGTTGAATGTTGATGTTACTTTAACGCTCCCCACGATTTCAGGCTTTTGTGGGTGCCGATTCCTGCAGCTCATTGTCATGGTAGTTGGTTCTAATAAATCCAACTTGGAAGAGCTGGGCGTCCTTTGGGAGACTGTCTGAGTCGTAAACGGGAAAGTAGAGAGGTAATTGCCATGGAGAAGGAGATCATAAGGTTCTGTGAAGAATATCAACTCAAATGCTGTTAACCTAAAAAAGGCCATGACAAGGGAACCCTGAACTCCACTGATCAAAGCCATTGGTTGACGGATTTTATTTATTTATTACCTTAATTAATCTGTTTAGTTTAAGGGCTAGCTTAGGCAGTCAAACCATAACATAAATATTAAATAAAAAATAGAGATTAATAAATAAACTTAATTATTCGAGAATTAAAGTATAAAATGTTGACTATAGCTGATACACATGCATGCATGTCTCTGTCGCCTAGATTTTTGAAGATGATCAGATCAGTTTATTTGTTTTCTCTTCCATGCCGTTCGTTCCCTTTTGAGTTTTGTGGATCATATTGGAGTAGATCGAATATTCTTTAAATTTCAATCTTGACATTAATTATATTGGTCAATTATTATTATTGAGTCTTATTTAATGTTGTGTTTTGAGGGCCTGGAAGAGTCATTTTGCCTTATGAGTCACCTAAGGGATACATTTAATTTGCTACTCTCTCTTGTTCTCCAAGAAATTGAAAGAATAAAAAGCCTCAGAAGTCCAACTCCATATATATATATATGTTCCATGGATCTATGTCTATATATCCTAAGTACACTACCCAGGGAAATAGTAATCGCCATTTCAATTGCCATAGGACTAATCAAAATATCAGAATGTGCTGCTAGTCATTTAGTCAATTAATAAAATAAAAAAATTCTCTTCAGAATTAAATAATTAAAAAAATCAAATCTCTCACACCATATATGGATCAAGATTTGAATATCTAAAAATCAAATTTCTCCCAGAAAAAATTGGAGATTTAATAAATAAATTAAGATTATATAGCCTATTGGTAAGTCAATCATATGTTATGTTGTGATGTAATATAAAAAGAAACTGAGGTTATTTCCTTCTAAGTTCTAACCAAAATGAAAATACTAAAATGATTACCTAGTGAAATAAATTAATTAGTTAAGAAAATTAAATCTCTTTCAACGAAATATATATATATTCAAACGACTTGAGCATAACGAGGTTTTCTATTATAGGAAAAAAAATACAAATTTGATTGTCAATAGTTCCTATGATCTTCTTTTGAGTTTTTAAGAATTTTTTTGAAGTTTCATATTGGGAGGGGAGGGGAAAGTGGGAAGATGTGCTGCATGCAGGCCTAAACATGATTACATTACACATTAATTAGTCGTTTGCAAAATTGTACTTTGATGATTCCAAGAAACTTCCATTATATAATTAACTAATCTTTTCTCCTTGAAAGAAGAATATAATTAGTTCTTTCTAAACCCGTATTGGGACACATTCAACTCTTTTTGCAGTACAAAACACATATCCATGCCAACTTTTGTAGCTCACAGCTTGTACTACATGAAATTGCTAGATGCTGTGTCCCCATGATCTTATGGCTTCTAGCACACATGAACCGAATATCCCCTCTTTGGGGATTAATTTATATGTCAATTGATAAGGAATCCTTAATTAACTTGGACAAGGTCGGATTCAAGGGATCAGAATATCTCCCTCTCTGATCCTCACCAAGAGAGATAAGTTAAAGAATTGGAGAATATTCTAGCACATTTAGATGTTGCCTAAATGCCCATTTTTGTATATAGCAATTGAGATTATTCTTCGGGGGGGTATGGAATATTCGGAGGTGGACCATGGAAGTGGTGCATTTTCAATGAATATATTATGGGTTTTTGTATTGTTCTAGAGAAGCTCTGCGGGTAAAAGAAAATATATAAAATGTTTCCCAACCACATCCTTTGTCGTATGTGTCTTTTGTTTTCCTCGGATTAATTAGACGGTGGTTTGTGTTGACATTATGTGGTAATTAATTACAATGTACTAATGGGGGCATTAGGCCTGGCTAGCTGTACTAATTTACTAAAGATTCTGAAAGCCGCCACGTTTAAACAAATGCTGCACATGTCACCGCCATGCAAGCATCTTTCATTGAATCACATTGTGCCACGTTACAAATAAGGACATCTCAGGATGATAATATTGTTTTCTATACCTTCTGGGTTTTTTCTAATTGTCGACGGAATATAGCAGGGTATCTAAAAGCAATTTCATACTCTTCTGTGTAAGATTGCCAATTTGCCAGGCAGGAGAGTCATAATTTTGTGTTTTTGTAGATGCATTAATATCCCAGAAGCTTTCTTCTTTTCTCTGCTGACCCTTATGGCGAAAATCAAGAGGAAAAGAAAGTAAAACGTGCAAAGCTGGATGTGGTAGCCAGAAACTTTCTTCTTTTCTCTGCTGACCCCTAAATTTTTCTATTCCATCTGGGCAGCATCAGCATCCTAACAGAGAAGATTTCTTTTTTGCTTCCTTTTGGTAAGTAGGGGAAAAGGAACATTACTTGCCTGCCAAGATTCTTGAATTTTACATATTAATATTCTTGAAAGGAAAGAAGATAGCTGCTTTTTTTGTGAACGAAGCTTTCAATTTCCTTCTTGGAGCAGTTGAGCTATCATGTGTATAAAGAGGTGTGGATCCCACGAAAATACAACATTCTAACAACAGATCGATAACCCTGTTTACCAAACCTTGCCACGATAGTCTCTGGCGATTGGAGTGGGGGAAAATCACTCAGGATTTTGAATAATTAAAAAATTCCGTGATTAGAATGTCCTCAAGATGTCAAGTATATTCTCTCAATTTAGTACCATTTGAAAGATTGGAGGTTAATGAGTTTGGTCCATATTCTGCCTTCTGCAGTAGGTAATGGAACCAATCAGATAACCATTGAGGATTAGTTGACATCTACAGAATCTTTAACCTAACATTCAGCTTTTGCTGACAGTTTTGGATAGAATTTCAATTCCTGCGAAATATCATGTGACCTTGATACTCAATTATTGAACGCTGCTAAAGTTACAGCTTTTCCACAATCTTCGTAGGTAGGAGAAGCAAAAACTTAATGGATCTTGGGTACCATGGACATGGTGTCATATTTGCTGCTTTCCCATGTTTCAGAAAGAAAAAATTATATTGGTTTCTGCATAAATAAACAGTACCAGCATATTGGAGAACTACAAGGATAACTTTCCATTTCTTCGAGATTTGACTGTCACTGTCCCTTTGTATGATATCCAATGTGCTCTGGATTTTTTACAGTAAGAAAACTAGAGGGAATAAGATGAGAACAGTCAGATGATGAGGATCTTTTATAGGATTTTTATATCAAGCCGTGATTACAAAATTTTTACATTATTCTAATGTGCTATTAGAATTAAAACACATGAGAAGTGGTGGTGGTGTGGGTGGAGGAGGATGTAGCCGGGGAATTACAGCAAGCTTTTTTCTCACTATTGGTAAGCCTTTCTTCAGATTCAGAGGACTGGTATTGCTTCTGTTGTAATCTCTGGATCTGAGAAGGTGGTGCCTGTTGGACTTTAGGTGGTGGCGCAGCCACCGGAGCGTAGATTCCATTGGCTGCAGCGACACTGGCTACCTCCCCGGATGCTGCCACTGCTGCGTACTCGGTTGCTGGCACCCATATACCTCCGACAACTACGACTTGTTGTGGCTGTTGGTTGCCATTGTTGTGAATCGTTGGACTTGGTCTTCTTGTGTGCAACCGATATTTCTGATACAAATAAAAGAAACAGATTTAGGCCATGTTTCCAACCCATTCCTCTTAGGAAACAAAAAAAAAAATCCATTGATCATGCATAGAGCACAAGAAGATTAAACATACATTGTTCTCTCCTAATTATCTCCACATAGAACCAATAATATTTATCTCAAATTTGACACCGAGGCCAAATCCCTCTCTCTATTAAACTCTTAAATGTTGAATCTAACAGTACTTTCCTAAGGGCAAAACAATAATGCTTTGCTACTTGAACTTAATTGCCCAAATTGTGCAATTGATATGTCGTCCTCAGAAAAAATTAATTACCCATCACAGAAGGTCATCCAGTTACAATTTTCCAGAAACGATGTCCGGAACTACAAACCTGCAAATGGCTTTTAACTTCATCATTAGTGAGTCCATCAACCTTCATGAGCTCTCTGATTTGTTTAGGTGTCGCAGCTGCAACAAAAACCAATCGCATCCTCATGTTAAAATTCCATTTAAATCAACCCAAGACCAGAAAATCACAATCCAATTGTCAACTTCAAAAAGTATCAAATTTACTTCCAAAAACATACCTTGTGAACCACCAAGTTGCTGAAGGGCATGCAAGAACCTCCTGTGCAACTCAGGGGACCAATTCCGCCTCTGCTTTCTCTGAGGTTGCCCTTCTTTCTCTTCCCTCCTGCCATTTCCACCACTCCCTCCGGCGGCTGTTTCCGCCGACGAACTCGTTGTAGTGGCCACGGCCACCGCAGGTGCCGGCTCCGGTGTTGGTTCCGGTGCCGGAGAAGAAGGCGCTTTCCCCACTGATGCATTGCTCTTTCCTAAACTCTTCTCTCTTTGGAAAGGCTGGAAAGCACCGCCACAACCACCATTCCTCTTCACCTCCATTACCGCTGACTTTCTAGGTACCTCCTGCAAAATCCCAGAAAAAGATTCAATCTTTACCATTTATTGTTTCCTTCTGAATTTTCTTGGCAGCGAACCAAAACTACATAAGGTCCAACAGAACGAAAAAAAAGAAAAGCTCTTTTTCCCCTTTTTACCTCTTTGGGTTGTGGATCTGAGGCTGGGTCATTCCACAGCTGAACGGATCTAAGCCAATCCAATTTCTTCTTACTGTCACTGCTGAGCACCATTTCCTTCTTGGTTTGGTGGGATTGTTGCTCCTCTTCATCATCGTCCGACGAACCAGACCGCTTTATCGGAAAGAACTCCTCGACTACAGGAGGAACATCATTAGACGTGGTTTGCTCAGAACTTTCAGACTGCAAATGCATGTTGTTCTCAGTTGTGGTTCCAGACAACTGTTGCCGACATGCCTCAATAGCTACACAAACTCACGAACAAAAAAGCCCACAATTAAAGGAAAATACATAACAATCAAAGAGCACTTATCAGACCTCAAAAAAATTACTCAGACAATTATTTACATTTCTTCTTCTTATTTTCTTGTAACGTTTAAACTTTTGGGTACCTTGGTTAACAAGCTCTAAACAGAGAGGTAGCTCGCGCTGAAACACCTGGATCTTGAGGCGCTCTTCTTCTAAAGCTTTCACGTACTCTCGGAACCCCAAACCACCATGATGCTGCATTTTCTCTGGATAGTACTCCATTCAGAGAGAGACACAGAGAGATAGAGAGAGCTCCTAGGCTCCTTTGTACTATTAGGTTTTCAGATCAAAATGCTTCCGAGTAGAACCAGAAGAAATAATATAGCAACAACAAAGGCTATTTTGTCCAAAGCACAGAATAATATAAGAGCCCGACCAAAGAGAAACGCTCCCTCGAAGACGAATCTGGGATCTAAATAGAATCTCGGAACGGAATAAACTTTATAAAGGCCAAAAAAGGATCAGCGAGAAGATTGTATTTCGAGTAGAAAGATCGAACGGTTTTGGACACCCTAGAGAGAAATGGGAGAAGATATCAAAGTCGCGGCGTCGCGTACAAAACGAATCTTTGATGGTTCTCTCTTATAATATATAACAAGGTTCTAGATAGAGAGAGAGGAGATAAGAGAAGGGGAGAGGGAAAGAGAGAGAGGGGGTTGAATATTCGTCGAAGGGATTCGCCTTTTTTTCCTTCGTGGGCTGGCAATGACATCACCCTACCACCCACACAACTTTATTATTGTTATTAGCGTTTGTCTACGAGATAAGATCAAAGGCTGTGTGTGTCTCTCTGTTTTGTCTGTGACTCAGAAACTAATTGCGATTGGACATAAATGGGATCGTAGTATTTATTATCTGGTTGAAATTTGGCTCGAAGTTTCAAGCGAGGAAGCGGGCGGAGAAGGGAATCTTTGTGCGAGGCAGCGAGTGAGGCTTCTGAGCGTGCACACGCATGCCCACGCCGCGTATGATTGTTATCCTTCAGGTTCTTTCGATGGTAGAGACTAAGAGAGTAAATTTTGAGAATTTTGTATATTTTGAAAATTTTTAGGTGAATTTAATTTTATTGGTATATGTGCAATAATTATTTGTATGTGGTATTAAAAATGATGTTTGATGGTAAAAAATATTATATTATAAAAATTTTAAAGAATCCTAAAAAAAACCGAACACATCCTAAAGAGAGAATTAATAATCCGTGACTTTTCAGGCACGCGAAGGGCCAACCAATCTACCTTAATATCTGCCAAGAAAAACAAAATCTACCTTAATCTCTCTCTTAAAACTTCCCAGTTCCCACCACTGTTCCTTATGTTGTATGTTCCTACATTTTCCATTATATAATAATTATTCATTTCATCCTGCCCACAATATACCATATTTGGTCTTCTTCTGCAAATGGGATTAATTTTAAATATTGGGTTTCAAAGAATAATCTTAACGTGTGAATTAAGATTTACATTTTACATAGATCTTAGACAGATTCTAAACATGTGTTTTAAGTCAATTGGACCAACCTAACATTCCCTTATTTGGGTTGTACATTTCACCTACTCCCTTATTTGGGTTGCACATTTCCCTTTTTACATTCCTCTTACACTTTTTTGTTTTTTCTTCTTTTTTCTTTTTTCTTATTGAGGTAGACGGGGATCTTACTACTTGGGTTGTTTTGTCTCTAAAATATTGTCTTATTATAAAAAATTTCGAATATCTATAGATCTTAGATTATTCATATAATTTAAGGAACAAAAATTTACAATTTCAAGTTATTTTTATGGGACAATGGATTGGGGAATAGCATAGATGAATGAATTAAAATTGATATTGGTTAAAGTCAAACAGTTAATATGGAATAGTCCATCATATTACATATATAATATAAAGTATATAGTAAACGGCGTTTTGCGGGTTTAAAATGCTATATTAATAGTTTAGCTAATTTTTAGTAATTAAAATCTAATTTTGACTATTACATTCAAAATTATTTCTTTCCCGAGTGTAAGTCTCATCATCAGATGATTTGCTCACCCAAAAAAATATATTAAGCATATATATTTTTATCTAACGAGATAATTATTATTAAACCCTATTTGATTTTCCTTTTTTATAGTGTTTCGACTAAGCACATTTGCATAAAACAATAAAAATTCAGCATATTAGACCGCTACATATGTCATGCTTCTGCAAATGATGGATGCAGCGGTGTTTGTTTGTCGAAATGTTGGCACTTTAAAATTTCAGGCCTGATTAAAAAAATTGTAAAATAATTTCTATTCATATCAAATAATTCTCTTTCATCATAATATTTATTTAACTTTCTTATCTTTTTACTTTTTTAACAAACTATTATGACTTGATACAAAAAATAATAAAAAAGAGAATACGATAAACACTTTTATTGGTTCAAAAAAATTTCTATTTTAAATATTATTTTTAAGAGATACCATTTGAGTAATATTTGAAATTCTATTTTACAGCACGAGAGACGCTATTATAGGGGGGGGGGCATTGAACTATATATCTGAGAGTTGGGCATGGAAACCCTTGAACAACTCATTGCACTTATCCAATAATTAAGTAGCTGATTCATGAATAGTTATAGAACTATAGAAGAAAGATCATTAGGCATAATAATGGAGGGTAAATATGCTCCCTCTATCGGGTTACAGCTCAGCGTGGGTCCTACACGCAGTGCCAAAAAAGCCTATTCCACCACCGTTCGAATCACGCAAAATTTTTTTATGCATTTGGACCACCTAAAACACGGTACCTTGTTCATTGTCAAGGGACAACGACCGAACCAAGCAGTACTTGACGGTACTCGTTATGCCACCATCTTTTCTACCCTCTGTCTGCCGTTTTATTAGTTGTGTGTCGGATCACCTAAATTCCCCTCATCTATCTAACCATATATAATTATATATATTACAATAAAAAAATTAAAAAATATATATATATTACAATATATAATTATAAAAAATGTTTTTAAAACTAAAACAAACGTAACCTTAGTTTGTGCTTCTTTTAAGGGACAGTCGCCAGTGATTCATAAGAAAGAATGCAAGGTGAATTTGATTGCCCCGATAGTTTCTATGGAGGACTCTATGATGCTAAACTCTAGCTATTCACGGAAGAGATTGCGAAAGTGATTTAGGAGGAGATTACCCACCCAGTTTCTTCCAGAAATCCACGGATAAGCCCACCTCTAGATCCTACTGGTGGCACAGAGACAAAGGATTCAAAACCCAACCTATGTACAAGACTAGTAGTTTGATTTTCCTTCAGTTTTGTCTCCATTAGATATTCAAAACCCAGTGTTTGATCCCGGAGGGCTCTACGCCTCTACTCACCGAGGCCTCGGCAGTTCCATGACACAACACAAGTATCATGGATGGAACTGGTGGTCGGTGGAGGCCAGCCTCATCCACCTGTGAGTCAAACAGAGCAAACACTGGGTCCATGGCCCTTGCAGCTCGGGCCGCCTTGAGCTTATGGGCTCAGTTTGGGCTATCTGATCAGAAAGGTCGGATAACAAGGCCCATATAAAACCGAAGGAACAGAGATTCCAGGCTAAAGCAAATTTACTCCCCAAGAATGTTCAAGATATAAAGGTTTAACATGCATCGACTCATATATAAATAATTCAGTTTGGTGAAAAACGGGGTCAATTTTGAACGTTGTGAGGAGACATTTATGGAATTTTTGTGTTTGGATTCTCTTAAGATTCGGGTTCATGAATAAGTTTTTACCAGAAAGTCATGTGGGTTAAAATCAGAGAACAAGCTGGCGGGTACGTGGTGGTAGCTGGTCAGTGCTCATGATACTGGCACCTTGCACATTGTGAAAAAAAAAAAGGTACGCTGTGGCAGTGACCTATCATGGGGGAAGGGGCTGTCACGAAGCCTCAGATGGTACTGTTTGCTTTCCCGAGTTTCCTTTCTCAATTCTCATACGTACAAGACGAAGAATCGGCAATCTCATCTCAGTCTTTCCCACATTTACGTCACGGATGGACCAAATTTGAAGGCAAGCCATGCGTGAGCCACAGTGACTATTGTACTTCTTTAGCTACATGTCGTAAATGTTGTGGACACACTATTCGTAAAGAAGCACATTAATAGGGACATAGGGTGGTTGGAGCATTCCCGGTATGATTTGGGTTGTGGGTTATGTCCAATCAAAAAAATGTCCTCCAACTTTTCTATTTGTTTCATTTCCAGAAACCATTTGTGTTAGCCACGAAACAAGGGAAAAAAATACCATTGGTTGTAGCTCATTGATGTTCTCCCTTGTGTACGGCATGACCCTTAATTAATTACACTAACAGAATTGGTGAAATTTTGATAGAGGTTGTAATGCAGGAGCATCAAGTGTGAAGGGCGGAAGAGAGTCGTCCCACGATCACTACTGATCAGTCAGTCATTCAGAAAAGAAAAGTGTCAGAAAGAAAACCGCATTGACTGATCTTCCATGTGACCGAGTCTCAGAAAGAAAATCGCCCCTTGATCAGCATGCCCAAAGGTTGGACGTAGGATTGCATTATATAGGCCGCTGCACTTCGGTTGAGTACATCGATCCACCTGCTTCGAGCCTTCGATGGCATGCACTTGGCATATATTGTCCGATTTGAATGAGTTACGACAGGGCTGGGCATTGCAGTCAAATTAAAATTATTAAACACCATGCATCTGAATCCAATTAAATACTTAAAAGAGTCTCCGCCGCACCTGTCCACTCTTTTATCCAAATTCTCAACCGTGCACCTTACAATGGACATTCGCGTACGATATTGATATAGATGTCCTCTTGGTTCTTGCATTGACAATTAAAAGTTTGCTCTTCAAAACTGTCCTCTAGCAGCCAAAAGTTTTTTCCATTTTTTTCTCAAATGTTTAGACAATATTAATACGAACAAAACCAAAGGAATACAGAAAGTTTCTTCCATTTTAGTTTGTTGCACTCTTCTTCTTCACTTGTGCTCAATGGATGATGAAAGTATAATTATTATAGTTCATACTCTGCTTTTGACGTTGTAGCAAACAACTCAATCTTCATAATTTCCACCGTCGATCACTGTCGCTATCCCTATACTGTGTCTGTCACCTGTCAATTTCGTCTACAAAAGTAGGAAGAAAGACTCGCGCTTTCCTTTCTACAGTTCTCCTTGTCTACACATGACTGCATGTTCATCTCTGACTCTGTCATTCTAAGCTTTGGTTTAGAAAGAAAGAGAGTAAATGTGGGCAGTAGAGAAAGGAAAATACAAGAGATTAGCTCGGAAATCGAGTTTGGGTCTGCGCAAAGAGAGAGGGTTGATACGCGCCAGCGAGCGGATAGCTCGATTGGCACCCCTCCCCTTAGGGAGGGATTGATCCCGGGTCGACCCCCTAGATGCAGGTTTGGCCTGCTTCCCCCACGGTCCCACCCCATCACTTAGAAAAAAAAAATTGTTGATACGCTATTCTATGCATTCTTTACCCCCACTACCAAGCCTCCTTTTGCCGGTTCCATGTCTCCTCTCCACGTGCACTTTCTTTTCCTTTCCCTCTCACAAAAACCAGACAAAAGCCGTTTCAAAAAGAAATTTAAACATTCATAAACCTTAAGTAAAGCATTTCTCTGTTTATAGTTTCGGTTTTTTGTTAGCGAGTCTCCCAAGGCACAAATTAAAGGTACCTGATGTGTTCTGATATTTATCAGGAAATATCAGAAAAAAAAATATCTGCGATATATCGTGAATAGTTGCACAAAACGTGTGTACAACCAATCAGTCAATGGGAGGAACGCTTTTTTGTTGTTGAGAAAACACATTTATCAAATTCCTCACAGCTGTTAATTATAAGACCCTTCATTTTCCAGAGAGAAGCATTTTCCAGTGCACAAAAAAGAGAGAAAAGAAGGCATTTCCCTATTTAAAGTCACAAGAACAAGCCCAATACCCGCTATATATAATATATATAGTTGTTTATTTGTTGGCATTGTTGCCTTTCTCGGCCCCACATATCTTCTCCTCCAAGACCCGAAATCTCACTCACTCTCTCGCCAGCTCACCCCCTCGGCATATTGATGACAAAGGCCCAATGCAAAGCTCAACAGTAAAATCTCTGTTGACTGTTTTTGTTCTGTGACCTTGTCTGCACATCTGCTCTTCTGCAATCACTGAATTCAACTTGACCACTTTGTGACTTCTGATCTTCTCTCTCTCACCTTCTTGGTCATTAGTAAATAATGAGACAAAAAAGGGTCTTTAATTATATAGTCGGACTGCCACTTTCGTACAGTTTGTGCCTCGAACCCTGGCTTTTATTGTATTGTTTGTCCTGACCCTCTCCCTCTTTCTTTCTCTAAGCAACACAGAAACAGTCACTAAGTACTTACCACATGATCTCAATAGTCATCAAAGCATAAGATCAATAGTTTTACAAGAAGAAAACAAACAAAAGAATCAGTCCCAACATGAAAAGTTTTGAACCTTAATGATACATTAACAGTACAAAAAAGTAAAACAGAACTTGACACAAGAAAAGCACGAAGATGCAATAAGATGAATAGTAACTAGAGAAACAAATAAATGTATGAAGTTTAAAGAAAATAAGCGCTACCCTCAATCCAGTAGATCTGATATCTGCATCCAATAGATCTCCTCCTGCAAAGCCTCTGGATCGACCCACCTTGTCGATAGCTCCCCCATTGTGGTAGCTGACGATAGAACTTCCCAAAGCTGGAATGATCAAATGATCATTTACTCGGAAACGAAATATTATGATAGTTGTGAAGGTGTCCTTGCAAGAAATTATACCACTGAGAAGACTCATCGTTTGTAGCCAGAGCCCAGATGCATTGTTCTATTGAAACCCTCAACACAAGCTAAATACCCGCGACTTTGTTACTTATTGCCTTTCTGATACCCAGTTATCTTCTCCTACCAAAATCCATAGTCAATCTCTCTGCATCCAATAGATCTCCTCCTGTAAAGCCTCTGGATCGACCCACCTTGTCCATAGCTCCCTGGTCGCTGACGATAGAACTTCCCAAAGCTGGAATGATCAAATGATCATTTACTCGGAAACGAAATATTATGATAGTTGTGAAGGTGTCCTTGCAAGAACTTATACCATTGAGAAGACTCATCGTTTGTAGCCAGAGCCCAGATGCATTGTTCTATTGAAACCCTCAACATAAGCTAAATACCCGCGACTTGTTTTTTATTGCCTTTCTGGTACCCAGTTATCTTCTCCTACCAAAATCCATAGTCAATCTCTCTCTCTCTCTCTCTCTCTCGTTCCCATATAACAGCATCAACATCATCATGCAAACTCCCTCCGCCTGCACATCCTCAGCTCTTGGGAGTCTCAATTTGGAATCTGACGAAAATTCCATTTTTCTATCCCTAGGCCCTTCTGATCAACGCGTCCGCAAGAACCCCAACTGCACTCCGTCCTTAAACCTCCAGCATATGCGTACCCAAACACCTTCTTTTGAAGTGGGGGTATCAGTAGCCCTTCGTGTTGGCCCTCCATCTTCTGGACCCAACTCTGGCAACCCTACTGATCACATCGCTGCTCCTGCTGAAGCCCAATACTGGATTCCTTCTCCGGAACAGATTCTTGCTGGCCCAACACAGTTCTCTTGCACTGTCTGCAACAAAACATTCAGCAGATACAACAACATGCAGGTTGCAAGAATAGGGGGATAATATAGTATTATGGTTGACGAGTTGAATTCTTGTCAGATGTCAAGTATGATATACCTACGTTTTCAATTTTCTCAAGTATTATCTTAAACTTTGACGTTTATATTGTAAGCTTTTACTTCCATCCTATAGCATATTTTTTGCTTTGCTTGTCTCAGATTCTCTCTTTTTTCTTTTCTTTAATTTGTGATGTAGATGCATATGTGGGGGCATGGATCACAGTACCGGAAGGGCCCGGAGTCATTGAGAGGGTCGAAGCCCACTTCTTCCATGCTAAGACTGCCATGCTACTGCTGTGCCGAGGGTTGCAAGAATAATATAGACCATCCAAGATCAAAGCCACTGAAAGACTTCAAGACCCTTCAGACACATTACAAGCGAATGCATGGAGCCAAACCATTCGGGTGTCGAAAATGTGAGAAAGCATTCGCGATCAGAGGGGATTGGAGGACTCACGAGAAGAATTGTGGGAAGCTCTGGTTTTGTACCTGTAGCTCTAATTTTAAACACAAGAGGTCCCTGAAAGACCATGTTAGGGCATTTGGGGATGGTCATGCTCCGCACTCTATGCAGCTGTGCGAGGATGAAGAAGAAGATGTTCATGATGAAGAAGAACATGAAAATGGAGGTCATGGATCTGTTCTCGTTTAGTTACACATTTCGGGTTTAAGCTTCAGTTAAGATTGTCTCCATAATTACTGACAGTTTTTTGTGTTTTGCTAGAAAGAGAAAGAGAGAGGATGAAGACAAAGAGCTTCATAAAACCCCTTGATCTAGAGAGAGAGAGAGAGGAGAATACTCTTTTAGATTCTCAAGGCTCAGTGACTCTGAGCTTCATCTACCACTACTAACAATTGAGATCAGCAATGCAGTCATGAGTGGGGGCCGGAGAGGGACCACGGAAAGATTACTCTTGTTGGATTTCACTTCTTTAGCGGTTGTCTTTTTCCTTTTCAGACGAATTGCAAACAGACAGTAGCAAACATTTTTGGATGCTCCTTCTTTGCTTTTAATCTTAATTCTATCAATAAATGCGCATAGCTTTTTACTCCATATCAAATGCGTATCTTTTTTTTTTTTTGGCTTTACTGCTCCTTTCGTATTTGCTTCTTCTCCTTTTATGGGAAAAAGAATCTGCGTGGTTCTTTCCTTTGTATGTGCATGCGTGGATGGATATAAGGCCGATTGTGGCGCTAAGGAAACTGCAGTAAACAGAGATCTTTCTACCCTATCGAATAAGTTTTTTACTGAAGTTTTGGGATTAGTATCCGAAATTTGCCATTGCTCTCTTAGTCCAAATTAATGAATTTTCCAACTCTGTCAGATTAGAACTCAATATATACATAAATAAGGAACAATATTTTTTTATACAATCTAAAAAAATACTTAATCCCTCTTGATCATAAATATTACATTGGATTATTATTGAATATAAAAGGGTAAAAAGATTGTGGTGCATTAGAAATAAGTCACAAGTGTGAGTGGTTAATATAATATAGTTGGACCCAAACTTATAGGCTCAAATTGTTAGGTTAGGTGATATCCTTATATGCTATATTACAAACCCACTAGGAGAGTAATCCCCGAGATGATCATCTCTCCAACAAATGGTATCGGAGTCAGGTTGTGATTTGGAGAGGGCTTGTAAACACTCTATAGAGAGGAGGGAGCAAGGTGTACAGGGGAAGCACGGGGTGGATCCTAGGAGAGGGGCCCTATAAAGGGCCAGGTAGGATTGGGAGGCTTCTACTGAAAGGGGAGTGTGTTGTGTGGTATGATCCACAAGATAATCTGAAAAAATAAGCCGAAAAAAAAGACTTTCGTTGAAAGGGGAGTGGATGAATGTGGTGATAGACTCAAGTTAGGGGAATATTGTTAAATATACATGTGTAAGAGGGTAAAAAGGTTATCACACATTTGAAAGAAGTCACAAGTAGTGTGAATGGTTAATATAGTATAGTTGGACACAAACCTATAGACTTAAGCTTCTAGGTTAAGTGGTGTTCCTATATATTATATTATGAGCCCACTAGGAGACTCCCCAAAATGTTCATCTCCCCAACAAGTACGCTAATTACAAAAGTGAAGTGATTTTGGATCTTCTGAACATCCAAGATTTTATATGGAATATATATATATATATATATATATATGGGTTAATTATAATTTTTCCCACAAACTATACTTCTCGTTATGATTTCATCCAGTGGCAGAACCAAGATTAAAATTCATGGGTGTCGAACTTTAAAGGCGAAATGATAAAAAAAATTCCTTCGTAATGCAAACATTGTCTTAGAATTAAAATGTCTAAAATTAAGGACTAAAAACATTAAAAATATTGGAATACATGTACCGTACTATGTACTGCGATTGAGAAGTGACAATTGGATCCTACGAGTTTGCATCTTCTGAAAATGTTGCAAAATGACTTCGTTCTCAATAGTTTTAAAAAATTCTTGCTCTATGTACACTAATATGCAATCATTCATCCAGTCATCTCTCATCCTATTACGCAAATCACTCTTGATTATCTAATTCAAGTTAATTACATACTTAATTCTAAAACTTTAGAACAAATTACAAATGATTCTGATGGTTGAGGTCTTGATGCCACTAGGGGTTGCCTTTTTTACATTTTTTGGTTACTACCACAACTTGAGCCTGTCTTTTTTTCTTTCCCTTTTTCTTTTGACAAAAATTTACTGAGGATGCATTTGCAATTTACTTTCTCTAGGTTCTATAGATTTAGAATTAAAATATATTCACATTCTCCAAAGCGACTTCCACACACAAAACAACAATTGATGGCAAATCATGCTCTGAATAATAAAAATAAAATTTCCAGGATAAGCAAGATTTAGTAAAAGAGTTTCTTAGATAAATATATCCAAAAAGTGGTTAGAACTTTGATTTGGCCTATACAAGGATCCTAAACAAAAATAACATTTTTCGAGGTCTCTAATAAAAATGAAGAAACAAATCAACATATGAAGAAAGAAATGAAGTGATCTTGATTGTAAACAATTAGGAGCAAAGAGTAAATAATATTTTACTAACAGAAATTTAGCAAGATGGCAGGAAGTTACCCCTCAGTTGAAGAACTTGTAATTGATGCAAAACAGAAAATCATAACAACCGTAAATTTGCCTCAGTTATTATGTAGCACTAGAAGCAAAATAAATGTGTAGAAAAAAAATTATTTTAGGTTCGATACCCATTAAGTCTAGTTGACTTGAACTTAATGGGTATCGAACCTGGATTTAATGGGTATCAGACCTAGGCAAACTTATGAAGAAAAAAAGAAAAGAAAATAAAACAAATGTAAATTTTTTTTTTGGTAATCTATGGGTAGCGGACGCACGAGTTCGATACCCCCTGCGTCAGCCACTGATTTCATCCCTCAATCTGCTAAAATTGTTATATCGAACGGTTTTCGTCCCACATAAATGACATGTGACCTTCTCCTTATTCGAATAGACAAATTTGACCAGCTCGATTCTAAGTAAGACATCTTTTTTTAATAAAAAAATAAGCTAACTACATATTATTTTTTGGCTTTACGAATTACTAGAAGCACTGTAGAAGGCTAAGAAGGACTAATTAAACGAGGATAAAATTGACTTTTCACGTAGGAGAAGGTTAGCTCCTGTTACGTAAAATAAAAACTGTTTGACAAATGACTTCAGTCAGTTGAGGGATGAAATCATAATAAGAAGTATAATTTATGGGGTGAGTTGCAACGAGTTAAAGTTTGTAGGAGTATTTGGGAATCGAGTGCATGGTAGTTTGAGGGAAAATTGTAAATAACCCTAAATATATACATGTACCTATGTATATATATCTATATCATTCCGAATGGAACAGAGTGTGGACCTTTATTTTTCAATGATGTGATGGATATATATAATAGGTTTTTCCATTTAAACTTTCATTGCATCTTTGAACTATTGGTATACAGTTTAATTGTTTGAAAGTTGAACACATATTTAGGGCAGTTTTGTCAGTTTAGTTAATGTTGGATCAAAGATCATATTTTCTAACAAATACCATGAATATTTGGCTTTCATGACGTTGTTGGTGTGGATCAGGTTCAATTAATTGAAACAAAATGTCATTGAAATATTTTTAGGGTTGTGATAAATATTGTCTCTGGGAAAATCTCATAAATATTTGGGGTTGGGGTTACAATGTTCTATTGGCACAAATAAATTAAGGGCAAATAATAAAACATCACAAGAGAAAAGCCACCACTACCCAGCAAGAGGAATATCGAATTGAGCATCAAATAAAGGACATGGTGGTCAGAACTAATGCTGACAATTATAATTACATTCATATTTTGGGACTAAGCTTTTCCCAAATTTACATATTCCACGTGACCTTTAAAGGGTTGGCCTGTAATTTAAGATTGTACTTCCTCTGAGGTGTCAGGTTCGAATTCCTCTAGATAGGAGTAATTAACGGTAGAAACGGTGTTGGTTTGGCCAAAATTGGCACTACCACCAGTAAGGTTGGTGTCTATATTTTGACATCAGCACTAGTACCAACAATCAGTAATAACTGGCTTTGTCGGTGCCGATTGAAACAGTAACAGTTTTCATGTAAAAGTTTGGAGAGAGAGAAGTCTACGGAGAAGGTGTGAAGAGAGAGACTGATAGGGACCTCGGCCTAGACTCATCATCAATGCATATCCCCCTCACAAGTAAGGACTTGTGAGTATCGAGTTTAGCCATCGTCTATGATTGATATCCCTTGGTCGACCTAGTGAAGCACTCAAAAGGAAAATTTATCTCAGGTATCGGATCAAAAAGAAAAGAAAAGATATTTTTGGTATTTTTAGTTTATCGAAAGGATAAATTAAAGAACACAAATGGTTGAAAAATTGATGAATGAAGGATACGCAAGCTTAAGCTTGAATGAGCTGACACCACTAGAAGAACTTAGAACTCGATTGTGGAATAACGCCAGCTTAACCCAACGATGCACCTCTAACAAAAAATGAGAGATGTCAGGCCTAACCCCAAGCACCAAACCTCCTATGCTAGCCCAAGTTTTCAAACATAACTCCAGTCGCCGATTGCCCCCAATTTGACCGGCCTAACCCAGCGCAAGTCAAGTCTAACAAGTATGAATAGTTTCAGGCCTACCTTTCTGTTCACATGTTTTTGATCGACAGAAGATTGTTCCTAGACGCAGGCGGAATGCCAGCGTGCAGATTGAACAGTGATATCAGGTTAATCATAGACACGACACTCCTCTACTTTGTCGTACAACGTTTCGTACCTCGTCAGGACAATAATTGATTCAGAAACTCTCTCTATCTAAGAGATAATTATTGCGAAAAAGGGAAATCCAAATTAATAAAATGCTTAAAACTAAACCTTTTTTCCATTCTAAACAGTTTTATACATTTTATTAATGTTTAAAATTAATTTGAAAAGAAATCTGAACTTCTATTAATTTTTACTCAAGCCCTTTATAAGCACCTTGCATGCCATTAAAAGTTTGGAATTGTCCAATAATCTTCTTGGAGCTACCCAAACAATTTCCTACTGTCATTCCATTGGGGTTGTTTGGAGCTTTTCTTTTCTAAAAGTAAACAATGAAAACAAAAAACCAATATAAAATTTCCTTCCATCACGTCAATACATAGTATCCATAGAGATGTCACTCTCTGGACATTGTTTCAGGAACATTCATGGTTGACTAACTTGATAAATAGTAGTTGACTGAACCCTACAGAGCTGAAGAATAAACCACATTCTTTACACAGATTGTTGTATCGTCACTAGGCATTGATACAAGCATGTTGTGAAACGAGCTATATTGCTCGAATAATGTTTTCTTTTCTCATTTTTTCTATGATACACCACTATTCTTGCACTTTCAGACTATATTCCCCGATGAACACCTTTCACTGGCATCCATTACTTTTAGTCGAGAACTCTGGAAGCAAAAGGGAAGAAAGCTGATTCATTCAGCAACCAATCACGAAAAAGATTCCAGAAGATAAAGTATACCCGCGTCAATACGTTGTTAAGATTTCTGCACCAGTTTTAGTAATCAAAATGGAATGCTCAAACTGTGCAGCAGGGCTGCCATCGGCTGCTACAGCTGTCCAGTTGTCTGGCCAAGTTATGCAATCAATGCTTCCCAGTGTAAGAATTGGTTCTGCGGAGCGACAAATACAAACTTTTAAGAGAAGATTCATGGACCAGCTCACAAGCTTGACTAACGTAGAAATAAAACCACATACTCCACTAGCTCCTCAACATTCTTTTCTTAGGCAGCTAGTGCAATTAAGGAAAAATCAGAACAAACCAGGAACAAGAAGAGATCTCCCACAAGAATGCAAGCCAATTTTCTGTATTCATGCTCCTGAAAGAATTTTCTGCCTTCTAATTGCAAGCATTATAAACTGAGATGTAAGTTTTTGGTCATTACCAGTTTCAACGCAAATAAGAGTCTCGGAGGTGTAAAACTCTGAAAAGCCGTCATATTACACTAGCTAGGGTACTGTGCTTGTTGGCATTATATAGGTGACACCAAAACATAGAAAAAGCAAGAGGGAACGTTCCATAGGCAATATAGTCAGAGATATGTTTGAGAATCTGAAATGACACTGCATCTGGTGTTCCTTGCTAAGCTAGGGATGAATGATTAGCCAAGACCAATGTTATTTGTGTTTTCTATTTACCATTACAGTAGATGTGTCATTCGTTGTATAGAAAATATGACTATTTACCACAATTGAAGTGATAAATTAGAACCACTGAGCGTTAGCTCACGTGGTACCTCCTCTTAGGGAGGGTAAGATCTGGGGGTCAAATCCCCCTTCCCGCAGGCTCTGCCTGCTATCCACTAGCGTAAAAAAAAAAGTGATAAATTAGAATGATGGTTCCTGGCAGAGGAATAAAGTTATTCTTTTTGTCCATTAAGTCTCGCAGACACCAGTGACTCTACGGATCCAACATTGGATTCTATCTCAAGCAGTCTTCTTTCTCTTCAGGTGCAAGAGAGACCAACCACCTTCATTAGCTTTATTTTATATTGCTTATTTTTTTGTATTCAATTGCCTCAGTATATTCTCTGCATGATTTAAGCTACCAATGTCGTGCCAGTCTAAGCAGGCAATAAATTAAAATGTCACCTCAAATCCCAGGTACAGGGTAATGCACTCACCAATAGTAAATGTCTGACCTTCAACCATGAAACCAGGATGGTCATTGCCTGTATACAATAAAATTGCATCTCAAAAAGAAGTTCATAACCTCAATATCATAGGATAATACAAATAATAATCGGACACTATCCCCCAGCAGCCAACCTGCACACACCCACCCACAAAAGAAAAAAAAAAGAAAGCAATCTACGTATAGAGGGGCAATTTTTTAGGCTTTTGAGTACAACACATTGCCATTATTTGGACAAGCTAAACTTGGATTTAAGTGCTACCATATTTTAATTACTTAGAGCACAAAAGAAGAAGATGCCTTCGCAAAGGGAAGAAAATTTTATAAAAAGATACGATTATAGTACTTACTTTTATTTTTGGTGAGCACAAACATAGTACTTATTATCAACTCAAAGAGAATTTGGAATTGAACACTAAGAAATGAAAAGCAGTTATGCAACTCTACAGTATTATAAAAGCAGCATCAAAACGTCAACCAGATAAGAATCAAACAGTGGTGCACTTCACTTGAGCAAGATGTCAAGGCAAGGAACATGGCAGACATTTAGTACATGTGGTTCACAAAGAGAACCTCATTATACTGTTTTTCGTGTCAACAAAAGGTCAATCACCCCAAGATATTTGATTAACATCAGATTGCCCTTCTAATCCAAACGTCTACTCAATCGTATGAAAGGTTTTATGCAACATATGAAAAAGACTTGTTTCAGTTTCCAACACTTAACAATTATTAAAGGCTTCCTTCTTCCTAAGACAATGAACTAACAAGGTAAGCGAAATACTGAATTCAAGAGGTGACTTACGGTGATGATATATAATTGGTTCTGAGTGAAATACGGTTCCCACACCATGGCCAACAAAACGTTCCACCACACCATATCCATATTTTTCAGCATGCTCACTGGGAAAATAATGCAGAGTAAAACCTTTACTGACTAGCTATAAAATAAATGAAATCATGGTTACATAGCACGAAGCAAGTGTTTATGCCTAATCTATAAAGCATATCACATGGACAAAACATAACACACAAGGAAGCCAATCAAAATACGATCGACGACTCATGTTTCATAGTCACATTATACACATTTTCATAGCTGCAAAAGGGAAAAATACATATCCATCTACTATAGCCAATACCTAACAAAGAACTCTGCATCATATGGGGTGAGCTACAAGCATTGTACAAATCTGGCACCCATCCAATTCTGTATTGCAAGTCTTATGCAAGCATGAGCAAGGTGTGAGTATGACAAGAAGCAACAGTATGAAGATGATCAATTTTCCACCCAGTCCCAAAAATTATTTAACCACGCCATAGTGAACCAAGTTACTAAATCTACTCAAAGTAAAAATTCCAGTTTTTCTCTATAATTTAGAGTAATTATCATGTCTACTTTAGTCCCTAGAAAGATACAGCATATGAGATAAAATCAAAAGATTTTGTCCTAGTTTTGTAATGACAATTATACAAGGCCATCACCAAGTTCGAACTTTGCTTCAGAGCTTTTATTTTCCATTTGTTGTTTTATTAAAAACAACTATCTCATTAGCTCTTTCTGAAGTGAGGCCTCGCACACTCCAGATTGCCAAATAACAACCCCTGTGCCTTTAGTTGTGGCTTACTCCTTTTCTTCACAGGTTTTCAATAGATAACATTGTTTTAACTGCATTTATGACTTAACAATAATATGCTGTCAGGAATAGTTAAAAGGACGGAACACAAAAGTCCTCCACTATATCCCCTCCAATCTGAATAGGCTTCTCATTGAGAATATGCATTCATTCCTACAATGTCCAACTTCCTTTTGGTGTCTGTTTTAGGGGAGCCGGCGACCAAAGCCCCGGTGAACGGCGGCCGTAACTATAACGGTCCATCTTCTTTTCTGACCCAAACATACCATGTGCACAAGAAGTAGTACCTTATTCTCTTTCCAACCTTCTTAAAACTAGCACCATCTTTGCAAACAGCGATGCCTCTCTCCAAGCACTCTTCAGCAACCTGCCACGTTATACATAGATTGAACAGCCATAAGAGAGGTAATGCTTTGACAATTTATTCACCAAATTGAATACACTGTCTTCGGCAGCAAAGTAAGAAAAAAGGGATAGGCAGACGGAGGTGAAGCAGCTAACCTTCCTTTCATTCCAATATTGAAGGAGCTAAATGACATACGTTACTAAGATAATTTTCAGAACATATTGCCTCAACTTCAGATTATCAAATGGAAATTTACCTTCACAAGTTGTTTCATTGCATCACTGACATCCCCACAGAGAAAGGTTTTGGATGTATCTCCGTGGTATCCCTAAACACACGAAAGGTAGGCAATACATAGAAACACATCAGCTTCTGGCTTTAGAAACTAGAATAGAGATAATGACAGAGTCAGATAGTGCAGATAATCCAAAGCAGGGATCTGGAGAACCATTTCAGTGACCAAACTTCTAATTTTGTATTTGTGTGCCTGGCCATGTGAGTGTGCGTGCTTTTTAATGAAATAAACTTTTCGAAGAGCCTTGATTACTTCTAGCATATAAAGAACATAAAATTGGCATATGTGAATAAACTTACTAATCACGAACGTAGGTTACAAAAATGGTCAAATCAATGTTGAAGACCATTTGCAGTAAGTTCATTTAATCAAAGACGAGAAGCAGTTATTCAGTAAACACATGAGCAAACATTAGAACTTAGAAAATTAAGTAGAAGCGTACATTTAGGTACACTGTCACGTCGATGTTTATAATGTCACCATCCTGAACAAAATACAAATATTAGCAATGATATGATATGCATATTGTGCAAGCATCAACTGGTCATCACAGCACACCGAACCTGTAATTGGCGAGAATCAGGTATTCCGTGGCACATGCACTCATTAACTGATGTGCATACACTGCGGAAATCCCCCATAGCCAAGAGGTGAGGGATAAGCATCAGCATCAATAATCATTTGATGTACTGCTTTGTCAATTTCATTAGTTGTCACTGACGGCTGCAAAGATTCAAAAAAATTTCAGCCAACTAGAACAGGTTATGTCCGAGTTTAAAGCCACATATAGAGAAAACACAACTATAGAAGAACAGATGAGATGAAAAAATTAAACCAAGATGAGGTTTATTTAATAATGAGCATGTGTTCAACATGACCATTAATAAAGGGAGGGTGAATTTTCAACACTTGTTCCAACTTTTTTTTTTGTTGATAACATGGAAATCCCCCAAAGCCGGACCCATTTGGCCCAACCCTGAAGTACAAACCACGGCCCACTGGATCGACCCCACAACCCAGGAAACAGATAAGTCAAGAACTCGCCCAACAGCAGGAAAACTCATCCCACACCCTTGAAACTCGAACTTGCTACGTCGAGCCCCAAAGAAGATTTCCCTCCTAACCACTGAGCTATCGCCCTTGGGCGTGATCCAAATTTTTAACAATGGATCATGAAAGAAAATGATCAGTTTCTGTTATGATCTTCAACTAAAATTGCGACCAGAAGGGTATGAGAAATCCCTTCCGGGTTCTGATCCTATTTTGGGGAAAGGATTCTGTGGGTTGCATCGAGCTAACAATGCACCTGAGCAACTCAGAATAGCTACAATTACGAATAATGTTATAGAGATTTAATTACTGACATAGTGAAACAAAGAAATTCACACTGCATGATACACGCCAAAATGCTTACCCTAACCAATTTTCCTGCGTTGTCTAAGACACGAGCAGCAAGCTCACATGCAGCCCTCATGTGAGTAATGTCTTCGGAGTTGTGAACTTGATACTCACTAGAAATTTCTGGTAACAAAGTTGAGTCTACATAAGGAGGCCTTTGTATGTGATCAGGCACAGGAAGACGTGGTGATACCCTTCCCCGCCTCAATGGTGGCCTTCTTATATCCTTTTTCACACTTCTAAGCTCACGTTCTCTACATATGAGCAAATAATTTATTACGGATACTAAACTAAGAATTACTTCAACCTTCATAAGAAAAGATGACAAAGGCAGCAATATGCAATCAACTCCCACGGTCCAAGCACTTTATGTCCAGAAAAGCAAATTGATAATGACTCTAGCTCCAACTTTCAGAGTATGAGAAAGAGAGAGATGAACTTCTAGCTTCACCACTCCAGGGTCTAACAGAATCTACATGGCAGTCATGATTTAAGAATGACCAATAGAATAGATGTTTGACATGTGCATATAATCTTTCTGGCACCGCCTGCCAACAGTTTATATTTGGGTGATTTAGGACTAAAAGGTCTCAAGAATAAGCATACGTATGACAAAGGGGATTTAAACAGTTATTTCTTTTCCCCCGCATATGTACAAGCAATAGCACTTTCCCTTCTCATTCTTTTACTCAGATGCCATGGAGAAAGAGAATGAAAAGGATCCCAAATTATCATCTACTGCGCCATAACGATAGATGATGTGAAAAATTCAGGTGCCAATTACCCAAAACTCAATGGGTTGTTCGTATCATTTTAACATCATTTGCAAGCTTTCGTGGAATAACATTATTTACATTTTTCACCTTCTATACTAACGATTAACGAATATATGCTAGCAAAGAATCTTCTTTTATCTTTGAAAAACTATAAGAATACTTGGCACCACCTAAGATCATCATTTTTTTTTGGTTCGGCAAGGCCAAAAGAACTATTTCAATCCAGAGAGAAACAGACGCGCCTAATTTTGGCTACTAAAGCTGAAGTATTCAGAGAACACCACCTATCTACCAATTCCTCTTCATTGAGGGTGCATTTCAAAGAAGGCCGTCGATACTCCTTTAGAGACATGTTACCTTCTAATTCTCATGGCCTCCTCCAAACCAGATAACCTCTTCGAAAATACAACGAGTCGCTTTCGAGAATGTAATTGCTTTCCTGAATTGGACAACCACACAACATCGAAATAAGACTCAATCTTGGAATCAAAGTTAGCAATTTACGCTAACGATCCCTATAAATGTCCTTATATGGGAGCTCAGAGAAGGGAAGAAAAGAAGATAGCGATAATCAGAAAGGACAGAAAGAAAAGGAGAAAAGAGAGGAGGTGACAGACCCGGGACAGTGGATGCTGGGAACAAGAGCGGGGACCCCATGCAGAAAGTTGAGTTTGACGCAGATAATAAGGCCTCGCCATGAAAGGACGAAGATAGCTGCAAAGACGCACTGTATGCAAGCGAAGCAGCGAATGCCATTCTCTAAAGTGCACTCTATGTCTCTATATCACGCTGGGATACGATAACTGTTCAGAAATCTAGGCTGGGCCAAGTTCGAAAGCGTACAGATTGGAATATGGGCTTAACTAGTATGGGCTGGTCCAATCCTGAAACGGATCATTCGTTAAGGAACATGAGAAACTGTTACTGGGCCTCAGAAAACAGAATGTCTACCTTCATAGCCCGCTCATTACCCAAAAGAAAAGCCCAATTTTAGACAACGTCGCTTTCCCTTTACAAAAACTTCAAGAGAAAGAGAGAACGTCGTACAGCCTTAAGCTACAATATGTTTCCTATTTCTAAAATTTGAAGATATTTATTTAAAATTATATTATTATTAGTTTTTTCAAACCCCGAAACAGTAGAATTAATGCAACTAATTTTCAAATAATAATATTTGCAGTGAGGTCAAAAACTACCTTTTCAAGTTCACATCTTCATGTCTACGTAAAAATTTCAAATAATAATAGAAATTGTGTGGGTATATTATAAGAAGTGTATTTCTAAGATATAATAAATTTGTTTAATCAATAAAGATAATATAATCGGTACGAGTGGGATGTATTTTCTTGACTTTCATGCGGAGAATCTTTTATTACAAAGCTCATCTACTGCAGTTGATTAACAAAAACAGTTAATGGAAACATCTCAGGAAACTCATCACGAAGTTAGAAAGAAGATGCATGAAAAGAATGCTACAAGATTTTTTTTTTTTTAAAAAAAACATTATATTTGCTGTTATATTGCTGGTGATATAAGCTTTTTTTTTTTTTCAGGCTGGTGATATAAGCTTGATCTGCTTTGAACTCGTCAAACAAATTAAACGAAAGAAAGTCAAGCATCCTATTTCTTTTGTCTTATATAAGGAGTGGTACTCTAGCTAGTGACAACTTAGTGTCATTAAGAGATGATAACTCCCAATTTGACTACCTTAACGAAAAAAGATCAGTTGGCCTTAATGTTGTTCTACACAGGGATTTTGTGACAACATAGTGTCACTAGCTATAAGATTATCGATATTGCTTCCTTTGCCTCTATATATGATTGAGAAATACTTGGTGCTCTTCTTGAGTTCTTCTCAGGTTTTTTTAGAAAGAATCTGATGGTTGAAGATTCATTTTAGAAGTAGACCTTACACACTCAAAGATCCTGAGCAGTCAAATTCTTCCTAAGAAGAAGCTGGAAAGAACCCACGAAGTACACCGAGCATTTCTTTATAATTCTTCACATTAGTTATTTGTTTGACATTTTTTTAGATGTACTACTTTATTTGTAGTACGTCTCGTTTTCGGCATGATGCGTACGGTAGATTAGTTCAAGCTCAAAATGCAATGATAACTAGAACCAGTGGCGGACGCAGAGGGTATCGAACCCGTGCGTCCGCTACCCATAGATTGTCAAAAAAAATTACATTTGTTTTTTTTCTTTTCTTTTTTTCTTCATAACTTTGCCCAGGTCTGATACCCATTAAATCCAGGTCCGATACTCATTAAGTCCAGGTGTGGCCTGGACTTAATGGGTATCGGACCTAAAACAATTTTTTTTCTACATATTTATTTTGCTCCTAGTGCTACATAATAACTGAGGCAGATATACAATTATTATGATTTTCTGTTTTGCATCGATTACAAGTTCTTCAACTTAGGGGTAACTTCTTGCCATCTTGCTAAATTTCTGTCAGTAAAAAATTATTTACTCTTTGCTTCTAATTTTTCACAATCAAGATCACTTCATTTCTTTCTCCCTATGTTGATTTGTTTTTTCATTTTTTTTAGACACCTCGAAAAATGTTGTGTTTGTTTAGGATCCTTGTATAGGCCAAACCAAAATTCTGACCATTTTTTGGATATATTTATCTAAGGAATTCTTTTACTAAATCTTGCTTATCCTGTAAATTGTATTTTTATTATTCAGAGCATGGTTTGTCATCAATTATTGCTTTGTGAGTGAAAGTCGCTTTGGAGAATATGAATTCTTTCAATTCTAAATCCATAGAACCTAGAAAAAGTAAATTGCAAATGCATCCCCAGTAACCTTTTGTCAAAAGAAAAAGGGAAAGAAAAAAGACAGGCTCAAGTTGTGGTAGTAACCAAAAAATGTAAGAAAGACAACCCCTAGTGCCTAGTGGCATCAAGACCTCAACCATAAGAATCATTTGTAATTTGTTCTAAAGTTTTAGAGTTAAGTAGGGAATTAACTTGAATTAGATCATCAAGAGTGATTTGCGTAATAGGATGAGAGATGACTGGATGAATTATTGCATGTTAGTGTACATCGAGCAAGAAGTTTTTAAAACGATTGAGAACAAATTCATTTTGCAACATTTTCAGAAGATGCAAACTCGTAGGATCCAATTGTCACCTCTCAGTCGCAATACATAGTACAGTACATGTATTCTAATTTTTTTTAATGATTTTAGTCCTTAATTTTAGACATTGTAATTCTAAGACAATGTTTTGTATTATGAAGGAAAAAAAATTGTCATTTCGCCTTTAAAGTTCGACATCCATAGATTTTAATCCTGGTTCCGCACTAGAACTAATGACATTGATGATTATATATTTATACCAATTGGGGAAAATGCTTTTAATTAGGGTAATAAATGTTTATTTTGTTGGCCAACATGAGGATATTCAAATGCCAAAAACTTGCTAATTACGACCTTAATTGCTACTGATAAGAATCCAACAGAGAGTAGGTTAATAGAGTGATTCCACTTCCAAAATATACGATAATTAGCGATCAATGCAAATTCCTTTTGAGGTGTGAAAAAACTGAAAAGTTACATAAAAAACTACAAGTTGTTAAAGTAAATGGTTTAACAAACAAAATAAATCAGATCTAAAATTGTGTTGCGCGCCAACTTGCTCGTTAGTTTACCGCTAGAATATTGTCTGAGGACTACGTCTTTGTTCTTGAGTCTTTAGAGAGCTTAATTTGACTGTATAAGGGTCTGATCCTTCTAATTAGTTTGGCTGCGCTGTGATTTTGATTCTGTTTTTTGAACTAATTTTTGGGTTATGAAGGTAAGTTTGCCCAGCAAACCAATCTTCAAAAAAAAAACTTCTGATTAATTACCCCTAATTTCCCACGATTGAAGTAGGTTAATTGCCTGCTGCTGGTTATTATTGTCATTTGGCCATTATCTTATTATATTGAGCCGACATCCATCCAAAATGAATTCCAGATCTCCAGCATATACCCTCGTGCCTGATGCCTCGAACTCGATCTACCTAATTCCACAGATCCACTGTACTTTTTATACAATGCAGTGCAGAGTACAGTTTTGTTTAAGAGGGGTACCTAACCTAAGAGTGGCAGGCACACATCTGGAAAGCCCAAGTGCCTCTTTGTCATTAGACATATCAGTCCCAACCAATTAGCTAGCCATCCTCTCTCTTTTTGAGGGCAAAGGTTCCTTCCACACGGCCTATCCTTCCTCTTACGAAGCATTGTTTGTCAACTTTGAGATATTTCGGGAAAGCAACAGCGCCCACCAAGCACAAACTACAAAAGCTACTGCGCGTTAACTTAAGGGAATAAAAGAACAGAGTCCGAAAACCATGAACGAAACCTAATTTCAGCTTTCTTCAGCCTTTTTGTTCTGTAATGTACAATTCACCTTTTGCAACTTGCAACTAGTACACCACCCTCTTCACCTTCCTGGCCTACACTCCTTCCTTACACCGTCACAAAATGCCAAAACTCCAAGGAAAAAGGAAAAAAAAAACAAAAGAGAGATAACAAAGTGTTACAAAGCTCCAACCATCCTCTGTTTCTTGCTATACTCTAATGTCAACAGCTCCATTTCTCTCATTCTCTTCCCATTGCAGCCGCTAATGCTCTCCACAACCCCAACCACAGGCACTTTTAGAATGTTGACCCCAAATAGCCTGACCATCTGAACCGGCTGAGGCGGGTAAACTGGGTTTGATAACCCGACATGACCTGACCCTGTCCTTGCCTTCCAGTCAATGTAAAGCTGTTTATCGGGCCCGGTCGAGCGTTGGAAACTCACAATGTCACCAGCCTTCAAATTCTTCTCCTTCACGAATCGGCTCCAACCCTTCGTAAGCACGTAGCTTTGGCTGCTATTCCAATAAGAATACCTGAACCTCCACACTTTGCTTCCAACATCCTCGAAATTCAAGAGCACCCCTTTGGAAGTGCTTCCGCTTTGCAAGGGAAAGTGCCTTTCGGCATGTTGCTTCGGTATCACGAGCCGATTCAGCTTGCCGACATCGCTCGGAGTAACAGCTTTCTCGAAAAGCTGCTCACGCGCTTTGTAACCCCGGCCTGAACCGAAAGGATTAGCCAGAAAGTCCTCAGCTTTGGACCTCTTTCCGCCATTGCTGTTCAAGCCATGGTTACGCTTGCTTTGCTCCAGTTCATCACTGTACGTGTGCTTCCTGAGCATGTCCACGATCTCAGCCTTGGAATGAGAGTTACAGAACGCGGTCTCGATGTCGTCCTCTTCGGTCGTCGACGCAGCGGCAGCCAAGGGTTTGAAGTTGGTCACGGCGTCGCGGCCACGGAAGCGTTGGGCGGCGATGTCATAGGCCCTTGCGGCCTCGTCCTCTTCATTGAAAGTGCCCAACCAGACTCGCTGGTGCTTCTCGTAAATCTGGGCACCCCACCGGCCTTTGGGCTGGGGGACAACTCCTTTGTATTTGGAAGATGGGAGCTTCCCTCGGGACTCGGCTTCGATGCCGCTTTCCGAGTCTAGGATCGTGCTGGTGGTGCCGCTTCCCATCCGGCATGGAATCCCAGGGGACTTGGTAGCCGGGAGAGGCGACAGGGTTGCTGGGGAAATGGATATAGAGTCAGTACTTGTTGTGCTTTCGTCTATGCAACTTCCTTCCATTTTCAGTTAACTTCTGGGCAAGAAGAAGGAGATAGCTAATTAGTAAGCAAAGGTTACAGCAGAAGAGGGAGAAAAGGAAGGAAGAGATATGTGAACCATGAATGAGGGTCGTTTGGGGGTAATAGAATATATATAGGAAGTTTCGGCAAGTGAATGTTTAATATTAGGAATTGGCAAATTAATTCTTTTCGTCTTTTTATTTTGTTGGCTTTGGAATTATAATAGTAAGGGCGTGCTGGAGATATGGGGATGTGGGTGTGGTGGGTCAACCCAAGAGAAATGGTAAGCAACTAGGAAGATTCATGGGAGAGAGAGAGAAGATGAAGAGTGGGTCTTTAGGCTCATAGTATGTGTGGGTTGTGGGTTGTGGGCTGTGTATGTGAGGGGGGTCCCACACTATCAAGTTGATGGGGTTCACATGACTGTGGACCGTGTTTTAGTTGAGTTCATCCCCCCTGAGCTTTGCTGCTTCTGCTGAGCCCCCAACATGGCTTCTCTCTCTCTCTGATCTCTCTCTTCTTTGACGCCTTCTTTTCTTTTATTTCTCTCTTAATTATGTATCTTATCTGATGCTGCTACTTCATCAAAATCTGCTCTATTATTCGCTGTTGGTTTTTACCAGCTACGCCAATTGAAATCCAGATAAACGTTACGACTGCAGAGCAGATAGAGGGGGAGCGGAGGGGAGCGGAGGGAGGCTCGAATAGGATGGGTTGTGGGGGCAAAGAGTTTAATAATAAGGTAGGGGGATATGGATGGATAGCCCAAAGCATTCAAAACAAAGCTCAGCCAACAATAAATTCCACGCCCCATAAGTCTTACCTGGCTTGATTTGATTCGTCCTCTCCAGACATTTTTTTTTTTGTCTTATTGGCTAGGTTCTCTCGCCTTAGTCTCTCCGAAAAAAAACACACTAGAAATTGGAAAATTCAGAGCATTCCATTATTTCCCAACCGACATGGACATTTCTGCTCTCCACAAGTGGGGTTTCTCTCTTGTTTGTTTTTATTTATTTCATTCATTGTTCGGATTGAATCCCCTTCAAAGCCTGTGGGATTTATACGAACGTTCATGTCGATCATTCCCTGTGGGTTCCACATATACGACCGGATTAGATCGACCCATTTCTTGACATTGTAAAGGATGTTTAATCGTTTTCCATGTTCACACAACACTTATTTCTGCTTACTTTACACCGTCTGGTTCGAGAGTGTGTTCGAGGCTAGTTTTGTTTTGTTGTTTTATTAAAAAAGAAAATCAAATATTATATTCCAAATTTATAGGTCCTTTAAGTGGATTCTACTCGGATGGATATGTTAGATTGGATTTTTCTTCGTCACAAAAAATAATCAAAAATAATATTGATACCATTTTTGAAAGACGTTCTATCAAATCAAAGTCAAATGGAAACTTGGGGTGATTTTCAATTTTTTTTTTTCGAATTTTTTTCATTTTAGGGCGAGGAGATGATGAAGCCGGTGGTAGAGATAGAATAGAAGTGAATTTGTACGGATGTGTCCTCGGTCGTGGGTGGACCCATATGCGACTTGATTAAAACCGAGTGCTGGAGTAAGATGGGTCAGCGGTATGGGGCTTTGGATGTGGTTTTGGCTTGTTTAGGGGATGGGTCCTACTTGGAGATTCCAAAACCGCCCCTCTAATTCAAAAACCACCCCTATATCGTCTAAAACTACATGAAATCTTCTAGTTTTTTTTTTAAAGTGTCTTCAGAACAGTAGACGTACGATATTTCTGTATTGTGATACGGAAAGGTTGTCTACCTATGTCGTCCCCCTCCCACTTGACAAACCGAACGTGTGATATATATATATCTTTGTATTGGTTGTCATGAAGATGGAGACCAATAATTTGATGGAATGGACATGAGATTTATCAACCTTTTATGGATTGGACACTATTAATCCTCCTTTCATCTATCTATTTTTAGTGTCTCGTTTGTGGGAGTAGTGGGCCTCTGAGCTATCATAATCGATCATGTTTCATCTTTTGTTAGGATAGATAAATATGTTGCCCCACGTTAAAACTGCAATGGATCGAGTTAAACTCGTATGTTTGCTTTAATTTAAAATATCTCGAGATAACTAATATTCATTTGAGTTGAAAATCTAAATCTTTTGGTTAAGTATTTTACATGTTAGATTTTGAATCGACGTTAATTGTACTTTCTATTTAAATAAAAAAATAATAATATGTTAGACTATACATACCGACTATTAGGCATATATAGTTTCTCATTTGTTCTAAGTTTTTTCAGCAATTACGAATTTAATTCACAAACAACTCAAATATCTTGATATCAGCTTCTTCTTCTTCTTCTTCTTCTTTTCTTCTTATTTATCGATATTTAATTAAGATAAAAAGCTTGTATGAATTCCAGTTAGCTTGGGCATTATAGCTAGCAAGGAGTTGAGAGAAGACTCGTGGGTATTATCATTGTCCACCAACTTCTTACCATTATGTTCAATTTGGTTCGATAAGTTAGGTTTAGTTGTGTTAAAAACAGTGTCAATTAATGTAGACCACTGTGTTTGGCCTCATTTAGGGAGCTGATCATAGTCTATTATATATTAAAAAAAAGAGAGAAAGGGAGGGGGGGTAAAAGGGTGACCAATATTGGTTTCTTTTCCCATTCCCTATTCTTTTTATTGCCTGATTATATATGTTAAAAAAGACCCAGAATTAGGGTGAAATTAAACCCCAATATGTGTCAATCAAGGTTGATCAAGCATATTTCAAGTCAAAGACAATTTTAAGATGATGAAAGACACTCGTATTTCTAGATGCATGCACGCGCACAAAAAATGTGATCTTCCATTTTCAGAATTCATGAGGCCCGTAACTACAAATTGCAATAAATATTGTCTTCGAATTTCTAGCATGTTTGCTAATAAGGGTACAATTAGTTCATAACAATTATTCGCTCAAGCTCTACGCTCTTGGTTCCTAAACTACACACGATTCGAAACATTAATTATTTTTTTTTCCTTTTAGCTTTCTTCCCAAGAGATGAGGGTCAAAGGGATATAAATCACCGCACTAACACTGAGATCGTTCTACATGTGTTCCATTAAACTTTTTTTGAGTGAAAAAAAAAAGAAACAAAATAACAAATTAGCCATATTTTCGTGGCTGTAAACCTCTTACCCTCTTCTCTTCTAAGGCAATTATTTGATTTCATTTTACATGAAAGAAGAAGAAGAAGAAGAAGAAGAAGAAGAAGAAGGTATATAGAACGTGATCTTGTTGATTTGGCTCTTTTCGATCCTCTTAGATTATGAATTTGCCACATTAATTTAGAGTGGGTCACATACGTCAGAATATATCGACCTCCAGCAATGCATGATAAGCATAATATATACACAAGACCATATATTAAAACATGAATCACGCATCAAATAACTTTTACACCATCCCTTTTTGCCTCGTAAGATTAATCTATATTATCTCTTCGCGTCATTCCTTTTATCCCCACAAATAGGATCAAAAGCAGCCAATTACTATTATAGTTCTCAAAACACTTGTTGATCATATATATATATATATATGTAAAAAGTTAAGATGTTCCTTGTTTGATGCACTTGTCCTATTACTTATATTCTTATTCTCTTTAATCATCATCATCATCATCTTCATTTATAACTATATTTTTATAATGGGGTACTAATGAATTAGTTGCTACTCATCAAACAAGTCCGTCTATCTAGTTATCATGGTCTATCTCCTAGACAGATGTCTCACTTGGATAAACACCTTTTTATTTTCCCCTTTTGCTATAAGTTGCTTTTTGAAATCTGATGCAGGCATGGTGAGGGTGTGTTCCTCACTTTCCCATAATAAATTAGCAATCGAATCTAATCTACTTATAAGGGTAGTCATGATCCATTTCTTTCAAACACGTGCTACGCTCCTACATATCGTGGAGTAATCAAACAAGTTCTTGACCAAGATTTTCTAAACTTGGATTGGGTAATAGCGAAACGAGAGGAACTTTGGGTCATATTTCAACAATCCCATTTGGGTGAGTGCCTCGTATGCTTCAAAAGCCAAAGCATGTGTTTATCGACTCGAACAGCTTTCCCGTAAAAATACAACTTCGTGATTATCTCAAAAGGAATTCTTCGCATTAGTTTATGTGCATAACATGCTCCCACCTTCCCACTCTTCTGGTTTTTCTGGTTCGAGATGACTTAATATATGACTCAAGATCATTACGACACGTCATGTAGCGGCCGGCGGATGGTGCAACAAAGTCCCATGTCATGCTTAATAAGAATAAACTACACATTCGTGACGAAATCACAGATATGCGAGAATCTCTGATTAGGATGCTGCGGTAGATTTCCACATTGAAACATGCTTTACGAAAGCCATCAAGCCAAAGTGAACAGCCAGGAGATTAGAAAGTGACAAGGAACAGCCGCATATAATACTCAAAAGCTTGACCTTGTTTTTAACCATTGTGGTGTATTTTTTTAACTGATGATCTCACTGCCCGAGTCATCAACCTTTTCTCCGTTGGAAGGATCCGTGTCATCAACAATAATTAATTATAATTGAGGGAAACTTATCTCAACGAGAACATGAACTGATCATAAGCCACATGATATTTTTAACAATCAAAAACCGCCTGGAAGATCGCAGCAGTATACCATGGATTGACTACAAGTCATTCGAGCGATGCAGGTGTTTTATATAAGGTTTCAGAAAGAACCAAAAGGATTTCTTGGGAAATGAATGACAAAACTTGATTTTAAATTCTCTTGAGGAAAAAGGATTTCTTGATCACAGCGCTGATCAATATCTGTCAGCCTGGTTCCTGACTTGACCGAGTGGTGTCTCTCCTCGACGAATAAAGCTAATGTGTTCCATCTGGCGAAATTTTATGCCATTTGTTTTACCAAATACGTCAAAAAAAAAGCTAAGCCACGAAAACCGAGAAAAAAGAACGCTGATCTGAATTGGTCATTTTCCAAGGATTTTAGACCTGTAGTGGGGCATTAAATTCCTTCTGTTTTGGGTTTTGGTAAGAAGGCATATTCAAGGAAACAGTCCTATCAGTCGTTGTTTCTCTTTCGCTGTAGCAGATAAATAATCTGTCTAATCTCCATGCGTGCTAGTTGTTGGAATTGTGGGATTTTCTTGAGCCTTCTATACTGGCTCTCTTCAGAATAAGAGATCTTTCTAGATATTGTGAAATTGAGGTGGAAATGGATCATTAATCACCCCAAAGAAAGAAGGAGTGACTCAGGAAAAAAGAAAGGAAAGGAAAGGAAAGGAAAGGACTGACTTTGCTGTATACGTTCTGGTCCGTCATAACATAAACCACTTGGCAAAGCACGTGGTTGTTCATTGGTCCCCCAAGGGCCAAATTTCCAAAACTAGAGTTGCAGTCTGCACCAAGTGAAATGAAATATAAATATATATTAAAAATTTATTTATTTATTAATTCACAGTAGTTGGCCATCCCCTTCGCAAAATATCCTCATTTCTTAATTATTAAAAAATTATATTTTCTCATATCCTATGAGAAATTGAAAAATACTGAGAAAAATAAAAAGCAACAAATCCTTAATTATGTGATCAAAATTGATTTCGCATGTTGCTTCGAATGTAAACTGTTTGTGGACAGAGATGTTAAGAGGAAAGTATCTTCGACAGACGAGTTTTTGGGAGGTGGAGCATCATTCACGTGTGTCTTGAACTTGGAAGAGTTTGCTAAAGTGGAGGAATGATGTTAAGTAGGGTATGTGTTTTTCTGTTGGTAGTGGAAAAAGGATTTTAATTTGGGAGGACCCTTGGGTTCCTTCAATTTTGGGTTTTAAACCCTTTTCGCATCCGAATTATGGTGATAATTTGCTGGTGTCTAGAATTGTTGAGTTTATTGACCCTACTTTGGGCCAGTGGAACCGTACTCTATTATGGTCTGTGTTTTGTCCAGAACATGCGGCAGAAGTGGTCAAAATCTAGTTAAGTGCTTCCTCTCAGTGTGATAAATTGGTTTGGATTTTTGAGAAATCTAGCAAGTTTACAATAAAATCAATGTATATGGAGGTTGTTAAAAATCATATTCCTCTTAATATTCCGGTGGAGTTTTCTTGGTGGAATAAATTGTAGAAAATGAAAGTGCATGACTGGTTGATAACTGCTATATGGAAGTTGCTTTGGGATGTGATACTTACTAAGAGTAAGGTTGTGGATAGATTGGGGGGCCGGGGTTTAGAGGAGGTGATCTGTGTATTTTGTGGGAGGGATTGTGAGTCGATCCATAATTTCTTATTGGATTGTATGGTGAGTCGAATTGTTTGGGGTCAATCCCCTTGGACTTTGGATATAAGAGCTTTCCAAGATCAACCTCATCTTTTGGTTACAAAAGATTATTGATCCTTTCCTTCTTGAGTCTTTGCCGATGGAGGATTACCATCATTTTTAGATCTATGCTTTGGTGGATTGTGATTTAATATGGTGGACTAGAAACCAAATTGTTCCTAAGGTTGATGCTTTGGATTTAATGGCGCTGGTCAATAGAATTCAAAGAGTTTCGAGGGAGCATATGTTGGCGTGGGATAAGAAAAGGGAGCAGGTTTTATCTATACGTTGGACACCCCCCCCTTTGGACATGGTCAAGGTGAATTTTGATGTTGTGTTTCGTGACACTTTTATTGTTGGAGCTGCTGTAATAAAAGATCATTTTGGTATGGTGGTGGGTGCTGTTGTGAAGAAATTTCCGCTGGTGGAACCCGAAGATGGTGAGATATGGACTGCGCAGTTGAGTTAGAGGAAGCTTGCAGATGTGGTGTTCGGAAGATTATTGTTGAAGATGACTCCATTGGGGCGATTGATGCTATCCGAAAATCCCCGGAAAGTTTGAATTGGAGGAGCTATGGTCGTATTGATGATATTGTTAGTTGTTTTAGCTCATTTGATTAGGTTAATTTTTGCTCGATGGGTTGCCTTTACGATTTTGTCTGGAGGCTACCCCGATGTTCATAAACATTTTCCTTTTCTAACTTGAATCTATGCTGGGACTGATCCCTTAGTTGTTTTTGGGTATGATTGTTTGCCGAAATTTTAAGAATCTTTACTTTATTGAGATTTATTGAGATTTGTAAAAAGTAAAGTGTGTGTGTAAAAGTTAAAAATGTTAGAGTGTGTTTATTTTAATTGAAATTTCCAAGTTTCGAATTATCGGGAAAAAAAACATCACCTTTATTTGGTTGGGTCTGAATAAAGGTAGTAGTAGTTCTGGATTAGAAAAGAAGGAAAATTCATTTTTGGTCGCTAGGTTTTGATCGCTTTTACGTTTTGGTCACTAAGTTTCATTTTTTTACAATTTGGTCACTAGGTTTTGACCATTTTTACGATTTGGTCTTTCTGTCAAACCTCCGTTAAATTTTTAACAATAATAGCGGTCGACCAGTTGCGGTAACGGTAAATTGTAACGGTCGACCGTATTATATTACATTAAAAATTAACGAAGATTTGACGGAAAGATCAAATAGTAAAAATAATACAAATTTAATGACCAAATAAAAAAAATAAAATATAATTAACGAAAACGTAAAAATGTCAAAATCTATTGACCAAAAATGAAATTTCTCAAAAAAAAAAAACTAAGTAACTCGTCTGTGGAGCTAGCTCTCTACCGCGTAAGCAACACGTCTTGTCTCTCTACCCTCTCTCTGTTTGTTTCTAAAAGCCTCCCATTGGGTTGATTTTTTCAATCATTTCACACGCACTAATTCGTTTAAAGCCAATAAAAAATGAGGAAAAAGAAATGCACTGATTATTATTGGATATTTGACTGTTGCTTGATCCTCTAGGGACGTGGACAGTGACAATTTTTTTTTGGTTGAAGTTATCCACCTTTTCTGGTCAAACCGGAGATGTTGTAGAATTTTGGTATCAATAAAATAATATTATAAAAAAATTTATTTTAATAAAATTATTGCTTTATACTTTAAATAAATATAAAAAAATTATTTAAATTATCTCCCTTTCCTTTTTACCAACTCCAGCACTTAATATTTTAATAATTAAACATCAGCCATCTATCTCCCCTTTCTCTTGTTTGATCTTAGATTTGCATATGATACCTCAAGGGTATGTTTTTTCCCTCCCCTGAACGAGTATCAGATATATAGAAAGAGCATAACTACGGCAGATCTTGACGTATATGGGAAAAACAGCCTATCTGATCAGCCGGAGTGCACACAGCTGTGGATTGGTATTTCTGTAGATTTTGCTGGTTAAGCATATTATTTATTATTATAACAGTGCCGAAGGAATTTTAAACGTCGGTGATGATGTGTGTTGATCTAATCTCCTTATAATCTGCTGAAGACGTGGTTTTCTGTTTTCTTTTTCCCTCTGGTTTTTCTTAGAGTAATAGAATCCATCGAACACCAGCTATATTAATGATCAGTATCCTATGGGCCACTAGTGATGTTTATTTGTCAATATTTTGAAAAATATTCTTAAAATGTTAAAAATATTTTAAAATTTTATTTGAATTTATAAAAAATTTAAAATGTACGTAAATATTAAAAATTTTAGAATATATTTAATTTGTTAAAAATTTTGATACTAATATTTTAGATATCAAGCATCACTGGATTGGAAAGTGAGTTAGGGCATTCCGTCGTGTAACTAGAAGTTGCTTTTGTTGACTATTAAAGGGTCACAGCCATTGGTCATTGAAGGGGACCCACAGCCCCTGTGTGCCACAGAACTCATCCCATTGGTAGGAAAGTCGGGTCAAAGAAGAAGGCGGTAAACAACGTTGCTTTGATTATTAAACTTCGAATAATAGTCAAGCTCTAAGCAAGTCTTCTCCGTGGCTTTTCTTTCCACAATTACATGAAATCCAAACACCATGATGAGTGGTCACAGCTAAGTATAGGGATTTACTCTTCTTAAAATATTTGAATCTTTTCAGGTGTAAATAATTTTTTGGAGTCACTTCCAAGCGAAGTTGGACTTAACTGACATGTATGGTTTGGAAGGACTGCACAGTCCAGAGTTTACCGTGACGTTGAACCCATTTTGTGCATAAACTGGATACCCGAATTTCTCTCATTACCCAAAGCAAAATTACATGAAACCCACTACAAAAGGGACCTGTTGCTTAGAATTAGACCCACAAGCTAGCTGGTGAATCAATGGCCGGGTCTCGACGAATTTGACCTGATCAATGGAACGAAATATCGTCTGATTTTCCACAATCAGTCTCGATCAGAATAGAGAGCTTTTCTTCTTCCTATTTTGCTTTTGGTGTTTTCCAAATTTTTCCTGGGGTAGAATTGTATGATAGTGAGCCATTACCCACCTGATATGCTATTACAGTGATAAAAAGACTCCAAACTTTTCAAACCTAGCATGAGTTTAAAGCTATTTTGTTCTGTTTCACCGAGAATACGTACGACATGTTTTGTTTATTTCATAAGCCTTTCTTTCTTCGCCTTTTGTTGGAAAACAAAAGATTTTTATTTCATAGAGAAAACAGTTGCCCTGGTCCTGGTCCTGGTCTATAATCACATGCTTAAAGTTCGATGCTAAGTTACTCTAACCCAAATGGGTTTTTTCTTTGTTTCTTCCTACTCGATCTCTTCTAACTTAAATAAAAAACCAAACTTGCTACAACATATATATATTTCATAAGGAATAGTTATAGCAAATATTAGATTCGATTTGTTGAGTAAAAGTTTTAATATCATTTTGAAGAATAGAATTTTTTTAATTCTTCTTTTATTTATTTATATAAAACTTTATTTTGTAAAGATAATAAATAATTTTTTTGAGTAAGAAGATTAATTTCCTTCTTCATATTCAGATTTTTCAGAATTTATATATATCGAGAAAAATGAAGCAAGCTCTAAAACACGAGAACCTCTTCAATAACATTAAAAGGATAAAACAAAATAAGAAAAGAATTACCAAAAATTAATTTAAAAGATAATTTTTTTATCAAGAAAAAATATAGATTATAAATAAAAACTATTATTACAAATATGAATATTAAATATTTTATCCCTATCCTCTCTCTCTCTCTCTATATATATATATATTTATTGCCGACATGGCCCGCATAAAAGTAAAGCAATGTAGCAAAGTCAAACTGTATTGGCCACTTGGGTGTTGTTGCAGTTGGGTAGCAATAAATAAGAAAAAGGATGATTCCTATTTTCTTCTGTTGTAGATCTGTCAACACTAATCCTTCTGAGACAATCCTCATCTCTATTGCAATTGCCCCACGAGTAGTAGTTGCAAGATATACCTCAAACAAAAGCATGGAGTACTATTATTCATTGTAAATCCAGCTTATGTGCGCACGATCTAGCTCTCAAATGAGTCGTTTTCTAAGACCTCTCAGAAAGCATTCCCACGAAATATCAACTCTCTCTCTGTTGCCCTGGATAGACTGTCAAAGACCTACCTCCAATCAAGTTTCTGCAATACTTTTTTTTCAAATGTTAAGTGCAGAACTATATATGGGTGCGTCACTGTGGAGACAGTGGGTGCTATATATCGAGGTCAACCAAGTCAAAATATAAAAAGCAAATTTTCTGTCACAATTGGTTTGTACGCGGCGGGCACCATTCCATGTGTTTACGCCATGTACAGTAAACAAATGGCTTGCAAGCTCAGGCTGCTCAGCTACGTTTGTTGCCCTTTCCAATTGTAATCCTAAACCATGGGGTTTTGTCTCTGTCATGGATAGTTGCACATCTTCTATGTACAAATTTTTATTTATACCTAATAGGGCTAACATTTAAATCCAGCTGTTTCTCGATGATCATATAATTAACTACTAGTTTAATTTGCTAATAAACGCCTGATTCATGAATGTGGCTCGTTCGAATTAATTAAGCATATTAATTCATATGAAATACTTTATACTTTCCATAAAGTACCGTGGCTCAGTGTTTAACATGTATTTGCTTCTTCTATTTGAACAAGAGTTTGACTGTAGTTTTCACACTGTTGAACCTACAAGAACATGAAAGTGACAGAAAAAGGGAGTAATAAATGTCAATATATACATGCCGACACATAAAAAAACAAAAGAAAGAGCAGTAGTACAACAATAAAACATAATTAATTGGTAAATTTCTACAGAAAAATAGGACGGAAAAGCAACAAATATTCCAACCATAATATAATATTCTAAATAGTGGCCTATTCCTAGAAATGAATCCCTTGACTGCTTCTATTAAACTCAAAAGAAAAAAGAAGGAAGAACTTAATCCAAGTATGATATCATACAGATCGAAGACTAAAACAAATCGATCTGAGATCATATCGATGGATGATCGTTCACACGGATGATAATCAGGAATTCAATAAATTTGTGTAGAGCATGAGCATAATGCAAGTAGTGCAGATTGTAATTGAATATATACGATATATACTTAGAAAACAGTGAGAAATTGACTAGAAATTAATGCAATATTATGTATGATCAAGGGGGTCGTTAAATAACTTTTCCATGTGAAAATAGGTCATTTTGCTTTAAGTATATATGTCGAACATATATATAATTAGAGGTGTCAGCAAATTAAAATACGATTAACATATGTAAACGATTGAATTAGGTTAATTAACAGATAGATTGCTCGTGGGTCTCCATCATTAATTATTTAGGCCCGTGAAGATCGATCAAGCTAGCCGATCCTTTTGAATAGTCTTCGGGACTTTTTTCTCTTATTTTTAACGGTAAACATGAGATTCAATCTATAATAGATATATATCAACAGGGCTTATATTAATCAAATATATTAATGGACGGTCCATTCTCCAATAAAAGTTTGAAGCTTCCGTAAAATTCAATTAAACAGTTGACTTTAGGGTAAAAGAAACTTGTTCTGATGGTTTCCACCAACTGTTGGATTAATAGCTGCTTTAGTTGTTTATCATCCTTAATTAGAGTCAGTCATGCAAATTGCAACAGTAGTGGCCGGTACGTAATATATGAGGCCTTAATTAACAAGCAACTCAGACCAGCTTTGGTGGACCAGGCTCACACGGCCTCCTTCAATTTAATTAAACACGCTGTTAGGGGAGGTTTCTAATTGTGGATTAAGCACTAAACTGCCTTTCCATCATGCCCCACCAACAATATCGTTATCGGTACCCCGGTTTCGGATTGGAGATTCCAAGAAGAACATAAACAAAGACCCAGAAAACCTTTCGTACGTACAATATTATAGTATACTACTTCGAATAAAATATTGGTGTCCACAAATTAATGTAGTGGTGCGGGGATGAACGACGTGGCCTAAGCTTAATTCGCGTATTAGCACTTAGCAGTCAACAATGGGTTAAATTAACGTGCAATTAGAGCTGAAACAAATTGGTTTTTTTAATCGATCAACAAGTTGAACTTCTGTATAAACCAGATCAAGTAGTTAACATATGATATTAGAAGAAAACAAAACGATATTAGAAGAACTGAATTATAAGGGTCATGTTTGCTTAGAAGGAAAAAAAGAAAGAGTAATAGGATGTATGTTTGAATTTCATCTCGACTGATGTCTTTCCTGGATCCCATATAGACTTAGAAACGTTTACATCGAGCTCATTGAATTATAATTAATTAATCTAATTGCTTAGTTGAAGGAACTATAATTCAAAGACTAAAAGTTGATAGTCAATGAGGAGGGAGGCTCAAGATGGGGAGTGGAATATCATGAGTATAGTGGACAAAGAAGAATTGCATTAAATGCCTCCAAAGTCAATCTTATTGTTGGAGAAAATATCACCAAGTCTTTGGTAGAGAATTGTCAACTTGCATATCAGGCCAAGTCACTCGTGGGGCTGCTTGAGAAGAGTAGGGAATCGGCCGATCGGGGGGGTCCAAAGTCAAGAACTCATGCAAGCTGTTCCCGTGACTATTCAGTCGATATATATATTGTTTGCAAACACAAACAAAACATATATATATATATATATATATATATTATGAATTTATAAGGTCCTGGCGTGTTAGGTTGAAACGTATTCAATATTGGAACACGGTTTTATTAAATGTGACCAAGTGACCTACAGCTAACCAAGTCTATTTTTGTCTCATCCCCACCAAGTTGACAACTTGTTTGAGGGGTTGGGATTGTTTAAATAGGAGTTTGACTCTTCAATAGCTTTTTTTTCTTTAAAATAACAAATATTTCAAATTATAGTGTTAATTAATATCAAAAGTTTAAATTAGTGCAAAATAGTGAACTGAATTAGTATTCTTCTCTTAGTAAGTGGAATTCAGAGCAAAAAAACATGTTCTTATTAGTATAAATCAGTGTTTTAGTAGAATTTAGGGTTCGAAATAAGATATAATTAGGTTATAAGTAAACGATTGAAGATCATATATGTCAGTCATTGTGACTGTTAACTTTTCTTAGAACTTCTAATTTACGTTTTTGGCTTCTTCCCACGTTTGAAACTTTTGCAGACCTGACGAAACCACATTGTCTTAAACAAGCTGAGTCTAGTCAAGAAAGTTCGATAGTTCTTGAAAGCGATCAAAGGAAACGCCGACGTCGGTCCAATTGCGCCTCATAATTTCGAGGCTGCGGGTTTGGCTGTTTGCAGTTGTCTTGCACATCAAATGTGAAACCAGAAGAGAATCCTCTGTTCATGCAACACTGCTGCACTACAATTAGCTCCATACATGGCTCTATTGGACACGATCTCTTCAATAATTAACTGGTGCTTCTCTAAGGTTGTGTTTGTGTTGTAAAATTTTAGTGTTGTTAAAATTTTAAGTATTGGGTTTAGTTAAAAAGTGAAGAGAGAAGTAATTTTTTATATTTTTTTGTAGTAAATAGTAATGATTTGATGGGGAGAGAGATTATATTGTAATATTTAATTGTGTTAAAATTTTAGAGGGGGTAAAATTTTGGATAGCAAACGCACCCTAAGAGTAAAGACTAAAGTGAAGGCAATTTCGAACTTTCAAATTTTTGTCAACTCCTGTAATTCTCAGTCAATGAAAACCGCAAGAATAAGTACAAGAGTTCATATTTACCATATTCTACCACATTTTAATCAGCCTAATATTTACCATATTCTACCACATTTTAAAATTGAAAAAATGACGAGTTCATAGAACTCCCATTATTCCATTTGGAGAATACTCTTTAGAATTGTATATATAATGTTCAGATGAATCGGATCTAAAACCATCCTGCATTTTGCTTTCATGGTCGGTCGGCTTCAGTTTCTTTCCTTTTCGAAAGTTTCCAAGAGTAATTGGAACATTGAGCACAACCCCACATCAATTACCCGGATGTGCTGAAACTAGAACATCAAAGCACACTCAACTTAATGGATCAAAGTTGAAGACATTCGACGGTTTTCTCCTTTCAACAATATTCGAGGCAAATCGAATCAAATCAGCATATCGTTAAAAAAAAAGTCGCCCAAAGTTGATCATGCAGCAGCAATAATGAACGGGGGACCAGCTAATATAAAAAAGTGTGGTGCCCTTACATGCATTGCACTATTGATTTACATCAGACTCATCAAAAGCTGCAAATTGCGGTATGATACAACTGTGGGGCTTATACTTTAATTGGTTTTCTGTCAAAAAACATGAGATACAATGTATTCGAGAAACCGTGTGGCATTTTTCTGACCCACTTCCAGACCAAGTTGTAAGAAAAGCCAAAGCTATGGAATTATCTTTTCTCAAGCAGCGGTCAGTCGTAATGTATATGTTGTATTTCACTGTCAAGATCCACTTTGTATGCCTTTCTTGCGAGAGGGGAAGACTCAAAATCACTATTCGCCTTTTCTCGAAGCTCAATAAGGAGTTAAAGGTGACGGCAGTCCCTTGGCATGCTGACTCTCCATTTCAAGATGCATCAAGGATTTCTGCCTCTGATACTTGTTTCTCTTTGCAGCAAGTGCTGAGAAAAAGATATAATACAGAGTTAAAGTGACATTTGGTAGAGAAAACATCTGCTTACACAAGATCTAATGTTGTCATGTAACGAGAATGTCTCAATTACAAGCATTGTCACAAGTATATTTGAACAACTAATAATTCTGACAAGCATTTGAAAGGAGGCATTATCGAGCAGAAAATTGAGGTTGTCCACCACAACTTCTGGCATCATATCAATTTTGCAATTTGCAACAGAGTGCCGCTTAAAGAGTCACGATGAACTGTTGACAACAGCCATTTTCTGAATGTGGCACCCAATTATTGGGGGGTGGCTTTCTGTATAAAACAATGACTCAAAACCATGCAGTTTAGGTTCCATAGGACCTCAAGCATATGCCTAAGAGGTTGAAACAAAAGCAAAACTATTCCATACAGTGAAGCTCAAATTCACAGCAAACGCAGCAACAGCTGAGATTAACCAACTATATGTGACCAGGTAACTACACCAAATACATTAATTCCGTGCAAACAAGGACAACCTGAGAATCAGAATCTTTCAATTCTTGAAGGAACAAGAATCTAGCAGTTTATACCACCTACAAGTGAAGAGTTTTTTTTTCCTGAATACCTGCAAATGAAGATTTGTCTCTTCTGAAGAGGGTCAAAGTTTAACTGCATCTAGAAGATCTATTGAAAAGAAGATACCCAACAGCCTCATTGTGAAATTAGAAACAGTGGAAGAAACCTTTGATTATGCTGATGCTACCAAGCTTAAAACGATTACAGCATTAAATTGTGCCCACTTACAAGCGTTTCTAGATTATAATTCTTGTTCCTTATTCATTTGCAAGTTGAAATTGTTGAGCGTTCGTAAAAATGGATTAGCTTCGGCGAAATTCGAAATTGAAATTAGAAGTCATAATCAAGTCCTAAGGAGCTACTTTGGTGACAGATTTCAAGCTTATGTTAAATAATTAATTATGCTCAGAATCTTCTATATGCATCACCTGATCTAAAGCAAAATAGTGAATAAACATGCAGACCATAAAATAGTACACGATGATATCTTTAAGGAGATACAAAAAAGGATAGGAAAAGAATGTGGGAGATGATTGAAAGTTTTGAACTTCTTTGTAGTTGTACTTACACATCAAATCTTGAGGTAGAGCAAAGTCGTAATCATTTCTACCCCTTCTGATGCAGCATATATATATCACCAGCAAAAGCACAGAGAAAAAAACAAAACACGATAAGCCTATCGCAATTTTCCCCTTGGTAGATAAGCGGCCATGTTCCCAAAATACAGGACATTCCGGCAAAGGAGGCAGACCACACAAACCCTTGTTACCAGAGAGACTGTCAAGAAACATGTTTAGCTTATTAAACAAGGACATAGCAAGTCACTTCTCAAAAAGATGAAGTACATATATTAGGAAGACAAAGTGAAAAAAAAAATTCAAAGACATTTAGATGCCACTTTATTGAATTAATTCAACTATTTTTTTATATGATTAGAAACAAATGAGTGACAATAAGACACACAACAAAAAGCACAACAATCTGCTGCTATTAAATTTTTTTTAAATAACCCAGGAGCTCCCAAGGTCGGGGCCACATCGTGTACCCGGCCCTACAAGCCAACTTGGGAGCATGTGTCAGGACCCCGCCCAACACACACCAGATAAGTCAAGGGCGATAATGACGGTGTTGGGGCTCGAACTTGGTACATGTGAGAACCCGCCTTACTACCAGACCAAACCCCTGGGGGGCTGTTATTAATTTTAAGACAGACATATTTTGTATCTATGAATTGCAAGAGTATAGACTGAAAGCGAAGGAAGTAAGAAGTTTATTTGTTGTTCATAGCTTTCAACACAAAGGATAAATGTCAAGGTTATCCACAAAACAAGAGTTTTGGTAGCCTCCTGAATTTCTCAGTAAATGGCCTTGAGAAAGACCTAGGTGTGGTTTACAATGTAGATAATTCTTCACCTACTCCCAGCATCTGGAAGAACCAATAAAAAAAAAAAAAGGTTTGGGCGCATACATCTTGCTTTGGCTTATTAAGCAACATGTACCTCAAGGAAACAATAAAAAATAATACAGAAGTGAAGCATCAATTTAGAATAACTGGAGATGTAGGAGATCATATGACTTAAAAAGTAAAAACAGCAAGTGCTATAACGAAATGAAAGTTGACAGCAAGAACGCTAGTTTTTGCCATCTTCGAGAAGATGCTTTTGGGGCAATCACAAATTAGACAGTCAAAAATTGTTGGCTGCTTTTACTTGGTTTCCATATAAGATAGATGTCAAAGGGAAACTACACACTTCCTACAATAAATTTTAAATCAGTATACAACCAGAACCAAACATGTATGCTACAAAAATTTATAAGCTTAGCATACCCTTAATCCAAGAAATAACAAATATAAACAAAGATTAATCAAAGACAGGAAATTAACATACTCAATAACTCCACCATGCACACCGATTGAATAAAGTTCTTCTGGTACTCGTCCTTCTAATAAGTTATTGTTCAATAGCCTGAGAAGAAAGATGTTACTAAGAAAAATTCTACAAACCCCATCATTGGAAAGACAAATAAGGAAGTTTATGAGGTGTTTTAGATTCAGGAAGTTCGAGTTCTCCTTGTTCACTTTTTATAGCAATTTCAACCGTTGCTGTAGGGGATGATAAAAGATGGAGTCCATGCGTGGAGAAGGGACATAATATCAACATATGATCTGCAGTTTGTTTGTCTAAACTAATGTATTTTGAGAAATATTTTTTTGGATAATTAAGATAAATATTCGATACAGTAACCTTATTGAAATACTCCTTTTAAATTAATGCACCTTGCACTGTGCACAAGAGCATACAGGTGAACACCTCTTTAGCACCATTATAAATGCCATACTGCCATTATGGTATTGTAAAAGCAGGATCTCTGCAACAAATAGACTTAACAAGTATAGAAGGGCTGAACCAATTTGCAGTTATGTAATACTTTCGAACATTGGCATCCTTAAATCATTAGGCTAATTGGCACTTTCTTAACATTATTAAGGGAGCATTATTGAGAATAATCCTCCATCGCTTGAAGCACTACCCAAGGTAACACTTCGGACATTTTGATCAAAGACTTATTCGTATAACATCTTTTATGCAATTGTTTGACATAGTGATGAAAGACCCATTCACATAGCATATTTTTCTTCAATTGGAAAAGCAGTATTTGATTCACTACTTTCCAGGAAAGCAATAAAATTACGACAACTGGCAATGTGGCATTTTGCAAAGCAAAGCTACAGTACTACGGGAAAGGTCTTAAAGTCCAATATTTGAGACCCCTTCTCAGAATTCGATAGTCTTCAAAGAGAATCAGTAATACGTATAATGAGATTAATGTCATTATAGGCAAGATACTTGACAGTAGAATTTAACTATAAGAATTTGTAAAAAGAACTCTTAACTATCTATGTTACATTTTATTTTTTCCATAGGGTTACAATTGTTCGCTCTGACACTTTAGACACTTTTTGAGAGAGAGTAAATGGTGTCCTCTGATCAGACATAGGATGCTAGATACTTGTTTCCTTGGCAACCCATTAGTCATCAATCAGAAAACTACAACTGTTTATGTAGATCGGTTAACATGATGAATAGTGGTGTTGATAGATATATTTGATGAGCTGCATCAATCCTAATGGAAACATAAAGAATCAAAATAAATATATGGACAATACTCACAGCAGTTGCAGCAGATTTGAAGAAGCTAGACTATCTGGAATGGACCCTGTAAACTGATTGTTTGACAAATCCCTGCAAAGTACAGAGCATAATAATAGGGGTAAAGAGTGGTACATATAAATATAATGGCTGTTCTATAACTTTATATAGTTTGCTCACAAAACCATATATACAAAGACATACGGAGGAGGGGGGGGTGAAACTATAAATTGCCAGATCTTTATGCCAGACTCGGCAACATCAAAGGGCCCCATCCAGTTTGCACAATATAACCACAAGGCAAAATAATGTAACAGAAGAGACACTGTTTGCATACTTTAATGCAATTTGGAACAGTTCATGAGTGAAACAATGAAGGGGATGAAACCCCACTTATGTGTCACGTGATGCAAAACAAAAAAAAAACATAAATTAAAACAAGGACAGACAAGATAGACTATCACTTAAACCAACATCATTTAGCAGTAACGTAAATCATTCTCTAAAAAATAATGCAAAGACCTTCCAAAAAAATTATGCTTCAGAATGGCAAGAAGCACTTGAGTGGGCAAACCTCTATAGACAAACACTTTTTAGTGGTTAAAGTAGTCTATTCCCAAATGACATATAATACAAGCAGTATTGCAACCCTAATCAAGTACTTGACAGATGAGAATTACTTACAGCCGCATGAGAGATTTTTGACCTAGCCCTGATGGTAATGTACCTCCTAGAGAATTAGAACTTAAGTTCCTGCAAATGGTGTCAATGTGGTTACCTTACAGAATTATATGTAATGTTTATATCAGAAAACATGGTGAACTAAGTTTAGGAAGAAATGACATATGGCCTGAGATAGAGAAGAATAGCGAGAAGGAATCAATGCTCATTGACTATCCAACTGCAAAAACATAAAATCTAAATGATGCCCAATGCATTAAAAGATGGCAACTGATACTTACAGGCTTACCAAGTTTGCCAAAAGGCTAATCTGGTCACTAATATCTCCCTTCAACCCTTGACTTCCAAGATCACTGACATGTATATTTTGATCAATATATATCATTAAATCAACAAGAGTTCGCCCAAAATTAAAAATTCTTACATTAACACTAACGACTTACAAACACTATGCATAATTAGCTTTAAAAATAAAAGCATCACTTACATTTGAGATATCACGAGGGCAGTTTCATTATTGTTCAGATGACAAGTAACTCCCTCCCAGGCATCCCAACTTGTAGGAGCACAAGGATCACCATTCCAACCCATTCTATCAGGAACACGAAGTGACTCCTTCAATGCTTGCATAGCAATCACTACAACAACAAAAAATTGAGTTAGCGTGGCAAAATAAGAAACCACATTGCCAACGTTCAGCTATTGTCTAGAAATCTTCTATCGTTTTTGCTCATTTTTCTTATTTATTTTTTCCACCTAAAACCGCTCTCGATTTCCAACCACCAAACGCATTTTCTTTTTCCATTTATATTCACTTCGAAATTATTTATGAGAACAAAAACGGAGATTCTAAGATTGAATACTATTAACTTTCATTCTTCTATGATTCTAAGATCTTTTCCTTTCCGCCATATCTCAGCATCCATTAAATCTCGCTATATCTACAATCCTTGACATTGCGTCGAAGAATAAATTCCTACCAAATTCGGGATTTACCTTGCTCAGGCAAAGTGGAAAGATCAGCAGGAACTAGCGCGTAATTCTCAAGGCCGCTAATCACTGGCGTGCCCACCACCGGCACCAGCCGCACACTCAACACAATACTGCTCAGATTCTTCACCACGTAATTCCATGTATACGCCGCGAAGCCCCCGACCTCCTTGTATACATCAATTCGGTTTACGTTCTTCCCGTTCACCAACACGTCGAACACCCTCTGCCCCGCCGCCTTCACGCTCGGATCTATCTCGGCGAAGTGAAACCACAACAGGTAGTCCAGCTTCGCGTCCACTGGGAGCTCGTATTCCAACCCCGCATCTCCACCTATAGTCACAGCCGTCTGGTATAGCTTTGCCGGAAAATAGTTCGGCGGCGAATCGGTCCTACTGATAGCGTTGCTGGTGGACAGGGTTCTGAACGCTTGGACTAAACCCGTGGAGCTCTGGGAATGGAATTCCGTGTCCGACTGCCAAAAGCGGCCGAAAAAGTCGGTGTCTTTGGTGAACCCAGGGCCCCATTGGTCCGAGCCGCAAGTGAGTCTGCCGTAGTTGACGAGGATATGCTTCCGTCCGATCGTTGCGGCGTCATAGGAGAGCGGGTCGATTCGGTTGATCTGGAGGGACCCGATGACGGGCGGGTCAGTGGCAATGCTGTAGAAACAGACCTCCGCGTGTCCGTCGCTAACGTACGCGTAGAGATCGGAGTAGGCGCCGTCGCGAGCAAGGGTCTCAGGCCAAGGGGAGCGCCAGCTGTACACTAACGTGCCCTCCACAGAAGCATCGAAGGAAGGCGAATGAGACCTGCCGTCGTAGTTGTCGTAGACGGTGAAGAGACGAACGTAGTAACGTCCGTCCGGAAGCGGCACAGCGTAGCAATTCTTCTTGCCGGAAGTGAGTGGGAAGTAACGAAGTGTCTTCTCTTGCGGGTGACTGAAGTGTAACGGCTCCGAGACTACCGCGGTGGCGCCGCTGCTGTAAAACCGGTCCGACAGCCACGTGGTGTTAAAAGGGTCGGTGGTGTTGGTTGGGCCGCCGCAATCGATATAGTAAGAAACGCCTATTTTCATACAGAAAACGCAAAATGCAGTTAGTTACAGTTGGAGAACCAGTAAAAGAGAGGGGGGGAGGGAATTGGAGCTCACCATAGGAGGAGGAGGAGGAAGAAGAGAAAGAGAGGGGTAGGAGGGAGAAGAGGAGGAAGAGGGTGATGAAGGGCAGTGACATTTTTGTCTAGAGGACGGAGGGGAGGAGTGGCACGGGTGTGTTCGGTCAGAAGGGAAGAAAAGCAAGGACTAAAATGGGAAATGGGTGAAAAGCAGGAGGTGGGGACTGGGGAAAGTAAGGGAGGCGAGATTAACGGGGAAGATTTGGGGTACTTTTAGATTGAATAGGAGTGGACGAAGAAGATACTGCAGACTTCAGCAGCTAATCCGGAAATGGCTGAAGGTATCTATCTGTAATTTTGACTTCGATTGAGCTCGGAAGAGAAAGCAGGTGGGTTTACTGTTTTGTTCTTTTTTTTCTTCTGGAAAACAACTAATATATTAAAAAAGACTAAACAACGAACACCACAGGACTGACTACAGGACAGACCGACACAGACACAACCAGCAAGACCCTCCAACGGATCAGAGGAACCACTATATACTCCATGCAGGGCAGAGGGAGTGATGGCCGGACATAGTAGGCAGAGCTACTAGGACCTGGACAAGCCGGAATAGCGTCACAAGGGATGCGAAGCGAGACCCAACAAAGGGTCGGATAAAAGCCACAAGGGCTCGGATAAGCCCACAGAAGGGGCGGACAGACAACTACGAGACAAAACAAACAAGCCCGAAACAGAGGGGCAAACCCAAACGGGTGAAAACACGACACAACACGAGCCCGAAACAGAGGGGCAGGCCAAAACAGGCGACCACAAACCAACAAGCAAGCCCGAAACACAGGGGCCGACCCAAACGGGTTTATTACAAGACGGACAGAAACCGGCGGTGGCGCGTGCGGCGGCGCGTGCGGCGGACGTGGCGGCGCGTGGTGGATGGCAGGGCGAAACCGTGGTGGAAAATGGAGCGCAGGAGCCACACGATCCACACCGGGGGAGAATGGCTGGGTTCGGGGGGCGGAGAGGCAGCCACGCGCGGCAAAGATCCGCCTCGCGTCAGATCCACGCGCCGCGCGTGCGGCGCGTGCATAAAGAGCGGCCACCGTTTCGGCGTCGGGGAAGATGGATCTGGAAGCTCGCGGCGGGAGGAAACCAACCAGCCGGCGCGTGCGTGTCCAAAGGAGACGGAGAACGCCGGAAACCGAGTGGAAGCCACCTGCAAGAAAAAACCAAAAACCACCCCAACAGAGCCACCACCGACCGGACCGGAGAGAAGGAAAGGGAAGAGGGAAGAGGGAGAGAGGAAAAAGAGAAGAAAAAAGGAGGAGGGGGGTGAAGGAGCCGGAGCTCCCCCCTCCACCGTAAGGGCACTGTGGATAGGCGGCGACCAGAGTTGAGAGCGTTTTTATGTTATATCCGTGTCTAGAAGTCCAGTTCGTGCATGTTCTGTTTTTGGAATTTGTTTAAATTTTTTTTCTTGGTATTTGGAATTTGTTTAAATGAATTCAATATAATTTGAAACTTTAAAGATTATAACTTTCCGAAATTCAAAACTCAATGAAATCTCTCAAAGTGATTATGGCTATAAGGGGTGGATGGTTGAATGCGGAGGCATTTTTGAAGTAAAAAAAAATAAACGAACGAAAGATATATTGAAGAAAAATGGGGTTAAGTCTTTTTTTTTTAAATAATAATTTCTTTTTAAAATTAAATACGATGACGTGTCATCGTCTTATTGGTGCTGATGTATATATTTTTTTAAATTTAAATTTAAATTTTTTTAAAAAAAACTTAAATGCATCACATGCCCTTGTGGTATTCGCAAATTGCAAATATGCCCCTGAGGTATTCGAGATGACGTGTCATCATCTGATTGGTACTGACGTGTCTATTTTTGTCACGTCAACATTTATCGTTAGTGTTTCAAACGGCACATTAACGGAGGGGCATATTGTAACCTTGGTGTTTACCTCAGGGGTATGAAAATGATTTTGTTTACCTCGCGGGTATATTTGCAATTCGCGAATACCACAGGGTATGAGATGCATTTAACCTTTTTTTTAACTGCTTAGGTGGAAGGGGTCTGAGGAATTGAAGAGGGCACGGCGTAGAGAGGGAAAAAAGTCTTTCCAAGACGTGGCGTCCATGCATGCAAGCAAATCATTTTTTTGGGTAGGTAAGGAAAACCATTAATGAAAAAAAAATTATCACGAGTTCTCAAGTTGGAATTCCTTCACGTCCAAATAAATTTTTGGGGTCACTCCCCCAGCGAAGTTAGAATTAACTGATATGTGTGGCTTGGGAGGGCTGCACAGTCCGAAATTTATCGTGGCGTTGAGCCTACTTCATACGTATACTGGATCATGTTCATCCGAGCTCAATGCACGTGGTTGAGTGTTCGAATTTTTCTCGTTTCCAACAAAAAAACTATATTTTTTCTTCATTGCCTTGGCAAATGCATGATTATATACCACAATACCATCCCTTTTGTAGGGCAATCTGTTCCTTCTCTATTGTCTACCTTTTGGAGAGGACTTTGTTTAGTTGTCCAAAATGGGAAGGCCAAGAGTCTTCAAATGCCCCATGTTCTAAGAGCCGAGGCTTTCTGATTGAATAATTCTTCCCAAGTGATTCCTCCTCCATCCCCTTCTTCAAACTCTGTTTATAACGTTCCAAATTAACTGCAATATTTTTATGTCGTAGAGGATCCTATCCTATTAAGGTGCCTCTTATTTCCAATAGTGCATGGACTAGATCAAAATGCTCTCATTTTTTTCTTCTACAACGATTTTGGTGAAGGTTTGAACTTTGTTTGGCAGGTAGGACTTAAGTTTGATTGGAAATTGGTTAGTTCCAATTTATTGATGTCAATTATAGCGTGTAATCAATAACCAACAACAAAAATTGCAGAACTCATTAAAAGCTTCAGGTCGCAATGTGCTGGCTATGGATGCATAATGTTGCTGCTGCAAAATGAAATCGATCGAGATTGACTGTGATACTCAACTAATCACTTGGAAAACATTAAAGTAGGAAATAAATTCACGGTCGGTGCATCTGTTGGGATTATCTAGCTTTCGGATTTCACCATTACTTCTGAAATTCCTTCAAACAGCATTTTCTGCCCGTGACTTGCTAGATTGCTTCAATATGCAGATATAAGATATTTACGCATCCAACCTTCAACGGCTGTCAAGTTTCATTCCATAACCAATTGGTTATGGGAAGAGGTGACCCAACATGTATATGAAACACAAGATTAAATGTTCACCTTGAGTTTGGAGTTACAAAAAAAAAATTACAAGAAAAAAATAATAACAAAGGTTGCCGGTCGGATGCCAGATGGTTGCCAGTACTGATGCCGGAGTTTTGTCAGTACTGATGCCGGGAGGTCACCGGTACTGAGCCGGAAGGTTGTTAGAAGGTAACCGGACTAAAGCCGAAAATCTTGCTCCGATACCATGTCAAGTTTCATCTCATAAGCAATTAGCTATGAGAAGAGGTGACCCAACATGTATATGAAGTACACAAGATTAAATGATCCCTAATCAACGTGAGACTCTTACATTATTAGAATTTTACACAATATGTGAAAAGTATGTCTAACTCAACTCCAAAAGACGTCTTAAGGAGTGAGGGATGTCACAACCTTATAAGGAGCACATTGACTAGTTTCTCTGGCAATGCGGTACTTCCAATAATAGCCAATGTGGTAAATTCGGACACTTAAGGAGTGAGGGATGTCACAACCTTATAAGGAGCACATTGACTAGTTTCTCTGGCAATGTGGTAAATTCGGACACTTACGAAAGCCATGGCCCCTGACAGTATCCCCAAGTAGTTTGATTCACTAAGGGCCTCGAGTTGTCATTTGCCGTCACTATCCATGTTGTGGAGTAGGTTTCTCGTCCCGTGACTTTGCATACGTTTGTTGTTTGTTCTTTTCTGCTATTAAAAAACAGGGCCTTCTGCAATGGAATAATTAGAATAACACCTGCAAAGGAGACAAAACTAATCAGGGAAAAAAAGAAGCAAAGGAGACAAAACTAGTCGGCGAAGTGCTTAGCTAACATTTCTTTTTGTTAGTATTTGTTCCCGAAATCAAACCAGAATTAGGAGTCAAGGTTTCGAGGATATTTTTGCTGAAAATCTGTCCAACAGAGTTTTTTTTATGTCTGTAATTCTACTTCGCTGTATTACTAATGTTTATGTCGAGGAGCAGATTTCAACTGGGTCTGGGTAGGCTCGCCCAAAGGTGTTACAGACTCGGGTCTCAATACAATTCTAGCTGATGAGAGAGAAATAAATCGGCCCATGATGTGCTGGCCCAATCTAAGCCCAGTGTGAGAACTCATCAAAAATTAGTGAGGCTATAGGTCTTGGAATGAGAAATGTCACGTGATGAACCACCCACGATAAGACGCACTAGGTAACGAGCCCAAGGGTCATATTGGCCCATTATCGTTGGTGCCATTAAAGAATGGCCCAATCCGTCGTATTTATTCTCTGTAAATTTATTATTCATCCCAAAAGTTTAAGGTAAAGAAGAGTTTAATATTTAATTGAAATTAGGATAAAGTGTGTAATTAGATCTAATGTGAATTTATTATTAATCTAAAAAATTTAAACGAATAGGAAGATTTTATTATTTAAAAATTATATTATATGACACTGCACATGTTAGCGGCGCCAAACTCATCCTTTTCAACATTAGACTCGCTCAAAAACAGAGGACGACGACAAAAAGAATAAAAGGGAAAGAACTAACTTTTAACATCGGAGGCTGACCCGTGGGAAAGCTTCCTCTTTCACTTTATATTTGTGTGCATGTTTTGGATCACAGGTGAAACCCACCCAATCCGTGAATCGTGTGGTGGGCCAGATTTTTACGGCATCAATTTATCACTACCTCTATCCGGGCCTCCCTTAGGCTTATTAGGGGATCTCTATGTATCCGTAGCTGTGGGGCAAAAGTTATTATTTGATTGAAGTTATTACGTGAGTGTGTGAGTGAACGGGTGAGATTAGAAGTTGAGAAATCTAATGGCTGAAAAATTGCCACGTCATTTAATGAACCAGACCCAAGAACCCGACCCGATTTCATTAAATGACGTAGCGTTTTTTCAGCCATTAGATTTCTCAACTTCTAATCTCACTCATCCACTCACACAATAACCTCACTCACATAATAACCGGTGCCATAGTTGTGGTATCACATTAACTATTTCAGCTTCAAGCTGCTCTGGGACTGGGTTCCAACTTCCAACCAAAAGTTCTGTATACTGCATAGCAATAGAGGGAATTAGAAACATATCTATTTTCCTTCCCCTGTTATACTCCAATCTCAGTAAATATTAAATGTATGCAAATGCTTTAAACATGTCACACAGACGATTAAGACAGTTACCTTGGATTTTGATTTAAACTATCGATGGTCAGAAGTAGGGAATGCTCTGGTCTCAAGGAGTGGGCGTGGATGCTGAACACGCAAAAGGTCAACAACTTCTTGGGGGCGGGCATGTTCACAGGATTTCCAGCCACAATTTCAGGCTGCACCATGTGTTGATCCATGCTTTTTGCTGTAAAGACATTTGAAAAGCAAATATAACAATGGGGAGGGTGTAATAAAGTCTTATATTAAGACATCTAAGACTAAAAGCTATATAGAAATCGAGTGTGCTAGTTTGACAGCTATTGCTATTTTTTTTTTCTTTCTAAGTCATCTATTGCTATATGCGTGCGGAAATCCAACGCGATTGACTGCAAGCGAGAAGGAGGTTTGCATCGTACAGCTATTCGAATCCAGAGGTCCTCTGTTGCTCTACCTTTGATGAAGGGTAGCAGGTCTTTTTCACTCAACTAGGAATGAGTAGCGTGGATTCTTAATACAAGTTTCCTTTTTAGATTGAGAAGTTCTGACTTCTGGGGAATGGGGAGAAAAAGAAAAGAACTGTTAGCATCAGACTAAAAATTCCCTAAACCCGTATCACAAAGTTCTGTGTTTTTCTAAGCATGCATATCACGAAGTTCTGTTAATAGAGAAGTAGGATCCCTCAAATCTTGTGCAGGAGGCAGCATTGTCCAGTCCAGAAAAAGACCTCTGCTCTCTAGCAAAGCCAAAGGGTCTGTAAAAGCATATAGATGTCCAGAGAGAGAGGATTGCAGAAACGCACATTTTAGAAGTAATGGTCCCCTGGGAAAAAAAATTTACGGATGAACCACGGGTACATTGCCTAAGATAACGAGAGAGGATCTAGGGGGGGAAGGAGGGTCACGGGCGATGCCGCGATGGGCGCCCTGCCTCTCCAAAAATATCCAGAAACTCTATTTAGGAGCTAAAAGATTATTTTTTCTTAAAAAACTAATGAAAACCAGTGGCAGCTAGCATTGCTTCTCGGTTGAGTAAAGCTTGACGAGACGCAGGCGTAGTGACGTTAGCCCAAAGCTATATATAAGAAACAAAACTACAAAGGAATTTACTTCATGACACCGTCGTTGACAGGTGGGAGTGGGAGTGGGAGGTGGGTGGTGATTTATTACGAGTACCTAGGCACAAGCTGGATATCTGTCCTGTCCTAAAGTCACAACAAGCACCCCCAACAAAAACATTTCATTCCGTTCCCTGTGACCTCTCTCTTCACTGGATCAGCTTCATTTTGGCTATCCCTCTGTGATGGTGTGACCTGTCTCTCTTCACTAAAGGATCAGCTTCATTTTGGCTATCCCTCTGCAACGTTGCCAACTGGGTTGCAGAAGCTCTCGTGTCAAGGTATGGATGGTAATCTAAAAGCGTGAGTTGTACTCTAGTGCATGTCCACGTCCGTGGACAACGTCACGATGGCAACTAGCAAGGTTAGGTATATGTAGGGCGGCCGGTTCAGTCCGGTCCGGGCGGCCGGCCAAACCGGACCTTTTATGAAATGAGTATACCGAACCGGTCATTCTAATAGAACCGGTCAGGTCCGGTCCCCGATTTCACCTATCCAGACTGGACGGTTTGAGCCACGTTATTTTGGGTCTTTTTTGGGTTGGACCTCTTAGCATTTTTTTTTTCTTTTTTTAGGTTTTTTTTGAATTTTTTTGGGTTTTTTTTTACACGTAAGAACCGGTTTTGAGTGATATACTCCGGTCCAATTCCTGTTTTCCATATGGGTAACCCAGAACCGGACCGGAGTACACCGGTCTCAGTCCGGGTTGGCCAAAACAGGTCCGATTTCGGTCCGGGTTGCCCGGTCCGACCGATTTTTTAGACAACTTTAGGTATATGTATATCACTAACTTCTTCCTAACATTAATTAGTAATGGGGCATTTGTTTTGAATTTTTTTTAAAATTTACATCTAACTTTCTATCATTACAATTCTAACCTTACTCCTATACGAATATTAATGCAATTTAATATTATTTTTTTATACAAATCAACATCTTCTACACGTATTTTAATTAAGCTCAAATACACCTAAATATTCACACCATACTTAACATTTTAAAATTTTCTCAAAACAAACATGTCCTTAGTACTAGAGGTATATAACATGAACTACTATTTTTCTTAACAAACCTTCTTTATATATAAAATTTGGAATCTTTGACTATTGATGCCATACTATGCTAGTTTGTTCCAACGCAAAGCACCCTTTTTTAATGTAAATTAATGCAAAACAAACAGAGTTAAATAGATTATATTTTACTTTATTTCTTTTACTAATTTAATTTGACTATCTAATGATAAAAGAAAAAGAAAAAGAAAAGAGTTTTTATTTGGTTAAATTTTTTATTTAAAAAATATTTTCCAATTTAAACATAAATTTTTTTTCACAAACAAAACATTTCAATCTTCAATAAATTTTTTTTATCTAATCATTATCCTTAATTTCTATAAAAAAATAATACAATTTACAAAAATCCATCAAAACTCCTCTCACAAATGTATAATCAAAACATTTTTTTTCTCTCATTCTCTAAAAGAATAAATTTTAAAAAAATATTTTTTTCAAAATATCATTTATGTAAACCTCACTATTCACACAAAACACCTAAAAAATCATACCTCACGAAATTTTCTTCATCATTATTAAAAAAATGCTTAATTACCTTACAGGTCCCTGTGGTATCCGACTTTTACAAAATAGTCCCTGTGGTATGAATTTCAACAAAATGGTCCTTGTGGTATAGTTTTGAGATAAATTAGTCTATGTGGTATGACTTTCAACAAACTAGTATATGTGGTATAGTTTTGAGACAAATTAGTCCATCTGTTTAACTGCCTGGAGAGTGTTGTACATGTCACATCAGCGTCATTCACGCGTTGACACGTGTTTTTTAACATTAGTATCCAAAATCACGAGTGATATACTTCTTTTAGCTCGTAGAATTAGTCTGAGCCTCAACCTCGAACTTGATTGGTTCGATCCAGGACGGCTGCTGACGTGTCGACGCCTGAATAGAAAGTGACATATACAACACTCTCTAGTTAATGGGTAACGACAGTTGGACGGAGGGACTAATTTGTCTCAAAACCATACCACAAAGACTATTTTGTTAAAATTCATACCACATGGACTAATTTGTCTCAAAACTATACCATAATGATCATTTGTTGAAAATCATACCACATGAACTATTTTGTAAAAGTCGAATACCACATGGACCTGTAAGGTAATTAAGCCTTAAACCAAACCAAACCAAAACATACATAAATGAATAGGGGATGTTTGAGCCCGAACCAATTATTTAGGGTTAATATTAAAAAATTCATCGCATAATTTTAATTATTATAATATTTATTAAAAATATTCTCTTTCCACTTCTTTACCTGCTTCATGTAAGATTTCTCCCTCGAACGTACTCATCGTAAGATTTCTCCCTCGAACGTACTTATTGTAAGATTTCAGCCACAACGACGACGACGACTTTCCTTTTTGAATTGTATGGGCCCCTCATAAATATTGAAAGTCAAGTCTCATAATAGTCTGCAAATCTGGACCGTCCAGTTTAGCACTTCATGCACCACACGGCCCACAATACTGGCTAAGGGTACCACGGATGACTACGTTGAAATCCGCAGCACGTGATCATATCCCGCATATATCGAGTTGCTAAAAAATGATTCAATGGAATATAAAAGGGACACGTTTTGCCAGCCTGGCTTCTCTGCACATTTTAACTCCTCTCCCTTGGATCCACTCGCAGTCCACTACTCACTCACCTGGTCCCACACAAAGCTATGCAATACCAACACTTAGCTCTCCTTTTCCAGCTGCCCTCCACTTAAGCTACCTCCTACCTCCTCTCTTCAATCTCTCATTGTCACGCTCTTACAGTCACCGCTCTACACCATGCCTACGAAACGTCACCGCTTTATCTTCGTCCTCCTTTTTTTCACCGTCGTTTATGTATATTTGCCGGCAACTTTTGTTTCCGGAGATCTTCCAGCGTTTAGAGAAGCAGTAGCATTTCGAAACGGACGGGAATGTCTCCTAACCGAACCGGTTATCCACATCGCCATGACCTTGGACGAAACCTACCTGCGGGGCTCTGTAGCGGGGGTGTTCTCGGTCCTCCAACACGCGTCTTGCCCTGAGAACATAGTGTTCCACTTCATCTCCACCCACCGCTGCGCCGAAGACCTCCGCCGCAGTATCACCACGACCTTCCCTTACTTGAGGTTCAACCTCTACCGCTTCGACTCTAACCTCGTCAAGGACAAGATCTCCTACTCTATCCGCCGAGCCCTCGACCAGCCTCTCAATTACGCGCGAATCTACCTGGCCGATCTTCTCCCTTCCAGCGTCCGACGCATAATCTACTTCGACTCCGACCTTATTGTTGTGGACGATGTGGCGAAGCTCTGGGCGATCGATCTCGGGAATCACGTGTTAGGCGCGCCCGAGTACTGCCACGCGAACTTTACCAGCTACTTCACTCCGCGGTTCTGGGCGAACCCGGCTTTCGCGGCATCGTTTAAAGGGCGGAGGGCGTGTTATTTCAACACGGGGGTGATGGTGATCGACTTGACGAAATGGAGAGAAGGAAGGTACACGGAGAGGCTGGTGAGCTGGATGAGGGTGCAGAAGAGGTACAGGATATACGTGCTGGGATCGTTGCCTCCGTTCCTATTAGTTTTCGCCGGTGACGTGGAGGGGGTGGAGCACAGGTGGAACCAGCACGGACTCGGGGGAGACAATCTGGAAGGACTCTGTAGGGATCTTCACCCTGGTCCGGTGAGCCTCTTGCATTGGAGCGGCAAGGGCAAGCCATGGCTCAGGCTGGACTCTAAGCGGCCCTGTCCTTTGGATAGCCTCCTTTGGGCCCCCTACGACCTTTTCCGTCACTCATCTTTGTCTCCGGATAGCTAGTCAGTCCCATGGTCACTCAGGCTAATGATGTGGCTCCTCTTTTCGCGATCGTCGTTCATGGCCGTCCGCTACTTGCGGCAACGGACGGGGACAAAAGTGAAACAATCGACCGACGTGGTATACGTTTTGTCTGGTAAAACGGATAGGAGTTTTACGGGCGTTAAAAAAATGGGTTAACGGCAGCGATTAAGTTTTTTGGGAAATGTAAATAAGAACAGATGAAAAGGGTATAAAGGAGATATCGTTTTCCACTATGCTCTGTATTTGCAAAACACAACATTTCCAACATTTTATCTCTCTCCTAATAAAATACTCCAATATAATCTCTCTCCCATAAAAAAATATAAAAAATTACAAAAACTATAAAAAATTACCTCTCTCTTCACCTTTTCACTAAACCCAATACCAACACATATTCCCATACCCAACATTTTACAACACAAACACAACCTTAGTTTCATGGTAAATGTTCTTCTCTCCATCCCCCATCGAGGTGTATCTCTTTTTGCTTTATATAAAAAATAATAGTCGAGCAGTGGAAAAAGTCCAATAAGTATTTCGACTTTTTACGTAATGGGGGTTATGTTACTTTGATCGCTCCGTTGTCGGTGTTAGGGGTGAAAACCGGAAATGGGGTCCGATTTTCGGATCGCAATGTGGTCCGGACCGCATTTCCGGTCCTCTAATATTAAAGGACCGGACCGGACCACTTATATGTGGTCCGGTCCGGTCCGGGTTCTAAAAATGCGGTCCGGTCTGGACCACTTAAGTGGTCCGGTCTGGACCACTTAAGTGGTCCGGTCTGGATTTAAATTATTTAAAAAAAAAATTATTTTTTTTAACAAAATTTCTACGCTGTGCAATAGCACTGCGCACACTGCGCAGTGCACCTGATAGCACTGCGCAGTAGGCGCAGTGCTATGAGGCACCGCGCAGTGCTATCATAGCACTGTGATAGCACTGCGCAGTGCGGTAATTTTTTTAAAAAAATTTTAAAAAAATGTATGACAGGTGCAGTAACGATAATATTTTTTAAAAAATTTAAAAATTATTAAATGCGGTCCGGTCCGGTCCGGACCGCATTTTCAAAATATACAGACCGGACCGGACCGTATTTTTAAAATGAAAACCGGACCGGACCGCAAATCCGGTCCGGTTTTTCGGTCCGGTCCGGTCTGCGGTCCGATTCTGTTCAGCCCTAGTCGGTGTTTGTTAGTGGTGAACACCAACCCCCCAGTGTTTGCATATGATGGTACATTGGGCTGGAGTTCCTTGACCACGAAACAAAAACATAAGAATCAGATTTAACTGAACATCTGAAAGTTAGTTTGTTCTGTCCTTAGTGAGACATGTTGGGCTCCTACCAACAAAGGACAACACGTGAAAAGATGTTGAAAAATCTTGGGCCCTACCCAGGTTGTACGAGGCCCAAAATGCTTACTGGCAAACTTCCCAAATTCGAAGACCATGAGCGCCCAACGGCCCTGACCTAAACGGCACTGCATAATTTCACTTGATTTATTTGATAAATATCTAGAAGCCCAGTCCAACGTTCCTATCGACGTGGCATTTGTGGTGACTATGGCTCATCAATCCAATCGAACCATTTCCCTCCACAAAAAAAATACCCGAAATAACTGTCGATGTATTGCTGCAGACTAGTGGTCTACATTTCAGGGAGTTTCAAAGTGAGTGATTCTCTCAGTGACTTGTTAGCTCTTTCCCACGAACTCTAAGCCTCGGTCCGTACGGACATGGCCACTGTTGCAGCAGGAGGGGTTGGTATGGGAGTTGCCAAGCTCCTGGCTCACAGTTCTGCAAAACCTACCACCCCTTTTCTCGGCAAGAAACTCAGAGTCGGATACAGTAACTTCGAATCACAAGCGAGGACAAGAACAAGAACGAGCGTGTCCAATCCAAAACAATTCCTGGTTCTAGCCTCACAAGGCGGACTCATCATCGATGCCGTCCGTGACCTCTTTGTGGCAGTGGGTGTTGGGCTGCCCTGCACTGTCATGGAGTGCGGGGATATGATATACAGAAGTACTCTTCCGAAATCGAGTGGCTTGACAGTTACGGCCCCTGGTGCGCTTTTGGCTCTGGGGACTCTGTCTTACCTCTGGGCCACGCCTGGTGTGGCCCCTGGGTTCTTTGACATGTTTGTTCTCGCTTTTGTTGAGAGGCTTTTCAGACCCACATTCCGGAAGGTATCAGTGAATTTATTTTTTTGCTAATTTTGCGTCATGAATCAGAGTTTGGCTAATTGTGCATATGTACTTAATGATATGATTTGGTGTTGTGAGATAGGATGATTTTGTTCTGGGAAAGAAGTTGGGGGAGGGGGCTTTTGGAGTGGTTTATAGAGTTTCACTGGCCAAGAAGCCTTCATCGAAGGTATTATTTTTTTGGTATCATCCTCTATATATGAAGGTTTCTGTTTGTAGCTTTGCTTAACTTGTTTTTGAACTTGTCTTCTCAATTCTTGTTAACTACAAAGGTAAATAGTCCAAGAACTATTGAATTCTGCTGCTATTAATTGATTAGTCTAAATCACGATTGAGTTAAGGTATCTTTTTTTTGTTCTTCTATGAGTGTCACAACACTTTCGTTTAGAATTCTTAAATTTGATATGGAACGGAATACCGCATGAATACTGATGGAATTTTGTTTGTCCTTTGAAGGAAGGTGACTTGGTCTTGAAAAAAGCTACTGAATATGGTGCAGTTGAAATTTGGATGAACGAGCGTGTTCGAAGAGCTTGTGCAAACAGTTGTGCTGATTTTGTATATGGCTTTCTAGAGGTGGTGTTCTGTTATGACTACTACTGCTAACAGCATATAAATAAAGGGTATCATTATCTTTAGAACATAAAGGCTTACTTTCAAAGCTCATACCATTGCACAAACCTTTTTGTTTTTTTAAGCTTGTGGTTAATACTGTCATCATGAAATTGGTTCCAGACTTCTGCTAAGAAAGGTGGTGAGTATTGGCTTATATGGCGGTTCGAAGGGGCAGAAACACTTGCAGATTTGATGCAAAGCAGAGAGTTCCCCTACAATGTCAGTCCTTTATCTCATTAGCCCTTTGATGCTGTGTATGATGCCTTTATATAACACATACCAAGCCAAATTCGAGGCTAAAGATTAGTAGTTTCTGACCTTAAATGTCTCCACATAGTCCCTTCATCAGTTTAGCTTTCCGTGACCCTAGTTTAATGATCGTTGTGTAAAAATGTTAGGTGGAAACTCTGATTCTTGGAGAGGTCCAGGACTTTCCTAAGGGTTTGGAAAGAGAAAATAGAATCATTCAAACAATCACGAGACAGCTCTTATTTGCACTGGATGGCCTTCACTCGACGGGGATTGTGCACAGGGATATCAAGCCACAGAATGTTATCTTTTCCGAAGGTACTAGCAACTTTTATTCTGCAATAAATCAATGGAATGTTGGAAAATTTGAGAAATATCAGGTTGAACTTTCATGTTACAAGTGAATTTTGAACAGGTTCTCGTACATTCAAGATAATTGATCTAGGAGCTGCAGCCGATTTGCGAGTGGGCATCAACTATATTCCAAAGGAGTTTCTTTTGGATCCAAGGTTTCTTACTTTCTGCTCATATGTATAGTTTATAGACGACTAAGTAGAGAAAACTGTAACCCTTTGCATGTTTTATCCACCATGAACTGTCCAGTAAGTCACACCCTTGGCTTTTGAGCAGAACATTTGAATGGCCAATTTTTCATTTCTTTTAGTGCATAGTCTGTTTTGTTGGTTAGGGACATCACTGCTCTGAGAATTAGTATATGCTGGTAGAGAAGTGCAGCTTAGCAAGCAAAAGAAGAATAAGGGTTAGTTTTCTCATTTTTATTGTTTTTGAGGAACCAAAGTTTGGAAAATTTGCCTTGTATACAGTCACCTTCAACTAGGTTGTGATGCAGGCACAGAGATATTGAAAGATGTTTATCCCGGTGTCTTTCATCGAAGGTAGTGACTCAGGTTTTTGGTTCTTTCCTTCGCAGATATGCTGCACCAGAGCAATACATCATGAGCACACAAACACCATCTGCACCTTCAGCACCAGTTGCCACTGCACTTTCCCCTGTCCTATGGCAGGTGCAACTAACTCTTTAAGTATTCCCGAGTCATTATCATTTCATTAGCAAACTTTGTTAGAGAATCGAGCCGGTTTTTTTGGTTCTAATCACTTGTCCTTGGACAGATGAATTTGCCAGATAGATTTGATATCTACAGTTCCGGTCTCATATTTCTACAAATGGTGAGTGACAAATACTGCTGAGTATTCCTCCTGGATTTATTTATTGGCTTGATATTCAGATTTTGAAAAACACTTCAAAGAGGGTTGCTATAGCGGCCATTCTAGTCACAACCACACCAACTCTGTGGTTTTGAGAGGTACCATCAGCTGGCCCAGTTGGGGAGCAGTGATGCATAATCAATGCGCTGTAAATGAACAATTAGACGGCCAATATTCAACTTTACCCCAGCTCCGAGACACAGTATTGATTTAAGTCTCGGTACCCCCTATACCTTGACGAACACTTGTGACATATACAAACATAGGGACCCTCAAACCTCAAAAGTAACATGTGGGTAATCCAATCCCATCTACCATACTCATGTAGCAAGATTATGCATAGTCACTTCTTAACAGGTTCTTCTTATAGGCATTCCCAGCATTACGCAGTGACAGTGGCCTCATACAATTCAATCGTCAATTAAAGAGATGTGATTATGACTTGGTTGCATGGAGGAAAAATGTAGAGCCTCGTGCTGGTGCTGAAATGAGAAGGGGATTTGAGTTGTTGGATTTAGATGGTGGGATAGGATGGGAACTTCTTACTTCGATGGTTCGCTATAAAGCACGACAAAGAACAAGCGCAAAAGCGGCTTTAGCTCATCCCTACTTCGACAGAGAAGGGCTATTGGCTTTGTCCATCATGATGAAGCTGAGGCTGCAATTCTTTCGTGCAACACAGCAAGACTATGGGGAAGCCGCCAAGTGGGTAATCCGGCTTATGGCAAAATCAGGGACCAAGCAGGATGGTGGTTTCACAGAAGCTCAGCTTCAGGAACTCAGAGTCTGTACCAAGTTATCTTCGAATTAGAAAACTAGTAACTCTTAAGATTCACAGTATAATTCCAACACTATTCTATTGTGCAGGAAATTGAGCCAAAGAAGAGAGCGAGTCCACAAAGGAATGCTCTTGCTTCAGCTCTTCGTCTCCAGAGGAAAATGATTAGAACATTGAATGAGAGCATGGATGAGCTTAACCAACGTAGAAAGAGCCTTTGGTGGAGCAAATGGATACCCAGAGAGGAATGAAGCTTGTAAATACATAGCACTTTTTTTGATAAAAAATCTGTACATCCGTGTCGACCAAACTTCCCGGTGGAAAATAGTGATACTTTTACGATGAAAGAAATTAGCTGGAATCTAATGAAAACATGTCTGGAATCTTTTAGACGCACGTCTAAGGACCTGCATGGATTATAGTTCTCATGAGGAATTTAATGAAAGGAAACTGCAATGAAGCACGCTGTGTCTTTTACATTAGTCGAGGAAAACTAAAATTAAACTAGTGCCACATTCCTTGATGCTCCCCTGGCCGACTATAAAAGATTAACTTATCTTTCATTCACATTTTCGAAACTTTTATTCTTCGAAGAAAAACTACAACAGACTTTGCCATCAAAAGCAAGAAAGTGCATCAAAACCTTTTGTATTGCTCTGTTCTGTTCCCCCCCCCCCCCCCCCCCCCTTTTGTCTGGAGAAGGATCTACGTTATGGGCTGGCACCTCTGTCACTCTGCGTCCTTAAATACATTATACTCTCGAAGAAGAGTAGAGGTTCTTGTGGCATTGACAGTAATCCTTTATAACTTTCTTATTAACAGATACTCTAACTCTTTTTGACACGTTGAGTTGTGAAATCTTCTCGTTTTCAAATGAAAGAAATAATTTCCCAATTCTATATTCTCCACACAACCTGCAACTCAAGAGGATATAATCAAAGGTAACATGAATTCTGATTGCTTGTCCGCAAGGATTATTTAGCATACATGTGCCTAATGATTCACAACTTATAAACATTCAAAAATTCTCAAAACAAAAAACAAAAAAAACAGGTTATATTTGGATGGCAAGAGATCTGAAAGGCAATTGAGTTCCAATCAAGATACGAAATATCATTTATTATCTCTTAACCAGCAATGACATTGCTGGCTCTGTAGTCAACGAGACGTGCTAATTTAAGTTCGTACAGTTGTGGAGCTGTAATTACGGACTATCGATTTGTGTTAATGAATTGTTCGTACAGTGATGAGGCTGTAATTAACTCGAAATTCCATGACGCGGAGAATTCAAGAATCCTGTCAAGCAAAGGCTGTCGAAGTCTGATACTTGTGTGGGGAATACAACTGTAGTTTCTGGTCAGAATGGTACACTCCTTTGGTGTTCTCACGTGGGGAATCTATTAAATTCACGTCCATGCTACGTTATGGCCATTTGAATGATTAAAGAGGCAAAGCTAAGAACTTAGGAGGATGTGGCGGAGGCACAACATGTGGGAAGCGAAGGTACTCAGGAAACAAAAGCCAACAAGAAGCATGGTGGAGTAGTCAATAAAGTAATATAGGATTCAAAGGTTAGAGATAACATAAAATTAACAAATTTTGCATTGAGTCTATCGCAGGCAATGGCGTTGTAACCACGATACCCTCACGTGCAACTCTGACCTCCTTGTTCAATACAACCAGGCCATTTTTTTAAAGTATAAACAGTACAACATACCCAGCACGAGACACTCCAAAGTAAACCTGGGGACACGTTGATTAAAGCGCAATTTGTTTCACTAATTTAATCGCCATTGTCTCTAATCCAGTTCAGTTCCCAAAGCTTTGGGTAATTGGGTGTCTCACACTCCATGGACAAATATTACTGGATGCATTCTGTCAAAAATGCTTTTATATGTGCCTGCTTAAGGCCCTTGTGACCAACTTATGGTGATTTGTACATATTGCTTGCACTGCTGCTGTGCCTTTGAGCGTGCAGTTTGATCAAATTCTCCAACTTAAACTAGTTATGGGATATCACAGATCGATCCAGATTAAGCATTCGTACAATCCAAATCAATGAGATCAAAGATCATATATACGTTATGCAAATTCACAGAAACAACAGCTCACGGATAACCAGGAGTGCCAAACTCCATTTGACAGCTTGAAATTGCTCAAAAAGAGCATATATAAATACAAAAAAGACAGTTGTTTATTAGAATGAGGATTACTGGAAGATGGTGCCCTGATCAGTGAAATGGGTGGAACACGAGACGAAGCAAGTGGGTTCTTGCTTTGATTTTGATTAAGTACAACTTAATTGGTCATAGTTTATTTAATTAGACTCTCAGATGGGTACTGGACTTTAATACTATATTAGTTAAGCCTGTTATTTTGAAGTAATCATTATTAAAATGTTCAATCATACTATAATATATTGTAATATATTATGGAGCCTCGGTCATAAGTTATAGCCTAGAAATTTCACAGGCTAAGGAAAGGAGGAAGAAAGGGAGGTGATGGGAAATCCAAGCCAAGGCCCTTTGGGAAACAAGTATATATTTTTCACAGACATACATATAGTGCCAAAACATCTAAATCTAAGTCGTTGTTAAGAGGGTAAGGTCATCAAAATGATAATTCTTATGTAATCACCTAGAAAATGCTACAATATTCGGAAATATTGTAGCATTTTGGATAATCTTAACAAATTGAACACTAAGACAACCTTTGGTAATAGAAAGCCCTGTCCCTCCTAACTCTGTGACCCATAGTGTTTCTGAAAATGGCTATTGCTATTTTAGGTGGAACCAACAAAAACTAAAAGAGAATCTACTAAGAAAAGCACTGAAAAAGGAGGCTTTTTCTTTATCCTGAATAATATATACATATAATAATAATGGACAAATTGAAGGCAGCGGCACGGTAGAGTCTATAGAAATTCGCTGCCTTATTCAACAAATGGTCTACCCATTATGCTGATATTTTATGCCTACAAAGAGTTAAGATATTGGAAATGGAGGGTGACATAGCAATGAGAGAGCGTCTTGTTTGGCTTGTTTTTGTCATTTTCCTTGGTATTGCGGTATGGATTCCCAAGTGGGGTTGGGGCCCATTTAGCATTGTCTAGTGAGTTTGGGGGCACTGCACGCCCATTGATGCCCCATCGTTAGCTCTTTACTAGACCAACGTGAGCCAAGACCAAGTCCTCCACCCTATATAAGAAACCCCTACCAGCAACTTCAGACCAAAGCACAGCAAAGTTGTTGCTCACTCACAAAACAGAAAGCAGAAAGAACCTCTTGCCTCTTGGCATTCCAAAGGAGAAGAAAACATTAGAGATGAAGATGAGCAGTGAGTCCATGGGAGGGTCCAAGAGAAGGCTATCAACCAGAGGACTTGGAGGGGTCCTCAGAGAGCAGAGGGCTAGGCTGTACATAATAAAGAGATGTGTGGTCATGCTCCTTTGTTGGCATGATTGAAGTCCCAAACCTGCAGGGCGACAAGGCGGAGGACTTTTTTCTTTAATGGTGGAGTGCACATAGCAGCGGCGGATATTTGGAAGTTCCAACAAATTTTGTACCAGTTTGGCCTTAATTAAGGGCTAGATGTACATCGGATAGCATGAATTAAAACTTAGATGTTATGTTTCAAGCAATACAGTTTGTGATGTTCTTTTATTCTTTTTACTCTCCTTGCTCCGATTCCTTTCCTCAATCAAGTATCCAGATTTACACAGAATTTTCAAGATCGATACGAAAGATCTGATCCCTTATCATGGCATCCCTGGACCTTTCTTTGGAATCTTGACTCAATTAAAAGCGAACTTACACTCGGAGAAGAATCATTCTATCAATTATCTCGACTGTCACAAGCAAATAAACTATACAATTACAATGTCTATTTAGAGAATAGAGGGATAATGTTTGCGCCATTGAGAGCTGTTCATGTTCTTCTCTGTTTCTCGGTGGGAAAAGTTATTACTGCCATTGGAGGTCAGATATCTTTGGCCGGTGCCTTCTTCGAAAACCTTTTAGTTCCAAAGCTGCAGAGTGCAGGGCATAAACCTTCACTAGTGCCTACAGGCATGTCACTCTTCTCCAGTTCTCCTTTAAGCTAAGAAGTTTTAAAACGCACATGCACCAAAAATAGAAAAAAAAAGTTAGAAGGAGAGATTTCTGTTCAAAGGCCATAACCATCTAAAACTTCGAAAATGATGTAGGCTTAATCATTTGGAGTGAGGATTGGTTTGGATCGTTGTACAATTCAAATTGCAAAATGAATAACCCAAGTACTGTTTTGTTTGCTTTTTCTGGAGCTGTTTGCAGGACTTATCCTAAACGGCTTCAAGCCTTCAAAAAGAGTTGAGGGATTTTCTTCTGAGACTCTGTTCTGAAGTATACTTCACGCCGAAATTACAAGAATTTCTCTTTTATTAGTCTAAATTGCCGATTAGTAGTAGTGAGAAACAGGGACCTCGTCCAATCAACGACACAGACCGTTGGACAATCTCTTTCATAAGCTTATCTTCGATTATCTTGTCTTTAACCAGACAACATCAACTCATTTTTCAAATCATATTTGATGCCAGCAATGCATTATGTTTCAGTTCAAAGCACTTATAAAATGAGTTATCCAAGCACACCCATCGGTCATGTGGGACAACTTCTTAACATTACTAGTCAAAACTAATTTTGTGGGCTTGTTGAATTATTGCCTCTAGCTGACCCACATTCACGTGTGCCACGCCTACGTTGGAGATGGGCCTACATCCAAATACTATTCCCTTTTGTTTGTTCCCTGCCACTTCTGGCATGCAGAGAGGAGATAGAAACTTTGTGGGTGAGAAAGACGCAGGAGCTGATCTGGTCAGGTCAATTACTGTGAGGAGTACAGAACTGAAACATAGAGGTACAGTATGTGGCGTGAGAATTGTGAAAATTGTTGTCTATCTGCCAAAGTTGTAGGGGGGGCCTTTCTGAGTGTGTAAGCTCAGGTTTCATGAGATACTGCATGGAGATCCTATTTCTGTTCAAGTACTGCCTAAAACAGCTTGAAGGTCAGGTGTACAGGGAGTTCCAGCTGGGGGTATTCATAAATTCCTGCTCTTGTTGTGCTGCAAAGTAAGCTTGGTTTATCTTGTTGATCCGAACAGAAGTTGCAATGACAAATCTCGGCATTAACTCTCAGCTAATAACCAAGCGAGAGTGGAGAAAATTAGCTATAGAAACTCATGACTTCTTAACTCTCAAATTAAGTTCTTGGTGTTTTTGAAGTCTCTTGGAACTTCTTTAAAGTACCCTTTTTCAGTCGTTTTGTAGCTAAAAAACTCGTAAAACATTAGACGGACACATTTTTGTTTTTGTTAGCGAGTTCCAAACAGAGTATGGCTTCAGTCGTAAAGCTGAGGAGAGAGAGAGAGAGAGAGAGAGAGGGAGGGGGGGAAGCAGACACGATGTGAATGGGTCAAAATGGCAGCCTTATCGTGCCCACGTGCGCCTCCTAATCTTCAACCCCACCACATAGGTCCGATTCTTTTTTAATCAGAACACACGGGCCCCACTCTGGGCCTCCACATGGCACATCCCGCTGCCACTCCAATAATGCACAACATGAATGCATCTCTCGAGTCTTGGCCTCTCCCTCCCTCCCCCCATCCTTCCTCCCCAATCCACATCGCAAGGGATTAGGACTTGGGAAAGCTCAAAGATAAGTTGTACTTTCAAACACAACAACATCAACATGCATGTGCAAACAATGGTTAGTCCTATCTTCCTTTGTTTAAGATAATGCTCAAGGACAATGTTGGTTGGGGAAAGTAGTCATTAGAATGTGGAAGAGCATGATTGGAGTTTTTTAAGGTCGTCCTGTCTTGTTTTTCGTTAGCAAACTCAGTTCTCACGCCTCTTGCTGAATGGAAAGGCAACTTATTGAGTACACTGTTTTAGGGTACATGATGTTTTGCAGAAGGCTTACAAGGTTGCAGGATTGGTGATATTTCAAACACCCAACAAAAGGACATATGTTCTTGTTAGATATGGGAAATGGGTAGAAAAGAAGCTTGGGGTTAGGTAACTAGAATCATTGTCACTACCTTGAAGCTTATTAGTCGAATAATCGCAATTATAGAAACATAAACTCTGATGCATCATAAGGTCAAGATTCAAAGGTGACGTTTATTTATCAAAATTTTAAAAAATATTCTTAAAATTTTGAAAATCTTATAAAATTTAAGATTCATCGAAGTTTGTAAAATGTTATAGAAATTTTAAAATATATTTAAATAAATGTTTGAAACTTTTAAAGCAGTAATTAATAGTAATATTGACATCATTGGTTTGTATGTTTTTTTTTTGGGTTAAGCGCCGATGCATTGCCCTTTTTTCTTTTCGTTTCATGACCCATCCTTGCAAGTGAGTTTCGTTTTCCGCTTTTTTTTTCAACGGGTAATGAAAAATCTCAAAATTGAATCATATCACAAATTCTTATCCATAATCTTAAAAAACAGATTGAATCGTACACCACTTTCGAGATAATAAATTACCAATATGGTGGTATATTGCTTTGCATATGCATCCACATCATGTTCACAATCTCATCCCTTTTGTGCGCATGACTGTTGCACCCTCATCTCGAAACTCTGGAGCAGGGCTAAATAATGATTGTCATTGGTCATCGGTTCCTTCAATCTCACCCACAACATTTGGGTTACCCCATCGTTGAAAAATCACACCATCCTCGGCTCCATCAAACTTTATATAGGTGTGTATAACACAACTCGCGACCACAATCTTCGCTTGGTTGCGCATAGTAAAATTCATCATCTTTTTCATAATTGCAAACCGTGATTTAAGCATCGAAACTGTCCCACCAAGCATCATCCGCATAAACAGTGTTGGTTTCGTAATTCCAACCAACGTCAGTTTGCTTCTTCAAAGTGCAGAAGGCCTTGTAGTCCGCCCTCAAGGAATGCACTTTATTCACAACTTGTGAGACTGATATATCTAAAATTGACAGATTCGCCGTAATTTTATCCCATCCTTTTCCGTTTTCGGGCTTCCCGTCTTTGAACTTCTCATCACGCCATTCGTCTAACAATAAGTAAACAAGGTCTTGTACCTCGCTAGGATTGCTCCAGAGTCGGTCACGATATAGGTCAACAACCAATATATGGCAAGAAATATTCATTCATTATCAAATGTAGCTAAAAAAGTATCAAACAACTAGAACATGTGATCATGTGATTTGTTGTAAATCAATAAGTATCAACCAATAAACCATTATCATCATGTGAAGAAGATTCCAACAAACATAGGGAAAACGGTTAAAAAGTAACAAAAAACTAACCACCAATACATGACAAATACAAAAATGTGCATGTGTTAATGAATAAACATGTAGTAGTCAAGAAGCAAACAGGCCGCATTTGAATGGAGGAAGCGTAGATGGGTTGGTCGGTCCTTCTCTTTCCCGATTGTAGGAAGCGTCCCTACAATATCATACAAATATATCAGTCAAACAGCTTAAATAAAAAAACAAACAAAATAAGGAAGAAACTGCTTCAACTTGACACTCCAAAACTCATTCATATATGCAGCTCATCTTCACAGCAAACGTGGGTTCCAATCTCTCTTAGAGATGCCTTGTATTTGCCATGGTTTAGACACAACATAAATAAGATATATGCCACTTGCTGCGATCAGAGAAATAAAAAAACAAAAGAAGGGTGCCACTTGCTGCAGAAAGTGCTTGGTAGTGAAGTACTCGTGTTCAGATCAGCTCAGTAGTGAAAGGGCTTATTTTGTATAAAAAAAATTTCTTCTTTGGTTTTTTTTAGCTGTGTAAATCTTGTGTAAAATAATTGAAGTTGATGAATTGCCTACAAAAATAATAATAAAGGAAGGAGAACCCAGAGAAAGTACAAGTACAAAGGAAACAAAATTAATTTAAAAATACATAAAATCCTTAACTAGGCCCTTTGTCGAAAACAGAGTGAAAATCAGTTATTAATACAGAATATAAAAATTGAACTAAATGGAAGCCATGAGAACATTTGAGTTTACAAGATTTATTATCGCTTCAAGCCATTAACCAATATATTAAGCAGAGCATAGAAACATATAAAAGCTAGAAACACAATAAAAGCTATTCTTGTGACAAATCAAAGACTACACTGCAACTTCAAAAATCATGTAGATTCTGATCACCAATTCTGTAGAGCAGTTCTAATACAAGACATTACCAGATACTATACTGCAACATCGAAAACATCAACAATCAGACAACCATCACCGAGATCAATTTTCTTTGCATCAGAAATTCTGCAACAGAGCCACACAGTGAGTATTCGAGCCCAAGATTTGGGAGTATGGCGTTGTGGAGTCTTGGACTAAAACCAAGGTTTTAGAATTTCATTTCTTGGACCTTGAGAGAGGAGATGTTACAAAGATTATATATGTTGAGTCCTATGAATTTGAGGCGATTTTTACAGCTATGGCAGAGCGCTTAGTTTTACCTTATTGCATAAAGAGAGTCTCACTAATTTAATTCTCACCTTTCACTAATTTGACTACAATGTCCGGAAAATAACAAAAAAGGAAGAAGTAGAACAAAGAGGACTAGTGGCTGAAAGAGGAAGAGGGGGGAGGGGAGGGGAGGGGGGGGGGACAGAGAGAGCGAAGAAAGCAGGGATAGAACATGCTTCCGATGTGTTCGGAAAGCAGAGAGAAAGGATGAATAAAGAATCTATTGTTGGGGGGGGGGGGGACAGAGAGAGCAAAGAAAGCAGGGATAGAACATGCTTCCGATGTGTTCGGAAAGCAGAGAGAAAGGATGAATGAAGAATCTATTGTTGAAGAATTCCTATGGATCAAATTCGTCGAGAAAAAACTGAGAAAAAAAGCAGCAAACCAGGATTTAGTTTTCCATGCATGTAATATGTATAGTCAGCATCTAGACTTCACTCAATTCAGATCAGTGCAAAAGTGAATGCTGACATTCTCAAAATCAACAAAATGCAAGAAACAGTCCACAAACAGCAAATTAAAGGCATTAATTATAACTAAGAATATTCAAAAGAGATGCAATATCAAACCAAAAATAAGTAAATAAAAGGCATTCATTACCGAGGAAAGACCTTTGTTACAATAGCGGCAGAATGACAAATCTTTTATCAACAGCCAAGCCTCGTAGTTCCTGAAAAGCAAGCAAGTCCTTTGTTACAATAACTATCAGAGGATTGATCTCACTTCAAAAGGGAGCTGCAAATGCTGGCTCTCCGTACCCAAAAAGAGACAAAAGGGGGGGGAGAGGAAGAAGAACAGGGTGATCTGCCGAAACGCAAACTTTTTTGTAGTTTGGGACTGTAAAGGAGAGGAGGACTCGAGCTGTGTTTAGATTTTTACATTGAACATTTGGGGAAAATGAACACACGCAGGGAAGCCATTGACGTGCAAAATCCACCTAAATCTCAAGCAGTAGCCATTGTTGTGTGCCACACCGCAGTTTGGGACTGTAAAGGAGAGGAGGACTCGAGCTGTGTTTAGATTTTTACATAGAACATTTGGGGAAAATGAACACACGCAGGGAAGCCATTGACGTGCAAAATCCACCTAAATCTCAAGAGTAGCCATTGTTGTGTGCCACACCGCTTGGCATCACGAAGTCGGGGGAAAAATGATAAACCCATCTGCCAAGTGGCGGCAATGGCAGTCGGGGTGAGGATGAGAAAGAATGATAATAATCTCCCCGAATAACAATTCAGGAGAGCTCGATGCGCAGGTCAAAATTGGGCTGCGGAGGTCAATTGCAACTGAGTAAAAATACTGTCCACCGACGACAACTGAATCAAGTGGAATATGGGTTGGGTTCGTCGAAGGAACCGTGGGATGCAGGGGTTGGGGGGGGGACTTTTCTCAGGCAGTGGTGAGTTGACTGCACGGCTGGAGTTTGCAGAGGCCTGCCAGGTGCATTCCGACGTTATTTTTCAGTCTCAATTTTATCCCTGTCAGAGAAGTCAGTTAGTGTAAGAAATGGGTAATTTCGTAGATGCATAAGAGACAATTAAATTCGCTCGCAGAGGTGGAGATCATGTGTTTCCTGATTTCCATATCTGCCCACAGAATGTCTTAAGGGACCCTATTGACACCCTCTTTTGCTATCTGGGAAGTTCAGTAAAATTATATTTTTGTGAGGCTTAATGGTTAAAATATTCATTAATGGTTAATCCAAAATCTAAAATAAAATGGTGATTAAAAAGAATTAAGAAAAAAACACGTAGTAGCAAGATCATTCCATTATTATTTGAGAGCTTGCTCTGGCAACCCAGTAGAAAAAAAAAACACGGTGTTTGGGGGTCCTATTTTTCCCTTTTCTTTAGTTGCAACATGGCATCCAAGATAGGAGACCATGCCCTTCGTAGCCGGCGCCCGGGTATGGTGCTGTTGCCATAGAACAAAAGAACTTGGGCCGGTGTAAATCATGGTACCCTACACTTACCTAGCTACTACCGAAGGCACTCTCCTCTAACATGCTGCCAGGCTGCCAACCAGGGCCCTATTTGCTCGATACCATGATAGGTCTTGCTCTTGGTTCCCCACATGCAATCATGCTGCATACGAAACACTCAGAACTTAAGATCGACTAATGATATGGCTACGTATAGTGTCCACTTCGGCAATTTTCAAGCCAATTCACTGTGGCCTCCATGGCCCCTAATGTCAATTAACTGTATCAGTCATCCAATTCCCACGCTGCTGCTGCCCCTATTGACTCATGCTATCGATCTGCCCATAACAGAGTGGTCCACACAGACTCACAGTTTGAATGTTGTGTTCTTTGCTTGAACACGACATTACTTTATCGAGCACAAAAAAAGGAGGCAATAGCCGGACTAACTTTCTGGTGGGCTTTTACAAAGCCAACCGCTAGATAAATACTGTTTTTGTTTTTGTTTTTGGAACTCCCATCATAAAGCGTTGGAGCAAATTTTCAATAGAATATATATGCCAATGCCATGTCTCCGATCTCATATTGAATACAGTTATAATTACAGAACAAGTGTATGAACAGTTTCTTCACCACCATAAATTGCCATTCCAACTGTCCAGCAGTTTCCCAACAAAAGATTATACTTCACCCAAATAACTAAACAGTTTAACATTTTCAGCAAAAAAGTTATTTAACCCAAAAGACATTTTAACAGGTGAAGAGACCGCAAAAAACGGCCCCAAAAATCTGACAAGATCCAAGATGCCCAAACCGTATTCAGTCAATCATCTTGCTCCCACCCCAAGCTAAAAAACTTTCCTGCGATCCAAATTCCTACAAAACCATTTGATAAAAACATTGTAGCCAATATCAGAATTTTGTAATTCTAACACAGAAAACAAAATGGCAGAGAAGGTGACATACAAGCTGGCTCAGTCGGAATTCTGGAGGTGTATCAAGTTCTATGTTCGCTGGATCAAGGACAAGATTTTGGCACTCCTCCAGATCCTTCTTCAAATACTCCGGTCCTAATTGAGCATAATCGGATAGACGAGGCTTGCCCTTCCCTGCGCCATCATTCCCATTTCCATCCCTATTTGGGGACTGACTCTGAAGGAGATCATCGCACAGAGACAGCCCTTCCACAAGTTGTTGAGAATCCAAAAGATTCTGTGACTCACTGTCCCACCATTTTGGATCCTCCTCAACATGAACATCATCATTATGCAGCACTTTACCGTCATGTTTTTCTGCCGTTGATTGATGATCATAATCAGGGTTCTCATATTCATATTCAAGTTGACGACCCTCATATATACAATCGATCTCCGGGTGCTTTGATGAAAAAATAAGGATGGGAAACAAAGTATTAGTATCTTGCTTTAAATTAGCACTTTGTCAAAACGTGAAAAAGCTACCATATTTATAGAGACTGATTTGTACTTGAAATTATGCTGTGATTAAGGCATACCACATCCCATTTCTTCCTGAAAAAATACCTTTTTATCAAAGGTAAGGAGTCTAAAGTATACCTAAAATTTATATCCTATGGTTATGAATCAGAATGATTTCATAACAAAAAGAAAAAGCATGTTCTATGTGGATAGGGAAGCGGGACAGAGAGAGAGAGAGAGAGAGGTCCTACCTGAACAACGGGAACTGCACAAGTAACAGTCATATTCTGTCCAAGGTCATAATCTGAACGACGTCTTTCACTACGAGGGGGGTCAGGAGTCACAGACTTGGGTGTGACGGGAACTACTCTTCCTATCACTGGATCAGTGACCTCAGGGAAATCTTGATCCGTTTTTTCACCTTGCTTGACTTGTTGCTGCTGCTGGTAAAATAATTTAGAGATAACATACTCCCCATCCTTTTCATCTTCCTCAGTTCCTAAGTGATATTGATGCATAACCCAGTTCGTTTTCTCAGCTTTGCCCCCTCTGACCATGCTCATGTACAGAACCATTATCTTCTTACACCCTTTTTGAACCCCATCCAAGATCACTGGTTTGGTCTTACCAGTCTTGTGCCAACGGACATCACCAAAATCTTCACCACGTATCTTTCTACGCTTTCGAGTTCCCGTATTGTAAGCCTTGATTGCTCTGTGAAAAAAGTGACTAACACTTCCATCTTGCTTGATGCCTAAAATTATTTACAACTTAAAATTAACGTAATTATAGATGGTCAACAAAGCAGAAGGACAAGCAAAACTCTCCCCACCGACCTGTTAGATTCTGAGGATGAGTGTAACAGATACCATCATCTTCTTCAACAGTTGGGATAAACTCATCAATAAAAGGGTGGGGATTTAGACCCCCTACTCCAACTTTTGCAAGTAAGTGCCAGATAATCTCTTGATCAGATGGATCAAACTTCACGCCTCTAGGTAGTCCTGGCCAGTCTTGAGCAACCTAAAAACCGACAGCACTCAAAGTAAACAATAAATGCTGGACAAGTTGCAAACCTTGTCTTCTTTTTCTTTTCAATATTTCAAGCCTATAAAAAACCTGAAATTAACATCCCAAAATGCAGACCCTTTTGCAATCCCTCACACTATGCAAAAAGGTGATAGCCCATCATATTCAAAACAGTTTATGTAACAAAAGGCAATATCTGTTCTACCAGTATACACAATAGTTATGCTGCTTAACATAAGGCAATATCTGTCTGGAATGCCCTTACAGGCATAAAAGGTGAAAAAACACTGCTGTCTTTTTTTTCTGACTGAAAAGGTTGGGGGGGGGGGGGGGCGACCAGCCTAGTTGCGACTGTCTGATGCAAATTTAGTACAAATACCAAGCCACCATAGTACATTTGGCATAGGAGTTATAAGAGCATGAAAAACAGAAGTGCTTCTATTTTCACCTGCAAGTGTTTTATGTGACAACCAAAAGCAAGCAGAAGCACAAGACAATAACTTAAGGAGCACGTGAAGTACCATGAACAGAATGGTATGCACAGGCTTTTTATTTTTGTTTTTTTTTAAACCAACAATCATCATAACCTGATGACAAAAAAAAATTGACAATTCTTATTTTCCACAAGCTTCAACCTTGCACTTCCCAGAAGCACAGGAAAATGACAAAGAAGAATGTGGAGAATCCATCTAAACAGCAGTAAGTCAAAAATTCAATCAACTATTTATCACTCATGAAAATAGTCAAATAAAATTCCATTTGATCCAAAAACTAATTCCTTAACCTAATGTCTTTTTAGTTATTGATGATTACACGTGATAGTCATATAAAAGTGTAAGAAAGATATTAAGCGTACCTCACTGTTGTCAATCAAAAACTCGCAATTGGGACAAGCTCTGGTGGGATTGCTTTTCCATGTTACTCTTTCAGGATGACATGTTCCAGATGCACTCTTGATTTTGGTTGCAATTCTATTACTGTCCACCAACCATGATGGTCTGCGTACATTACACAAATTACAGATAGTAAAAATTATGAATCGATTCAAATTACAACACCCACATATCTAACAATGCATAGGTGCTCCAAATCCAGATCATAATGTAATAGTTAATACCTCTAGTCTTAGTTATAAGCACAATGAATATAACTGAAAGAAAAACAATAACGGATCGCAAAAAGGACGATAAAAAAGATATTCTGAGGCCAATCACATCCTGCATAAAGTAGACATGCCAGCAGGAATGTGATGACCATGGTGACTCAGTCCAAGGGAATATATGCAGCTTATTTGTATTTCTTGAAGAAGTGGTGCAGGTGTGACAGCACCAATCAAAACTATTCCAGCTATGCAACTGTCGTAACCTTGTGGAAACATTTGTTTCACCCACCATTAGTCCTTGTTAAATTGAGACATGACCAAAGCTTTTCCAATGGTAGTAAATTGACTTTTATCTTTTTCATGTTCTATTCAGTTTTATACAAAAATCAATTCCAATGGCTTAATCCATATACAGAATCAGACTCTATAACATGAAGCCTATAACTTCTTCAATTTATTGACTTCAATACCAGCAGACAGGCGTTAAATTAGATAAGTGCCAAGTACATTATTGGTTTCCGTGCACATGCTATTATCACAACAAATTACTAGCTACTCATCCAAGAAGCCGATATTGAAGGAAACCGGAGAAATTCCTCGTAGCATGCTAATCTTGAACAGAGTGCGTAAAGATCATATCTGCAAGCATCTGAGGCCTTCACAAAGGCAATAACCAACAGGAACCCAGTATGGAAAGGATCAGTGGCCACAAGTAGTCACCCCCTTTAAACTTTGTAATTGTAAAAGGGTAATTGTGAACAGGCACCATGATAATAAATCTTGTTTTGTGTGTACTATTTTTGCCCTAAAGCTACACTAACGGATGTAAATACTAAGTACCTATAGTCACAGGGAACGCTGAAAGAGAATGAAATAAGAAGTGGATTGATACTGAGTAGACATAGCTAAAATCGAACTCCTCCATGGTGTGCCTAACATAACATCATTGCTACCTCTACTCTACCCAACACAGATGAACTGAGCTTAGAGAAGCACGACTACCATTGACAGCTTTAGTTTTTTTTTTTTTTTTTTTTTTTTTTATGACGAGGAAATTCCCCAAAGCCGGACCCTTTTGGCCCAACCCTGAAGTACAAACCCCGGCCCACTGGACCGACCCCACAACCCAGGGAGCAGATAAGTCAAGGGCGACCATTGACAGCTTTAGTTAAAAGACTGTTTCCTCAATAGGGAATCAAGAACTACTAACTCTTGTTCTAGCGCATTGATCAACGATTTTTACCCAATAATTGTAGGATGTAAAACGGGAAATAAATAACTGCTTAGATTTTCCTACACGATCACAGTGAAAACACCAATGAATATCACGGAATCCCAGCAATAAAGACGTAAACAAATAAACCAACGAATCAGAAGCCCCCATTCTGCTAAGCAACTATTTTGTGTCTGCTGCAGAGGAATAATGGGTCCAGCTGCGTAACTAGAAAATACAATAACCGGAAAAATAAGCGCTTGAGATTCAACCTGCAGCTGACTCGATGTGATTCTTGTTATGACTTATGAAGTTCACAGAGAGGGGGAAAGAAAAAGAGAGAGTGAGAGAGTACCCAGCCATGTTGGGGTTGGGGGGGGGTGAATCGGGTGATCACTGATCAGGTCAGAGATTCAAAAGACGGTAGATTTTCTTCTGCTTCAATGCACGCTCCGCCGCCTCTGTTGGAAATCTTCGACGTCTGAGAACAAACACAGATATCTTTATTTCATTCTCGATTCTTGTACCCAATTCTAAAAAAAAAGGAGTTATTTTTATTTTTATCTTGATTTGAAATTTGAACCTGTGCTACTGTTCTTTTCTACAGTTTTTTCCCGTGGGAAGGAAAACAATGGAAATAAACTACTGATTTTTTTTTGGTGTGTTGGAAATAATGGCGCCATTTCGGGTGGTAGCGACGTGGCGTGGGTCGTGCAGGAAGACTTGGGGTTGACTTCTTTGATCACCCTCTGTCGAAGGCATCAACCGTTGATGGCGTTTCGTATTTTGAAAGTTCTTTAAGCCACGAAATTATTTTTATTTCCTACATGACTCAGACTTATGAAGTTCGAAAAATATTATTTATTCCTTGTTTTTTTCGTAAAGCATTTAGGGGTGAATAGCGGATTAGTCGGAAGCGAAATTTGACATTCCGACATCCGGTACGCTAACTAGCGGATGACCAAAATAGAGTCTGTTTCCACTTCCGACTCTTAGCATAAGCGGATAGCAAAATTCCGACAACTTTTTGATCCATATTAAATAAATCCTAAATCAAACTTGAAATAACAAAATATTACATACATGCAATGAACACAATGAATTCTTCAGTCAAAGATGAAAAAGAAAGTCCGCATGAATAATAGGCACGGATGCAATAGAGCAACCAACACAAGCATAACAAAAGCTAATACAAATAAAGGCTAGGAAAAGTCCAAAAGTTGAAATAATACCTCAGTAGGTGCTACATGTCCCGGAAAATTGAGGATCTCAGACAAATTGCCTGATGACCAGTGCATTACTGAAGAGTTGGATAGTAGGTAGACATCATGTTTTGAAGTAGCCCAAATCAGGTTCCTTAGCTGCATGACAATTGCAAAAGTGTCTGTCAACTAGGCCATAAAACTTGCATCGGTAAAATAAGAAACTCCAATATGACAGCAACTAACAAAAGACCAATATGCACATTCAAAAACTCATATATCTTCGTTGCTTTTGTTTGTCTATATAACCATTTAAGGGAAGGGAGGGACATATACTACAAATGACACTTATGGCCTTTCTGCATTCATGTGGACAATACCTAATATTACCTATTAAGTACTAAGAAAACAAAAACAGAATTTGGGATTCCAACTTAAAAGAAGTAACAAACATAACAAATAGAATCTACCCATACGAACAAGGGCATATCTATAAATGAATGGGAAAAAAAGTACCCAGAAGGTGGGGCAAACCAAACTGTGGAAAAACAACATAAGCATACAAAGAGTTAAAATAAATTTCATGCTTGGAGCAGTATGTATAAAATCGGAATTCAGAGAATTAGAGAAATTTCGACGGGAAGAAACACAGGTTGTTTGAACAAATAATGAAAATAATGAACAAAGAGACCAGCAATCCCACATACTAAACAATCAGTGGTGAACAACTTCTGAAGAAAGTTTGCTATATGTTTATATCATATATATTCCTTAACAAATCCACCATAAAATCTGAGTATTAAAGCCCAAATCAAAACAATAAAGTAATGCAACGACAACAGATGACACTTATGATCGAAATCCCACATAAAGAAAAATCAATTTTAAGATAAACATTCTTTTAACCATATTCAACAATAGTAATTCCAAGCAACTTAGCTCCTAAATAAATTAAAATCAACACACTAAACCAAAAGGTTTGGAAACAAAAGCAATAACCAATTCAAATCACAAGGGCATTAGGAAAGAACCTAGATCTAACCACCTAAGAGCAAGACTCATTCCCACCAACGTGAGAGAAGTAAAAGGTTATCAACTTACCACTTACAGAGAGAGAGAAGCAACGTGAGAGAAGCAACCGAGTCCTATCATTTGCTTGAACAGAAAGAGAAAGAGTGAGACGGTAAGAGAAGAGAGAGAGCGATGGCTTTTGAAAAGAGAGAGAGGGACTACAAGAGAAGAGGGAGACAACAATGACAGTCGACACTCAGCAGACGATCAGAGAAAGAGAGGGGAGGGAGACAGCTGAGGGAGTGGGTTGCGATTCGCGAATTGGAGGAAGGAGAAGGACAAGGTTTTTTACCGTGGATCAAAACGATTTTGTGCCGCGGTATTATATATATATATATATTTAAAAAAACTACTAAACGACGTCGTTTTACTATTCAGTTAATTAAAAATAAAAAGAATCGGAACCGATTTTTTCGTTAAACAGGCGTAAAATTTCGCTTTCGGTTCCGGGAAACCTCCAAATTGACCACCGGTTTCAGTTCATGGAAGGGTCGGACCTCCTCTTACCGGAACCGGTGAAGAAACCGGAGCCGGAGCTCCCCCGGAGGTCGGACCAAACTTACACCCCTAAAAGCATCCTCTTTGTACGTCTTGGCCAATAGTTAATTAACTCGATTTTTTTAGGAATTTGACAATTTAGTCACTGGATTTAAAGTACGCTGATAATTTTATCACTAGATTTCATTTTTTGACAATATGGTCACTGAGAATACATAATTATGACGATCTGGTCTTTCCGTTAAACCTCCGTTAATTTTTAACGGAATAGAATGCGGTCGACCGCTACAAGTTATCTTTGTCGCGACGGATCGACCGCTTCATATAGTGGTCGACCGCATTCTATTTCGTTAAAAATTAACGGAGGTTTGAAGGAAAGACCCGATCGTCACAATTATGTATTCTCAGTGACCATATTGTCAAAAAAAATAAAACCTAATAACTAAATTATCAGTGTGATATAAATTCGTGACTAAATTGTCAATTTCTCCCGTTACTAAAGGCCATCCAACTCGGATTCAAGACTTTATAAAATGAGATACTACCCGTACTCTGCGGGCGAGTGCGTCTTTTACTTTGTTCCTACATGACCTTAATTACCCAATGCCCCCTCACCGTTTCGGATATTTACAGATCTGTTTATTATCTTATTAAAAATCTAAATTATAGTTTTATTTTAACGACATAAATTCCATCAGTCAGCAATCTGCATTAAGAGAGTATTTATAGTAACTTATTAACCGTAATAACTGCTTATTTAATGGCATTCAAATATTAATAATTAGACGGATATTTATCGTTTATCTCTTGTAAAATAACAATTATACTTTTTTTTAGAGAGCTTTTTTTTATTCCTTCTTTGGCTTGAAAGCTAACTCACAGAGACAAAAACGTTGGTGTACCTAAACAGTCTCTCCTTCTTCTTCGTCTTCTAGTTCTGTCGTCGTTCTCATGAAACTCTAAAAAAAGGGATTCCTCGTCCGCCGCAGTTCCGTGCGACTATATTCCCTGAAATTCCTGTAATTTTTGCTTCTGGGAATGTTGGTCCGGAGGAGGGTGGCCAAGTCCCTTCAGGCTCTTGTGGCCCATGGCTTGCTCTTCTCCTTCACTCTCTTGCTTGCGCTCAAGCTTCAAAACGCCGTGCCTTATTCGTGGTGGTTCGTAATTATTTTTTTCGTTGCTTTTGTCTGTCAAGTTTGATTTTTGTTCTGTTAGATAAATATTTGCTTTGCTATCAGTTTTTCCGCTGGAAAAGTGGAAGAAAAGTCAAGAGAATTTGAGTTCTTTGGACAGCTATTAGAAGTTCGAAACCTGTTTGCGTTCTCTGGATAATACCCATTTTTCTTGTTCTTTATTCTTTTTGGTACATTTTATATGGAGACCTGAACATACCCAGTTTTATGAGTTTGTTATTTTTTCTTTGGCTTCCTTGCTGGGTTCAAATTCTGTATATCAAATGTTTTCGAGAATTGAGTTGCCCAGAAAAATTTCAGGTGAAGACTTGTGGGATGTGTATAAAAATGTTACATTTCTTATTGTTTTGTCGTAATTGCTTGCATTAACTTCATAGATTTTGATGTATTTACTTTTCTCTTAAAATTTCGTTTGGACTGATTGTTTGTTGCTAAAATATTGTGGAAAATATGATCTTATTTCCCGGAAAGAGCTCTGTTTCTTCATATTGGGTGTTCTAGCTTAAGTTGGTCTGAAACTGCTACTTGAGCAGTTTTGTAGGGATCTTCTGAAACTATCACAAACTCATGTACGCTAAATACAATTGGATCTAAACCTCAAAATATGAGTCTGGGATGCACATTCGATCCCCACCAAGATGATGTTCTGCATGCTTTGAATCCTAGCCGAGTGAACTAATCCATATACATAGCGAGGGATTTTTGTGATGCTGTTTCCCTAACTATTCTGTGGCCACAAAAATCTTACAAATTTGCTAGGTAATTACAAACAAAAAATTTGCTATTAAATAAAAATTTGTGTCGAGGGCAGGCATGTCCATTAGATGAACTTTTTGAGGAAGAGAGAAGATGGAATGTCATTCCAAGGAAGAGTGACACACATCATTATATATTCATGGTGACACAGTCATATTAAGGGTTGAAGACATCTATGTTCACCTATGAACAGCTTCTCTTTTTGTTTGGTGGATCACTTGCAATATCTTGTTTGTGGATGGTGATAAGAATTTTTATAAGTTTTTCATTTTGTATTGCTAATTGGTGTTTGGTTTTGTTTGTATTCTGCAGGGTCATATTTACCCCTCTGTGGCTCTTTCATGCACTTGTAGCACGAGGCAGGCTCTCCTTGCCTGCTCCTTCTCTGCCTCATGATCGCCACATATGAGATAGTGTCTCTAATTTTTTGGGGACATGTCAGCTTTAGTGAGATTTATGATATTATTCTTGCTGATAATCTGAATTCAATAATTTAATTGAAAATAGTGACAGAAAGTTAAACATTTCTTCTCGTTACAGTGGGCACCTTGTCACTCCATTATGGCAATGCCGTTGCTTGTTGCTTTTGAGCTACTTCTTTGTATACATCTCGGGGATAATTATGGTATGGAAAATTTGACATAACATAATCACATACAGAAAGCATAGGGGCCAATGGCCAAATATTTTGTTCTAGTATTGATTAACATCAGCAAGTAAGCCATGAAAAATAAGGTCACTTGAACTGATGATGACACGTCTGTTTCTCTGTTCAATTTTAATTAAGAAACTGTAATGCACTTCATCAAATGTCTACCTGAAAATTGGTAGGTTAGGATTCTTGCTTATCATCTTTTCTTCTACTTTTCAGTCTGTACCAATAATGTTCTTCTAAACTGAATTTGTTGCAGCTGTCAACCTGAAGATTGTCTTTCTACCCTTGTTGGTATTTGAAATAGCGATTTTGATTGATAACATCAGGTAGTTACTTTCCCCATATCATGATCTTTCCATAGCACTGCTATTTTTTGTACTTATATAAAAAAGTAGTGCAATCCAATTTAAACGAAAATTTGATATTAGAACCCTAATTAATGCCCTAGACACACACATTCTAAAGAAGATCCTCTCCAATTTGCTGTCCGAATTGGATGATTCAATTTGGAGAGAGATATATAACACGTGAGCCCTACAACATTTAATGATGTTCGTATTAATTGTTGGGCAGTGTGGGCCCAACAACATACAATGCATGTTGTGCCTTTTTCTCTCCGAATCATCCAATTCGGGCAGCAAATAGGAGAGAATCCTAATCCCACTCAACCACATCACAAGTCTTATGTATACAGAAAGGATTGATTATCCACCACCACCATTGTCAACTTTTGTCCTTCCTCATAGGCTAAGTAATGGTGACAATACATTTTCCATAGTTGCCCATTTTGGTCTTAATCGTTAACCTCTAATCTAGGAATTTTATTGCTTGTTTCAAGAAAAAGCTTTTGCTCGTTAGAACTGTTAAAATTTTGGTTTTGTGTTTCCCAATAAATGGAATAACTTAAGCGATTAATGTTTGCCTTGTATATAGGATGTGTAGAGCTTTAATACCGGGGGATGAAGAAACTATGACTGATGAAGCAATATGGGAGACCCTTCCTGTATGTTCTGCTATTATGTTTTCTATTAAAGAATTGTTTCATAATACATTTGACGCTATTCACTTAGATGTTTGCTTATCTACTTGGAGGTGTACAAACCTGTCCTGCTGGTATCTTATAGAAATCTAATTCCCTACCCCCGGGGAGGCTCTATATGGCTTTTCTTTTTCCTTACTATGTGATGGTAGGGATCAGATAGTCCCACTATGGTGCGAACTGTAGCCCACTTGAGACTTCATACCTACCCAATGTATGGTACCTAAAACCAAATCAAGTTATTTATGTCCTTTCCGGTGCCTTATACATGCACCCGGGTTATTGTTTTTTTTTTTATAAGTACACCCGGGTTATTGTTATACACCCACAAATCATATACTTGCTCTTTGGATTTAAGGATACTTTCCCATTGTTGTATCTTACCATTTCACAATCTGAATTGTCATGATTGAACCTTTATTTTCCCTAATTTCATGCATGATCACATCAGCTTGGGACAAGATACTGACATTATCTCACTCAATTAAATCAACAATAACGATGCAGTTCTCATTCTACGTAGTTTATGTTATAATTTTAAGATTTTGGTGTTCTTGTTCCTAATATTCACAATTCTAAATTGAAAATATTTGGTGTTTAGCACTTCTGGGTCGCTATTTCTATGGTCTTCTTAATTGCCGCCACAACGTTCACTCTTCTAAAGATATGTGGTAAGTTTTTCTGTTTCTTAACAGCAATGATCATTTCTTTTTGCGTGTTCATATTGATGGTATAGCTGTATAGGCATCCACTTTGTTGTTTTGACAAGCTGTCTCTGTGTCGGTGTTTAAAAGAAACCGATCTTCCCAAAGTTTACTCTACTCTCTACTGTTTGTTCCAATGACTAAAGTGAATGTCTTTCTTGTCTGGCGTGGTTGAGTACTATTTCTTAATGCCATTTGGAGATCAAATTAATATGTCAAGAAGTCAGCTCTGGAACAAGTTATTCCCGCTTGCATGATGATTCAGAAGGCTCTCATTTTTATTGAAATCAGATTACTATGTCATATCAATCGGTAACTTGCCACAAAATAAAGCAGAAAACTGTGGCTTGAGCTTAATTGGATAGTCAATAAACCCAATTTTGACTACTAGAAGAACATAATAGAGGTAATTAAAATATCTAAACAGTTACCACATGGGTCTCAATATGGGACACGAACTTCAGGTGCTTGACCCTGTTGACCATTAGGAATTAGCAAGCATATAGCATGTAGTTATTCAACATATGAATGGAACATGTACAACTTTAAATTGGTCGAGTGCCCTTGTTATGCATATACGTATACAAAGGGTAGCATGGAAGGTTAAAGGAGATGGATAGAAACCATTCACTGTGAGGTGGAGAATCAGGATGTTGGGTTTACTGTAAAATGAAGCATCTGTTAAAGTTTTTTATGTAGCAATTAATTGATTATGACTTCTATTACAAATAACTGAAACATTATGTTGTGACTCTACAAGAGCTGAGTATATACTTATGGATTCAGGGAAGGTAGAAAGAGGTATCTAATGGAAACCAGTGTAACATCCAACTGGTCAATTACAATACAAGTTAGTTTCTGTTTCAAACCCAATCCCATGCTATTATTGTTCACGTTTCAAACAATCTCTGCGTGAAGTGTGGGTTTCAGCCCACGTCATCTGTATTAGTAGTTTCCAATTTGGAGATATAAAATTTTCAAAGCCATTAGTGATGAGTCTCTAAGACACATGGCTCTAAACACGCCATCAGTATCTGGTTTGCACAGTGGCTGTAGTATGCTTACATTAAAATTTTGTGTATGCGTCAACTGAACTATTTGGAAAATAACATGAATAATATTCTATATGCACATGGCACTTTTTTTTTCTACGTATATGCACGTAACACTTGACAAATGTATTCGTTGGCTGCAAAAACAAATGTTTTGCGATGCATTCTTTTCCTGACACTCTACTACTAAATGCAGGTGACATAGCTGCTCTAGGCTGGTGGGAATTATTTATAAACTATGGGTATAATTTATTTGTGCCTAATGTTTGATAAGGGTATATTCTTTGTCTGCCTGTTGAAATTATTCTTGTTCATCATTTACAGCATTGCAGAGTGCTTTGCCTTTCTTATTTGCACGAAGTGGTATAATCCAGCGATCCATAGGTGGTCTAACATTAGAGAATCCGGTTCATCTTCAATGAATAATAGATTTCTTGATTGGAATAGAGGCTTAGTGGTTTCTTCTGATGAAGATGGGCACCGGTGTGGAATGTGCAACCTGCAGGATGTTGGTGGACATGTTATGAAAGTTCCAATTATTGTTTTCCAAATCCTTCTTTTTATGCGCTTAGAGGTATGATAGGTGTTGAGTTCGTATTTATGGATCTTCCTATTTGTGGATCTTTTCTAAGTTTTTAAAGTTGTCCTCGTTATGTTGCTGTTTCATTTTCAGGGAACCCCATATGGTGCTAGACATATCTCATTCCCGGTTCTTTTTGCTCCTCTTTTTTTGCTGCAAGGAGCTGGGATCTTATGTGCTGCCTATAGATTGGTGGAGAAAATTGTCCTCTTAGTGCACACTGGAGTGGACTCTGTAACATACTCTGCTCTAGTGTCAAAAGCTTGTGACTTTTTTGGGTTTTTGCAGCATGGATCAAGGTGTAATGGTTTACATTCAATAGATTTAATACTTTAATGGTCTCCAAATTTTTGTTTGCATGGAGACAAAGTACAAAGAAATGTAACAGCTCCGAATTTCTACCAAACATTGCTATTTATGGTTCATTTCTGCTGATAGGCTGCTTGGTTGGTGGTCTATTGATGAAGGAAGTCGAGAGGAACAAGCTAGACTTTATAATGCCGAGATTTCTGGGTAAGTGTTTTCGAGGCACTTTTTATTACCTGTTTTTGGGATATCTCCCTTCAGGCAATCTTCTTTCTGTCCTCAGCTGCTCACTTAAAGCAACTTAGAGAGCCACATCATTTTCCATGTTGAGGTTCCGGGGATGTAAATGGTTTGTGTAGATACTTCATCTTAGTGCATGCTTGAACCTGTATTTATTGGAGTTTAACATTCATGCATGCATAAACGGGTTTTGTCCTAGTCATTTTCCAATATGTAATAATTTATGATAGTTGTAATCCGCTGTGCTGGAATTACATTAAAATTCTCTTAAGGAAGAAAATCCTTACCTTCAGTGTCAGTGAAACAGTTTTCGAAAATAGCAAAGGTTGTGCTTCTGTCATCTTGGTATTTGTGTAATATTTGGAAATATTTTTGTCCCCAATTGTTTTCATATTTAAAGTGCACAACTGAACGCTAGATGATCACTTCATTATTCTTTATTCCAACTAGCTAGTCAGGTGTCAGCTTTTTGTAGAGAATTACGTAGGGTTACTGAGTTTTCCTTGTAAAAACTACCTCCTGTCCACCCTCCTCTCCAATGGATCTACTGAATCCCTTGTTTTGTGCCTTCAATTTTTTGCTGGACAGTCATGCAATATGATATATTAACATCTGTTGTTGACCCTTTTTTTTCTTGCCATGTGTTGTTGCACTTTTTACTCTGCAATATCTCTGACCGAGTAAGAGGAATCGGGGGGAAATGTTATTGCTGATCTCTGTTTCATTCATATCATTCAGGTATAATACTTTTGCACCTGATGTCGTGAAGAAAGTGCCTAAATCCTCTCTTGTTGAGGAGGTAACCAAAATTATCATCTTGTCCACATTGCAGCATATCTATTAAGGCGGATCAACATTCCTCATTCTAAGTCTGTGTAATTCCAATAGACTGTTTTCATGTCATACTTATCAATTATTTTTATCTCAGATTTGGAGATTACAAGCTGCACTTAGTGAGCAAACAGAGGTTACGAAGTTCAGCCAGCAGGAATACGAAAGGCTTCAAAATGTAATATTCTGGACCTTGACTGATGCCTCCAACAGCCTGAATACATTGAATAGACTTGTTGAGTAGTGTTTTCAAAATCACCAATTATAACTGCAAAAATAGTTTGTTTGTCCTTCTTTAAGCCATTGGGTTTGGTGACCAAGAATCACCAGGCTCAAATTTTCTTGCCAATGCATTTTGAAGTACAGTTGAAATTCAAATGCTTCAACAAGATAACTATTTCCAAACTTCCTAAGGGTCTTGATGTAAGGGAGGGAAGGTTGTGTAGCCATAGGCGTGGAGCATAGATGTCTGTAAGAGCGAGAGAGAGGGAGAGAGGGTTTAAAAATAAATGAAAATATGAGGACTGAAAGCTTATGATGACGAGTAGATTTGAGTGGAACACATCTCCAGAACCTGAAAGCTTATAATAGCAAGTTGGCAACATATTAGTGCAAAAATATTGGTTTTGAGCATCCTAGCTGGAAAATGTACTCCGAGATCCCATAAATGAGCTGACCTCTCACAATAAATTTAATCTTCCATGTGTGCTGATGGTCAGGACTGCAGTAAAAGAACTCTCAGGCTTGAGAAAGTAATAATAACAAGCTCTTTTTAATGTTGCATCTTGTAGAAAAATAGATGAGTTATAGTCTCTTTTTAATTTTTCTTTCTGGTTGATGTAACAAATATGAGGAAGCTGAAAGGGGCTTTAATATAGCAATGATCTAAATGAATAAACTAGTACATGGAAACAGTTAAGACTTGTTTTTCGTGAAAAATAGAGCTTTTAGATCTGAGTTGATTTTTGTTTCAAAAAAAACTTCTTTCGGTTTTGTGGATAATCGTTATGAATGATGCCAATTGCTGGCAAAGTTGACTGGTTTCAGTAGAATAAATTTGCTCATGATGTTCAGGAATTCAATTGATATGTGCGGTTTAATCCTATGTTTTTCAGTCTTGTGATAATTTACGCATTCGAATATTCAGCAGCAAGCTTTTGCTCCTTCATTTATTGTCAAGTTTTGTGGAAGTACTCTTCTCTCCTATCATTTAACAATTTGTCTGGTGTCGAATGCTAATTTGGTGATTCTATCAGGAAAAGATCCTATGTAGGGTATGCTTTGAAGAACAGATTACTGTAGTCCTCCTTCCATGCAGGCATCACATCCTTTGCAGGTGTCTCTTTTCACCTTTCCACTGCGAACATCCATTTCATTTAGTCCTGTTGATGGTTATAAGTAGCACGGCATTCATTAAGCGGTGTATGCAAATATGAACGCACTATTTCCCTCTCTCCTAGGGGTATCGGTCATTTCAATAGAAAGAGGGAAAAACCAAGAGTGCAAAAAGTGCTTCTGATATAGAACTCTTATATCCCATTGCACCCTTAGCTACATCATATTCGTTAACATTTATCTCGGCATTGTTTCTCTTATCAATATTTGGTTTTCCCTATTGCATTTTCAGCACTTGCTGTGAGAAGTGCAAAAGTGCCCCATCTGCCGTGTCGCAATAGAAGAGCGATTGCCCGTATTTGATGTGTAGTTTTCAAGTCAGACAGGAGAGGCCACCAGGGGTACGGCTTCCTCAGAAACCCTTACATTCTTGCTTATGTTTTTGAGTAAGCAAGCGCTGAGAAGCTGGTAAATGTGGTTTTAAGCATTTTGGGAGTATAGCTTATCATCTCAAAGAATTGTATATAGTGCAAAATGAATTTGAAGCACTTCTGTGTTGCATGGCCTATATTACTTACTGTCGGTGTTGCAATCAATGTTAGCTTCTCTCGTCAATGATTATGATGTGTAATTGCAAAACAACACCTTTCTCTTTGGACTGAACAGAAATGACTATGTTTTGTCCAGCAGCCAGAGAAGACAAAGTAAGTACAACGCGTGTATCGACCGTACCTAAAAATTTAGGCAGCTGTTTCTAGAACCGGACGAAAATTACAAACATCTACTATCTTCTTCCAAGAAAAATGGAAAAGAACTCACATGAAGTGGACAGCAGAATAATATTCTTATCAAACTCTGAAGGCACAATAGGTTGAATAAGAAAATCACTTGGCATCTCTCAGAGGCACATTCACGTGTTCCCGAGGAGTTATTATACAATTTAACAACAGTAGAGATCTCTGTCTTTAAAATTTTATCCACTGCCCTCCCCCATGTACGTCCAGACTAGATTTGCCATTAAATTATGTTACTCCAAGAGATCTCTTGGTACTCGGGACATATCACAGCAAACAAATCGAATCCCTAATTTTTCAACTACTTCTGGGACGGGAAAAATAAAAAGAAAAAAGATCGGTTGGCATAACAGGTTCCCCCCATGTGATATGATCAAGCACATGTTGCAGTGATTGGCATAGGTTCAGCCACAGGACTTGGGGCAGCAACATCACCAGTCTTCATCGGTTTGCCGTCAATCTTGACAAGATAGTCATCGAAGCAGTCGTCCAGGGTTCGGAAAGCTTCATCTGGGTAGAGTGTGTTCACTTCAACGTCTCGAGGGCCATCGATTGTGAAATTGATTTGACAACCCTTTATGAATATATCATGTGTGAAGGATGCCACAATGCTTTGGGGAATGCAATTCGCTGCAAAAAATATTATACAGAAATCAAAAGTTTAGAAGTTACGCCAAGACCCGGAGATTTTCATAATATTCTACTGTGTGTTATAATATAAGAGAAAGAAAATGGACCTGCAGCTGCAGCTAGTAGGTCATTTTCGGTGACGGTCACTCGAGGGAGGGTCTTTCCAATCTTTTTCTCCCATAGAGATGCAAGCTCATTGATGTTATAGAGATTGCAGGTAGGTCGAAAATGAACACTCTTATTAAGGGTTCGAATGTCATCAAGAGCCTTTATCGTAAACTTCCCAATATCAGTTCCGGCAACGAAGTAAGCTGCAACACCAAACTCAAGAACAAATATCAGAAACTCTCCAGTGTTTCCATCATAAATGAAGAAGACAATAAACAGGGAGCTGGGACAAATATTTCAAAGTGAACCTCGGAGATTAACTGTTAGGTTTGTATGTTGGGTAGGTAACTGTCGTTATTATGGCCATTTATTTGTAGTTCTGAGCATGAAAAGTAGAACCGAAGAATCCAAAGATGGAAGATTAAAAAAAAAGAGGCCTCCCTGAAGTTTGAAAAGATTTCATTGCTGAAGAATTATTCCACTCAGGCGGATTCCGATTCCCTGACACAGAAATTATAAAGAAAGAACAGAACCTGAACAGTTCTTCAAAACAAGGTACGTGTCCGACGCTGACAATGCCAAGTGCCAACAACATATAATAGTATTGGTGTCGTATAGTGGTACGGTGGTGGGTTCAGCGACACTGGCATTGGCGTCCGAACACGTGGACATCGTGTGGGATAAATAAAAACAAAGAAAATAGAAGACTTATCACTCTTAATCATATCAAGACTTTCTTAACGAATAAATCAAAGAAAAAAAGAAGGATGTACACCATCAAGCTGGGACCTACCTTGATGGATGCCTTAGAGCCTTTACGTGTTTGTGTGAAAATTTAAATAGATTAAAGTTTTATTAAAATTTATAAAAAGATAGTCAAAATCTTGAAATATGTTTAATTAAAATTTTATAGGAATCGGCAAAAATCTCACCAGCATAGAAGATTGATAAAAGTTTTTTAGATTTTTTTTTTCAGAATTTATGGTTGGTAATAAAATTTTATAAATTTTCCACATACCAAACGCGCCCTCTAGTGATCCGGCCGGCTAACCACTAGTTAGAAGCTGGTGGGGGTTATTTTCAGTTATTCTTTTCGAAAGAAAAAGAACCAAAGCAGCGAGAAAAAGAGCCCGCTTTTAGAGGGTGGCTATGTTTACACGTGTGCATACGTGATAGGGACCTGTAACTGAATGATTTTTTTTTGGTAAAACTTAAAAAGTATATTTTAACTATTAATCAAGTAATGAATTTTGATATAAAAATAATAAATTGAGTGAGTGTTTTTAATTTTTTTTAAATTTAATAATTTTTAAAAAGATAATTAAAATTTAATGTGTGATTTATAAATTTTTTCTTAATCAAATACACCAAGAATACGACGTCACATCACTTTTTTAGTCATGAAAACGACAACATTGAATTTAGCCCCCAAGTCAGCTACAGCCTTTGAACTTTTTTATTATGGGCCAAAAAATAAATAAATAAATAAAGAAAAGACGACCTTTGAACTTTCAAGGGGTTAATGTGCCTTTCGGTACAAAGACACATGTATAGGGAAACGTTGGTTGTCGTTTTAATTTTCCAAAAAAAATCTAATATTGTCGTAAAATTTATTATTTTAATTAAAATTCATCAATGTCAGACTTGAAGAGGCCGGGGACTGAATATGGGTGTCGGACCAAAAACAACAGAAAAATATAACTAAAGAGTGAAAATGATACGAGCTAGGCAATCATTTAGCATAATTGACATGTCTATCCGTTCTCACCTTTGACACTGCCATCTCCGTAGATTTGGAAATAATCCAACGGAGGAACAACCTCCGACGGGTGGGTGTTGTCATAGTAGGGCCAAGAGGCAATAGAATTGCAACAAATGTAAGTGTACGGTATGCCGGACTCCTCCACCAGCCGCCTCACTCTCCTCTTCGTTCTGTACATATTCAGGCCGGGCTCCACCGGATCAGCCCTGTCCACGTCATGCCCAAACTCCGATGGCAGAAATCTCTGTTCCATGACATTATAGCAGTATTTTACGTACGTACCCAAGTGTGTAAACAAAAAATAGAACCCTTTTTTTTTATGTGAAGGTAAATATCTGCATAATATTAAGTCTGGCAAGTCTGCACTTGACTTATTTTTGTCTTTTTGAGGTAACCAAACAGACAGCAGACACGTACGTAACGTGTAAGTGGAACTGAAGTACACAATACTAGCTAAAGTACTGCATTACCTAAGGCACCTATAAACCTAACCTATTAACTTCTAAAAAAATTTCTAGAAAATTAGTATACAAACCTTAATGGTACCAACAGTTTTAATGGCTTCGATTAAGTTGAGCTGATCCAGTATGTCTTCACCTCCCACGGCTGATATAACTATATCAATCTCACGCTCTTTTAGTATTTTCTCCATGAACTGCTTGTCTTTGATCAGTCCCTGTAAACATATATACATGAAATGAACAGCAATCAGAATAGGGACGTACGACTGTGCGTTTGTGCATGTTACAGGGAGGAGTCAGAGATATTTACATGCAAGATTATAGCGCCTTTGTCTTGGAGAGCCTTGATGTTCTTGGCCTTAGAAGGGCCGCCGGGACCCGGCCGGACCAGAACATAGGTGGTTCTGCCGGCGGCTAGGCTGGCCTCGGCGATGAACTGACCTATGAAACCTGTTGCTCCGACTATAAGGACTCGGCCCTTGCCTGTGGAAATAGGTGTCACGGTCATTGTATGCCTTTGTATTAAAAGAAAAAGGGAAACAAAATGTTGTTAATTTGCTTAGGAGAGTAGGTGTCTCGGTTGGCACTATTCGAAGAGACACAGAGCAAAAGAGGGAGAGCCAAAGGTTGACGAGGCTGTTTTGAATTCCTATGCTGGAGCGTGTGTAAAGGATATATAAGGAGGCCCTCAGTGGCACTTATGTCATATAAACAAGGAAATAAGTTCTGTGGGAATGCTGATAGGGGCCGACATCTTCAGCTACCCTTCTCCACAAAAAGCTCTCCAATAACATCGTAATCCCGATGCTCATGTTGTAGAGAATATCGGACTTATTGACGTTTAGATCACCTCCTCTGTGCCACCTTTGACTGATAGCTAAGAACCTCGTGTAAGAGATAATCCGAGTCCTTTTCCTTTCCCCCTCTCTCTCCTTAGACAATTATTGTTGACTAACGACAAGTCACTAATAACTCCTTCGCCCCTACCCTTCTTTTAGGACCCTTTTTTTTTAGAAAAATCTTTACCGTCGTTTGTTTGGCAGTTCAAAGCATTTGGTTTGAAACGCAACTATTTGTGGGATTCTAGGAACGACTTTGTAACAATCGGTTTTATTACCATTGATTTTGCTTGCTATATGTCACCTCGGCCACGGGATATGGGGACCGGGAGGAGGAGAACGTCCAAATAGTTGGGTCTCGGGGTTCAACTATATAACTGGTTCCATATCAATCCATCCCTATGCCCCGACAAATGGCCTAACGTGTTTTCCTACGGTTTTGCAAACAAATGGAGTCACTGATTATCTGGGTTTGTGTATAAATGGAAACAATACCCATCTACCTCATGAGTCATGAATGATGCGACGGAGGGGAGGATACAAGTCGTTATGGTTTAAAGAAATAAATCCATCTTCAAAGTAAATGAGTCATCACCGAACCTCAAGTTAAGTCAATTTTATGGGTCTGGATTCAGTCCAGACCGTACGGGTCCAGACCCACGGTCTGGATTGAATTCCGACCAAATCTAACGGCTCACAAGGCGAGTTTAGTTTTAGTGGTCGGAGTATGGTCCGACCACTAAAACTAAACTCGCCCCGTGAGCCGTTAAATCTGGTCAGGATTCAATCCAGAGCGTGGATCTGGACGGTCTGGACCCGCAGGGGTCTGGACTGCATCCCGTCCCCAATTTTATCACATCTTCATACCTTATTAAATGAGATATGAACAGATTCTGACAACGTCAAAGATGGTGATTTCTTTTTTTCAATCATTATCGTAACTAGCATTGTGAAGCCCTCACAGCGTTGAAGGAGTTTAGCTATCAAAATTTTCGGTGTTGAAAAATTAAGGTCATTCTTGAAAAATTCATAAGAAGAATATCAGACGATTAAGGATTAACTGTATGGAGCGGGTCTAAGTTGAATTATTTAGATTATTACATCAAAGTAGTAACTAGTCAAACAATTGAAGGTTTGTCCATGTCTGAATCACCGTTGTAAGATTTTATTTTTTAATAAATTTATAATGACTGCTATTTCGAAATAATTTTTTCTTTAAAAGATAATTCAAAAAAATTTCACTTCCTCAACAAAATCTATTTCTTGTGTTATTGATATTTGATTTAATATTATATTCTCTTTTTATTAATTAATTTAATATTTATTCAAATTTAGATCAGATTAATTTTTTAAAAAAATAAATAAAGAGAGAACACTTATTCACCCTTTTTTGAAGTGTTAATAGAATCTAAACTGAATTTTTCATACTTGACTTTTAGAACGTGATCATTAAAATTTTCGTCAGATTTTAGTAACGGGCTCTTTTTAATCTAATTATTATTATAATCTCTATAATACCTGTAATGGGATATGGAACCAATCGGAGTCCAATTACTATATCAGCCCAAATAATTATAAAGGTCACGGTTATTTTTCGTTCCTAAAAGGCAGGTGCAGAACCGTAGAATAGGCTTTTATGAACTGGGACAAAGTGAAAAGCTATGTGTACGGTTGACCTATAGCCTGTAGGGTGGATGAGTGATCCCCAATAGCCGGGAAAGCAAGTGCATGTTAATTAATGCCTGCATAATCTATTGGCAAGCAGAGAGTAGTATCTTCGAATTTTGTCTATTGGCAAGCAGAGATAGCGGTATCTTCAAGAATTTTGTTTAATATTGTTCTGATGTAAAATGAAGAAGAGCAATTAATATTATGCAGATCAAACTGGCACGAAACAGAGTACTTCAATGAGAGAACTCCAAGGATATTTCCTCACTGATTCTTCTCCAATCAGATTCATTCCCTAAGAGCATTTTCAGATTCCACACTAATAACCGTCTAATCGTCATTACTGCAAGAGAATTGCATTATATAGACTGTTCCTTTAATTTCTCCATTCAAAGACCGTGGGAGTTTTGCGTGTGCTTGATGATGGGCTATCAAATATTCGGCTCTCCACAAGTCTGATCAATTGGGTTCGGGTTCATTAGCGCATATCGTATATTGACTATCTGACAAAGAATAGAACTCTGATAGTCCTAAGACTCCTCCTAAACAGCCTACTTATCCGGTAACTCGCCTAATGAAACTCTACTACCTTAAGAGGTAACCTCCTAACAGAACTACAACGGCGGTACATGTATAAAAAGTCAGGTATTCTCCTTATTAGATACGTTCAATTCTATTCTCGTAATACTCAATATCTTCTTTCTTAAACACTGACTTGGTCGTTGGAGGCTTGATCTGAGGTCACTCTCCTCGATGATTTTTTGCAGAATTACTTGGCTTCCGAGCATTGTGGTGATTCTTGACATCATTAGTTGACGTCGTCTGTGGGAATTTACTCGAACAAAAGTCACCTTACAGACGATTTGTTCTTAATCGTTGCACTCCAATGGCGTCCGCACCCGAAGATCAAAACGATGTTGTTCAATTTGGTGTGGTAATCGGCACGCCTCCTGCGGCAGATGCCCCGCTAGCCGCCATGGTTAGGAACGAGGCAAACAATGTTGTCTTCGCCAAGAATTTGGAAAGTTTGGCTCGCAGATTAGAGGAGCAGGCTCCGCCCCTTCCTCCTCCACCTTCATCCCTGCCCGGGCCTCATGCTTTGGCAGTTCCTCTTGAAGGCTCAGTCGAGACACATCCAACCTCTCAATCTTACACTCGGGCTGATTCACAATGAACTCACAGCAAAGGATCGCATGACCTCCTCCTTGAGCAGATGGCCGAGCAAATCCGGTTGCTTGAGCAAAAACGGGCAACCGGGGAGACCGCCAAGGCCGGAGCTTTATCCCACATGTCTCAACTTTGTCGTTCCCCTTTCAGGACGAAAGTGCTCTCTTGCCCACTTCCCAACGGTTCTACCCACCTGTCATCGACCTTTTCGACGGCTCGGGAGATCGATGTGACCACATCGAGATCTTCACCCTCCACATACACGTCTAGTCGTATTTGGACGCGGTCCTTTGTCGTCCTTTGTCCCTCACTTTGAAGGGACAAGCACAACAGTGGTTCTCTAGCCAGCCACCTGGGTCTGTCACGACTTTAACACATTCAACGCCATGTTCATCAATCACTATGCTTCGAATAGGAAGACGAAGAAGCTCTATTCCTACCTGTTTGGCATAAAGTAGTGTCCCATAGAGACTTTGCTGGCGTATATAGCCTGGTTGAACCATGAGATCGTGGTCGTCTCACGTGCCACTGATGAGACTAAGCTCCTGGCCCTTATTTTCGGCCTGCAGCCCAGTGACTTCCTGAGTGCCTCATCAGAAAAAATTTGACCGACTTCGGAGAAGCAATGAGAAAGGCTCGGGAGCATATAGATTGCGAAGACATGTTCTCGGCCCGGGTCGGTCATCTCCAGGAAGAATTGCCACGGTTGGACAAGAGTGATCGAGAATCCAAACATCCCCGAGATTTTTCCCCTCATCCGGAGTTCGATGTCCAACCCTTATAGGAGAGCAGGGCAGCACTTACTCCGCTCAACGCGGCTGCTCGGAAAATACTCCTGACCATGAAAGGCGATCCGAGTGTCAGATGGCCGCCCAAGCCTTGTCAGCGCTCGAGGGTGCGGGACCAAACGAAATATTGCGAGTTCCATGAGGACCACAGTCATGACACTGATGATTGTTGGGAGCTATGTAGAAAGATCGAATACTTACTAAAGGAAGGAAAACTCTGTCGTTTCATCCTAGAACATGGAGCTCCTCGGCCTGATCAGGCTTGATCTTGGGCTCGTCAACAAATCCAACCGAAGGAATGTCCGCCACCGATGCCCAACCGGGCAGAACAAGAATTACTCCTTCCTCCATCTATTCTAAGAATGATAGGTACAATCATGGGCGGACATAGCCACGCCGGAGATTATATAAGAACTATGTTGGGGAAGCTTACAACCATCAGGTGTTTCTTACTGAACAGCTGTGGAAAAGTCCCTACTGGATGACATGTCTATCACCTTTACTGAAGCTAATGTTGCTGCGGTGCTCCAGCCACATAATAATGCCATCGTCATTGAAGTGATGATCTCAAACTGCACCTTCGGAGGGTCCTGGTGGACAATGGGAGCTCGGCTGACATCCTATTTTTCGACGCTTACAACCAGATGTGGTTAGAGGATATCCCGCTCTTGTCGTCTCCTTCAGACCTATTTGGATTTGGGGGTTACAAGGTTCACCCTCGTGGATCAGTGAAGCTCCCCTTCACCATTGGAGAGCATCCCACGTCAACAATGGTTAACTTATTGGTGGTGAATGCGCCCTCGACCTACAATGACATCATTGGTCGTTATACTCTGGCTGCTCTCCATTTCATTTCTTCTGTTTACCACCTTAAAGTAAAATTCCCTACTTTCTCGGGACTGAGAGTCGTGAAGGGCAATCAAAAGGTTACTTATGGCTGCTATTACTCGGAGATAAAGGATCATGGCCAGCCAGCCTATTGTCAAATGGTCGGTGGAACCAAAGAAACAGAGCCAAATATTGAGTCTTTGGCCCAGCTTGAGGAAGAGGGGGTTGAAGGCAAGCGGTCTTAGGTGGATGAGGAGTTAGAGGACGTTTCGGTTGGTCTAGATCAGACAGTACGAATAAGCGTAAATTTGCAGGGCGAATTCTGAGCATAGTTGGTCGAGATCTTGATGGCTCACAAGGAAAGTTTTGCATGGTCTCATGTGGACATGAAAGACATCAGTCCTGAAGTAATCACACATGAGCTGAACACACTACTGGACAGTCGACCGGTACAACATAGGTGATGGACATTTGATTCTGAGCGTAACCAGGCTGTGGCCGAGGAGGTCAACAAGCTCATGGCGGCGAGTTTTATTCGAGAAGTCCATTATCCGAACTGGCTCTTGAACGTGGTCCTGGTGAAGAAAAGCACGGGAAAATAGCAGATGTGCGTGGATTTTAAGGATCTGAACCTTACATGTCCTAATATAGTTTTTCTTTGCCTCAGATCGATTTTCTGGTGGACTCGACCGCCGAACACGAGCTCTTGTCATTTCTGGATGTCTTCTCTGGATATAATCAAATCCGTATGATACCTCAGGATCAAGAAAAAATGGCCTTTATCACCGATCTAGGGCTTTACTGCTACCAGGTCATGTCGCTCGGCCTGAAGAATGCAGAAGCTACTTACCAGAGCATGGTTAACCATATGTTCAAAGATCAGATAGGGCAGAATATTGAGATCTAGGTGGATGACATGTTGGTAAAGAGCCAGCAGTTCAGGATCACTTGATAGATCTGACAGAGACATTCAAGGTCTTAAATCAGTACGAGATGAAGCTCAACCCCACCAAATGCGCCTTTGGAATGTCATCGGGCAAATTTCTAGGATTCATAATATCGCATCGGGGTATTAAAGCAAATACCGAGAAGATACAGGTAATCATAAAACATAACCCTCCAGCTACCAAGCAAGAAATGCAGAGACTGATAGGCAAAGTTATTGCCTTGAGATGATTTATTGCCCGATCCACGGACAAGTGTTCATCATTCTTCAAGACTCTTAAAAGCAAATTTGAGTGGAATAACAATTGTGTTGTCGCATTCAAACAGCTAAAGCTCTACCTCTAGAGCCCCTCATTGATCATTTGGTCTGCCCGAGGGTACACTTGTTCTTGTATCTCACGGTGAATACGAGGGCGGTCAGTTCTATACTAATTCAAAAAGAGAAAGGAACCCAACGATTGGTATATTATGTTAGTCGGGCATTGCGGGGAGCAGATGAGTGATACTCTCCGATTGAACGAGCAGCATTCGCAGTGATACTCTCCGATTGAACAAGTCAAATGAGAATTCATAGCCAAGTATAGCAAAATGAGGGAACATCTTCTTAGGGTGCTCGAACTCAAAGGCGCGTTCAAGCAATTCTCAATCGAGCAAGTGCCCCAAAAAGCGAATGAGAAAGCAGACCTCCTAGCTCAGACGACTTCCAACCCCGACGGTTCCGATAGCCCCGAGGGCGTCTTCATGGAGGTGCTGCCACAACCATCTATACATTTTGAACACTCGGTATGACAGGTAGCACATGATGAATGATGGGGACTGGGGAGGCCCTATAATCGGTTCATCTCAATGGGCAATCTCCCGACTAATAGGACGGAGGCTTGGTAGGTTTGCATGCGAGTAGCCCGGTATACACTCTAGATGAATATTCTCTAGCACAATGGCTTCTCCAAGCCTTTGCTTCGTTGTCTGGCCCCCTTTTAAGCAGAGCGGGTATTGCGTGAAATCCACGAAAGAATTTGTGAAAATGATTTTGGAGGACGAGTCTTGGAGCATAAAACTGCCCGGACAGAATACTACTGGCTTACACTGCTTAAGGACTCGATGACATTAGTTAAGAACTGTGATAAGTGCAAGCAATATGCTAATGTGCAACGAGTCCCGGCTCAGAACATGACACCGGTCAGCTTGCCCTGACCTTTTGACCAGTGGGGTATCGACATCGTGGGCTTTTTCTCTCTTAGTCGCGGACAAGTACGATTCTTGGTGGTGGCGGTGGATTACTTTACCAAGTGGGTGGAAGCTCAACCCCTGACGTTTATCACTGAGGAACAGATACGTAAGTTTTTATTGACGTCCATTTTTTTCCAGTTTGATAGTCGCCGCTTCAAGCAATTTTGCGTGTGTTGTGGGCCAACCGCACGACTGCTCGGACAGCCACGGGGGACACACCATTCAGCCTAGCATACGGCTCAGAGGCTATGGTCCTGGTAAAGATCCGAGTTCTCACCCAACGAGTCCAAGGTCATGACCCCGAATAAACGATCAAAACCTCTGAGCCGACTTGGATTTCGTAGAAGAGAGGAGGAATACGACCAGCTTGAGGAACCATAATTATCAACGACAAGTAGAGAAGTACTACAATTCCAGGGTCATGGCCAAAGAGTTTGTTGTCGGTGGTTTGGTCCTATGTGAAAACATGCCACTTACGACCGATCCAACTGAAGGGAAACTCTGTACCAATTGAGAATGCCCTTACAGAATGGTGGAGATCACCCGGCCAAGGACATACCACCTCGAGGACTTGCACGAGAAGCGCCTCCCACATCCATGGAACGTCGCTCACTTGCGAAAATATTTTCGGTAGTTTGTTTGATGATTTCTACTTGTTTTATTATTTGAGAAATTTTGATACTCATGTTTTCAATTTTTTGTGAATACAAAAATTATTTTGCTCCTAATCGGTTCAAGTGCACAAGTCTCCCAAGTATCCTGCACCGGCTCGTACCCGAGCAGAGGTCAACTCGATCACAAGTCTCCTGAGTACTCTGCGTCAGCTCGTACCGGGGCAGTGGTCAACTTGATCGTAAGTCTTGACTCTCGAATACCCTGAATTAACTCGTACCCGGGCAGAGAAAATTCGATCGCAAGTCTCTCGAGTACTCTGCGCCGGCTCGTACTCGCGCAGACAGAACTCGATCGCAAGTTTCCCAAGTACCCTATGTCGGCTCGTACCCGGAAAGTGGTCAACTCGATCGCAAATCTCCCGAGTACCCTGCGCCGGCTTGTACCCGGGCAGTGGTCAACTTGATCGCAAGTCTCCCAAGTAGCCTTCTCCTACTCGTACCTGGGTAGTGGTCAACTCAATCGCAAGGATCCTTTTTCGAGTACCTTGCGCTGCCTCGTACCAGGGCAGTGGTCAATTCAATCGCAAGGTTAACGTACAAAGTTAATATATGCAAAAGATGGCTCGATACAAAGGTAACAAACAAAGTTGTAAAGTTCTGGGCATATTCAGAACAAGGTTGGCCTGTCAGTCCTTACCTAACATGCAAAAGGAAGATTGTTTTATAAACTACAAAGGAAAATGTCTACGACTAATCAAAATAGGAGGTCCCCCAAGTACAGATGAGACACCAGGCGTAAGGGCAAACAAGCATTAATCTCAACTACTAAATAATATTCACACATGAAAGATGTTCGACGACGACAATACATGTTTAACAAAATGAAGACAAGGAAAAACAGATAAATTGTGCCTAGAAGCTCAAGCATCTTCCACCCGATCAGGTACAATCAAGCCTTTACCTTCTCCGACCGCCCTCTGTAAGTCCTTAACCTCAACAGTTGAAGCTTTGTGGTAGTGCAGTAGAATAGAGGAGCCAATAGTCGTATTGCTGGGGCCTCAGAACCTGAAAAACTCTCCGACATTTACCCCTGGGTCAGTTTCTTGTTCACTGTTTGGTTCCTCAACTAAAGGAGTGCCCGACTCATACCTATGACGATGGTCGTCCAACTTAAGGTCAGAGAAATCTACCTCGGGAAGCCTTGCATGTGTCACCTTAAGAGCAGCCTCAAAGCCCAGCTGGAAGCTAGACAACCGAGCATTGATGGAAGCTGCTTCGACGAGCGGGATGTTGTGTCGGGCCAAACGTAGTTCCCTCTACAGGATCTTATGGGCCTCCTAACTGGATTCGACTTGTGCTTCGGCCAGATGACATCTTTCATCCGCTCGATGTGCCCTCTCTTCGACCAATAGTACTTTTTCTCAGACGACATCATTCTCCCTCACGGCTTCGCCCCTCGAAGCCCTGGCAGCCACGATCGTCTCCATGAGCTCAAGTAGTTGATTGCTGCGCATCAGTGCTTCCTTTTGTAGTTCATCTATGTCGCTGGTTTTCACTTGAAGCTCTAGTCACATTTGAGCGCAAATCTCGTGGAGTTCTGTCGTCGCCTTATCAATTTGAAAGCGTAGGTCGGCCTCGCAAAGGGCTGCTTTCCCATGAGCGCTAACAAGTTGTGCTGAGAAGCTCTCAAGCTCTCGATCAACCACAACGATCACACGAGCGCCCTCCTCGCCTTGTAGAAAAGTACATTTCATCTCGGCCAATCTCCGCTTCACTGGAACTAAAGCAACGTTTTTCTCTGCGCGGGACAACTGTTCGGATCGCAAAGCCGTGGCCGTCAAATTTAGCTCTCGGGACATCTCGCCCACGGCGTGAACCAGCTCGGAAGTAAGTACCTTCACTCGTTCTTGTGCCATGGGTGGGGAGCTCATTGAAGTAGTCGGCACCTCAGGACCCAGTGGCTGGCTATTCAAGACAGGAATCTTTGGTCTGTACATCGTTGGCACTCCTGGTCAATCACCCACAATCGGTACCCCTCCTATCAAAGGGGAAGGGTAGTCCTCCAGTGTTCTTCCACCGTGTGTGACAGCCCGTAAATGGTCATGGGCACACACACATTTTCAATCAGCTCCATCACGGCAGCCGAGGAGATGAAATTGCTAGAGGAATGTATCGATTCCCCAACAGGTGGTGGGGGAGCAAGGGATCCCTAACTAGTCTGGGTCTTGGTCTTCTTTCGCGATAGAGCCTGATCGTCACCCTCGCTCTTCTCTTCATCCTTGTCAATCAGCCTCGGCCACTTGTTGAATCGACTACTAGAAGATCGCTCGGGGGATTGCAACAAGTCTACCCGGCTCTCCCCGAGAATTTGCATCTCATCGCTGTCACCGAAATTCGTCTGGTTCTTCAAGTGGTTTGTTCTTCAAGTTGACTCGACCAGACGCCCCCATGAGGTCTAGCGGTGGAGCTGTAACTGGTTTAGGTCGGGCAGATACTTTAGAGGTCTCCTACCAAACGAGCGCCTTACGTTTGTTTTTACCTGGGAGCACCATCAAATTATAGATTAAATAAAAAACGTATGGGGAAAACTACCGACCACATGGCAAAGAAAACCCTTAATTGACACATCTAACCCGACCACCAGGACACAGAAGGAAGTGCTAAGCCATTAAAAGTACGTGTGTCAAAGCAGATCAACCAACCTGTCCCCGACTCGGCGGTTCCTCCTCGTACAGAAGAAGGTAGCAACTCAGTCACATCCCATTTTTTCTCGGAGGCGATTTTCAGCCTTACCTCCTCCTCGGGTTCTAGTTCTGGCCTTTGCTTGGCTACCAACAGGGAGAAATGGATTAGGCTGAGTACAATCACGAAACTATAACAGAAGTCGGATAAGCGTTTTACCTCTTTGAAGGGGAGATCCCCATGTGCGTAATACCCGAAGAGGGTTTTCCTTTTTTGTTGTTCGATGGATAACCGTGGAGCATACCACACTTGTCTCGGAACTTGAAGTAATACATGACTTCCCCCATTTTGGAGATCTTGTAGCAATGCATGAACTCCCTCCAGAGTTGGGGGTTTTTCTCGATGAACAATTTCTTCCACAGCGCGAAAAACCCTAGTCCTAATCGCCATCCGTTGGGCGCCAATTGACTAGGAGCCAAGGAATACAGGAACATTAACTCGTGAATCTCTCAAGAAAGATGAAATCGGCAGCCGGCAAGCAAAGCGTCTTCAAAAAAACCCAAGCTCGTCTTCATCAGGCTCTGACAACTTTTCACCTGATTCAGGGACTCTCATTATCATGGTCGACGAGATGTTGTACTTGACCTACAGTGCGGCGTAATGATTTTCCCATTTGGCATGCCTGGTTGCCGCCGTGTTCTCCCCCGCGTCGGGAATTTCCGATCGCTAAGAGCTTGATTTGCGAGTCATTGGTGAGGAAAGGTAAAACAACGTACAAGAAAGACATGGTGAATCGGCTAGGAGAATGGCAGTGGCGTGAAGTCGAAGAGACAAGAGAATGGAGGTGGCGTAAAGTCAAAGAGGCGAAAAGTTGAGAACAACTGTGAGTAGGTTGGGAAGATGATGATGACATGAAAACGAAGCGACAGAGTGTCAAAAAAGTTGTACGAGAGGAATGGTGGTAGCGTACGTTGCAAGCCAGTTTTGAACAACTGACATTCGGGTTGGGCCGATATCCAAGGGGCCCCAAATCTCAGAATAAAATAGGGGCCCAGCTACCATGGATCCCGCGCTCTTTGCTCGGCTCGTCGACCCAAGACTATGAGATTATGTTCCTCGATCAGCTCGTTGGCCAAATGGTCACTTCACAAACCATGGCATCTGAATTTTACGTTTTTCGCTCGGTTTGTCGAGGTTGAAAAGGGGGAGACTACTAATGGGCCATGAAATACTCGGCCCTCGGCAAGCCCGACCAATCGGGCTAGGGCCCATTAGCGCATGATGTATATTGACTATCCGACCAAGAATAGGACTCTGACAGTCCTAGGACTCCTTTTAAACAACCTACTTGTTCGGGAACTATCCTAATGAAACTCTATTACCTTAAGAGGTAGTCTCCTAACAGGACTACAACGACGGTACATGTATAAAAACTCAGGTATTCTTCTCATTAGACACGCTCAATTCTATTCTCGTAATACTCAACATCTTCTTTCTTAAACACTGACTTGACCCTTCAGAGACTTGATCCGAGACCATTTCCTCGGTGATTTTTTACAGGATTACTTGGCTTCCGAGCATTGTAGTGATTCTTAACATCTTCACTTAACATGCGAACCCATTATAATCCATTAATTATAATGTCTATAAAGCTATGCGTTGGGTCATTCTAAATATGCTTCCATTATTCTCGTGACTGGGTTTACTTTCCTTCAGACCTGTAAGCCAATGCATGGGACACTAAAAGTAAATGAATCATGACCTCCAACTTTCGCCCCAATGGTCATGCCAAGGCATAATGACTCGTGGCCCCCCTCCCCGGCCCATCTGATCGACTCCAGATAATCCCTCACGAAAAAGGTCGACATCGAAACTATGGCGCGGGATTTATGAGATCAGGGAAAGAGTATAAAGAAGAACTTACAAATATTATGACGCAGAGACTTCAGTCCTGCTGGCTTTTCGTTATTTAAGACATAAGTAGGTACCGGTCAGCTACACAAACCCTAATTTTTGTTTTCATGTGACAAAGTGAGACAACTTCAACAGGCGTGATTTGATGAAGCTCTAAAATTACAACGGCTAGGGAAACCAGAACAATAATATATCTAATTTCAGGTGAAAAAACTGAAGGGAAAAAGAGTACTTGGTTTACATACAAATTGAATTATGTATTTTTCGTATATTTTAAAAACTATGTAAATAGGAAGACTATAGAATCTGTAACGAAAGGATAGGAGAGTATATGTGGGACAGTGGGAGGCATTGAAAGACTTGAAAGACTATTAGGTTTATGGGATCAACAATAATCCTTTTGACTGGTTAAGGTATTTGACTGCCTAACTTGTTGGCATCCACGTGGTGTAGCCCTTGATGCCCACCTATTACTTAGGGCGAAGCTTTGAACTACCTACTATAAGGAAATAAAATTGCACTTTAACTAACCGTTTAAGCTTTTGGTTCAATAGTAGACCACAAAATGCTTTATACAAGGCAGAGAGAGTACTAATCGGAATGGTTGCACTCTTCTGGAGCTGCTGAGTCCTGTAGGCAGGGCCTAAGGACGTGTCCTCCAAGAGCCACCGGGATCTAGCCGCAACTATCCAAACAAAAATTTAAAAAAGGAAGAAAGTTGTGCAGATTCCGACCACATAAGGGCTGTATCGGAATGGAGGTGGGAGAGAGGGAGGCTTAGGCGCTGAGGGAGATCGGGTTTCTAGAGAGAATCCACCAAAACCTTCAAACATTGAGCATTGGTCTATTGAATCAGCCTCGTGAATTAATGGTGTGTTGGAAGAAAGTCTAACCGACAGCCATCTGTCAAGTTATCGCCATCGTGAATCTATGCCATTGATATGGCATTCTTAGGTGTTAAGGAACCAAGAGAAGGGCTGGATCAACATGTGAGTGGCTGCTTTCCTTTGCGAATTAATTAATCCCTCTTGTTAGGAGTTAAGGCCGAATATGCCGAGACTACGAGTCACCCTCCTGTTGGCTTGCCTGTGGCTGGCAATCATGGCACCATTTCTAACAAGACAATTAGTTTCTATCTATATCAAAAAATTTGGGTCACCTTACAATTATTCAACTTATCTGTCTGCTGGCGATGGTGATGGTGATTCAAATTTCAAAGTGTTTCTGATTATAAAAGATTAGAACATATCACCATACGAAAATGCAACTTAATTGCAGGTTTATTATAGTCTTGTTTCTTATTTTATGAGAAACCTCTAAGCGTGTTTGATATGAATTGGACCCAGAAATGATTTGCAGTCAAGATTCAGCTCGTACCTAAGCTTTTTATGCCCATACCCGTGATATTCTATTGAATTCATGAGTCAGCTAAGGCGGCTTTTGGATACGACATTTCTATTTTGTAATATCCTGATCTTTATATTTTTCAAAAGATAAACGGAAAACCGACACCAAATTGAGGAGGTTATTTGTCCTAAAGTGTGGGGGGTGCGTTCGAAGAGGATCACATCAAAACACTGTTGATGATCAATTCCAATATCTTGATAGTTGGAATATGCCGAAACATACCTTCAAAGAAGTCATAGTCCATCCACAATTGTATGTATGCCATGCGTCTTCAAATAATTTCTTCATCCACATGTGAACCATTCAAATAAAGTAGTTTTCCCAACAGGTGTCGGGTGTCCCGAACGAACGAAGGGAGGAAAATTGATGGTAGGTAATTGCGGTATCACATTTTAACAAAATACTTTTTTAGAATAAGACGTTGTATAAAATAGTCTATAATAAAAAATAGTTCCTCTCCTCTATTGGCGTCAAACAACTACCGACACTTGTTACTTAGAAAAACAAAACTACCGACACTTGTTGACATGGTAAAAAAGTCAAAGTTAATAACCTATGAGACACTGACGCGTGTCAAAAATCAGCCCAGCAAGCACAAGTCAAAGATGCTCCACGCATGCAGCCAATTAATATAGATAAGCCCTTTTAGAAAGAAAAGAAAAGAAAAGAAAAAAAGGTCATTCCGGGGTTTCGCGTGGTGTTCGATTATGGATCTCCTCCCCGCTACAGCATTTCAGCACTGAAACCCTCACAACTCTCACATTCTCCTTCAGTACTCGGTGGTGGAAGCAGCAACGCGAGACTGCCTGTTGCTTAGGTATTACCGTATGCTCTACCTATGGCAGCTAGTGTGGAAGATGCTGGCTGGTGGGACTGGAGATAGAATACCAACCGATGATGTTGTTGACAAGGTTGTAGCGATGGGATTCCGGAGAAACTTGGTGAGAGCAACTGTGAGGAAATTGACCGAGACTGGGCAGTCAGTGGACCTTAATATCGTGCTTGATGTGTTAATGAATAATAGAGCAGCAGAGCCAGTGGTAGGTTTGGCATATGATATATGGCGTTGCCTGCAATGTTTGCGTGGATTGATTTAAATTCTGGGTACTTACCAAACATTTGAGCGTTATACTTGAAGAGGGATAGATATTGTAGAGTCCAAAGATCCTGTTCCTAGTGGTGTCATGGAGTGAACATCCAAAATGAATTTCTTTACAGCCAAGCAGGAGGTAGCATCTTATGGAAAAACTGAGAAAGAAAAAGGACGTGGCGTGGCAGGAGGGATTACCAAATCTTACTTTTTCTCCCTTGACAGCGTGGTGTTCGATTATGGTTTCGCAGCTCAGGGACACTGTCGGGGGAGGCTAGGTCTAAAATTGGAGAAAAAATGCTCACTATGGAGGGAGGGAAGGGGGACTGGCAGGGGGAAGGGAATAAGTGGGGCAATGTCGCTATGAATCTTTAATTTTTATTTTGAAAAAATATATTTTCACCCACAAACTACCGTAAATTTACAACATATACTTTGCACTACCAAGCCAACATACGACTTGAGCGCGCTATGTCGGGACCAGATCCAAGATTGTCTCCAGCAGAAGTCCGTGAGCAGCAATCGGCCCTCTTGAAGGCCCACACGCATTTAAGCCTGCATTTCCAAACACTTTTATCGGCATTATTCTTAATAATTCTGTGGTGCGACTGTTTCGCCACAATGGGACACAATCTCGGGCTAAGAAGGGCTTCTTTTCCCTACATTCCATCCTACCAGGGGAATAACAGCAGACAATAATGAAAGAAGATGCCGTTTAGAAGAAACGAAAGAGATCACAGGTAAAGGCGAGGATACATCCATGGAAGGCTCAAATCTACAAAATGCCCAGGAAGCATATGGTGCCTCTGTGCTCGAGGTGCCGCCTCCAGAATCCAGATATTAGAAGTCTGATATATGGGCCTGACATTCAACGTGTTTCTTGAGTTAACCCCAATTCCCTTTAACTTCGAGGAAGCCCTAGTAGTCAGTATGTCACACGACAGAAGCTTCTCAAACATTACAATGCCTCCTTGAGATTGAATGTCCTAGCTATGTCTCTAGCATTGTCAAATTCATTAAGCTCAACCAGCATCTTCTTCAATCGCCGAGCAAGTCCACTTGTCTCACTCTCAGGAATACCGATCACATGCCTTTTCTCCAGGGTCTTTCCAAGTAACAGCACGTAATCCACCAGGGGTTGCAACTTGTGGCTGATCATTGACAAAAGGAACATTTAGCAGGCATTATCAATATACTATTAAACAGCAGGTGATTTTCATTTTATGCACCATCTAGTAGTTACTGGAAACCAAATAATTCTAAGCAAATGCATAGCTAGACAGTTCTACATCCTATGGTCAGAAAGATTCCTCGAGTCTTTCAAGGAGATCATTTCCAAAACTATAACCATCTTGGCTCCCATGAAATCAGTGTCAGGTTCCTTCCACAAAGGACTGAAATGAAAGGCAGCACCTAACAGTCACACTTGTTGAAGAGTATTATATTGTATACCAGGCTAGCCCATTCCACAAGAGAGCTAAAAACTTGAGAACTCGGACGGACTGAGCCTAAATCCCATCTTGGGTCTACTGAAGGAGTAGTAATTTAAACGCAAGACGACAGTCATTAGATGTACCTGTGTTGCCCCGTGACATTTGGACCTGTCCACACCCCAGATAAAGAAGCAATGATCCTTTCAGTTCTTGTAATCGCATCATGAACATTAGCTGTAATGCTTCTAACGTGAGGTAGCATTTTTTCACACAAAAGCTCGTCAAGTGCAAGTTTCTCGAGAATGGGCAAAGCAAGGATGTCTCTCCACATGCAGATATTTCTCAGCAAACGAACAGACATTCCAAATCGATATGCTGCAACCCGTGCAGCATTTGGCACAGCCTTCAATAGAAGTGGGCTCCATGTTGGGACCTAGAATGATGTGTGAATCAGTATTGAGAACATTAGAAGTTAACACATCATAATTTCTGGCACTTGCAACCAAAGGAACAGAAACGGAAAAACACCTCCAATAATCAAAAATGCATATTACGGTGGTGTTCGGTGGTGGAAATTTCCACCCCTCAAAATTTCTACACTGATTAAAAAATTATAAAATAATCTCTCTCTTCATCAAATTATTATTTTTTATTATAATATTCATTTAAATATTCTATTTCTTCACTTTTTCATCAAATCCCATAAAATATATTTACTTTTTCACAAACCCCAATACTCCAAAATTTCCAACCCCCAAATTTTTTACTGCTGAACACCCTCTACATGTCATCACGGAGCTACGTCCGTATATATGCTTGTGTGTGTGCACATGTTCATATGTGGGTGCATGAATATCCAAGTGTATGAAATCATCTAAAAACAACAATTTGACAATTCAAAAGCTATACCGTAAGATTAGCAACAGCATCAGCTAGACAGGTGCGGATAGCAACTAATAAATCTGAAAGAGCCTCACTGGAAGCTGAAACATAATTTATAACCAAGCTTGTCGCAGTAACTGCATTCTTTGTCTCTCGCATACTGAGCATGTCCCAGCAATGTGCAATATCATGGTGCAAAATGGGAAGTGCTACCTTTTCCACCAGCTCAGGGACAAGGTTAGCATCAGCATCATCCGATGGGAAGTCACTTCCATCATTCGGCAAACCATAATCGAACAACAAGGAGTGCCTGGGGAGTGGAAGAAAACTTAATATAAACAAAGGATGGAAGTAAACAACTTTTTTTAGATAATATATATGTGTGTGCTTCCAGGTTATTTTAACAAAAGTTTCAACTCGCTCATACCGCAACCAAAACAAGTGTAGCCCACCCAAGAAAGAAGTCTAGTTAAAAAATCCCAAACAAATTGGAAACTTCTAAATTAGCACTCAAGTTGTTAGTCAAATACCATTTCATATCAAAAAAATCCACATCCTCATGGAGTGGGTCCCACTTCAACAGCTCCAGTCTCATGTACGGAGAAAAGATGGCAGGAACACTCAATGACATGTAAGCATCGCGATAACTTGATGCATACTCTTTCTTCAATTTTTCAAATCTCTCCTTAACTGCTGGAAGTTGGGAATACTCCTCAGCTGCATCACTAAATATTTGATCAGCGGTCTGAAGCAACAATTTTCGGTGATGCTGGTATGCTGTACTCTCACTATCACTCTCATCAGAGCTTAACTCGCCTTCAATTCTTTGATTTGAAGCGTCCACTTCCATTGATGATCTTCTCTTACTATCATACCTAGCTTTCCTGCTTTCAGCCCTCCGTGTTATATCCATTCGTTTCTGCAGGTTCGTGTCTCTACCAAACTCATCTAACTTTACAGGTAGATTTGTTTGCTCTCTTGCAGCAGCAGATGCAGCCTGTGCTGCAACTGTGGCTGCCACAACCATTTCAGCACTGCTACCTTTTTTACTGAAAACATGCATCGCTACACTCACAGCTGCTTCTACCTCCATCAGTTCATCATCATTATCAGCAGCCCTTCTTTCCACAATAGCTGAAGCACGTTCTTCATGAAGTTTATGCATCTGCTCTTCAAGTTCTTCTATGTAGGGAGCTTTATCCTGAAAGTAAAGAGTAACAGCAGACCAATGGATACCAATCAATAGCAGGACTGTGGCTTATAGTTTCTAGAGAGAGATGATGATGATCCAAAAACAAGAAACCAACAAAAATTGTTTATATAGATCACAGTTCTCGTTCATCTGAAGCATATTAGTTAGAAAGAATAAAAAGCAACGACAGCGGACACGCATGATTCAAATGGAAACCACGTTTTGATGTTGCACCGACATCGTTCTCAAAACAGAGTGTAGGATGTATCATCCCATTGGTAAGTTGTTCATGATAAGAATTCTTTTGACCCTTTCTGGGCAGAAGATAAACATGGTTGCTTGCAAGTGAAATACTACATTATCTTGTGTGTTTCTTCACATGGGCAAGTGGAAAGGTAGTCGATCTAGTCAAATACACAAAGTCAGGTGGTATCGTGAGGGATGTAATGAAATGCATGACTCGTTCAGGGGAATAATATAGCCGATAACCAAAATAAATGTAATGGAATCTATTTCAAAAGACGATGTTAAAAGAAATAAAATAGTATACACTCAAAGAAACAAAAATAACTAAATGAATTTAGGATGCTTGGGATGGTTCACTCTTGGGATGGTTCACTCATTCAATAAAAGTCAATGCCAACACCACTAAGGTTGGCTGATATGGGCCAAGAAGGAGATGCCAGGGCATGAGGAAGGCCTAAGAAAATAGGGACAGCAGCAAAAGATACGGCACATTTGACCCTGGATAGATAAAAAGAGGATTGCTATTGACGTGAAGCACTCAGGATGTAAAACGCTCTCTTGCTATTTGTTGTTGTTGTTGTATAGTAGCAGACAAGTTAGAGGAGGTGAGGTTTTAATTAGTTTGAATGTATCACTTCTTCCTTGTGGTATTTATACCTGAATTCTCAACACCTACAGAATTTTGGAAATTTGTCAAACCAACATATTGCTTTTAATTAAACTATTGATATCAGAAAGTATATGAAACAACAGCACAATCAAAGTCCACAAATACAAAGATCTGCAAACTCCAAGAAAGACAAAGAACGGAATCTCCCATGTGTCATCACCCAATCATACATGGATACGGAAAAACAAACTTCAATCTAGTTATTGATCACCCAAACATCAAAAATTCCAGCACTCATCTCCCTCCAAAAGTCCACATGCGACAAAAATTGGAAGGATAAGCCATATTGTATGACTCAAGTGTTTACCAAAGCGTACTCTCCAGCACCCCACTAATTACATCACCAACTTAGACATGACACAAAAATTCCCGAGGAAAAAACTAACAATCATTTTCTAGGATCTATGTATTACCCGGTAAGATAAATTCATACCTGCAAAAAATCACATATTACTGAAACAAAATGACGAAGCTTTTGCATGAATATGAACTTCTCATTGGCAGCAGATAGAGACTTTTCGAGGGCGGTAATATTTGAAAGCGAAGCAGACAAATCATCGTCAGTCTTTGTCAATGACATGATGGTTCTGCCATGAGATTCCTGATTAAAAGAATGAAAAGAAAAAGTAAATGTAAAGTACGGAGTTAAAAAGATACATTAAAGGTTGAAACATTGTCAATATGTCATGCCAAATCTCACTTTCCCACCCATGGACAACTTCACAAAAATGGGCAAACGTATGCTCTTACAAGTAGGTGTCTACCAACATCAACAATCTTCTAGTATGCCAGGACAAATCTACTAAAATTAAGATGGACTAATCACTCTAGCAGCATTTGAACTCAAGACTGTACCTATAATTGGCGTCTACTAGGCTGGTTCCTCCATATATAGGGCTTTCTTTTTTTCCATTGATTTCCCCATGTTTTATTCCACAAAACAATCCCCAGTGTGCTCTCTGACAATCTCTGCCCATAATATGTATCACTCTAGCAGCAAGCTTTTCGTTGCCTTTTATAACCAAAAAAATAGAAGACACAATCCACACAGATGAATGACTATAATTTGGTTTTGCAAGTTCCATAGGGGTTCTAGAACCAACAACCGTACTCTACCTAATTCTCAGTTGCCCCAAACTTCAAACGTTTCTGTCTGGGGAGATGAAGTAACAAATCACTTGCATGTTCTTGAATAACAAAGTACATATCTCGCTTCTTGAAGATTTAGCTAAACCCATCAACTATTAACTTGTCAAACCTAATAAGGTTCTTCCCTAATTTTCTCGATTTAGCATTGTGAGTACAATCCCATCACTCATCCATGGCGATGTGCGACTAAGAATCTAACTTCTGTAATGTTTGAGAAATTCTACAATGTTATTTCAGCCTCTTTTTTTTCCAGTGAAATACAAACTACGTCTGATGCACATTCTTCTGTATGTTTAACAGTTATTTGTTCCTTCCTAGGATGATACTCTTAGTTTTATATTCTGTACTTTATCTCACGAGGCCACCTACATACAGGAGGACACCTATGGGAGAGAACACCAAGGGAAGAAACCAATTTTTATCCTGATCAGAGCCACCAAAAAAAAAAAACTCGCTAATAAAATCAAAACAATACCAAACTAGATGCAAGGAGGACCAATCTAAATACTTATATAAGGACTTAATCGATGTCCATTTGATTCGCTACATATTTTACCAATTTCTTTTCAAACTTGCAGGTCGTGACAGTTTTGCAAGTGTGTCCAACAAAGACGCTATACTGCATAGATAAACAATTCCTAACGTTCTATTAGAGCATTCCATACCTTAAGCCTTCTCACATTGTCATGTAGAGCTTTCTTGGACGTCTCGGCTTGTTGGGGTATTGACATCATGGCATCCAAACCTCCTATTGCACCCCCTATACTCAGTCCTCCAACTGCACTTGGTGCCGGGTAGACAGACTTGTGCTGCTGCTGCGGTTGCAAACTCTGAGCCACGGGGAGACTAGCAGTCGCAGTGACTCTACTTGTTCCATCGTCCATTCTCTTCCCCAATCCCTTCCGAAACTGCTCCTCCTCCCATATCTTCTCCTCCTCCTCCTCCTCGTCATCGCCATTCTCGCCACCGCTATCCTTGGCGATATTTACAGCCATTGCTCTGTCCTCGACAACGTCCTCGTCGTCCTCAAACACGCCCTTCTTCTTCTTCGTCTCCGTGGTGTCGGTCTTCTTCTTCTCCCCAAACATGGCAATTCGGCCCCGAAACTCGGGCTCCTCATCGCTCAAGCCCTCGGCCTCGCCATGATTGCTGCCTCCGTCCAACGAGATATAATCAGGTGCGGCAGCGCGAGATTTGCGAAGCCTCTCCCGCTTGGCACGAATCGCATTGATGGTAGCCTGGTCAGGAAATAACGACGACGCAGGCGAATCCTTTTGCTTTCCAATCCCCATTGAAGCGAATCGGGTCTGGGCGTCACGCCTATCTCTCCTATCTTCGTCTTCTTCTGACAAGTCGTCGTCTTCGGATTGTCTTAGGGTTTGAGAGACAGCGGGGCCGTCGGATGGGGAAGGGGGTTTGAGGAGGCCTTTGAGGACGATAGAGGGCTCGGAGGAGGAAGAAGAGGCGGGGCGAGAGGGGGCGAGGGTTCGGGTGTTCTTCTGGAGCTCTAGGAGGGCTTCTTTGGTATAAGTGCCGGCCTGGGGTTGGACATTGGAGAGGGGGACGGAGGCTGTGGAGTGGGTCAGGCGGTCTCTGAGCGAGGTTACTTTATGGGAGGAGGAGGAGGAGGAAGGAAGCTTGCTCGGACGCTTTATGGAGGAGGAGCGAGAGGGAGTTTCGGCGTCCTCGTCGTCGGCGAAGCTGAGGAGCTTCTTGGGCTTAGGTTTTGGAGCGGCAGTGGTGGTGGAAGTCCTGGTGGAGGCGGGATTAGCATCATCCTTTTGGTTGTCATCCTCGTTGTCGCCGGCGCGGCGGCGGAAGTTCCTAGCTCTGCTGCTGCTCATGGTGGCGGCAGCAGTATTGGTGTTGGTGACGGTGAGAGTTGGGGGTAATTCACTCTAGCCGAACAAATTGAGGAAAGTTGGCAAATTGGATCCCGGGTAACCGGGTTGAAGACGGTAGATAGAGCAAGGGCGATATTGTATGGGTTGGACCACCGAGTTATTACTTGGGTTCCGGGTTCAAGTCGGTTCGCAGACTGCATTTCTTGTTTCTGTCAAAACTTGTAGCGGCACGTTTAACGTTATTGAGACGAGTTATACTTATCTCGACTTTACTGTTATCATTGTGCTCAATCATGTTTGATAAAAAAAAAAAAGAGTGAAATTCATTGTTTTAGTCCCTAGGTTTTGATTACTTTTTTATTTTAGTGTTTAGATTTTAAACTTCAAATTTTTAGTCATTCAGTTTTTTTTTTGACGAAATGGTCCTTCCGTCAATCTGTCTTCCATATGCTTAACGGACCTCTTTGACACGTCAGCAAATCTGAAGCGGTCGGCCGGTACAAATTTGTTGACGTGTCAGAGAGCTCCGTTAAGCATATGGAAGACAGACTGACGGAAGGACCATTTCGTAAAAAAAAACTGAATGACTAAAAATTTGAAAGTGAAGGATTAAAATGAAAAAATGTCAAAAACTCAAGACTAAAAAGTGAATTTCCCCAGAATCAGAGGAAGAAAGAGGCGAAGAAGATTGGAAGATTTCAGGTCAGCGGGGGAGTAAAAACTGGACGGGGATCGATCCTCTGCAATTCGGTCAGGGGCAATAGGAAAGAGGCAGAGAGAGTGAAGTGGGTCCCACCGGGGACCCACACCTGCCTGAATGGGGCTCTCTTGCCCGAGAGGTGTGGGTTCCGGGCGGAACCCACACCTCTCTCTGCCTCTCTCTAGAAGAGGATCTCGATCCTCAAAAAACTTTAGAAGTAGATTCAATCCAAACAAATCAAGATCTATGGATCTTATATTATAGCAAAAATGTTATCGTCCCCAATTTTTCAACCATTTCCAAATTGGAAAATTTTATATGAATATCTTTCTCTTTGTTCGGAGAGACTTTTGATCAGTTTGGCAGTACCTTTGGAATTACAAAAATGGAGCATCCAGTTTCAGTCGGGTATATTTTTGTTTCTGCCCATGACATCGACACTTTTAAAACGGATAAATTTGTACCTATCCAGAACCCACCAGGAAACGGGAGTTCCTTATCACTGTACTTGGGCAAATCACAATCCCAATGTGATTCAGCCATGACATACGAGCGACGAGGATCCCTGCAATTGCAGGGGCAATTCAAAGAGAGGCCGAGAACCGGGCAGGCATGGGTCCCCGCGAGACTCACACCTCTCTTTCAGCTTCTCTTCAATTGTGTCTTGTGGAGGTAGGGCAAAGAAAATCAGTTCACGTACGCTGAGGATGTTCTTCCAAGACTAGTTTTTTTTTAACAGATGTCCGGTTAGTTTCTATAAATTTCAGAGTACAATTTTCCTATTCGGCACAAACTAGATAATTACTAGATTAAAAATCTTAAGAATGTTTTCAAAAGGTTAGTAATACTTACAAGATTTTGAACTTCAAACATTTAAGAGAGCAATCCACCAAAGCCCAAACCTTAACTATAACTATTAGGTCAACCTCATCGCGATTCATGCATTTTCACAATACCTACATCCTTTACTATGAATTACGGAAAAGGCAGCCTTATACTACGTAATTAGATCTTTAAATTGTAGTCTTATCTAGGGAAAGATGTGACGGATCTTCTAGCCTATTCTTAATTTTTATAACTGTACTGAAGGAACACACAAGCATGTATTTAAAGGTTATGTGAGGAAGTCTCACGGACTAATATTTGAAAAAAATGAAATTCAAGAACTAAAACATAAGAGCGTGTAAAATTTAAGGACTAAAATGATAAATTTTTTTAAAAAAAAACATAACAGAAAGAACAGAATTAAAAAGCAACACGTACGGTCAAGATTTTAATTTTATTCATCTTTTTAATTGGAATGATTCCTTCCTTTTATGATTATTAATAAATATTGAATATTCCCCAGTTGCAATCTGATCTGTTGTCATTGGCTACCAGGTCATCACTCGGAGCAATTTGCGGTAAGATTCTCCAAGTGAGGGTTAAGAACGAGAAAGCTAAAAGAAACAATAGTAATTCAAGCTATAGACTAGGCATGAAGATTTATTACAAAAATATTTTCTTGCTAACATCCCCACGACAGGCCTATTAGCTCAGTTGGTTAGAGCGTCGTGCTAATAACGCGAAGGTCGCAGGTTCGAGACCTGCATGGGCCAATCAACAACATGTTTTTTGATAATCCACTATGATAGAAAGTTAGAAACGTCCTTGGGCCGAGGCCTGGCCCTAGCCAAAGCCCAAGTAAATTTCTTCCTTCCGAGTCTCAGCACAAAGAACATAAAAATATATCAGGCCCAGAGAAGAAAGCTTCCTCATCGGTTTTATTGAACATGGGAAATAATTGATTGAAACTAATTATATATAAGAAAAATTGGCTGAAACTCTCCTGTGAAGAAGAGCTAAACATGATATATAATAACATCAAAACTGATGAAGATCAATTCATGCAATTCTCTAATTAATGGAATAAGAACACAAAATAAATATGCATTCTGATCTTTTCCTATATAAGACGCATGCATCATTCATTATGCATGCACTCCCACGACACACATCATGCATGTGAATATATATATATATATATATACATATACATTAAATATAAATACATGTACATGGGAATGTGTCTGTCATATATGGATATGTATACATGTGTTGATCAATTATCATAATGGTGATCCAGTCCTCAAACTAAGAAGAGATGCATGTCGTGCTGCCATTCATTTTCACTTTCAAAGTCATTTTTTTATATGCATATTTTATATTTATCCTGCCAATGCTGGCCTGAAAGCAGTCAAAAGCAATTTAAAATGCAGGCAACTATATATGTATACATGGAGAGCCTAAGCACTCAAACTCATACAATATACATAAGAAATGCAGGGGCTTCATTTATAATGCAGCAACTAGTTTTACGTCAATAAGTCTCTTTGGCTCTGTTTGCATAACAAAACTTTACCCACTTAAAATTTTATTATCATTACAAAATACTCTCTCCTCACTTTTTCATCAATTTCTATATATTTTTTCACTTTTTCACAATCTTTTCCTAAAATTTCCTAAAATTTTATTTCTCAAACACAATCTTTATATCTTCTAGACAACGAAACGCTTTTAGAAAAAGAAATCATGCAGAAGCAGGACATATATAAAAGCCAAAAGGTCGTGAACAATATTGTCTGATATTCATGCACATTCCTTAAATCAGACCAATATCACTGAGTCTAGTGACACTAAACGTGCATGCCTCGCTAGGTTTTTTTTTTGTTTTCTTTATCTATACTGCATATATTTTTCTGAAACCAGAGGTTGGTGGCCCGGGAGATCCTGTACGGAGGGCTGGAGCGAGAGGTGGGTGGTGGCCATGTGGGGACGAAGCACATGACGAGAACCATATCGTCACTATTCTTGTGAATGATTATACTTCCACCAGTATTCTGAAGAGAGAGAGAGGGAGAGAGAGGCACGAGCAAACAAACAAAAACCAGTCTGCATGTTTGAGTTAAAACCGGATCAGAGAGCTCATGACACATTTTCTATGTTAGGATTTAATATAAGGTTTCTCTCCCTACGAAAAAGATCCTTCGCAGTTATTTCCCTTCCTAACAAACCAAGCACATCGTCTCTCAGGCTCTCTCTCTCTCTCTCTCTCTCTCTCTCTGAGCGTGTGTCTCTGGGTGCAGCCCTGATCTGAACAACCGAACCAAAACACCAAAAGAACGGAAATCCCACCAAGGCACCAACCACAACTCTCTCTCTCTCTCTCTCTGACACACACATAAAACAGACTTACATTTCCTATTTTCTGAAGTGATGCAAGTACATAAACATACCATCATTACCGATCTGTTCTTTGGTGGAAATACATAAAAAAAAACACACCAAAAAACCACTCCCACAAGAAAAAGCAAAAAAATAAAATGAAAAAAAGATCACAAGAAGTGTAGACCCTTACTAAATTAAAGCGGCCCGTGTTCAAGGATACTGATATTAGTCCTTTGTCTTTTAACAGTACCTGAAGAAGACTCGTCCCCGGCAGTCTTCTCCATCACTGCCTTGAGAGCTTCTTGAATTGAGCTTATACAATATTGCTGTTGTTGTTGCTGGTTTTGCTCTCCGCTACTACTCGAATCCTCTTCGCCGGTAATGAATAGCACGTTCTTTACACGTCCCCCCAATGTTGTAATCTCGGCTTTCAAAGTTCTTAAACGTAAAGCTTTCAATGTCTTGATAAGGTCAGGCAAGAGATCAGACCTATCTTCACAGCAAAGTGAGGCTTTGATGACAAACCTACCGTCTTCATCGGCTGCATCAACCGTTAGCTCGTCCACTTCAGTGGGGACTGGACTTGTTTCCGCTATCAAAGAAGTCTGGCGCTTAAGTTCTTTGACGTGTTGTATAACTTCCGCCAACAATGAAGCTTTGTCCGTCTATTTAGCAGAAACAAATAGCCAAAAGACCAGAAAACGTATATAATCGAAGTTAGTGATTTTTGCATTAAACGTACATCGAACTCGAGAGAAAATAGAAATGGAACATGTATATACACACACAGGACATTAACACATATATAAATATGGTTCGAGTCCCTCGAAGAAAAAAAAAGGCTAGGTTTGAAGTTTGTTTTCCCTTTGATCATTCAGAAATGGAAGTGGGATCTTAATGGTGGGGTTTTTGAAGGTAAAAAGGCATATGTAGGTGCATTTTGTGACTGACAGGGGAGCTAGTTTGTCTGGCTTTATTCTTTTGCATGCTGTGTCTTGGTTTGACTGATATCCGGCAACGAATTTCCATGGGAAGCTTTTCAACTGCTCCATGGTTCCTCTTTATCGTATCAGCCGAGCGACATTAACGCTCATTCCCTTTTTTCGTTTTATTACCTCTCCTCGGAACTAGCACAAGACTCAGAAGGAATAAGCCAAAAGAAAAACATCAATAACGAGGGATCATACCCAAATGTAAAAAAGAAAAGAAAAGAAAAAGAATGTGACTACTCCTCATATCTTTTTTTTTTTTAAATAACTACTCCTCATATCTAATGGTAGGTTTTGAAAGCACATTACAGACCAACCTGATAACTAGAATCTTAGGAAGATCTATGCAAAGATCCTTGATTGAAAAAGCTTATTAAGTAGTTATGATACAAGACAAAAAGGGTTACAAGAAAAGTATAAAAGTATATGACACCCATAGAAACTAAAACATGTTGTAAGCGTGTTGATACATATCTATATTTTTGTCCCTTCGAATGACGATTAATTTTACTTACTTTGGTGGTGCTCGGTAATAAGCTGCGTAGCTTGGCAAGATGGTTATTGATTCTCTCTCTTCTTCTCCTCTCAGCCTCACTGTGACTCTTAGACGCTGCAAGAGCCTTGGCATCCATGATTTCTTGGGCAGTCATCTTACCCAACTCGGCTTGAAGCCCGAAAGGAGCTGAACCGGGTTGAACCACGGGCCCTAGAGCGTCCGATATGATTCGAAGATGGTCCGATGATGGACCATCATAAGCAAACTGTAAAGAAGGAGGTCTCCTGTTGAACAAACCGGCAAATGATGATGGTGGGGGAGGGACAAGAAATGCGTCGTGGTCTCGGACCGGGTTTGTGGCGAAGTGGGCCGGGTTGAATGCGTGGACCGGAGGTAGAGACCATGGCTGTAAGATTGGTGAAACTTCAGGGAAAATCAATCCTCTTCCTCCTCCATATATGTCACTGTTTTGTTGCTGTTGATGTTGCTGCATCTGTTGGTGCTGTTGAATTAGAAACAACTGTTCTTGGAAGCTTTGTATGTTAATGTTATTAGCAGTTTGAGAACACTCTCCTTGATCTTCTTCTTTCTTCCCGCACATATCTCCCACCGTCTGTGTATTGTAACTAAGAATATACAAGTTACAAATCCAGAGCTTTTGGCTGGCTACGTATCCATCCCTTTCTTTCTGATTCCAATAGGAAGCAGAGAATTTAAAGAAAGAGGCAAGGAAGTTGGTCTGCACGTCCTCTAGAGATGAGAGTGAGAGGCTATAAGGAAGGAATGCGAGAAAACAAAATAGGACAGACCTTCCTTGATATGTGATGGATGATCTCGGTCTTGCTCAGTCCTTTTTCTATCTCTTACGAAGGTAGTAGAAGAAAAGGCCAAGGGCATAGACTTCTCTGAATCTCTCTTCCTTATATCTGTTTCACTTGGGTTGGTTTTTCCTGCCACAGCCTTTGTGGGGTGATGACCCTTTTTATCCTTTGCCTCAGCAAAGCTTTCCTTTTCCTTTGTGCTTTGTTGGTATCTTTTTGGTTCCTTTGTTTTTTTTTTTTTGCTCTTCTGCACCCTCCCACCACTCTAAATATATAGAGCCTGTTGAGTACTGCTAGTCTCCTTTCCTTTCTTCATACGGCATTCTCTATCTATCCCTGTAGCTTTCAGGGTGGGGTATCACCAGAAAGTAATATACCAAATATAAATTAAAATAACATATGTTTGTTGCTTTGCGATTGGTTCAAAGTGTATAATTACACTCAGAGCGCAGTTGGAGAGAGAGAGAGGAGATGGGAAACACAAGCACGAACAGAGTGAACACACAACACACAGATTGTCGACCGACCAAAGACCAAAAAGGCTGAGAGTATCATCATGATAAAAGGCTTAGCTAACCCTTTTCTTCCTTTTCTTTTTTAATTTATTTCTATGTATCATCTTTTGGGCCTTTCCTCTCCTACCTCGGTCAAGCCCCCACGTTCTTCCATACTCTTCGCTATCTCCACGCCTTCCTTTCTGCTTCTCCGAGACCATGTAATCATTGTGTCTTGGAACACACTCCACCCGCCCTATTGTCTCTCTCCCTCTAGCTAGGTTCTCCTCTAAGTTTCTTGGTTTCAGTTACATATATATTCATGGCTCCTACCAGTCGCTTTGGAATTTATGTCGTTTCGAAGGTATAAATTAGTTCAATTTGGTACCTTCGTATTTCCTTATAAAAATAATGAGGCCAGAGCATTGTATGACATGGGCAGCTTTGCCTTTTTAAAGTATGAGTGCCCCGTCTACCGAATTCTGCGGAACATTATATGACTAACATAAGTGATCTTCTAAGACAAATTAATTAATACCAATTAGCACTCTAAACATTGATAAGGAACCGTAAACCTTTTACAGAGCGGTAGCAGTGCTATATATATATTAGTTTCTCATTTCCTATCTCCTCTTCTTCTTCTTCTTTTGTAGTTCTCTTCTTCTTATTTTGTTAGCGCACTCACTCGTTTATTTGTTTCCTTCGTTTTCATGGACAAATATATGCTTTGTCATCAGAATCGATAAGCAGAATATTCTAGGGCTCAATTCTCCGTCAAATCATGTCTCAGCAGCTAATACGTGTTGATAAAGAGTAGTACAAAGCCACAATACCAGTGGGATAATAGATGTATCCAATTACTTTTGACATGTAGCACGGAACTCAAAGCTCCTTCAATCCCTGTCGCCCTAGTTTCATAACATATATAACCTCTGTTTTTGCTTTTATAATCAGTTTGCTGCTCAGGCCTAAAGAGGTCCTTTTTAGTTCAGTACTTGTGTTTATGGCAAAAACAATAAAAAAAAAACAAATAAAGTCCTTGACTCGCGACCGGCAAGCTCTGGCAATTACACAGTTACATAAGCGGCATGGTTAACAAAAGTAAATGAGAACTCATTAACCCTACTTGCTTTTGGTTTCCCTTTTCAACATGATAATTTCATGTCTGGGTCGAAATAGAAAGAGCGAGATCCTTCTCTTTATCCACTTCTAAGATTTTTCTGTTCTCCTCAAGCCTTTCGATTAAATGTTTGGGTTGGAATTTACTAAGACAGTACCTTCGGTACCTTTATTAAAGTTTTTGTTGAATATATACGCGTGAAAAGTTAAAAAAATTGTTCCATGTTAGAAAGAAATTAGAAGTGTGGATGATTAATTTCGTATAGTTGGTCCAAATTTATAAAGTTTAAGTTTTTAGGTTAAGTGATATCGATATCTATATATATATATATATATTATTATGAGCTCCGCTAGAAGACTTCCCAAATTGTTCATTTCCCCTTTTAGCCATTATATTCAGGAATTATAACCCCATGTTTTAGTTCCACAAGCTGATATGTTATCCAAGAAATAATCACTGTACTATTTTCAGTTTTAAAAAGGATATATACATTTTCTCCTCTGTTTACTTTCAGTGTTTAGCTTTCAGATAAAAAAAGTTTGAAATATAAACTATGAGATGCTGAAAAGCACAAACAATATTCTCATTTCTGATGTCTCCTCCGATGCACCATCTTCCTTATGTCTTTGGTACGGGGCGTTTCCTTTACCTCATTAGCTAGGTCAGTCACTAGCTAGGCACTGTTTTTTTCTCTCTGCTGCGATACTATTTGATTTGGCGTGCCAGCCCTTTATGTTCGTTTACGTTTGTAGTTTTTCATTTTTGGCTATAGGGCATGGGAGTTTACAGAGGGAGTTTTTTTTTTGGACCCTTTTGTGGTCACACGCATGGCTGCTTTGGTCCCCTGCGATTCTTATATCTATCTATATATCTATCTTTTTGAATTCCATTTATTTGTCTTTTTTCTTTTTATGTTGGGTTTTTTTAATACCCTATTCAAAGATTTGATGATAGCTGCACTACCACTACCATTACCCACGAGAAGCCATTTGGTGGGGTTTATGATGACATCAGTCCCACCCTGTCATGACGTTTGTTCCCTTCTAGCAAATTTAGTTCCTACGGCTTTTGCCTCTTGCCCTAGCCATTCAGACCAGCAATTTCCTAGCTTTTTGTTTTTAATGAGTGTCGTTTGAATTCTTTCCACATTGGGTACAAAAGTTTCCTTCCTACCCTCCCTTATAATAATTGTTATACAATGTACGGCCATACGTGAAGCTGCGTACATAGATTTGTTTTTTCATATAATATATTAGCTTCTTTTGATCATATATATATATATATATATATATCTTTTAATAACAAGATTTAAACCTCAAATTTACCCAAATGCTACCATGCATGTGAGATTTACCCCTTTTGATAAACATCCGATTAATTTCTACATGGGTGCAAATCCTTGACTTCTCCAAGTTCATGCGTTAATTTCATCTGTTTGAGGAGCTTGAAGCAAGACACAGACAATCTGTACGAGTAGTACCCATGAAGGAAAGTTGAAATCCAAAGTCATAAAGCCATCTGAGCTGTTTACTTTCGAAGGATTGCTTTCCTTGCAGAGTATAATCCTCACCAGAGAAACGGAGTCCTTAAGATATTGAGTGTTCTTTTAGTTGAAATTACTAGCAACAACGACGACAATTACACGGACACCAGTAGGAGGAAGCTTCACTTGCCAAGCCATTATCAATGAGCTAAATTTCAAGCAACTCGACTGATCTATATCGCCTTGTACCTTTTGACAGAGACTAGCATTTATTGGCTTTTGTATTACTCATGGATAGTATAGTTTGTCCAAAGTTAAACAATTAATGTAGATCCAAGTTAAACTCGCGTTTTCTGCTTTCAAATTGCTCTACCTACACGTTTTTTTCGTGCAGATTTCAGGCGCCTTTCACGCACATTACCCTTTCCTATATTATCTCTTTTTAGCTGGCTGTTGGAATATAAACAAACGACGGACGAATCATGAATCCGCTAGTCTACCTACAAACTACCGTTTATCGATCAACATTTATATTAGTTATGTGACGAGGGAGTACAAAGTTTATCACTTACTGGCCACCAGGAGGCCGCATCAGTCGTGGACCACTGCTGATTATGTAGGAGATTGCCAAGAATCACTTCAATTATTAGATGCTTGGGTTCATTCAATTTCCATGATTTTCGAATCTATTTGTTAATCCCAGATGTGGTCCAGTTGATGGATGGACACAAATAGTAATCTACGTGGTGACCTAAAATCCTCCTACTCAGTATTCTTTTATACGGAAGTGGTTCTCATGACGGTTTGCTGCAGCTAGCTGGTTTGAAAATTCTTGCCAGTTTAACAAAACCTATGTGCTGTGCTCTATCTTATGCTTCTGGCAATTATAAACTATGAATATATCTACACCTAAAGTACTTGGAAGCACTCGATGGGTCTGCTCAATGAGGCATTTCCTTTGGGACAAAAAAGAAGAAAAGATTTGCCAAGAACGCCGTACCAATTACTTCATGACAGTAGCAATTGCAGAGCCCTATATAATGGAGGTCGGTTATTGTGTGAGTGGAGAGTGTGTGTGAGTACACGGCTGAGATTAGATTGTGTGAAATCTAATGGCTAAAACAATGCCACGTCAATTAATAAAACCGGGTCGGTTTCGCGAGTCGGGTTATCGGGTCGGTTTCATTAATTGACGCAACATTATTTCAGCCATTAGATTTCGCACAATCTAATCTCAGCCGTGTACTCACACACTTACACACACTCTTCACTCATACAATAACTTTTGCCTATACACATATGGCTTCCGACCGACATCTTACGTACTCTCCTTTATTTGTTTCTAACTTAAAAGAATTTTTCACCCCCTGCCCCTGGTGTTATATATGCCAGTACTGTACCGAACTGATCACATGCTGTAGGTCATATGCCAACTCACTGCATCCACTAAGGAGATTAAACAATTTAGAACTTTGGTACGTAAGTTCATGAATAATCTAGCTAGGCTGATCCACTTTAATTGTTGGGTGTCATTGGGTACGTGCTACAGTTCTCCCTAGTCATCAACCATCATTAGGAGAAAAACAAGTCTGGTTTTATCTGTTAGTTCCAAGGATAATACAGGATTCCCATTAATGTTTTGGTTTTATATATCGTGTGCGATTAATATTCCTTTTGAGTCATCAGCTAGATATATCATTAATTCTATCCTAACAAATCAAAATGATTGGATATGGAAGCGTCTCTCAAACATTCCACTAACATCTGTCGACACAACAACCTAATCTTTTTCCTGTTATATTTTGCTTATATTGAGAAGAAAACGAACAAGTTACGCAGGTACGCCTTCTATACGTGCTTTCGAGTTGAATCCTTTTTTTTTTCTGATAAAAAGTAGTTTTTAGAAATTTTATTCAAATGGCCTTTCGAATACTCATTTGAAAAGCAACTCTCTGAAGTTCCCTAAATGACTCCTATTTGGATTTTGCGACCGAACTAAGTAGATCTGAAACTTTAATCAGGATGCATGACTTTTGGTCGTGTGCAGCATTTGAATTTACATCGTTTTTCCTACATGCTTTCTACATCACTAGTTCAATTTACAACCGAGAATGCATGCGAATAGCACCAGAAGATATGGAAGATCCTACTTAGGTTGCCAAGCCTTAATCTTTGGCTCTTTCTCAGAAAGCCATTTTTGACCAGCCTAAAAAGCTAAAAAAACATTTTAAAAGCGTGGACAAAGACTTAGGAATCAGCATCTAAATCTCATAGCACATGACGCTCGATCCTATCTGTATATATCCCTTAGAAACTAGTGGAATAGAATCGAGAGTCCAATATGTCAACAGAGATTGATGGACGGCTATAATCATTCTTTGGTTAGGCTTTTTTGCTCCTGGAAATCTCTCAAGTGGGGCCGAATTTAATCTCAGCTTTCATCCAAATCTACATGATTAATCTTCCCAGCAAAGCAGCTGTAGTGGAGCATTGACAGAGGGTGTGATCAGTTTGCCATTTCCAGCCGTCCCAATCAAGTATGAACAAGTTTATAATTTTCTTTGTCCAATCGGATCTGGTACCTTTCCTTTGTTCCAACAATTAAAAAGAACGGCAAAAGGGGAAGAGAGAAAGAGAGAAAAATAAAATAAAACGTTGCTTTGTTTTGCAGAGTCAAGAAAACAAACCCATCCGAGTTTCCAAGATATGTGTCCCCAAAGTGGGACAGTGCGTTTCTGCTTATAATCACCTTCTCCACCATAAGATCACGTCTCTTTCAATAAGTACTGTGAATATTCATTTCTCCCCAGCCGAAAGTAAAAAATTCATCCTAATTTTGTCTCTAAATGAGACATTCTTAAACACCACCTAAAAGTACTGCTAAGCCTTTATATATTAATATTGCAGATATAATTGTTATTTTTTCCTCTTTTGGGTAGTGGGTGTGGATCGTGAAGCAGAAAAGATCAAAGTGCCATGTGCATCCACCAGCAGCTGGGACAAATTCGATTCTGGCTTTGCTTCTATTTATTTTATATATATATACACAAGTGATTAATTAGAAGGTTAATTAAGCAATACAAAAATGCTTAACGTTTATATAATTTAACACTGCTATTGCTGCTGAACAACCGTAGGGTACACAATATAAAGTGGCCTGTTGGGTGCAGAATGATGCATCAGCAGAAAGCCTTTGTAAAATTCACATGTGGGCATCATTGTGAGTCACCGGCCGATTACTAACTTCAAAAGTTTAAATAGTCCAAAATCCATGGATATATATTGCTTATCGAAGTATGATACGGCACTAGCTAACTAACCCACATAAGCCTTCACCATATATATATATATATATGGACGTAATCAAGATACATTAGCAGCTTTTAAACCCTGATTTAACTGATAAAAAAAGTATATGCCGGTAAAGTGTGAGAACCACGCTGTTTAATTAATAGCACGCAGAAAAGCTACACTAAATGAAACATCATACACTAGACAAAAAGAAACATCATACTTATTCCTTGTTGGGAGAAAACCGTACCTCATGAAGGAAAGAGAACTTCAGACAAGCTAGCTTTCAAATTAGAGCTGTTTTGGCCTTAAATGCATGAGATATCATTTCATAATCATCTATGTTTGCCTCTGTCCCTCCATTTTGACCAAGAGCTTTTTGACAGATAAAATGGGTAAATCCAACATGTACGCAATTTTTTCCACAAGATCAAATGGTAGCAATTAATCTAACTCATCCATTGCTAATGATTTTTTTAGTTCTTTCCAACCCATTATCGTGACTCAGAGAAGGCGCAATCATACACAAAATTTTGAACTTCGAGCTTCCCATTGAGAGGAAAGAGTTAAGCTGGAGCTAGCGAATCTCCTAACAGCATACAGAATAAAGATTTCAAAATGGAAGCAGATAGCCATAGACTCGCTTCTTCTTCTCGCTTTAGATCATATGCAGATCCGGTACTACTACTATTAGGCTGTTCTTAAGTCCCTCAACTAGTCAATTATTCTACATTATATTTAATTTCTTGCTGGTTTTGATCTTTCTTCTTGTTTTTCACAAAGTTCTCAAAATATATATGCCTTGTCCTTCATTTTCATTTTATTAATTTTGTCAAGTGAGAAGCAATACGAGACTCAAAGAAAAGGACAAATGCCAAGGTACGTAATTAGTCAAGATACAAAGCATCCAACCTTCAAATAGAACAAGAGATCACGTCTAATATTAATGGAATCGTGTAGACAATTGGACAAACGTATCTCAAAGTCATGACTGAAGCAAGATGATCTTGATACCAAATTTTATAGGTATAGGTCGAGAGTCTCCAATTTTGCGAGTAAAGGCTGGAGTATTCTAGTCAACTGAAAGATAAGACGAATTAGTAACAACTGCAGTAGCAGAGACTACTTCTCGCGAATGGAGATTCCTCTCTCATTGAATGTTAATGCTATTCCAACGATAGCGACAAAAGCCAAAGGTCCACAGAGTATTGCAGATACATTGCCAGAAAGATATTATAAGAATGTTCTGCATCCAACAGTGTTGAAAAGTTGACGAGGGGCCAAAAACATAGACAGGTCCCCTCAGGAATCAACTCGCCTCTATCAATTAAGATTTCCAAGGTTGGAAGTGGAGATCATGAAAAATTTGGACATGTGGAGGCTCCAACTGGGGTGGAAGACACGTGAGAGGTTGAAATAATTGATGCCACCATTGTCATCCGCATCAATTTCTCCCTTATCCCCCCTCTTGCCATGGGTCGTGGCATGTTGTTGTTAAAAGCTGCCTCGGGCCTGTAAGGTTTTCCGAAAAAACTGGCTTTAGCAATCAACGTGGGCTCTCAGATAGTATAGTAGTTTGGATTAAGCCCAATGAAATCTACTTGAGGAAAGTTTTGAGAGGAGGCAACTAGCGTTTTTTTAGGCTTCATGTGAGCCAGGTCCAGGGCTGACTCAGTCTTGGGCTCTACTGACCCCACATATATAATAAATTTTTTGTCCATTTTTTTCTAGGTAAAGGGGTGGGGGAAATCAGTTAAGCTGCGTACATCGAGATTCAAATTCAAGATCAAGCCCTCTCCAAAAGGGAGGAGATGCCAATCGAGTCATAGGCTCGCTGGCCTTTTGTCCATTTTGTTGATGGAACAGAGCTGAATTGTAACACTCCCGGCCTTGGGGGAAATTCCTAGTCTTCAATTGAATTGGTTTTCTCCTTGCGCAATCCTGATGTAAAGCTGTCTGGGCCTTAAATTAACACAAAACCCACACTCATCCTTTCATTGGCCAGCCCGAACCCCCCTGTACGCAAGATCTGAATTTAATTGAACAAAAATACGTTCAGTTCATGAGAATATGGGATCCCAGCCATATGATCCCCTCTCTCCATGGTATGCTCCGCACACAACCGAACTAACACCACTGCTTAGCTTGTTGGGCGGCTTTAGATATTGGCTAGCTGGAAGTTCCCCCCTCATTTCTGGAGCGTAGGTTGGATTCATCCTGGGTGTATCAGGGTTCAGAGACCCCTTAACTGTGCACTCGTTGAGTTGATTAGGCCAGGAGAACTTCTATTGCCTGTATAAGAAAGATCTATTTGGTTTTGGTATTGTTTGCTGGTTTTTATGAAGTCATATTAATCACCTTTTGGTCTAAATCAGTGCCTCCGCAATACTTTGTTATATACAAACGAAGTGATATTTTCTTTTAAGCATTATCAGAACAGAGAGCTCCTTTTTTTTAAGCGAACAGAGAGCTCCTTGAAAGCGAGAAAAACAAAGAACCTTGTCGTTTGATTGAGAGCGTCACATTCTGAATAGTGGCATTGCAATGCGCAAATTTACCAGATATGCTCCATTTCCAAACCTAGCAAAGTTTTATCAAGGATGCGATTTGTGGATCGCAGAGATCAGTGTCGTCTACAATTTCTAGGGTATTGCAGAGTGTACAATTCTCCAAATCATAGCCGTTGGTTTCAAACTAAAGACAGGACTCTGCCACATCAGCAATTTGTGCAAAATCCAAGATATCTGTATAAAAAAATTGAGAAGTGATTGAGGTTCTTCCCAATTTTTTCTCAAGTTCTTCTGGGAAGATTCTGACGGCCGAGGATTTATTGTAGAAGTGAGTTCTACCCACTTAGAAATTATACGCCGTAAAATTAATTCTTAGAATAACATGAGAAGAACGTGTCTTAAAAAATTAAACTCGTGTTTGACGTCGTCGTCCCTTTCTTCTTCTCCTTTCTTTATTTCTCTTCGTCCGTGTCTTTTCTTTTCTTCTTCTCCTTCCCTTTTTTCTATTTGTCCGTTTCTCTTCGTTCTCACCAAGACGAAGCTTCAAGCTTGTCTCAATGAGACAAGATATCAAAATTTGCTTCTTTCTCTAGTTCTTCGATTTTCTCTGGAGCTAAACGGTTGAAGAGAAACCAAAATAAACACAAAAAAGGTGTTGGTTGCGTTATGGACGATGCCCGTGTCGCAGTAGCGTTTTGGTCAGGGTGATTTGTCCGTTTGAGGCTAAGATAGAACATTTTATGTTTGTTCTCTCTTTTTTCTTTCATGTTTCTTCTATTTCATGCCATCCAAACAGTGGAAGGAGACAAAATTTTGAGGTGAGGCGTTCTGATAAATGTTGAGGTAGCAATGGTGTTTTGGTCAGTGTAGTCTATTTAGATTTTTCTCATTTTTGATTCTGTGATTTAAATAGAGAGCCTTCATGTAGTTGTTGAAAAAACTCAAAAGAAATTTTCTTGCAGAAACTAGAGAAGAAGGAAATAACTAGAGAGCCCATCCAAGCTGCTAGTTTTTTTAAAAATGTAAGTTGCTCTGTTTATAATTCTCAAAAATCTCCTACTGGAGAGTCCCATAAATTAGAGAACTGATTTGAAAAAAATAAATAACTTCCCCCTGAATAGTGCATCAATGGCACAAATATATCATCTAACATTATTGTAGCTCGCAGCTAGGAGACGAAAAACACCACTCAATTGAGAAAAACAAGGGCTCAAATAACTCAAAGCAAAAGGTCACATAGACAACGAACAATGACAATGGTGAGCTCTGAGGCAGTGGAAAAAGACAGCAGCGAGAATGCGAGAGGATGGGGGCGCAAAAGGAAGGAAGAATAAGGAAGTAAAGGCGTTAATATCAGAGTAACAAACTTTGCTCTCATCTTGACAGCTGGCTATACATGCTGCCAGATTGACTACAATCGGTGTATCTCTCTCTCTCTCATTCATATCCTTTTCTTGAATCGACATCCGTCTCCCCTGAAGCGCAATAAATCTCTTGCTCTGTATGCCATGCATGTTAGGCTGCTAATTGTTAAAGGCTGTCTCCATGCGCTACACATGTTCGGCTGTTAAAGCTGCAAGCGAGGCTGCACCGAGACTACGGTAACTCAGTCAGATTCTCCAATAATGGATGAGGAATCACGTCCAACCCAATGCAAATCAAAGCATTAACGTACGATATATTCCTTTGGGTTAAATTTTAGGGAGCAAAATTATCTATACATACATTGAACTTTCTTGCACGACATCACTAGACAATGACCCAAGGATAAGGTCATTCCTCTCATAGTGCCTGATTTTAATTCAGATGGCCAGATAATCAATCACACCGAGACAGAACAATATAAGAAAGAAAAAATTATGGGACCTAATCCAGTCAAATCTTCACTATAAACCAAATAATGGATACACAATGTCTTTTCTAATAACAACTAGAGGTTACAATTCAGATCTTCAATATGATATCAATCTTGGCAAATACAACGAAAAAAATATAAATTTTATCAATCAATTCGTGGTTATTGTTCATGCGTACAAAACACTGTTTCCGAACTCAAAATTTGATCTTCACTTTTCAGATTATAGCTCCTGTGTCATGAACGTTTCCTCTAAATTTCAGCTCGATCGAATCATAGAAGAAGCTAGATTTAGCCTTTGATAGTTTGATAAAACCTAGGTGTAAAAAAGAAAAACTGCATTTTTCCTTTTTTCTTTCTCCTTTAATCAGTACAACTTAAAGAACTTCTAAAGACTCTCAATTGAATTTTTCGTGCCATAGAAGGAATTTCTCCAACAAGTTCTACGTGAGGTTGTTGGACAGTCATAGCGATTGACGTACTTTATCTCCCTAATCGGAGAATTGTGATGTCAATTGATGATTGCATCAGCCGATCGATTTTCATTGGACTGCATTAAATGTGTCCAAATATTGTGGGTTTGTAATATTAGGTAGAAGCATTATCCTTCAAGCGTCTACTAACTTGGGTAGCCATATTGTCTGGGGCACGACAGAGGAAGAAAGATTGGTCACCGATGACATAAAAGGCATAGGGCCATTAAACCCCCACCACCACCACAAAAGAACAACATAATTGACCAGGAAATGAAAAGCATAGAGCCGGTCATCAATGGTGGTTGCCACTTGCCTGTCACTCAATTGTCCTTCGACCACAAGGAAGAGTTCGTCGGGAAGTAATTGTCGGCGAGAATGCCCTGACACTTGAACGGAACATGAAGTACTGGGTTCACTGTGTACTGACGGACTCAGTACATATAACATATCTATTAAACTACCTATGAAGTTTGAACATGGGTTGGCCCATTACTGTTTCATGAAAAGAAAACTGAAAAATGAATGCCTGCACGCGTGTTTTGCCTTTATAGTTGGGAGAACACGCAGAGTATACATGCAGATGAATGTAGGAGATGGACACCTATTTGTACTTGTTTGTATAATTGTATATATCCATCCACGGTGGAGCTCTAGCTAGGCATTGGAATTTGGACCTAAGTACTGCCAACCGCAAAATTATAGGTTATGACTACTTAAAACCCACCCCTCTAAAAGAAAGTCTAAGGAAATATTGGTTTAGTCAAAATTTTTAAGAATTTGGATTCAATTTTTTTAAATTATAATTTAAACATTAATTTTATATAAATATAAATATAATTCAATAATTTTTTATAAATATAAATATAAGTTAATATCTTCTACACAAATATCAATTAAATTTAAATATCACTTAAAAATCCTCACCACACTTCAAATCTTAAAAATCTCACTAAAACTAACAAATCCTTAAATATTTTGAAGGGAAATTAATATGTCAAATGTCGTCTTTTAAGGAGTCCTGAATTAATTTTCTTATGCAATTTTTTTATTTGAATTACGTGATATAATTTGGAAATAGTATAGGGCCTATTTTCCTCAAAATTTTCCCTAGGTAACATTTTCTCATGTAATTCGAACACGAAATCAGATAGTATCATCTTGCGACAATGAATGAACTCCAAACAAAGAAACTTTAATAATGGGAGACAAAGTAACTGTAACGCCCTTAGCCCAAATTTCATATATAGATTTTTATATAAAATAAGAATTTTTATAATGGATAATTATTTATTTAAATTATAATATTTTAAAATTAATTTTATACCACCACAGTAAAATATTCATAAACAGTAAAAATCCCTCTGAAGAAGATTGCTTCACTTCTTCTCAACATGCATCCTTTTTCTTGGTTGTGAAAATTCAATGGTGTTAAGCCTCTTAGTTTTCTTTGTTCGTCTTAGGTTTTTGCTGCTTGTGTTTTTGGTTCCGTAGGTTGTCTTTGGTTTCTTGTTTCTGTCGTTGTAACGTCCTTTTCATATATATTAATGTTGGTTTAACAAAAAAACGAAGGCCATCTATCGATTCTATGCAAATCTGAGAGACAAATAGTCACACAATCTGGCAAACATATTTATTTTCACTTCTTCTTTTTTTAACATTAGGCGGTGATAGAATAATTAACGTTGTGAAAAAATGAAAACGAATACATAGCTCAGGAATTTACTGAGACATCGCTTCACTCACGGTTGGGCGCAGCCATGCCGTGAGAAACCAAGCCTCGACCCTTCGCTGTCAAACTCCAGCAAAAAGCCTTGTTGCATTAGGTTTCCTATCACCGAGGATCCCGTTTCCGACTTGACGGGTCGTATCGCCAAGCATTTGACTCCGTCCGCGGCTTCGATGAAGTAGTTCCTTGGCGGCGGCGAGAACAACGAGTTGCCTACGAGTCTGAAACTCAGTTTCGGAAGTCTCGGTCTCAGCATACCGGACACGTTCACGCAGAGATCGAAACCCAGTGACTGTGAGGGCACAGCCGTAATCGGTAACCTCCTCACTTGCCGTTTAACCGCCTCTAAAACTTGAAGGTAAGCCGACTCGGCCAGGAAGGTCAGAGTGGTCCCAGAGTCCACAACCGTGCCGCCATTACCCAACTCGTTAATTGACCAGACTGAGGGGTCGATCGGCAATTTTGCACCGTTCACAGAGACGGTCTGGATCCCAATGTAGTAAAATGAGGGGAGCAGAGGATTCGTCTGCAAGGGAGTGAAGCTCATTCTCGAGGTTTTACGAACGACGTCGTTCCCAATCGTCAAAAAGCTCGTTGGGGGTGGAGATATGGTGTAGTCCCGGAGGCAGTACGAGAACTTGTTACCAAATCGATGGCCCAATTGCGAGGAGAACGAAATGGGTCCTCTGCCCAGACCCATGACCCCATGAGCCCCATTGAAGCTTGCGCCGGTAACACTTGGCCCCGATATCCGAAATCCGCACCCGAAGGCGACGTTCTTCAGCCTTGCTTCCCTTCCGGAGCTGGTCTGCAATGTCGTGGTTTCTTTAGAGAAGAAGCCGCTGGTAACTGATCCGTCTATGTAGGAGTACTCGTAGAGACAGGGAGTTGGAACACGGCGCGTGCGGTTACAGTGAGAATGCTGCGGGTTGGGGACGAGTTGGCAGGACGAGTCAAAGCAATGGTGGAGGGAGAAGGTGGAGGAGTGGCGCGCGAGGAAAGCAGTGGTGTGCGTGCCGGAGCAGTTGTTTTTGCAGGCGGAGCACTTGACCCAGACAAGATCGCTGCCGGTGTCGGCGACGAGGAGGAGGGTTTGGGGAGGGGTGCCAAGGCGTAAGGACACGAAGTACTGGCCGGAGCCTGAGGGGGCGCCGGAGACCACTGGGGACTTGATGGTTCCACTGTTGTGGAGGACGGAGAGGCGGTGGGCGTCGTACGAAAGAACTTCGGTAGGGGAAGCGAATGGGTTGTTGCGAAGCAACCTGAGTTTCAAGTACTCCGTGGTGGTTGTGTTTTGGGAGCGGCAGAGATCTGCGAAGGTGAAGAGGAGGACGGGGAGGACTAGGAGGGGGTAGAGTGGGGACATAGACACCATTGTTTTGTGTGTGGAAGAGAGAGAGAGAAGGAGCCAATAAGTGCAAAAGAAGATTGAAAGCTGGAAAGGCCGTAGTTTAAAACGCATGTGATTGTTTTTTTTTTTGTTTTTCGTTTTATGACTATTTCTGTACGTATCTTTTGCGTTTGGTTTAAACTCCACAGAGAAGTGCAGGCTGGGAGTGAAAAAGGTGCCGACCTGTGGGCATTGTTTCGCAGGTCGTGTGGAGTATTTTAATATGAGTTCAAAGCTTGCATTAGATATGATCAGTATCCCAGTGATTCCGTTGCCCACTAATTCCTTGCCTCATATGTGATATGCCATATAATATAAGACATGAATTTGGTGCACATGAGACGACAAAACTTAATGGGTTGTTTTACTTTTTAGTGTCATGTTCTGTAATTGTCGATTACATCCAAAGATATAAGAAATATCTCAACCTGTATATGTTTGGAGTAAATGGTAGCATTTAATTATGTTGAATAGTGTTTTATTAGTATTTGTATAAAGTGGAGAAATAAATGATCTTAAAAAAGTATAGAGAGAAAATTTATGTTAAATAAAAAAGTAAAAAGTTATTAAAAATTATATAAAATGTATTGATGTTTATGTTTAAATTTTAAATATTTCAACAATAATTTTATGCGAACGTAACCCGTAATCTAATCCGTAAAAGTTCACCCCCAGCCCAACCATAAGAGAATTGGGCTTTTGAGATCACTGTTGGCCGGCTTCCACAAGTAGCTCCGGAGAGACTCAGAAGCGAGCGCCGGAGGTGAAAGAGACGGGTCATGGTGGGCGTGGCTGCCGGAGACCTCAAAATGAGCCAAAAACTACCGCTGCTCTCCACAGCAAAAAAAAATCCCAACAAATAGCTACGAAAACGTAAAGCAGGAAGGGAGAAGGAGGTGGGAGGGGCCGGAGCACCTCCCGCCGCTGGAGGAGACAGACAGAGAAGATTGAGAGGCGAGAGAGAACAGGGAGCGTTTGCCGATAAAGAGAGAAGCGGTACTAAGGGTGAGTACCGGAACGGATGAAACCGGAATGACCCATTCCGAAATACATCGGAATGGAACCGGAATTTCCGGAAACGGAATCCGGAAATTTGATTCCTAATATGGCCAGAAAGAGAGGAAGAATGAGATATAAAACATAATCAGAGATCTCCTAATTTGTCTAGAAATCCAGACCTCCATAACAGAAATAAAATCAAAATCATATTACAGATAACAAAAGAACAGAAAAGAGCTATACATGATCCTTCTGTAAAAAAAAACAAAAAAAAAAACAAAAAATGAGTAAAGAACAAGGAACAAGCCAAAAACCCCTTTAGAGGTTTCTCATCTCCCCTATACGTTACCCATCCCAGAGTCAGCTCCAAATCTTACTTACAATCACAATTTTCAGCTAACGAAGCACCAAAAAACTATAAAGAACAAAATACTCAACAAATTATAAGCTACAATCGATTACCAAAATGAATCAAACAAAATATTCTCCCCCAATATTGTGCTGCAACGGGGGCTGAGAGAGTGAAAGAGGAGCTGAGCATGGCTGAGGGAGAGAGAAGCCACGACAAAGAGGGTGAGGGGCGTGGCTGATTTCTGGGGCTAACGGCAAGGAGGAAAAGGGGGGTGAGGGCTGGGGAAAAGGGGGTTCACGGTAGGGAGGAAAAGGGGGGCGTGCGGGCTGGGGAAAAAGAAGAAGGGGTGGAGTTTTTTGAAGCTGGGATAAATACACTTTGCCCCATTGTCTTTGGGGTCATTTACACTTTGCACCCCGATGTTTTATTTTTAATACATTGGATCTATTATCTTCCACATTTTTACAATTTGGACCCTGTACCCGATTTTGGGCGTCGAAATTGACAGATTCCGTTAAAAATTTATACATTGCCCCTTATCTTTGGGGGGTATGTACACATTGCTCCCCTTATCTTTGGAGACATTTACATATTGCACCCCACGTTTTAACGGAATCCGTCTAAATTAACGGAAAATTTGGGTACGGGGTCCAAATTGAAAAAATGTGTAAGTTAAAGGGTCAAATGTGTTAAAAATAATACCTCGGGGTATAAAGTGTAAATGATCCCAAAAATAAGGGGGCAAAATGTATTTATCACTATATATATATATATATATATATATATATATATAATACCGAAACTGAAAAATTCGGTATTCCAGTATTCCGCCGGAATTTAATTCGGTATTCCAGTATTCCGCCGGAATTTTCGATTCCAATTTCGATTTCGTTTTTTCTCAAGATAGAATCCGATTTCGATAGCGGTAATAGCCGGAACGGAAAAAATGCACGGCGTTAAGCGGTACTTCAGCAGCGGGAGCGGAGTAAAGTACTTAATCATATATATTCAATGATTCATCACTGAATCGAGTTAATTTCAAGTGTCACAATTAAGTCATGTCTATTGTCTATTCAACCAATCATCCCCAGAAGGTACTGGATTTTTTTTTCTAGGTACTGGATTTAAAGGAAGGTCCTCGTTATTATTATTATTATTTTAAGCAAATGATCGTGATGTAGAATGTCTGTTCAGTGCTAGAAACGCACGCTTCGGGGATCACTTTTTTAGAGCTTTATACCCTTTCTTTTCCTTGCCGAATTGTTCCGCACCTTCTCGTATAAACACGACTTTTGGCTATATATAATGCTTGCGCTGAACTGTTGTCCTGTCACACAAATTTTGCAATATTCCAGCTAAATGTTTAGCAAGAGCTGGCCTGCAGGTTCAAACTCTCACTCACTCTGCACACTGTCGGGAGGGAATTCACCAAATTTATGCCTGGTGGTTGACTGGTTGGTGACACTTGTTGCGAGAGAAGGCAAACCCTAGCGTCCTAATTACCTCGTTTCGGCCATGATTTTTTCTCATTAATGGAATTTCGGTTGAAAAAATTTCACCGAATTATTCCCGATAGATCAACGTTGGAGAGAAATCTAGATAGACAAACTGAGAAAGCTGCTTTTCACATCTTAACTTCACTGTGACACAACAACAGCATTAATGTACGAGGGTTTCTACATGATACTGCGCATGCTTTTCATGACACTGTAATTGATGCAGGGGATCCGACCCAGATGATGCAGAGCTGTCAGATTGTTCATTAATAGCGCTGAATTACCTGGAGCAGGAGGTTCAGTGCAAAAAATGGCAATAAATCGTGATTTAGCCTAATTGGGACAGTTTCCGTGCACGTGTCGGTATTTCGGCCATAACTTTGGCTACATGTGTCTGATTCGCGCCCGTGACCCAAATTCGGAAAGCTCTTTTCAGCGCTCACATCATAGCCACCCAGCTACGCTCGGTGCACATCGTTTCGAGCTCCAAATCCGCTGATTTCCTTTTCAAATCTCTATTTTTAGTTAATTTTTACTATTTATAGTAATTTCCTTTTTGTCTATTAGGAAATAATTCTGAACCCGATTTGGGCCAGATTTTTGGCAATCACTTTAATTCTTTCCGTATTTCGTTTTGGTAAGACTTTTAGGGTTTTGCTATTTTTGGCAAAATTCTATTAAGGTCGAATTTTCAGCTATTTTAACCCGGCTTGTGGGTTGTTTTGATTCATTCCTGATTATTACGAATTTTATTGAATCTAGAGTGTTTCTGAATTCTTTGGGGTCGAAATTTCCTCTTTCCCTTCTCGCAAATTACCTTTTGTTTTAGCCTACAGAATAATCTCTATTTTGTTCGGCGACAGTAATCTTGCCGGATCTCTTATAACTTTTCCTCAAATCTCGAGCAAGCCGACAAGGTTGTATATGTTTTTTTTTCCTAAACAAGGTTGTATATGTTATTTGGCCGTGAACATGCAACGACTCATATATGTAAGAATTAATTCCTCCGGGAAATGAAGAAATTCTTTTTCAAACTTCATATGGATACACTATTTTCCACAAGCAGATCATACACAAATTTAAAATAGCTATGAGTTTTCCATTATAAGTGAGGGTACTAATAAATTTACAAGTTTATGTTCCCTTTCTTAAAATAAAAAAAATCCTTTCCATGAGTGTACGTATCTCTCTCTTTTTATTTATTTTTTCTTTTGCTCTGTAATATTGAAGATACAATATTTTATAGCAATGCTCCTTGCCTCATACAGTGGGTACCTTCCCAGTTTTAAGGATGAACAGCAACGTTATGTTTCAGCAACATTCCTTCGGAGGGCTAATCTGGCTGGATGACACGAAAATTAATCGGCAGAAAGAAAACTAGCATCGTAAAATCCCCAAAACCAAAACCAAAGGGAAGAGAGTTTAATTCAAGAAGACTCTTCTCAGATTCTCCTTCTCCAATTCCAATGTATTTATACACTCTTCCCGCTTATATATTAGTGTTTTTCGGTTTTTTTTCCTCTTCAACAAGAATAGGTATCAAAACGAGATTGTTCCGAAAGGATAAGCATCCAATATCCATCTCTCATCCAGCCCATTTCCGAGTTTGCAATCTTAATTAGGTAGCCGCAGGCCTTGAGATCGTAGCTTGTACCTTCCTCTTGTTTAACAGCCGTAACTTTCACAGTTGGATCCGCTCATTTACTGGAAATCCTGGCATTACCGATAGCTACCATTCCTCTTTTCTTTAAATTCGTGTCGTGGATGTTGATCGACTTCCCGAACAAATCAAGTTCTGAAAGAGTAGTGGTCCTTGTCCTGATACTGCTCGCCTTGGAGGAGGAGGAAGATATTTCATACGTAGTGAACAGTACTTACACATAAATCAACTGAAAGAGATGGATAACCTGCAAAAAAGAAGACTCTTTCGTGTGGGCCATTGCCGTTAGATTCAAAATGACATTGAAGTACTGGTATGAGGAAAAGCATGAAGATCAGATAGGGCTTGGAGTAGGTCTCGTGACTCTGTACCTATGGTAATTCAGTCAAAAGAACAAAGAAGACTTTATTCCATTCAGCGCTTTGCCGTATGCACAGCTATTTCTATTTTCACTAAAGATTTCGATTGGCCTTTTGGAATTTATTCCCAGGTGAATTTATTCCTCGACTGCTCCTGAGGATTATACTGTCCATCCGAACTCTCCCCCCTCCGACCGTCGGATGGATGGCTGGATGGAATCCGAACTCTTATACTGATCATAACGTAATTGGGATGTTGGATTATGAACCTTCTAGTCTCTTCAGAGTAAGAAACGAGTGTCTCCTTGCAATTATTGTTTGCTTTTCTTTCTCTCTGCGTGGTAAGGGGGATATTTGTGAGTGGATAGCGTGAAAGAGGTTATCTAGTGGCCGGCATTTGGAAAGAGAAAATCGCACTACCATATTGAACTTTAGAGGGGTTTTTCCATTTTGTGATGAAATCCATATATGCACCCAATCCATGAACCTATTCGATGACGTATTTGGTATAAAATAAACTGTATTTACCTAGACGCAGGACACGGCAAAACCAACACATTAATTAGAGCTATTCAACATCCACGTACCATATTCTGGGGATTGGCCTTGGCTACTAACGTCATTTATACCTAGCTATTTGTAGAAGACAACAAAACGTGTTTTGAAGAAAGTTTAGAGATAAAAAGTAGAAGATGAACGCCGTCAGAGAAGAAAAATGAAGGCTTGGTCGCCCAGTCAAAGAACCGTAGCCTTCCGATCGCGGTGGACTAGGACGTTTCATTTTGTACATGGCTGTTCGATTAATCATATAATTGTTCTTTCCCACTTCCTACTTTTTAGGGTTCCTAGAGGTGGCCGTGTCTATCCTCATTAAGCTTCACATAATAGCTTTCGAGCTCTGCGTCTCTCTTTCTCCCTCCACCTCTCTGTCTTACTGAAAAGAACAGGAAAAGGTTGCTGTCAAGCTCCCCACCAGCACCCACGTGAAGTGTCTTCCTCCTGAGTTGTGCTTAATCAGTGCGTATGTCCACACTTTAACAGCTTCCCTGCGTAGCCATGACCTAAATTTCGTATTCATTCACTCCTACAGTCCCACTACCTCTCTCTCTCTCTCTCTCTCTCTCTCTCTGGGTCTAAGATGCACCTCACTTCACTTTTTGCAATAAAAGTTCAAGGTGAAGGAAAAGTATTCTGTCAGCAGCTATAACCCTCATTTTCAGTATATATCTTTTGGTCTTCTTCCATCTTCAAGCCATCACCCACTGCCTTATTAGGTAAGCAGACCCAGTATTCTTCACTAGGAAATTAATTACCTATTCCAAGCTCCACCATAGCATATATTTTCAAATAGCTACGAAAATTGATTGCCATCCTCTCCTTTTTCCTCTAGTTTTTTGTTTATTTTGTCAAGCGCTAGTTTTGAATTACACATCACCCAGTAATCTCCAAAAGCTTAGGCTGCGCTAGATGCCATGTTTCCTTGGAGCGGCGGTCACAGCCCTTTTACATACACTAGCCAGTCCGTCTTGGAGGAGCCGTTTGCAAATGTTGAAAAGCCTAGCTCAGGACAGGAAGAACATCCCTCTTCTTATTCACGCATGTCAGCACCTTTTTTTGAGGATGATGAACTATTTTTGAGTCACTTTCTTTCACAGCAGAAGCTCTTTGTTTCCGGTACTTGCCAAGCCGATACTGAAAATAGTGTTGTGGGTTCAAACAAGGCAACAGACAGCAAAAAGGAGATGAGCAGCAACACTGTGGCCAAGCAGTTTCCTTCGAAAAGAACACTGCCAAACAAGAAAGGTAATGGTGGCGCAAAACAGACAGTTCCCAGGCAGAGAACTGGGAAGAAGGACAGGCACAGCAAGATCTGCACGGCTCAAGGCCCAAGAGACCGCAGAATGAGGTTGTCCCTGCAGATTGCCCGCAAGTTCTTTGATCTCCAAGATATGTTGGGTTTTGACAAAGCAAGCAAAACTATCGAGTGGCTGTTTTCTAAGTCGAAGATCGCAATCAGAGAACTCACAGAGAGTATCTCACAAGTGAAGCAAAGTTGCAGTGACGGTGCTAAGAGTGTGTCAGTTACATCCGATTGTGAGGTGGTTTCAGAAGATGTCGAGATTGCGGCCGACGGGGACCAAATGGGCGTTGGTGCAAATATTGGAATTTTCAATCGCATAGCCAAAGAGAAACCCAACAGAAAGCTACATACAGTTGCCAGAGATTCCAGGGACAAGGCGAGAGCAAGAGCGAGGGAGAGAACTAAGGAAAAATTGATGATCAGGGGTATTGAGAAATCAAAACGGATTTCGGAAGGCGCAAACCCTAACAATTTGGGAGAATTATGGTATTCTGTCCCCCTCGACACTGGAATCGTCACCAGCTTACCCAGCCATGAAATAAAATCTTCTCTGAAAATGGTGGCTGAAGTCGAAGAGCCTATGGATCACTTGCTAGAAAATCGAGTCGATTATGCAAGCATTAGTGAGAAATTTTTGGGCATCATCGGTGCACCAAGCTCATCTTTGATCTCTAATTACTCCCACACTGTTGCACCGTCAAGTGGAGGAAACTCCGAAGACGATTTTCCAGGATTTCCTGTAAATTGGAACAATAACACTGCTGATACGCATTCGTTTTGCTCATCGACGACAGACATGAAGCCATCCAGAGGTAATGTTCAAGTCAAAAGCCCCGGTGCAATTCCCATCGGTAGCTCAAAATCCCAAGAACTGAAGTCGATTTTCATGAGCACCTACAATGCCCAAGAACAGATGCTTAATTCAATTTTCATGACCACCCCAAACACCCAAGAGCAAAGCCCCGGTTCAATTTTCATTACCTCCTCCAATTCTCAACAGTAAAACCCTAGTTCAAACTGTTTGTCCACCTCAAATAACTATTTGCAATCGCATTTTCTTGAGAATTACTTCTATTAAAATTTTATGGTAAGTGAAAAGAATTGTCGTTGATGTTGAGGTGATCATTTTCAGCGAACGAACAATATATGTGTGCTCCCCAAGACACCAAAAAAAAAATCATGTGTGCTCTATTAGCCGTCTTCAACTCCCATATATCATGAGCCAAGGAATTGTTTTCAGACAGGTGAAACTATGACATATTGTTGTATTTCTTTGTTGAGAATTTGTAAGAGTTTGGCGTTTTGTTTTCTCCAAAATCATTATATTGAATGCATGGTTTAATCATAAGATATGAACTTCCCTGTTATGACACGGCCGTCTACTTTGATTTCAAAAGCTGGCCAAACTGTTATATCACAGCAGCATTTTGCATTAGAAATTGAAAACCAAATTGGAATTCGAGAAGCTTCAAGAAAAAACTTCAATCGATCGATATAAAACCAGCTTTGAGTTAATTCTTTCATACATACTGTAAGGAGACATGCGTCGATCTTCAGTCACTAGACATTTGCATGCATCTTCTGTTTCTACTTACGTAGATTCCACCTTTGCCTTTTAAGCCTCTATCAGTCCAGGTTACATCTATATATAATGATGAAAAAAAGATGATTAAAACAAAACAGAAAAAGCAAGATATATTGCCTGTATGAATGTCTGATCAAGCCAGTAACCTATGTTCGTAACGCGTTATTCGTCAGCTGAATGTTGGAGCAAAATTTTGAATTGTAAAGAGAAGGAAAAACTAAAAAGAAATAAAGATTAACCTAGACAAGGCTACTGGTGTGAGATTTGATGTAAATAGAACACTATGACCAGAACCTATTGGCTGTTGTGGTCTGTGGTACTGCAGCAGATCTAGATTAGCTGTATATTGGGGTATACACTTGTTTTTGGGACCCTGTGCTCTTGAACTGCATGTAGGGCATTGCCCATTACCTGTACATTTTTTAATACAAACACAATTAATTACCAATTTCCTAAAAAAGGGCTAGTACTGGTTTGGAGCTCTAGCTGCTGCCTCTGAAAATTGTTTTGCCCAAGATCTGTTCTCTGTCTAAAGATGTTTCAGAAATGTAGATGTGCAAATTTCAAGTTCGTTTCCATTATTTTTTCTATCATTGCCTATAAACTAGCCATGGATATGACAGTTATCTTGAAACAAATGCATCTTGGAATATGATATCAATGCCTCACAGCTTAAAGATCAGGAATGTGGTCAGCTCAAATTGATACCATAATCTTCAAGTACACGATCAAGCATCTTGGAATATGATATCACTGCCTCACAGCTTAAAGACGAATGTGGTCAGCTCAACTTGATGCCATAATCTTCCAGTACAGGATCAGGAGTTGCAAGAGAACCACAAGGTCATCGTGTGCATATGCTTTCAGACATCCAGATACGTAGAAAAATTAACCATATCTATTTTAAACTCACAAATTCCATTAAATCAACAAAGAGCTAGTAAATCAAAACGTTTTATGTATGTTTGAGCATGAAATAAGATTTAAGATTCGTATTAGTTCTCTATGTATGCTTAGAAATACACTTTCAAGAGCACCAACGTCGGTCTCTCTGTGGGCATACTGCAAAGATCACCGTACACAAGAGCCCTAGTGATCAACAAGATAGTACAATTTCCCAAAGATGAAGCAGCCACTTAAACGAGGAGAAATGTAGCTAAACCTGAAGTCAGAATCTGTTTCTATGTTTCTTTAATAAATGGATGAAAAATAAATCTCATGCAGTCCCTAGTTAAGTAACTGGCAGGCCTTCTTATGACTAAGAATGTCATGGATGCATTAGTTGTAAGGTGCTATTCAAGTTTATTTTGAGTTGTGTGGTGTTTTGTTCAATGGAAAACCTTCAGTTGATCATGTTCTTTCCTCTAGTAGTACTGCTCTTCTGCAATTTCTTAATTCGCATAGACGACAGAGAAATAAACCGATCCTATCGTACTCTACATATACATGCTAATATATAGTTTACGTTTGCCTGTTTAAGATCATCAAGAAACCCCAGAACAATAGATTCTTCTCCAAGTAGGCCTGGAATAATAATGATCCATCACAGAAGGGCAGGACTACTGAAAGGGATCGAGCATTTTTTTCTTTTCTTGTTCATGGGCATGCAGTACTAGTCATTTCGTGTATAGATATGTACATATTTGAAAGTAATTCATGCATTAAATGATTTCTGCCTGCCAACTTCCGTTTCGTTGGGTGCTGAATGATGCGAGTGGTGCATTTACAGAGCAATAGACGGTTAATTTAGTGAGAATTCTGATCTTATTCTCCCTGATTTCCAAGTCAAGTTAGCTCCCTTCAGTCGGCGAAGCAAAGAAAAATCGGACTTCATGTACATTAAATATTAATGCTTCACGTCTATAATTAATGAACTAAAAACAATAAACAAATAAGGAATCTAATAGACAATACATGCATGTACTGTTGTACATGAATGAATTTGAAAGACTCGCCATGCTTCCTTTACGAAATATAAGTTTACACAAGAAGCATTGAGCAGATCCAAGTGATGAAAGATCCTGTAGAAGGGAATTCAACATATGCACAAGAAGAACAGAAGGACTCTTAAGTATTGAGCAGTTGTCTCATATATTAAGGGCTAATTATACATACAATGCATGCGGTTGACTAACATTTGAGTAACATATATATAGGAGCTACATTGAGAATTGGAATTAATGGCTATTTGGTAGTAATAGCGGTTCTATTAATGTGTCAAGGAGTAAGAATCAAATCGTATAGTGCATGGCAAGCTCAATGGATGAAGTTAACCCACTTGGTGAGGAATGGTGCATCCTAGTTGTTACAACTCAAGTCCCACATGAACCGGGAAAATGAGAATGCATGCATGACCCCCAGGGAGCTTAAGATGATCAGTACGGAAATCTGACATCGGATACTTTAACCGGTGAGATTGATCTTTATATATAATGGCTCCAAAGAGTTTTAAAAGTACTTAACTGCTTGATTAGTCCTTTTAGAGCACTTAACTCCTGACTTGGAGATGTAAAGCTGAAACAAAATTGGTTGGCTTTTGGCAATGAAATCCTTGCCTCTATGCTTTCGTTGCCGGCTCTGTCCTAATTGGGTTGTACTGAAGCTTGCTTTTTATTCTTGAAATTAGTTTAGAACCTACAAAGCTACGTATATATGGATGAAGTATTAATTACGCGTAAACGGGGCCTGTCCATCTAATAAATTAGTGATATTAGTGTTACTGTTTCTGTTTAATAACACTGACAAAGGGGTAGCTTTCTTTTATTGAGGCAAGTGATTTGCTAAAGTTTTCCATCAGTTGTGAGTACCAATTTTCATATCCTAGAGACAAAAAAAGTACCGGATTTCACAAGTTGAAATTCCATCCTTAGACACTCTTGATGTCTAAAGTACACATATTGATTAGGGTTTTGATTGCTGTACAGGACCTTCAAGCCGATCAAGAAGGTATATACCTTGGCACCGTAGCAACATTCTATTTATGCACTAAACAACTAGGCAAGGACCTGATGGACCGGCATGAGGAAGGATTTCCAATCTAGAAGATACAACTTAAAAGATCTCGAAGCGATCAATAGCAATAAGACAAATGTGAAAGTTAAATAACTTTGAGCATTTCACTTTGAGAGTTGAGATAAGATTGAGATATATGACGTCATAGATCATAAAATTAAAGGATAAAATTAGAAATTAAGACAAAGATGATCACATTTCAACTTTATCTTAACAACTCGTTTTATTTTCCAGATTAAAGGGATACCTTTTTCTTACAAAGATTTGGCTAATAATTTATTCTATGCACGGCCAAAGGATTATAACTGATCAGTACTGTCCTAAGTCCTATCGGTTGTCGTTGTCAATTATATATCCTCATGCAATATTATTGCAATTATATATGCAACACTGTGCATTGTGCAACATTATCTAAGTGAGATTACCCACATTTACTACAATTTTTACAGCTTTGGAGACGAGATAATTTTTCTAAAACAACGGAGGAAGTGAGGAAAATATCATGGTAGCTGAGGGGAGTAATGAAAACAACTGTAGTTCCATCAGATTGAAGTTAAACGTCAGGTACGGTGTACCCGGCCGGGTAGCGATAGAGACTACACCAGAGGCCTCGCTACTCAGCAAAAAGCAAGAACTTTAGTTGCCTGTTTTGCTACTGATAGTGTCGGTAACAATGCAGCTGAAGGCACAGTAAGGCCTTTGTTATCGTCTCTTTTTGCAGACGAACAAGGAAGATACATAATATGCTGCTTGAGTTCGATTGGACCAAAAAAAAATGCAAAATAACGCTCGTGGGGATAACTTTAATTAAAGATAATGAGTTGATCAGTAGGGAACCAGTACTAATTGATTTACTAAAAATCGATCAAATAACACTCATTACAAACTTTTTACTGACAAATTTTTGTCATTAGTGTTATATGGGCGTCCAGTCTTTTAGTAGGGCAACTAAAAGTTGCAGCATAATATAGAGAAAAAGAAAGGTGTCGCACCCATAACAGAAAAAGGAAAAAAGAGGAGAGAAAGAAAAAGAATCAAAGTTTTTCGATATTTTTCTTTCGATCTTAGGTGTAATTTTTATACCGGAGCAAATTGAGTTATTTTTTAGAATATTATTTGAGTGTTTCATCAACGTAGAGTTGTGATATTTAGATTGGAGATCTCGCTGCAGGGTTGTTTCATCTGATTCCAGGATTTGTGGTGAGATTGTATTTTTCTCAGAGAGTTAATATTATTGAATTCTAATTTGCTAGAACTCAAGTTTTGGGCATAAACTTGAGTGTTGTAATATCTATTTTATTATAATGGATTTATCTCTGAGTTATCCAAAGATTTTTTCCTTCACATTGAAGGGTTTTCCACATAAATCTTGTGTGTTCTCTTAGTATTTTTTTCTGATTTGATTGATTATTTACTTGAGATTATTATTTAATTGTACAGGAACATAATTTGACTCAACAATTAGAGGGACGTAATTTGACTAAACAATTATAATTTTGTTGAGAGTCAAATATAGGCTTCACTATTTTTCTTTTTGAGTAGGCATGGACCTTCAAAACTTACAGAGAATATAGATCAGTTCACTTTTTCAGTACTATAAACAGAGTACTTGTTTACAGGATTAATCAATTCCCTTCTCGATCAAGTTATAGCCTCTAGGGCTTTATGGTTGAGTTACAATTTCAGATCGACGCAATAAAAAGCTTACCCTGATTGTGCCATGAGGACTACAGTATATTTCGTACAAGCCATTAAGACTAGGATGCAGGCAATTGATTAGTTACGTAAGGAAAATTAGTCCATAATTACCAACAACAATATTAAAACTGGTGGTCACCGCCATTAATATCCAAAATGAATACATCCAACAGGTTAAATCTAGATGATTAATATTAAATTTCAGCACATTTTATGATACATGAATATACTACTTCAATTAATAAAATTGGTTAAGTCGCGGGTCGGTTCGGATTGAATTTTCTTCGTTAATTGAAGTGACATGTTTATGTGTCATTAGATTTATAAGGACTTAAATCTTAATTACCCGTATAGATTCATTTAGATTTAATCCATGCGGATGTAATCTTTCCCAATACTTGATGCTAATTGTGAAGTACACCACAAGAAGTTCACCAGAGAACACAGGAGGAAGATTTTTGCAAATTCCGTCAATCAACTTAAGACCTTTCTTGAACAAGTACTATCGACTCTACCATGCGGCATGCAGCCCATAGGCCATAGGTGGACTGGAGGTGTTGACCCCATAAATCTTACTTCTTTTAGCGCTGAGGAGTTTGATCTATATGTGTTGACGAACATGCACTCCTAACTTTGGAATCCTAAGTTGCACTTCTATTTTGACATGCACTAATTGTGTATCTATATATAAGTACGCTGGCACGAGCCTACAGTATAATCTCTCTCTCCCCATCAAATCATTACTATTTACCATAAAAAAATATAAAAAATTACCTCTCTCTTCACTTTTTCACTAAACCCAATACCTAAAATTTTAACAACACTAAAATTTTACAACACAAACACAACCTAAGTTCTACCAAACGAGAGAGAGAGGGAAAGGGAGACAGATTCACTCAAACGAAAGTAGGGTGATTAGGTTCTACTGACCTAGATAAGTTGCCGTGGTCCCACTTCAAGTCCAGTCTCCGATTCTTCTTCCAGGCCGGAATACGACGGATTCATACGGCCAAAGCGGGAAACTGCAGGGAACTTACAACCATTGCACACTTCCGAAGAAGACCATTCAGGGGAAAGTTATGTATCATAGAGCTAAAAGCCCGGAAAAGAGAGGTGAGAGAGATATATATATATTAAATGTTTGGGATAAAATCATTTTGAGCCTTCTAAGTTGCACACAAATGTAATAGAGGACTTTAAACTATCAATTTTGACATATTAAGGTTATGTTTGTGTTGTAAAATTTTTGGTATTGGGTTTAGTGTTGGTATTGGGTTTAGTGAAAAAGTGAAGAGAGATGTAATTTTTTTTATATTTTTTGTAATTTTTTATATTTTTTATGGGAGAGAGAAAGATTATATTGTAGTATTTTATTGAGAGTTGGTGAAATATTTTGTGAAATTTTTACCTCAAACGCACCCTAAATCCACTAACTTCCCTAATCTAACAATTTGAGCTCTTCGTCCATTTTTTCCATCCAAACTGAAGGAATGCTGGTCACGTGCGCATCAGCTGCTATCTCTAAATAAAAATTGACAAAAATACCCTAAGTCTCAAAACGACAGCTTCAAAATCATCCTCTTCTAATGTTCTCGAACATTTCTGCATCTTGAAGTAATTTTGTCAAGTTCTCGGTGTTGGGTGGTAAGTCGTGGGCAGAGCTGCAGAAAGGGAGCTACGCAAAGCGGATGTTTGAATTGGATGAGGAACTAGAGTCGCGCGGTAGAAAGGGCGGAACGCAGGTATTGGATATTCAGTGTGGTGTTGACAATGGTGATAGTGAAGTCAATACTTCTTTGTTGGATCTGCCTTGCCAGTGCTAAGAATGGTATGAGATGGCCATGAGCCATGTATGGTATGACAAAAGTTATTGTGCGAGTAAAGCTATTGTGTGAGTGTGTGAGTGGATGAGTGAGATTAGAAGTTGAGAAATCTAACGGCTGACAAAATGCCACGTCAATTAGTGAATCCGACCCACGAACCCGACCCGCACAACCGACCCGGTTTCATTAATTGACGTGACATTTTGTCAGCCGTTAGATTTCTCAACTTCTAATTTCACCCGTCCACTTACACACTCACACAATAACGGGTCTCGATATGGTAGCATCACAATATGCTCTTGAGAGCCCATTCTTTTTCTTTGTGAGTTGGCTGCAAGTGGAGAGAAATATGTTATTGAATCAATTAAATTCTCGCTTGTCGGTGGGGATGAGAAGCGAGGTGGAAGAATGCAATGGTTTATAAAGAGAGGAACCTGCAAAAGCCTTTATTTGAAAACGCTACACGGGATCAATTAAATTCTCACATTTGTGTAGATTCAGATCTGGGTCAAGTGCGAGATCGGTACCTTGAAATTCATTGCCAGAAAAAAGAAAAGAAACAGGAACAGATCCCTCATCTTATATATATGACAGTGAAGAGAAAATAACATTGATGACAACGCCATTTTCGTAGATGACATGAGATCTCTGTGGACAGTTCCACTTAAAAAGAAAAACAAAGATAAAAAGGAGGAAGAATAACATAAGCTTCACATGACATACAGAAAACCATTATTTGGCTTCTTCTGATCCATGTCTAATTTTCTTAGTCTTACCACTAAGATATACGCCAACAACTGGAGGACACAGTGATTCGATCTCATTTGAGAGATCAAGCAGAATTCTTCGTCGAACGGCTTTTCGTTTTGTCAACGGAGTTGGTCTGGGTTTCCTTGGTGCAGGTAGGCATTCCAGAATCGCGGAGATTTTGGAATTTCAAGTTGTTTCACAGTGAAACAAGGTGATTTCTGCAGTTTTCTTTCCCCTTGCAGCAGAGGGGATCTGAGTGAATTTATATTCCAGATAACCCAGAAGATGCAGAAATGTTCGAGAACCGTTGGAAAATGATGATATCGAAGCTGTCGTTTTGAGACTGAGGATAATTTTGTCAGTTTTTATTTAAAGATAGCAGCCGATGCACACGTGACTAGCATTCCGTCGATTTAGATGGAAAAAAATGATTCGAATGACTATAGATTAAAGAAGTTAATGAGAATAATATGTCAAAATTAATAGTTTGAAGTCCTATTTAATATTTGTGTACAAATTAGAAGGCTATTTGACATTTGTGTACATCTTCATTGGTCACAACTTTACCTCAAAGTGTTTTCAACCCCCAAATATTGGCTTTTGTAGTGACGGTGAAGCTTTACATCTGACAAGTGACCAGTAGAGAAATAAGTTAGTTATTTCTTTTTGATTTGCTTATTTTGTGTCAGTTGCGTGATATTGTTGCAGTGTTAGGTCGTCATAGCAGCTTTATAGGTGTACCGATAATGAGGTGTTTGTTTGTGGAAATTTCGGGGAATATTTCCGAAATTTTGAGAATCTTTACTTTATTGAGATTTATTGGGGTTTGTGAAAAGTAGTGTATGTGTAAAAGTTAAAAATTTTGGAGTGTGTTTGTTTTGTTGGAAATTTCGAACCCCGATTAATTGGGGAAACAAACGCCACCAATATATCTGTGATGCTTAAAAGTGAGGGAAAGGAATCCAAACAAGGGCACAAGAAGATCTAAGGCAATATCGAATGTGATTATCATGTCTGGCTGTTTTCTGTTTTGTCTCTATTTGTGAAGGTTAAAACCAGACCTAAAATTAAGCCCTCATGATTCTCTTTTCTTTTCTCGATTCTGCTATGATCAGTGAGACAGTCTTTGTTGTACACTAACTACTGTGCGTGACAAGAAATAGTGTATTTCTGGGGTTAGACACGGATGAAATGTCAGGCGCTATCGGGGACAGCCGGACAGGGGGTACTCACACTGCATGCGTGGCGCAACAATCGACCGCTCTTAATGGTAAGAAAGCTTTTCGGGTCCGGGCGAAAGACTCCCTTTATATGGATGGCCCCAGAATATTCTATATATCCAAACTGTACTCGTCAAATGGAATTCGTGAATGATATAGCCAGCCAAATGCCAAACTGGATATCGCTCTGAAGAATGCCAAGCACTCTATTTATGCCTTTTCACATATTGATGTTGATCAGTTCATACAAATATAACTTATAATTACCCAAAAGGTTTACTTCTCAGTTTAGATAAAGTAATGAAGTTCTATGGGATGAGACTGGGAGGAAGGTCGAGTCTTATTGCCTGGTATGACATTGGCCTTTGAATGTATAAGCTCAGTTTCCTTCTTTCTGCCTTCTGGACCTGTAGTTGAGTGGCAATCTTTGTGTCTTCTGTTAAGTGCAGTAATACCTGTAATCACCTGGATCCATGTTTTACTTGGCAGATTTAGCTTTAGAATCGTGTGAGGGCATTATTGCTGCTAAGCCATCTCATGCTGGGCTAGCTCTTAATTCAAATCTTAACCGTACTCTAATAGAAAAAAGAAAGAAAAAAAAACTCTTTACACCATCAAATTTCCATTTATTTTACAATTTAAGCCACAAAAATACCAAACTTGCACCCTAAATTACCATTTAGTCATTAAGATTGTGTCTGGTATAATTTTTTCTATTAATTTTAACTTTTAACAGTCAGATCTTGTCTATTTGGTTTACACTGTACATTCATCGTCAAATTTAACTATTAAGATTGTGCCATGGGTTATTTTTTCTATTAATATTAAATTTTAATGATCAAATTTGCACTTCTATTAAGATTGTGTGACTTAATTTTAAATTTTAATGGTAAAATCTTCACAGAAGTGCAAAGTATAAATAGTTTGAATTGCAATTTGTCAGGTTTAATAATTCAAATTGTGTATAAATTAGAGCATGGAACGTGTAATTTCCCCAAAACAAAAACAGTTGGCAGGGAATCACTTTTCAATGATACGTCATCTGGGTTGAACCCCCTCCCCCCTCACTGCCTCCGGCGGCGGGCGGAGCCCCTGCTCTTCCCGCTGCCCCCTCCCTCCCTCTTCCCCCTCCACTCCTTTTCTCCTGGCCGCTTTTCGTTTTTCTACCCCCTGGTTTCCCGTCCGTTTGTTCTCCATCGGTGACGATTTTCCAAGCCAGATCCCGGCGTTCCAGTCGGCCTTCGGTGGCCACGCGCCGGAGGAATGGGTCAAGCAGCTCCGGGCGCCCCTTGTGGGTTGGTTCCGTATGCTGTCGGGCGGCGCGTGCTCCTCCACGCGCGGCCACGCGAGCGCGTGTGGGTCACGCGCCTCCCCTTTTGTGGTTCTGTTTGGGTGGCGTTGGTGGTTGTCTCGGCCAGGGGTGCTTTGTTAGTGTGTTTTGCTGTGGTTGGTTTGTTTCTGTGATTTTATTTTCTGCAGGATGCTGTGGGAAGGTGCAATCGGTGACCCACACGCGCGCGAGCGTGTGGGTCACGCGCCTCCCCTTTTGTGGTTCTGTTTGGGTGGCATTGGTGGTTGTCTCGGCCAGGGGTGCTTTGTTAGTGTGTTTTGCTGTGGTTGGTTTGTTTCTGTGATTTTCTTTTCTGCAGGATGCTGTGGGAAGGTGCAATCGGTGACCCCTGTTCCGGCGGTTTTGCTTCTGCAGCTGTCGTCCCGGTGGTTTGTCCTTTGCTACTTCGCCATATTTTGTCATGGGCCTTGTTGCCCATTTGTGTTGGTGCAGATAGTCGTTACGGGTTGCGGATTATTGCTCGCAGACCGTCTTCCTTGGCGGTGTTATTGTCGGGTCTTTGGACTCGTTTAGAATCTACGGATCTTTGCATCCGTCTTGTTGAGGCCTTGATGGCCATTTGGAACATGGCCTATATGGCCATTAGATGTATCGCCCGTAGGGCTTTATGTGCTGTTGCTTTCCATTGTATGTTTATGCTCTTTGTATCCAGCCTTGTAGGGCTTTCTGTCTTCAGCACTGGTGTATGGTATCCTGTGAAATGAATTTCACGTTTGCGTAGAAAAAAAAAATCAAGCATCCCGTCTGCATAATGACGGTAGGAATGATGGTGGCATACCTTGAGCAAAACTTCATTGCTTCCGCAAAATCTCGGGCAACAGCATCAAATAGCATTTGTGACCACAGTAAAGAATTGTCGCCAATAAAAATTGCTGACTTCTTAACAACAGTACTCGGCAGCACGCTTTAACCGCAAAGGAACAGCCGGCACACACCACCAACCATTTAAAATTGGCACTTGAACAGAAATTAAAGGCATTCAAGAACTAATACAAGCAAAAGCTTCTAATTGCCAAACACTTAGCTTTTTTCTCAAAAAAATTTAAAAAACAACAGCAGCACAGAATACACAATCATAACTCAGAAATCTCATCTATATCCCTAAACCAGGAGAGGAGGTGTGAAAGACTATAAGCAAGTAGACTATGAGCAAGTAGTCAATAGAATATATACACGCTCCGTTGCCTTTAGAACAGGAACTGTTGATGCTGAAAGCAAAACCATCACCAATTGCTCTAAAGCCCACTATAAAGGGAAACAGCTGTTTCATGACCTTAGGAAATGGCAAGCTAAAGATGTCTCTCTGTCATTCAATTTCCCCTGTGCCTCCGCGAAGTGACACAATTCTGCGACCATGATGAAGGTTTATATCCCCCTGCCAGTAAGTTAGACGCGGCAGCTGCATTAATTTTCCTTCTCTTGGATTCTAATTCTGACTGCCTCTTAGTGGTCACAGATGACGCAGATGACCTGGAGAAGATTGAAGCAGCATTGATCAATGCTCGCTTATCCTTCCTATTTTTGTCAAACTTGTAGGGAAATTTCACATGTGCTGCACTGGCAGCGTCTTTTTCAGAAGGTGGAAGCAGTCGTATGCCAAGGCCTCTTCTCCTTGAAGCAGCCTCTTCTTCAGCAACTCTTTTCTTTTGATTCTGAGAAAATCAGAAAGTGAGGAAAAACTCTTATCTACAAGTAGAAGAACATAAAAACGAACTAACATGAACTCAATAACATACTCTAAGTTGTGCCCGAAGAGCCTTGTTGAGAGAATAGTCATCTGAATGCCTGTCATCAGATAGACGCTGAAGGCGCACTAGCACCGGCTCAGCTTCTTTCTTCTTCTGCAAATCTTCCTCCTGGTGTTCAAGACGATAAAATGGATCTGCTAGCTTACCCCTTTCTGAGAAAAGGAAAACCATTACGATTTGCTTAAAAAAACACATCAACATAATAAAGGGGTTAAATATCTAATGAAAATAGTTGAGCCCTAGTTTTCACCTCAACATTTTAGAAGCTGCCATGGTCAACCAAGGAAACACAAGTGCAAAACAATAAGTTCTTTAAATCCAGCTGGGCTTATTCTATTTCCATTTGACATAACAACCCTGACCCCCCCCCCCCCCTTCTCTTTTCCTTCAAAAAAGTGAATGAAAAAAAGACTCAACACAAACCTTCATCTGCAGGGAGTGCAAAGGTCTCTGCATCCTCAATGTCAAACTCCTCTGTCTTTTTTTGGGCCCCACTGATGATCACATATTCACAATTTTTGGGGTCTGTCTGAATAACAATCTCATGTTTACAGCACGCAGCCTTCATTGTAAAGCTCCATATCTGAAAGAAGCATGCAAATCTTCATCGTCAAACAAAAACATTGTGGGAGAAAAAACTAGTTTAATCACAAATGAACACATCATCTGAGAAGTAACTGACAGAAGGCAGCGAAACTAGTTTAATCACAAATGAAATCGCCCATTGTTATGAAAAAAAAAACATGCTAGATTGATATCAGCAAAATAGGTAGGACAGTAACTGACTGTTTGAGTGCTTGCACATTCCAAATAAAACACATCATCCAATATAATCATTTATCTATTCCTAATCCTTGCATCCTCAATCATACAATAAAAAATATACCGTGATCGATTGCAAAATATACCTTTGTTGAATAATAATTTCCCACTTGCTTTTTCTCTGCGTTGAACCGAACACCCTTTGCAATCATAGAATTGCATCCACCACACCATATATTATAGGGCATCTCAAACCTGAAAGTAAGGCGAAAATCAATTAGGAACTGGCAACGAAAGGAAAGAAAACCATCCATAGAGTAGAAAACTAATTAATACGTGAAGCAATCAATTGGAATAAGAGAAAATATCAAGAAAACAGAGTGTGCCATTCACATACATAAATTCTTAAGCCTAGAAAGACCTGCACAGAAAAGAGGGTGGCTTGTTGCCAAAACTATTATACATTGTGTTAATGCCATAAGCCCTTGGGGTTCTCCTTTCCATTATCAGGCACAGTTTGTAAGTCAGCAAACCATACAAACATCTTTCCAGATATTGATGTAAGCATTTGAGACCATACTATCAGAAACTTAAAGCAGAATGCTTGTGATGCATCACCTTATAATCAATATGCCCTGGTCTATTTTCCTTGCTCTCTCTCTCAGAGCATGTTGACCATGAAATTTGTTCAAAGACCCCTGAAAGAAGAGGAATTGTGAGGACTACAAAGTAGTGATGCAACATAATAAGCAATTGTAACAATATGATATAGCAACTACACTTGAGGCGTACCTGGCTTGGAGTCCATTCTGGAGGATAATAGAAATTGTCTGCTCTAGCAGCTGCAAGTGAAGACTGCAGAAATCCACACAAAAAAGTTTATCAGATTAAACGAATTGCTAAGGAGATGCTTAAGAAAATTAACAAGACTTAGCAAACACCGAACCGAAGGATATTGTCATAGAAACCAATATAATGCTATCTAAACTGGCTAAAGCAAAATCAACTAATTCTAAATTTAACAAAACCATCATGCACTTCAAGCAAAATAGCTTCCCCTTTCGGTAGAGGACTCTCAAAATGCAACAGAATACAACCCAAGATGATGAGAAAATTTAAATCGTTTGGAAGAGACCTCTTTGGCTGGAAAATATAAATCTAAAATGGAAAATCGAAGACGAAAGCAAAATAAAATAATTGTGCAGCAAACAAACAACTTCCTCTGTTGGGAGATGGCACATTTGATATTACCCATGGGTCACCTGCAATCTTAGGATATTTTTTTACCTCAGCTTCAAATCATGACCATAAAGCCCTATTGCCATGGGTAGGCAATCCCAAACAAGCTAATCTGATAAGCATATGGCTAACATCCCAATAAAACTTCAAAACCATGGGCGTGGTTTCTGGTGAACAATTTCACAGCTGTCTCAGAAAGCAACAAAGGCGATCCGGACAAATTCTAAAACTGCCAGTCCCCATTAAATCTTTTTAATCACCTTGTAGCATTGGAAGTCCCAACTATTATTCCCCAACAAATGTGGATACCTAAATAATGCACCACATGGAATTATATATATCGATCCCAAACACATGCCAGTGATATTAAAGGATCCAAAACATCCTACCCATTAAAAAGTAACCCCAATTGAACCCTTAAACATAATTATATAGTATTTCTCCGGCTATATTTTGTAGAATTTTTTTTAAAATCAAAATTGCAGCTATACGAGCGACAAATTTCTCTTCCAATAAGCACTCTTGCTGCACTAAGATTCCGGCTCCAATAATCCGTATCATACAGGCTAATCCTCTACTTTTTCATCGTCCAAGTCGTCAAAACGTTTAGGTTAAACTAAACTGAAGAACAAAAAAAAACCCAACCAAAGACATCAGGAAAAAAAGCCCAAAAATAAACGCATCAAATTTCAACGTCTGGGGATCGTCCGAATAAATAAAACGCGAAGATTCGTATTAATTGTGATGAGGAACAAAAAGAAACTCTAATTCTTGACACAAAAACGAGAAAACTCAATCTATAAAACCTAACTACTATTAACTTGCTGAATATTAGAGAGAGGAATTTTGCGTACCATCGTCGCTTCTCCTTCTTCTTCTTCGAATTGGGATTCTGATAGCGAATTGATGCGGAGACAGGAGCTTTTCCTGCTTTTAATGAATATAAAAACGGCGTCGTATCCTTTGCCTACTTACCTTCTGGGCCTGTGGGCCTTCCCCGTCTTTTTGTTCTATATTCTTTTTTTCCCCCTGGATTGGAGCCTTGCTAGTCGGTCGGGAATCACCGTCCTCGACTCCTCTTATAGACCTATATAGTGGAGTCCCATTGCCTTTTGTGGTGGTGGTTATTGGGCACCCAAAACCCATCACTTCAAGGCTGCAATGTGAACCCCTCACATCGCAAATTACTCAAAAAAAAAAATATATATTTGGTGCTTTTTTTTAATAAAAAAACTCTCACCACCCTATCCCAAGTTTTCGGTATTCCATTTTTCATAGTACATTTAAATAAATAAAACTTGAATAGTATTTTTATAACATCGTACATATGTTTTCTTGGAACATGAATAGTATTTATGTGCCTACTAATGCAGTGGAAATCACCTAAAATAATGTTGGTTGTCTGGTTTTAGTACGTAATAGCCATTTAAGGGCAAAAGGATATTTTCCTATTTCTTTTTTATTTTTTCGTTTCATTTATATATTGTGACATTTGTAGTTCATCTTCACCTTTTCGAACAGTTCGTAGATGGCTCTGTCCCTCACTTTTTGCAACAGTACTCATAGATTGCTTTGTCCTTAGAAAACGTGGATTGCATCTTCCCCACACTATATGTTGCAATTCCCTCAAACCGGCATGAAGCTTTTCCTTGTAACCAATCATATGCATCATCTTTCAACTCTACACACAAAAAGTATGAGAGACAGAGAGAGACAGGATCCTCTGTAAAGTAAGGAATTGCGCTAGATAAAGAGATAGACACAACAAATAATCTCGCATGATTTAGGACATGTTGCAAGTTAGAATTTTGTTTTGCAAACATAATTAATTCAAAATTTTGGTCAAGAAAGTAATTTTAAAATAATCTATCTCTTTCCATTAACTTATCTATTTTCATTACAATAAACATAAAAAAAAATCATTCATATCATCTACCTATTAACTTTTTTACCAACTCCCATAAAATTCTAATTTTTACTATTTTCTCTCAAAATCCAATAAAACTCCAATCTACATATCAATTTTTACAAATATGATGTTAGTGATGCCAGTATTAAGCTTTTCTTACATCATTTTATTTTTATTGGTGGACATTACACTGTTTAATGTTTGGGTAATTATATAGCTTTTATATTATTAAATGATTATATGTTGGCTATACCATGTTTAGTGCTGCACTAATAAATTTCCATTCTATTATTTAATGTTTGTTATGTATGTTTCTCTATCTTAACATGAAATTTGGACAAGAATTTGTAGATATCCTATAGGAGAGAGAAGAAGGGGGAGAAAGAGAAAGGGAAATTTCTTCTTAAAAAATCAAGAAACTAATAATGAGCACAATCATACATAATTCAATGTTTGACAAACGATAAAATGTGACATTTTTTTTAATTTCTTCCTTTCTTTCTAAGGAACTTTCATTGGGAAAGGGTCTACATCTCTATCTCTCTTCTCTTCTCTCTGTCTCCCAATAAATAAGCATTAAAGGTTCTCTCATGTCTCACACGGATGGTGAAAACACTTACATGTCAACCCTCCCACACATCTTATATTAAGTTCATTATCTAGATTAAGGCTGACAATCTACCACAATCCTCCATCTCCTAACTAAACCTCCCCCCTGAGTTCTTCGATCGTCTTCTCCCTTCTCCATGCTTCCTTTTTTTATATATACCCTTCTCCTTCTCCTCCTCCTCCACCATGGCCATGAAAACGTCTAAAATTATGTTCATTTTTCTTTCGCTCTCTCTCCTCTTGTTATTGATTCATGAATTCTATAACTTCAAGTCCAAGATCAAAGACAAAGATACCACCAGCACAAGCTATTTTCCACCCCCTCGTCACCGGCCTGTTATCAGCAGAAAAGTTCTAGCCAGCAGATTCGACTTCGCACCGTTTATAAAGCATCATCAGCGCAACCACCACCACCACGAGCGGAAACATTCACCCAACACGCGTGTGCAGCCGGAGCCGGCTGAGAGCGAGATTGATCCGCGTTATGGGGTTGAAAAGCGTCGTGTCCCCACTGGTCCGAACCCATTGCACCATTGATCGTGATTTCTCTCATCAGGTACAGAATATACGAAAGAGCTGAAAAATAAAGGGTCAGTGGAAGCCTTCATTGCTTGTATGATGATTTCAAATTTTTTTCTTTAGTAGGAGACATATTAATTAGATTCGATGGATCATGGTGTAAGATATTGGCGAGCTTCATGAGCTTTGTACAGGGATTGAGGACATGTTATCGTGAAAAGGAGAAATAGTACTGCATCTCTAGGTTTGTTAGTTAATGATTACCAAGATAGTGCTTAATTGATGAATGCACTGACTAGTAATTATGATTTTGGGTATTTGTGGTTGGTTAATTTCAAAGAAACATGAGTAGCTGTGACGGTACGGCATGTTTTGGGAAGAAGATTTTCAGCTGCACCATAATAATGATATTTATTAGGGAGGTTGGTTAGTGTAAAAGCCTTGATGTTGCTGGGCTTTCTTTGAAGATCAATCAAAGCAAGTGTTGAGAACTCAAGTCTTCGAGGGGTTTGGTGGCGTATTTGTGACTTCTTTGGTTGCAACCGGTACCCCTTAATTAATATTTGAATAAAGCCAATATTGTTTCTATCTCATGACATGATGTGGGATTGTTTTTTTCTCTAAAGCATCATTATAGAGAGCCAACACTACGTGACAATATTCAACTGCGTGACCCTGACCCATATTAAATGCTCTACGAGAAATATTGTGGCAAAAAGCTTGCGAGAGTTCATTTTTTTTCTCTTCGGTTTGTGGATTGTAAGCATAGTTTTTCAGGGGTCTTAATCTGCAACGTCTCAGTACTTGACGCCACACTTGGTGAACATGGCTCTCGACTATTTGAAGACTAAGACTTCGTTAATTTGGAGCTCTAGCTCGATACTGCAAGCTGTGCCCCAATGTAATGTGGCAGTTGACTTTGAGGGAGTGATATTATATATTTTTCTGTGACACTTTGTCATTATTGTGTGAGATTGAGTGGGTAACAAAACTGATGAATCACCCCAGGGGTTTGGTCTGTTAGTAAGGCAGTGACTTGGGTTCTCACATGTCCCAAGTTTGAGCCTCAACGTCGTCATTATCGCTCCTGACTTATCTGAGATGTATTGGGTGGGGTTCTAACACGTCTCAGGTTGACTTGTAGGGCCGGGAGCTCCTGGATTATAAAAAAAAAACTGATGAATCAATTTTGACATCTTCTAGTGGGATGTAAATGTCAATGGTGCACGGGGCATCCAGATGGCATGGAGAGGTCGAATCTGCAGAGAGATCAAAAGTCCACATTTTCTATTTGTTTGTTTCCCCAGCGTGTGTTCAGTACTGTATAGTTAGACCAAAAATCCAGATTTCATGTTTTGCTTGGTGAGTTGGTAATTCTCTCCATGAGTTTCAGGTTACCTGTTTTAAATAGGTCCAATTACCTTCTCTTCCGACTAATTATTCCAATTGAAGCAAGAAAAACTTGAGCCACGCGATAGCTTCATTAAAAAAAAAAAAACAGTACAGAAACCATTAATGCTTCTGAGATGTTTTACGTTAATATGAAGGAGGAAAGGACAGGGATCGGCTGCAGGCCTCAAATGGGGTAAATAATGTAAATAAACTACGCACAGTCCAACTACGTACTGGGCAATATCATAGCCCATAGGATGGGCTAGACTTTACCAAATTGGTGAAATTATGCCCATCTCAACTTTTAATTCGAGCTCTCTACTTTAGGGGTGCTTAATTCTCCCTACGACCTTCAACAAGTATAGGAAAATTAAATACTGCCGCCCTCTAGAGCACCATTGGCTTATATATAGGGTGTTGAATTTCATCATGACCTGCTGCACTAAAGGCACCATTAATGTCTTATAGGTGCTTGAAACTAGTTAATTTCAAAAGATAGTGACCTTAGTTCATAGACACCCCAACGAACCAGTAAGTTCGATCTTTTGATCTCTACTGCCGATCGAGGGGAGGGAATTGATAATTAATTACCTTTTTCTCTCCATTGCTCCAGATGCCATCATAGATCTTTGCCCATAATATCCACGAAATATCTCTTTGCAATATTCTCGGCCTTTTCAAGTCATCAATGAGCACAGGGAGCGGAAATAGATGGCATTTTCTTAATTAGCTCCCTTAGAGCTCTTAAGTTCCCAAACATTATTGTCAAAATTTCATGTGAGCCCTAAGAATTAGCTCCCTTTTGAAGATTCCCGCATGCACATAATCAATCCGCACCAGTTTCAAAGAAAATCAATCAAGTTGGGATAAACCAAACATATAATATATAGATCCTTAATAGATCGATCTCCATTTGAGGATTCTCAATTAGATAAGCTTTTAGCATCTCGGAACTGCATTTATTCAAGAAACGGTAAAATAATTAACCTAGAACAATGGGTTTTCTAGATAACTTGATGATCATATATCCAATTTAGAGAGAAAAGACCTCCTCATTTGCACTGACAACGCAATATGTGAAATATGCGGCTGGCCGGCACACAGTGCGCGATCGATCATCCCCCAACTGCACATCCTCTTCGTATAAAATAACCCCACCCCAACTACTGTAACTTGACGCACCAACTCAAAGGATATTGCTGCTAATTAGTGCACTGCACTGCACTGCATATCTCCCATGATCTCTTTTGATCTAAGCCTCCCAACTACTGCATATATATGCATGATCGATGCCCCTTAATAAGGTTATGAGAGAAGTAAGTGATTTATTTTTCACAGCCCGTACTAATTAATAATTATAAGGGATTTGCCGACTGGATCGGATCAGTTCTTTCCATTAACAATATTCCGCTGACATCTCTTAATTGAAAGCAACATTTTGAAAGACATCGAATATCGGTGGCTAACATCAACCTGCTTTATAATATATGGTGCTGTCAAACTAGATATAGGTAAACCTTTCATCAGAGTCTAAATAATTTTGAGAGAGAATAATGGAAAGTGAAAATTACTATTAATTAACCATCTAGGATGATAGCCCAGGCCCACCTAATGAAAAGGCAGAATTGGGAAAAGTACGATGGAAATCAGGATTTGGTGATAGCATAGAACAGAGATAAACCCATCTAAAATAGGATAAAGGACAACAAAAGATTAGAGGGTATATATATATATATATATATAATAGAGAGATTAGAGAATTAGTAAAAAAGAGGGAAACTGATCAAATGACACGTTCGCTTGCGCTGGACCGCAACTACAATTTCTTTCACGGATGCGTTACTGTTCAACAGTACGTCAAAGTTATTCAATATAACATGTTTGTTTGTCTAAAACTTTCAACAAAATAAATATATTTTAAAATTTTAAACTTTTACACGTACACTTCAAATTTTTCACAAACTATAAACTTCAATATTCAAAAGATTCTCAAAATTTTGAGAATATTTTCCAAAATTTCAGTAAACAAACATACCCTAAACTGTCAGCTTTAGCCTAAATGCATTTTGTCTATTTTAATATTAGTATTAATATGTATTAATTTGTGACAGTTTTTAATTTATTTTTTTCCATTTATATATACTCTATTCGTAATAACTATATATTGCCTCTTTTATCATAATCAAACTGGACCGTTAAGGAGTGGATAGAATTGTATTAGCCAGAAGCTATTAAGCTAGCATGCATGTCAAAATGTCTCGATCGGTGTATATAATATATTAAGATTCACAAGATACGACGTTGTCTGAAATATTTGACCTAGAAAGATAATCACTAAATGACTCGGTCAGAGTACAAACACACAATAAACAAATCTGCATAAACCTATCAGGTTTAAGGATATCATAAACAAATTATGTTAAATATCTTCTCTATATCAATGATCAATCCCAGAAGATATCCATATTTGATCTCGTTCAGTACATGTACTCTTATAGCGCACCTACTCGTTTGTTTAATGTCAATATCTCAATGGTTGAGTACATAATTTATTTAATAGCGGCACAACGAGTATAGACATATTGTACATAAATATGTACCTTGGTTTAGAGCAAAATATCAAGTGAATAAACAACTGAAAAGTTATACTCATTGTACGTCTTTGATTCATTAATCATTAGCATGATTTTTCTATATATTACTTAATAATAACCGTGTAACATCTTATATCACAACATATTACCTAATAAAATAAATATAAACACGTGGTATGTAAATAAATATTATCTAGATAAATGATTTTTAGGACATACTTCTTACAGAAATAATTATCACTTATCTCAAAAACTTAATTAAGTTGATAAAAATGGTGAATTTTAATATTTGAATTATATGATCTCTAGTACTCTCCCTCATGTGTGGGCTGAACTCTTATTTCATTGGTAGACACAACACGTATATCATTTAATGGGTGAAGTGGGGAATCATATATTGAACTCAGTACCAAGAGTACCTTAGCTAGCTTTGAAATTATGATAATCTTCTCCCAAAAGTTTGAATTAATCAAAAGTATAAATTTTTTTAGTTGAATTATATTATCTAACTCAATTTAATGTAATCCGATCCCCTTAATTTATATATAACGACTGCATGTTACATGTTATTCTTCGTTTTATTTTTCTAGATTAGAATTGCCTCCAATATTGGAAAAGCCACGATCAGGAGCATTACGCCAAAGAAGGTTTATATATATATATATATATTGTACATGATTTCTGGCAATCACTTTGGAAGTACATCGATCCTACAATAAACAATAAAGAAATCTTAGAGTACTATATTTTCTGTCAGAACTATGTGGGTTATTTGGATTATAAGTGGAAAGATTTTCCATTTTTTTTTCTGTTAACTAGAAGTTGTTAATATTTTTACGTTCTATCTAGAGACTGCAGTTTTCACGTACGACATTATGGACTGTACATTTTGGGTTCCTAATCTTGCTTTAGCTGACTGTTGAGTTAATACTATTTGCATTATATTTATTACGCACCTATTTTACTTGAATTATTTCTAGGAATACAATAGAATTCTTTGTATATAACTGTCATATCTTCTATCTTGTATAGTTTTTCTTCACCTTCGTCATAATTAATAGCAATAAAGAGTAAGAGAAATTAGATCATGGGTTTTGTCTACATACACAGATCGTTTCAAATGGGCGTCCCTTGCCTTATGCTTTTGAGCTTTTCTATTGAAAAAACAATATTATATAATATATATATATATATATGTAGAAAATTAATGCTGATGTATTTAATTTGGGCATTTAAACTAGTGCAGGTAGCTATAGGCTCAACTCAATAAGTTGACCTAACGCTTTATTTATTTTATTTTTAAAGATGCTCTTCAATACGAATAATAGCAAAAAGTCATCATGATCAACACGTCTTGGTTCTCCTAATTGGCTAGCTCAATTGAAGGAAGGAAAGAAGTGGTGGAATCTGTCGGTCGGCTCCATGAGGGATGATAAAAACCCAAGTCATGCACGAAGGGAAATAATTATAGAAATAATCAAATAAGTAATATATATTAATATAAATAATTAAATCTCAATAATGGGGAATAGCATGAATAATATATATCTATCCGAAAAAACAAAAGGGTTACCTACCGTGTGGACCTTACATCCTTGGGCATTGACTAAAAGGTGCCTCTTAAAATATTACAAATTAATTAACAAGTTGAATGACGTAATTAAACAATATTCTTAGCTAGCTAGCTAGACGAGTTACGACTGTACTTCTCAAACGGAATGTGTAATGCGTTTCTAGGAAATTTATGATCTTATGAGTCACATTACATCAAACCCTGTCATATATATATATATATGATTTCTGTCATTACGTACACATATTCAATAAATTTGGCAAAATACGGGAGGCACAAGGCTTTATTATTCTAGACAAATTATATATATCTTCAATTATAAACTTATAAAGTTCAAAGTTGAAACGTCAAATTTGCCCATCGTTATCGGCTTCTAAGAATAATTTAATACGAATTCTCTATTGGGTCTAACGATAATGAAGGCATGCACTAAGAAGGAAGATGTTAGAAGTCTTCCCTACTGTTCCCACCTTCCATCAGCCAAGGGACAATAAAGTAACCACCTATATATAAAGGCATGTTCCTTAATCCTTACTATTGAAGCCTTCAATTGCTGGTTCCATCACTGATTAAGCATTTCACAGAATGGTTCGTCTCATCCCCGAACATGGCAGCTTCAGCCACCAATGGGGCTCCATGCCACTAGCAATCGGTTTGTTCATCTCGGTTGCAGCTCTCGTAGCTTTATGTGCCAAGCATTCGCACCGTAGTACGGCTCCGAAAGCGTTTTTAGATAACAAAGAAAGCTGTTCGACAATGTCTAGGCCTAAGTCACCTATGGTGGCGATCATGTCCCCCAGGAAGTTCGTGACGAGTATCAGTAACAAGGCAAATATATTCATGTACAAGAAAAGATCAGGCGGGGATCATGAATCTGAACCCGGAGGGTTTGGAGAAGGCGGCTTGTGGCAGAAAGCCATCTTGATGGGTGAGAAATGCCAGCCACCGGAGTTTTCTGGAGTGATTCATTATGATAGCTCTGGGAAGAAGCTCTCTGAGCCGCCTCCGAGGTCGCCAAGGGCCAGCCCGGCCTTACCGAGATTCCTGTTGACGGAGGCTAAACATGCAAACTAGTGGCACGCACGTACGATGTGTACAGTTTCTTGTATAAATTGTAGCGGAGCTGTTGAGTTCTAATATATTGAAAGCATCTTCGATCATGCGAAATCCTAATCAAACCCTCACCCTGGTCCTTTCTTTGCTTACGACGTGGGTCACACGTTCGATAAATATGTTGCCAAATTCTGATCAATTTTAATGTTTTAATGCTATGGCATGTTTCGCTCAGTTTCATCAAGAAGTCAAGATCTGATCACTCTGGGGAAGAATGGACGGCTCTAAAATCTCAAATAAACTCGATTTTGCTGAAGATAAGCAAGTGAGAAAAAAAAATGAGTCCAACAACAAAGCTCCAATTAACCAACAGCTTCCTAGCTTACCTTCTAAGCGGCTAATGGTCAACGAGGAAGTTTTTTTTTTCAATAAACCTAAATATAAAATTAAATAAAAATATTAGAAATTTAAATAATCCAGTTTGTATAAGATACTATTATGACCCAAAAAAAAAGATTCAAATGCATGTTTTTTTCTTTATGAAGTATTGATAGGATAGGAGAAGAAAACTGATGGGCATAAGAAGGCTAAAACATTTTGTAATTGACTACATCTCAGCCCGACTAGCAGGAAACCAGTGCTTCTTCCCAAAAGTAAAAGAGAGAGTATATGAACTATTTCCACTCCATTTTGTTCTAAAGGTTATAAGGTTCGTTCCCCAGTTAAACTAGCAGTATAATTTCAAACTAATGACATCTTAAGATTATATTAGGAGTTTGGGGCTTAAGATTTTCACTTATACAAAAGCAGCTCGACGTCAAGCATGAGAGATCTCAACTAATTTGGTTCTTTCTTTCTTTCTGGTTCTCAGCATTATGCATTGGCTGGGCTCAGCACATGCTTGGTGATACATAACCAATATCCCACAGCTGATTATCATTTGAATTGTAAGATTGGAACTTCTCCTGTCCTATGCAACAACAACCTTTCGGCCGTTAGGTTGGAAACCACTCAAGTGTGTTTTTTCTCCTCTTATCCTACTCTATGTCGACTTAGAGCTTTGTTTCGAGTGATTGCTGAAGATGAATTATTGTTTATTAGTACAGATGCTTCATGAACCTCTCAATAGGCTAAAGCAGGCAGATGCCCATCTCAATATGACACAAGGAGTTCTTGAAGGGGTGGGTGCATAAGGTCCTAGCTATATTCTTGTGCAGTCTAATTTGACAGATATGATTGCCCTAGAGTGCTTCATAGGACTTTATGGACCATTCCATTTAATGTGGTAGCTTGTTGGAGAAGAGCTTGGGGTGCTTCGTGGAATGGATTCCATTTTTTTGGCATTCATACTTGATAGGCTTATAGGATTTTTAAGTAATGCGGCTCAAAGAAGCCACAGAAAAGATAAGTTTGATATCATAATATATGATGGATTCAGCACTGAGGAAACTCTTCGGATAATAGGTGCAGCCAGTAAATCAAGGTTAGACTCTCTCTCTCTCTCTATCTCTCTCTCTCTTATGATGATCTAAACGCGAAAACATAATGGTGCACAGATTGTATTTAAAGTATATACGGAACTTGGCTGAAAAGACTGATCTTGGGAGAGTGGCTGGTCCCCTCAATCATGAGACTTGTAGATGAAGCCATGAGTACTAGCGGCAGCAGATCCTATCTGAATGGGAAAATGAGTGAAGAAGTATGGGACACTCTGGAACAAATGTTGGAGGTAAATGTGACTCGCATTTGTTAGGGTCACTGTTAAGTGCAAGGTGATGAGATTATGCATTACTTATTTCTCATGCAGAGAGGATCTTCGGCCTTCTCAGAAACACAAAAATTCGGCTGCTTTCTTGTAATGCATCCAAATTGTCCAATCTCTGTCAATTATGCTTTACGTTATTGGGGCTGCACAATCCAAACTGGTACACTTAGGTTGTGTTTGAGTGTTAAAATTTTAGGGTATTGGAATTGATAAAAAATGAAGAAAGAGAAGATTTGAATGAATTTTTTATATTTTTTATAGTGAAAAGTAATGATTTGATGGGGGAGAGAGAGATTATATTATAATTATTTTATTATGTTAAAATTTTAGAAGGCTAAAATTTTGTGTATCAAACGCAGCCTTAGTATTGCTTCTCCAGATTTGAGTGAACCGTCAGCGGAAAGAGTCAAGAAAACTTTTTCCCCCTTGCCTTTTGCTTTAATTCCACAATTTCCAGTCAGCGCCCCGGTAGACTGGAATGAAATATTGCTCAACTCTGTAGGTAAAGATGCAAAGGATCTTCTTTCTCTGCCAGCAAGCCAGACCAGTGATATTTCATCAGTGAAATTTGATTCAGCCAGAAAGTCAGTAACCCTCCTCATGCCAGGTTTTGGCAAGTCTGAGATCAAGCTATACCAGGTATGCGATCTCTTATCGTTGCCAATCTTCAAGGTTTCAAAGCCATCATAAAGCTGGTTGAGGCAACTTTTAAACCTGGATCTCACTGTTGACATCTTTAAGACTTTTTTCGTTTTCTTCCACCTAAAATTTTCAAATGTATTGACGGGAGAAAATGCAAAATAATTTTAAAACTGCGTGCTGAGCTTCCTATTCAGCAAATCAAAGTTAACGCCAAAAGAGGGAATAACAACTTGGATACAGCAGGTCTAATGGGAATTATAGGTATGCTTCTCTGAAATATAGGGACTAACTCAAAAAATAGATAATGGAAGACAAGAACAAAGCTAAAAGGTTGTGGTTGTCTTGGTGAATTCATAGTCGGATGATCAACTTTGGATATAACCATCTGTACTCATGTTTTTCATTTTCTGGTAGGCCATTTTTGTTATATTGTTGCGCTTCTTTTTTCTTCATTGAATCTGCAGAGCTTCTGATCAATATTTTTATCCTTTAAAAAATGTAGTACAGGGGAGGATCTGAGTTACTGGTGGAAGCAGGGGACCAAAGACGTGTCATTCTTCTGCCTCCAGAGATTCAAGGAAAGGTAGGAGGTGCCAAGTTCATGAATAGAAGTCTTGTAATCACAATGCGGTAGGGGAATTATGACTTTAATAAAATTCTTTCCTCTCCTTTGATGCCTTTCTGAAGGAGAGGACCCTGCGAGATAATCATCACATTAGTTTTGGGAATTTGGCTTTTCAAACAATATGACCAATTTGATCAATACATATGATTTTCACGTTGCCAGCAGTAATGCACTCAGATAAAAGTGTGCAGAATTTAAGTTTTGGTTAATCTAGGAAGAGACGGAATTATCTTCACTCTAGGCAGCTTCTGGGAAGATACAATAGTGGCATTCAAAGGGATGGCAACTAAAGGAGACTCGGGGTCCAGATCCTGTGAAATTTTTCAGTCAGTGAAGACAACACAATTAGACCCACAGAGTGATATTTTTCCATGTTGATTCGTTTACTTGAATTTCCATTGTTTGCTTCCTCTCTAGTGCCCATTATTGTGAATAAAAAGTTAGATGGATTAGAGCACTTGTGCAATTTTTTTCTCCCAATGTCCAATATATGTACTATCTTCTGCATTATAATTTATGAGGTGATCGGTGAAATATACAACCAAACCCGAAATACGAGGAGAAAGTTCCAATGAAGAAAACAAAAACAAAACCCTCATGACTCTAGCTTATTATTGTCGTCCCCCGTTTGTGTATGGATACGGCTCCTGAGTTCTTCAAAAGCCTTCATGCTCTCTGCATCAAAGCCTCCAGCAAACTGGAAACAGTCCAAGTCAAGGAGGTTACAATACATATTTTCTAAGGAATTGAAAATATTTCATGTGCACAATTGATGAAAATGTGCTTCAATATGGAGAAGCGTAGAGATTATGGTAGAGAATATCAAGATACCTGATGCACTCGGAAAGCAAAACGCACGCCTTGCAGAACCAAAAACTCTCTGTTTGGTTCCTTCTCAGGTGCACTCAATGCGTCAAGTTCTGATGCTACGCGTTTCATGTACTTCCTTGCCAGTTGCACTGATGAGAGCTTTATCTGCAAGGGGGAAAATACCATGTCAATGACTCAATACTCTATAGCATAAGACATGCAAGCATTCTCAGGCATACAACTGCACGCACTCGCGCACAAACCCGAACAAACACTTTCTGTTTCGCAATCTATCAGAAATATATTTGTTTTCCTTCAGCTTAAACCATACCTTGCCAACAATTCCAGAATCTAGCAACCAGTCAACTGGAATTCCAAACTCCCTGTATCGTGAAATAGCCATGTCCCTTGTACGTAAGAGAGCATACACACTATTTTCCACTCTGTGAAAATTTGAAGAAAAAATATAAGAATATATCGCATTGAAACACCCAATTAGCAAGTCAAAGTGTACAAAACAAAATAAATGATCTCTCAACGTCCTGTTACCCTAATATAACACGTTAGGCAAAAGAACAACTCTTAAAAGATGAAAGGATGACTTGATTTCTTATAGAAGAAGCGCGAAGAGATTTTAGAATGAATTTTCAGAAGTGTGTCTCAACTATGTACCCATTCTAGTCCTCTATAGAAATGCTTGAGAATAAAATTCTTACTTCTCTAGCAATGAGTACATCTTCTTCAGAGCATCTTCACATGGAAGCTTGGGATCATCAACAAAAGAGGTGACTCGCTTCTCTAGTTTCAGTAGGTCCTGGTACTCAAAAGCCGCCTCTCTTAATGCATCCGCTTTCCCCTCGGGCCAATCAAAGTGCTTGAGGACCGCCCGTTCATCAACCTTACGGCACAGAGAGAAAGAAACAAATAATTATAAATAGGTCTCCAGCAGCAATATAAATGTTCGTGCTGATAGTTCACCAGTTGATTATGAATACATGCTCCCACAGCAATAGAAGAGAGATGATTTAGGAAACCAGTGTTCAAAAGGCTCAAAAATATGAGTTAGCTATAGCATAGAAGTATTTTCTTTGGTTTTTTTTTTCAGGTCATTGTCCATAACTATGGGCACTTTCTAGTCTGTGATCATGATTATTTCTGACAGACAGGGAAATCTTAGACAAAGAGAACTGTAAAACATACCAAGAAGGAGAGTTCCTCATCCAGCCAGTTTACAAAAGCCAGAAGATCTTCTATGTTGGTGAAGGAAGCTGCTCGGACTTCAGTTGCCAATGACATGACAAAATCACCTTGAGTTTCGACATCAGCTTTCACCTGGATCCAGTACATAAAGTTGGACTCTGTGTCAATTTTGAATGATGAACACCTGTATTTTATTCCAATATACGAGGAAGGTGAGTTTGGAGGGGAAATTTACTCACAGCTAAGAGGAAGGTTGATCTGTTCTCAATCTCCCCAATCATGTTGCTCCTGACATCTGATGCATTAGATGTTGATGAAATTAATGAGAGAGTATCCTTCTTTGCCTCTCGTTTCATCAATGTCTGATAAAATTCAACCAATTCAGGAGCCCGGTGAACTTTATCACCACTTCCTCCCCCTCTTGGTAGGCTTCCCGGTGGAGGAGGTGGCCTAGGTGGTCCACCTGGTGGTGGTGGTGGCAGAGGGGGGGCGCCAGGGGGAAGTGGCGGCGGAGGTCGAGCAGCTGATAGTCCAACTGGAGAATGTGTATTTGTACCAGCAGAAGAACCTCCAGATTGTTTTGGAGGTGGTCGAGGCACCCTAGGAGGTCTTTTATCAATGTCAGCAAGTTTCATCTTGCTTACTGTTCGAGAATCAGTATTACCATCATTAGATTGGTCACCTGAATCACTAGATACAACCACCTTCTCCTTTATTTTAGCCAGTTTTGTCGGCAAAGTTGCAGGTCTCACCCCCTCAACCTTGGCTGTAGGTTCATGTAGTTTCAAATTTGATTTGTCACCAAATTTCTCTGATCTTGCTTGTTCAGCCCTTTCTTTAATCTGCTTCTCCCTCTCTAAGGCCAACTTATGCCTGTCTTTATACGCAGGATATTTCTCATCTAGAACTCCTTCAACTGATTTTGACATCAAGTGGAATGATGCTGCAACAGTATTCAGTGAGTCACTTGATGAAACCCGTGTTCGAATATTAGGGAGAGTTGGAGTTTCAGGAGAGTCAGTAGGTTCCTGCTCCATCTTGCCAAAGGTGGTGATAGCCATGCTATCACCTGCATTCCTGATCATCAGGGATTCCAATGGACCCCTTGGTCTCTGGTTCATGCTTGCCCTGCTTGGGGAACCTCCTGAGAAAGATCTGGCAGGTGATGAAAGAGCACTTGAATCATCTTTGTTTTTGCCCCATTTCTTCAACTTTTGGATTAAGCTAGGTTTCTTACTGAGACTGCTATATCTACTTGTGGAACTGTCGAGAGAAGCATTGTCAAAATCCTCACTTCCGGGAGAGGATGGGTGGGAAAAGTTGCTTTCAAGATCTGTGTCCCCTTGTCCACGCTCTGATCCTGCATACTCCAACATCAGCTGTTTAGCCTTCTCTTGGGATTTTGGGCTGAGACTCTTGTTGAGATCACGAGCTGATACCTTTCCTGCTGGTGTCTGGTAGTTCCGGAGTTCATATCTCAAGCATGCATTGACCCAACGAAGGTACACTAGCTCTTCAACTTCACTGAATCTATTTATCTGAAGTCCTTCCACTTGCTTTAACAGGTCCTCATTTTCATGCCTTAGACTACTGACCTCCTCTCTTGCCTTGGCAACCCTTTCGCTCTGCAGTGTGAGCCAGAAAAGAAAAGAATGAATGTAACCACTCACAAGACTAAACCACATGTTTGATTCATAATTAAAATACCCCGTATTCTTTCCCCAAGTCACATATGAGGCCATTCCTAATTGTCCGCCAGAAGTGTCCCTAACTCCTTGTGAGGAACCAGAAGTCAACCATCAAAAGACAAAATTTGTTCTAACCCAAGACTCTGTAAGAGATAAAGCATTGTTCTGTTTTCAGCTTTCAAACCAAGTAGTTATCATGTATGTCACTGCATACCTAATGATCTCAACAATCAGCATTTGGTTACTCTAATATTGTTAACTGAAATCTTTTTTGGCATGGTACATTGTTAATTTAGTTTCGGTAATAGATGTCAAGTCAACACTTCACTATTAAGACACTGCAGATAAGGAAAGTTTCACCTCTTTAAGCAACAGATAATGTCCTATTTACTTCATAGCTACTGCACACACCATCTTCTGAATATATGTTCCTTTCGATCTCATTTGCAAAAAGGACAATGTCAATGTTTTATTTGTCAACTAGAAGTATCATAAAAGCTGGAGAGAAAGGACAACTCGAATTTCAGCTCAAAATGAAAAGAAATTAAAGCAGTGGGCATATAACAAGAGCATATAATAATGCAATAGAGCAGTATGGCTCTGACCTCTGTCATGACGGAAAGGGTTGCTATTCTAGCTTCAGCAGCATCGAGCTTTACAGTCAACTCCCGCTTTTCATGTTGAAGTTCTTTGTTTCTCCTCTTAAGCTCCACAACTTCGACCTCCAACTCCTTCACAGCCTTCAGCTTCTTTTCAATTTCAGAATCTTTCTTTACAGCTTCTTCCTCTTTCTCCTGCAAACCTGACACCTGTTGCTTAAGCAGCAATAAGTGGCCTTTCGTCTGGTTAGCTTCAAGCTGAATCTGCCTTTGCAATTCCCTGATCTTGTTCCTTGCCACCTCCAGCTCCTTCTTTGTTGAAGCTCCCTGAGCAATCTGTTCTTGAAGCTTTTTCCTCTCAGTTTGCAAAGAGCTAACGGTGATATTAAGCATGTCAATCTCTACTGTCTTGATCTTGAGTTGCTTTTGTAACTCGAGAATATCTGATTCCTGCTCCTTCAATCCATAGTATTCAAGCAATTCACCCTCAAGCTTTACTTCCCTCTCCTCTAATTCCTTCACTAGTTTCAGCAACCGTTCCAATTCGCTCGCATTGTTTGCCATCTCGATTTCATAAACTCTTTCTTTCTCTGTCTCATCCATCTTGCTACCCAATAATGAAAATTCAATCTCCCCCGATAGAAGTTCTTCAAATTCAGGCAGAATCTCTTCATCATAAATGTCAATTGGATTGCCATGAGTTCTGTTAAATACGCTGTTAATTAATTTAACCTCTTCTTCCTCCTCTTCCTCCTTCCCCTGGAGTGCAAAGTTACAAAACACCCGTTTAGCTTAAAGAAATTTAGAAAAGAACATAAACCAGGCAAGTTCAGTTTCTCATGTTCATAAAATGAGAGATATCTATAGGAGTTTAATTATGTACTTACATCCTTCTCTGTGAGTCTATCAGTAGAGCATATATCCTGCTCTTGTTCTCTCTCCTCATACTGATGCTGTTCAAAGCTTGCTTCACCATTTTCTGAATTTTAGTGTCACCAGAAAATCACTTAATTTTACCAGCATGAAGCGTACATGAAAAAAGCATAAAAGCAGAAACGTTGTTCCACCATAAGATAGTCATTACAAGAAAGACAACAAAATATAGTGTAAAGAAAGGAAACTACTTCCTTCGCGAGAGAATTCCTATTGGCAATATACAGTTAAAAAAACGTCCTAGAAATGAATACCTGAACGCTTGACTGCTGAGGTCGTTGACCTCGAGGTTTTGATATCGAGCTGCCTAACTGCATAGGCCGCAATTGAAGCAGCAACCAGGAGGCTTAACCTGGCTATCATGAAGGTACTGTGGGTAGAAAGCTCTTAACATTCAACTCATTTATGCACAGAACCCACTTCCAAAACATCCCACCCCCCATTACTCTGGAACCCCATCACCAATAAATCAACCCATCAGATTACTTAAATGGCTTAAGAAGACTTGCGGAATACTAAATAAAACCCAGCAAGCGAAACTTGCATTTGTTCAAAAGTTTAGAGTTACGTCCAACTACAGATATTCCCAGGCCAGCTTTATCGTCTTATCAGAGTTATGGACCTTTCAAGCAGCGAACGTTGATGTATCATGTATGCCCGAAACTGAAGTTCCCGATAAGTAGAATTCCAGCACAACTGCCACGCGAGGAGCACAGCAACCACCAATAACTAGTGGCCAATCTTTCTTCAAAAGGATTGGCAAAGTCAGAATCTTGGGTCTAACAGACTGTTAAAACCAGCCAGATAACAAAACTGAAAAGGACTGGCAACTGTAAATTTGAACAAAAAGCCAGTGCCGCTCAGCGTGCGCCTTGCAGTATCTATTTCTGGCCTTTGGATGAAATCAAATAAGATGATTAGAAAAATGTCTCTCTGATGCAAGACAAAAAAAAAACTTATACGTTGGTAGTTCTCCGGCGAATGGGTAGGTGCTAGTATATAAACCTCCTACTTTTTTGTCTATCAGGGTTCGATTGAAAGGTCTGGACAATATGATCCGTATGATCGGAAGACTGGACCCACTCCCAAATATGTATATTTTGCATTTCTAGCAGATCAATCATATTCCTTTCAAAATAGTTCTGGTTTTCAAACGAAGTGGACCAACACAAGGAATTCATTGATTCAAGGGTTCAGATTGTCTGATTCGCGGTGATACGAAGAACAAACCCTAGGAGGTTCAGATAGTGGGTCCACCACAAAGTACTCCTGCACGGAGGACATAGCTGCTTTACTCTTGACTTGCCCCAAAATGAGGATGACAAAGTAGATAGTGGATTGATGAATGAAGTTAAAGGCTGAAAATTTTAGTTATCAGCCTCTTTCTAAATGGACTGGAGCACATGGCAAGGTCTGGCCAAACAAAATCATGCTCCAGCTAAACTTTTTTCCCTTTTTGGCTTTTCTCGAAAACTTGTTCCCCTTTTGTTTTGTGTTTATTAGGTAAACAAGTGCATTATTGCTATCTTTCGGGTCCCTTAGTTTCGATCTCAATCGATTACCGAGAAATAATTACTGTTTCATGTTCACAGAAAACTCCAAAAACCTAAATTGCTCTTTGCTCGCCCTCGTTGGAACTTGGAACAAAAATCGTTTTGGCAGAAGATCGATAAGTTTGGCAAACCCATCTCATCCTTTCACTGCTACGAAGCGTAGAGATGGACTGATGAACTCCGTCCATCCATCCCATATCCATCCATGTCGTTTGACCAAGGAATTTGATGGTGGACTTGTCAACGGGATATATCCTAGAATACAATACCATATTATGTTGAGGATATGTGAAACGTTGTTTTCTGGGTCATAGTCTTGTGGACTCCATCATCCCAATTGGAGCACAAGTATTTCCATACCCAAGTGACGGGCTCTGATAGTTCCAGCCTGGTTGTAACCAGACCAGAAATATAGGCAGCTGGCCATGGACTTACAAACTAAAAAATAACACAGAAAATGAAGCTTAATTAAACCGAAATACAAATTTTTCATTTCTTCGAGAGCTTTACTGGTCCAGAAGGAACGACAAGAATGATGACTAGTATGCTGCAAAGGATGGAAGAAAGCAAAAATCCCCCATGCCACTCACATCAGACATTGTCAAGGTTTTGAAGAAAATCTCAATAACACAACAAAAAAACCAGGAATTCCGCAAAGACTCCTCTGCTAAATTATTCTTACAAGAAACCACAAATCTCTGTACAATCTAGGAATATCAAGCTTGGTTATCCCATCTCCACCTCCGACCAACCTCCTCGAGAACCTTAGCACGAGCTTGGCTTTTCCTAGCTTCATCCTCTACCCAAGATCTGTATCCAATGACTCCATTAATGAGACTACATAATGCCATGTTATAAAACAATTATAATATGAATACAAAATGACTCCACTAATGAGACTGGATGGGCATGCCATGTTTTGATACAATTACAGCTAATATAAGGGCATAACTTTTGTTGCTTCATTACCTAAGAATACGGAGAGCTTCTTTCTCAGCCTCAAGTATTGATTTCGCATCAAGCAGTCCGTCCTGCTGGGTTTGTAAATCACTGAGCAGAACCTGTAAATTGTGCCGGTCAGTGATATACATAGCCCTCTCAGTTGCAAGCCTTTTTGACATCTCAGCAACCTCTTCCTTTAGACTGACGACCAGTTGCCTCTGACAGTCCATAGCTGCTTTTTCCTTCAAATATTTGCTCATAATTGTATCTTGAAAAATCTTCTCCTGCTCCAAATCACTAACAGCGGCAAAATAAACATTCTCCGCCTCAAAACCACGAGATATCTCCTTAATCAGCTTCTCATCCCAAAACCTCTGTATATCTCCTCTTTCAAGAAGCTCAGACCTAATATCTTCAATCTGAGCTTGCCTTGCAGAACTCTCAATTTCTAGTCTCGCTAACTCAGTATAAATTGCTTCTGTCATCCTTCCACTTAACAGTGTCACTGCAGCTTGTGCTTTTGTTGAAGGTTTCTTTGGTTGAAACCGCTTGCTCTGTCCTGCAAACAATATATTTGACATGGTTTTCTCATCCATGTATGCATACCACTCCAATGCATCTATGTGTGCGTGTGAAAATGCTCAACAACTCCCTACAAATAGCAGGAGAATAGTGCAAGCCCCGCAATTACACTCAATCAAGCGTTAATCTCAATTAACTCGAGTACACCAGTAGGTTAATAAACACAGGAAATAGAACAGAAGATTTATTTATGATGTATCGGCAAACAAGAAGAATAGTAAAAAGTGTTCATCCTTTCATACTTACCCCAGGCAGCTCCTAATAGTTATATTACTTTTCCTTTTATTGGCTGAGACCACCTTTTATTACATGTATTGTGTCTCATACAGTCTGGCAATAGTAGTCTGCAGTTCTATTATGCATAGTAGTGACTCACCAAAGCCTCCCAAGTTTTACAAACCAGGAATCAATTCAATTTTTTGTGGAAGTGTTTTTAAGCAAACATTTGTTAGTGTGAAACACACCCCAACTCATTCCCAAAAAATCTAAATCTAAATTAGAACTAGCGTCTATAAGCTTGAAAATCCCTAGTGTCAGAACATGCAAAAAACAGCAAGAAAGGTTAGGAAGGAGGAATACCAAAGACTTTTCTGACTATGCTCTTGTCCCCAGCCAACATGTCCACAAAAAGTTGTGCCGATGCATAGGAACTGATCTCCCTCACATCCAGAAAATCAAATTTTGATCTTGATATCTGAACTGTAAACAAGTCAGGTTTTAAAAGCAATGACAGACTGATGAAGTTGCACTTTGACAAATAATCAAAGGATACAACGAGAAAAATATTCGTTGAAGATCAGATGGGAAGCTTTCTTTACCTGCTCTGTTAATCCTGGCATGAATTCGTACTCTAACTGCGACTTCCAGTCGATGAGATCTTGTCGAGAGATAAACCTGCTGCACCGTTTATGTTTTGTTAAGTGAAAAGGATATTTTAAGATACTAGAATTTTAAGATATTAGAATAGTGGTGAACATTTTACCTCTCAGGGGAAAAATAAATGTCTCCTTGGCCTTCTGAACAATTATCACTGGACAACTTCAGTGGAATCTTGCTGGGAATGACACCAGCTTCTGCCAAGGCTGAAAGGCAAATCCAAGAGCGAAGTCAATATTAAGCAGTTTGACCCCCCCCCCCCCCTCCCAAGTCACAGAAACTCCAAAACAAAAAAAAATATCAGTTCCCATATTCCTTCGTGATAGCAGGCAAACATCCAGATCGAGCCTTACCTTGAATGGACCCAAAGTCTGGGTCTTCAACACCAAGGTCATCAAATGCAGCAACCGTGGACCCTGAAAGTGCAATCTCTGGAATGATCCTGTGCTTTGGATTCCTATTAAAGCCAAACAATAAACTCTAAGCCAAACCTGTGAAAGCATTAACAGCGCTCTATATTTTCCACACGTCAAACATCTTGGCATCTATAAGCATAGATCATTAATACCTTTCCAATAACGAGTTTACCCGAACTAGCCATCTGGCATAGTCCCTTCTAGTGCACAGTTCATGTGCCTTGACGTCATCTTCAATGATCTGTAAACCTTAATTACAGATATTCATGCTCAGAACTAGACCCAAAGCTTCATCGACATCAGTATACAACCATATTATCAAAAAAATTGAGAAACACAAACTACAGATAACAAGAAGTCAAATCACAGTCTTAGCAAAGCAAAAATAGATTGGAAGTCCCCTGGTGATTTTGGATTCGTACTACAGAGTCTATTGTTTACCAATGACAAGAAGGTGCTGAGTTTAACAAACTACTGGTCCCCTTGGAAGCCTAAGCTGGCATGACATCACATAGTTAATCCGTAACCTATGAGCCCCTCTTCCCAGCTAGCAAGACCAGGCTTCACCACAAGGAATGGAACCAGTGAACTTCTAATTTAAATTGAAGGCATACTGGAGATAAAATTTAACCTAAGGACCACCTGTTCTTCACAGTAAACTACTCACCACAAAACCTTACTGATTTTTGATGAATAAGCCAATCTCATTAGAAATAGTGAAAACAGTACAAGAGACTATACCGACAACACTACTCCAAACAAGCAAGAAAACTAAGGAAATCAACGAAATCTAGAAAAGGGCAACCAAGCACCGAGTTCACCCAACAAAAAAGTAACGACAACAAAACACCCTTCAACCTACCAAAGACAAAGAACAATCCTCAAAACATCTATAATTACGCTCCCGCCAAAGGCACCACCAGATACAATGGGGTATCAATCTCCAAATAGCCTTAGCGAAAGGGTTTTTAAGCCTCCTCTTCCACAGTCTCAGGCATAACCCATGGAAGATTCAGAATACAAAGCACATGAGACCACAGCCCACTCGCGTAGGGACAATGCAACAGAACATGATTAATAGATTCCCCAGCACCACGGCATAAGAAACACCAATCAGCCAAGATAAAACCCCTTCTACGAAGATTATCGATAGTTAAACTCCTACCAAGAGAAGCCTCCCACACAAAGAATGAAACTCTCATAGGACACAAGGACCTCCAAACCCCCTTCCAAGGGAAAGAGAGACCAGACCCACCTCTGAGCAAGCCATACATCGACTTAACAGAAAACATCCCATCCTTAGTGCCCATCCAAACCATCACATCATCCTCCCCTCTGCTAACAACAGCCCCATACAACAAAGCAAAGAAAGAACCAAAATCCTCCATTCAAGCTACCTACATGCATTTCATAGTAATTTGTGTTCTTAGGTCCTCTCACCTTTGTTCCTAAATTCTACAGAAAATAGCAAAAACATTTGGCAGCTTCAGAAGTCTTGTACGACTTATGCCACACACACACATACACTCATATAAATAAGCTTGTGCATATGTATATACAAAGAGATGCCATTTCCTTTTTTGAGTTGGTAAGTTTCTCACACAAACAAGCAAATAGATTGCCTTTCAGATTCCTTTTAGGCTTTTAAACTAACAAACAATCAGAAGGAGAAAGAAAAGGACTCAAATACAGTAATGATATAGCTCCAAACAACATTTAAACAATGTCTGTTAGAAATTTAGATGTCCTACACCCATATACGCGCAGAAAATACTTCAAGAAGCAAACCTTCAGTTTCTTCAAAACCGACAATGCTTCCTCTTGTGTAGAATCCACAGCAGCAGGGATTATAATTCGTTCAAGGTTGTCTGTAAATGCTGAGCGTGTGTTCAGGTAGAACATATGTTAGAACGTTCCCAAAGAACATTGTATTTGATAAAAAAAAAGAGCATATACCTTATATTGTCTTACTGTAAGAAAGTAACACACTACAAGTGCCAAACAGTTCGACAAGAAGCAAATAACTTTCTTGAAGTCACGAAGATGGTAACACTTATGAGAAGCGCTATGGAACTTTGATCTCAATGTACCTGAAGTAACAGTGTCACCAGTAGCATGCGGGATATCTTCTGGGCTCACATCATCCACCACAGTACTCCTATCTGATGCAGCAATGCCTATAGTTTCCCTTTGATCGACTATGGTTCCACTTGGACTTAATATCCCAGGAAAAGCATGTAATGGACTCCGGAACCGAAACCTGAGACCTACAAAACAATAATTCCACTATGCTCAGCCCCGAAATCACTAAATATCCATCTAATATCCATTATAAAACAGTAATCCAACTATACTAGATACCCAATTCTCCAAATGCCAACATCACATCCAACTACGAACATCCACCTCCGTAAATTAATAAATGATAACAAAAATGTAAGTAATCAAATTGCAGAAACCCAGTTATCTAAACAAGGGGGAAAGCATTAATAACTTCCAAAGTAGCAACAAAGATTGCAAAATCAACTACAATTCACTAGTATAAGAGTTAAAACCTCTGCTTGATAGAGAGAAGTAAGCAATGACAGCGAGTAGAACAGCCAGTGAGGTCCCAATTCCGCCAATCACAAGCGTAGGCAAGCCTGCATATTAAAATACCTCAATTTGGAAAACAGAAAAAGATACATTTTTAGGAATAATAGGAGAAGGAGCGGAATTGGACCTGTCTTCTTCTTGTGCACCGAAGAGTCAACGATTACCCAACCGCCATACTCGGGGTTCGCAAACTGATCCGGAGAGGACCACGAAAGCTCGAGATTGCTCTCGGTCAGTGAGGCATAGAGACGCGTGCTAGGAACGGTAATTGCGGGCCTGGGGTTGCGGAGAAATGACGGGGCAATACGACGTTTAACTAAGAGCGAGGGGTTGTGAGAGGGGAAGAAGAGAAATGAGGAAAACGAAGAGGAGCACATTTGTGCTGTTGGGGTTCTTTTCACTGAGGAGCAGGGATTTAGGGTTTGGGATTCTAGTAATATGAGGTGAAATCCAACATGGGAGTATCTATCTGGGTTGCGTTGGCAATGCGGACGCTAGGTTGGGGAAGAGAAGTTAAAAACAGTTCATAAAAAGAGGTGCGCTACCCGTTGCGTTCTTTCAACGCGAAATAATGGTCTGCTTAAATTGCTTCCGTCACGAATTGAGAAGCACCGTTACCAAAGATATTTTACAAGGACATAATTTTTTCCGACACTAATGGTAAGAGACAGAACAGACAATTCTGTTCCATAATATGGGATATATTTGAACTCTGCGGTGTTACAAGAAAATAGAGGTATCACCCAATTTCAGTTTTTAGTTTTTTTTTAGGTATTTTTCTTTTGTTTTAATGTGTCATCGAACTTGTTGTCAGAAGAGTAATTGGAGTGTCCGTTGTTATAAGTTAAGCAGAATGAAGAGTGTGATTCCACCTGAGTTGTGTTCGTGTCGGACTTTCCTTAACTTTGCATATTTTGGATGACTAATAGCAAGAACAAGTGCTTCAGAGTTCAGATTTCCGCCCCGAGACTCCAAGAGCACAGCAACATATTTCCCTGTTTTTGTCTTCTCCTTTTAGGAACAAACAATTCGGTAACATTTTAGATCAAATTTATGCAAACATCCACTACGAAGGCTACATTTATAAAGCTACGTGAGAACAATTTTCCATTTTTTAGGACGACAAGAACTTGGTATCTGGATACATAAGTTTACTTTGAAGAGTTTGGTGCTTTGGTGAAACAGCAGCCAGTATTACAATGCCGCAAAGGAGGGCCAGCCAGAGTCCTAGGCTATTCACCACCATTGACTCTGGACAGTGTCTGGGTACGTTTCTCTTGGTCTGCAAAAATGTCAACTTCTCCAGCAGCCCAGTTTCTGCTGTGGCCACCGCCAGACCATAAGTATAGAGCCCCAGGAAAACATTGTGCGTGCCAAGGCAACAGCCTCCGCCTCATTGTGCGTGCCTCCCCTCGGCGCCAAAAGCTCAGAAAACCCACCAGCCACTGCATAACAGCTGATGTAAGAGACTAGACTAGAAATTCACATGATCTTTGCTGTTCCTTTTTTCCCATGTTCAGTCATAATATTTCATTGGAGTGACAAATGAGAATGATGGGCTACACGCTTTCTAATTCTGCGAACATCCAAGAGCATCTTTCCTTGATCATGTGCTCAACACTGACAATTTTGTCATCGTCCCAGTAAAGATTAAAAGGTACACTTCAAAGAAATTAAGGGACAGAATAATGATGTAATCCAGTTGCTTTTTAACCTCAACTAAAAGGGTTGGGACTAGAAAAATTAACAGAGACATTACAATGGCATCAACACCTGAATAGTGAAATCCCGAAACTGACAAACTATTTTCATAAACAATTGTGTCATTTGTCTAAGCGATGCATAAGTGTTTTTGAATGGATGGAAAGGATAGGAAGAACAAAACCTGAGCACCAAATAGGAAGATGCATATCAAGCCCATCCAAGAATGCAAACTATAGAAATTACCCACGAACCCGTCCTCTCCGTGAAACTTTGTCCAAATCCCAAAAGCCCCACACGCCAAAGCCAGTCCTTGAAGACACAAATGCGCAGATTTCTTGAAGTTTCTCGAACCAGGCAACCATCTATGCACCAGAATTGCTAGAAACACAAAACACAGCACGAGACAAACCCCATTGTAAGTGTAGATTTACTCTTCATGGTCTAACAAGGTTACTTGCACATTGTCTATATTCTAGTTTCTGGGTTCTGGGTTCTTTCACTACCTTCTCCACTGATGAGGATAAAACCAATCACCATTAATAGAGGATGAAGAGCCTGTTGTAAAAGAAAAGAAAGGAATAACCAGTCATTTTAAGTTCTTAAAGATACAAGTACCCGAAAAGAAAATCCGAACTTCTGTGCTTTGTTTGGAAGACATGCAAGAAGAGGAAGAGAGCGATAGAGGATAACGCACCGCAAAGATGAGGTGTTCTTGGGAGGAAGAACGGGGGAGGAAGCTGGACTTGAAGGCAAGAACCCAGAAGAGGACCAGCACGGCTACTGCAAGCCCCGAAACTCTAGCGAAGAAGAGGAGTGGGACTGTGGGAGCAGTAAAGGAGAGCCCAAAGCCATGAGTTTACAGCAGTCTCACCACTCTCACACTCCTACTCTGCGAAGTGGTCGCAATAAGGAGCTACCGACAGCTGATCAGCTCTAGAGACTAGATCTACCACAGTACGATATTGAGTAAAGCAAACACTTTTGGGATTTCTTTATGTGGAGGTTTTTTTTTCTATTTGTTTAACTAGATTGCGTACTTAATGGATTGAGATGTCAGTAACCGGACATTAATGACTATAAGGTGGGCAAGCTTAGAACTTAGGATTCATAGGCTTGGAGAAAGGCGACGTGCTTGTCTTCGATAACAAGGCGCTCTCTGACTTCTGAGCCTCTGCTTCATCGGAGAAGGTCTTCTCCTCCCCGCAGACGAGTCCGCGTTACTACGTGCAAGTAGTTTGAAAATTGTGGCTCTATCAATAACGTCTGGGCATGCTTCACACTCCAAAGCTCCCGCCTCTCGGGGCTGCTTGGTGGTTATTCCCGCTAGTTTTTCTCGCGAGGATTAAATATCTGGTACTGGTAGTGACATCCTTGTCTCCGCCTTTTGCCATTTTGTTGTTTGCTTGGATGCAAGGCCCCCCAAAAAACATTGTACTGAGTCTCCTGTTTTATCGTCCACCATCAAATCATCAAATGTGCATCCCTTTTGCTAAACATGCAAGTAGAGTTTCCAGATTCCAAATTACTATCTCGAAACAACAGATTATTTGCCTTTAGATTTCGGACTATTCCATCGAGGACAATGGCGTTTCTAAAAATCCGGAATGTAAAATACCTCATGGGTTAATAGTGCTCGGAAATAAAAGATTTTTCTTTTTTGCCGGTGTCACAAATCTAGGGAGGTAACTAAGCCAGAAAATTAAAAGGGGCTTTGATGCGATCCTTCCGAAAAAGGCAACAATCGCTTATCCAAAAAAGAAGAAGAAATAGGCAACAATCTTATACATTTTAAATTTCTGGCACAAATTTCTTCCACTGAAAGCAAACAGCTCTATCATTACATCCAGAAAAGGACTGTTATATGTGGGAAACAGATTACGATAAATTTGAAATCAAAATGCATCACCCGCTCTTTATTTTTTGGACAATCAAAATACAAAAAGCATAGCCATAACAAGTACAGCCCTCAACCTGCTTGCTGTCGCTAGCAGACGGGCCTTGTATTTACCCAGTAAAACGTTTGGAAAGTCTAAACTGCAACTAAGGGGTATGACTAGGAATGGCCCAGACCTGGCCCCGGCCCCTCCCAACCTGGCCATACCCCCTTCCATAGTAACCACCACGAAAACGACCACGTCCACGACCTCCTCGACCACCCCGATACCTTCCAAAGTCACCAAAAGTCTGCACACAGAAACAAGAAATCACATTGGATAAAAATCCTCAAAACTTGGAGTGGACACAAATCAAAACACACATCACCTCTGTATCCATCTTCATTTGCTCAGAAAATTTGGTCCTTCCATTGTGCGATTCATGATCAAGTGCATTGCAGGAGAGGGAATCAAAGAAATCATCCTTATTATAGTTAGGCTGCGGAGAAAATAGAAACAATTAATTCTATAGTGAAATAAATCCACAAACCAAGTGATTTTTCACCCTTAACAGAAGTCAATTTAGCCACATAGTGATACACAATAAGTGAAGCACACCTTGGCCTCAAACTTTGTTAATGGAACATCATCTTCATCTAGAGTGTCATCTTCATCACTAAGTTTTTCATTCCCATCTTGGTCCTTCAAATGAGATTTATTGCTCTTGCCAAGATGACCCCACACTTCATCCTTCTTGAATTTCTCATTCATAGTTATGAAATCAAAATCTTCTGTAAATTTTGTTACTGGACGTGAACTCTGCACAGCAAATGTTCAACCTTTGATGCCAACTACCGATTTCAATCACAGCAAGTAATCAATCACAAATCATGGCATGTTGTAAATCAAGATTTGACGGGGAAAACTACCCTCTGCAGTACATTGACTGGATCATCTAATGATGGATTTAAAAGATTGAAGAACACGAAATGCATAGAGCTCTCGCATCAAAAGTTACCCAAAGCATCAATTTCAAGTATGAAATACTATTTTTTGTTCAGACCAATTTCAAAATCTTGACTCTGTAAACACAACATATCAAGGCTGAGAATCCAACAAGTTCCGCTCCCAATATTTGAAAAATATGGAAATTGTACTTAATATCAAAATCTAGAACCTTGAAAAGTGGAAATTATCATTAATTTAATTTCCTAATTAACTCTTTGGAACAGCTTTTGGGTTGTAAGTTTGATCCACATTGTCTAATCCAACTTAATTTGAAATTGCCAATGTAAACAATAGATTACCCCAATTCCTCTTCCTCTATCTCGTCCCTGGTAAACATGACGATGCTGGAAAGGAGTTCCATTTGCCTGAGAAGAAGGAAAGGGGGCGGGGTAGAGAGGAATAAAATACAAGTCAGCGTCCTCATTAATATTTGCACATACAGACTAGATAGTAACGCAAGAAACTAATAGGTTTAAAGTAGTCATAACTGTAATATATAAAAAGCACCAAGGTTGAAGAAATAAAGTATGTTAGCCGGCAACCAAGGTTATCGTGGGAGGGTAGAACCTCCCGCCTGTAATCTCAAAATAAGCCATTCAAACTACCAAGTGTATGGAATATTGGACCAGGCCAGACATATCTATATCATAGTCTGGGCTAAGAGTCCCATACTTAATTGGAACAAGCCCCCGTAACTGGATTTGCACACAGACATGTAACAGGAGCACCTTTTGAGCAGCTCTTGAAGGCACTGGCAATGGCAGTATTGGTGGCTGAACTTCGGCCAAAACTGGCATTGTTGGTTCCAATGACGACGATGACGATACTTTAATCACATCTACATCCTTATCCTTATGCACTGTTCGTGAAGTTTGAGAAGAAGAGACTGCGGCAGGTACAGGCTGCAACAGCTGACCAGGCATTACTGATGATGGTATGGTTGTTTCTGGACGAATAGATTTGGATGTTCCAACCATAGAGGAGATAGACTGAGACAAGGTTTGATATGACAAGCTTGGTCCAGAAATTGCAATAGGTTTGTTGGACATTGGTGGAACAATAAAATTTATATCTGAACTAGATGTAACCGGAGGAATCAGAGATGGCAAACTAGAACCTAGGGCAACTGCAGGAAGGCCAGTATTAGAGAGCATCTTGTTAGGCACTGAGTTTCCTAATGTTTCAGAAGCTAGTGTAGCTGAAGGAACAGGAGGGAGAGCTGACGGTGCTAAAGAAATGGCGCCTAAATTCAAGGAACTAGAACTGGCAGGAGGCAAAGGAGATGGAACTTCAGGTAAGTTTGAAGCTCCAGTGGCTAAAGAGGCATTAAAATTAGGATATTGCATCGGCTGCTGCATGGAAGAAGGCATTGACAGCCCAGGTGGTGGCCGAAACAAAGATTGCTGGTGCAAATGCGGAAGCGCATTTGGGGGGCCATAGTATCCTTGCCAGTACATTGGCACAGCAAGCCCACCACCATTTGCACTAGAAGGAGAAGGTGCAGCTCCCCAGGAGGCTATATTACCTCCAGGTTGATACAAAGGCAGGCTACCTTGGATATTTGGCCCATGGAGTGCCAACTGTGTGGTATGGGAACTAGAATCTGTCAAAGACACATTAACAGCCGGAGGCAAGCTTGTGGGTGTAGAAACTGGGCGAGGATAGTGAGACTGCATAAGAAATTATAAATAGTTCAGAATGTTGTACATTGACTTTATTCATAATCTGAGAAAAAGGTCTCAATTTCAATCACCTGAATAATTGCTGGATCATTATTTATAGGTGGTGTAGGCTGAACAGGTGGAGAAGATTTAACCTGTAAATCCTGCAGAAGGAATCTTAAAGAATGCTTCAGGGTCTTTCTACTAGAACAAAAGTATTAATCATTATAATATACCAAGTGAAAGAAGTTAAGGCTATGTTTGTTTCATGTTTCAAAACGTTTTCTACTCATTTTTTCATCAATTCCAATACCTTTTCACCAATCCCAATAATTTTTTACAAATTCCAACAACTTTTAACACACTTTTCACCAATCCCAAGAGAATTTATACTACTTTCAAAAAAGCAAAAACACAAAAACATATCTCAAGACCTAAACCAAACATAGCCTAAATTTTGCGATAATATGTGTTCAGTTCTTATCCAATTCTTTTCTTAGAGAAAGCGAAACCACTGCTTGCTCCATGCAATGCAGTCGCTCAAAACAAAGTTAACATCATCTGTTATAACAAAAAAAGGCTAACAGATTCGGCCCCTTATTGTTGTTTATCACCTCATCTCAACCCACTGTGATCTAATTTAATTTTTAAGTTCTCACAAACGCATACCAGAAGGATAAATAATGCTCTCCCTTACAGGTCATTAAAAGTCAATGCTAAAGCCAAACTATGAAAGTATCTTTCATTGCAAGCTCAACACATCAAACAAACAAGAGCAGATTTGACAAACTGAACCAGTAGCAACAATATATTGGCTTTCCACCAGAACGGTAATTGCCAATACGACATTGCCAAGCCTTAAGAGTTGAATAAACATCTTACACAACAATAAGAGAAGCTAAAGGGCGTTTCGCATGTCATGTACCCTGATGTCAGTCCCACGGAATAGAATATACTCGTAAATTTTGTCGCCTGGAGGTACTTGTGGGCCATCCTTCTTCCTTCCCTCTGTTCCAAATGATCGAACTGCAACATGAAATGAGATAAATGAGCAATAAAAATTGATCTCAACGCATCTCGAGCATAGAAATCATAAGGGTACATGAGACCGCACGCAATTGTGAGCTGGATGCGAATACATATACATGACCCAGAAAACTATGTTCTGCATATTAGTTATGGACACTAACCATATGGCTTTGGGCAGACAATACAAGAGATCACAAAAGGAAGTATTGCCTGAAGAGTGCACCAATTTCCAAGATCAACTGAGACGGTGATACGGATACAAGAAATGAGCCATGTTTAGAAATGAGTTCAGATAGTGTTCTAACAACCAAACCTTAGCATCCTCAAGCCCTAGACAGACGCTTCACCAACATTTCCACATGCCAGAATAGACCTCACCAAAGACATATGTACAGACAAATTAATCTCAATGACAAAGTCCACACCAGATATCATTTTTGTCACTGTATGCCTATCCGAGCAACACTCTCTACAGCAACGAGGTTTTCCTTTTAGTAACCAGGCAACTTCTCTTCTTACCTCTTAAGCAAGCAATCATTCAGAAAAAACAGAGACAAACTATTTTAGCCATTAATGAGTTGACAAGCAGCAAGATCTCGAGCACCATTTAAATTCAATGAAATGCAGAAAAAATTCACAGAACCGGTACTGAACAGGAATGCTAAGCTTCCTATTGCCACAGTAGAATTGTCCTTGGTACTGTAAAAGCATATAAAATGTCATGCTAATTACCAAGGCCACATAACATTAATCACAGCACACCTTGGATACGATTCCAATCAGCACTATGATTAAAAAAAAAACCTCCACCAATGACTCTTAGCTAACAGCTTTAGATTGTGTTTGCATGAAAAATTTTACAAAACTTTCACCCTCACAATAAAATATTACAATATAATCTCTCTCTCCCCCATCAAATCATAACTTTTCACTACAAAAAATATAAAAAATTACCTCTCTCTTCACTTTTTCACTAAACCCAATACCAAAAATTTTAACAACACAAAAATTTTACAACACAAACCCACCCTTAGTTAAGCTGAAGTTAAGTTAGTTACATTACGTTAAGAGTTAGTTTCATTAACTAGCTTTTACTTCTTTCGCTCTGTATATAAACAGAGTTATGTAACAGAGCAACTTCACGTCAATACAATTACACATTTCTATCCAATCTCTTTTCTTCATATGGTATCAGAGGTCACTTTCTCTTCTCTCTAAACCTTTTCTCGATTCAACCTGCTTTCTTTCCCGTGAGTCAAGTGCTTGATCATGACCGAAGCGGTGAATCCTCCTCCGATCGTGATTACTCATACAACGGAAACAATTGTCGAATTAGATCCAAGAAGCCCTTACCATATGCATTCAGGCGATCATCCTAGATTGCTTCTTGCTTCACAACCTCTTACGAACAGTAATTACCACTCCTGGTCCAGATCTATGTTTCTTGCTTTAAAAGTAAAAAACAAGCTAGGTTTCATTAATGGATCTTTGAAGAAACCTGATGAATCGGACAATTTGTTCATACCTTGGAGTCGTTGTGATACAATGATTTTGACCTGGGTTCTTAATACCTTATCCAAAGACATTGCAACTAGTGTCATTTATATGAATTCTGCACATGACATTTGGAAAGAACTCCATTAACGTTTTTCACAGAGTGATGGACCTCTGATTGTTCAACTCCAAACATCTATTGCTGATTTTAAGCGGGATCAATTAGATGTGACTAGCTATTATACTAAACTGAAGATCTATTGGGAGGAATTGATGAATTATCAGCCCTTGCCTAACTGTAAATGTTCCAGCATCACATCCTTTATTGGATATTACCAAAATAACTGTACTATGAAGTTTCTGATGAAGCTCAATTCCAATTATGCTACTATACGAGGACAGATCCTTATGATGGATCCATTAGCAGCAATAAACAAAGTCTTTTCTTTAGTTCTACAAGAGGAGAGGCAGCGTGGTATGTCTGGTGCACGTCCAGTTGTAGAAACAGTTGCTTTGATTGCGAAATCAGAATATCAGTCAAAGAAGTCCTGGCCTCTATGCAGTCATTGTGGTATCCTTGGACACACAAGAGGAAAATGTTATAAATTGCACGGTTACCAGCCCCCCCCCCCCCCCGGGGTCTCAAGTTCTACGACAAACCAAAATCTATTGTTCAAGCTCACATGGTGCAAACTTCGAAGCTTAATTCAAGTCCATCTGCAGCTCTTCCTTTCACTCATGAGCAGTGCACTCAACTACTAGCACTTCTTCAACCATTTGCATCATTTGTTAATATGGCTTTATCTCCAAATTTTCAAGGTGATTTCAAGTGCTTATCTAGTTTCAATATTGCGGCTCCTGCTGCTGAATCTTGGATTATAGATTCTAGTGTAAGTGATCATATGGTGTGTTCAGTGAAGTATTTTACACGTGTTACACATTGCATTCATAGTTCAGTAAAGCTGCCTAAAGGTAAATGTGTTCCTGTGACACATGTTGGAGAAGTACAGCTATCGGCAAGCATACTCTTGACTAATGTGTTATGTATTCCTTCTTTTTCATTTAATTTGCTTTCAGTTAGCAAATTAACCAATCATCATCACTGTTGTGTTATTTTTCTTGCCAACCAATGTTTTCTACAAGACCTAATCACGTGGAAGACGATTGGGATGGGTGAGCTTAGAGGTGGTTTATACTACCTTTCACCTGCTGATTTCCCTTCTCTCAGTTCTCCTTTTGTTCATCATTGTTTCAATGCTGCCAACACAGACATAAATCTATGGCATCTTAGATTAGGACATCCTTCAATAAGTCGCGTGTCTTCTCTTAAGACCTTACATTGCTGAAATTTCTGTTGATAAATTTCAACCTTGTATTACCTGTCCTCTTGCTAAACAAAAGAGGCTTCCTTTTCCTCATAGCATCAATAAAACTGAGCTACCTTTTTCAGCTCATTCATGCTGCTATTTGGGGTCCCATGGTTGATTGTACTTTGGATGGTTTCAAATATTTTTTATCCATTGTGGATGATTTTACTAGTTCAGCTTGGGTATATTTGATGGAATCAAAATCTGAGGTTCGTCCCCTTTTACAGTCCTTTCTCATTGTTGACACCCAATATTCAGCCAAAATCAAAGCCATTCGAACTGATAATGGCTCTAAATTCTTCATGAAAGAATGAATTCTATGCTTTTAGAGGCATTGTTCAACAACATACTTGTGTTGAAACTCCACAACAAAACTCTGTTGTGACTTATCAAAAAAAAAACTTTGTTGTGGAGCCTAAACATCAACATATATTGAATGTGGCTCGGTCTCTTATGTTTCAAGCAAATATTCATATCATTTTTTGGGGAGATAGAATTATCACTGCTGTTTATTTTATAAACAAACTTCCCACTCCTATTTTGAACAACAAAACTCCTTTGCAGATGTTGTTTAAAGTTGTCCCTTCTTTTCATCATCTTCGAGTTTTTGGTTCTTTATGATTTGCTTCCACTCTTTCTCATGATCGAACCAAATTCTCTCCTAGAGCTTGTAGATGCATCTTTGTTGGTTACCCTTTTGGAGTTAAAAGGTACAAATTGTTTGATTTAGACTCTCGGGTGTTTCTCATTTCTCGAGATGTTCAATTTCTTGAAAAGACTTTTCCTTATCAGCATCCTTCTTTCAAACAAGATTTTACTCATTTGTTTGAAACTCCTTCACTTCTTGAATCAGATACTACATCCTTAGTCCTTCCTCAGATTCCCACTTTTATTCCTTCATCTTATCCACTTATCCTTAATTCACCACTTCTTGATTCTGTTAATAAATTTCTTCCTCTCCCTTCCGCTTCTTTACATGATTCTTCTCATATTTCAAACCCTCCTTCAGCGTCTTCTGTTCCTCTTTGTAAGTCTACTAGACTTAAGAAGCTTCCCTCTTATCTGGACACATATCATTGTCAGCAGGCTACTTCTCTCACTATATCTCAATCGGCTTCTCCTGATGGCCCTCCTAAGCATGTTCAGCCACATCCTATTTCAGCTTCTCTTTCTTACAGTCGCTTGTTTCCTGGACACAAAGCTTTTGCTTTGTCTATTTCTTCTCATTTTGAACCTCAGACATACACACAAGCAGTTCAGTATCCTCAGTGGCAAGAAGCTATGGCAGCTGAAATCTCTGCCCTTAAAGAAACAAGACTTGGGAATTAACTCCTTTGCTGATTAGTAAACATCCTATTGGCTGTAAGTGGATCTATAAGGTGAAATATAGGTATGATAGGAGTGTTGAGCGTTATAAAGCTCGTCTTGTGGCAAAAAGGTATACTCAGCAAGAGGGGTTTGATTTATATGAGACTTTTAGTCCCCTTGCTAAATTTACCATTGTACGACTTTTTCTTTCTATAACTGTTGTCAAACACTAGTCCTTACATCAACTAGATGTAATTAATTCACTTTTGAATGAAGACTTAGATGAGGAAGTGTTCATGTCCTTACCTCTTGGTTTTGACAGCAAGGGGGAAAATATGGTGTGCAAATTAAAGAAGTTGTATGGGTTAAAACAAGCTTCTCATCAATGGTTTGCAAAGTTTTCCTCTACCTTGGTTGTCTCGGGTTTTATTCAATCACATGCTGATTATTCTTTGAGAGGTACTTCTTTCATTGCTTTACTAGTCTATGTAGATGACATTCTCATAGCTAGTAATGATGATCATGTTGTGGAAGAGTTGAAACTATTCCTAAACAGCAAATCGAAGCTAAAAGACCTTGGGGCATTGAAGTATTTCTTAGGCTTGGAAGCTGCTAGATCATCTAGAGGCATACACTTGTATCAACGTAAGTATGCTCTAGAGATTGTTTCGGATTGTGGTTTGTTGGGCAGTAAACCATCAAAATTTCCTATGGAGCAGCACTTGAAGTTGTCAAAAGAAGATGGAGTTGAAGTTGTTGATCCAAGTCAATATAGGAGATTGATAGGGAGATTGATCTATTTGACTATTACAAGATCTGATATAGCATACTCAATGCAGAGGCTAAGTCAGTTCATGAATTCTCCTAAACAACCCCACTTGGATGCAGCTTATAGAGTGGTCCAATACATCAAGGGAACTGTTGGTTTAGGTTTGTTTTTCTCTGCGGATTCAAGCAAACTTCATTTAGAGGCCTTTACCGATTCTGATTATGCTGGTTGTCCAGATACAAGAAGGTCAATTACCGGTTTCTCTATATTCTTAGAAGATAATCTGATTTCATGGAGATCAAAGAAGCAACATGTTGTGTCTCGGTCTTCTGCAGAAGCCGAGTATAGAGTGATGGCATCAGCAGTTTGTGAACTCACTTGGTTACAAAATCTCTTGACAGATTTTGATGTAGATCACCCTCAAGTTGCTCTCATGTTCTGTATAATCAAGCTACAATTCATATCTCCTCTAATCCAGTTTTTCATGAAAGAACAAGCATATAGAGGTGGATTGTCATACAATAGGAGAGAATATACTAGCTGGTTTCATTCGAGTATTGCATGTCAATACTAAACATCAGATTGCTGATGTTCTTACGAAAGCTTTGGGTTTAGCTCAATTCAATCATTTGGTTGGCAAGATGGGTTTAATCAATATACATCATCCATCTTGAGGGAGAATCTTAGCTAACAGCTTTAGTTAAGCTGAAGTTAAGTTAGTTACACTACATTAGGAGTTAGTTTCATTAACTAGCTTTTACTTCTTTCACTCTGTATATAAACAGAGCAACTTCACGTCAATGCAATTACACATTTCTATCCAATCTCTTTTCTTCATAACGACGTCTACAATACTAAAAAAAGAAGAACAAATTCTACATTTTGTTCTTAGAGACTTAGACCTCAAATTCGCTCCGGGGAACAAGTCCTACCGGCTACCAGTTACAGTATTTCAGAAAACCTACACGAATCTTCTTTGAGAACCCAAGGTAGAATGAACCACCGTATTCCACTAAATAAAAAGAAATTAAAACATTAACCAGAAAACAGAGAAAGAGAAGCAAAAAAGAAGATACCGTTTCGGAGTCCGATACTGGACTCCTCTGCATTGACGTTGTAGAGAACGCCCTCGTATCTGATCTCGCTCTTGGAAGTCAAGCTTATCAAACATCCAATGTAGGAGTCAGCTGCTGAACTCGATCTCGATGCAGTTTCTGAAGCCATAATCTTCCAATTCCAAACATCAACCAAATAACCCTACTGCTATTATGATTACTAGCAGAGGGAGAGGGAGAGGGAGAGGGAGAGGGAGAGAGAGATTCAATAAGAGAATAGGGTTTAGGTTTTGGAGGGGCTGTAATTTGTTTGTGAAAATGGGTTCGTTGTTGTAGAAGCTGAAGATCTGATAATTGGCTGAGATTTGCGTGTTTTTATTTGAGGAAACTACCCAATAGAAGAATGACACGGTAGAAGATTTTGGACTCGTTGGTCTTTTCGGCGGTAAGTGGGGGAAGATTAGTCCCGATTAATCTTGGGTGTTTCTCGGTTTGTTTTTGCTGAAGGTTTTATTTTGATTGAGCGATTTTCTTTTTAGGAGGTTTATTTTGCTATGGATTTAGTGACGACTAGCAGATCTACAACTCAGAGGATGTCCTACCGCTTTTGGTGGTCCTCCGGCGGCTTCTTTATCATCTTTTGTTCTGGTCCTCGTTATGGTCCACTTTTGGTTGTGGTGTGGTGGACGTTTCTGTGTGACAGTGGAAGGGAGGTGTTTGCTCATTCCATTTTTCAGCTACTAAAACCGCTTTGTGTGGCTGGTTTACTATTGTATCTGGATCTTTGGACTCGTTTCAACTTTACGGGTCATTTGACTCATCTGTTTGAGGCCTTTATAGCTATTATGAAGTTTGCCTTTTCTGGCCCTTGGTGTATGGCCCTTAGGGCTTTGAATGTTGCTGTAATAGGCTTTCTGTCCCTGAAATTTGTATTCGGCCTCATAAGTCGTTTGTATCCATTACTGCTTGTATTTCTCCTGTGAAATGAATTTCACGTTTGCTTAGAAAAAAAAGTTGTACGTGTTTCTAAACAATGGATTGGGAGTCATGCGAGTCTGCGGGTTTGTCCAATGGGATAAAACCATGTTGCCAAAGTGACGGATTCTTTCACCTCCCGTTAGGCAAATTTCGGGTTTTGAAGATATACGGATTTCACAAGTGTGCGTTGCTAGGAGAAAACATCACAAGATAGAAATTTTGAATTGTGTTTGCAGAGGCGGAACCACGTTGTGACGATGGGGTCGACCGGCCCCCATCGCCCAAAAAAACATCAATTTTTTTATGTGTGGGGTGAAATATCACACAAGGACATAGAAAAATTTTGTTTTCAGGAGTATGTAATGTAAATTATAGCTGGCTCGATGCAAGAGTGTGAGATTTATGCTATATTGTGATGGAGATAGAAGTTTAGGTTAGGTTCCTAGTCAATGGGCGAGATGGATAGGGAGAGACAAACTTTAGCGGGAGATCATGTGTCTTATTCATGGGTCATTGGGTGTGATCTAGATTGTGGGCTAAGTTGGTGAAGTGACATATACTTGTCTAATGGAGGGGTATTATATGGAAAAGATAAGTAAAAAAAAAGTTAAGGTCTTTGTATTTTATTTGGTAGTATTTATATAGTAGGGTTAAAGTATGATTTGTTACCTTTGACACTAGAGCTACACAAATTTTTGTGATCATCAATTCACATGTTAGAATAGCTGAAAAATTTTGAAGCAGTAAAATCATTGTCTTGCATATCAATGAACATCAAAAGAAAGGGCTTGGGGATGAAAAAGGGAAAAAAATTGCAATAGTTAATATGATTTTGTAATTAATTGTTGGCATTTATATTCATTGCTTTGACATGTATGTTTGGTTAATTACTGATGGATATCTCACTTAATATGGTTTTCCAATTGCCACCTCTCAGTATCAGCAAATAGTACGGTACATGTATTCTAATATTTTTAGTGTTTTTATTCTTAATTTTTGATATTTTAATTCTTAAGATATTTTTTTGCATTACGTAGTAAAAATTTTTTTTGTCATTTTTCCTTAGGAGTTCGACCCCCTTCAATTGGATTCCTGGTTCCGTCACTGTATATTTGTATATATACTGGTGGAATGATTATATTCTTCATGTTTTTCAAGTGTTCGGTGCAACAACAAAAATATATACATATATAATTATCGAGATTGTATCATACTAGTGTAGATCAGGTATATAAACCTTCTCTGATTAGTACGGATAGAAAAATCATTTCATTCTTACATTTTTTTTATAACCCAACAAAATGGAAGGGAGCGAACAGCCTAGCTTATTCTTCATGAACGCGATTATATAAACTTTCATCATAAATGTCCACATTGAATTATAGTTACCCATCTAGAAAAAAATAGCTTTACAATAGTACAGTCGACTTGGAGGCAGAGTTATACGTATTGTCCTCACACTTGCTCTTGGATGCCTATATTTCGAACTAAGCTACCACTCTCCATGGTTTATGAGCGTTAGAGCTAGATTAACTACAATGTATTAGAGATAATATTTTAATCAACCTATAAGATCTTATATGATATTATCATGATATTAGATATTTATTTTTAATTGAACTTCAATGTATGATAAACCTATGGCCTATGAAGGAGTATTTTCATAATTATTGTAGGAGAAACTACAAAATAAGTTTTTCTTCGTCCTTGGTTCTTTTTTTTTTTGGTTGGGGGGGTGGGGCTAATTTGTGATTTGACACTTTAGAAGACTAGAGATCAAAACTATTCGATCAAGGATACCACAACACCTCTTTCATCTTCATTCCACAAATACGGATTGATATTCTTTGTAAATTTTGTTTGAATTGCATTATACAATTTAGAGAGAGATAGACACAATAGATATACTCTATTATATGATCTATGTTGTCCAAAAATTTATATACAGACAAATACTAAAGAGAAAGGTACAATCATTAATATGATTGGGCTCAACTTTACAACTTCAACCTCTATCCTTAAGGACAACTTGGACAAGAGCCATTGTGCTCAATTTGATGACGCACTTTACCATTTCTCTCTAACTTATACAATTGGCCACAATTCAATTACATTATCACTAGTGGCAGTATCAGGATTGAATTTGAAGGGAGGGCAAACTCATAAGGCGTAATGACAAAAAAAAATTCCTTGAATAATGCAAAAAAAAGTGTCTTAGAGTTAAAATATCGAAAATTAAGGACTAAAAGTATTAAAAATATTGAAATACACGTATTGTACTATTTACTGAAACTGAGATATGGTAATTGGATCCTACGGTCTGCAACATCTGAAATGTTGCAAAATGACTTTGCGTATACGTAACTTATCTCAAAATAAAAGCAAATAACACATAATTAAGCTTGAAGTAAGTAAGCATAACACAATATGCAATCACCACGAAAAACATAAAAGTGTTAAGTGACATTCGTACACTAAAAAACTTCAAAGAAGTTTAAACAAAAGGAAAACTAAAATCAAAACTTTTTTTTTCTCCGAAACCAAGCACCATCCTTCAACTACCGCTGTTTTGTCATAATTAAAAAAAAATCAGTTCACGAGGAACAACAGAAACAAGAAATGTTTACTGCATTTAAAAATTCCATTTCAACTGAAGTCTGAGACAAAATAATAAGAGACAATGAAAAAAAATCCTATATTTTCTTTGGAAAACAAAACATGTTTAATCTAAAAAGAATGAAAAGCAAACAATTTACTTCTTGACAAACATTTGGTGTAATAGAACCGTGCAATAAAAAATTGAGGAACATAAAACATTGTTTCTTTCTGTATGTGCATGTCACTAATCACTTTCACAAATCAGTGATCACAATCAATAATTAGCTAATCACTTAACATTCACAAATCAACAATCAACAATTAAAAAATTTCAAGCCCTAATCACTTTCACAAATCAGTGATCACAATCAGTGCTTGGAGTTGTACATGTCCTGCTGAATGAATTTTTTTTTTCTAAACTGCAATTCCATGTCCAAGCAATTGAGTGACCCTTGGTGCCTTTGTTGTCATTCGATTCATCTCCAAGCACAACATTCCCTTGTAAGTTGTAACCCCCCCAAAAACAAAACAAAACAAAAGAACAGAATAAAACACTCAGCTTGAAGCAACAGAAAAAAGAAGAGGCCCGAAAAGCACCAGTGATTGCTCTAAAACCTCAGACCAACCATAAGAGAATAAAAAAGTGTTTCATCATAAATAAAGGGTGGGCAAATGCTCTGGTTCAGACTGAAACATCCATGTCCGATATCGGTTACGATCATTTTCAATACTGGAACCAGAATCACATTTTAGGAAAAAATCGGAACCGAAAATTTCGGCAGAAACGTCGAAATTTTTGGTTTCACCGGAACAGTATATATTATTTAAAAACAATTCCAGGGCTCAAAACGGTTTTTGAGCCCTGGTTAAAAAAAACCAAGGAAGCAAAGCAGTGACCTAGGTCGTTAAAACAAATAAATTATGGTTTCATTCGTTTCGGTGCTCACCCTTAATTATAAATGACAGTATTTTTCACTAGCTTGCAATTTATCCACCAATGACATGTCAATCAAACATAGTCTATATGAATCCGATTTTTTTTTTCTGTTTTCAGTTTTTTATTCACCCGTAACGCACGTTGAGTCTCTGTCTTTAGGTGGGCCAAGGAGGGCGGGGCTGATGCATTTGGGCAGGCCAAGGGAGCGGCCTTGAGGGCAAACACACATGAAAAAAGAAGAAGAAGAAGAAGCTTTTACCGAATCGAGGTTAGTAATGTACTTTCGTTGTTTTTTTATTCGTAATTGGGACAATGTCGTTCACTTGTCCCCTTCAACCCTTTTTCCTCCGACCCCTCCTCCTTCGAGATCTTCTGTGATTTCCCTCCCTTTCTGTTTGTTCCTTCTTCATTGCCAAAACCTTAGCCGTTAGTAGTCGTCCCCACCGGCGTCTCTCTCTCTTACGCAGCCACACCACATCTCCCTCTCTCTCACGCGGCCACGACTTTGCTGTAAATTTACTCTTTATCTCTCCCTCTCTCTCTCTAATTGATTTCACTTTACTGTGTTATTGTGAATCTTGTGTAACCATCACTTCACCAGGGAAAGAATCAAAGACTCAACGAGCCAAGCAATTTGTATATGTATCGTAATTCTTAAGTTCTCTATACAAGAGTAGCCATTTGGCCAGACCCACTTTGGTGGTGTTCACCACCCAAAATTTCTACCTCAATAAAATAATTCCCCAAAATTCTTTCTCTCCTCGTCAAATCATCATTTTTCACTCCAAATAAATATAAAAAATGAGGACACCACTTTTGTTTGCCAAAGCTTATATTTTGAAAAATGAGGAAGAAGACCATCCATAATGTGCATGGAGCTAGGCTAGGTTATGGGGTGGGAGGTGTGTAGCGTGTTGTGTCTGTGTTGGCTTGTGCGCAGTGGTGCCCCCAAACCAACCGAATCGGGCCGACCCTTGAACCTGGTCGGCTTGGCCGATTCTCTCAACTGAAGGTCGATCGTCGGTTAGGATTCTCTTAGAACAGAACCAATAGATTTGGTCCACAATTTAGGCTCAAAACCAAACCGACTGGTCGGTTTTCAACCCTACCTGTGACTGTTTCGTTTGTTTATTCTTGAACCTTCATCCGTTTGTTCGGTAGTGTTTGTGTGTCAAAGTTCTAGGGTGGGGTATAAGAATTGATGTAAAAAATAAAGATAGAGAAGATTTGAATATTTTTTTTATATTTATTACAAAGAAAAAATATGATTTGAGAAAAATAGATTATTTTATATTTTTTATTATTAAGTCAAAAATTTGGAGTGCAACTCAAACACCTTCTTAACAAGGGCCAGTATTGGTCCTGAAGTAGTGAAGTGGATTGTTCGAATAGTTTGGCTGGCCGGGTTAATATGGGCCTCATTTTCTTTGAGGGACAACCCCGGCCGTCCAAAAGTATACCAACGAACGCAATACGAAGAAGGCGAGCTTTCCGCGCACCTCACTAGTTTCCGTCTCCGTCCTCAGAAAACAGAAACCAAGGCCTCTCTAAAGAGGACAAAAAAAAAAAAAGACCAACCCGTGGTGTAATTCGAATTTTTCGTTCTGCCTCCGATAAGCGCCTAAATCAAGTAGAAACCGCTGGTATTTTTCTTGGTTTCTCGCTATGTTGCCGCTGTATGTAACAGCGGGATCGTTAAGCGATTCTAGGGTTTGAAGAAGGTTCATGTTTCAGTCTTTTCTTCCTTTTATTGGTTTATGAAGCAGTGGAATTAGTAGCAAATGTTCTCAACAACGCCGCAAAGGAAGGCGTGGCCGGCGGTGAAGGTCGCTCCGTGGACCGGTTCTGCAGAGAAGGGTAAGGCCGTGGCATTTGCCGAAGCCCCGCCGGCGGCACCTCCGCTACGTTCGCTAAGCGGCAACAGGGTGGCGGGGCTGGAGACCGAGGATATGGAGGACTGGAAGCGGTTCAAGGAGGCGGGGTTGTTGGACGAGGCAGAGATGGAGAGAAAGGACCGTGAGGCCCTTTTGGAGAAGATCTCGAAGCTTCAGGGCGAGGTCAGTGTGAGAGGGTTACTGACTCTGTCTTCAAATTTCGATTTGCGTTAGGCTGTTTTTTGAATATTTGGACATTTTGAAGCAGAATAGTTGTTAGAAGTCGTGCTGTTGGGCAATTGAGAGGGTGCGTTTGGCAGGTTTGCGACGTGGGAATATTGCTTCTCAAGTAGGTAGAGTGAGTGCAGAAATAGTTTTGTAATAAGCGACTCCATGTTTTGGTTACCCTTTCGTGGGTATTGCAAATTCGCTTGGAGTTTTTTCTTTTATACTCACTTTTTTCAATTTCCACCGTCCGAGTATCTGTTTAAGATTTCATCACCACAAGCAAGAAACTTTGTGAGAGTGATTGCCTTATGTTCTCTGTGTTGTTTGATCTTCTGATGCTGTATTGCATTGTACTTGAGCTACTTTCAAAAAATAAAATATTATTGCCTGCTTGAAATTATCTTACCTGATCTGATAGACTTTAATTTTGGGCAGCTTTATGACTACCAGTACAGCATGGGGCTACTATTGATTGAGAAGAGGGACTGGACTTTGAAGTATGAGGAGCTGAGGCAAGCGTTTGCTGAAACTCAGGAGATCCTCAAACGTGAACAGTCGGCACATATAATCGCATTATCTGAAGTTGAGGAGCGAGAAGAAAATTTGAGAAAAGCATTTATTTCTGAGAAGCAGTGTGTGATAGATGTATGCTACTGCTTTTCATCTTTTCTTTAGTCTCAAAGTTTCTCATCATCCTGGTTGTTTAGATCAGCACGTATGATTGTTAACAGATATCCTTGCCATCCTGGTTTATTTTCCTTTTAGAGTTCAATTTCTTCAGGTTGCTGCTATCCCAGCTCTACCATTCTCTGTAATGAGTTTGGATGTAGATATAGCAGCTCTTGAATGCGTCTTTTCAAAGCAAAAGTATTCAAAGAAATGTGTGGCAATTTGCTCTTTCTGTCATTTTACGTTCTATAGTTGATATGAAGGATAATGTACTATCTTGAAGTCTTGGTTATTGATACATGGGTACTTTCTCAAATGCAGCTTGAAAAGGCTTTACGTGCAGTTGGAGAGGAGCGTGACCAAATCAAACTTACATCTGACACAAAGGTGGCTAATGCAGACACTTTGCTTATCGGAACTAAAGAAAAATCATTGGAGGTAGAAGAGAAGTTGTATGTTGCTGAAGCCAAGCTTGCAGAGGTAAACAGAAAGACATCAGAATTGGAAATGAGATTGCAAAATGTGGAGGCTCGTGAAAGTGTTCTGCAGAGGGAACGACTATCCTTAACAACCGAGTATGCTTTATGCTCAACATCTTTATGTCATTGTTACCTATGATATTTATTGTAAAATGCCTAGCCACAAAAAGGGACAGACACACACGAGTATGGAACATTGGCCTCACTTCAATTGGTGTCTTGCATTTAACTTACAAGTCCTCTGGTTTTGGTTAGGCAAGAAGCACATAAGGCAATATTTTATAAGCAAAGAGAAGAGTTACGAGAGTGGGAGAGGAAACTGCAGGAAGGGGAGGAGAGGCTATGCAAGAATAGAAGAATGTTCAATGAAAGAGAGGGGAAGGCAAATGAACTTGATGCAAATATTAAACAGAAAGAAAAGGACCTTGAAGAGGCTCAAAAGAAGATTGATGTATGCAATTCAACATTGAAAGAGAAGGAAGATGAGATCAATAGAAGACTGGAAGATTTGATTTTAGAAGAGAAAGTGGGTGTCTTGTTCTGCTGAGATGTTTTTAATACTGCCAATTGATGGATTGTCTCACTCATAAGTCCTTGCTTTTTTCAATTTGGTTGCAGAAGGCTGACTCTCTGAGAACCTTCCTCGAGATGAAGGAGAAGGAATTACTTGTGTTGGAAGAAAAGCTTAATGCTAGAGAAAGAGTGAGTTCCAGCACCTTTTCCCCCTGCTTAGTAGAAGCCGAATGACAAGTTTTATTTTACAATTTGTTCTTATAAGTGATTCTTTTTATGATTCTCTGCAGAATGGATATGTAGTTCAACTAGTTTTGTCATTCTGAAGCTAGTAAACATGATTACTTCTGCTCAGGTTTCTCGCTCCCTGAAATTTAGCTGACCATTTGCGGACTGATGTGATGAGTACCGTAGATATTAGAAGTCTTGGAAGGCCGAACCATATTGTTGTCTATTCATGGCATCGTTTTGTGCATAAGATTGTTGCTAGGTTTATGCTGATCAAATGAGAGTGAGTGTCGTAAAATTAATGGGAACCTTTGTCATTGTAGCCTACAATGTTAGCTATGATTAGTTACTGTGGCCTGAATGAACCTTTTGCAGAAAGGGGTCCCATTAATTTGTCCCAACCCATAGTTTGTTATGGAGATGGTTAAAGTTGAGTAGATATTATCTTGTCTAAGGACGACATACATACTTTCATATAATTTCTATTGAATGTTGTATGCTCTGTGTTCATGTACGTGGGCTGAAGCATGGAGGCCCGGGGGCCATGGTTGCGTCGTATGGGAAGCTTGAAGGGGACCATGTTACCCAGTTGAATGTGGCGGCGTCTTCTGTCGTCGCTGGCGACTGCTCGGAGGCGCTTCCGGCGCCGGAATTTACGCCGGAAATTTCTGTCGAGTTCGTGGGTCAGGTCTCGGAGCCTTCTGTCGTCGCTCCCACGCTCGTTTCTGTCGAGCTCGGAGGCACGAATGGGGATGCACCCCACTCGTCGGTGCTGTCTGGGGTGGATGGCGACTGCTCGGAGGCTATTCAGACGCCGGAGATCACGCCGGATGTCACCCAGGTCTCGGAGCCTTCTGTCGTCGCTCCCACGCTCGTTTCTGTCGAGCTCGGAGGCACGGATGGGGATGCACCCCACTCGTCGGTGCTGTCTGGGGTGGATGGCGTCTGCTCGGAGGCTCTTCAGACGCCGGAGATCACGCCGGAGATCTCCCAGGTCTCGACTGGGCAGACAACTGGTGACCCGGATGCCTTAGATGGTTCATCGCTGGCTCTGGTTGTGAACGCAGGATGGGCTGGGCATGATGGGTTTGCTGGGTTGGATGGGCCTATCTCGGGTGGGCCGAAAATTAGCATAGTGGGGGAATGTGTGAACACTCGTGGGTCAGGTGGGCAGGAGGAGGGGGAGTGTTCTCCTGAACCAGTTCTAGCGGTCTCTTCTCATGCTGTTTCTGTCCCTAGTAAAGTTTTCAAGGGTGAATCTCCGGCGTGGGTTTTGGATATGATTTCCTCTGTGGGCAATATGGTTGGGTTGTCGTGTGGTGGTCAAGAGGGTAAACTGAAAGATCTTTTTGCAGCGTTGGAACGGGATCGGGTGCAGCCTTGTTCGAAACAGTCTCGGAAATCAAAGGGGAAGATGATCAGAGAGTTGCAGGGATTGAAGTCTTCAGTTAACTATGATGGGTCTTCCTCAATAGTTCGGAAGACTTAGAGCTTTGGGTTGGTCTGGTAGGGTGGGAGTTTCTTGTTGGGCGGGACAATTGGGGGTGCTTTTGGCGTGTGGGTGGGAGTTTTTTTTTTTTTTTTTTTTTTTTTTTTCTTTCTTTGGGGTCTGTGGTTGGGTAGGATCCCCGGTACATTCTCTTGTACTGGTGATTCCGTTGCTCTTTGTTTTTTGTTTTTAATAAAACTGACTTACTTATCAAAAAAAAAAAAATGTACGTATCACTTTGTACTCGTTAATTGGAGTAGCATGGTACAGGGTATTATTTCTTTTCCCTAAATTATTTAAATGTATTCTGTTTAATGATAGATTCAGAACTTCGACGCTTGATATTTCTGGATTTTGTTGCAGTCGGAGATTCAGAGGCTTCTTGACGACCAAAGGGTTATTCTGGATAAAAAGTTGGAGGAGTTTGAGCTGGAATTACAAGAAAAAAGGAAATCTGTAGACGAGGAATTGAGGAGCAAGTTAGAAGATTTGGATCAGGGGAAGGTTAAAGTCAACCATGAGATAGAAAAGTTGAAAAAAAAGGAACAGTTATTGGATAAGAAGGAAGAAAGAATGAATGAGAAGGAGAAGGACATTGAAATGAAGATTAAAACTTTCAAAGAGATGGAAAAGGCTGTGAAAGCTGAAGAGAAAAGGTTGGAGGTGGAAAAGCAACAAACAGTTGCTGATCAAGCGACTTTGCAAAGTATTAGAGATGAGATTGAGAAGATAAGGGATGAAAATACTCGGCAGAAGCAGCAAATTCATGAAGAGAGCGAGAAACTGAGGATAACTGAGAGTGAGAGGTTAGAACACCTCCGTCTGCAGTCACAATTGAAACAGGAGATCGAGGATTACAGACTTCAGAGGGAGTTGCTTTTGAAGGAAAGTGATGATTTGAAATGTCAAAGGGAAAATTTTGAGAAAGAGTGGGAATTTTTGGATGAAAAAAGAGCTGAAATTAGTAGGGAGCTAAGGCAAAATGTTGAAGAGAGAGAAAAGTTGGAGAAATTGCTTCACTGTGAAGAAGAAAGGTTGAAAAAAGAGAAGCATGCAGTGCAGGACCAAATGAAGGGGGAGTTGGAATCTCTTCAACAGGAGAAAGAATCATTTGCCTCCTTAATGAAACATGAACAATTAGCTCTCTCTGAGAAGGCCCAGAATGAGCGTAGTCAAATGCTCCAAGAGTTTGAATTAAGGAGAAGGGATCTTGAGACTGATCTGCAGAACAGACGTGAAGAAATGGAGAAGTGCCTGCAGGAAAGGGAAACAGCATTTGAGGAGGAGGGAGACAGAGAGCATACTTATATTAATCACTTGAAAGAAGTTGTTGAGAGGCAACAGGAAGAAGTGAAGTCTGAAGGGCATAGAATACAGAAGGAAACAGAAGATCTTAAATTGAACCAGAAGCAGCTGGAATTAAACCAACTTGAAATGCGTAAAGATATCGATGTGCTTGGTGGTCTGAGTAGGAAGCTGAAGGAGCAGCGGGAACAGTTTATTAAGGAAAGAAGTCGTTTCCTTGCATTTGTTGAGAAACTGAAGAGTTGCAAAAGTTGTGGGGAAATCACGAGGGAGTTTGTTTTCTCTGACCTCCAAGTACCTGAAATGGAAGATGGGGAGCTTATCCCTTCACTGATGCTGGGTGATGAAATTTTGCAGAGTTCTCGAGACAACATAGTTGATTCTGATGTCAGATTTTCAGACTCTGGGGGACGCTTGTCATGGCTTCGGAAATGCACCTCTAAGATATTCAATATATCTCCAGGTAAAAAGATTGAGCGTGCTACTGGTCCAGCTTTGACGGATTCATCACCGTCATCACCCGTGCTGGTAAATGTAGAACATCATAAAAAGGGTCCTAGTATGCTCATTAGCAAAGGAACCAGGGGGCATGCTATTTCCATTGATGAGCCACAGCCATCTTTTATGATGGCCAATGACACCTTTGACGTCCAACAGCCCCAATCTGATAGCATCCTCAGAGAGGTGGATAATACATGTGCTCCTTCAGTTGATGATCAGAGCTACATGGACAGTAAGGTTGAAGAAGTTCCAGAAGATTCCCTTCAGTCACAACCGAAGGGCGGTCGACGCAAGCCTGGGAGAAGATGCAAATCTGGAGTGCACAGGACACGCTCTGTGAAGGCGGTTGTTGAAGATGCAAAGGTTTTTCTTGGGGAAGCATCAGGAAAAACAGAACTTGATGCTGATGCCCAGACTGAAGATATTGACCATATCTATGAGGAGAGCAGGGATGATTCTACTCATGCTGATAGTGTCGTTAGTAAAACTGCAAGGAAGAGGCAACGTGCACAGCCTTCAAGGATAACATTGAGTGAGCAGGATGCTGGCAATAGTGAAGATCATTCTGAAAGTGTCACAGTTGATGGACGCAGGAAGAGGAGACAAACAGCTGTTCCAGTCTTGCATACTCCTGGAGAGAAGCGATACAATCTCAGGCGACATAAGATGTAAGTTTCTTAATTCTTTGTATCATTGAATCGTGTGGGACAACGCAGTTGAACGTGAAGTTCACATTGCAAAATTCTGTGTGCAGTTATTGGTTGTAAGGGAGAGTGATTATATGGCTTCAGGCATTTTAGAGGTTGATGATACATCTGTTTTTTCATTTTTTTTCCCTCGGAATGATTGAGAATATTTCATGAGTGTATTTATTCGATTTGAATTGAATAAAGGATAAATTGAATCTCCTTGTACTTGCATTTATGAATTTTTTTTTTGTACTTTTTTGGTTTGGATTCTAATTATTGTCTGTTGTATTTTGGATATTTTGTTTCAAGTTGAGAAATGTACTCTTGGCTAGTCCACGTCCCTGTCATTGTTGTTTTCCGTCTATTATCATCTGTGTAAGATTGTTTATCAACCTGTTTCATAGGCCTTTTTACATGTCAATTATCTGGTGATTGATTTTAATAGTGAGTTGAATGTGGTATTGCATCTTTTAATCCCTGAAAGATATAGATTATCCAGTTCAGATGCTTTGCATGTCGCTTAAATAAGGTCATTGCTATTTTTGCATTTTTGTTATTCCTCCTTTAATTAGGGTCCAGGCTTTCTTAATCAAGAAGTTTTGTGCACAAATATCTTTCAGTTCCATCTCCACTTCCTGTCAATTGTGTTGCTTCTGTTCTTAGATTCTAAAATTCAATTCTGCAGATGTTGCATCAACCATTATCTAATAATAGAATCATGTTTCTCAAGTTGGGAAGTTTGCACATCCATTAACCTCCCTCTTGAAATTACTCATTTTGGAGCGATTCAATCATTTTGCCTGATTTTTGTTTTTCGGGTAAGTAATTTCTCCCGATTTGACACAAAGGGAAATGCCAAGATCAATGTCAGAAACAATGGTTATCCTCTTTGTAGGATATCTGCACCGGCTCTCTTAGACCTAAAGTTTAGAAGACTTGATAGCAAATTCTCTTTAGGGGGTGTGTAAATTACTGTTCAGGAGTTGGATACCAGGGGAGAGAGTTGCTGATTTTAGAACTTTTGAAATTGAGGATGATTGAAGCATCGCTTTTGGGAGTACTTTTTTTATATGACCAAGGGCTTCGTTTGGTTATGTTTCCTCGGAAACTGAGAAAAAGGTAAACCACATAGAAGGCTACGAGTGTGTTTAATTGCTAAACATGAAAGGTAATATGTCATTAAATAAGATATTAAGTTGAACATGTGTCTACGTAGCAGAAGATACTATTAATGACTTATTAATATGCCGTTTTACCTCTCCGGGCTTAGAGGAGTTCAATTCACTTGCTGAAACCTCACGATGCATGTTTTGGATTGTATGCTCTTTAGTTTCACCAGTAAAGAAAACAAATGATGGTGCTAAAAATTTTCCAAGTACTGACCAGTGCAGGAACAGTGAATGAAGCACACCCGTCGGCTGACCTGGCAATGAGAAGAAGGGAGAAAGAACCTGCTGATGGTGATGCAGTGGAAGGAGCACCGGTCCCTGAAGCTGTTACTGGACCATCAAAGGGAGTTGCTGGCAAGAATGGCCAAAATAAACAATTGGTGCAAGTTACGACAGTAAAAAGTGTTGAGATCTCCGAAGATAGAGTTGTTAGGGTAAACTCGCCTTTCCTGTTGTTTATGCTCGTCTTGTTTGAAGATGTTTGTTAGCTTTTTCCTGAAGTATCTTTTGATGATTTCTTTTTTCCTCCTTTCATTTGTTACTATAATGCAGTTTAAAACACCATCTGAGATTGTTAATGATGATGCTGATCTGGCGAAGTCTGTTGAAGAAACCGGTTTGAGTGGGGAAGTAAATGATACACCAGAATACGGCAATGAAGATGAGAGTGGGAGCACAATCCATGAGGAGGCTGCAAATGACTACGATGATGAGTTGGAACAACCTGGGGATGTGTCAATAAGGAAGAAGATATGGACATTCTTCACAACATGATGATGCAATATTTTCTTTTGAGTTTTTTTTTTCTTTGAGTTCACTTTTAAATCTCCTGTGTCTTTCTGTTCACTCCCGCTCCATCTTCCCTCCCTCCCTTGTGTATTAATCACCCCCTCACCCCACCCCACCCCTTCTAATTTTGGGGAAAGGGAAAGGTTGGGCGATGTGGAAGGGTGGTCTCAGTTAAGGAGTCGGGGTGCAGTATGTGTCTTACTAGCGACAGAATGCTGTAGTAGATTTTATGCAGTAATCTTGACGATGCAATTTCAGAACATTCATTTTTAAAGTGCTAGTTCACTGTTCACTATGGCGGACATTTCTGTATTACTTTAGTCGTACTCACGTCAGTCTTCTGAGCCTTGTTTTCATGGTCCTGTTTGGGAATGACGTCGATATGGATGGGCTTCTGAGAAAGGACGGCTCCGCGTCTGAAAACAAGGTACTGCTTGCTGGTCATAGTCGTCATATATGGTCGAAGAAACTACTCTTCCGATTTAGCGCTAGTTCTGTCTACACGACTCTTTGAACACCCAGATGACCAAATAGGCGTGTTTGCTTTGTGTTTGGCTGTGGATCCGAATACCCTTTTAGTTTTTCTTTCTAGCCCTAATTATGAAGAGGTGTGGGTGGCTCCAAAAGTTTTACCAACTCGATTCCAGACACTCTAATTTTTCAATGTTTTCAAATCAGGTGGCAATTGAGAGCTTATACGACTATAACAGATAAAATTGACGACTATGCTTGATAATGGAGATAGCCTCCGTGTGTCTGTCTGTCTGTCTCTCTCTCTGTGCGTAAGGAGATTGCCTCGAAAACGCAAGGCAGAAAACGACTTGTCACCCTACGCTGGGCCTGAGGATAAAACTATAAGCATACTGTGGGCTATGCCTACTTAACAGTCTTCCACCCCCCCCCCCCCCCCCAAAAAAAGCTACAACTAAGACAGTATGGTCCAAATTTCCAAAGCTCCAAAATAATTTTCCAGTTGCTTTTCGACGCCAAGTCCCCCTCCTTACACTCCGCCGTTGGTTCTCTCTGTGGGCGAGTGGGAAAGTTAAAGACATCCAACAAATCACATTCCGAGCAAAAAGAGTTGGTACAATTATTCAACCGAAAGGAGAAAATAAGTTCGTAGGAGTTAGGACTGACGCTAGGGGTGACTGATTTATTGAGCCTACTGACCTTCTTGGTCCCAAACTTGATTTGGCCCGGCACTCTTTGAGTACGAAAGCCAACGGACGAGAAACAATAGGCTTTTCACGCTTCAGCTTACTCGGGGAATGATGTAAGCTTCCAGAAAACCCAAAACGAGGTAGAAACAAAAAAAACAAGGGATAATTATATTTTGCGCCTATTATTTTTTAGGCCATTTACAACGTGCACTCCGATATTTTTTTTGAGACATTAAACCTCTTATCTTCAACATTTTTGCAATGTGCACCCCGTATTCGATTTGACCGTCTAAATTGACATATTTCGTCAACAAGTGAACCGGTCGACCGTTACATGAACCGGTCGATCGCTTCACGTTACTTTTGTAGCCGTCGACCGGCTCGTAGTGCCTCTCACATAAACCGGTCAATTGCTACGTGTTGACGAAATTCGTCAATTTTGACGGCTAAATCGAGTACGGGATGCACATTGCAAAAATGTTGAAGATAAGGGGCTCAATGTCTAAAAAGTAAAACATCGGGGTGCAAATTATAAATTACTCCAAAAATAAAGGACGCAAAATGTAATTATAGGGTCATTACCGGCCCCTTATTTCGGCCGGCCCAACTCGATCTGTGCCCATTGGTCATTGTTTAGCCTAGCAATGTCGTCACAGCTTTTTTTTGCCTCACTGCTCTTTTTGTCCTTTCTTCTCTGTTTCAGAGAACTGTTATAAATCCAACAGGCTGAGGAAGGTGAATGAGGACGGAAGAGATAAATCCAACTTTGTCTTGCATGCACTTACATGCATCCCTCCTTTGCATGGGCATGGTCCCCTCCCAACGCCTTCTGAACCCTAAAACTCTTACCCTAACTAAGCACTCAATCTTGACCGTATGGTCCGTATCTGCAACCATTTATCAGCCCAACTACCGCACCTCTTTTTCTTGGTTAATTTGGGGGAGGGGAAAGGCATCCACGCCTCTGAGTCTTGACATGTCTCTAGGAACCTATAAAATTAAAAGCAAATGAACCGTAAATGTTTATTGCGCAGTGTTGACAACGGAATCACAAGGGTGCAAAAGCAGAGCCGTATAAAGAGCAGCCCTATTGCCCTGCCTTTCGCTTTCACTATGAAGTCTTTCAGATACTCTTGTTTCGATTTTATGACTGTTTTTCTTACCATTATGGCCTTGAGTTTCGAGAACCGCGCTTAGAACTGGGTTATCTCTGCTATATATGATGTACTTCCTTGGCTTTTCCATAAACACAAGGAAGAAAGACCTCAGGTTTATTACTCTGTTTCCTTCGTCTATCTTCTTCGTTCAGCATCTTTTTCCTTTTTGGATATTTCTCACTCATTTCTATCTGGGTTTCCTACAACATCAATAGTTTTTCTGATTGGACTCGTCTTCGTCTTCTTTTCGTTATTCACATTCGTGGCTTTGAGCCTCTGTAATGTTTCATGTGTCTTTTGGAACTTCATATCTTTCTTTCATATCATGAACTTCACGACTCAAAGATATTCAGCTTTCTTGCAATGGATAAATAGTGAAAGGTCCATGTCATAGAACCACTAGAATGTTCACTTAGATCCATGACAAGCCTCTTCATTTCCCCTGTTTTCTTCTGCATCAAAGTTTCTGCGATCCATTTTCTCTTTGGGCTTGGAAGCTTCTGCGTATCCATGAAGAGCTTCATTAGCATCAAGAATGTCCTTTTTTCAGTCTTCATCTTCTGTTTGGTTGCTCGGTCTTATGGAGATTCGGATGTTGATGCAGTTCCAATGGAGAAGACAGAGAAGGAAGCTCTGTACTCTGCTGTACAGGGCTTTGTGGGGTCTTGGTGGAACGGTTCAGGTCTATATCCAGATCCGTGTGGGTGGACTCCTATACAGGTACTGCCTGCCCCCACCTTTCTGTACTTTAGGGGTTGCATCCCTCCCATGTGGCTACTATTTTCTTGTTCTCGGGGGTAAAAGAATCTGTGTTTACTTTTCTGTAAGCAGGGTAAAAGAATAAGTTGGTACTTCAGCCACTGTTTAGGAAGTGATTAAATTTTCATCAGTGCAGTGCAGCAGTACATTGAACACTCAATTTTTTTTTTGCAAAAGGATGAATTCCTTTGCCATTGAAGTGAATCTAGTGCAGAATTATATTCTTCATCCTTAGCCCAAAGTAGAATGTGAAAAATCAACTTTAAATAAAGGAAACCCGTTAAAGTTTGGCCACCAAGAGAAATAATAACCATCATGAGTGTATCGTTATTGCTATCATCTTCATCATCATCATCATCATCATTTGATTCTTTTGTATCAGAAATGGTTCAGGCCAGAAGTCGAATATTAAAAAATCTAGCACTCCAAATAAGGAATAAAAAAACGAAGATTTGAAAATGATTTCACCTACACACCTCCATCATTCCCCCATCTTGTACTCTCTAGTCTTTGTCTACAGCATACAAGTTTCGGAAAACTGAGTAACAATATGAAGGAAGCTGAAAATGGAATATGGTAGGCCTAGAGCTTTTTAGTTTTCTGCTTGAATCATAAAGCTTTGACATTTTTGTGAAATTTCGCTCACACTACGTGCAATCTCCAAAAACCATACCTTTCAAGAACCTTTATAGGTTTTCTGTGGCGAACCGCGAACATAACTATAGGATCGTAGATAATCTTGTGATCTCGGTCTTCACAAGTTTGATTCATTTCCTTATTTCCTTTTACAGGGGGTCTCCTGTGATGTGTTTGATGGGCTTTGGTACGTCACTGTCATAAAGGTTGGACCAGTTCAGGATAACTCTCTTGTTTGTGCCACAAATCTGGAATTTAGTCCGCAACTGTTCGAGCTCAAACACCTCAAAACTCTATCGTTCTTCAATTGTTTCGTCTCACCCCGCAGACATCCCAATGCCATTCCCTCCAATAACTGGGAGAAACTTGCTGGCAGCTTAGAATCACTGGAGTTCCGATCGAATCCTGGTCTCATTGGACGAGTTCCTACTGGCTTTGGTTCTCTAGGGAAGCTCCAATCTCTAGTGCTCATAGAAAATGGATTAAGCGGGGAATTACCAGCAAATATCGGCAACTTGATCAACTTGAAGCGTCTGGTTCTTGCTGGGAACGGGTTTACTGGTCGGATTCCTGATAGTTTTGGTTCCTTGAGTTCGCTGCTTATATTTGATTTGAGTAGGAATACACTGTCTGGGACTTTGCCAGCGACTCTTGGAGGGTTGACCTCACTTTTGAAGCTTGACTTGAGCAACAATCAATTGGAAGGGATGCTACCGAGTGAGATTAGTAACTTGAAGAATCTGACCCTTTTGGACCTTAGAAACAACAAATTGGCAGGTGGGTTAACCAAGTCACTTCAGGGGTTGGTTTCCTTAGAAGAGTTAGTCTTGTCTGACAACCCCATTGGAGGAGTCCTCATGAGCCTCGAGTGGCAGAACCTCTACAACTTGCTAATTTTGGATCTTTCACATATTGGGTTGAAAGGGGAGATACCTGAGTCGATATCAAAATTAAAGAGATTGAGATTTTTGGGTCTTAGCGACAACCACCTCACTGGCAAGCTCACTGAAAAGCTAGCTACTCTAGCTTGCCTTGGTGCACTCTACCTAAATGGAAACAACCTGACAGGCGAGCTTAAATTTGCTGAAGGATTTTATGGGAGAATGGGAAGGCGGTTTGGGGCCTGGAACAATCCACATCTCTGTTACCCTGTTGGGTTAAAGTCAGATACCGTTGTTCCTCATGGGGTAAAACCATGTCGGCAAGAGGTCACATTGCTTGAACCACATGCAAGAACCAAGTGGGCTGATGGGAATTTGAATCAGAATTCCCACTTTGTGGCCTCTTTGGGATTTGCAAGAAATGGTATTGATGGGTTTTGGTGGGCTTCTGCGGTAGGAATATGGATATGTGCATTCCTATAGCAGTGTCTTAGTTGCAGAAGTCTGAAGTCAAAGAAGATCACCTTTTTGATGTAACAGTAATTTGATCCTTGTTCTGTTTGTAAATTTCTCCTTCCTGACTGTCGGCCGCTGAACACATATTAAGCCCAGAGTTTCCGTTCTCAAGCAACACAAAACATAGATACATGGAATACTCCAAAATATTGTCACAACTGAGAGACAGGCCTCTATTTTCAGTTGATAATGAGGCATATTTTCTTTTCCTAAACAATATTGAGTTATGTTTCTTGCATGTAGTTATTTGAAATTGAATATAATGTTCCCAACACAAACAAGATAAGAGAGGAATAAGTGCAACACTTAAAATATGCAGAAGGAATCATGCCCAAGTGTTTTCTTTCATCTTTCTTCTGGTTGAACTCTTTTACATCTTGTATGTAAGAACTCCATGGTAGAAATAGAAATAGAACTAGTGTTTTATGCCTGTTTCTAAACTACCACCTAATTTCATTCAGTTTCGATCTGGTGAACAAACCAACCCGAGCTGTTTGAGTGGACTAAGCTGTAGCTGTACTTGCTAAGTTGAGTTCTGTAGTTTTTTAAAGGTCTGGCAACTACTTCTCTGCTACTTTAATAGAATGAAAGCAAAGTCTTGAGGGATTATTGGACTTGTAGCCTGTAGACAGAGCATTATGGCCCTACTGTTTAAAGAAGTTGATGATGAGCCAGAGTCCACGTTAGAGTCAGACAAAATTAAAAGCTCTGTCAGCCCACTATGTTCTAGCTGGCTGGCTTCTTTTGAATTATTCTCGAGGGTGTTAAAAGAAGCTCTGCTCTGGTCTGTTGTGGAAAATCGATTGTTCCCCTCCTTATTGCACTTCACCTAGATTGGAATTTGGACAGTACTCGGCTTTGCAGAGATCACTAAGTTCTTGTCATATGTGCGTGTGGTTGATATTTGTAAGTCTCAAATTAACTGCGTGCAGAGTTGTGAGACCGGAACTGTCCGCTTCGTCCAAAAAAAATTACCCTGTGAAACACGTTTAGGCCAGCAGCATAGCTAGCTCTCGGAGCAGTTTAGACGTTTTTTAAGTTGTTTAGGCTCTCATTCTTTGTGGCATGGCAGGTTTGCAATTCGAAACACATGCAATAGAAAGGAAGTGAAGAAAGCAAGCCTGAAATACTTTCACATGTGCACTTGGAAAATCTGGAAAGAACCCAAATGCTATCACTCATCTACTCTGAGCCATAAAGTAGATTGGGCCTGAGACAGCCCACAAGAATCCAAGGTCAAGAAGTCCATCCTTTTTAACTTTTATTTCTTCTCTTTTTGAATTCGGATCTCCGTAATACTTTTTTTCATTTTCTTAAGCATGGCCGTTGAATTTCCAAACCATATATAATAACAATTACGTGATCCAATCGATTCCTGGTTGTCCTTGTGTTTCTCTACTTTCCATTTCATGCCACTTTTTTTTGAAAAAAACAAAATCAGTTGAAGAACAAAAAGCCTCCGTTAGAAAAAAGAAAAGAAAATGATGACACGGCCATTATTAGGGCTGTACAACCCCGGTGTAGGTGCCGGTTTTGGCCAAAACCGGCACCTACACCGGGTAGGCCGGTTTTGAAAAAATCGCCACCTACACCTACACCGTTAAGGGCAAAAACCGGCTCTTAGCGGTGACGGTTTAGCGGTGGCGGTTTCCGGTTATCCTACATTTATATTGGGGCCATATTTTAGCATTTTATGCACTTGAAGAAATTAAACAGTTTCTACCCAAGCAAATCACCATCACTTTCCATAGAATATGAAGCAAGAAAAGAGTTTAAAGGCTCTACAGCATGAAGAACTCCACATGCCTATGAAGCAACCAAGCAAATCACCATCACTTTCCATAGGATAATTGAAAACGAAATTTTGTTCTAAAGATTCAAGCTGATGTTGTTTATGTTACCAATAATAGCTAAACTAGAACCATAATTTTGTGTTGGATTGATAGGTTAAAATCAAAGTTACCTGAGTGAATGCCTGGTATCCCTTCAGAACTTCCAATACAATGGCCTCTCCTTGTGACCTTCCACAATAATTCAGTTCAGATCAACAGAAATTCACCTTTTAAATAAAAACTAAAAAATTCTTCAAGAAAAAAAAAATCACCGAACCTTGAGATGATGCATCAAGAATGGTTAACCACAAAGAATCAACCATTGAGATGCAGAGAGAAGCAGTTTTCCCAGTACACTTTGCTGAAACTTTCATGTCCATTAATTTCTGTTGAGTCTGCAGGCATTGCTTCTAAACTGAACTCAAAGGACCCAAAAATGGTCAGTGTGTTTTCAGCTTCTTTCTCATTCACATAAGAGACAGGACCTGGTGCACAGGTGGAATAAGTGGATAAATTTGTGATGGCCTTCTCCCATTTCTCTGCTCTTGTTTCTTTTCTGAGAGCCTTACCCATGAGTCATGACAGCAACTGTAAGAGGGTGGTGGCCACAATGCTCGAGCAAACTCTCTGCTGCTCTCTGTGAAACAAGCAAATCTTGGTAACCATAAAGCCAAACCATCGTGAAAAAACAAGTAATGAGGCAACTATTAAGAAGAAGATCAAGGGGATGTCCAAACGGGATCTATTTAGAACCTGATGGGAGCAATTCAAAAAAAGAAGAAGAAAAAAAGCTAACTCACAACTTGATCTACCAAATGTAGTACACATTTCTCTTGCTATGTGTGCACAGGCTCAATGTAGAACAGAAGATGTGCATTTTCAAAAAAAAAAAACTTTTTCTTTTTTCATTTAGATCTACAACATTTCCTTTGTTTCTAGGACAAACCGTTCTCATACTAGGGGCAGTTTCATTATCCCATATATTTCCAGTGTGTTGTAACATCTGATTTGAACTGAGAGGGAAAATACAACCAAGACTTCTAATTTGGAAGCAATTTGCAGTGATGCAAATTGTGTTGACGCACTCACAACAATGTGGTAGTTCGAAAGTAAAGTGCAGTTTATACTTTAAAATCTAGAGGTACTGGACTGGGACCTTTCAAATATCTCAGGAGCAAAAGAATAGTTTAGCCACTATAGAGAACCAACACAACAAGCAACCACATAAATTGGCATAACATAAATCAACTAATAGAAGCACGTGAATTAACTTTTTGAATTTCATAGCTAAATGACCAGTAGGCAGACATTACATTAAACAGCTGTTCTCCCAGTATACGGACACAGCTAACATCTGCTTAAACAGCTAGAGACAACAATGCTTCGTGACATGTATTTCTAAAACAAACAAACAAAGAAAAAAAGGAGCTTCGGGGATCCCCCCAGTATTCAGTGAAAACCAATTCTTTCCCTCCTTGAAATGATAAATATACATCTCAAGAGTAAACATAATGATTCAGCTCCAAAACGCAAAGAACGACTCCTAAACAATGTAATCTGAAAAAAAAAATGTATATAAAAGGAGCTTAAAGTACCTTCAGTAGTCTCCCAAGAAATGCCTCCAACGAATAGTTTTCTATATCACAGAGATAAAAAAAAAATCTTGGTAACTTGGCATTGGTTCATGGCAAAGGCCAGCTCCCAAAGTGAAGCTTCTTCACCGATTTCTGTAGCACGGTAGTAGAATCATCCTCGCTTTCCCTCTCCATAACCTGTACTACCTCATGATCGACACCTTTGGCACTCTCCCCATCGAAGCGTTCTAAAGCCCCACATCCCCACATCGCTTGCGAGCCGCTTAAGCTCAGGAGATCTGTCGAACAAGGAAATGGGGAGGGGGGGATTTTGACAAAACAAAACTTTTTGTTAAAAAAGAAAATCCCGGTTCCCGGTACCCGGGAACCGGGAATACCACCGGATTTTTTCAAAATGATAAACCGGCACCGGTGCCACCGGATTTTTCCGGTGGCACTGAACAGCCCCAGCCATTATTCATATTAGAACAACTTAATCAATGTATTTTAGCTGAGCTAGCTGTTACCGCATAATTTAATATTAAGTGAAATATATCAGATACGACAACATTTGACTTCTACACACCAATTTGCCAAAAAAAAAACAGCTTTATATATATACTCTTTTACAGCTTTATGTGGGTCGTCGAATTTGACTTCTCGTATCACAAAATCTGTCGGATTTTTCACTCCATACACAAAAATTTTCAGGATTTTTTTGAATTATCAGAATACAAAATATTTTACAATCAAACATCATTTTTAATACTATATAAAAATAAATAAAACACGCATACCAATAAAATTAACATTACCTAAAAATTTTCAAAACACAAAAAATTCTCAAAATACAACAAAACCGAATAGATAGCTCAATGAGCTGGGAAGGGTGGAGTACTTTATAATGTATATATATTGAGCAGGTCAAAATAAGAGAGCGAGAAAACTGTGTTATTGAATATATTGGACACCAAAAGTACCCATTGAAAGGTCAAGTTTCCATTGACGCTGTTAATTAAAAATAAAAGATTATAATTTAAGAAAAGATAATAATGTTCCTTTTTGTTTTCTATGATCTGTACCCGGCCATCCATCTACAATAGTATATAATTTATTCTGTGTTGTTAAAGTAGAAAAATCACCTTACATTTTGTTGATATTGTGCCTGGCCTGCATGTAGCTAGATAATTATATATATACTTTGCTTTTTAATCCTTTTACAAAAAGTACCTTATAACTACTTGATAAGTTATTTCGTTTCGAAGTGACAATTCTTATGATTTATTATCAAAAGAAGCAAGCATAAAATGGTACGAATATATAGGATTAAGGGTTCCAATAATCTCGCCAGTGGTTGAGTGAATTGCCAACCACAAAAAGAATTCAAAGGGGAACCATGAGTTGCATGCACGGCCCTAACTAGGAGTTTATCAAAACGCGCGCAACAGCGCAGCTTTTGCATCTCATGAATTAGGTGGACTAGTTAACTTGTTTGTTTTTTTAGGATTTGAAATGTTTTGAGAATTAATTTGTAAGTGATGTTTGAGTTTTATTGGTATTTGTGTAGAAGGTATTGACTTGTATCGATGTTTTTAAAAATGTAATATTGAGTTGTATTGATATTCGTGTAGAAGTAATGTTGGGATTGTAATGTTAGAAAATTAAATGTAAATTCTTAAAATTTTGATAAAACGAACATGCCCAAGTCCAAACTAGCCTTCCTGGAATGGTTTAAGAGCTTTGGCTTGGTTTTTGAAGAATAAAGTGTAATTTTGATAATCTTGTTGGGTATTGAATGTAGTTGTTGGGGATGTATATATGGATTAATGTTGATGAAGAACTTGGCCCTTAATTAATTAGGAGAAGTAGTAGTCATGAGAAGTAGGTGGGATATTAGTCTATTAACTTAATTTCTTGTAAATATTTTAGCCCACTTGTAATTAATTAATGCCAAAGAAAGAGGTCAGATCTATTGAAATAATTAAGTGCAGAATTTGTGGTGCTTAGAGGTGACTGATTGGTTGCATGCATGAAGAAGATGTAATTGATAATTAATTGCGGTTGTTTTTACACTTAATATCCATTTAATTATGAGTATTTTATTATGATCTAATTAACATTATCATGATCATGAATATGGCTGCGTCCATGCATGCACGGTTAATATTATGCAATCAGCATTAATCATTGTAAAGCTAGAGAGAAGAAAATATCAAATTTGAAGCAAATAAGCCTGCAGGGTTTAATTAATTTTATAGGTGGGTGGGGCTTAGCAAACGGTGGAATCAACTGTGTTGTTATAAATAGATAATAAGTACGATCTAATTTTTTGTTGTTTTCCTCGATCTTCTTGCTGTCTATTCATTTGTTTATTTTGGTAATTTTTTGACGTGGTTGAATTTTCAACGCCACTGATTAGAAAGGCACCAAATTAATTAATTTTTTTTCTAAGAACCAAATTAATTAATTAGAGACTACCGAAGATGGTAGCTAGCCAGAAGTGCCTTTAAGTATGGGCAAAAAACTAGCTCCACACTCCATAGTCATGTCTCGATCGTGATAGACATATATATGAGAAGAATGTGAATCAGATAATTCCCTAATTAAGAAATTAGTTAACTCCAGGTACAGAACGTCAGAACCTGGTCGATCGATCGGGCAGATTGTTAATTTGTTCAAGCTAGCCATAAATGCTCTACTGATCTGGCTGTCCCTGCAGCTTCATGAACAGAATAACAAGGGGACTATTTACATCAATATTCTCAAGATGCATTTGGGTTACTTCTGTACGTACGTAATTGGCCAGCCAGAAAACCAAAATGCCAAAAAGAGATATCGTTAGCTAGCCACTAGCCAGCTATAGAGTTGGTACTTGTTCCATATCCACCTGTACCAAAAAAAAAATGAAGAAGAACAAACAAAATCGGGTTCAGGACTATGATTTACAACACACCCAGAACAAGCTAGCAATTAAGCAAAGCAAAACATCATTCTAATCCCTCTTGGACGGACAGCTTCCCAATCACCAGCCTATTAATCTTTGATCTGGACAGTGGACTGGATCGAAGCAGGCATATTGTGGAATGAACTGATGACTATAATTAATTAGGACCGCCATCTGCTGCCCGCCAAAGGCAGAACCAAGTGTGGACCATGGGGGACAACCGCCCCTCGTGGTCTGAAAATTCCTTCAATTATTTTTAATGTGTTAAGAGCCCAGCCCGCCCCTTATTATTATGTACTTTTATTTATAAATTCATAATTTTAAATTGTTAAATTCATCAACATGAATTTGTGAATTTATGTTCTCTTATTCGAATTGTGAAATTTTTAAATTCAAATTGATGAATTTAAATTGTGACGAATTCTTGTTTTATGTTCTCGAATAAGAAAAAAATAAACTAAAGCTTTTCAGGTCTCATGTCAATCAGAGATGAATAATGAACTGACAATAATGTGTATGAGTGAGAAATAAAGTTTAAGAATGGTAATGGGATAGAGATTGCTCTCATTATATAGATGTCATAAAATTGAAAAATAAAAGTTTTGTCCCGTTTGATATTGGTAACTGCAACCTGGACAATTAGATTGATTTTTATTATTTGAAGTTGTAAATTTTTTTTCCCTCCCTATGTGGAATGCAGAATATGTGTTATAGCTGAGAACATATCTCCTATTGATGTGATTACACACGTTCCGATCTTATGTGAAGAGACTGAGATTCTCTACATATATTTGCCATCAAAAGAGGTAATTAAGTTTGCAACATTTAGATAATCTTACAGGCTTCCTTAAGATAATTAGAGTAATGTGATGAATTTATGAATTTATCACATATTAGATCAACATGAATTTAAATTTTTAAATGCTTGTGAATCTGTGATGAATTTATTTTAATTATTGATGAATAATGTGATTATAATTTTGATTGAGATTATTATGAATCTTTGATTAGGATTTGATTGTGCATTATATTGAAATTGTGATTAGGACTATGTTATGAAACTGTGATTAGGTTATAAAATTAGATTGATGAATTTTATTTTGTTTTGTTTAGATAATGGATAAATTTTTGATAAAGAAGCCAGCCAACATAGGGTTGTCTAGTACTCCTAACGTGGTTGTTACTTCTGAAACGAATACTATTGAGAACAAAGCTATTTTACAACGTTTTCAGAATATGCAGTCCTGTAGGATCCAATTGTCACATCGCAGTATCAGCAAATAGTACGATACATGTATTTTGATATTTTTAGTGTTTTTAGTCCTTAATTTTTGATATTTTAACTCTAAGATATTTTTTTGCATTACGTAATCTCTTTTTTTGTCATTTCTCTTTAGGAGTTCGACCATTTCGATTGGATTCTTAGTTCCGCCGCTGAGGGCGGATGACCCAGACGAAATTCTTGAATGTCTCTCGATCGATCGTTGTCTCCTCTGATCAGTAATGCCCAACTCTTATTTAACGCAATTCAAGTCGTGCAATTCAAGTCGTGGAAGATATTGATCCAAAATATGTCACATAGTGAATTCCTCAGAAATATTGCACATATATGGTCTGGCATGCACGCGTCACGCTTAGCCAGTCGTTGCCCTCCTGGTCCCAAATTCTAAGTAGCCCCATCCAATACTTTACGACTTCTTTACCCATGACTTGCATTCATTCTGCTCCCATCCATTATGGGAGGACTTCTTTTCCCAAAAATACCCTAAAAAAGATTTTTTATAAAAAAATAGAGGACAAATTTGGTACAACAAGTCTAACTTTCCCCGTAAGACTTGAATGAAGCTGGGCTTCCATAATATCCGTCTCCGCGCGCGCCTACATTTACGTTTACCTGCTCCCGAATGTCGGTTTCATTCGTTCATCACGTATTATAAGCTATATAGTTTAAAATTTCCTATCAAATGTTTTGTTTTGTTTTGTTTAGATTTAATTTGCTTAATCCAACGGCTGTGATCAGGCAAGTCACGTTGACATTTGACATGGAATGTTGCCATAATAAATGGCGTACCAACCCACCAGTCGTCTGCCACATGTTCAACACGTAAACCCTCGTTCAAAGTGACGACGCAGACACTTCATTTATTTAACAATTTTTATTATTCTCTAAATTATTTATTTAGTTTATATATATATATATATACATGCTTGTTCGGTGAAGTAAGGTGCATCATATACGTAACGGTATTTGCAACACATACTATATATATATATATACCAAGAAAAAAAAATAGTATATACTGCAGTTTTGGACCCCCTGATCAACAATTGAAAACCATTGAATTCGGTCTTAACAAGTAATATGGAATTAATTAATAGGTATAGTACCATTCATACGGCACGCGTAGACTTGTATATAGTGTAATTTTCAATTTTTAATTTTGGAGAAATTTAATTTATTTTAAAAAATAGCTAAAGATAGATATATATAGTGCCACTTAATGGTACGTAGAGGGATCATATTATATATATACTAAATCCAGATGTTTACGAATGTCAAGTTGAATGTCAGACAAGGCTTTATTAATGGTGGACCCTTTGAAGATTGGTTTCTTATGGGGCCTTCGCACGCAAAGGATTCCCGGAAAATCAACACTTATTTTTTCCAAATTTTTTTTTGACAAATGACAACACGATGCCATGATTAGATTAATATCTTACAGATTCATATAATATATATATATATATATATTTCGTGACTGTGACTGTAGTATTTTCCGCGCACTCAACATGTGCCCAGTGCCAATTGGTTTTCTTTTTTCAATATTTCACACCTACGCAGCAGGTAATATTTCCCCGGAATTGACCAAATCCGCAGAAAATGGACTGAGTTTAGTATACAAAGTCCGAGTATGATTTCACCCAAAAAAAAAAAGTCCGACTCTGTCCGAGTATGTTAGTCTAAGCCGGCACCAAATAGTATATTTTTCAAAAGCGTTGACACTCAAAATCTCAGTAGCCATCAGCGTTTCGTTTGCGTGCATTTCACTTTTTCCCGGCTTCCTCGTCTTTTACAAATCCAATCGCCGAGCCTTCCCTGTTTTCCCATGCACGCATATATATGACAATTAGCCGCGCTCTCTCTCTCTCTCACTGTAAAAAGAAGTTCCCAAAACTCTTTCTACCCTTAAACCCCTCCATAGCTCACCAAACATATTCTCTAATGGCTTCTTCTTCTAAATCCACAAATATTCCGCGCAATACCAGATGCCTTATCGGCCTCCTCGTAGTTTTCCTCGTTTTCGGTTCTTGCACCGCAGCTAGACCCGGCGTAACAATAATGGTGGACAGAAAAGCGTTGCTGAATTCTGAGCATATGAGGCCTCTCCAGGAAAAGCCCGATACTGGTTTTCGATATCACGGTCTGGTTTTCAGCTTCTTCCCCAAAGGGACGCCTGTGCCGGCCTCCGGACCATCTAAGCGGCACAACTCGGTGGTGGACTCTACTCATAATTGAGCACCAATTGCAGGCTCTTTTCATCAATAGGTGTTTGATCATTCTATTACTTAATTTTTTCTTTCTTTCTTTTTTGGGTTTTCTTGGAGTTGTCTTGATTAACAGGATTTGGAAAGTTTTGAATCCGATGTGAAGCTCTAGCTAGCCCATTGAGATCGATCAGATTGTCAAGGATCTGATTTCTTGTTTTCTGGCTTTAATTTCTCATCGTGTTAAAATTATACTGTATATATACAGGAATTTGTATTTGTTACCATGCTAAATTCATCTATACCAAGAGCTTTTATACTTTTTGCAAACAATCTTAGGTTTTATGATTCCGAAGTGAGATAATTTCAGTGCGCATCTCATTGCCTATTCTCAGTTTACTGTGCAACAAGAGCGAAGGAGATCTTACACGCAAATCTAATGGATTTTACCTCTTTCTCCCCCTCCTCCCTTTTCTCCAAAGTTGACTTAATTGGATGGTCTAGAGCTAGAGCAGCCAACAATGAATCTCCTTTAATTTGGGTGGCTCGGCATACCGCTTTTGAGTCTTGAGGAAACTCTGCTGGTTTCATCACAAATATGTTTCTTTTTCATTCCTTTTGGACCTTGGGGGCTTGATTTAACCACAAATTGTTGAGCCCCACATTATTTGGCCAACATCTATTTGCTAATTCGGAGCCATGTTTTCCTGATTGCATTTGGTCCAAATAGGATGGCGGGCGGATGCCAATGCAACGGCGCGCATGGGTGCCGATGCACGGCGCCTCTTAATTATCTGGTTAGAGGGGCGTTTAAGAAATGACAACGAGGATTAAAATTAGATAAATGCAGAGAATACTTTTTAATGGCAGGAAGCTCATGGCGTCCTGAAGTCTCCAAGTTGCTTATCTTATGCAAGTAATGCCCCCAATTTTCAACTTTTGCAAATCAAAATTCATATAATTATTTCTTGGTCTCCAATGAATGTTTGTCACCTTTGACCATCTCAGACGTTTTAACTTAGCAATATCTAACCCACAAGATTTTAGAATAAAGAAAGAGGAGTAGGTAATTAATAAATTAATTGTAAGGTCCAGTCACTAATTAATTTTGACAGGACTTTAATTAATGGTAGTCTAAAGGAACAAGCGACGTATATTATATATATATGTGTCTCGTTAAGACGGATATTATATATATGTGTCTCGTTAATGCCATCATGTTTCCAGCCATGACCTTGCAATTGAACCCTCCAGCTCTTACCCCAACCAGAGAAGACACATATCACGTTTGTGCAGGCCATAGTTGGACGCTGATCGATCAATTAGGACAAATGGCAAAATACCAAACCACACGTTTTTTGTACATTGATTTACCATAGTACTGTCAGCCAATGGACAAGCTGCGCGCCCAGAAATGACCAGAAAGACGATTCTGAAATTAATATCTAGTGGCTGATTATTTGTTGCGTGTGGTCCAAATGAATGCATACAGGCGAGCCACTTGTCAATTGGATTAACAAAAATAGTTTGGAAGATTTGGTCAGTACAAGAAGGATTCGACTTTAGTATGGCTGCAGCTGCCTTCTTGTATTTTGCACTGTACCTGTTTATCCTCAGCCACATCAGCCAGCCAAAGATAGGCATACCGTCCCTGGTTTTTCCACATTTTTGCTATTTCTTACCTTCTTTACTGTGCCCTACTTGGGCAATTTGAACTATTTGGTCGTGGTATCCACAAATTTCCAAACTATTGTTGACGGGGCGTCAGTGTTTGGTATCTGTTTTACTCTGCAGTCTTCTGCACATTTACTCTTCCTCAGAAAAGTACTGGGCAGGATAAACCACCTTAATTTGGAAAGTTTACTACGACCAGGTCGGAAAAACAGAAATATAATCATCTGGGTCTTGCTCGTACATACTTTGTAGAGAAGAAGAAGAATAAAGATATTCAGATAGGGTAACAAAATGAAAGCACATATCTGTTCTCTGCAGTTCAGTGGACCACAGGTCCACAAACACACCATGAAAATACTTCTATCGGCGGTGGAAGCATTAGCTTAGAGACGTTTGTAGATTTACAGTTTCTAGGGAAATCCAAATCTCAAGAACTCCAAAACTGGAAAGTGAACACTGAGGATTGACATATATAGCTGTACGTTTCTTGTAATCCTTTCTTTTCTTTCTCCCTTTCTTGCAAAGTAAACAGTACTGCATGTATAAGATTGCCGGGTTGCAAGTTTTATCAGTCTTCGGGATTTGGTTTTAAGACTTCTCCGCCACGTGGGGTATGTTGTACGGTCTTTTATTAGTTTTCTAATCAAATCCAGAGTTGACATAAACTATACCTAATGATATTCTGAAGTCCCCTAATAATCGTATTTGGAAAAAATAACTCCTAGCTAGGCTCCGATGTTCCCTAATCTACTGCATGCATATATATATTTATTTAGTTGGGCGGTGACCAGCTGGCACATATATTTGGGGGTCGATTTGACAATTTTACCGTTGTACCGGTCGACCGCTTCATGTACCGGTCGACCGGTTCAAGTAGCCGTTGCCCAACGGTCATAATTTTGAATGCTGTCAATGATCGACCGCTTCATGTAGAGGTCGACCGCTACAAAAAGTTAATCGACCGCTTCATTTAAAAACATGTTTTTGACCACTTTTAAACACTCAATTTTAAAGACTTAATTCTCATAAGTATATGAAGGGTTTAGGAATATATTTGGGATGTTTTGAAACCTTTAAAAACATTTTAATCTTTCAAACAAAAGGTAAAACGGTTTATGCACGTTTTGAAAGATATGCAAGTGCGTGATTCAAATCCTTATCAAATGTGAAATAAAGAGTTACAAAGATTATACCCTAAGGTTTTGAATCTTCACTTTAAGCACTTTGCATCTTCTTGTTCTTCTTTCTTCAAGTCTTTGGCTCTTTTATCAAGTCGTCTTTATCTTTGAAGATGTCCAATTTGTAAACTCATCCATTTATTGTAATCATCAAAATCTCGATTGTGCACAAAAGCCAACAACATCTTACTTGAATTACTAGGTTAACGTGTTTTTCTATAGATGAACAACCAGTGGCGGAACCACATGGGGGGCGCCCTGGGCGGCTGCCCCCCTTCAGTTTTTTAGAAACGTTGAAGATTTTTCCCCCTTCAATTCGTTGAAGATTTTTTTTTTAAAATGTATTTTCCATCACCTGACCCCTTTAAGCCCAACCTCCTTCACGACTTAATTATCCCCCATACAACTCATGTCACAATCGGTGAAAGAATTAGACTTATAGAAGAAAATAATTGCAGAAAAAGAAGAAGATGTGAAACGTGGAGATTGGTAAAGTTAGAAGCTTTTAGAAGCCTTTCGAAGAAGTTGAAGATGTGAGGTGTTGGAGTGAAGATTACGGTGCCTGTGCCTTGAAGTGGACTTAGTCAATAAATTGTTATTTGTTATTTTTAGGCTCAGTATTTCGAGTCCATTAGCGTTATTACTTTTAATTGTTAGTAAGACCCGGTCTAGCAAGACAGTTAGTTTGGTAGATGATTCCAGAGAATATATTTAGAATTGTAGAACGGACGACGACAAGCAAAAAGTAAATGAAAAACAATTATCATTTGAAGGAGCTACCTTGAAATAACGCTCTTACAATTTTTCTCATCTTCCAAACACTTTCATTTCTAAAAAATTTCCAAAATAATTAGGCAATTGTTACAACTCCCCTCACGACTTAATGTCCTGTGGAGAGGCCCTTGTGCATGCCTGGAAGTTTTAGGTGTGCTAGCTCACTTGCTCTAAGGTCCGATCTGGCCGAAGTATATGAGATTGCTCTATGTTTTGACGAACCCTTCGTAAGGATACAAAATTCTTAATGTAAATCAAAAAGCACCATGATATTGACGAATCTCTCGTAAGGACACATAGATGTTGATGGATTATGGTAAGTGTATTTTAATATTTTCAATATTTTTAGTTCTTAATTTTCGATATTTTAACTCTAAGATACTTTTGCAATACGTACAAAATATTTTTGAGATGTCATTTTGCCTTAAGAATTTGCCCCCTTTCCGCCACTGTGAACAACTTGACCAGATAAGTTGAGCGGCCATTTTCCTGGTGAATGAGCATCAGAGAAAGGGGGGGGGGCTACAATTAAGACAACTACTACGGATGGATCTTATTACTTCCGCAGGCGTACGTAGAGGAGACGTTTCTGTTCCAATCACGACTTCTAATTCTTCCGAGCTTGAGAAATTGCCAGCTGAAGATATTCGAAAGCTTTCTGACAATTTATGAAACCCATAAACCAGAAGTCAAAATTGTCCAAAGTAGTTATTTTGATGTACTTCGTTGATGGCTTCTTCACATTCTCACTTAGGTCAACTGTCTTTATGTTCTTGAGTGGGATTAATACCTGGAGACAAAAACGAAAGAAAGTTTTCACTTGTCAGTAAGCCTGCAGAGAGAGAGAGAGGGGACAAAGTCTTAGAGACAGCATGTTACTCTAAATGAATACCTTGTAGTGGAATCTAACCAATTGTCCATTTGGGGAGGAGACTTTGATAGATTTCTCACTGTAAAAAGAAAGTTTGTCTGTAGAGATAAAGAGAAGCCCTGCCAATGGCCCAGCTGTGGTTGAAAAGAAGCACTGGGAAGCATTCAGCAGTTTCTCTCCTTCCGAAACACTAAATAACTTCTTGAACGCTTTCTCCAACCCACCTGCTTTAAGAATTTTAGCCCCCAATCTCAACCTCCATTTCACTGTTTTAGTGATGTTGTGCCCCATTCTCACTGCATCATATATTCCTCGACATTAGAAACTGAACACAATAATCATATGATTTTATGTTGCATGCGAGTCTACGGATTGAGGTTTTTGATAAGACTGAGAGAATTAGGAAAGATAACCCAATTTTCCTTGGTTTTTATTTCGTTTTCTCATGCGTTGAATTCAAGTCCTATAATATCTGTAAACCGATGATCTCATGGAGAGGAAATGAAATTTCTGCAACTAAAAATTCTAAAACCTCAGCTGAAGCATAACGAGAGTTTCATTACCATTCTCTAAGAGACCATGAGCAAAGTTCTGTGCTTTTTTCCTAAGCCTGTTCATCCTACCAAGCACTGAATCTACTTTTCCTGCAATATCAACACCCTCTCATTATTTGAAACCCTTCATTGAGTGGGAAAAAAAACAGAGGGGATGCGTACTCTGTTTTGAGAATGTACTGGAGGGTCCACTTCCACTTGCAGGAGAGGGAATATGGTGTTGGCTAGCCGGTAGAGGTGAGTATCCTTTTGCTGGTATCTCAAGTGAGTATGCTCCGGCATTAATTTTCATCGGGAACATATAACTAAAAGCATTCCCTTTGTCTCACCAATATTGCTGAATGTTCTCCACTCTCAAGAGTCTTAAAGATTAAGAGATGCTTTATATGCAGGTTGATCAAACCTTGGATTCTGCAAATTGCTTATCAGATAGATTTTCTGTGTGATCTTGTGGTAATATCTAAGTCTCTCAGTAAGTAATTTTTAGACCTGAAAAAGCAGTGGGTGGTTTTTTCTTTTTATTCTTATTCTAACAGGGTGTTGTATATCTCGACATGCTTAGAAATCTAAAACGCAGCAACAAATTACTTTTTCTCCTAAAAAAATCACAAAATATATAAATTTTTGTTTTCTCGGAAAGGTGGATCATTGTCCAAACCGAACATGAGAACGGAACTGTACTTATACTACCAAATGGGCCAGATCTGGATCCAAAGAAAACCAAACCCAGGTCTATTTCAAGCCCATGTAGAGATGCATACAACCTCACCCAGTCACCTTTTACACCTGGAGCATTATATCTATATATATATATATATATATCTCCTCGTCCATGAACAGAGGTTAGGTATTAGGTAGCCTAATTTGGAGGAAGAAAATCAGAACAAGAGAAAGTTACACTTTCCTGATTAAAATCCGACTCAATTGAAAACCAGGTACTATTTAGAAGGATCAAAGTTTTACCTTTTGGTGGTCGATGGAATTGGCTTGATTCTCCTTTTTCCTTTCACTTTCTCAATCCCTTGTTCAGTAATAGAACACAATCCGATCCCAAATAACCAGAATCCAAAACAAAAGAAGAAAAGACGAAGAAGAAATTGTGGACCTTGACCTCTTAATTTCTCACCCCATTTTGCCTTTTCTTGTGTTCTTGGGATTCTTTTATTCGTCTCTTGCTTCTTCTATTCTTTGGCTCTCATGGTTTTCTGTTCTGTGGTAGCCATTTTTTATCCATTGTCTAAATTAAGCCTTTCTTTGAACCAAAAATGGAAAGGATGAAAATAGGAGTTTCACCAAAAAAAGATATAGTTGTCTTTTCTAAACAAAAAGAAGAGACAAACAGAGATTAAAAAACAAAGGAAACTTGACTGAAGCTGGAGAAAAAATGTGAAATAGGCTGCTATTCTAGAGTAGCATTGTTTACACTCTGTTCTCATACACTGCCCACGTCGAATCCGTAATTTCATCCCGGTTTGCACTAATAGAGGCGGAACTAGCTAAGCCGAGGCTCGGGGCTGCACTCCCGCTCGCCTCTCCGAAGCTCTCGACGTCAACTTCGTAATGTGGTCCGCATATGTAAGGGTTCGTTGTCTCGCTAAAGAGCACCGCGACATGCTACTTAAAAGCATCCACTTGTTCTTCAACTTCGAAAACGTGCGCTCCACGATGTTTCTTAAGAGCTCCTTTCGTCCCATCGGCATATCCGTTGTTGTTGGTTTTGTCCCGCTTTCTGTTATCCCCGAGCATATTTGGTGTTGTGATACGCGCTTTTGAAGTTGGTTCGTTTTTATGCTGTGTGTTTTGGTTTAGCGAAAAAAAAAGGTATTCAGGAATTGGGATCACCCTGAATACTTTGTCCTCTGCCTCTTCCTCTCCCAACCAAGTTGTAACGGAGCAAACAACTGCCAAGGCGACTATGCCAAAAGATAGTTTATTGGGGAGCTTGTGTTTTTATCTCTGTTTCAATTTTCGCAGTTTCTTCTCACCTTTCGTTTCTGTTTCCTTTTTTTTAACACTCTTTGCTTGCTCTTTATCTGAACACACTCTGTTTTCTCTCTGTTTTTTCGTGAAGGATTGTGAAATTTTTTCTGCTTAAACTTCATGGAGCATCTGCCAAGGAGAAAAGAATAGGAAAGAATAAAGAAGGATTCGGGAGGAAGAAGAAAAAGGGAGGAGTCTGGGGCTCACGCGTTTCAGGAAAGAAACAGGTAATAAAAGAAGCCGGCTGAGCTATCCCGGGCCAAAGAACAAAATGAAGGCCAAACAAAATTCAGACAGTTGCCGCAGCAAGAAACTGACTTTGTCTGTGCACAAGTAAAATGATGGTTGAAGATTCGGCGAACATTTTTTTCATTACAAAATCAACACAAGGCCTGATATTTTCTCCAGTTCCTCGCTGTACATAATTACATCTCAGAAGCATATCGGAATTAACATTTCTAGGTCCTGAGTGACCAGCAAGTGCTCTAATTAGCTTTCGAAATTGCTTCCAGAAGGTACTTGAAAGCTTTCTTATAATTTAAGAAACCCATAAACCAGAAGTCAAAATTATCGACGGTAACTATTTCTATGTACTTTTCTGAGGGCTTCTTCACATTCTCACTTTGCTCAATTCTCTTTATCCTCTTCAAGGGAATCGAGACCTACACCAGATGGACACAACTGAAAACATTAGCAAGTGGCAAGCAAAGGGATCGAGAGGCTCGCAGAGAGAGAGAGAGCAACAAATATTTTTTGGTAATTTACCTTGTAGTGAACTCTTGTCATCTCTCCATTTGGAGAGGAGATTTTGATTGACTTCTCACTGCAGAACGCGACCTTCTCTGTGGAGATAAAGAGGAGGCCTGCAATAGGACCAGCTGTGGTTGATAAACAGCACTGGGAAGCCTTCAACAATTTCTCTCCTTCTTTAACACTGAAGAACCTCTTGAAGATTTTATCCACACCTCCTACCCTAAGAATCCTAGCCCCCAACCTCAGCTTCCCCTTCATAGTTTCAGTGATCTTGGGCCCGTGTCTCACTGCAGTTTCAACAATGAAAAGAAATCTAAATTCCCGTTTTTGGTTTCTAAGGGATTATACGTGCATAGGTCCAAAGTACTTAATAAATATAGTTTGCGAGTACACATATATTCCCTCATTTTAAAATTGATTATGCTTCTCTTGAATCTTTCCACAACCAAAAAATATGAGCAAAACGACACTTGTGCTACTCAAAAAATAGAACAAAATAAGAAAATAGAATAAAAGACAGAACAAAACCTACATACCATGTGCAAAACTGTGATCTCCTTTTTTACCATGCTTGTTTTTCCAATTGAGTACTACTGAATCTGCACCATCTGCAATAACAAGATGGACTCATTAATGAAAACTCATCATTTTGGCTAACTCATTGAGGGACTGAGATAGAGAATAGAGACACACTTTCAAGTGATGGAATATGGTGTTGGCTTGCAGAATCTCCTATGCGTCTCTTCTGTAAATAGTCAACTCGGTAGGCTGCTGAGCTTAGGGTTCCGAGGACGAGTTGCTGAAGTGTGGTTTTCATGTTTGACAAGCAGGGGGAAGTCGGAACAGCTGGCCGTGTGCAGAGAGGGATGTAAAATGTTCAGACTACAAGCTGGAAAACCTGCTTAGGTTGATCAAACTCTGTGTTCTGCGAAGGTATATAAAGGAATGAAAATAGTAGATTAATCTCAACTTTTTGTTGCATGAATCAGCTCTGGCTCAGAAAGAAAAATAAAGGCTGGCCTCTTAAAGACTCTTCTTTTGGAATGTGATGTATATATGTCTGATTGCTTTTAGAAAAGACATCGTGGAAAATCCAAGTACTCGTAGGCTGTGAATTCCTCTACCTGATAGAATTGAATGGTGGAATATTTGGGTGTGTCAAATAAGGTTGATTCTTGTTCAGCAAGACTTCAACACATTATTAATCAACCAATCAGCTAAATCGTACGTTAATCTTACATAGTGGAAGTTGGAATCTTGCTTTAGTATCAAAACTGTGTCCTCTTCAGCCGATTGATGCCCTCTAATTATGTTATTCTTAGTCTCCAATTAATTGAGCCATTCTTGGTCTACTATATTTGGAGTTCCTTACTTGTGGCAGTTGGTCGACTCAGAGGATCTAGAGGCCGTGGGTTCTTCCAAGGCAATCTTTTGGGGAAATAAAGTGTCCTGATTGTTGGAAGACCTTTTTAAATCACACCGTCGTAGGCTTCATAGGTGCCTTCTTTCTCTTACGCTGATTGTGTGTGGGTAAGCCATTGAAGCTTTCTGAGCTGGAATTTTAGCTTTCTGATGCCAGCCATGAGCGTGATAAGATATGATATAAAGAGAAAAGGCATTTTCTTACTAAATGTGTTACGTCGACCAACTTCCATGCAAATAAGATATCATCCTAAAATGAACAGCCATGACCTCCGCTGAACGGCTGTAAGTTGAATGCATGAGATATGATCATTGCTTACGTATTCGCAGGAATTGGCTTAACTTTACCTGTTTGATGGAGTATTATGAATAATTAAAACATCATCGTAAGGTCACAGCAAATGCGACAAGCACCCATAACTCCATGAGCTGATTTGGAATTAACGCAACCAATCTTTTTGGCTTGCTTTTTGTTCAAATGGGAAGTAGGGCATGAAAATAAAGATGCTTCCTTTCCAGCTTGGAGAACGCCCATGTGAGCATTGAACGGATGGAGATTCAAGGCTGGTTTTTAACGAAGTTGGCAGACAATAGGATGAAACATGCTTTTGCGCTTGTGGAAAAGAGAATTGCCACTCAACTCCACGTCCGCGGCCCTTTTTACCATCACCCTGTCAATGGCTCTGGAGTTTTCGTAATATTATAGAGAAGTTGATTGAGCGGCAGAAAAGCCATGAATATGATCATAGTCTTAATTAATTGAGGACCTCAGCAAAGATAAAGCTGGCCTTAATTAACATAACGTCATGAGTTAAACTCTCAGCAAGATCTGGTACTAGTTGAGAACTGCAAAATTTTACGCTAAAAACAAAAATCACAAGCAAAATGGTTGGAACGTGTTCAAGATTTGAATTTTCAGACCAACTTGGTGCTTGAATGTGGTAGAATTGAACTGTTCTGACTTTATCTATATATTGAGCCGTACATCGCATAAACTATTGCCAATATGCTGAATTCTCCTCGATCGTTACTAGAACAAGACCTCAACATCCAATATATGATCCCGATATATATATATATATCCTTCCCCCTGCCCAGCTTAATTTTAGGGCTACTCAATACCAGAGAGTAAAGAGTTTGAAACTCAGGCTATTTTCTTCTTTGCCAATGAAAACTGGTATAGATATATCGCCACAATACCCGTAGGCCGTAACACCAGCTTCCTGCAGTTTACCTGCATGTAGCATACATATCTTGAATTGTCTTAATCTTTTTCTTTCAAAAACAATTAATGTCACCAAGCTAATTAAAATAATGTGATATTAACATAATAGAATATCCATGTGAGGAAACATTTTTTAAAGTAGAAAGTGATGGCTTTAGGAGTTTGAGCCTTTGAGGATGCGCCTAGCTAGCAGGAATATTTGTGCGGTGTCATATGCTCCTATCAACACGTACGGCTGATCCCGTAGCTTTACTTATAACAGAGGGTCGCCTCAGAAAGTCATTATAGGCAGGCTCATGACTAGGAGTAAGAAAGCGTTCGACAGCCCCCTTTCCAAGGAAAAAGAGTGGAAATAGGAAACAGAAAATTTAAGATGAAATTAATATGTACCGTTGTCAAGTGGTCAACGACAGTTGAAGTAGATCACATGATGTCTTATCATTTGTTCTTAGTCAGAATGACCGTTAGAATCTGAAATCCCTATGAGATTCTTGGATCATTTTGCCATGATAGAGCAATATTTGGCAGACCAATACAAAAAAAATTAACTTTAGCTAGCATAATCTCAAGTAGGATCGAAAGCAAATTGGCTACCCAAGCAGATATATTAATTCCTTCTTGGTCATCAACGACCTGCAGATGTGATGCAAAATCCTCCGAACATAAAAGGTTTGACCTATATTAATTAATTATGGTGGGTCGACTGGGGTCTTGGCATGTTTCTGAGATGGCTTTTAGCTCTAGATCTTGCAATACACCATATTTAATCACGTATGAAATCGAGGCGTTTATATATGATTTTCAGTTAAAAGCTAGTTATAAAAGATTTCATTCTGGAGATTTTATGGGAAGGAACCAGGATAAAACTAGCTTGAACATATGAGCCTAGATTGGAGCTGTTGCTGGGCTTGCAAGTGTTGAAAGCCCTGGCTAAAAGTTTGAATTAAAATATGTCCCTCCACGTGATAATCTTTCTGGTTTTGTTGAAGTTGTCAGAATTCTGGTTTCTAGTGTCAGCAGAAAATGTCCTCCTTGAGATAAAGAATACTGGAGTAGAGTACCCATTATTCTTTTTAGTTTATGTATACAAAACATATATGGGGTGCGTGTATGTCTGCAGTACGTATGCACATAATCATGAAACGTTCATAAACACATAATCTTGTCCTTCTGTGTGACGAAAATTGTTGTAGATAACTCCCCTCGTGGCTTCTGATGTTAATCATGTTATTCCAGGTAAATTGATGGTTCCTTGCTTTAATGGTTGTAAAAGTGAAAATTGAATCCAAGTCCTTGACCTTGAGAAATAACAACTGCAAAATCCATCTATATAGAGACTCAGTAATGGCCTCAAAATTAAGGATCATTTAACCTTGTTCTTTAGTAGTAGAATATGTACACTGTCAGAGCCGTATCGTTCTTTTTTTTTTTTAGCTTCACGTAACAATTTACATCTGATGAACCAGAAAGGAAGACACATCTGCTCGGATCCTGTTTGAGTCTTTATGCTTGAGAGATTGCTTGCTGAAGATATTTGAAAGCTATTTTGTAACCAATGAAGCACGTAAACCAAAACTCAAAATTGTCTGTGTTAGTGCATTTTTGTATTGGAAAAATTCCGTGTCAAAATATGTCTTGATCGAGTTGTAATTTTGGTCTCCACAATTGTTCAAGAGTTAGAGTTGATTGTTTGTCCAAAGTCTTCATCACATTCAACTAGCGTTCAACAAGCGCTCGAGCACCCTTGAAAAAATTTCATGCAGAGTCATCACGTTCAATCAGAGTTCAACAAGCGCTCAGTTATAATTTCAGACAGAAACATTGCGTTCCACGAGCGCGTGACCAGCGCTCAAGCGACTTCCGGCGAATTTCAAAAATCACTTAATTTTTTTACTTTCCTTGTGAAAACTTGGGAAACCCCACTAGATTTCATGGGAGGTCATCCTAAACTTCATTGAGGCTTATATTCAACATACATGTGTCTCCTTCCTTGAGAGAAAACTCCTAGAAGATTCGTGCTTCAAGATTGATGAGTTTTTCTCTATTCTTCCATCAAATATCTTTATAACCTTCATGGTGTTAAATGTGTGTTGAAGAACAAGAATGTTCGGTGAAGAATCTATAAAAAGAACCTCAAAGGTCTGAGGGGAATGCCGTACAGAATGGATCTAAGCAGGGAGGCTTAGATTATTATATCAATGTTGTCAAAGTCAAGCAACTAGGGTTGTCCGAGTCTAAATCACTGTATGTAAGATTTTCTTCTTAGTGGATTCTAGGTGGCTGCTAGCCCAGAATGATTTTTCCTTCGAATGGTATTTCAAAGGTTTTTCACTTCATCACCAAATCTTTGTCTTTTTATGTGATTTAATTTTCCTCTGCCTATTTATTGATTGAGTTAATTATTATGCATATCTAGGCTGGACAATTTTAGAACATGTTTAAAATTGTTATTGAATTTGTAATTAGAGGGAAAACACATTTATCCCCTCTAGGTGTTAATAAGGTCTAAACATGATTTTTCAATTGGTATCAGATGGACAAAAGTTAGTCATTGTTCGTGCCTCCATACGTTGATGGAAGCAATTATGCTTATTGAAAAGTTCGCATGAGAACCTTTCTGAAATCTCTTGATGAACGTGTCTGGAGATCTCATGTTAAAGGGTAGTATGTGCCTATATCTGAGGATGAAGGTGTTAAAACACCTAAATATATTAGCACATGGACTATCAGTGAATGTAATTTGAATAATAAAGGTTTACATTCTATTTTTATGGTTGTGTCTGCTGATGACTTTAAGCGAATTTCTATGTGTGAAAAGGTGTATGACAAGCTCTTTAGGGAAAGCCTGAAACTGCACAAAGTAAATAAAAGGACCCTAGAAAAACTTCATGAGATTCAACTTGAAAGGGATAACTTCACTGTCAAGCTTGAAGAGTACATCAAGTTGTCTGATGACTTGAAACTGAAGAACTTGGCCTTTGAAGCTAAAGTCAAAGACTTAGAGTGCAAACTAGAAAAATCTAATGCTCAACTTCAGCAATTCTCTAGTGGGTCTAAAAAGCTCGACCACATGTTAAGCTTGGGAGCAACACCTGGAAATAGGAAATGATTGAGCTACAATGAGTCGAGTGGTGCATCAACTTCAAAGACTGTCTCCGCTCCGGTGTCATTGCTAGTCAAACAAGCAGAAGTTAAAGCTTATCAGAGAAATGCGAGTGAAGGTAAAATGACTAACTCTCAGTCCATAAATACTCATTATCATATTGTTCCATCTAAAGCACACAATACTTCACATTGGCTTGTTCCTACTTGTCATTTTTGTGAGAAAATACGTCACATCAGACCTAATTGTTTTAAATTAAAAAGACAAGAGAATGCATTTGATTTGTCTGCCTACAATAACAATCACATGAACCTTGCTCATCAAGTCAATTTCTAACTGAGCATACCATGTTACTAAATGAGAAGTTCTAGAACTTGACCAAACAATCAACATTTGTCAAGAAGATTTGGGTGAAAAATGATGAAATTCGATTAGCCAACATGAAGGCTATTAGTAAGTGTTCTACTACTCCCTGAATATTTCTTTGTCTTGCTTGCATTAGCCTAGGTTGAATTTATATTTTTTATATTAATGTTCTTGTGTGTATGCTTATCTTGTGAGTTCATGTGCTTTTGTTTCTTTATTTCATTTTTTAATATTAAAAAAAATTGATGATTGGTGTGTGCCTTTTGTCAGCTCATTTGGTAATTGGCCTGATTGACATACTTGAGATTTTCGAGCATGACCTTTTACATACTTTCTCAATTTATGTCTGCATTATAATATGATTTGAGAGTCATGCCTATTGTCTCTTTTTGGTATTAGTTGACAAGATTTTCAAATGTATTTTTGTCATACTCAATCATAGTGCACACTGAATATGGTTAGATGAGGCTTGACAGCATGTGTGAGTTTTAGGTCTGCAACCATGAGTGAAAGAGATCATGTTCATTAGACTGAATTGACCTTTGACTAGCTGACCTTATTCATTGTCTCTCTCAGAGTCAAAGGCTCCAAAATATTATCTCAACTCCAAAAGAAGTTGTTACTATTCTAGAAAATAAAATAAAATAAAAGAGAAAAAGCAAAAGCAAAAGCAAAAGCAAAAGATGCAAAATATTTAGGGGGAGAAAAACAAGCAACAAAGTTTCACACTCAGGTTCTAGTGACATTGGGTTTGACTTTCATCTGATGTGATATGCAGTTCGCATTTTTTAATTATTGAAGTTCAAACTGTTTAGAGATGTGTGGCATACAATCAGTGAATATTATTTTCCATGATCATACAATGAGCTTGTATTGATTTTCCATGCTTTTGAAAATTTTGGTTATATCTTTTAGTTCCATGAATTTTTTGCTAATTTTTGGCATTTGTTCATTTGTTTCTTTTCAATACTTTTTACTTATCTCATTATCACATTACGTGTTGTCTTTCTTATTTGTCTCTTCCTTCGTGGATTGTTGTCGGTTTTGGTTGATCGTACCTTGGTTATGCCTTATTTTATCTTATTTGTTATATGCAATTCTTATGTCGGTTGATGCTCATTTTCATGTTTGCATGCATTTTATTTCATCAATGAGCGATTACATTTTATTTCCCTTTGTCCGTTCGTGACAAAAAGGAGGAGAAGATTTGTAATGAATAACTGACTAAGGGGAAGAATAGATTAAGGAAAAGCAAATGCTTTGTTACTGTAGTTATTTTGTCATTGGTCTAACTTCAATTCTATATATGTATTTGTTCTCTATGTTTTCACTTAGTCTTTGAGATTGTGTTTTCAAGTAACCAATTCAAAGACTTTTGAACACGTCTTTTAGGTCATAGGGTTGATATGCATGTAATTAGATCATTGCTTTGGTGATTGGAAAAGATCTATTTTTTGTTTATTTTATATATGTGGGTTTTGTCACGGAATTGTCAAAGGAGGAGTTTGTTAGTGCATTTTTGCTTTGGCAAAATTTCGTGTTAAAATATGTCTTGATCGAGTTGTAATTTTGGTCCCCATATTTGTTCAAGAGTTAGAGTTGATGGTCTATCCAAAGTCTTCATCACATTCAACTAGCGTTCAACAAGAGCTCGAGCGCTCAGTTATAATTTCAGACAGAAACATAGCGTGCGACTAGCGCTCAAGCGACTTCCGGCGAATTTCAAAAATTACTTAATTTTTGAGTTTTCCTTGTGAAAACTTGGGAAACCTTACTAGGTTTCGTGGGAGGTCATCCTAAACTTCATTGAGACTTTTATTCAACATACATGTGCCTCCTTCCTTGAGAGAAAACTCCTAGAAGATTTGTGCTTCAAGATTGATGAGTTTTTCGCTATTCTTCCATCAAATATCTTTGTAACCTTCATGGTGTTAAATGTGTGTTGAAGAATCAAGAGTTTCGGTGAAGAATCTATAAGAGGAACCTCAAAGGTCTGAAGGAAATGTTGCACGGAGCGGGTCTAAGCATAGAGGCTTAGATTATTATATCAGGGTTGTCATAGTCAAACAACTGGGGTTGTCTGTGTCTGAATCATTGTTTTAAGGTTTTCTTCTCAGTGGATTCTAGGTGGCTGCTAGCCCGGAGTGGTTTTTCTTTTGAATGGTATTTCAAAAGTTTTCCACTTCGTCACCAAATCTCTGTCTCTTTGTGTGATTGAAGTTTGATTTAATTTTCTGCTGCCTATTTGTTGATTGAGTTGATTATTATGCATATCTAGGCTGAACAATTTTAAAACATGTTTTAAAATTGTTATTGAATTTGTAATTAGAGAGAAAACATATCCATCCCCCTATGTGTTAATAGGGTCTAAACCGGATTTTTTTAGTACGTGGTAACTATATCTATGTACTTCTGCAAAGGTTTCTTCAGATTTTCACTTTGGTTGACTGTCTTTATCTTCCTTACTGGGATCAAGACCTGCAGCAGGTTAACATTAGTTAAAGACCGTATAAGAAGGCAAGAAGATAGAGAAAGAGAGAGAGGGGTGTTATTAATGGCGATCACAAATGTGACTTACCTTGTAATGTATTCTCAGGAATTCTCCGCTTGGGCAAGAGAATTTGATAGATTTCTCACTGCAGAAAGTAACCTTGTCTGTGGAGATGAAGAGGAGGCCTGCTATAGGGCCAGCTGTTGTTGATAAATAGCATCGAGAGGCCTTCAACAGTTTCTCTCCTTCGCTAACATCAAATAACTTCTTGAAGACTTTATACACCCCACCTACTTGGAGAATTCTAGCCCCAAAGCTCAACTTTGTAAAGAGGTTTGTTACGAACTTCCCCTTCAAAGTTTCTGTAATCTTGGGCGCCAGCCTCACTGTAGTTTGACAGGACCATAATAAGTAAAGTTTCACTACTCTACATTTTCTCACTTGGGCAACAGAGAAAAATAAAATTACTTACCATGCTCTGTGACTCCGTGTGTAAACCTGTCTGCCTTTTTCCCAAGCTTGTTCATCCTACTAGGATATGAGCCTACTCTGCCTCCAATACCAGGACTATCATTAATATAACAGCTTTATCTAAATCATCTGATTAATTGAGAGAGGAGAGAGTTTTACTTTGTTTGCATGTAGGAGCCCAATTGTTATGAGTTGGATTAATATTTTAGTAGCTAGAAGGATCAGGTAAGTATCCCTTGGTTACTTCTCAAGTAGGAATGCTGCTGAACTGATCGGAACACCAATTACATGCTGTGGAAGAGAAGTTTTCATGGCTGACAAGTAACGCTAAAGCTCACTTCTTTCTCTAGTTGGAACAGCTTGTCTTTTTTGAGAAATGGTGCAGAATAATCTCTTCTATCAGGACAAAGGGAAGTGATGCAATTACTAGGTTTGGTCACACATGTATTAATAGGCCGGTGAAAATACTAGGAATCTCAACTTTTTCTAGCATGAGTCATCTATGGCTCATCAATGACAATAAAGGCACAGAGATAGCGGACTTATGAAGACAACTGCTATATATTGAGATTCTGAGAACATGGCATGTTTGTTGCTTTTGGGAAATACTTTGTAGAGAAGTCCCAAGTCTTCTTTCTTGATTCTCCCGCAGATTAATATGATTTGTCCAATGAAATTAAAAAACCAGAACCTAATGGATTTGGAGGCAGTTGGAGTGGGTGTAGTGGCCGGTGGACTCGGCCTAAGATCGAATAATATATATATGTTGAGGATTAGTGTGTTTCTTACAATATTATTTATCCTGAGAGTGAACCATTCTGTTGCACCTTTGCCTCCATATCTCATTTTCTTAGAATTGGCGACAATTGAACGTAGAAGGTCTTGAAATTGTGTTGTTTCTGTTGATTGAGTACTGAGCACTCATCGGTACTTGAGAAGAAGACAAAACCGTTGGTTTAGCTGTAGATAAATGAATTTTGCAGCTAAAATGGTCCAGGGGAGGCAGTTTGTAAGTAAAGGGTGCGGGAAATTCATTTTGTTTATTTATTTAGATTTTGGCTATATCTTCCGAGGATCTCTCAGGGAAAGATTCAAGAAGACAAAGATATCCTGATCGGTTGGAACTCCTTTTCAGTCATGCAATCCTAACATGCTGCATGCATCATGTATTGCCTCCTTTTGCTTATGCGTACTGTGTGAAGGTGCATAATTGAGGCTTTCTGAGCTGGCATACTAACTTTGTGATGTCAGCCCTCTTTAATACAAATATAAGATAGGGAAGGGAGAAAGATGTTGCTTTAAGAGTTTCACATCAAACAAGTTGAGGATAAAATGATCAAATTATGAAGTCACTTCAGAGTTAGTTGAATTTTACGTCACCTGTAGGAGATTACATCAAGCTACCAAAACACAGAACTGACTTTCCCGAAGATAGCAGCAAGAATCCCCGTATTCCTTGGATTACGCAGGCCAAGGACCCTACCATGCTGTTATAGTTTACTTACTTACTGGTGAAGCACCCCTGTTTTGTTGTCCCTGTTTTGTTTTAATTTCAGGCAGTCTGTTGTGATGTTTTGTCCTGTTGTCGTTTAGTAGCACCCCTGTTTTTGTGCTCCCTTTTTTGTTTTAATTTCAACAATCTGTTATGATGTTTTCTGTCCTGTTGTCGTTTAGTTTTTCTTTCCCCGTATGCATGGGTACATATGAACTTTAGGGGGAAGCTACGCTGAGTGTACATATATGATCTTTGAAGGAATTTCTACAATCAAATTAACCCAATCAGAGGCCATTGTTGAAGTGCATCAATGGTGGTATTTGAGCAAAACCCGCCATCCGGAATCAGAGGCCACTATTAATCTTCTTCTTTTTGTTTTGGTAAGTAAGTAGATTGATATGTAAAAAAATAATCAGACCAGTGTCTGCCCTACTACACAGGCTAAGAGCCAGTACAGAGAGTGCATGGGAGAGCCCACTCATAAATATCGTCTAGCCAGGGTCCAGGACACGGGGGCACATTGTGCCATTATTAATCTTCTTCAATATGCATGGACTGTCTTTTGCTTCTTACACGGTACAGCTGCTAACATTTACGGCTTGCAATTTGCAACGGACTCCATTAGGGCTGCACACCGGGTAGGCCGGTTTTGAAAAAATTGTCACCTACACCTACACCGTTAAGGGCAAAAACCGGCCCTTAATAGTGACGGTTTAGCGGTTATCCTACATTAATATTGATCAATGTATTTTTTATTGGCCCAATGCATTTTTTATTTTTTCTTTTGGTCCATTAATCACATATCAATAAAATCTAAACTAATGAAATCCAAATTTCAAAATCAATAAAATTAAATATTATCTTAAAAGATAAGATGAGAATTTAAAGTCCAAAGTAATAGAGACGTCACTGTAAGTAGAAACTATTATCTTTTGAAAATTCCAGTTTAGACCCTAACAACACTTAGAGGAGAGAATATGTGTTTTCCCTCTAATTAACAAATCAATAACAATTTTAAAACATGTTAGAAACCTAGTAGGGTTTCCCTTGGTTTCACAAGGAAAATCAAAAAATTCAGCAATTTTTTAAGGCGCTCGAGCGCGGGTCAAATGCTCGTCGAGCGCTTATGTTTTTTTGTCCGAAATTTGCACTGAGCGTTCGAGCGCTTGTCTAACGCTAGTCAAACGTGATGACTCTGTCTGAATTTTTTCAAATGACGCTCGAGCGCTTGTCAAACGCTGGTCTAACGTGATGACTCTATCTGAATTTTTGAACTAAAATGTATTAGAAATTTGAACTAAAATGTAATTGAGTGACTGATTGTGCAAACATGGTATAAATTTAATAGTGATTTGTCAATTTTAGAAATTTAGACAATTTGTTAACATCTTATAAAAATTCTTAAACTAATACATTGATTTAAAATTTTTTGTGGTAGAATCTCGACCTCTTGACTTATACTATGCGATGTACTTACCAAAGTTTGACATTAAACTCTTTAATTATGATTCCAATGTCTTCATATATACCCTTCTAAATACAATAAATTTGTAATTTTTTCTACCAAAATTCTAAATTACTAGTTCATTCACCTAGCAAGCTTCTTGGTAACTTGAATGTAAGCATTTGATTAGACAAAACCAACAACAAATCTCAAATATTCAGGTGAAACTAAACTATTGAGTAAACCTTGTCATGCTTCTAGAATACTACGTCTTGAGATGAAACTAAAGTATGAACTATTGAGTAGAAACTAAACTAAAAAATTAAAAAAAAATCCCGGTTTAACCTACACCGAGAAACCCGGTGCCGATTAAACCGGGAACCACCGATTTTTTCAAAAAACCAAACCTACACCGGCACTGGTTAGACCAAAAATCGAAAACCCGGTGTCGGTGCCACCGGAATTTCCCGGTGGCATTGTGCAGCCCTAGACTCCATCACGGCACACTCGTCAACATTCATTATTGGGATCAAAACACGCAGAAGAAATAAACAGGCTGTCTGACGCCCAGCTGTCGCCGAAAGAAAAATGATTTCCAGGAAGAAAAGAAATCAGAGGGAACGACCCCATGCACGTGCAGCAGAGAAAAACAGTAATTGGATCAACTTCTGATACCATGTGCTTCAAATTCAATGAATATAAGGAGCCTTGGTTGTGTTCAGCGGAAATAGTCAGGATTTCCACGTTGAAATTAACGCGGGCATTTGAAACTATGAATTGATCAACGAAATGTCACTGATAAAGTTTAGCACCCAGGATGCTTTCCCTTCTGGAATGCCCTAAGCAGGATGGTAATTTGAGAAAGGAATTGAGCAATTCAATGTCTACGGTCTATCCCAACGACCCTGCCTGAGAGATGGAGACGTGCAGTAAACTGTTTCCATTATTTTGCCGGTAAAATGCAGCCATTTCTAATGGCTAATATTAGAGTGGCTATTACAGGTCAAATATGGAGACGCGTGGTTCTGAAAACTCTCAAAGTGGAAACCAGAGTCCGCTGTCAACACTTCCAATCGACAATCACCCAAAACCGTTCATGTTCACAGTTCATATACTGAGCTAACTACCAAAGCCACTATTATCCCAAAGAAACAAATCAGAGAAAGAAAGCTCATACAGAGAGATATGGCAAAGCCTGTCAGCCTAGACATGCTACTCAAAATAGTTGAAGATAAAAACGGTTCTTTACAACTTAAGCAATGACTACTTCTAAAGACTAATTTAGTGAATCATAATGTTTATAAGAAGAAGCAAACTACAATCCTGTCCTACTTATAAATACAGCAACCTCTTCCAGAGTTGCCTGTACAAATTCAGGTCATCCCTACCCATATGGCTTATTCAGAACAGATGCACAAAAAGATAAATGACAGACAAACATTAAACAACTTGTGAAAAGCAAATATATCCAGGCTCTGGTCTAAAAGATCTGAATAACCCATGAAGAGCACAAGCAATAGTTTTCGGTCTTTTATATGTGTTGCAGCTCGATCACATATTACCTATGTGCGGACGTGTGTGGCATTGGATATGCCATGGGACTCATGTTCATTGGTGCACCAGGAACCACGACACCAGGTACAGGGGCTCTGACCCCATATGCCATATTTGGTCCCGTTGAGAGATTCACTGGGGTACCAACGGCTGAGACAAGGGATCCTCCTATTGGTTGCCCTATAGTCGGGGTGCCATACATGCCAACACCTACTGGCCCAGCTAGGGGCTGAGGGGGTTGTTTGGTTGCTTTGCCAGAGGTACCTCCAGATGAACCCCCATTTGTTTGGCCAGTAATTGGTCCTTGGGGTGTCAAGACGTCACCATTGCCAACACTGGTAATGTCATGAATGCTCGATCGCCTCCTATCTTTGTTCATTGAGTTCAAACGAATGAAATACTTTTGTGCATGGCTTGCCACTTGTGTAGGTGTTCTTGTTACCACAAAGTTCCGAGATATACTTCGCCAATCTCCTTTCCCATATTTGTCCAAACCAAGAAGAAATAACCTGTTCGCCAAAAGATACAGGGGGAAAGGGCTTACTAATAGAAGAAAAATGCACTAACTTATCAACAAATTCCGACATTTAACTAAAAGTATCTAAATTGTATAAAATATTAGGGTTAAATACACTTTGTCCCCCTTATTTTTAGAGTCATTTACACTTTACACCTCTATGTATTATTTTTTAGATATTGCACCCCTTAACTTACACATTTTTTCAATTTGGACCCCGTTCCCAAATTTCCCGTTAATTTAGACAAATTTCGTCGAAACGTGGGGTGCAATGTGTAAATACTCTCAAAGATAAGGGAGACAATGTGTAAATACCCCCAAACATAAGGGGCAATGTGTAAAAAATTTTATGGAATCCGTTTAAACTGGCTGTCAATTTGGGTATAGGGTCCAAATTGAAAAAATGTGTAAGTTAAGGGATCCAATATCTCAAAAATAATACATTGGAGTGCACAGTGTAAATAACCCCAAAGGTAAGGGGGCAAAGTGTATTTAACCCCGAATATTACTGCAAGATATCATGGATACTATCTGGCTTGCACGAAATCAGAGCGTTCATGATGGTGTGAAGCCAAATATTTGAAATTTAATCCAAACTATGCATATATAGGAGATTTAGAGAGCACTGTCAAGCTTGCAAGGAGAAACAGCAGTAACTTCAACTCAGATGGCACCCCCCCTCCTGAAAACTAAATTTTGATATTGCGTGCAGACCCCACTTTGCTGTAGCAGCTGTGGTTTGTAGAGCTAGAGATCCAATGGTCTAATACAGCAATAATGGATTGAGATATTTCCGAGACTGACCCTTCTGGGGAGAGACAAAAGCAGCCTTACCTGCATGTCATTTGGCCTTAAATTTTGCAGATAGGGAGGTTCAGAATGAAAGAGACCCTCTGAATGTGCAAGAAGCAGTGTACAAGAAATAAGTTTTTGAAACCCCGGTAAACAAGGATATTCAGAAGTTGATAACCTTGCTGCATGAGCATCCCAACTGGAGATGGTCTTGGGTTTTCCCAGAACGGAAATAAAATGGCTCACTCTCTCGTTAAGTGCACTGCTGCTTCACACTTGACTGGATTTATTCCCTTGGAATGTACCCCCCAAAATAGGTAACTATGATTGGGCGTATGAACCACCATAATAATGTAAACTTGTATGTTGAAACATTTTTCCCAGATAAAAAAAAAATCTAAGTAAAAAGGTAACGTGACAGGCTGAAAGAAAAGGAATAATCTCCTTCACCCCCACCCCCCTACCAAAAAAAAAACAGTGAAGAAAACATGATTAAATCTGAGGAGACCCATCCATCCCAATCTTGGCATAGACAGTAAATAATGCACACATGATTAAGCTAAACTCACAGAGAATTCCGTACTTTGATGCATATTATATCTGCTCATGATCAAAATTGCCTAAGCAAATGATGACTCTTCGAACAATATCCAAACAATATACCCATCAGAGCTTTGTAATCCAATAGTCTGTCTCTAATACCAGAACAAATATCAATTTTCATCATCCTCGTCCAAGCATATTCTTTTCTCCCATATCATATCAAATTTATCTCTAATCTATTGTCAAATCAACAACTTCCAACACAACATTCATCGATCCTACTCGAAGCTCACTAAAACTGAGTTTCTAAAGTAGAGCATTAGACTGATAGTGCCTTTCTCATTCAAGAGAAATATCCACCTCCCACATGCCTAGTAACTAATACAATACTTTTAACTCCTCTTCTCGCCATAACTTTAGTCTTGGCTAAGTTCATCTGTTTATTCTTCAGCCCTGTGCAATCTTCGTCTCCCTCAATACCATTTGATATATTTACAGCCCTCCTCATTTCCTATTATTCTTTGAAAAGTACAACAAACAGTAATATCTTGACAGTCACCTGCCACCGCATCCATTAAAAGTACGCTTAGCTTCCTTGTTGACATACATTTACTTATGGGAAGCAGCGTTCTACTGCAAACCGAAGAAAGTCAATTGTCTCTTAGCTTGATGGATGCACTTCGAAATTGATTTTTCAAACTTTTAACATATGGCTAAGTCTGTTATGCAACTCCAGTTGGTGCAAAGTTCTAAACCGTTCGCAGGACAACTGATAAGTACAGGAATACGCCAATGAAGAGATGTCTCTGGGAGAACAGCAACTTAGAAACAGAGAAGAAAAACCTGAAGCCTCTAATGCATAGCACGACAATTTCAGATAGTTTATATTGAAAAAAAAAAACAATTACAATAAAGAAGAACAAACTTCACCACAACATTGCTTGAACTGCTTTGAAATTTGTACTATCAGATGTAGATATAATATGCATGGGATTAGCCATTTCAATGGAACCAACGCAAGCACAATAGAGAAATCAGAAACACAAGGGGAACATTTCAATATTTTGTTTTGCAATCCCAACTAACCTGGCCTTTCAATGGTTAACATTCACGTTTTACAATCTCTCTGACAGGTTATGCTGAATCATGTTGAGGACCTACTATACAGCTAAAGGACACATAGAGCAATCACCGTAATAGACATAGAGGTGTCATGTATAATGTAAGGTTTGTTAAAAACATAAGAATGCATAGTAAGACATGAATTCTAAAGGAGAAAAAAGAGCATATGTCAATTCAGAGCGAACCATCCCAGGAATTGGCATCATTTCATAGGGCTGCTTCAGATCATTGACCTTTAATTATGTAAATACAACTTTTCGTAAGAACAGTTAAAATTAAGTTTTATGTTTTACCATTCTGAAGAGAAAAGGCTTTCTTTCGGGCAAAGAGTATTTCCACATCGTTGAAGTCATTAGTAGAGGGGGAATTCATCAGGACTAATTCAGATTCGTTCCAACCAAAAAGCCGTGACAGCAAACAATGAAGGTACAATATCCATTGATGAAATTATGTACTAATATCAAGGTTAAGTTTAAGCTGAACACATCCAAAGGTCGAACACAGAATCAATAGTAAGTTAGTAGAGGATTAGCATGGAACACAATAGCACCAGTGTTCCAATTAAAAAAGCTTTGAAGAAAATCAAATTTACGACGCCAGCTGTCATCACAGAGAGTTTGTTTCGTAAAAGGTATCTCAAGAAAGAGTTGGAACTGTAAAGCAGTATTTGTGTGACATGCCATACAGGAATAAACTGATCTCAAAAGCACACCTATAAGGTGTAAGCACATAGACACTAGAATCATTAAAGTAATGCAACAGGAACCAATATTAACCACAATTTAGATTGTCTCCATGTCCCAACCCGACAAGATACCTTTTGCAGGTGCAACCAAGTGATTTATACAGTGCCACAAAACAAAGAAGTTTATAATGAATCTTACCTGTGCTCATCTTCCGTCCAAGCGATCCCCTTGCGGCGTTCCTGATCTGACCTTGATGCCTTACTTCCATGATTAGACTCACTGTTATAATGCCCCGAATGCCCACCCTTCTTACCAGTTCCTTCATCGCCGGTGTGGCTCGATGAACCCTCCAAAGACGAATTATATGAAGGCAAAGGCACACACCCAGATTCAATCTGGTTAACATCGTCAACCAAGAGCTCGTAGTGATGTTTAATCTCTTCTAAGGTTTTCCCCGGTACATCAGCCGCAATTTTCTCCCACCGATCTGAAGCATCTTCAGGATGAGTTGCCAGCGCATTCTCGAATGCTTTATCTTGCTCTCTACTCCATATGGAGCTACTACCCGCTTCTTCCACAGTCATCTAGCTTATTCTAAATCCACTATTTTGGAATATCTCCCTCAGGAAGAAGAGAAAAGGAAATTTCCCAAACTGCTGTATAGTCTACGCTAAACCCATCAATAAAGTCATGAAATTTCCTGACTTGCTCCTGAAAATTGAATCTCGACTATCTTTATAGTGGTACTCCAATAGCAGGTTTGATGGTAGGCTTACTTATGGGAAGGAGATATGCCAGACTATAGAGGAGGTAAGCGGGAAGAGAAACAAACTGACCCAGAAAACGCCAATTAAACCGAAGCAGAGATCGCCTCCAATAAAAACTACAAAACGTAGTGAAGTATGTGAAGAATTCAAGGTGATTTGCTCCACAACTCAAAAGTTGAATTCTTGTGAATTGCTGACCTATTGATGAATGAAAAGGCAGCAAATCAGTTAAGACCATGAGAAATATCTGAAAACCATAACAATCAAAGACGCAATAAATGGCAGTCTTAACCAAACGTTGGAAAAACTGGAAATTAATGCAACGGTGAATTCCTTTGAACGGTAATTGGGCTTTGGATGGTGAAATATGAAAGAGACCACGCAGAAACCAAACAAGGAAGAAAACCCCAGAAGTCCATAATTGACGAGACAGAGCATTCAAATTGTAATTCCCTATTCCAACAAAAAACAAAGAAGACGCAATTAACCAAGAGCCCTACTGACACTAGCAGCTTTAACAGCTTAGGCCCACAAAATTTATCCTCCTTTTAGAACCCTTGATAGCAAAATCACCACCAACTACACTACGCTCCTCAGTTGCTCATAAGATACACGATAAAAATTCCAACTTTTTAGCTCGAAATAGCATTCTGAGAAGCAAATGAAGAATCTAGATTGCCGAAAGAGACAATTCAAAACTGCAACTTTACAGAGTATATGGGTGCTATTTTGTCAAATAAAAAAAACATAGGTAAGAAGGCAAAACTCTGAGATTTTGGATCCTAACGATATTTAGTAAAAGTATCGCCAACTGTTTTTTTTTTTTTTAAGTAAAGAACCAAAACAGTAAAACCCACTACGAGATTCAGGGTTTTCTTTTTTTCCACCGTAGGTTAAAAGTACTCGAGCCGGTGCTTCCCGACATATTAACCTTTTTTTTTTGACAAAGCCACCGCAGGACTTTAGAAACAAAAAAACCACCACAGAAATGCCCTTCTTGCAGTTTAACGCTCAAAAACAGTGCATCCAAAGTACTGTACGCACAATAAGGCCCGGCAGTTTAACCTACAATCAAAACCTTTTCTTTCGTGTTCTGCTAAACAGATTGTATTAAAGATTACTCCACCCTTTTCTCTTTCTTAAAAAGTGAAATGCAATTAAAGATTCGACCTTTAATTCAGAAAGTTCTCTAGTGATTGTACTACTACAGATAATTAGGAGCCTAATAAAAACAAAATTTAGGAGCATTCAGAACCCAGATAAACCCAAAACAAAGAAAACATAAAAACAAAAGAAGACGATAAAAAAAAAACAAGATTAGGAAGTCACGAAATAGAAGGTTGATTTGGGGCTTGAAAATTTACAAGGGGCAGACATAGAACTAGTGGGTGACGTTGATAGGTTATCCTGAAAAATCAGCGAAGGAGGTGCAGAGGATGGGTCGATTGGTCCCATCCCCACCAACTACTTTGCTACAAATTGGACAGCTGGGATTGAAAAGGGCTTAAACCCGGATCGGATCCTCTGCAATACCTTAAGTATTGCAGAGAGCAATTAGGAGAGAATACCAGGACCCACCCTGCTCTCTCCCTCTCTCCTATCACATGCAATTGAAATACCCGTCCCTTAAAGCCCAAGTTGCAAAACCCACTGGAATCTGCAGAACCCATTAATGTCTGACAGGTAGCAGATCAAGAGAGAAACAAATAACAATCTGATTTCTTTTCGTTTCTTCCGTTTTCTTTTTGTCCAAAAAAACAAACCAATTACAATTAGTAGATGTCAGAAGATGAGATAACTATGCCCAACTGCAGATAAACAAATTCATAGCAATAAAAGAGAAACAAAAAGCGCGTCATGGGTGTATGCGGGTCATTACCTTTTTCCTTATGTTTTGGTACGGAACGAGAGAAAATCATGCAGAAGTATCGATCTTTTTCCTTTCAGTTCTTAGACTTGCACAAAAAAGAGTCCAAAGGTGACCTTTATATATCAGAAGCAACCCAGACAAGCTTTGTCACCTAATGATATTGTTAATTTCCTGTTTTTTATTCCAGAAATATTGTAGTATCAATAGTAATTACCATTGATTGCTTTCCATTTCCATCTTTGTTTTGGATAGAGTCGACAACAAATATTGAATTTTGAGCAAGTTGCCACGCTCTGTAAGTGCCACCACTTCGTCGGACCGTCAAACTTCAGAAGCTTATCAACGGATAAAAAGCACATAATCCACTTTGTGGCATTCAAAAAGGGGCCGTAACACCTAATAATAAAATATTATTTTTATTAAATTTCGAAATTTAGAGTATGTTTAAAATTGAAATCCATAGCAACCCAATTATATTATTTTAATCAGAAATTGTTAAAATTTTGCTTGCCAAACATGACTCAGTATTCAGTTTGGATATTTTTATTTGGGAAATTAGCAATATAGTCACTAGGTTTATACCACGCTGACAATTTAGTCACTAGATTTCATTTTTTTACTATATGGTCACTCAGTCCATACTCACATGACGATTTGGTTCTGTCATCAAACCTCCGTCAATCTAATTAACATAATGCACTGCCACGTCAGATTCTTAACACGTCAGCCAGACTACCACATTAGATCATCATTAAATAAAAAGTTGTGTTTTGTCATAAGGAAAATTGACAATTTAGTCACTAGCTTTATACTCCGCTGACAAAATAGTCACTATGTTTACTTTTTTACATTTTGGTCACCGAGTCCATACCCGTGTGACGATATGGTCATTTCATTCATATTCCATCACTACATCTGAAAAAACTGATGAGTGAATTTTTATATTTATTGTAAAAATAATAATTTAATAGAAAAATATTATTTTATAAACCAAAATTTTGACTCGGAAACACAAGTGACTTCAGCTTCCATTTATGCTCATACTATAAATCCATTGGCATTAGCTTTGTCCCTATTGTAATAATATATATTTTACTTCATGAAAATTTATATTTTTTTTGTAAGCAATGAAAATTTATATTCACTTGCTTAAAAAGAAGTGATATTATCATGCGGTAGTTGTTGCAAGTGGATCAGCAAAGATAGCATGACTGATAATGAGGTTGAATTTATCTATACTGGAGCAGAAAATTAATTAGACTTCGAGGTATCGAAAAGATGATAAGAGATAAGACAACTGACCATATTTAGAATCTCATCACATTCATGTATTGCGTGGAAGGAAATCATGATATATATTTTTTTTTCTTTCTTTTTTAGCTCCTATCACATCCACACAGGGCTCCGCCAATATGGTAGTGGGTTATAATAAATATTTTTTTCGGGCTAATACTAATAGAGCTTTGCTTAAATATGGACGATCTTTGATGCCATATAGATATGAGTCAATGTAGAAAATTTCACTTCTAGACTATTATATATTTCTATTAAATGATATATACGCTTACCACACTTTAATTATGGGAACACTCTTTACTTTCACTTTCAGGTATTATTTTTGTCACATTTCACTTAACAACTATTATTTTCAGATATTTCGTATTTTCATTTAAAAAATTTAGTCAATTTAATCGAAAAGTAATTTTTTTATTTACATATAAAGTGATAATTTTTTCTCGTGGTTAATATGTATGACGTGTTTTGGTGAAGTGTTTAAGGCTGACATGGCATTGGACTACGTTAAATGGATTGACAGAATATGGATGAAGGACCAAATTGTCACACGAGTATGAATTCAGTGACCATAATGTAAAAAAAGAAACTTAATGACTAAATCATCAGCGTGATATAAACTTAGTGACCATATTGTCAATTTTCATTTAATTTACATGACTAAATACAGCGTTTTACTTAAAGATTCTAACTGACGTGGCAGAGCATTCCGTTAAATGGATTGACGGAAGTTTAACGGCAGGACCAAATCGTCACGAGGGTATGAATTGAGTGAATATATATAAAAAATGAAACCTAGTGACTAAATCGTCGGCGTGGTATAAACTTAGTGATCATATTATCAATTTCTCTTTTTATTTTTGAAGAGTTTTAAACAAAATATTCTACTTAATTGTTTTATCAAAGATTATTTATTTATATTTTAACCCTTAGGTTCGGGTATTACATGGCCCAAGGTCCTCAATTTGCCACTAATTGTCGGCCTACAACAGCATTTCTATGACCCAATTGAATTTTAATTTCATTCCCTTAAGTTTTATCGCTGTCATTTCTAATTAATAGAATAGTAGGAGGAAAAAATGGGTTTTTTTTATGGAGATTCTGCCCTTTCAATGCCTTAGCACCGTCATTGATGTCGTGCGTTCTCATCTATTAGCATCATCAACCATGTATCGTGTTCTTTACTCCTTTTCGTCAGAAAAAAATTGTTAAGGAACTTAATTTTATATTAAATTAGTCCCCCACAAATCCTTGCACGTTGTCAAAATTACCCCGGTTCACGGCAAACAACGTGATTATTTTTTTTTTCTTTTTTTCTTCTAATCAAGCGTGGCGATAGATGCCAGATGGTGATCATCAAACATGGTCACAGACTAGAGTTCATAATATCCTCGAGCTAATCGAGCAAATGTTGCTGCCTGACGGAGAAGCCAGCCCAGGTATTGATCGACAGGCCCGCAAGTTATTTGGCCCAGATTTAGAACATTTGGGAAAAGTTCCAGAGTTGGGCTTCTAAACGCTACAACAGAACGCAAAAATAGTTTTTGGTCCATGGAAATGGAGTCGTCCACAAGACTGGGTTGAAGTTGTTTAATCTAAAAGAAGAAGTATAAGTCGAAGACGTAAAGCCCACAACAGCAGCAGCCCACAAAAGCTAATAGGAAAAGAGAATTTATATCATAAAGGTAATGAGATGTAGAATGACAGACATTTGCTGAAAAATAAAAAATAAAAAAGCTTTGTAATTCATATATATATTATGATCCTGTCTGTCCCTTGGACAAGACTTTATGTTCACAGGATCAAGCGCTGTAAGTGACATTTTTTTGAGAATGAGAAAATGAGACAAGTCTGTTCTTGTTATGGCTTTGGTTATTATCGATGGGTATAATTGCTACCAGGTTTTCCATGGATAGAAGTTAGAACATAAGAAAAAGAAAAAGAACAACAAATAGTTCAATCAAATCAAGGTGATGTTTGTTTTCCAAATAATTTGGGACATGAAAATTTCCAACAAAACAAACACACTCCAACATTTTTAACTTTTACACATACACACTTTACTTTTCACAAACCACAATAAATCTCAATAAAGTAAAGATTCTCAAAATTTCGAGAATATTCTCCAAATTTTTGACAAACAAACGTGCTAGATCTGAGCATGCATATATTTTGGTTGACCGCGCCAAAGGGAGGCCATGAACTTCCACCCATAATTTGGCAAGGGAGGAAAAGATGTTTAACTTTGGTTGCCACTGGTGTATGAATAAAAGATGCCCCTTAGATTTCATGGCTCATTTTCAAAGACTTTGGCTAGTAAAATTTTTAACAACTTTTAGTTTGTACAAGCAAACTTTTGAATTTGACTTTTTATGGGAGTTTGTAAAAAAAAATTTAGTGAAAATAATTGAAGAATGAGTTTTATTAGAGTTTGTTAAAAAATAAAGAAAGAGAGGATTTGAATAATTTTTGTAATAAAAAATTATTTGATTTAGTTTTTTTAATTAAAAATATTGAACTTGATGTGAAACCAAGTAGAAAATTGTGTAAAAAATTTGAAATTTCATGTGCAGTTGTAAAAATTTAAAAATTTTGAAAAATTCTTAAAAAGCCGAAAATATTTGGTATCCAAACATTACTTCGGTCTCGATCAGAACTTATTTTAAATTTGAAAAGGTAAAGCGTTATCCTGTAAATCCTCAATTTCCATATATTGAATAAATCAGCAGTTCTAAGCCGGATAATGAGTAGACATGTCAAGATGGAGAATGATGAAAGGAAGTAGTGATAAACAATGGTAGAGAAATAGGTAGAGGAATGTGGGAGGAACAGAGCTTCTCTCCTTAAAGATGTGCGAGAGGTTCTAATAATAACAAGATATTCAAAGTTGATTGAAGTATAATTCTAGTGGTATTTGATTTCTTTCAATCTAAATAGTTTTCTACTTTTAGTTGCAAATACAACTTTGGTAACTTCTGTATAAGTGATAGTTAAATTGGTCTCGACATTTGCTCGAAAACTAGGTTATGTTCGTTTTGAGAAAAAATGTAGGATTTGAGAGAAGTTGTGAATTTTTATGTTGAATAGTGTTTTATTGGTGTTTGTGTAAAGTGGAGAGAGAAATCATTTGATGTAATTGTTTAATAAAAAAGTATTGGAGTTATGTGAAAAAGTATAGAGAGAGAAAATTTATGTTGAATAAAAAATTAAAAAATTGTTGGAGATTGTGTAAAATATATTGGTTTTTGTGTTTGAATTCTGAATATGTTTGGTGGTAGATTTGTGAATATACTTAGAATCCTGAAAAAAATGTGAAAATGAACATATCCTAGAGTTAGGAGTAGAAGGACTTTGGATTGAACTCTCGCTATCAAGATCATTTACACTTTAGTGAGGTTGTAGAGAAGGCCTGACTCTCGAATCAATTTAGTAGTTATGGTTTAATCTTGACATTCTACGACGAGTAGGAAGCCTCTATGGTCACGTCCAAGAGCTGGTCACGCTTGGTAGCTCCCATCCACTATTTTTTCTTAGAAAAAAAAAGTCAGACAACTGTGTTAATAGAGTCCAAATTAAGGGTGAAGAAGAAACAAACTCAAAACGTAGGCAGTTGTGTTGCCGTTCTTTGGTTTTTTCGCCGAGCCCTACAACCACAAACATCAATTTTTGTTCGTGGAGGTGGAGAGCCAAGGCACACAAGCGAGCAAACAACATAAAAAGGCCAATTAAATTAAGGGAAATTGTATCCGTCAGTCTCTGGAATTTGAACTTTTTTCAAAATGGTCCATGAGCTTTAATTCGTTACACAAAGGTCCCTGGGCTCTGTAGTCTTTTTTAAGGCCTTCAGTTATGTCTAACCCAGCTTCGTGATGGAGAATACAGACGTGGCTTGTTAATCCATGTCATCATCTCTTAAATTCGTGACACGTGTCAAAATGACATATTATCACGCCACAAAGGGATGACATATGTCATGTCGGCCACGTAATTTTCCCTTGCCTCCCTCGCATAACAGAAATCCTCAAATCCTCAAACTAGTTCTCGCGACCCAGACAAACCCTAACTTTCTATTGAACTGAGATTCCACCGATTAGTTCGTAGTGGCTCACCAACAGTTTGCTTTTCCATCACCGATTAGTCTTTTGAAGACAGATCTGTCCACCGAAGGTACTGAACGTGCAGATCTGTAAAGTTATTTGCTTTTCCATCCATCTTCATCAATCGGCATGCTTAACATGCGTTGGCTTCTATTGTGCAGTTGGTTTCTTTATCTTTTTAGGCATATTGTTTGATGATGTCAAGAATTACCAACGAACTGGAGCCGATCAATCATGCAAAAATCACCAAGGGAGGGGTGACCTCGGATTAAGTCTCTGACGGCCAAGTTAGATTTTAAGAAGATATTTTGTTTATAGAGAATAGAATTAAGCATGCCCCTCAAGAAGAGTACCCGATCCTTATATAAATCTAAGAGTCACGAACCTTTTAGGAGTAAAACTCATTCCCGAGAGATCATAAAATTTTATTGGGAGAGATAGAACTTCCGACTACGTAGTTCTTCACCGACAGAGCCTAAAGACGTGGGTGGAACAAATTAAAGTTGATGAACTATTTTGGGAAAAATTTTAAACATAGGAGGAATAAAAAGCCTTAAATTAAAAAAAAATATTTTCCCTCTCTTTGTTTTCCCCCCACCAGCAGCGCTACCTAGGGGAGGGTGGGTGCTTTGGCTCCATCCTCCTCCCCTTTTTTTTCTCCTTACTCTTCCCCCTGCTCTGTGCTGGTTTGCTGCTTAGCCGGTTGTTTTGGTGGTTTTTCTTTCCTTGTTTTGCAGGTTTCTTCCGAGTGGCGGTGTGCTTCCTCTGTCGCCTTTCGTCGTACACGCGCCCCGTAGGTGCACTCAGACGACCCAGATCTACGCAACACTCCTTCTCCGGCAAGCAACCGATGGCTCGTGTGATCACACGCGCCCCACGCGCCGCACATGGATTTGACGCGCCGCCACTTTTGGCCGCGCGTGAGGCCCTTTTCTGGGCGCTCAAAATCTGATCCTCTTTCCATATCTGGCCTCTGTGGCTTATTCCGTCTCCTCTAGGTCGTGGATCTCCACTTCCCGCCACCACGCACTGCCGCCACCGCCACCGCCGTTCTTGCCAGATTCTTCTCGGTCTTTCCCGGGGCTTATGTTACGCTTTAGCACGTTTGGGCCAGCCTCTATGTTTCGTGCTTGTTAAGGTTTAATTATGTGTTTTTTTTACTGTTTGCAATTACAGCTGAGATTGCATGTTTAGAGCTCTTCTGGAGCCGGCTCACTAATTCTGTTGTCGGTTCTTCAGCGACAGTTCTTTCACGGGTTTTCCGTGTTTCATAGGGCCCTCGAGTCCTCTCGCTTCGGGCTTCGTGTCCGTCACACTTGAGGACCTTGTGTCCTCTTTTAAAGTCACTTTAATGTTGGTCCATTTTGGGTTCTTTTTCTTATTTTTTTAGCTTGTAATTTTTGTTTGTGTATTTTTTTCAATATATCATAATGATCGTTTTTTTAAAAAAAAGCCTTAAATTAATGCCCAGCCGATCTACACCAACGAACTATAAGCTTCCTTTCCCCCCTCCTTAAGAGTTCTCCACATTCACGTTCACGCGGCCTACTCCTACTCCACCTCCACCTCTACCTTTGCCAGTCAATTTCATTCGACTCTCTCTCCCCTTCTGCACAAACCCAACTAGATCTCCTCTCCGTCTCTCTCGCGCTCTAATTGGGCATTACGAGATCTCTCTCTCGCACCCAAATCCTGAGTCTTTGAACCATATACATACACCCGTTTGCAATCTGGATTGTTGCGGAAAGAGATTGCAGCTTATATATACTCATCTCTGTGTAACGTATATAGAATTGAATAGAACATGGGCCAAATTTCCGTCGTTATATACGTAACCATAGCAGTCCTCCTCCTCCTGCTCATCTCTCAGTCCCCTAAGAAAGCCCCAAACCACCGCCACCGCCACCGCCGCCTCAAGCTCCGCTCCAACTTCACCTTCTCTCACCCCCGCCACACCCACCACGAGCCCATCCCTTTCGACCCTATTGTCGCCGACCTCGAGCTCCGCCGAGAGGACCGCCAGTGGGAGAAGGAGTACTTCGAGCACGCACACCCCGAGATCGTTCATCATGAGTCTGCGCCGGCTGCCGAGTCCCAGCCCGAGTGGGAGGACTTCATGGACGCCGAGGACTACCTCAACGACGAAGAGCGGTTCAACGTGACCAACAGGTTAGTGGTGCTCTTTCCGAGGATTGATGTGGACCCAGCTGATGGATTCGTGACGGAGCACGAGTTGACCGAGTGGAACGTGCAGCAGGCGAAGAGGGAAGTGATGCACAGGGCGCAGAGGGAGATGGACACTCATGATAAGAATAAAGATGGGTTTGTTTCTTTTGCCGAGTATGAGCCCCCCAGTTGGGTTCAGAATGCAGGTTAATAAAAAGATAAATACAACTCTTTGCTTTCGTAGACTATTCATTGTGTTCTTTTCTCTGATGGCTGTTTGAATAACGATATGTTTTCTCATCCATGTGGTTTGGAGTTGTAATTTGTTTTGATCCTCAAATTTGGTCTATGTTGTGGGATTCTTGATTTGTTCGATGCCCCCTAATTTTTCTTAACATTGGATCTTTCGTCTGACCTTAGTTTCACTTGACTGCCTCCCCTCGGTCATTTACAGTTAGTGTTGTCATTTGTTTGATCCTTTTTTGCGCCCACGTCATATATTTTTTGTTCCCCATCATGACCTCGTTTCCATGTGGATTTGTCTGTCATTGATTTCTAGCTCATTTACCAGATAATAGTTCTTATGGCTATGATATGTGTTGGTGGAAAGAGGAGCACTTTAATGCATCAGATGCAGATGGAGACGGTCTTCTAAATATTACAGAATTCAACGAGTGAGCTTCTAGTGTTTAGCAAGTCCCTGTATTGCAAATAGCTTCTTTATTTTCCCCAGTTGAATGTAATGCTTTTCCTTGACTTTAATCTTCTTGATTTTCTAGCTTTCTGCACCCAGCTGATACCAAAAACCCAAAACTGCTTCAGTGGTTGTGCAAGGAGGAAGTCAGGTAAGATGAGTTCCATCTAGTTCCATTCTGAGTTATAAGTTGTTGCATCATGTTAAACCATATGTGAGTTTGATAATAGCAGTATAATCGAACTCTTCATTCAAGTTTGTAGTTGTGGCATTGTTGCCACTAGCAACTAACAACTTGTTGTGCAACTAATTGAGATCATTCCCCTCTCTTATTGAATTCTTCATATTCTGCTTCTTGAAAGGGACTTGACACCTGAATCTCACTTGCATTAACTTTCGGGTAAATATTTTGACTGGCTTTTTTTTTTAACAGACTTGGTTGAAATATTTTCTTACTTGGGCTCTCAATTCAATCTGTTTAATGGGAGCTCTTTGATTGTTGGTACTTGACCTTTTAGTTTCTGGCGATTGGTACATTGGTCTAGTGGCAAATGATTATAGTCAAAGTTATATTACCATGTTTGAGGATATTTAAATGCTTGTTGCATTAGTGATTCTTACATCTTGCTTTGATTAGTGACTTCCTATAAGTGTATTCTCTTACTATGTTGCTTCTCCTTTCCTTCATTCTGCTCAAATGGGCTTTGATTCTGTTGGAATATTTTTTATTTCTCTTGGCTAGTTGTTCATTTTGCCTTTTTGCCTCCTTAGGGAAAGAGATACAGACAAAGATGGTAAGGTTAACTTTAAAGAATTTTTTCATGGGCTCTTTGACATGGTGAGAAGCTATGATGAAGAAGGTCACAATTCTTCACATGAATTCTATGATTCAACGGAGAGCCCAGCTAGAACACTGTTTGCTCAGCTTGACAAAGACGGTGACAGGTACTCCTCAAACATATATTCCTCTGTAGATTGCTCTGTGACTGATGCATACCATCAATTACTTTTGCATTGGGCATTTCTTTCACAGATACTTGTCAGATATAGAACTGTTACCTGTAATAGGAAAGCTCCACCCATCGGAGCATTACTATGCAAAACAACAAGCAGATTATATTTTATCACAGGTATTAATTTGACTGATTACTAGCTAAAGTACTTCATCTGAAATTTTCTATTTGTACTTGCTGGATTGTTTGGTTATAAAATATGACTCATCTAAGTACTAAATACAGTTTCATACTACTTATAAGTTGCACCTTTATTATGCGACAGAGAGTTTTGCATATTTTCTAATATGATTGTCTTTTTTATGGATGGGGCCTGTTAACTGTAAGTGAATGTGCTTTTTAAATGATGAGGAGACTTGTTTTACCTATTCAGTTTTCTTTGATTTGGTTCTCTCATATCTTGTTATGGATGTTAGTTTCCTAGCTTAAAAGAAGTGTATCATTCAGAAACTATTGGCCATATCCATGAGGGTTTGGTTACTATGCGAAGCAAGATTGTGTGAAGAACTGTGAAGTGACAGCTGGGATTGAAACTTGGCTAACGAACGGTTGAGATCGGCACACGTCATTTAATGAATACCTGCCCAACCCATCAGCTGATACCCACCCAACCGAGTTCTCCCACCCACCTGAGAAACCAAAACAGCCAAAATTATCAAAATTCTGCAGAAATCGTGGTTTCACAGCGCCTCTTCATTGTTCATTGTGCCCACCCACCTGAGAAACCAAAAAAGCCTTTATTGGTCTTTCATCCTCCATTTTGCACAAACCGAATGGTTGATGAACTTGCTAATGATATCAAATTGGAGCTGCCCAGTATTCCATCAGCCAGGGGCACACTGGCAGTTGCTGTGAAATTCTCTGGCAGCTTTGCATTTTGCCTGGGCATTAGCCACCAGGTCATTCGGATGAACTTAAGAATTTGCCTGGGCAAGCCATAAAGATAATCTGGGCTTCTGCTGATCTAAGCCAAGAATTTCCAATTGCCATGCCGCTGAAATCTGGACGAAAACTTCAGGCGGGTGGAAGAGCAACGACGAACGAAACTGTGAGGAAGAAAGAGGGTTTTTTAGTCCAGTGGGTCGGGTGGGAATTCGAGTATTTTCGGGCGGGTATTCATTAACTGAGGTGGCTGGATTTTTTTTTTATAAGAGGTGGCTGGATTTCCACCGTTGGTTTGACTCATTTCAATCCTCACCGTAGCTTCACTCAGCTTCACACGGTCCCACTTTGCATAGTAACCGAACCCATATCCATGATTCTGTAATCTAGTGTTTTGGACTTCTCTAGCATTCTGATGTCCTGATTTGGACTTAAATGCTCTCCTCTTTGCACTGTAGAAAGATGGGTATTGCAAGCTCGAGCATGTATCATGCATGGCTTCTGATTACTCATCAAAAGCAGATTGGCTGGGTCCTAATAACTGTATCCAGAGCTTAGGCTTCGGTGGAATTTGGATAATGATCTTGCAAGCAGTTACTCAAGTATAGAATACTGGAGGCGGGATAGAACTTTCCATTTTGATCAGTTGTTTTTACAGTTCATAAGGAATCTCTTGATCTCTTGTTGGACTAGTCTGTATCTCTTCTAGCATGCTGCATAATATGGATCAAAATTGTAAGCCTGTCTGCTCAGAGCTAGTTGGCTTCGGTGGAATTTGCATAATATGTCTTCAATAGAGTATGGTATGCTAGAGGAGTTGATAGAAGTTTGTATTTTGTGCAGTGCATTGGGGAATCTCTTAATGTCACGGAGTCTAGTACATAGCTGGTGTCCTGAGGGACCTTTAGGGACCACATTCCTTTTCTAGTGTTTCTAGATAAGAAGGAAGCTCTGATTTGGGAACAACCAGAGGAAAGAGGGGCGTGGAGGGTTGGGGGGATTTTGCTAATTCTCTTGTTGAGCTACTGTGTATCCGTTCTGGCATGCTGCAAAATATGGATCACATTGCAAGCGTGACTGCTTACAATTGTTTTATCAGATCAGATAATCTTGTCTGTGATGTGGTTGGCCCGTGGGGGGGGGGGGGGGGGAGGGGGGGGGGTTTGAAGAACTTCATGTTCGGAGTTGAATTGCAAATGAAACCTTGTAAGTTGTATTCGAAATGAAACACAATGATCTGAATATATCCAATGAGGAGAATTTACAGGCAATTTGACTACAGAGAAACTCTTTAATTAATTCTTGGATCTAGGCGAGATAGCTTATTTTGGCTAGTATGACTTGATAGTGAGGAAACTTATTGTATTATTGAGGTTTGTGTTTATTTTTGTTGCAGGCAGATGCTGATAAAGATGGCCGTCTATTCTTGGCAGAGATGGTTGAAAACCCATATGTATTCTACAGCGCTATATTCAATGATGAAGACGAGGAGGACTATGATTACCATGAGGAATTCCGTTAATTTTCATGCTAGGTGACGGAAGTGTTTCCATTTGTTCATCATTCTTTGTTTCTGACTTCCCTGCCTGGTAAATGATCTTGATGTTTTAAGAACTTTGCTGCTGATTACTGGGAAAATATTGGTAAATTGAAAATTCTTTTGCCTAGAGAGAAGCAGTAAGAAACAGTGTCAACAACTCGAAGAGAAACACCACATGTTTAGTGATTCCCCAGGCAATGTCATAGTTCATTGGATGTCACCAGTTCTAACAAAGAGTCGGGAGCCGGTTCTCTGCCCTTGCTCTTCGTCAGAACTGAAAATTCTAGCCCATTGTGAAGGGTGATCATACAATTGATAGTTGGAATGTTAACTTTATGGCACATAGTTGTTAAATATTCTTTTGTTTCCCACCCCATATTCATGGTTTTTTTTAGGGCTTCATTTAGACTCCATTTTATGTATTTTCTATACGTGTCATGTACAATATGAAACCTTTATCTTCGTTTATGCAATAAGCGGTAAAGTTTGAAAACATGCCAGCCACTCCAAATGTTCGAACCCACCAGGCCACCACTGCATTTCTTCCTCGCTTCCCTCGCTCTCTCGATAGAACTATAGCTGAGGGTAAAGCCCTAAACGCAGCGATGCAAAGAAAAAAGATTTAGGTCATAGTAGTGGAGCAGGCAAAGAACAATAGAACATCGTCACGCGTTATATAAAAAATTTATTTTGACAGTAATTTCCGCAATGGCTACACGATAATGATCTTTAGTATCAGACAACCAGCAAGTAATACGGTCTCCTATTTCTGACTATGTCCATCTTCACGCTCATCATTGTCGTTTTCGTCTTCGTCTTCGTCCTCGTCGTCATCGGACGGAGGAGAGGGGTCGAGACGAGCTGCGTCCTTGGCCCACCGAATCAACTTCTCCACTTCATCATCCTCATCATCATCGGGAATAACAATAGTAGGTGTAGAAGAAGATGATGTGGAAAACAAAGAGCCCTTGAGAGCAGCGAATCTGACGGAGAGCTCGTCGGCCAGAACGGCCTGCGATTCCCCATCCTCCACGCTAGCACCTAGGGATGGCGGCGGCGTCAACGACGTCGTCTTCGTTGCTTCCACCGATCGTTGTGGTTGTGATTGAGATCGAGATGGAGGAAGAGAGGGTCGGGATTTGAGGGCTTGGAAACGACGATGGAGATCGGAATCTAGGTAAGCGGGAGGGACGCGGGACATGTGGGAGTTGAGGGAGAGCTTGAGAAGCATCTCGTCCTGAGCTGCCTGGAGTAGCTCTTCAACCTGCTTCTCCTCCTCATTACTACTAAGCTTCTTACTCTTGTCCGCCGCCTTCTTTCCATAAGGCTCCATCTTTCTTTGCTTTGCTTCTCTGATCTCTCTCTCCCCCTCCGTTCTCGACGCAATTGTTAAACCTGTATTTATAACGAATTATTTAATTCGCTTTATTTCGGAGGTAAAAATGTGTGAGGGTATTTAGACGAAAAGATATAGAATAATCTTTTTTTTTTAACTTAGGCTGCGTTTGCTAACACACTTTTCTCCAAAATATTCTCTCTCCTAATAAAATACTACAATATAATCTCTCTCCTATCAAAAAATATAAAAAATTACCTCTCTTCACTTTTTCACTAAACTCAATACCAACACAAAACCCAACACCAAAAATATTTCAACACAAACACAACCTTAAATATTTATATGTGCCCTAAAGATTTGAGCAAGCACACAGCTTAAAGATTCGAAGACAAGTGCCAAATCAATATTCAATAGGCGCATCTGCCAGAACTATTACAGCAGCTGATGCGACCTAACAAGAAAAACAAAAAAAATTGTCACCAAGTGATGGTAGAAATCGATTATTCTCGTTCTTCATATGAAAGGCAGTGTGATAGTGATGGTAGAACTATTACAGCAGCTAATGCGACCTAACAAGAAAAACAAAAAAAAATTGTCACCAAGCACCTTGGGCTACCATTAATTATTCCTCGCACAGAGATGGGGACAACAGTGGATATAAAGGAGAAGTTTTTGCAGAGAATTTCGGGGTGGAAAGCAAGGATTCTATCCCAAGCAGGGCGTACTATGATGATTAAGGCGATCGCTAGTGCGATTCCATCCTATTTTTTAAGTTTCTATGCTATGCCTAAATCTTGGTGCAAATATATTGATAAAGAATTGAAGAATTTCTGGTGGGGTATTAAAGATGGAAAAAAGCATCATCTAGCCTTGATTGCGTGGAAGAAGATTTGTATCCCGAAAAGCAAAGGGGGATTGGGTATACGCCTTACTTCAGACATAAATTCTGCTTTGATTTCGAAATTAGCATGGATCATGATGTCTTAGAAAGAAAGTTTATGGGTTCGGGTGATTGGAGGTAAGTATTTGAGAGGAAAATGCTTTTGGGAAGCTACGGTGAATGCAACGGATTCGTGGATTTGGAAAAGTATTGTGAAGCATTGGAAGGTATTGGAAGGGGGTCTATGTTATAAGGTGGGGAATGACTGTGATATATGTGCTTTCAAGGATTCCTGGGTCCTATCCATTCATGGCTTTAAACCTAAAATCAGACAGGGTGTTCCACTGGAGCAGGCTGAGTTGAAAGTAAACACGTTTTTTATCATGCAAGGGAGGAATTGGGATGCTGGAAAAGTTAGGAGGTGGTTCACTCCTGACATAGCAGATGCAATTCTCAATATTCGATTGCCACAAGAGGAAAAAGTGGATACTTTCTTTTGGCCCCTTAATGCGAATGGTGAGTTTTCCATTAAATTTGTCCACAGGATTTTATCTGTAGATCGTTGTAATGGGATAAGCCATAATATGCAAGATGACTGGAAGGATATGTGGCGATTGAAAGTACATGAAAGGCTTTATGTTGTGGAAAGTGATATGAGATGTATTTCCTACGAAGGGTAAAATTGCTGAGTGTGTGGGGGATAGCTGGAGTAATGAGGATGATCTGCATTGTGGTTTGTGTGGAGATGGGGTGGAAAATCTACATCATTTGTTGTTCTATTGTCCCTATAGTCGTTGTATATGGAGTGAATCTCCATGACAGATCAATATTGCAGCTTTTGGTATGGATACTATTCGAGAATGGGTGCATAGAATTCTTCATCCTCACCACCATATTGGAATCCAGCTGGCAGATTAACACCTCTTTCAAATATATGCACTGAATGCCATTGACATGGTTTGGTTTTGTAGAAATCAACATCTGCATGATAAGCAAAGGTGGGAGGCAACTGATTTGGCTCAGCGAGTGAGGAGGCTTACTTTGGAGCATAAATCAGCGTGGGACTTGAAATTGAAACTATCAAACATTAAGCCTTGGCAGGCCCCTATGGAAGGTACAGTGAAGATAAATGTGGATGTGGCTATTAGGAGGGATTTCTCTATTGTGGCTGCGATTGCTAGGGATCATAATGGTCTACTTTGTGGATTCAAACTTGCTCAGATTGGTGTGGTGAAGCCAGTGATAGGGGAAGCTGAGGTGGAAAAATTGGAGCTATTCTTACTCAGCAATTAGGCTTTCCACATATTATTTTGGAAGGTGACTCTTCAATTATTATTGATGCTTTGAATATATTCCCTCAATCTAAGAATTGGGAAATTCATCCCATTGTGATGGATATTCATTTTATTTTGAGAACGCTGAAGGATTGTATTTTCAGTCATGTTCGTCGTGGTGCCAATGAGGCGGTGCACCTTTTAGCTCGTTGGGGCGCCACTGAGATTCTCTCAGGAGGCAATCCCTGCAATGTTGAGCTTTTTCCTGATGTTTCTTGGCTTTATACGGTACTGATCCCCCTTAACATTGTAATGTTTGTTTTGTTTATTTGAATAAAGGATGCTTGTTTTGATTAAAAAAAAGAAAGAAAGGCCGTGTCAGAGGAGAAAAGTGAGCCGGTTGGTAGCCTTTCTACGTAAGTGTGAGTTTATATGATATGTAAGAATACAACATCTGAGCCATTGATTCTATTCTCCAACAGTCAACCCAAACCCGAATTTGTAGTCTTTCTTGCTGTGATCTATCTGCAAAACAGAAGACAAATAATTTTGAAGCGTAGACCGAAAGATTGAAAGCAAGGAGGTGCTCCAGAAGATAAAGCATCAGGATAAACAAATACTTGCTAACCTCTGCTGAGAGAATAAAATTAAGACCCATACTCAGTCGCTCCTCGAGAAAAGTGGAAGTGCAGCAATTGGAATCGATTTCCCTCGAAGACGACACTGAAACAATCACAACAGATATTTGAGAATTCTATGTTCTTAATCATTCCAAAAAATTCCGACTTTAGTGGTATACATATCCAGATTGACCTCACTTGTAAAAGGGAATCGCCACAATCAATTCAAGAGAGCTTCCCATTTTCTGCATCATTAGTTTTAAGGAACCAATAGGCAAGAAACTAGGGGAGTCCATGTCTACAGGCTGGGGAAAAGTGACAACAGTGCTTGTGAAAGCATTAGGAACCACCTCCGACAAGAGGCATTGGTGTATAACTTATGTTTGCGCATATTGTTAATGCACAATTAGTCACACACTGATAGATATGATGCTAGAAGAATGAACTAGTGAATGCATCTCTTTTGTTTATAAAACACAATTACATATAAATTAGCTTTCTTCTGCATAAGTTTCGTTACAATGAAGCAAGCAATATTTTCAGAAATTCATTCAACTAACTCAAAATGTACACAAATGTAGATGTATCTACTGGCAATGCAAGCTCAACAAACACAGCTGACCTAGACAATATTAATACTAATGATCTGGAGCACTCTAACAATGGAAATGCATAGGCATTTATGAAAAATTAGAGTAACCAGTTGGGCCCTGACTATGGATTCTCCTACCGCATGAAATAGAAGCCTACTCTACGACGTGCTAACTTCCCAGTAATTGATAGAAGTTATCATCGTACACATATTAAATGGTAACCAGGAATAGGCTAAGAAAAACCTGATCGTTCTAGAGAGAGAGACTCCTCCCTCTCTCAAGAACCCCTCTCTCCCTTGTCTGAAAAAGCCTTCCCCCCTCTCTCTCCGCTCAGGGGAGGAGCCTCCCCTCCCTCTTCTTTCCTCTGGCCCCTCTTCTGGTGACCGACGTCTGCCTTTTTACCCCCTTTTCTGCTTGGTCTTCGGTGTGCACGACCTCCATGGTGGGCTTCCTACCCTTCCGGCGTTCAGATCTGACCAGAAGCGGTAGCCCCTTGCCGGAGCGTGAGCTCTCACGCTCTCCTACGAGCGCATGTGGATCTCACGCTCCCGTGTCCTCTTGCCTCCCTCCTCGTTGTTTGTGTGTTTTTTGGAGGTTTTGAGCTGTCCAGCCGTGCTCAGCACCCCCAAGCGGTCTCTCCTACCTCGATCTGGCCTTTTTTGGCCCGTTTCCTGCCTCTGCCTCCTCCCCTTGTTTGGTGGACAGATCTGGCCGTTTTTCTCCGGCGGCTCTCCTTCCGTCGCTGTTTCGTGTCGCCCGCCACTGTCTCCTCTCCTCCTCCCTCTTGTGCAACCAGTCTTTGCATGAAGATTACTTCGAAGGAGTCGGATTGTTGCCTTGATCGCCCTTCTTCTAGCGGAAGCCGCCATCGCCTTGAGCGGTGGTCGTGTTGTGTCCCGACCCTTGTGGTCGGTTTATGCTTGTATTGTGTACTGGCTCTTGTAGTCAGTTTGTGTGTGTTATTTGTTGACCCTTGTGGTCGGTTGTTTTTGGTGTTTGTGCTACGACCCTTGTGGTTGTCGTTGGTTCCGGCTTTGTCGTCCGGATTGGCTACTGGATCTTTGCATTCGGTTTATTGTAGGGCCTTTAGGTCCATTTAGGTTTTTCGCTGGCCTTTGTGTTGTTTTTATGTTTTGTATTGGCGGTATCTTTCTCGGATTTTAATATATTGTTTTTGTTGCTTAGGAAAAAAATGGTCACCAGGAATAGCACTATGGTTACTAATGGAAGGTGAAATTGATGAATGATATCAAAATTCTAGCCAAAGAAATAAATACAACAGCAACATCTATCTAATTCCTTCTTTTAATTCTTCCCAATGTATATGATGAGTTATTGACTTCAAGAAAAATAAACTTTAGAATAGTTATATGGTCCTAACTAAACTGACTAGAGGAAATACTATGCCTATAAAAGTAGTCATATCACAGCGATCAGAACATTTGTAAAGAGTAATCGGTACCAAGCCACTCAAATGATTTTTCTCTGACAATTCTTCCAAGTCTATTCTATGATTTGGTAGCTCAATATCTGTTTGGTAATCTTCTATGCCGGCAAATGCCACGATGCACACAAGCATACTTCCAAAGCAATAAAACACCCAAGCAAGTAGTCAAATTTCATAGAAATTAAAACAATTGCAAAAGCAGAACTTACCTGTCTGAGGATATAATCATAGCCAATACTCGTTGTGACGTCTCTTGACATGTAGTTGTACATTAAGTCTGATGCTAGAGAAACCTAAATAGAAAAAAGATAACTGCATATAGCTATAAATGTCAATGCATAAGTTTTTGAAGAACTCAAACTTTCTACTTTCTTAACCTTCTCAGAAACTTTCTGAACATAGCTGAGAGCAACCATTCCAGTGTAGCAACTTGTCCAGTGTCAACCTGAAGCCAGATGTGAGAAATTCCTAGAATTACAAATATGTGTAAAAGTGCAGGTAGGAATAATCTCTCCTCGACATCTTTATCTATTGTTTGCCTGACATTCTTGTGCAGCAATATGAGAAAGAAGCAAGGAATTTCACAGCATATTACCATTACCTTCCAAAATTGACAACCCTGAAAAGATATATCCAAAAAGATTTTTTTTTCCCAGATTCAAATACGTTGTAAAGAATGGCAACAAAGCCACCTTACCATCTTGTCTGTGTTGTAACGAGCAGCATAACCAGCACCTGACTTTCGATGCTGACCAGCCCAAAAAACTTCACCACCCAGAGACAAATGTGGGGTCACGCTCTACAAGCAGATATGCAGATTCAGTTTCAAATGGGAAATCAATATTGATTAGCAAAAAAGCATAAGACTACCAAAATTATACAGTGCTTTGACATCCTTCCAAAACCTAAAACCACAAATTTGTAGACATCCTTGTATCACAGAACCCAAGAGAGATTTTAACTTCAATAATGAGCTCAATCCCTCCTTCTCCCCCTACTTTCCCCCAACCACCACCAAAAGGAAGAAAATAGAATATCCTAAGTACTACTCTAAGGTTTTTTTCTCTCCTTTGTCCTCATAATTTGAACAAGTAACCACTTTTAAGTACTATTGAAGACAGGGCGAGATAAACCATTCTATATAGATCTCACTAAGATGTCAGCAAGAGCATAAAACATTTTTTTTTTCCATTAACACTAATGCCCTCCATTCTATATAGATCTCACTAAGATGTCAGCATCACATTAGCAGGACCTTTACGTGGATGTAATTGGCTCCAAATAAGGCACCAGTGCCCATTTGAAACTGGGTCCTGTAGTCTTTGCCCTGTACAGCAAAATAAAAAGCACAGAGAGGAATAGTCAGAATTAAGTGTTTTAATGTGCTTCCAAAACTACTTATGTGAGTTTTATCTAGGATGTCCTAAAACTGAATGGGAACACCAACAGTAAATTCTATAACAAAGCTTTTTCAACATATAGGCACGTAATAATTCACAAGATTGAATGAAAGCAACCTTACTTTCCAGTATAACCTAAGGTCCAAATGAAACAAAAATATCTGTTCAATGCTCTTTTAGTAGAGATAACAGAATAGGTGAGTGACAGGAAAAATCAGATAGAAGTAACTTTCAACATTCATAAGTGAACATCTCCAGCTATGTTAAGCATAACAAGTATAATGAGTATGGCCTAGGTATCGGAGTCCTTGAAAGCCGGTGTAATTTGATTTTCTCGTCTTCCAATGGCAGTAACTTCCCAAACGAAACTCTCCTCTAATACACGTTAGTCAACTAATCTTCAAAAGATTCGTTTTGCTTTGGGAAAACAATGTTGTCTTTGTGGAAACTTCTCAATTTAGATTGAAAAGAAACTTATCTGTGTATCCTCCACAAAAGTTTTGAAGGGGCTTCAAGAAGTGCATTATTTTGTAAAGAAGCTTTAGTCCCATTGTGAGCTGAGCAGGCTTTCCTCCGATTATTAGCACTCATTCTTAGTGATTGTTGAATAACTGTGATATCACACTTGTGGATAGCTAGTGGGAGTGATTTTGGACATTGACACTTGTTGGGAATAATGGCAACGAAGAATCAATATATGGTAAGAAGAATGCTTAACCTTGTAATCAAAGTAGACAATGCCATGAGACGTGCGGTTCATTTGTAAGCTGGAAAAGAAGAAAAAACAAATCACTCAATTAGCTCCAACTTTACAGGATACAGTCGATGACAAGAAGTGTGACTGAGACAGACATATCTTCATAAGCAACTGAGATTGACATATATTTACCTGTGCATTAGCCTTGAGACTAAGATTATCAGTCAAATCGCACTCACTCTGGCATTTAGTCTCCCATCTGTCAATAGTCTTCCAACGAGCATTAACTGCAAAGAAATCCATATCCTCTTCCATGGTTATATGGGAATTAAGTAATTAAATTACTTGACAAGGTCACAATGATAAACATAAATCTAGGAAAGTAAATGCCGTAATTACAACCTGCCTTTGGGTCTAAAAAGTTAGCACCAAACTCATACTGAGCAGTTGGGATTTTTATGGTTTCAGATGATTGGGAAGGAATAGTTGTAGGCCCCATGTACACACTGATGAATAGTTGAAACAGTCACCAAAAGGAACCGGGAAAACTAAAAGAACAAATACCGAAGGAAATCATTTGCATAGAGGTTAATAATGAGAAAGGCTTTGAGGCTACCTGTGACTGAGAGTAAACTTTGGATTGAGTCCCTTGGTAAAATCAAAGCGCATCCCCTCAAAAAGTACTGGTTTTAAGGACACTGCAAAATATGTTCATTTGTCTCAAATCCTAGTTTCAGCAAAAGAGTTCCATACCTATCTGCAAATGACTCATTCTTCCTCATTACATGCTCTAGGTGAACTCTAGCAGGTGCTACATTATCTAGTAACTACAATGCAAAAGTACAAGTAATGAAATATGTGATGTCATGCAACATTAATAAAAACTACAGTGCATGTAAAAAATACTACGAAGGAACTAGCGGCAATCGAGTCTAGATAAATGGGAAATGATCAACAGATGGCAAAGTGGGAGTGAGAGGATACCCCCACAAAACCACAAAAGATAAGTTGTGAAGAGGTATTCTTAAAAAAACAGTTTTGAGAAACCCATAAAACTATTTCTGAAAGTGTACAGACTTTTCTAGTAATAAAAAGTTGTGGCAGTTACAATCCTACAACTGAGGCAGTACAACTCCTGCAGAAAAATGTTCGAAAACACATAAGTTGACTTGAATCTCAAACTCCAGTCCCACTATAAAGAACGTCACTTGGACCACCAACTTTATGTACAATGTTCATCCATCAGCATCAGCATCAGTGATTTGCTCATTGATGATTCACATAATCATACAACGCTCTTTTGCTTAGACCCACCTTTGAACTTCTTCTGATTTACCAATGCTCCTAAAATCACACTGGGACATTTGAAACGTCTCTTGATTGAATTTAAAGGAAAAATGAACCTTTGTAAACAAAGCCTACAGTCAAGATACTACTGAACGCCAAAGGTCCTTGAAACCAGGTAGAATATCTAACCGCCAAAAAGAAAAATGAAGTAGGATAAATTAGAGCTTTGTAATGCCATAATGGCTTCAAGGTTAGGAGTCTCTGTGAGACTGATCCTAAATCTCCAAATCACGATAACACTCACTCACGTTATTATTATTAGAATTATTAGAGTCCTACGTTGCTAAAACAATGTGAGTTATTGTAAATAAAGACTTATAAATAAGCCTCTCTGTAATCTTTCATAGGCACATCAGTGAGTACATCAATCTGCCCAGTTGAGCCTTTTCACAGTGGATGTAGATCTATGAACCGAACCACTTAAATCTTATGTCTCACTTCTCTTTCCTCTCTTTTTCTTTAGTCTAAATAATTGTATTTTTATTTATTTTTATTTTTAACATGGTATCAGAGGCATTTCGATCCTATGGCCTAATTTGGCTCAGGCTGACCAGCACTCTTGTTGGCTTAGCTTGGCCTAGTTTTGGCCCAGTCCAGTCCAACATAATTTAGTTATTTTCTTGGGCCTTTCGGCGCCCGTTCGACATCATTCCGACAAAAATCCGGCGCCTTCTGGTATTACTCTGGCGACCTTCCGACATCTTCTCTTGGGCTTCCCGACGACCCTTTCCAACCACATTCAGGCGATTGTCCACTCCTCTCCGGCCATCTTCCGGCAACTGTCCGCCCTTCTCCGGTCATCCTCCAGCGCCATTTTTTTTTCTTATGAAGAATTTCTTTTTGTAAGTCCAAACTCAACGTGTGTCCACCTTGCGTTTGCAGGGGAGTATTAGAGTCCCACATTGCTTTAGCAATGTGGGCTATTGTAATCAAACACTTATAAAATAAACATCTATGTAATCTCTCGTAAACACATCATTGAGTACACCAATTTGCCTAGTTGAGTCTTCCCACAGTAGATGTAAGTCTATAAATCGAACCACTTAAATTTTATGTCTCATTTCTCTTTCCTCTATCTTAGTCTAAATAATTTTCTTTTTCTTTTTCTTTTATTTTTATTCTTAACAATTATCGTGAAAATCACATATAATCACACCAACAAACATAAATCCGACCAAGAAATGGAGAATACTCTTAAAAAAGAAAATGAAAAATCGGAGAAATAAAATAGAAACAGAGAGGTTGAAAGAAGACCCATATAGCATTATGGAGAAAGCGGAAAACTTTGAAAGTACAGTGTATAAACTGAAAGCTTCGCGGTGGATTTCTTCGTAGGGGATGGGGCATGGAAGGTTCATGTAATCCACTCTCTCTTCCTTGGTGGGCGTCGGAGCCTCGCTTTGCGTCGTCGTACCAGGAGGTACCATGCCCGCCATTGTTATTTCTTGGCTTTCGGATATAAGAGAGAGAGAGAGTGACTCAAGAGAGAAGCTGGGTTTAAGGAAGGGTTTTGATTTTGACGTAAGCCTCTTGCCTGGTTTTGGCTACCTTGTACGAGATCGGTTAATGTGTGAAGCTGAGGCGTGTGAAGCTGCGTGAGGCAGCGGTGAGGATGAAACCTCTGCCCATCCGACGGTCAACATGCTGCCACCGAATAAATGAGGGTCTGACCTTAAACCGGGTCAATATTCGAATAAACCGGGCGCTGGTTTATAGATATCGGGAGGGCAGATTCGAATTCGAATCCCCCCCAAATTGGAAACCCACCTCCCCCGATTTGGAAACCCCCTCCCGATTTGGAAGGCCACCACCCGCTGCCGTCCCCCCTCCCGATTTGGAAAGCCACCCCCTTCTTCCTCTCCTTTTTTCAGGCCTCCGACTCTCTCTCTCTCTCTCGCAGAAGCGCCCAGCCCCTCCGAATCGCTCTCTCTCGCAAGGCAAGCCACTGTTTAGGTATGTCTCGCATCCACGCCAGCTGTTCATCTATTGGTAATTCGAATCAAAGAGGTTTCATGTGCAACTGGTTTGTTTTTTCATTTGGGAAAAGCTTCTGGGTGTACTCGGATCGAGGTTTCGAAATTCTGATTTTTGAATGTGATTTTCGTTGGGATTGAAACTGTTATTGGATGGAGAAGATTTTGGAAGTAGGGTTAGTAGCTGGATTAAGGCGAAATGTTTGGACTTTTAGAACTTCGATTTTTATGGCATAAATCTGTGGGTTCTTTTTCTTATCCTTTAGAACTAGGTTGTAGTTCTTATACTTGGTGGAACATCTTTGCCTACTGCCTGGCTTGTATAAGGGAAGAGAATAGTGTGGAAAAGCTGGAAACCTGTGCTCTTGAAGCTTGGATGCAACCCCCTTTGGTTTCTCATGTTGTCCAAGGATGTGGAGCTGTTGTTTTCTTAAGTGCATTATACCTGCAAAATTCGGTTTAATGGGAGCCAAGAGACTAGGATCCCCACATATATCATGTACCAAAGTCATTACAAGTAAAAGAAGGTTTCAAATTGTTATTGGGAAGTGTGCTTTGCAGGAAATTTTTTTTATACGAATGTTACTTCACTCTGTCAAATGTCAAAAGAATTTGATCTACTACCATATATATTTCTTCACTGAATTTGATCTGTTAATTGGCTGGACCCTGAAGTTGATGTTATCAGTGTGCTAAGGATGATAGGAAGCAAGTTCAGATCTTGATGCAGTTACTGCTGTAATGTCTCTTTTCTCTGTCAACTGATGTGTAAGGATGATAGGTTGTTGCGCTACTGTTGAGCTATTGATTCTAAGAGAAACTTAAGTTTCAAACATGAATAGATGTTTTGGAAACAATTCTATCTCTATCATTGCTCATCTTCTTTGCCATGATATATAAAAACCACAAGTGATGTGTTTTCTTTTACTTAGAGGGTTCTCTTTTGGTTCCATTGTTTGGAACTTGCGACAATGCAGAGTAAATGTATATTGGTACCAGACTTGTGGGTGCTGTCACTTATTGGGAAATGATGCAACTTCAATTTTTTATCTTGTAGGCTTCGCAGCTCACTATGGCTTCAGTTCAAGCCTCATCATATTGCTGCTGGAGTTGTCTACCTTGCTGCTAAGTTTCTGAATCTGGACCTTGCTTCTTATCAAAATATCTGGCAGGAGTTCCAAACAACACCATCAATTATTCAAGGTATTCCCATTGTCATTTATTTCATACTTTTGAAGATTAATTTTATGCTTATTGAGCAGCATCCGGTAGACTCTTAGCAACAAGACTAACAACTTTCTTGACATGGGAACCATGTAACTAGGTTTTATTTCCATTCTCTTGCTGGATGCTAACTCTCTGTGATAAGTCAATAATTAATGGGTTAGAATTTTGAGTGCCACTAGTTAAGAAGTTAATATGACGAAATTCAATGAAATATTTTTTTTATCAATTGCGGATCTTCTTAATGCCATTGCCAGCTAGTATTATTGTCCCCTTCCAAATTAGTTGCCAGTGTCCAGCAACCACTCCCACACCATTTTTCGCTACGGATGCCTTGCTTAAAGGGATTGTTTGAAATTCATACTTTCATAGCATTGCAGGAAAGTACTGCTCTTTCTAACCAGAAGTACAACATCTGTGTCATGCTTTTTGTTTGGTGTATTTCATTTTCAGCTCTAATACGCGAGGTACATTGATTGTGGGATGTAACTGTCTTGCTTAGTGTCCAATTGTCTCTGAAACTAGATCGTAGCTCAAATTTTATTAGTATGGCAGGGTAAGATCTAGAAGCTATGTTGTTTGATCTATCTTTTTGTTGTACAACATCTGTATTTCCGTTTGTTGTGTTCTTTGATCTATCTTTTTGTTTTATGTTTAGGAAAATGACCCCGTCAAGCAGTAGTCGAAGGAGTAGATCCAGTCAACATAGGGGAACCCCATCTTCTAGTTCTGCGACAAGATCATCTGTGACAATGGGTTCTGCAACAGATAATAAGTGAGTTTGTATTACAATTTCAATTCCTATAGTTTTTGTGTATAGCTACAGTTGCTAATAACTTATCCCAATAGTGATAGCTCAGGCACACGGCCGCAACCTTATCAGAAGAAACCAATGTGCTTCTGTGGAATTGAAGCTGTCCTAAAAACCGCATATACACCAAACAATTATGGAAAACAGTTTTATGGATGTCCAAAATACAAAGTAAGTGTTTCTTGTTAAACATTTTTTTTTTGCTCCTCCCTATACTTATGTACTTAAGTTTCCATAATGAGGAATTGGTTTGGTGCAGTATGGGGAAAATCACCATTGTCGCTACTTTGCCTGGTGCGATTGGTGGGTTAGGCAAGACAGGGCACAGGGGGGAGAGATGGCACACCATCACTTTGAGAAGGTTGAATTGGAAAGCACGAAGGCTGAGCTGGAGTTGTGTTGCAACCGAGTGGTGGAGGAGCTCATTTTGGACCACGTTGTTGCGATGGAGCATGAAGCAACACGACATCGGTTGGCAATGATTGCTCAGCAGGCTAAATATGAGAACCTCCTGAAGAAAGCGCAGGTCGATAGTGATGGTCAGAGGGCGAAGTACGTACAATTGAAGCAAAAGTACATCAAACTTCGTAATTCGAACCGACGGGCTATAATTTGGTTGTGGCTCTTTATTTTTTTCGGTCTTGTTGTTGCCTACTATGCTTCATCTAAAGGGAAGGAAAGCGGATCTTTATTAATGCTAGTGTAGTTTCTGTTTGTTGCAACTTGAGATGTACTCTTGTAATTACTTTTTCCGAATTATGTGTGCAAGTCTGTACTCTGTATCCATGAGTTTGAGCGTTAAGACTTCAGCTTTCTCAACATTCTGTTCCAGCCTGAGAACTAAGGTTTCATCAGCTCCATTGAACAGGCCCGTCATAAGATTGGAGAAATTGTTCGAGTTTCTTACGTGAAACATAAGAGTTCTCATTTGGGCTTTTGGAGTTGGACCCAGAAATCCAAACAAATCCTAAGATACCAAGAGTCCAAAACGATGATAATCACTCTGACACTGGACTATAAAGTATGCATATACGGAGCACCGCATGGTCAACAAAACTTTGGCAAGTTCAATGCTCCCAGTCTAAACAGGTTACGTAATTGAGTGCCATTATAACAACACAATTTTCTACTTCTTGAACTTTTTATAATTATTAATTAATCATCTCGAATAGACAAGATGAAAGGAACAGGGGAGACATGAAGAAAATAAAATCTGGGGGAAAAAGTTGATATTAAATAGGCAAATATGGGTAGTGGGATACAAAGGCAAATATCAAGTCCAAGAATTTTGAGATTGTTATGATGGTTCCAAATGATTACCACTTGAGATCCTTCGACATATAAGAACACCTACACTAACAGCAGCAAGTGCCAACAAGGCTCCCTGTCTGGAAAGCCAAAACTCAGTCCATGTCAAGGGCTTTGTGATGTCAGACAATACCTTCCTAAACTGTTCATTCAAGTCCTCTAGCGATCCTGTGTTATCAATCACAATATCTGCCTTAGTCCTTTTCAGATCTAGAGACATCTGAGCACTTATTACACTTGTTACAGGTTCCACCAACATTTTTTTTAGTACAATTTATAACAAAAGAATGCCCACAGGTTCCACCAGCATATAAATGAGAATGCCAGAGTACAAAAACATGCGACTTTGCCTTTGAAAAGTCCATCGTCGGCTGCTGCAGCAAATGAAAGGATAATTAGCATAGACTTCTGCCTCTGCTCAAACTGGAGAAAAAGCTAAGATAAGGAACACATTAAAGGCAACCATCTAATCATGGTAACTCTTATAGAAAGAGAGAAAAATGTAGTTCTGTCTTAATCAACCCACAGAAGACAATAATCAAACTTCAGACTCATCTCAGAAAGCAAGTCTAGAAAAACAGGCATAGACAATGCTTCTTCGCATCATTTACAAAATTGTGTCACAGATGTAACAAAGAATTGCATGAAATCATTTACAAAATTCTGTTTACTGCATGAACACTGCTCCTCATACAGCATACTATGAACGTGGACATGTTATTACTTTAAACATCAATCCATAAACGACGCAGAATAGTCTGAATACTTCAATGCAGTTAACATGCGAGCATTATGACTCAATTTATCTTGATGCAAAACAGTAGCTGCGATTGGTGCTTAGAATATACCTCTACAACTCATCAAGGCTCTTAAATCGGCCATTTATCGACTCGTCCTCGCCCTCGTCGTCCTCGTCCTTAGCATCAGCCTCGTTTGATACCTACGAATAAATAATTGAATGTGAAAAACAACCCACAGATAATGGTAATAGCAATACGCAATGAAGCTGTAAGTGCATCAAATTAAGGGCAATACGTCCAACTCATCGTTTAATTGCAAACGACGAGCAATTGGTTGGGACGACGCACGGGCAACCCCACGGCCACGACCTCGTGATCTCCGTAGCTCAAGTCCGCTCTGCAATCGCTTATTCCCTTTATGCTTTGGTTCACGCATCTTGAAACCTTTTGCAACAATTCCCATTTGTACCCCCACTCCAGAACCTACGGTGACGGGGCCAGAACCTATGGTGACAGGGCCAGAATCGCTCCCCATCCCAGAAGGCTCGTCCTCGTCTGACACTGACTCAAGTGCTTTTTGTAGTTCGACATTGTAACGATCAAATATTGGCCAACATTTCGTCCTACCACCGTAACGCTGACACAATGAAGCAATCTTGTTTACACATTTCCTGCTGTTCACCACGTTCAGGATGGCAGGATCAACTGTATTGATTGACCTGCTAATCGACGCGACTGATTGCCTAGCATCTCGCCTCCACCTCGGCATGATATAGACATCAGGAATAGCGAATAAACCCTTCTGTTTCAACACCCATATAATGTGACTGCATATGACACCTACAAACTCAAATCCCTTGCAACTACACTGGTGAACCCCTTTTTCCGTTCTGATGACATGGTGTCGTGCCGTTAAACAGTTATGTGATGGGTCCCGACTGCATTCGTGTACCTCAACCTCTTCAAACTCCGTACTTTCTCTACGACAGTCAAACTTAAGCCATCCAGCTTTCATATATTGCTCAATAAACGCACGCAACATTGTGGGAGTATAGACTTCTGCCGCATGATGACAGAGCGGTTCCATCCGTTCGGTTACTTGCACTGTGTTAAGCATCTGAAAATCTGCCCGTGACTCATTGTAGCGCAACTCATCTACTGCTCTTTGGAAATTCTGTAGGAATCGATCCAAATTCATCACTACGCTCAAATACCGGCGCAATACTGCATTGAAAGATTCACTTAACTGGGTTGTCTTTTTCCCGGCACAAAAAACATTTCGTACATACTTTGGCGCCCATTGATCTCGCTTCTCATATATCTTCTGCAACCATCCATTTTCTTGGAGTCCATACTCGTCAATCATTTTACTCCAACACTCTTCAAAATCATCCACCTCGTGCTCAAATAAAAGCCTCATCAAGTTACTTTTGAAGCCTTTGTTCCCCAGAAGTGACCCCAGATTCTTCACTGCATTTTGAGATATGTGCCAAACACATAAAAAATGATGCGTCTCTGGTAGGGAACGTGGGATTGAAACCAGCATAGCTGCATCTTGATCTGTGAATATAGATTTGGGAGCCTTCCCATACATACACTCAACAAATGTTTCAAACAGCCAATCGAATGTCTGCGCCGTCTCGTCATACAATAAACATGCCCCGAAAACAACCGACAATCTATGGTGATTAACCCCAACGAATGCTCCCAATGGCCTGTGCTCATTGTTTGTCCTATAAGTCGTGTCAAAGGATACAAAGTCCCCGAACATCGCATAGTCATTTCGCATTACGTGGTCCGACCAGAAGACGTTAGTAATGTGCTCATCTCCATCCATCATCACCCGAAAGTAAAACTCGGAGTCCTTTTGAAACTGCTCACCGAACCAGTTTAGAAGAACACCGGCTACACCAATTTCCATGTGTTTTGATCTTATACCATTTAAATAATTTTTGAGGTCCTGATGAGTGAATCCCAACTGATGTCTACCCCCAGCTTGCGCCGCCATGAAATCCAAGGCCAGTTTAGGCCGAATGCCCGCTTTATCTGAATGTATAGCATCCACACGCTGCAGCTCACTCATTTGTCTTTGAGAACGGAGCATGTGAACTTTCGAAGGAGTCGCCACATCATGATTATGTTCCGGATGCCATTCGGAGGTCCAATACTTCCCATTACGCTGTCGCTGAACAGTAATACTTGCGAGACACCCACATCTCGTATCCGGTCGTTGTCGCTTCACCGACAGAAGTGAATCTCTCTCTTTTTTCTTCCCTTCTCTACTACAAGCAAAAGCTTTTGATGTCCAATACCCATATTGCCTATGCTTGAACCCGGTATGTCTACGAATGCTAAAGCCTTTCATGGTTGCATATCGATTGTACCATTCGTACACATGGTCAACATCCGCCCACTCTAGGCTCCAAACATCAACTTTTTCCCCGTTGTCTGCCCAAACCATGTCACCTGCACGTACCAACCAAGAAATCCAACTGAGAAAAAAGTCATAATCACCAACTTTGTTGTTCAAATTAAGAACATCCAACTCACCTTCGGGGTTAACATTACTACTAGAGCTTCGGCACACGATATTGGGATTCATGCATTCCATTTGGGCCATATTGAGAGGTCCTACATATAAATAGAACGAGTATCAAAAAGGGAACCCATTCATAAAGGTTGAATTTCATTCAATGAAATGGTAATGCGAAACACATTTAAATTGGCATAGACAGCTTATCATGTTAGCTGCTTACAACTCTAAAAGGTCCAGCATGTGTCCCAATGGAATAAATTCCAACTTTTTCTCTTCCCATGTGTGTTTGTGAGAGAGAGAGAGAGAGAGAGAGAGAGAGAATATAATCAATTAAAACTGCGTTGGTATTATATTTATTGTCATAGTGCTCCCGTAGGTTCAGTCGTTTTTTACAAATATCAATATTAAAACTTGGTAATCCCGCAACAAATGGAAGAAAAACAGATAATACTCCAACACGCGATATCTTCATTCATTGACAGTTCTGTTCTGCTTACTCATAGCTTGTGAATGCATTTTCCACTTAAAATATTAGTTGGAATTTGTTTACTTTTTGGTCTTGAAGTTTCTGCAGTTTTGTAGGGGTAATATTTCCATTTTGTGTGCTCTGTTGGGGTCAATGTTTTCCACATATGATCTCTCCAATAAAACACATCTCAGCTGACAACTTAGAACGAGTCTTTTGTGCATGTGATGAGTGGAGTGTGGGAAAGTTAGGGGAGACCTATCTGGATATATCATTTCTCATATGGGACCACGAGCTTTGAGCAAGTTAAACAGAGTATTTGGACCACAAGTAAAAAAAAGAGCTTTGAGCAAGTGAATACAAGATGGAAGTGCATCAAAAAAGTGTCAAAAAATTCCAGATATTTATAAAACAAAAACTAGATGTTAGATTTTTATTTTTTTTTAAAATAGATGTTAGTTAATGTAATGTGTGAACCATTGCATAATTGGTTGGAGATATATCCCAAAAGAACTCTCTAGATATATCTTAAGAGGTAGATTATCCTGTCATAAGGTACACTTACGTATTGTGCAAAGGGATGAAATTTTGATTCATCCACACTATGGATTAGAAAAATATGGATTCCATCGGATTCATTTCCAAAGTATGTGATTAGTAATTATTTGATTTATGTGAGATATAATTAATAATTACTCGATTTGTGCCTAAAATATAAATAACAAAAAAGGAATGACACCAATACAATGGAGTGGTACTGAAGTTCTGTAAGATGTGGGCACAAATCTTGTAACAAAAAGTTAAACACATCGAAATGGCAAAAGGGAATCCACATGAGAGGGATGTGTGTCAATAGAAATAGGGCTTGCAACAGCTCCAAAGAGAACACAGTTTGCACCAAACTTTGTAATTATTGTAATAGCATACAGCCTGTGAGATGTGGACAACATCAACTGCCCCCGCAGGTGGTCGAATGTTCCAAAGTGTGAAAGGGAAATAAGATGCAGACAGCAACACATCAAACCTTTCAATTTTTCAGGAAAAAAAAAGGTCAACAAAGCCAGAACTAGTGAGGAGTTTGTTCATCAGACCTATATATATTTTACTATTGCTTTTAAAAAGTTCATAATTTTTTTTTGACACTTCTCATACGACTTTCAGCCTATGTTACAAGTTTATATACAGGCATTCTTGCGTTAATATTTACTGTAATGGCAAGATAATTGTATAACTCACCACTTACCTGAACGAGATAATTGTAATAACTAATGTAATACTAATTAAAACTATGGGTAAAGAACATATACCTGAACGAGAGAGAGAGCAGGTTCCAAATCGGCCGTGAGGTTCCAAATCGGCCGTGAGGTTTCCAAATCGGGAGGGGGGAACGGCAGCGGGGGTGGCTTTCCAAATCGGGAGGGGGGACGGCAGCGGGTGGTGGCCTTCCAAATCGGGAGGGGGGACGGCAGCGGGTGGTGGCCTTCCAAATCGGGAGGGAGTTTCCAAATCGGGGGAGGTGGGTTTCCAATTTGGGGGGGGATTCGAATTCGAATCTGCTCTCCCGATATCTATAAACCAGCGCCCGGTTTATTCGAATATTGACCCGGTTTAAGGTCAGACCCTCATTTATTCGGTGGCAGCATGTTGACCGTCGGATGGGCAGAGGGTTCATCCTCACCGCTGCCTCACGCAGCTTCACACGCCTCAGCTTCACACATTAACCGATCTCACCTTGTACTGCAGTCTCTGGTTGTATGATCTTGACTACCCACGTGGTCTGTGGTCTTGTCGGGGTGCGGATCCTCCTCAGGTCCAAAACATTCGTGAATAACCAAGGTGATGTTCGTTTGAGAAAAAATTGTAGGATTTCAGAAAAGTTGTGAATTTTTATGTTGAATAGTATTTTATTGGTGTTTATGTAAAGTGGAGAGAGAAATGATTTGATGTAATTGTTTAATAAAAAAATATTGGAGTTATGTGAAAAAGTATAGAGAGAAAATTTATGTTGAATAAAAAATTAAAAAGTTGTTGGAGATTGTGTAAAATGTATTGGCTTTTGTGTTTGAATTCTGAATATGTTCGGTGATAGAATTGTGAATATACTTAGAATCCTGAAAAAATGGTGAAAATGAACATACCCCAAGATAAGAGAAAAAAAAAGAAAGACATTTTTTAGGAAAAAAAAGAGAGACCAAGATAATATATTTACTTATAAATAACAAAAAAAAAACAAGACAAAACAAAACCTCTTACCACAGCGCAATCTGGCACCATTATCGGTGTCGTTGCGGCGACAAGGGGCTGATTTGCGACATTGAAACCAGTGGTGGTGTCGGCACACCACCGATGCCGGTGCGCAACCCTACTTATCACGAAGGCAATGACAATGCCTTTTGTTAACTCTCCACATATTGATGAAAAAAGAAATTTATTTCTGAAGCGAAAAATATATGAAGACTAAGATTTTTAAGTTAAAAATGGAAAGACCTACTAATTATCTATTATGAAAGCAACTAATTATCTTTTGTTAGTATCTTGAGTTTATAATTGTGCTCAGCCAGTAAACAAGTTCCTTAATTAGACCATATCTGTTTAAATCAAATTGATAGATCCAGTTAGAGATGAAATTGAACACAAACCTTATTTATTATTAGGGAATTTGACATTTTAGTCCTTGAGTTTATAACCATTTGGCAAATGAGTCATTCACTTTCAAATTTCAAAATTTTAGTCCTTGAGTTTTCTTCGTTTGACAAAATGGTCATTTCGTCAGTCTGTCGTCCATATGCTTAACGGAGCTTTCTGACATGTCAGCAAATTTGTATCGGTCGACCTCTTCATGTAGAGGTCGACCGCTCACTTATAACACATATTCAGTCGACAGCTTCATGTGCCGTTAAACATATAGACGACAAACTGACGGAAGGACTATTTCGTTAAACAAAAAAAAACTCAAAGAGTAAAAATTTGAAATTTAAAAGTGAATAATCCATTTACCAAAGGAGTATAAACGGAAGGACCAAAATACCAAATTCCCTTGTTTATTATCTTCATTTCATTTTATAGTCCTGTATTCGACACGCTCATAACGCATTCATGTAGCGATATAATACATTTTGGCCGAATCAGTGATCTATTACCGTCGACTTGCAGACTATGAGCATCGTTACTCTATTTACCAACAATGAGAAGTAAATCCAGGGCCACTCACCGCTACCCAAACTATTCACACGACCATATCATTCATCACCCAACATCCTTGGCCACGTCTCGTCAGAGGCAATTCCCTGGTCTGAGCATCTTAAATAAACTCGTTGAGGCTGCAGAATCATTTCTCATACTTCAACCTAGCACACCACACACACACAGCCTAATATAGAAACGTATACTTGATGCGCTAAAGAAAAGGCCACCTTATAAGCGAGAGATATTGGAGGAATGTATGCATGACAGAACTTATACATAATCTCTGGCCACATTATATCCGGCCACCATAAATTCTACAAGGCAGATTATTAGTAAGCAAGCAAGATGGAAGTACCCAAGAAAAAGTAACAGAGTCAATACAGTTCAATAAACACTTTGATCAACAAAAGGACTACTGCAGCCAAAACAACTAAAAAATGCCTAATATGATACCAAGTACTCACGTAAGATTCTTTCTGCCCTCTAAGGTACATGAATCTGCATTTCAGACAAACATCATCAACTCGGGCCTACTATATATGTTGTTGTGCTCATCCTCCAGCACAGGATAAGCTGCCACAAGAGCATCTTGTGAGCCAATATACAGTGAGTTATAGATCTTCCAGTAGACCTCCCTAACCTTGCGAGCAGGATGGAATAGCCCCTGAAGGCAGTAGTTTAGCACGACAGCAGCACCCAAGGCCACCCTCATTCCTTCAATGGCTTCCATGACAGCATTTATCACATGAGGCGAAGTCTCAAAAATGTTGGGCCAGACATAGTTGAGCAAGTGAACTAAAGCATCCTCGCAACCCAAACCGGCAACCCCCAAAGCCATGTGCTTAACAGCAGAAGCTGCAGTCTGCCTGTGAACCAAATCCCTATCCATGAGTGCATCCTCAAGTAACGGAGTAACAGCATAGATGTAGTCTTTTCCCATTTCACCAATATACTCGAACAGAAAAGAGAGGGATTTCAAGACACCATTTTGCACATTAAGCTCTGGCACACGATACTCATTCATCAAGGCTGGCAGTACAGTAAAGGGAGAACAAGTTTCTGCGACTATAGCAATTGCGACAGTTGTGCAGACACGGTTTTGCCGCTCCTGCACCTTGAGATTATTTAACAGGGTGGCCAGGACATCTTGTGGGCCAATGGCTTTGGCAATATAACCGAAGGTGTTCACTGTGGCTCGCCGAATACCCTTCTTGTGGGCTTTAAGCATCTCAAGAAGCTCAAAGCAAATCCTCATCCACTCCCTCGCTGGAACAAACTCAGCCCCGCGATCAGCAATTCGTCCAACAAGGTCAATGCAGTTCTCCTGGACTTTCTCATGCCTATTCTTCAAAATTGGTGTCAATCTAGGAAGCAAATCCTTAATAGGAGGAGTCATCTTTGTCATACCAATAACGTTGACGATAGCCTTGAGAGCTCCCAGAATCGATCCCAGAACCTCAGGATATTCTTCTCCCAGATACTCATACAAAACAACACCAAGGTGACCCATCAGTTGTTCCTCCTGGCACTGCTTCATGACAACAGCAATCCTCGATATGAGATCAGCTGCTTGCTGTCTCACCTTCGCACTCTTGTTATTCAACCGCCATTTTATGGTACCACATATCTGAGGTAGGTACGGTTTCACTCTCTGCCCAAGCGAATTCACAACCGCACCGAACCCATTAAGCATCACATTGGCATCATCACTGGTCTGCTCTTGGAAGGCATAAAGGATTCCATCAATAAGAAGCTCCTCCAACCGAGCATCAATATCTGATGCACCCAAGTTGGCAACCACCTTCTCAATAGTTTCCATAACCATTCGTCTATAAGGCTCACTCTCATCTTTAAGATCCTCAACAATTCTCCCTACTATATCAGCAACACCGACTTTGTTTGCTATTTCCACTGTTGTGTCCACAAGTTGCCTATAGTTCCTCCTATCCAAGGCCATCCTCCTAACCCAAAAATTTCTGAAGAACTCAGGAAGAATATCATTGCGAATGTAATCAGCCTCCACCCCTTCCGTACTCACACACTGCTTCACCACCTTCAGAACGATCTTCTTCATTTCTTCATCAGGTGACTGGAATTCACGAATCAGAATAACCATCACTTCCTTAGTATAATAACTCGCATAAAGTGCATCCATAAGTGGGATGATAAAACCAATAGCCTTCAAGAAGGCAGCCAAGACTTTCCCGCGGTGCGACCTGATACCCTTCCACAAAGGCTTCAACACAGAGTCGAAGCTTTCGATACCATAAGGGGCAGCAGCTTCCGCAAGAGCTGCCAGAGACAATGCAGTGATGGTCCTCACCTTCTGATTCTCATCCAGCAGACCATGCTCTATGATCTCCACAAGAGACCTCAGATGAGGAAGCACGGCACATCCAATCAAGATAGCAATCTGCTGCACAATCTTAATCCCGGTGTGCCGAGCTTGCCATGATTTCTTACTCTGACAGACGGCCTTCAAGAAGGGCAACAGAGCAGGAATCCCAAGGGCAGAAGCAACAACACTGAAAGCTCTAGCAGTCGTGTTCCTCACATACTCATCTATATTATCAATATCCGGCCGCATTGCAGCAATCATGGTAGCCAACCCAGCTGCTTTACTAAGATTGGAAATAATCTCTCGCCCTTCAACACGAGCATAATAATCCTCATCAATCAACAAGGGCTCAATCACCACAAGAATCTTATGCACGTAAGGCCGTACCAACTCATCCAACTTATAGAGCACCCTATCAATTACCTTCACCAAGAGATGCCTCTCCTGGTCCTCCAAAGTGGGTTGCATAAGCAATGGCAAGATCCGGTTAAACAACGGACCAGCGCCGAACTCTCTTGCCTTATCTGTAAGCTGCCTCAGTGCCGTTTTCCTCTGGGGTGGTGTCCCGTTCTTCACCTTAAGCAAGAGTTTCATGATCTTCCGCTCTTTCTGCTCTTCAGGGGACAGTTCTTCTTCATCATCTTCATTCAACAAGGCGCCAAAGTATTGGTAATCCTCAGGCTTCATGAACGGCAAGCCACCTGGCGCTTCCTTGGGCACATCAAACTGCTGTCCACGATTCTCTTCGGGAATGGAATACAGAGGAGTCCCTAATGGAGTCGGGGTTGCGAGCAGCTTCCTTGCTGGAGTCCTAATGGGCACATAGGACGCTGGCGGCTCCAAAATCTTATAACCCTCCTGCGGGAACATTGCGTCCAACTCCTCATCCGTCAATGGGCGATTCCTCTCCTCGATGTCCTTCTCCCACCTCAGCAAATTGTACTGCTCTGGGGTGATTGCGCCACGCAAATTGATTGCCCCTGGCGTCGGTGTCGCTAGCTCAACACCACCAACAGGAGTAATCCCAGGTGTAAACGCTGCAGCTGCGGGCGTGGCCCCTGCCATTGGCGTTGCACTGCCCATGGTAGCAGGCGTCTCGTCCCACCTCGACCTCTGACGTTTTGGTGTTGGCGTGGCGAGACCAGAGACCTTTGGAGTCGCATCCCAAGTCATACCTGAGGGGGTAGCTCCCGGAGTAACCGCACCAGCCGGAGTGGCATCTGCCAATCTACCAGGCGTTGGCGTCTCGTCCCACCTATTCCTTCTTCCCACAGAAGCTGAAGGTGTTGCATCACCCAATCTCCCCGGTGTTGGAGTCGCATCCCACCGCCCTGGAGTAGCATCCTCGGGCAAATCCCAGTCCGAAGTCGACTTTGCCTTCTTCGCCGCAGCCGCCCCCTCATCCTGCGACTGGTCCCACCTATTCCTCCTCTTGGGGCCCTTATCCTCCGTACCCTTATCCGCCGAGCCTGCCTTGGCAGCCGCCTCCTCCTCCTCCTTCTTCTTCGCAATCCTCTTCAGAGTCTCTTCCTTCTCCCTCTTCAACGCCTCCTCCCTCATTACATCCGCATAGGTTCTGACCGAAGGGTCCGGAGTCTTCTCCCCAGCTCCAAAGGCGTCGTGCCTCTCGGGCGATATCACTCGATTCAGCCTCCTCTTGCGGTAGTCGTCCTCGCGGTCTATGATGCGCTGCGGCTTCTTAAACCCCAAAGCGTCATCGTTGTCGTCCTCAGCTCCTCCCCGAGGCATTTCTTTCAACAGGGATT